>OX421319.1:0-1348990 GCA_949125395.1 Diaphora mendica
AACCTAACCTAACCTAACCTAACCTAACCTAACCTAACCTAACCTAACCTAACCTAACCTAACCTAACCTAACCTAACCTAACCTAACCTAACCTAACCTAACCTAACCTAACCTAACCTAACCTAACCTAACCTAACCTAACCTAACCTAACCTAACCTAACCTAACCTAACCTAACCTAACCTAACCTAACCTAACCTAACCTAACCTAACCTAACCTAACCTAACCTAACCTAACCTAACCTAACCTAACCTAACCTAACCTAACCTAACCTAACCTAACCTAACCTAACCTAACCTAACCTAACCTAACCTAACCTAACCTCTAACCTAACCTAACCTAACCTAACCTAACCTAACCTAACCTAACCTAACCTAACCTAACCTAACCTAACCTAACCTAACCTAACCTAACCTAACCTAACCTAACCTAACCTAACCTAACCTAACCTAACCTAACCTAACCTAACCTAACCTAACCTAACCTAACCTAACCTAACCTAACCTAACCTAACCTAACCTAACCTAACCTAACCTAACCTAACCTAACCTAACCTAACCTAACCTAACCTAACCTAACCTAACCTAACCTAACCTAACCTAACCTAACCTAACCTAACCTAACCTAACCTAACCTAACCTAACCTAACCTAACCTAACCTAACCTAACCTAACCTAACCTAACCTAACCTAACCTAACCTAACCTAACCTAACCTAACCTAACCTAACCTAACCTAACCTAACCTAACCTAACCTAACCTAACCTAACCTAACCTAACCTAACCTAACCTAACCTAACCTAACCTAACCTAACCTAACCTAACCTAACCTAACCTAACCTAACCTAACCTAACCTAACCTAACCTAACCTAACCTAACCTAACCTAACCTAACCTAACCTAACCTAACCTAACCTAACCTAACCTAACCTAACCTAACCTAACCTAACCTAACCTAACCTAACCTAACCTAACCTAACCTAACCTAACCTAACCTAACCTAACCTAACCTAACCTAACCTAACCTAACCTAACCTAACCTAACCTAACCTAACCTAACCTAACCTAACCTAACCTAACCTAACCTAACCTAACCTAACCTAACCTAACCTAACCTAACCTAACCTAACCTAACCTAACCTAACCTAACCTAACCTAACCTAACCTAACCTAACCTAACCTAACCTAACCTAACCTAACCTAACCTAACCTAACCTAACCTAACCTAACCTAACCTAACCTAACCTAACCTAACCTAACCTAACCTAACCTAACCTAACCTAACCTAACCTAACCTAACCTAACCTAACCTAACCTAACCTAACCTAACCTAACCTAACCTAACCTAACCTAACCTAACCTAACCTAACCTAACCTAACCTAACCTAACCTAACCTAACCTAACCTAACCTAACCTAACCTAACCTAACCTAACCTAACCTAACCTAACCTAACCTAACCTAACCTAACCTAACCTAACCTAACCTAACCTAACCTAACCTAACCTAACCTAACCTAACCTAACCTAACCTAACCTAACCTAACCTAACCTAACCTAACCTAACCTAACCTAACCTAACCTAACCTAACCTAACCTAACCTAACCTAACCTAACCTAACCTAACCTAACCTAACCTAACCTAACCTAACCTAACCTAACCTAACCTAACCTAACCTAACCTAACCTAACCTAACCTAACCTAACCTAACCTAACCTAACCTAACCTAACCTAACCTAACCTAACCTAACCTAACCTAACCTAACCTAACCTAACCTAACCTAACCTAACCTAACCTAACCTAACCTAACCTAACCTAACCTAACCTAACCTAACCTAACCTAACCTAACCTAACCTAACCTAACCTAACCTAACCTAACCTAACCTAACCTAACCTAACCTAACCTAACCTAACCTAACCTAACCTAACCTAACCTAACCTAACCTAACCTAACCTAACCTAACCTAACCTAACCTAACCTAACCTAACCTAACCTAACCTAACCTAACCTAACCTAACCTAACCTAACCTAACCTAACCTAACCTAACCTAACCTAACCTAACCTAACCTAACCTAACCTAACCTAACCTAACCTAACCTAACCTAACCTAACCTAACCTAACCTAACCTAACCTAACCTAACCTAACCTAACCTAACCTAACCTAACCTAACCTAACCTAACCTAACCTAACCTAACCTAACCTAACCTAACCTAACCTAACCTAACCTAACCTAACCTAACCTAACCTAACCTAACCTAACCTAACCTAACCTAACCTAACCTAACCTAACCTAACCTAACCTAACCTAACCTAACCTAACCTAACCTAACCTAACCTAACCTAACCTAACCTAACCTAACCTAACCTAACCTAACCTAACCTAACCTAACCTAACCTAACCTAACCTAACCTAACCTAACCTAACCTAACCTAACCTAACCTAACCTAACCTAACCTAACCTAACCTAACCTAACCTAACCTAACCTAACCTAACCTAACCTAACCTAACCTAACCTAACCTAACCTAACCTAACCTAACCTAACCTAACCTAACCTAACCTAACCTAACCTAACCTAACCTAACCTAACCTAACCTAACCTAACCTAACCTAACCTAACCTAACCTAACCTAACCTAACCTAACCTAACCTAACCTAACCTAACCTAACCTAACCTAACCTAACCTAACCTAACCTAACCTAACCTAACCTAACCTAACCTAACCTAACCTAACCTAACCTAACCTAACCTAACCTAACCTAACCTAACCTAACCTAACCTAACCTAACCTAACCTAACCTAACCTAACCTAACCTAACCTAACCTAACCTAACCTAACCTAACCTAACCTAACCTAACCTAACCTAACCTAACCTAACCTAACCTAACCTAACCTAACCTAACCTAACCTAACCTAACCTAACCTAACCTAACCTAACCTAACCTAACCTAACCTAACCTAACCTAACCTAACCTAACCTAACCTAACCTAACCTAACCTAACCTAACCTAACCTAACCTAACCTAACCTAACCTAACCTAACCTAACCTAACCTAACCTAACCTAACCTAACCTAACCTAACCTAACCTAACCTAACCTAACCTAACCTAACCTAACCTAACCTAACCTAACCTAACCTAACCTAACCTAACCTAACCTAACCTAACCTAACCTAACCTAACCTAACCTAACCTAACCTAACCTAACCTAACCTAACCTAACCTAACCTAACCTAACCTAACCTAACCTAACCTAACCTAACCTAACCTAACCTAACCTAACCTAACCTAACCTAACCTAACCTAACCTAACCTAACCTAACCTAACCTAACCTAACCTAACCTAACCTAACCTAACCTAACCTAACCTAACCTAACCTAACCTAACCTAACCTAACCTAACCTAACCTAACCTAACCTAACCTAACCTAACCTAACCTAACCTAACCTAACCTAACCTAACCTAACCTAACCTAACCTAACCTAACCTAACCTAACCTAACCTAACCTAACCTAACCTAACCTAACCTAACCTAACCTAACCTAACCTAACCTAACCTAACCTAACCTAACCTAACCTAACCTAACCTAACCTAACCTAACCTAACCTAACCTAACCTAACCTAACCTAACCTAACCTAACCTAACCTAACCTAACCTAACCTAACCTAACCTAACCTAACCTAACCTAACCTAACCTAACCTAACCTAACCTAACCTAACCTAACCTAACCTAACCTAACCTAACCTAACCTAACCTAACCTAACCTAACCTAACCTAACCTAACCTAACCTAACCTAACCTAACCTAACCTAACCTAACCTAACCTAACCTAACCTAACCTAACCTAACCTAACCTAACCTAACCTAACCTAACCTAACCTAACCTAACCTAACCTAACCTAACCTAACCTAACCTAACCTAACCTAACCTAACCTAACCTAACCTAACCTAACCTAACCTAACCTAACCTAACCTAACCTAACCTAACCTAACCTAACCTAACCTAACCTAACCTAACCTAACCTAACCTAACCTAACCTAACCTAACCTAACCTAACCTAACCTAACCTAACCTAACCTAACCTAACCTAACCTAACCTAACCTAACCTAACCTAACCTAACCTAACCTAACCTAACCTAACCTAACCTAACCTAACCTAACCTAACCTAACCTAACCTAACCTAACCTAACCTAACCTAACCTAACCTAACCTAACCTAACCTAACCTAACCTAACCTAACCTAACCTAACCTAACCTAACCTAACCTAACCTAACCTAACCTAACCTAACCTAACCTAACCTAACCTAACCTAACCTAACCTAACCTAACCTAACCTAACCTAACCTAACCTAACCTAACCTAACCTAACCTAACCTAACCTAACCTAACCTAACCTAACCTAACCTAACCTAACCTAACCTAACCTAACCTAACCTAACCTAACCTAACCTAACCTAACCTAACCTAACCTAACCTAACCTAACCTAACCTAACCTAACCTAACCTAACCTAACCTAACCTAACCTAACCTAACCTAACCTAACCTAACCTAACCTAACCTAACCTAACCTAACCTAACCTAACCTAACCTAACCTAACCTAACCTAACCTAACCTAACCTAACCTAACCTAACCTAACCTAACCTAACCTAACCTAACCTAACCTAACCTAACCTAACCTAACCTAACCTAACCTAACCTAACCTAACCTAACCTAACCTAACCTAACCTAACCTAACCTAACCTAACCTAACCTAACCTAACCTAACCTAACCTAACCTAACCTAACCTAACCTAACCTAACCTAACCTAACCTAACCTAACCTAACCTAACCTAACCTAACCTAACCTAACCTAACCTAACCTAACCTAACCTAACCTAACCTAACCTAACCTAACCTAACCTAACCTAACCTAACCTAACCTAACCTAACCTAACCTAACCTAACCTAACCTAACCTAACCTAACCTAACCTAACCTAACCTAACCTAACCTAACCTAACCTAACCTAACCTAACCTAACCTAACCTAACCTAACCTAACCTAACCTAACCTAACCTAACCTAACCTAACCTAACCTAACCTAACCTAACCTAACCTAACCTAACCTAACCTAACCTAACCTAACCTAACCTAACCTAACCTAACCTAACCTAACCTAACCTAACCTAACCTAACCTAACCTAACCTAACCAGTCACAGTCAGTATCTCGTGGCGACCACGTGCTTTTCCGCACCGCTCCCGCTTTGAAAATTCGTTTTACCGGGTTATCCTTGAGTTAAAACAGTGATCTAAGTGTCTGCAGTTGCGTCTCGCGGAGCCGCAACTTTTGGCGACTAGAGTGACAGCCGCACGATTGCGGTCTAGGCGCTAAAAGTGATTTTCCTCAAATATTCGAGGTTATAAGTGTTAAAAAGTTCAGTTTTTATCAAATAACTTAGTGAGAAGTGTAATTTCAGTGCTGAAAAAAGTGCCCGAACGTGGAGGTAGTAGGCCCCCACCTAAAGCGCTACAGCGATTTTCCCCGAAAACACCCAATTTTCCGGAAAACCGCAAAAACCGAAAACCACGTGGCCACGTGCTCCGGGAAGGAGTTGACCTAGAGCTACGAAAATTTTCAGCATTGTGTACCATCAGAAGACGAACAGGATTCTGCAAGTAGAAAAATTTTATTGTACTTGGCTTCATTATTATTACTATTTTAAAATTCAAATTTGACGACGAATAGCAGCTAAACTAAAAGCATTATCAAAATTTTGAAACTGCTATCCCTTGCGCGCTGACTTCGGCTACGTACCTGCAGAAGACTAGATTTTTAAGTATTTTATTTTAAGAGTAGAAATTAAAAAACCAAAATTTTAGATTTTTCATAAAAAACTGTGTTAAAAAATTTTTTCGCCAAATTTATTTATATATATTATTGTGTGTCTCCATTTTACCCATTTTATGCAATTTTTTCTAGAATTTTACCTCGACGGGTGCCGAAGTTACCGAATTTTTTGTGTTTTTGTTAATTAAAATCAAAATTAATAAAGAAATCAATATTTTTTTGACTAGAATCGGTCTTATAAACCCTAAATCTATCGGTCGAAGCCCTAAGACCAGGCCAAAACCTTCAAAAACAAAAAAGTTAGACAAAATCGCCATTTTGGTTTTTATGGTTAAAAATTTCAGATAGCTATAACTTCGGATCTGCGGCGCCTAGCGAGTTGAGATTTTTTGTGCTTAGCGTGGCAGGGCATTGACTATCCATTAAAATAACTTTCAGGAGTTTTCAGCCTGAAAAATATTTTACTCCTGAAAACCATACGAACATACAGAGGGAGTCCCGCCAGGCTATACATTTCAAATCCTGAATCTCTCCGACCACTGGGGCCGGAGTTATTCAAAGTCAAAGTTGGTCTTTGACAGCTCGGCGGCCATCTTGTAAAACTTTGTAAGCCCATAAGTCCGGAACCGCTAGAGGTAAAAATCTGCGAAATTCGAATTCCGCTTCAGGGCTACCTCTGCTACAGGATAGGCACAAATTTAGACAAATAGGAGCTTCAAAAAATCGGACCCCCGGAGACAGGTTTGCGGACAAGAGCATTAAAAACCAGCTTAGGCAAAAGAAACCCGAGCTTTTTACGACCACGGGCTCGGGAGATACAGGCCGTCAAAAATTCAATTTGACAGCTCAGCAGCCATTTTGGAAAAATTCAACCTCGAATATCTCCTGAACGCGTGGCCCTAGAGAGACGGGGTTTTTAATATAGGGATTTAGAGAGGGAGCTTGAGGGGTATTTGCTGCTTGTTGGCGTTTTCAGGACCTGAAAATTTCAGTGCCTGAAATCGCGATCGAGAGGTAGATCTCGTCGAGCCCGTTAAGACAAGCCCTTGCACGGGCGGATAGGACCACGGACTAGGGAGATAACCTCAAAACAAAAACTGGTTTTTCAGGTTTTTCCGAAAAACCAAAAATTTGACCTTGGTTTTCTCCCGGACCGTTTGAGGTAGAAGCATCGAGTTTGATATCGCCGAAAAGGGCTTGGGGAGCCCTAACTGACTAAAGTAACCGTACGGCTCTATATAGAGCCGTTTTTGAAAAATTATATAGAGTCGTCAATTCTGACTCTAAAATTGTAGAAATAGGTGCAGGGGTAGGTGACAACCTAAATTAGCCTATACAGGCCTGTAGATTAAGCTCATTAATAAATAAGTAACCTAGATATTAAAAATAGTAATTAAGTAAAAAATATTATAGTAAGCAATTGATTAGAGCTCCTATTGGCTCGATATTACAGACAAAGTAGCAGCTAAGCTACTCACGACTCAGGTGTAGCCTATACACCGAATATTTTGTTGACTCTACATATCTTTGGGAACTAAAAACCTTACTTAAACAACTATAAGTGGTGGACTGAAGCTCCGTAGCCGTATAACACATACATATACACACTCACTTATCTATACAAACACACACACAAACTAACACATACACGTCTACAGAAACACACTACACGCAAACTTACACTTACACACTTATCGACGCACACACATTTACGAGCACATACAAACACACTTTCTCTTGCCACATACAAGCACACGTCCACACGAGCTACACAACCCCAGCTCCGAGAGGTTACTTACCTGACTGTGATTGTATTTTTAATCTAAATCTTAACTTAAACTGTTTAACCTATTTTATTTACAAATCTTATTTACACCTAATCTGGTTAGGTACCTATACATACCCCAGTTAGACATATCCTAATTACTGACGCACACCACCAATCGAAAATGTATAGGACTCCAGACATGGAAGCTAAAGGGGAACTGAGTGCGCCCAAGTCGCCATTTAAAACCGCAGTTAAGAAGAACTTATTTGGGAAAAGTACCGAAATTTCTGAAAGTGGCGCTGAACATCCGCAAAAATCCATATCCCCGAAAGCTTCCAGAGCCATGTCGACTAATCCACCCGAAATTCAGAACAGATCGGCCCATAACCCCAAGCAAACCACTACATACTCGAACAGAATCTCGGAAGCAAAGGCCTATGCGGAGAACGCTAAAAAACATCTTGGCGAATCCAGAAATTTAAAGGCAGAGATAAGGACCGAAGTAACAAAGTGGATAAATCGACTTGTCATACTCGTCAAGGAAATGGAGGGGGAGTCTAGGATAGGTCAAACCAAGTCTACCAGCATGCAGCCCGCCCACCAAATCAACCACACGGAGCTCTCTGCAAAATTGGAGGAGCATACCAAACTCCTGGCAGCGAACACTGAGCAGTTGAGAGAGCTCAAACTAGCGATAGATGGTAATGCAGCAAGCCAAATTAACACCACATATGCTGATGTCGCAGCTAGAGTCCCAACCAACATACATCCGGATAGGCCAGCGCTCCACTCGGTTATAATCTCCTCGGAGAAAGAAACCGAGACAGGAGAAGAGGTTCTTGAAAGAGTGCGACAAGCGGTTGACGCGAAAGAAGGTTGGGTTAAAGTGGAAAGGGTGAGACGGGCAAAGGATAGAAAAATCATAATTGGCTGTCCTACAAAGGACGATAGAGACAAGGTGCGGGAGCGTCTAAAAACCCGAAACCTAGTTGTCGAGGACGTCAAAAACAAGGACCCACTAGTGATTCTGAAGGACGTACTGAGCGACAACTCTGACGAGAATGTACTCAAGGCCCTCAGGAATCAGAACCGGGGCGTCTTTGGCGGCCTCGACAAAGAGGAAAATCGGGTTCAAATTAAATACCGCAAAAAGGCCAGAAACCCGCACACATGCCACATAGTCCTTGCGGTGGCCCCAATTATATGGAAGAGGGCAACAGAGTTGGGTACGCTGCATGTGGACCTGCAGAGAATCAGAGTAGCAGATCAGTCTCCACTGGTGCAATGCTCAAGGTGTCTGTCATATGGCCACACCCGAAAGTACTGCACGGAGGAAGTGGACACCTGCAGCCACTGCGGAGGCCAACACCTTAAGATAAACTGCGACCTATGGAAGATGAACGATACCCCGAAATGCAGGAACTGCTCGAAAGCCAAGATGGCAAGAACTGAGCACAACGCCTTCAGTGAGGAGTGTCCCATTCGGAAACGCTGGGAAGCCTTGGCCAGATCCACCGTGGCTTATTGCTAAGGTGGATGCGGAGACCTCGGTATACAGAGTGTTCCAGGCAAATGTAATGAAGAAGAAGCTGGCAATGGAAGAACTGATGATCGAGGCTAAAAACCGTAAGATAGCGGTTGCCTTAATCCAGGAACCGTATGTCGTTGCGGGTCGAAGTACTAGAAGTTACCCGGGCGTGAGATTATACCACAACTTCGCTCCGGGCGACGGCACTATCAAAGCTATGATAGCTGTCTTTGATAGCCAAATCGACGTCATACAACACCCCAAACACACCACCGACAATGTCGTAGTGGTGGGACTCGCGACGAAGGCGTGGAGAATCACAATGGTCTCCTACTACTTCGAACCGGAACGACCAATAGGACCTTATATCGACCAACTCAGGGCAATTGCCAGAAAACCTGAGCTGGGAAAGATCATCATGGGAGGGGATGCAAATGCCTGGAACACGTGGTGGGGCAGCGCCACTGTTGATAGCAGAGGAGAACAGTTCCTGGAGGCGTTGGATGAGCTGGGCCTTCAGGTACTCAACGTGGGAGACACCCCGACATTTGACACCGTCAGAGGCGGTCGGCGATTTCACAGTCACGTAGATGTGACAGTATGCTCTACCAATACCCTAGACTTGGTCAAAAACTGGAGAGTGGAAGAGAACCTCACTAGCTCGGACCATAACGGGATCACTTTTGCAATTGCGCTACGGAGGTCCAAAGGCACAGACGTCCAAAGAACCACAAGGCTGTACAACACTAGGAAAGCCAACTGGAATCTTTTCCAATATGAACTGAGCCAACAGTTTGGAACTAACCAACTGAACGTGGCACAAGTCGAATTGATAGGCACAGTCGACGAACTTGAAAAGACGGTCCAGACATACACGTCTAGCATAAGCAGTGCATGTGCAGCCGCAATTCCTAGGAAAGCCCAGAACCAGAGATTGAGGGTCCCGTGGTGGTCCGAAAAACTAGCGGAACTGAAAAGGGAGGTTACCACCAAGAGGCGACGCATTAGATGCGCCGCACCAGTTCGCCGAGATAGTGTCGTGGGTGAGTACCTGCTGAGCAAGGACAAATATGAAACGGAGGCAAAAAAGGCACAGATAGCCAGCTACAAGCAGTTCTGTTGCAGACAGGATAGGGAAGGGATGTGGGAAGGCATATACAGGGTGATCGGCCGGAGCACTAAAAGAGCGGAGGACCAACTACTGCAGAAGAACGGAGTGACGCTGGATGCTGAGGGATCGGCGGGGCTTCTGGCAGAGACATTTTACCCGGAGGACCTGGAGGAGGAGGACTCGCCAGCACAGGCGCGTGTGAGAGCAAGTGCCAGGGATGCGAGCGGAAACACAAGGGGAGAACACCAAGAGCCCCCGTTCACCTCCAACGAACTCAGAGTGGCAGTTAAGTCGTTTAACGCCAAGAAAGCTCCAGGAGCAGACGGGTTTACTGCAGACATTTGCAGCCAAGCCATAAAAGGCGAACCAGCGTTGTTTCTTGGCCTTGCAAATAAATGCCTGTCACTGGGTTACTTCCCAAAAATATGGAAAGAGGCGACCATCGTAGCCCTCAAAAAACCGGGCAAGGATAACTATGCCCACCCAAAATCTTACCGACCTATCGGGCTCTTGCCGGTTTTGGGAAAGACACTTGAGAAGATGATAATGGCCCGGCTCCGTTACCACCTTCACCCACGTATAAGTAGCCGCCAATACGGCTTTATGCAACAGAGAAGCTGCGAAGACGCCCTCTATACCCTCGTTCAATACATAAAATCAAGACTGGACGAAAAATTAATCGTCACACTAGTCTCCTTGGATATAGAGGGCGCTTTCGACAGCGCGTGGTGGCCGGCAATAAAGGTGCGACTAGTGGAAGAAGAATGCCCGGAAGGCCTGAGGAGAACGGTCAATAGCTACCTGGAAGATAGAACTGTCCGGGTGAGGTACGCAGGCAAGGAACACTCAAAAAGAACAGAGAAGGGATGTGTCCAGGGTTCCATAGGAGGGCCAATCCTGTGGAACCTTCTAATAGACCCACTGCTCAAGGGCCTGGAAAGTAGGGGTGACTATGTACAAGCCTTCGCCGATGACATAGTACTAGTATTTCACGGCAAAACAGCTGCAGAAATCGAGAGATGTGCCAATGCCGCTCTCGACCATGTTCAGACGTGGGGTGAAAGGAACAAGTTAAAATTTGCACCACAAAAAACTAATGCGATGACCATCACTCGCAAATTGAAATATGACACCCCGCGCCTGAACATGGGCGGGATAGACATTGACGCATCCAAAGAGGTCAAAATTCTAGGCCTCACGATCGACAGTGGCCTAACGTTCAATGCACATGTGGCAAACGTGTGCAAGAGAGTCACTAGTATTTATAAACAGCTGAGTAGGGCGGCGAAGGCAAGTTGGGGTCTCCATCCGGAGATAATACATACAATTTACACGGCTGCGGTGGAACCAGTGGTTCTGTACGCGTCCAATACATGGGCACCCGCGGCTGATAAACTGGGGGTTAGGAAGAAGCTAAGCTTCATCCAACGCAGCTTCGCGCAAAAGATCTGCAAAGCCTATCGTACGGTCTCTCTCCACTCGGCGCTGGTGCTGGCGAGAATTCTCCCCCTGGACCTACGCGTACGCGAAACAGCAGCACTATATAGTGCTAAGAAGGGGCACCCACTGCCGGATCTCGGCGGGAGAGAGATCGAACGAGCGGCCTCGATAACCGAAAATCCACATCCTGCCGAACATATATGTCCTGAGTTCCTAAAGCTGGAGACTCGTGAACAACTTGACGAAATTGGTCAAGGTAGCATACAAATATACACAGATGGCAGCAAGATTGAGGGACGGGTGGGAGCCGCACTATCCCTTTGGAATAATGGGGCAGAGACGAAGTCCCTCAAACTTGGCTTGCCATCATATTGTACAGTTTACCAAGCGGAACTCCTGGCAATATGCGAAGCGTCAAGGATGATAGTTAGCTATAACGCGGATGCGTTTGTGATCTGCAGCGACTCAACCGCGGCCTTGCAGACGATCGGAAATCCCGGCTGCCTCCATCCCCTAGCACTAGAAACTCGACGGAATCTGAAACTATGTTTTCAGCAAAATAAATCGGTTAATTTGTTTTGGGTCAAGGCACATGCGGGGCTGGAAGGCAATGAGAGAGCCGACCTGCTAGCTAAAGAGGCGGCGTTGAAGCTGAAACGACAGCCACACTATGATCGCTGCCCGGTGTCATTCGTCAAGCGGAAAATCCGTATGGATTCGCTTGACGAATGGAACCGAAGATATATATCCAGCGAAACCGCTTCAATAACGAAGCTATTCTTCCCAAATGTGGTCGACGCGTACAGAATCACGGCGAAATTTGAAGCCAACTTCTATACAACACAATTACTAACGGGGCACGGTGGGTTCTCAGAATACTTGACGCGATTCAAGTGTAAGGAGAACCCATCGTGCATCTGTGATCCGGCAAAGGAGGAAACGATCCCCCACTTAATAGTTGATTGTCCCACTTTTGACAGGCAGAGGTATGATCTCGAGCAAGAGTCACAACTTAAAGTCACTTTAAATAATCTGAGTCAAATAATAGACGGCGAACATAGAGACAAATTCCTAAAATACTGTACTAATATAATAAAGATAGTAAATAAGCGTAACAAAGTAGTTTAAGTGGTATGATCACAAAATAATGTAACATTATTAATGTAAGATCATAACAAATAGTAAATAAGATATTGTATGAATTACTACAGTAAGACTAAGTGTTAAAACAAAAATACAAAAATAAAAGTAGATTATAAACTAGTAAGTAAGTAAGTAAAATGTAATCGTAATAGAAAAAGTTGTTGTAGAAATTAAAATAGAATAGTAAAAATATAGTGAAAGAAGTATGCGGCTCTAAAAATGTAAAAGAAAATCAGGAATGTAAATAAAAAATGTAATAGAATAAGTAACTGTAAAACTACAAGTAAGTTATTAATGTAAAATAAAAATTGTGTACAAATCATTTTCCTGTGTACAAGCTAGAGTTAAAAATAAAGATAATATATAGATTAGTAACAGATTAGCAGGCATCCCACCTGTATGGCATGAAAGGCAAATGTGTGTTAGAAAGAACCAGTATGAGGCATGCTAGTGCGAGAGGCAAAAAAGCGAGAACTGGTATGACTGGCAGAGACTAATAAGGACTCCAAATTATAAACATTGGAGGTGTTAGTATTAAAAAAAAAAAAAAAAAAAAAAAAAAAAAAAAAAAAAAAAAAAAAAAAAAAAAAAAAAAAAAAAAAAAAAAAAAAACCTAACCTAACCTAACCTAACCTAACCTAACCTAACCTAACCTAACCTAACCTAACCTAACCTAACCTAACCTAACCTAACCTAACCGGGGCGCGGCGTCGGGTAACCTCCACGTTAGCTTACACGTTTCTTCCCCCTTTGGGCTCCGGTCCTGGGGAGCAGAAGCGTGGAGGCTGGTGCGCCCTGGACAGGCGGTCAGGATACTCTGACTCTCAGGAGCTCTGTATGCTGGCCGTCTGACCAATAACCCGACAGCCCTTTTCAGGGCTTGACCTCATTGCACGAGGGGGTCGCGGGGAGGGATCCGCAGCAGCCCTTATCAGGGCTCGGCGGGATCGAGGGCGGGTCGGCCCACTGTTGACTCAGGGGCTGACAGGCACTAGTGCCACCGTCGGCGAGAGAGGCTTAGCCACCCTCTCGCGTTCCGTAACCAACAGGGGCTCAACAGTGACCTGACTGGTGGCTCCAGGAGGGTATGCTGAGAACCTGTTGGCCGGAGGGCTTGCCTTAACTGGCCGGCCCGCGTCAAGGAAAAGACTCTAAAACCCGACAGCAAAGTCGTAAAAAGCGGACCTCTCGCTGCAGGCTGTGGCTCCGGCTATGGCCAGCGGCGATGAGTGTCGGGCTGCCGTCGCCTCACGGCTGATGGCGGCCACGAGGAGGGGCTCTGCTGGGGCGGGAGTGGGCTGGGCTCGCTCTTTCGCCCCGCGGGCCACGGGGACGCCGGCGGGCGGAGTTCGCACGCGTCCCGGGGAGGGATGCCGGTGGGCGAAGTCCGCACGCGTCCCTGGGTGAGAGTGGCCACGGGCGGTGGATCGGGGGATCTGCCGCCCCATGCTAATGTGGCGGAATGCGCCCCTCTGTGTTTCTGGGGTGCATTCATGAGGTGTGCCCAACAACAAAGGGCGTCCCTAGCCGAGTCGCGGTGAGCAAACTATCCCGTGGCTCGGATTAGGTGAAGGAGGAACACCGTGGTGGTTTAGTGGGTAGTCTGGCTTCTCTTTGAGGTCAGGAGTCCCACACGAAGCGAACCCCCTGCCCCCGCGGGAGGCGAGCGAAGTGCGTAAATGCATTCCACCACGTAAAAAAAAAAAAAAAAAAAAAAAAAAAAAAAAAAACCTAACCTAACCTGGGGCGCGGCGTCGGGTAACCTCCACGTTGGCTTACGCGTTTCTTCCCCCTTTGGACTCCGGTCCTGGGGAGCGGAAGCGTGGAGGCTGGTGCGCCCTGGACAGGCGGTCAGGATACTCTGACTCTCAGGAGCTCTGTATGCTGGCCGTCTGACCAATAACCCGACAACTGACCCCATTGCACGAGGGGGTCGTGGGATCCGCGTAGCCCTTTTCAGGGCTCGCCATCGCTCCCAGTACCCCTCTGTTTTCAGAGGGGACAGGGGAGAGATGCTGGATCGAGGGACGGGTCGGCCCACTGATTACTCAGGGGCTGACAGGCACTAGTGCCACCGTCGGTGGGAGAGGCCTAGCCACCCTCTCGCGTTCCGTAACCAACAGGGGCTCAACTGTGACCTGACTGGTGGCTCCAGGAGGGTATGCTGAGAACCTGTTGGCCGGAGGGCTTGCCTTAATTGGCCGGCCCATGACAAGGACAGTCTATAACACCCGACAGCGAAGTCGTAAAAACCTGTGGATACCGGCCGACCTCCACAGTATATAGGCTTATCCGGGTGCAGGGGGCACCGCCCGGATGGACTTTCTTTTCCCCCACACTCGTGGGACTTGTATGGATTTGTCTACTTTAAAAACTAAAAACAAAAATGATGATGTGCCAGTTTTGGCGGAGGAAATGGAGACGGAGATGGGGACGGAGACCGCGAGGTCTTCCGCCTCTATCAATAAAATGGTGCCAGTGGTGGAGCTGGAGCGAATGATTGCTGCCAGCTTACCTGGAGTTGCGCGCTCGTCTTCCCCACCAAGGGGAAGACTCTGGCGTAAACGTACCAATTCTTTGGAATCGCCAGCGCAAAGCGACAGCGATTCGGTGGATGGGCGGGGGCCTAAAAGGAACCGTGGCCGTCCCCCGAAAACGGGGGAATACGTCGGTCTGGCCAAAGCCAAAGCGGAGCTCAACGCGGCTAAGGAGCGTGAGCTCGAGCTCCGAGCAGAAGAGGAGCTCGCAGATGAGCTGCGGCTGCAGCGGCGGAGGGCTCTCTATCTCAGAGAGACCCCTGGCCCGCAGCCGCAGCCCAGTCTGCAGCCCCAAGCGGGACTGGCATCCTCGGACACCCAGTCCCTCAGTGCCGAGGAGATCTCGGGCTCAATAGAGGCGGCGGTGAAGGTGGTCCAAACCATCGCCGCCAAGAGCTCCAATTTAAAGGGCCAATACGTGCGGGACCTCAAGGACGCGTGTGGCTCCATTATGGAGAACGTGCGCGTTCTGATGTCCCGCACGGAATCGGAGGAGGTGGTCAAGCTCCAGGCCGAGCTGGCGGCTGTGCGGGCCGAAATGCGGGCCATGAAACAGCAGGCGGAGGCTGCGCCGCCCCCGATGAGTCGGGAAGAGATCGGCTTCCTGGTCGACGCCCGGCTCGCGGGGATCGCTGACCGCCTGCTGCCGGAGACCCGCATCCGTCCGCCGCTGCAGGCGGACGCGAGGAATGCGGCGCGGTCCGCCGGCGCACTTGAGCCCGAGCCTGAGACGTCTCCCTCAGAACCTCTCCCCCCTCCCCTCTCTCCTCCAATGCCAGGCGGGCAGGTGGAGGCAGGGCCGAGCCTTACCGGGCCGCCGGGGGGGAAGGAGGAGAGGAAGAAGAAGAAGAAGGCAGGGAAGAAGACGGCCGCGGCGAAGGAGGCGGAGGCTGCCCGGAAGCCCCCGTCGACTTCGACTTCGACGTTGGCTCCCGCCCCGCTCCCGCAAAGCGGAACATGGAGCGAGGTGGTGGCTAGGCCAAAGAAGCCTAAACCGCCCCCTGCCGGGTCGGCTGCCCCAACCGCTGCCACTCCAGTAGCGTCAGCCACCAAGCGGAAAAGGAAGCCCCGCAAATTGCGCACCCCGCAAACGGCGGCGGTCACAGTCACGCTGCAGCCGGGTGCCGTAGAGCGGGGCGTCACCTACGCGCAGGTGATGTCCAAAGCCGAGAGGTCGATAGACCTCAAGGGTTTGGGCATCGACGGCCTCCGACTCCGCAACGCGGTAACCGGAGGTCGGATCCTGGAGGTGGCTGGCGCCGACAGAAGCCGGAAGGCGGACCAGCTCGCGGCTAAACTGAGGGAGGTGCTCGAAGAGGTCCGAGTCGCTAGGCCGGAGAGATGCGTGGAGATGCGCATCTCTGGGCTGGGCGACTCGGCCTCGAAAGAGTCGGTGGCCGCGTTGTTGGCGGCGGAGGGGGGCTGTGCTGCCGACCACATCAAGGTGGGCGACATACAGCGCCCACCTAGCCGACAGGGCACTGCCTGGCTACGGTGCCCGGTTGAGGCGGCTAAGAAACTGACCGATGGCCGCCGCATCGTCGTCGGGTGGTCAGTGGTCAGACTGACCATCCTGGAATCGAGGCCGGCGCGGTGCTTCCGCTGCCTCGAGCCGGGTCACGTCGGGGCCAAGTGCTCTGCGGCCACAGACCGCAGTGCGCTCTGCTTCCGTTGCGGGCAGGAAGGCCACAAGTCGGCCACCTGCTCCGCGGAGCCCAGATGCCTCATATGTTCGGCGGAGGGTGCGGCGTCCGGCCACCGGCTTGGGTCGGCGCAATGCAAGGCGGCCTCCCGAAGCAGGGGGGCTAAAAGGAGAGCAGCAGGTGGGGCGAAACCCACGCCCTCGCCCACCCTGCTGCCGAATAGGGAGGAGGAGATGGACACTGCCCAAACCTAATGGCCCAAACCATCTCCATACTGCAGGCCAACGTCAACCACTGCGCCACGGCCCAGGACCTTCTGGCCCAATCCATGGCGCAGTGGCAGACGACAATGGCAGTAGTCGCCGAGCCGTATTGCGTTCGCAACAGCCCTAACTGGGCCGGCGACCGCGGCGGCTTGGTGGCTATCGTCGCTCAGCGAACGGCCCCTCCTTTCGACAGAGTGCGGAAGGGCCGAGGGTGCGTACTCGTCGCGCTGGGTGGCGCTGCGGTCATTGGGGTGTACTGTCCCCCCAGCAGAAGCCTCGCCGAGTTCGAGCAGTTGCTCACGGAGGTCGGGGCTCTGCTGGCGGAAGTGCACCCCACCCCGGTTGTGGTGGCCGGGGATTTCAACGCTCACTCACGGGCGTGGGGATCCCCGGCGACCGATGCCCGGGGGGAGATGGTGGAGGAGTGGGCGGTGTCCCAAGGCTTGGTGCTGCTGAACCGAGGGGCGGTCCATACGTTTGTGCGGGCCCGGGCCGGGTCGGTAGTCGATCTTTCTTTCGCGAGCTCTGGCCTGGCCCGTCGCATACACAACTGGCGGGTCGTCGAGGGGGTGGAGACTTCGTCTGACCACCGGTACATCCGGTTCGACATCGTCTCTGCCCCCGCGGCGACACCGCGTGTGGCACTGGACCGCCCCGTGGTAGGGGAAGGTCCGCGGTGGCGGCTCGGAACGCTGGACCGGGAGCTGGCCCGAGAGGCGGCTATCGTCGAGCGATGGGCTGCTGTCGACAGCGGTCAGGACGTGGACGCGAGATGCGAGTGGCTCGCTGGAGCACTGACTCGCGTCTGCGACGCGGCGATGCAGAGGGCGAGACCTATCCCGCCCCGGAGGCAGGTGTACTGGTGGCGTCCCCACTTGGCCGAGCTGCGTGCCGCGAGTCACGCGGCCCAGAGGCAGTACACCCGCAGCCGAAGGCGGGCCGTTAGGGATCTCGCCCGCGAAGAAGAGTTGCACGCCGCGTACCTTTCCGCTCGTCGGACCCTCAGCTCGGCGATCAAAGCCGCCAAGGACGAGGCCTGGAAGGAGTGGCTCGAGAGCCTCGACCGAGATCCGTGGGGGCGGCCGTACAAGATTGTGAGTCAGAAACTCCAGCCTTGGGCGCCTCCCCTCACCAGAACTCTCGAGCCGAGCCTTCTGGACCGAGTGGTCAGCTCCCTCTTCCCTGCCAGGGAAGAGTGGACCCCGCCGCGGATGGGAGCACCAAGCCAGGTGCCGGCAGACGAAGGGGCGATACCTCCCGTGTCCGAGGCCGAGTTAGGGGCTGCGATACTGGCACTCCGGTCCAGGAATCGCGCCCCGGGCCCGGACGGCGTCCCTGGGAAGGTTATCGTCACCGTCATGCCGGCACTAGAGGAGGAGACGCTGTCCCTCATGTCGGAGTGTCTGGTGTCGGGGAGAGTCCCTCGACGATGGAAAACCGGCAAGCTCGTGCTGCTCAAAAAGCACGGGCGCCCAGCCGAATCGCCGTCGGCCTACCGCCCCATCGTGTTGCTCGACGAGATGTGCAAGCTTTTTGAGCGGGTGCTCGCTGCGCGTCTCGTCGGCCACCTGGAGGGGGCGGGGCCCAATCTGAGCGATGGCCAGTTCGGCTTCCGTCGTGGGAGGTCGACCCTCGACGCGATATCCCGACTGCGGGACAGCGTCAATGAAGCGGTCTCCGGGGGTGAGGTGCTGTTGGCTGTATCGTTGGATATAGCGAACGCCTTCAACACCCTCCCCTGGGGAACCATTGCGGAGGCGTTGAGGTACCACAATGTCCCGTGGTACCTCAGGCGCGTCCTTGCGGACTACTTCGTGGACCGGGTCATCATTTACCCGGCCCAAGACGGGGTGGTCCGCAGGGGCATGTCTTGTGGCGTTCCACAGGGGTCGGTCCTCGGGCCGCTCCTGTGGAACATAGGTTATGATTGGGTCCTGCGCGGTGCTAATCTTCGGGGGGTCGGTGTACTTTGTTACGCCGACGATACCCTAGTCACCGCGCGGGCCCCCACTTTTCGGGACGCCGCCGTCCTTGCCACGGCAGGTGTAGCCCACGTAGTGCGTCGCATCGAGGCGCTCGGCCTAAAAGTCGCCCTCGAAAAGTCCGAGGCCCTCTTCTTCCACGGGCCCCGGCAGACGCCGCCTCGAGATAGGACCATCATGGTGGGCGGCATCCCCATCGCTGTCGGGACCAGCCTGAAATACCTCGGGCTCGTTCTCGACAGTCGGTGGCGGTTTGCGGAGCATTTCCGGCAGCTGGCACCGAAGTTGCTGGCATTTGCCGGAATGCTCTCGCGGTTGCTGCCCAACAGCGGAGGCCCAGGGTCTGCATGCCGCCGCCTCTATGACGGAGTGGTGCGCTCCAAGGCGCTCTACGGAGCGCCCATATGGGCGGAGGCCCTCTGCCCGGAGAATATCGCGCTGCTGCGACGACCGCAGCGCGCCATAGCGCAGAGGGCTGCACGGGCGTACCACACCGTCTCTTACGAGGCGGCGTGTCTGATTGCGGGGAGTATCCCCTGGGATCTCGAGGCCGGCGTCCTCAAGAGGGTGTACGACGAGGGCGCCCTGGTGCGGCGTGCTATCGGGGGTCGGCCGCCTCCGGAGGAGATCGATCGCTGGAGACAATCGGCTCGCGATGATCTCTTCCGGAAGTGGGCCGAAAGACTGCGGGCGACGCGCAGCGGATCGCTGCTTGTGGGGGCCGTCAGGCCCGTCCTGCGTCAGTGGGTAGAGAGGGGTCATGGGGCCCCGACATACCACCTCACCCAACTTCTCACGGGCCATGGCTGTTTTGCCAAGTACCTGTGGGAAGTGGTGGGGATAGAGTCGGAGCCCCGGTGCCGAAACTGCACCAGCGGAGACCCTGACACGGCCTACCACACCCTGGCTGTGTGTGAGGCGTGGGACGGACAAAGGGCGGCCCTCATAAGCACCATTGGTGCGGACCTCTCGCTGTCGGTCGTAGTTCCAGCTATGGCCGGCAGCGAAGAGTGTTGGGCTGCCGTTGCCTCGTTCGCTGACGAGGTGATGGCGGCCAAGAGAGAGGCTCTGCGGGAGCGGGAGCGAGCTGGGCTCACTCTCCCGCCCCGCAGACCCGCGGCGAGGGGGCGCCGGCGAGCACAATTCGCCCGCGTCCCCGAATGAGAGTGGCCACGGGCGGTGGGTCGGGGGACCTGCTGCCCCACGCTAATGTGGCGGAATGCGCCCCTCTGTGTTCCTGGGGTGCATTCATGAGGAGGACAGGCCCCATCATCTGGGCTCGGTGGCCCGGATGGTGGGGCCTCGACAGAGGTGAGCCCGATAAAAAGGGCGTCCCTAGCCGAGTCGCGGTGAGCAAACTATCCCGCGGCTCGGTTTAGGTGAAGGAGGAACACCGTGGTGGTTTAGTGGGTAGTCTGGCCTCTCTTCGAGGTCAGGAGTCCCACACGAAGCGAACCCCCTGCCCCCGCGGGGGGTGAGCGAAGTGCGTAAATGCATTCCACCACGTAAAAAAAAAAAAAAAAAATAAAAAAAAAAAAAAAAAAAAAAAAAAACCTAACCTAACCTAACCTAACCTAACCTAACCTAACCTAACCTAACCCGAGTCTCGTCGCGTTAACCGCCCGAAACGCCACGTTTTTGTACCGTTCCGCGAATTAAATTCAAAGTTGTGGGTTAATTTGTGCGTACATACAAGTGTGATACATCGTCGTGATCGCGCTGACGAGCCGCGTCTTGTGATATATCACACGTGAAAATCAAAGAAAATTTGTGTAGCACGTGTCATAAAAGTGGAAATTTTCGACCATTCCGGAGGTCACAACTCCGGAAAACGATCTGTGACCCCCACTTTTCGGACTGCACAAAGAAGCGCTAGGACCGCCCGGACCCTTGGAGACCCCTCCCGGATTTTTCCGGTGAGGACCCAAGGTACAGGAACCTAAAAACCGAAAACCACGTGGTGGAAAATTCAGTAATTTCAGCAGTTAGGCTGAAACTGAAATAGTACCCGCGTGGCAAACAACAAGACCTTTTCGGAAGTGCTTTTTACATTAAGATCGGACCACTGAGCGAGGTAGGACTCATAAAACAATAATAAAAAGTTGGAAAAATATCTAAGTACTTTTAAAGACTTAATTGTGACAAAAATAAATCAGTGACGCACACTTTTTATTTATTCTAAAATTAGTACATCTAAGTAGCAAACCAGTGACACCTCATTTATATTTTTAGGATAAATACTTTTTATTCAGTGCAAATTTTAAAATAGTGTGTTTCCTCTGCAAAAGGCAAAAATTATTTTTGCCAATTATCGGGAAAGCCAACCCTCGCTCCAGAAACCTGGACCAGTGGGGAGGTATTCCTAGGAGACGGCCAAACAACATTTGTTCGGGAAAATTTTTTTCCGGAACATACCTTTTACACCAGGAGCCATTTGCAGAAAATTGTCAGCTACCCCCTACTTTGGTGGCTTCCAGAGGGCGCACGGCGGACTGAACGACCCCCCACGCAGCGACGGCTCCAAGAAGACCTCATCAGCTGTAATTATAAAATCTTAGTTTTAAGTTGGGAATTAAATTGTATTTTTAGGGAATTTTCTACAAAACTGTGTCATAAAACGCCATTCCCACTTAAGTTGGTAATCCCTGTATCTCCGTAGGGGAGCGAGTTAGGGCGAAAATAACAACTTTTTCGTTCTCTCGCGAGAAACGATCATAAGGGCAATCTACCTGTACCAACCCTCAAAAACCACCCCCGGGAAGATTTTTTCACTTTTTGTTAAAATTTTTGGGTTTCCCAACCCCCAATTAATTAGGTCACGGCTTTGTTAGTAAATATAGGTCCCCCTTCATATGGTAACACTTTTTAAAATTCTTAAATATTAATATTAAGGCCAAAACAATAGTGTCAAAGCTGGCAAAATAACTACCCCTTGATTCCCGTTTGAATATTAACTAGACGGCGGGCTCCCCCACCTTGCAGTAGCGTGTGCCCGAAGGACAAACTAACCAGCTACACTCCGACACCTTTATCGCAATTTTCGGATAATAAATTTTGAAGTTATTACAATTTTAAACAAATTCTAAATTAAAACCCAGCGATAAAATATAAGTTGGTTTTGAGATCTTTTGACAAGATAAGAATATTAAAACACCCCGTAACTCGGGAAGGGTGCGTCCTACGTCAAAAATAGCAAATTTTCACCCCCCCCCCCTAACCCCCCCCTACTTCCGTTCCGAAAGTAGCCGAAATTGGACCCCGAACCTACCCTTAAGGTTTCAACCCCCTACCCCTACTTTGCAATTACGACCAGTGTAACTTGGTCTCTGAACTAGGGGTTGCTATACTGGTGGGTCGAGTGTCTCGGATTTGGCTGGGCCGTTTTTGACGGGGTTACAAACTTTGAAAAAAGGTGAAAGTGGACCACCCTACTGAGGGTAGAAACCACCCCTACATTAAGATTTTAAAATTTTTTCCTATATATACCTATTTACATTATATACACTATAAGCAGTTGTAAGTAGTCTAAACTTTCCTGGTATAGTGCCGTGTTAATTTAAATTTTTTATTAGAACGGCGGCCATCTTGAAAAATTTCAAGCCTCTGTATCTCCGAAACCCCTAGAGACAAGTGTGTCAAGATTGGACTCATTGAGTAGGGCTTTTGGAGAGCTAATATAATCTACTACCGGACCGACTCTACGTAGAGTCAAAACGAATTTAGCTTTCAAATCTTTAAATTTCATTAATAATAAGACTACCTATACCTGTAGAGCAAATTTATTAGACGAGAGCCTTAGCTCTACCATTTATTTTGGTAAACTTTTAATTTACATAACTTTAGATTTACACCAGACTCGCTATTTTTAGCGAACATTAGATTAAGACAAGAGTCAGTGACTCTACACCTCTATATTTGTTTTAACTGTGTATTTATTGACTTACCTGTGCGCATTTGACGGTGCACTCGTTGTCCGTTGCTCGCCGCTCGTTGTACGTTGCCTGTCGATCGCCTGCAGGTACACCTGAAAGGAAGGAAATATTAAATTGTTGTAACTAAAATTAGTACTAAATCTAAGCTCAATATAGAGCAAAATTATATTGTTATTGTCTTTGCGGTCCTCGTTTCATTTTGAGGGGTTGGCTTAACCAGTCCTATCGCATAAACGGGGTTCTCAGGAATTTCAGTACCTGAAATTTTTCAGGCTGAAACCCCAAAATTCAAAGGCGCCTTGCCGAGACCATTACGGTGATACCAAGCACGGCCAAATTATTACCGGTGGTTCGAGAGATATCCCGGTTTTTACGAAACGTAGCGGCCATCTTGGATACTTTTGAGCCTTTATATCTCAGTAACCCTTGGAGCTGGGAGAGCCAAGTTTGGGCTCATTGAGGAGGACTCGCGGAGACCTAGTAGAATCTATAATCGGATCGGCTCTATATAGAGCGGAAATATTTTTCTTTTAAATAAATTTGTTTTCTCTGCTTTTAATAGGATAATTGTGACTTTTAGGTTAACAGACATCTTCGACCCCTTCTACAGGTCGTAGAAACATAGTACTGACTCTGTGTAGAGCGACCCTGATTTTTCAGAGATATTTTCTTTTTTCTTTTCTTATATTTGGATATCATTAGTGACCTTGCTCTGGATAGAGCAAAACATTTTATTATTGTTAATAATTGTGTACTCGGACACATCTCTACAGAGAATAAGTACTTTATCTTATAAAACTTTTTACCTGTGTTATTACGGTATATACACCACTGTACATTTTATATAATTTACTCATTTTATACATTTACACCTACTCCTTAATATATACACCTCACTTTAATACACCAGGAGTATTTTAAACCATTGACGTTCGGACTAACAGCCAGTTAACACAGAAAATGATGGGAATACGAACACCAGCAAAGAGGCCAGAGAACAGGACTAACAAAAGCCCTCTAAACACTGAAGAGGACATAGGATCCTCCTCCACGATGACCAGTGTGAGGCGAAGCATGGGCGAATGCGAGGCGGGGAAGGTTGACCCCAACCCCTGCGCCTCCAAAACACGTCCTTATTCACCTAAGCAAACAAATACAGCTGCGGCACCTGCGGCGCCCCAGAGGCCCAAACAGAAGACAGCGCTTCCACATGAAGCGAAAGTACCGGCAACTCGTAGGACATCTACAGAGGCAGCCGGGACGTCGCCGGGGCCGAGACCAGACACTATGAAGTCAAGCAGTAAAACAGCCCAAGCCAGAATCTGGCTGCAAAAAGCAAAGGCCTGCGTGAACGAGTCCCGCAATTTAAAGACGGACCTCAAGCAAGGAATATTGAATGCGGTCGACCATCTCTACCAGTTGGTAAAAGAGGCGGAGGCGTCAAAGGGTCAAACACCATCCGTGACGCAGGAGGGAAGCACCAACACCGAGGCCAAGAAAGAAAAGGAAATGACCGAGACGACGACTATGGAGACAGAATCTCTTAAGAAGGCGCTTGAGGAGCACAGTCGCCTTCTACTTACAAGCACCCAGAAAATGGACGAGTTAAAGGAAGCACTGCAGGAGAAAAAGGAACCAATGGGAGGAGTTTCCTATGCTGAAGCAGTTGCAAACAAACCTTTTCCACGTGTTCCAAAGCATCAGCAAACCACGCTCCACTCGATAGTCGTCACCTCTACAAAGGAGACGGATACTGGAGATGAGGTCATAGACCACATACGAAAAGCAGTTAATGCGAAGGATGGTTGGATAACAGTAGACAGGATCCGAAAAGCAAAGGATAGAAAGGTAGTTCTGGGATGCCGCACGGAAGAGGGCAGAGAAAAAGTTAAACAAAGACTTGCAAGCGTAAAGGAAATACTGAAAGTGGAGGACGTTAAAAATAAAAACCCGCTCGTTGTACTAAAGGATGTACTAAAAAGAAACACCGATGAAGACATCCTAAATGCCCTCACAAACCAAAACAAGGACATATATGTCGGTCTTGGTAAAGAGGATGAACGAGTCGAGGTGCTCTACAAAAAGAGGGCAAGAAATCCCCACACACACCACATCGTCCTTAGGGTCACCCCCAAAATGTGGAACAAACTGCAGGACAGACAAGTCGTCCATATAGATCTCCAGAGGATTAAGGTCGAAGACCAATCCCCTCTGGTCCAGTGCTCCCTCTGTTTGGGGTACGGGCACGGAAGACGACTTTGTAAGGAGACTACTGAAAAATGCAGCCACTGCGGGGGACCCCATATGAGAACACAATGCGCCGACTGGCCGACAGGAACCGCCCCGCAATGCTGCAACTGTGTGCACGAAGGCCTGGATCGCGTTGAGCACAATGCATTCAGCGTCGAGTGCCCAGTGCGCAGGAAATGGGACTCATTGGCCAGATCTAGAGTAGCGTATTGTTAAGGGCGAGACTGGCAAGGCAGGCACCCCAACCAGATGGTATGCAGTAGCCCAGGCCAACCTACAGAGGAAGGAACTGGCAACCACCGAACTCTTTTTAGAGGCCAGAGAGCGAGCAATCGCATGGGCACTGATCCAGGAGCCGTATGTGGGGGGGGCTAGCAGTATGAGGAGCTACCGAGGTGCGAGAATCTACCAGTGCGAGGTTAATGGAAGTGGGAAGGTAAAGGCGGCAATAGCCGTCTTTGACAATGACCTAGACGTCATTCCCTACCCGAAACTCACCACAAATAACATCGTTGTGGTTGGGATCCGGACCAAAGCCTGGGAAATCGCCGTAGTTTCCTACTACTTTGAGCCAGACCAACCCATAGGGCCATATCTGGATCAGCTGACCAAAATAAAGTTGGAGCTGGGCACAGGAAAACTGTTGATAGGCGGAGACGCCAACGCAAAGAGTCCCTGGTGGGGAAGCACCGTAGAGGACTCCAGAGGTGAAGAGATGTCCGGGACTCTGGAGGACCTAGAGCTTCAGGTACTGAACACCGGTGACACGCCCACTTTTTACACAGTGAGAGGCGGTGTCATATACAAGAGCCGAGTTGACGTCACGGCATGCTCGCTCGACCTAATTGACCGAGTGGATGGCTGGCGAGTCGACACAGGAGCGACAAGCTCTGACCACAATACGATCTTCTTCAATATAAAAGAAAAACGCGAGAAGGGTTTTAGCATAATTAGAACAACAAGGAAATACAATACAAAAAAAGCTAACTGGGAAAAATTTAAAACGAAACTTGATGAACTCAGAGCTGAATACAATCTAAATTTAGATGACATAGTTAAATTAACAAATAAACAAGAATTAGAAATAACTATAAATAAATATAATACAATAATACAAATAGCATGCGACGAATCTATACCTAAATTAAAAAATTGTGTTAAACTTACCTTTCCGTGGTGGTCGAAGGAACTCGCAGTGAAGAAGAAGGAAGTCGCCAGACTGAAGAACCGCATCCGCAACGCCGCCCCGGTCCGGAGAGCGATGGTCGTTGACGAGTACCTGAAAGCAAAAGAAGACTATGAGTGCCAAGCAAAGAATGCCCAAACTGCCAGCTGGAAAGAATTCTGCAAGAAGCAAGATCGGGAAGGATTATGGGACGGTATATATAGAGTCATAAGAAGGACCAAAGTAAGACAAGAAGATTTGACCCTTATGAGAAATGGTGCACACCTAAACCCAAGAGAATCAGCAACCCTACTAGCCGAAACCTTCTACCCGAGAGACAGAACTGACGAGGATAACACAGACCATAGACTCATCAGGGAGGTAGCTGGTCGGGTAAACGAGTGGCAGGAAGGGGAACATCACGACCCACCGTTTACACCAATAGAATTGAAGACAGCCGTGGAACGTTTTAACCCAAAGAAGGCACCCGGAGCCGACGGCTTAACGGCAGACATCTGCAGTCGGGCTATCTACCGGGACCTGGACGCTTTCCTTGCCCTGTACAATAAGTGCCTAGAATTGGCACACTTCCCGAACATCTGGAAGGAGGCAACGGTGGTAGTCCTTAGAAAACCGGGCAAGGAAGATTACTTGAACCCCAAGTCATATAGACCAATAGGTCTTCTGCCGGTCTTGGGGAAGGTCCTGGAGAGGATGGTGGTAGCAAGAATGAAATGGCAGCTCGTGCCGCGGTTTAGTACTCGCCAATTCGGCTTTATGCCCCAGAGAAGCACCGAGGACGCCCTCTATACGCTGATGGAGCACGTACGGGACAAGTTGCGGCTGAAGAAGCTAATTGTCCTGGTGTCATTGGATATAGAGGGCGCGTTCGATAGCGCATGGTGGCCAGCGATCAGAGTCAGATTGGCTGAGGAAAGGTGCCCGGTAAACATTAGGAGGCTACTAGATAGCTACCTCGACTGCAGAAAGGTCAAAGTAAGGTATGCTGGGGAGGAGTGCACAAGAGAGACGAATAAGGGCTGCGTCCAAGGGTCAATTGGTGGTCCTATCTTGTGGAATCTACTGCTGGATCCGCTACTGCAGGAACTTGAGAAGAGAGGGTATTTCGTCCAAGCCTTTGCGGACGATATAGTAATGGTTATAGATGGTGACACAGCATCGCAAGTATCAGGAATCGCTAATGCAGCCCTCGCCCGTGTTCGGGATTGGGGTGTCAAAAATAAGATGAAATTTGCACCGCATAAAACATGCGCAATGGTTATTACAAATAAAATTAAACATGACACACCACACCTGAGCATGGCCGGTGTCGACATCGGCATGGTCACGAAAATGAAACTCCTGGGTCTAACAATTGACAATAAGTTGACCTTCAACGAACACACCACAAATATTTGTAAAAAAGCCGCAGACATATACAAACAGCTGTCTCGTGCGGCAAAGGTCAGCTGGGGACTAAATGTAGAGGTAATTAACAACATATATACAGCGGTGATCGAGCCGATCGTTACATACGGGGCGTGCACCTGGGCTCCCGCCGTCGGGAAGCTGGGAATAAGGAAGAGGCTAGGCACCATCCAACGAGGATTCGCACAGAAGCTTTGCAAGTCCTACCGCACCGTCTCTCTCAATGCGGCACTGGTACTGTCGGGGATACTTCCTCTCGACTTGCGTATACAAGAAGCAGCCGCAATGTATACTGCAAGGAGAGGGTCATCCAGTTACATTCCAGGAGACCGGGAGATTGAGGGTGTGGTGAGATTTGCGGAGATACCACATCCTGCTAAACAGATAGCCCTGACATTCACTTGCCTGGAAGACCAACAACAGCTTGTGGACAGTCGAGACGTGCAGACAGTGCGAATATTCACTGACGGCAGTAAGATTGAGGGGAAGGTCGGAGCCGCATTATCCCTATGGGATAATGATGGCGAAGTCCAGAACTTCAAACTGAGCCTTGCCGCGTACTGCACTGTCTTCCAGGCCGAATTATTGGCTATCTGCAAAGCAACAGAGATAATCCTTAAGCGCAATAATATCAGTTTTGAATTTTATAGTGATTCACGGTCGGCATTACAGGCGGTAGTGGATGGTGCCTCGCTTCATCCGCTGGCGTTTCGCGCCCGAGTGAATCTGGATAGGGCGTGGAACCAAGGCAAAATTGTAGATTTGTATTGGATCAAAGCACACGCAGGGCATCCGGGTAACGAGCGCGCAGACAAACTGGCTAAGGAGGCAGCATTGTCGTCGCGGAGGAAGCCGGACTATGACCAGTGTCCGGTTTCATACATCAAGCGTCAAATCCGTTTGGATTCGCTTGATGAGTGGAACCGGAGATATACGTCTGGCGAGACTGCCTCCGTGACGAAGATGTTCTTCCCGAACGCAGTATCGGCTTTCCGAATAGTGAGACAAATCAGACCTACAGGTGTAATCACACAAGTACTCACAGGACACGGCGGGTTCTCCGAATACCTGAATCGCTTCAGGTGTAAGGAGAACCCCTCGTGTACCTGCGACTCAAACATCGCTCAAACAGTTCCCCACATTGTATTGGAGTGTCCCATCTACGCAATAGAACGATATGACCTAGAAATGAAAATTAACATAGAACTGAAAAAAGAAAAGATATCGGAAATCATGAGTGGAAATAATAGAGACAGTTTCTTGGAGTATTGTAAAAAGATAGCAGAAAAAGTCATAAAAAGCAATAAAGATAAGTAAAAGTAATATGTTTAGCTATATATTGTAACATATATAATTATAAGCATATAAATAAGTAGTACTAAACTAAATTAGAAAATAAATAAGCAGTAGACCAAGAATTGTAATAGATTAAGATAAATAAAATGTAAATAGATTAAGATAAACAAAATGTAATTAGACTAAGAAAAATGTAATAAACTGTGTGCACATTTAATTTCCCTAAGAGTATAAAAGTAGAGTAAAAATAAAGAAGTTAGTATAATTAGAATAGGTCTTGTAAGTGGGAGTCCCACCCACAAAAGGAAAGGATGGAAATGGATGAAAGAAAGACAATCAGTATGTAGCATAATAGTGCGAGAGGAATAATTGATAGACATGAGTGATAAAGAGCACTAGGATAGAAAAGGGCACCAATTACGTTGGTGGTTAGTCCGAAAAAAAAAAAAAAAAAAAAAAAAAAAAAAAAAAAAAAAAAAAAAAAAAAAAAAAAAAAAAAAAAAAAAAAAAAACCTAACCTAACCTAACCTAACCTAACCTAACCTAACCTAACCTAACCTAACCTAACCTAACCTAACCTAACCTAACCTAACCTAACCTAACCTAACCTAACCTAACCTAACCCAGTACGATTCGAGGTCCCGCCGAGAACACGTGCTATTTTTCTCGCTCCGACCTTTAAAAATAGGAAAAAGTGGTATATTCTTGCGCGATTTCTATAGTGAAAGTGTCAAAAGAAAGATAAAAGTGCGACCTATATGTGACAAGTGCAAACATCAGTGACGCTACAGTGCCTGAAGCACAAATACCGAAAAACAACCTAAATTTAAGGTTAAGTGCACGTGGTCAGACCTTAGGTTGAGCTTTATTGCTCCCTGGGTGATCGCCCCCTCCTGGATTTTTAGCAGCCGGGTGCGTCTTCACGTCCCTCACCTTTCAGCAAGACCAGCCACCTGAAACGAACATCGGTTCCGGAGTTATTCAGCAAAAACTGAAAACCACGTGGTGCTGAAAATTGAAACGGAGCGTCCCAGCAAGCTGAAAATCGGCACGAACCTTCTCCTCTACAGACGAAGCAGATTCCTGCAAAAAGAAAAATTTTTGGACTTAAGGTTTATTTTTAATTAACTTATTAAACTTGTAAATTTGACCATCTATAACTTCGAAACTATACTCAATTTCGAAATTCTGCGACTGCTAGTTGTTGCGCGCTAGTTCGAGGAAGACCCCTGCAAGATTCCAGATTTTTTGATCCAGTAGTTTGAAGACCAAAATTAAAAAACCGAAAAAATCGGAAAAACTGAAAATTTTTACTGAAAGAATTAGGAAAATTGAAATTTCAAATTGTAGTCTTAAAGCCCTAGATTTAACATTAATTTAGACATTTTTTCCAAAATTTTTGCTGTATTATTGACGAAGTTATTGAATTTTTTATGTTTTTCGTCAATAAATAGATAATAAATAGATTTAATTAATTTTTGAAGGTTATATTGTGTTTTTTATACTTATTTAAGCTTACTTAGGTCCAAACTAGGGTTGAATAGCTTTTAAAACAAAAGTTTTAGACTTTTTCGGCCATTTTGTTTTTATTTTTCAAAATTTAAAACTGTTATAACTTTTGACCTATTTTAGATAGAACTCCCGGGTTTGCGCAGAAAGCTGCCCCATAGAATAGTCTTTCCTGAAAACTTGGTTTCAGGCGTTTTCGGGAGAAAAAGTTTTTTCAGCCTGAAAGTGCTTGAGGGAGCTGCAGGAGGTCGAGCCGAACGGCACATTTGAAGCCCGGTCCTTCTGCGACCCCTGGTTACTGACTTATGGGCGTTTGAAGTTCGGTTTTGACAGTTCCGAACTGTCAGAGTCGGGGTTTGGGCGCCTGTATCTCTGGACTGGTGTGTCGTGGAGAGACGCGGTTTTCACTAGGGTGCTTAGGGTGGTCCTCTGAAACCCGCTTCCTGGGTTTCAGGTGTTTTCAGGGCCAAGATTTTTTCAGGCCTGAAAGCCACGTAGGTCGAGAGACTAGGTCGAGACGATCCAGAAAACCCCAAACACCGGGTATCTGCGACTTCAGGGGATAGTTCTACAGCCTGTCAAACTTCGAGTTTGACAGTTCTCAACTGTCACAACGAGTTTTTGACGGCTCATAACTCCTGAACCGGAAGTCGCAGAGAGTCGCGGTTTCTTTCTGGGTGACAGGCACAACCAGGCCTAACATCACAGATAGGTTTCAGGAAATTTCAGCAACAAAAATTTTTTCAGCCTGAAACCTGAAAATTCAAACGCGTCTTGCCGGGACAAACACGGTGATACCAAGCACGGCTGAGTTCGCGCTGTTGGCTTGTGAGAAATCCCGATTTTTCTAAAACGCGGCGGCCATCTTGGAAATTTTCGAGCCTTTGTATCTTCTGAACCCTTTGAGATAGGTGAGTCGAGTTTGGGCTCATTGGGTAGGGCTTGCGTAGAGCAATTCGAATCTACTATCAGACCGACTCTACGTAGAGTCAAAACTAAATTGGCTCTAAATCTGTCAAAATTGACTGAAAGAGTAAAATTCTTGCTCTATCGCAATACTTTAAGTACGTACTGCACTGTACAGTGGAAATAAGACAAGAGCCTTAGCTCTATTTTTTGTTTTTAACACTTTTTTATTTTATCTTGTTTTACTGTTATTTAGGATAGACTCACTTATATTAAAGTGAAAATTTTATTTTTAAGACCAGAGTCAGTGACTCCTGTATTACTTACGCTGTGTGCCGTGTCTCTTGACCGACACACATAGAGTTAGTTAAATAATATAGTAACTTACCTGTACGCATCTAACGGTGTGACCGCTGCTCGCCGCTCGTTGCACGTCGCTCGTCGCTCGTTGCACGTTGCACGCAGATCGAGTTGCCGGTACATCTGAAAGGAGGGAAATATTATAGTTTGTGCTTAGAATCATATGACTTAATTTTAGCTCAATATAGAGCAGAAGTTCATTGTCTATTGTTATAGACCTTTATTATTGACTGTGTTTCTCGTTAATTTCAAATCGACAAACAATAACGTGTATTGTTTCATTTCTCGCAAATTGACTAAAACCTAGGTTGCGACAGTAGCCTGTTCCTATTGAATCGTGTCCCTTTACAACACCAACAAAATCGCAACCATGCAAGGGTGGAGAACACCAGTCAAGAAGGTAGCGAGCGCCTCCCCTGGCGCGGAGGGCTCGGAGCCCGCTATAGCGGGACCCTCGACACTACCAACACAAGCCTCCAATGTGAGGCGCAGTGCTGGGGAGTGGGAGGGCGGCAAAATAGCGCCAAAGACGACCGCCACCAGATCGTCAAATCAGACGCCACCTGAAGCCCCAAGCAAAACTAAGAGCAAAGCAGCCCTCTCCCTCAACGAGACCAGAATCTTATCTCAAAAAGTAACAACAGAGGTACATACCCAATCGCCGCCACTACAAAAGCCTCAGTACACCTCAAGGACGGCCGAGGCTAAAGCTATTACGATAAGAGCCAAGACACTGCTCGGTCAGTCGAGAAATACAAAAAAAGACATAATAAACGATGTAACAGCGGCGATAGGCAGGCTCTACGAGCTGGTCAAGGAGGGGGAGAGTACTGGTAAACAGAAAGAGCCAGAAAAACCAGTCCAGGCCGAAAACACACAGCGCACAAACACCGAGGAGGCCTTAAAAACACTCCTAGAAGATCACAAGATGGCCTTGAAAAAGCACGAGGATAAAATGAGGGACCTAGAGAAGGCCCTTGAAACACAAGCGCAACAATGTGTGGAGAGAACACCACCTTCCTCCTATGCAGAAGCCGCCGCCTATGGAACTCATCTACCTAAAGTGCAAACAACCAACACCATGCACTCTATGATAGTGACCTCCCAGGAGGAGACCGAGACGGGGGAGGAGGTCCTTAATAAGATCAGGCAGGCGGTAGACGCAAAGGAAGGATGGATTAAGGTTGAGAGGGTGAGAAAGGCCAAGGATCGGAAGGTGATCCTGGGCTTTGGCTCCAAGGAAGAGAGGAGCAAGGCCCGCGAGAGACTGGAGAAGGATGGCGACCGACTCCTGGTCGAGGAAATGAAAAACAAGGACCCGCTGTTACTTCTAAGGGACGTGCTTACCGATAACACAGACGAGGGCATACTAAAAGCATACAGAAAACAAAATAGGGAAGTTTTTCACGGCCTCGAACAGGAGGAAGATAGGATCGCCATAAAATACCGCAAGAGAGCCAGGAACCCTCACACGTGTCACGTGGTGGTGAGTGTATCGCCTACCATTTGGGGAAAAACCCTCCGGACCGGGAAGCTGCATATCGACTTGCAGCAAATCCGAGTGGAGGACCAGTCCCCACTAGTGCAGTGCACCCGCTGCCTGGGCTATGGGCACGGAAAGCGGTTCTGCAAGGAAGAGGTGGACCTATGCAGTCACTGCGGAGGTCCCCACCTCAACAGCGTATGTGAGGATCGGCTGACGGGTGTAGCACCTAGATGCAGAAATTGCACTAAAGCGCAACTGGACAAGGCACAGCATAACGCCTTCCATCTGGATTGTCCGGTACGGAAAAAGTGGGACAGACTTGCCCGGTCGGCGGTAGCGTATTGCTAAGGGCGCCGATGTGGAAATACCCTCCCACCGCATCATACAAGCTAACCTCCAGCGAAAGAAGTTAGCCACAGACGAGGTGCTACTAGAAGCTGTGAGAAGGAAAGTTGCTGTGGCACTGCTCCAGGAACCTTATGTAGGTGGGGCAAAGGAGATGAGGAGTCGCCAGGGAGTACGCCTGTACCAAAACACCAACTGCGGGGAGGGCACGGTGAAGGCGGCTATCGCAGTCTTTGACGAAAACCTCAAAGTTAAACCGTACCCTAACCGAGGTCCTGAGGAAACCGGGGAAGGAAAACTACACAACCCCTAAATCGCTAAGACCTATAGGACTATTACCCATATTAGGAAAAATCTTGGAAAAAATGCTGGTCGCCCGCCTTAAGCATCATTTGTTACCCGGGATGAGCACCTGCCAGTACGGCTTCATGCCCCAAAAGAGCACCGAAGACTCCCTCTACGACCTAATGCAACACATCCGCATGAAACTAAAAGAGAAACAAATAGTTACCGTAGTATCTCTTGACATAGAGGGAGCATTCGACAGTGCATGGTGGCCCGCTATCAGAATACGTCTGGCAGAGGAGAGGTGCCCCGTAAACCTACGACTACTGGTAGACAGCTACCTGACACAGAGAAGTGTGAAGGTTCGCTATGCTGGGGAGGAATATGGAAAAAGCACTAGCCGGGGTTGTGTACAGGGATCCATAGGCGGTCCTATTCTATGGAACCTTCTCCTCGATCCACTCCTGAAGAGCCTGGAAGCAAGAGGGGACTACTGCCAAGCTTTTGCCGACGACATACTGTTGGTTTTTCACGGGCAAACTGCAGGAGAAATCCAAGGACGCGCCAACGCCGCCCTCGAACATGTTTACAAGTGGGGAATCGATAACAAACTGGCTTTCGCGCCACATAAAACCATGGCGATGACTTTGACTAATAAGTTGAAGTACGACACCCCACGACTGAGCATGGGAGGGGTCGGCGTCGGAGCGTCCAAGGAAATCAAAGTACTGGGCGTCACTATCGACCAGGGACTGACTTTTAATAGCCATGTCACAAATGTCTGTAAAAAGGCAGTCGGGGTATATAAACAATTATCTAGGGCAGCAAGGGTCAGTTGGGGACTGCATCCAGAGGTTATCCGGGTGATCTATGTGGCAACCATAGAGCCCATACTATTGTACGGAGCCTGCGCCTGGGCACCAGCCGCAGACAAACTTGGCGTAAGGAAGCAGCTGGATGCAGTACAACGAGGCATCGCCCAAAAGATGTGCAAGGCATACCGCACAGTATCCCTAAACTCAGCGTTGATACTGTCGGGAATCCTCCCTCTTGACCTCCGAATACGAGAGGTCGCTCTCCTTTACAAGAGCAAGAGGGGGATAACTGGGGAGATGTTAGAAGACCGAGAGGTAGAGCGCATGGCTCGGGCCATTGACGCGCCACACCCAGCTGAGCACATATACCTCGACATAAGTCCTATTGCAGACAGCACACAGTACCTGCAGAGCAATAACGCGGCAATAAAAATATTTACTGACGGCAGTAAAATCCTAGGAAAGGTCGGGGCGGCTTTGTCGGTATGGGCCGACGAGAACGAGATCGGCACAACAAAACTGTCACTATCAGACCATTGCACGGTCTATCAGGCTGAGCTCCTGGCACTGTGCAGGGCGGCGAGGTTGACCACCTCCCGCAGGGAGACTGCGTTTGGAATCTACAGCGATTCCATGGCTGCGCTACAAACGGTGCAGAACCCCCGTTCCCTCCACCCATTAGCAGTAGAAGCGAGAGACTATCTAAAAACATCGTCTCTCCAGGGCAAGGACGTAACCTTGTTCTGGATTAAGGCTCATATAGGGTTGGAGGGGAACGAAAGAGCCGACGAACTGGCTAAGGCGGCTGCGCTGGGTTCCAAACGCAGACCGGACTACGACCTTTGTCCGGTTTCATTCGTCAAGGGATGCATTCGGAATGCGACCCTTGGCGAATGGAACTCAAGGTACACAGACGGCACAACAGCATCTGTTACTAAGATGTTCCTGCCCGACGCAACAACTGCGTACAGAGTGGTCAGAAGGCTCGGGGCCACCAGTGTCGGGACTCAAGTCATGACGGGACACGGCGGGTTTTCTGAGTACCTGAACCGCTTCAGGTGCAAGGACAACCCGGCGTGTGTCTGTGACCCCATGGTTAATGAAACGGTGCAGCATTTGCTCTTCGAGTGCCCTGTGCACTCCAAACAACGGTACGAATTCGAACAGTTGACGGGCTTCAAAGCCGAAGCCTCGAACATGGCGTCTATAATTGTGAGTGAACATAGGAACAGGCTACTAGACTACTGCGAAAGAATAGCAAAAATTGTAATAAAAAGAAATGGGACAAAACTCTAAAATTATGCTGTCATAATATACTGAGTATTATTACTGTACAGCATAAGCAGAATGTAACTAGAATAAGCAAATTGAATAGATATAAGCGGTAGAATAACTAGCCTGTAAGAAATTGTATTAGTAATATAAGATTGTACTTTAGAATAAGTAAAATAAAATGTAGCACTAGAATAAGCCTATGTATAAAGCTGTAGTACCTAAATAGCATAGGAATTATGTATTGTACCTTGATTAGAGTAAACTGATAGATGTAACTATGTAACCTAGTATATAAAAACAAATAGTGAAATAAGATTAATGTACTTATATTGTAGCACCTAATTAAATAGTATATCAACTTTTCATTGACCTACACCCCACTAGACAATGATAAATAAAGAAAAACTAGACAGAATAGGATAAGATAGAATAGAGATAGATGGGAGTCCCACCCGTACAGAATGTAAAAGCCAGAGAAAAAGAAAGAACAAGTATGCGGCATGATAGTGCGAGAGGAATAATTGCGAGAACTGGTGTGCAAGAGTAAAATAGAGAGAACAGGCTCCAATTATGTTGGAGGACCTAGACAAAAAAAAAAAAAAAAAAAAAAAAAAAAAAAAAAAAAAAAAAAAAAAAAAAAAAAAAAAAAAAAAAAAAAAAAAAAAAAAAAAAAAAAAAAACCTAACCTAACCTAACCTAACCTAACCTAACCTAACCTAACCTAACCTGACGGAAAATTAAAAAATTGCCCGCCCACCCTCCCATATTTCACTGAGCCATATAGACTTTGTGGTGTAAGGGTCACTAACCTCTCCATTCAATTTCTAGGGAAAATTTTTATTCAATTATTTTAATTTCGCACTCATTTTATTTTAGTGACAGAGGCACTTTACAACTCAAATATCAATAGACCGGCTCAAATTAGAGCGAAAAACTTTTGTTTGATTTTATTTCATTTTATTATTTTTAACTGTGTAGAACTACGTTCTACACAAACCTTATTATTTTATTTAGTTGTACGATTGACACACCCCCCTATACAGGGCTACACAAACATTTACATACTGACACTGACACACCCCCCCATACAGGGTTGAACACACATTTACACACATTTACAAAATAGACAACTTTCCCCGTTCACACACATTATACACCACATCACACTCTGTCACACACAACACATACATCAATATGTATAAAACACCACCAACGTCCGGCGCGGCCAAGAACTCGCAGAAGATTAGGGATCCGTCGATCGAAGAGGTCTTCCAGACGATCCCTATAGAAGAACGCATGTACTACGCCACCAAATCCTGTACAATAATAAGGCAACAGCTCAATGACTCAAGGAACCTCAAGAGAGAGATAAAGCGGGAGATCGACAGAAGAGTCGATCTCCTAGAACGATTAATAAAGGCGTATGAAGAGGAGGCAAAGAGACCGAAACAAGGGCACAGTACCGAGGTCACGGAGGTTCCGAATATTAATGCCAACAAGGAAATCCTCAGAAAAATAGAAGACAACGAGAGGATGTTGAAGGAGAACGCTAAGGTCCTGGGAGAGATAAAGGAAAGCATAGAAAAGCAAGATGATAGGGAAAAGGAGAGGGAGAGAAAAGGAACATCAAAAGAGAACGAGAGAATACTGAAGGAAAACGTTAAAGTTCTAGGACAGATTAAGGAAAGAATAGAAAAACAAGATCATAGTGAAAAGGAGAGAAAAGCAACACCGAAAGAGAATGAGAGGATATTGAAGGAGAACATCGAAGTCCTAGGAGAGATAAAGGAAATGATTGGAAAGCACGATGAAAGGGAGAGAAAAGGAACACACACAGCGACCTATGCGGGGGTAGTGGCGGGCCGCTCTGAAGCTCGGCTCCCGGAAAGGACGACCCTGCACTCGGTGGTCGTCACGTCCAAAAACGATCAGGACACCGGGGAGCAGGTCATAGAGCGACTGAGGAAAGCTGCGGACGAGGACGAGGGATGGGTGAAGGCAGAGAAAATAAGAAAGGCTAAAGACAGAAAAGTAATAATCGGTTACAAAACGGAAGAAGACAGAAAAAAGGCTCAAAAAAGGTTAATAGAGAAAGCGAAAGATCTTGTGGTGGAAGAAATAAAGAATAGGGACCCCCTACTGGTACTCTACAGCGTCCTTAAAAATCAGACGGACGAGGACCTGGTAAAAGCTGTCAGGTGCAGAAACCAGAATATATTCCGAGACTTAACACCGGACCAAGACAGGCTGATAGTGCTCTATAGGAGGCGAGCAAAGAATCCCCACATGTGCCACGTGGTGCTCAGGGTCTCCCCGGCGGTTTGGTCTCGTGCCCTAGACATAGGGAGACTGCATATTGACCTACAACCGATTAAGGTTGCGGACCAATCTCCCTTAGTGCAGTGCTCCCTGTGTCTAGGATACGGACATAGCAGGAAGTTCTGTACCACAACAGAACTCAAGTGCAGCCATTGCGGAGGGCCCCACCTAAGGGCCGAATGCCCGGACGCTGCCAGTGGTGCAGAACCAAACTGTTGCAACTGCCAAGGGGAGAGGCTGAGCAGCACGGGGCACAACGCCTTCAGCGCCGAGTGCCCAGTCCGCAAAAAGTGGGACTATCTGGCGAGACTAAGTACGGCATATTTGTGACACACTCGATCATACACACACGACACAGGAACATACACACACACACAGATTTTAGAAGTATATAGTGAATATATATGGAGATATCGTAACACGCACACAAACACCAGACACGCACACATAACTAAAGGGAACAGCATAATAAATTCACGACCAGGATTACAATAATTGCATATATTTAGGCATATATACACATTGTTGCTAACAAAGGTGGAATTAATGCTAAAAATAAAAAACATTCAGACACAAACATCACATATAGATTATATACACACAGATTAAATAACAAATTAAAATACACCCTAGATAAAACTATACACACATAATTAAACACTGGACATGTACAAAAAACAAAATACACAAAGTCACAAAAAAGCCATGATCTCACAGATTAAAGTCAAAAAGCACACAAAATCAAAAAGCCATTTGGAAAATAAACAGACTAAACAATAACAACAGGTAAAATGTATTAGATAAGAATAAAAAAAAAAAAAAAAAAAAAAAAAAAAAAAAAAAAGTATAAATAAAAAAGGAAAACAAAGCATGAACAGCATAAATGGAACATAACTTAGATAAAATAGTATATATAGTAGTAGTAGCAGTAATAGTAAAATAATAGGAAAATGCACTCAGAATAACACTATAGAAATATAAGAAATTAATATAATACATTGATATAAATTTAAAAAATTAGAAGACTATTAAGAAACCTAAGAATAAAACCTGCAACATAAAAACCCTTTGTTCTGTATTGTAAATATTGCACTAAGGATAAAAAACGGAAATTTAAGTCGTATCAAAACTTTTTGGAAATTAACGCTGCATTGTATAAATTCTGTGTAGTAATGAAACAATCAATGGAAAAATTAACTAAATTCTGTAAAGTAATACATTAAATTGAAATTAACAAAAGCAAAGAGATGGATGGGAGGCACTTGGTGCAAGGCACATCAATGAACAGCAAATATATATGACTAGTAGCAAGGTCCTGTCGTTATCATGGACGGGGGAAAGCAGCGTTATCCCAAGGGATAACATTTAAAAAAAAAAAAAAAAAAAAAAAAAAAAAAAAAAAAAAAAAACCTAACCTAACCTAACCTAACCTAACCTAACCTAACCTAACCTAACCTAACCTAACCTAACCTAACCTAACCTAACCTGCGTCAAGGAAAAGACTCTAAAACCCGACAGCAAAGTCGTAAAAAGCAGACCTCTCGCCGTAGGCTGTGGCTCCGGCTATGGCCGGCGGCGATGAGTGTCGGGCTGCCGTCGCCTCACGGCTGATGGCGGCCAAGAGGAGGGGCTCTGCTGGGGCGGGAGTGGGCTGGGCTCGCTCTTTCGCCCCGCGGGCCACGGGGACGCCGGCGGGCGGAGTTCGCACGCGTCCCGGGGAGGGATGCCGGTGGGCGAAGTCCGCACGCGTCCCTGGGTGAGAGTGGCCACGGGCGGTGGATCGGGGGATCTGCCGCCCCACGCTAATGTGGCGGAATGCGCCCCTCTGTGTTTCTGGGGTGCATTCATGAGGTGTGCCCAACAACAAAGGGCGTCCCTAGCCGAGTCGCGGTGAGCAAACTATCCCGTGGCTCGGATTAGGTGAAGGAGGAACACCGTGGTGGTTTAGTGGGTAGTCTGGCTTCTCTTTGAGGTCAGGAGTCCCACACGAAGCGAACCCCCTGCCCCCGCGGGAGGCGAGCGAAGTGCGTAAATGCATTCCACCACGTAAAAAAAAAAAAAAAAAAAAACCTAACCTAACCTAACCTAACCTAACCTAACCTAACCTAACCTAACCTAACCTAACGTGCGAAATTTTAATTGAAAACAGCTGCTAGTATCGTTATTTTTTGTTGATATCATCTTTGTAGACACTCCTGCGTCCCGTGGGAAGAAAATAACCTGAAAAAACAAAGAAAAATTTTAATTTCTGGACTTAGAATATTTTCAAATTTCTAAACTACTAAATTTTCGAGGTTTTCGTCGAATTATTCGATAACGCTTCGCCTCAAACTTGACATAGCTACAGATTTAGATAGCCCTCATCAAGGCCTTTCTAATAACACCTCTTTTGTATAGGTTGGGTAAATAGAATTTGCTAAATTTCTACATTCATTTTGACTTTCGGTATTTTTAAGGAATTTTCCAAGGCTCTTTGCTTATAACTCTTCGAAATTTATTTTCGGAATTTTTAATTATACATATTTAGATAGAACTCATCTAGGCCTATCTAATAACACCTCTTTTATTAACATTCGGTTAATAGAAGTACTAAATTTTCAACATACAAATCTCAATTTACCGTTTTTTCGAAAATTTTCTGCGATTTTCGTTTAATAACTTGCCCCCTTATTTTTTCTAAACAATTAATTATACATATCTAGATAGCTCGCGTCACGACCTATCTAACAACACCTCTTTTAAGTAAATCTGGTAAATAGAATCTTAGAAATTCGACATTTAAATTTCAATTTTAGTCATTTTTGAGGTTTTTGTCGATTAATTCGATAGCCTTTCTTTTCCAAATTATCAATTATATATATTTAGATAGCCCTGTTAATTACCCGTCGAAAGACACCACTTTCGTCCGGATCCGCCTGACGGAAAATCAAAAAATTGCCCGCCCACCCTCCCATATTTCACTGGGTATATAGACTTTGTGGAGTATAGGGTCACTGACCCCTCAATCCAACTTCCAAGAAAATATTTTATTCATTTTCTTTTTAATTTCGCACTGTTTTATTCTAGTGACAGAGGCATTCTACACCTCTTCAATACATCGAACGGCTCATACAAAGCAGAAACTCTTAATTATTTTATTTGTATTTTAATTTGTTTGTATAACTAGGTAGAACTGTGTTCTACCTACGTATAGTTTTAAGCCTATTTGACACTCACAAACTCACCCCCCTATACAGGGTCAGACATACACATTTACACATTATTACACATTGGACAACTTTCCCCGTCCACTCGCACTACACTACGTTCATTCTCTCACACAAACACACAACATGTACAAGACACCACCAACATCATGCGCGGCCAAAAAGCCGACTACTCCCGCGGCTGCTATATCGCCTTCGACAGTGCTGGATGCCGCCAGGACCTTCATCAAGAGACCGGAAACAAAGCGCAGGTCACTCGATAATATGGAGCAGTATAGACGTCAGCAGCAGAACTACGCTGACTTATCGAGTGACCATCTACTCCAGGAAGTGATGAGGACCTTCGAGGATATACCCACGAAGGTCCAACAATACCCTCAGATGAGGCGCGACATAAAATCCTTCCTGGAGGTTCAATCAGACAAGGGCATTCGCGCGCTCTTCGAAATAAGTAAGCGCATGAAGAGACTGGAGGCGGCGGCGCCCGTGGCTGCTGCGGAAGTGGTAGCCACGTCCTCAGGAAGGGAGGAGGCGCTGATGAAAAGGCTAGAGGAAATGGAGAGCAAAATAACAGCGAAGCTTGGCCAGGTGGAGGCTGATCTCAAGCAAGGCCTGGAGGGCCTAAATGCGGGCAATGATGAGCGGGGCGCCGACATCATCGACTATGTCTACAAAATGGCCGAGGAGACCACGCAGGCCATGGAGAAGGCAGCTGAGGGGGTCGTAGAAAGGGTCTCCGAGAAGATAGAGGAGACCCAGGTCGACATTGATCAGGCGACCGAATTGATGGTAATGCGTGCGCAGTCCCAGCTTGAAGACCTAGTTGGGACTGTCGCCAGAGACGTGGTCATGGAGACCCAGACACACGTCAACGCAGCCATCAAGGGACTAAAAACAGCCGATAGCGTCCCGGACCCGATCCCCAAGACCTATGCAAGCGTAGCTGCAACCAGACCCGGGCGCCGACCGGCGCTTCACTCGGTGGCGGTGACCTCAGCGGACAGCCAGGAGACTGCCGACGAGGTACTCGCCAGGGTGAAGAAGGCGGTCGACGCCAGGGGTACTGGCCTAAAAATAAGCAAGGCGCGGAAGGCCAAGAATAGCACGGTCATCTTGGGCTGTGACACAGAGGTGGAGATGGCAAAAGTGAGGGAGAGGATAGAGGGCCGTGGTGATGGGCTAGTGGTAGTGCCCATGAGAAATAAGGATCCACTCGTCGTCCTAAAAGACGTCATTACGGATGGCGATGACGACGAGATGGTTAAGGCCCTTTATTCTCAGAACATCGACATTTTCATGGGCCTACCACAGGATGAGATTGAAATAGCCATCAAATATAAAAAGAGCACCCGGAACCCGAAGACCTGTCACGTGATCTTACAGGTGAGGCCAAGATTGTGGCAAAGGATGACGGAGGCTGGAACCCTCTACCTGGACCTGCAAAGGCTCAGAGTGGAGGACCAGTCTCCGTTAATCCAATGCACAAAGTGCCTTGGATTCGGCCATGGCCGCAAATTCTGCACCGAGAGTGTGGACAGGTGCAGCCACTGCGGAGGCTCTCACCTACGTGAGAAATGCCCCGACTACACTGCGGGCAGCAAACCGCAGTGCTGCAATTGCCTGCGCTCTGGGCTGCAGAAAACGGCCCACAATGCCTTTAGTATAGAATGCCCAACCCGCATAAAATATGACTATCTGGCGAGATCTAACACGTCATATTTATGACTCACACACTCACGTACACACACGACAGAAACACACGAACACACACACACTGATTTTAAAGAAGTATATAATGATCATATACGGACAAATCAAAACACGCACACAAACACTGGACATGCATACATAACAAAACGGAAAACAACTTTAGAATAACCCTAAAACAAAAATTGCAATAAATATATATCATAAAGCATATATATATTATTGAATTGAAATACTAAGTAAAAAACATCAAATAAATTAAGAAACAAAATTGTAAAAAATTATAAAGCAAAACACGCGCACAAACACTAGACAAATACACTAAACAACCAAATAGAAAAGCCTAAGAAATAAAACTGCAATAAAAATTCACAATAAGTATATATATTAGATAATATGTGTATGTTATTGGAAAAGAAACAATAGCAGTAATATGGAAAGAGGAAAATACACAGTCATAAACATCACGATCTCACAGATAGAAATTAATATCTAAAAAAGACATCTTGTAGAAAATAATAAATAAATAAATCAATACTAGGAGAGGCTAAATACTAAATTGAAAATGCTGAAATATACCGATAACTAAATAAATATATATAATAAATAAATATAGAAAACGAGAATAATTATAAAGATATAAAGAGGAACAGTAATATAAGAAAAACTAAACACAGGAAAAACGTAAAAGTAGCATAAGACGAAAAAGACAAGGAAACTATGTAATTATAACATAAAAATAGATAACATAATAGAAAGAAAATAATAAAACTCTAGAAAATAATAAACATGCAAAAATACTCCTTTAGTATATAAAGATACGACATAAGGCACTTGGTGCAAGAACCGAAAAACTAAATTTACGACACGAATACAACACAAGGAATAACAAGGTCCTGTCGCTATTATGGACGGGGAAAAGCGCAGAGGTCAAACAGACCTCATAAAAAAAAAAAAAAAAAAAAAAAAAAAAAAAAAAAAAAAAAAAAAAAAAAAAAAAAAAAAAAAAAAAAAACCTAACCTAACCTAACCTAACCTAACCTAACCTAACCTAACCTAACCTAACCTAACCTAACCTAACCTAACCTGGGGGGGGCGCGGCGTCGGGTAACCTCCACGTTGGCTTACGCGTTTCTTCCCCCTTTGGACTCCGGTCCTGGGGAGCAGAAGCGTGGAGGCTGGTGCGCCCTGGACAGGCGGTCAGGATACTCTGACTCTCAGGAGCTCTGTATGCTGGCCGTCTGACCAATAACCCGACAGCCCTTTTCAGGGCTTGACCCCATTGCACGAGGGGGTCGCGGGGTGGGATCCGCAGCAGCCCTTTTCAGGGCTCGGCGGGATCGAGGGGCGGGTCGGCCCACTGTTGACTCAGGGGCTGACAGGCACTAGTGCCACCGTCGGTGAGAGAGGCATCGCCACCCTCTCGCGTTCCGTAACCAACAGGGGCTCAACTATGACCTGACTGGTGGCTCCAGGAGGGTAGCTGAAAACCTGTTGGCCGGAGGGCTTGCCTTAACTGGCCGGCCCGCGTCAAGGAAAAGACTCTAAAACCCGACAGCAAAGTCGTAAAAAGCGGACCTCTCGCTGCAGGCTGTGGCTCCAGCTATGGCCAGCGGCGATGAGTGTCGGGCTGCCGTCGCCTCACGGCTGATGGCGGCCACGAGGAGGGGCTCTGCTGGGGCGGGAGTGGGCTGGGCTCGCTCTTTCGCCCCGCGGGCCACGGGGACGCCGGCGGGCGGAGTTCGCACGCGTCCCGGGGAGGGATGCCGGTGGGCGAAGTCCGCACGCGTCCCTGGGTGAGAGTGGCCACGGGCGGTGGATCGGGGGATCTGCCGCCCCATGCTAATGTGGCGGAATGCGCCCTTCTGTGTTTCCGGGGTGCATTCAGGAGAAGAGCCCGACAACAAAGGGCGTCCCTAGCCGAGTCGCGGTGAGCAAACTATCCCGTGGCTCGGATTAGGTGAAGGAGGAACACCGTGGTGGTTTAGTGGGTAGTCTGGCTTCTCTTTGAGGTCAGGAGTCCCACACGAAGCGAACCCCCTGCCCCCGCGGGAGGCGAGCGAAGTGCGTAAATGCATTCCACCACGTAAAAAAAAAAAAAAAAAAAAAACCTAACCTGGGGCGCGGCGTCGGGTAACCTCCACGTTGGCTTACGCGTTTCTTCCCCCTTTGGGCTCCGGTCCTGGGGAGCAGAAGCGTGGAGGCTGGTGCGCCCTGGACAGGCGGTCAGGATACTCTGACTCTCAGGAGCTCTGTATGCTGGCCGTCTGACCAATAACCCGACAGCCCTTTTCAGGGCTTGACCCCATTGCACGAGGGGGTCGCGGGGTGGGATCCGCAGCAGCCCTTTTCAGGGCTCGGCGGGATCGAGGGGCGGGTCGGCCCACTGTTTACTCAGGGGCTGACAGGCACTAGTGCCACCGTCGGTGTGAGAGGCCTAGCCACCCTCTCGCGTTCCGTAACCAACAGGGGCTCAACAGTGACCTGACTGGTGGCTCCAGGAGGGTATGCTGAGAACCTGTTGGCCGGAGGGCTTGCCTTAACTGGCCGGCCCGCGTCAAGGAAAAGACTCTAAAACCCGACAGCAAAGTCGTAAAAAGCAGACCTCTCGCCGTAGGCTGTGGCTCCGGCTATGGCCGGCGGCGATGAGTGTCGGGCTGCCGTCGCCTCACGGCTGATGGCGGCCACGAGGAGGGGCTCTGCTGGGGCGGGAGTGGGCTGGGCTCGCTCTTTCGCCCCGCGGGCCACGGGGACGCCGGCGGGCGGAGTTCGCACGCGTCCCGGGGAGGGATGCCGGTGGGCGAAGTCCGCACGCGTCCCTGGGTGAGAGTGGCCACGGGCGGTGGATCGGGGGATCTGCCGCCCCATGCTAATGTGGCGGAATGCGCCCTTCTGTGTTTCCGGGGTGCATTCAGGAGAAGAGCCCGACAACAAAGGGCGTCCCTAGCCGAGTCGCGGTGAGCAAACTATCCCGTGGCTCGGATTAGGTGAAGGAGGAACACCGTGGTGGTTTAGTGGGTAGTCTGGCTTCTCTTTGAGGTCAGGAGTCCCACACGAAGCGAACCCCCTGCCCCCGCGGGAGGCGAGCGAAGTGCGTAAATGCATTCCACCACGTAAAAAAAAAAAAAAAAAAAAACCTAACCTAACCTAACCTAACCTAACCTAACCTAACCTAACCTAACCTAACCTAACCTAACCTAACCTAACCTAACCTAACCTAACCTAACCTAACCTAACCTAACCTAACCTAACCTAACCTAACCTAACCTAACCTAACCTAACCTAACCTAACCTAACCTAACCTAACCTAACCTAACCTAACCTAACCTAACCTGGGGCGCGGCGTCGGGTAACCTCCACGTTGGCTTACGCGTTTCTTCCCCCTTTGGACTCCGGTCCTGGGGAGCAGAAGCGTGGAGGCTGGTGCGCCCTGGACAGGCGGTCAGGATACTCTGACTCTCAGGAGCTCTGTATGCTGGCCGTCTGACCAATAACCCGACAGCCCTTTTCAGGGCTAGACCCCATTGCACGAGGGGGTCGCGGGGTGGGATCCGCAGCAGCCCTTTTCAGGGCTCGGCGGGATCGAGGGGCGGGTCGGCCCACTGTTAACTCAGGGGCTGACAGGCACTAGTGCCACCGTCGGTGGGAGAGGCCTAGCCACCCTCTCGCGTTCCGTAACCAACAGGGGCTCAACTATGACCTGACTGGTGGCTCCAGGAGGGTAGCTGAGAACCTGTTGGCCGGAGGGCTTGCCTTAACTGGCCGGCCCGCGTCAAGGAAAAGACTCTAAAACCCGACAGCAAAGTCGTAAAAAGCAGACCTCTCGCCGTAGGCTGTGGCTCCGGCTATGGCCGGCGGCGATGAGTGTCGGGCTGCCGTCGCCTCGCGGCTGATGGCGGCCGAGAGGAGGGGCTCTGCTGGGGCGGGAGTGGGCTGGGCTCGCTCTTTCGCCCCGCGGGCCACGGGGACGCCGGCGGGCGGAGTTCGCACGCGTCCCGGGGAGGGATGCCGGCGGGCGAAGTTCGCACGCGTCCCTGGGTGAGAATGGCCACGGGCGGTGGGTCGGGGGATCTGCCGCCCCATGCTAATGTGGCGGAATGCGCCCTTCTGTGTTTCCGGGGTGCATTCAGGAGAAGAGCCCGACAACAAAGGGCGTCCCTAGCCGAGTCGCGGTGAGCAAACTATCCCGTGGCTCGGATTAGGTGAAGGAGGAACACCGTGGTGGTTTAGTGGGTAGTCTGGCTTCTTTTTGAGGTCAGGAGTCCCACACGAAGCGAACCCCCTGCCCCCGCGGGAGGCGAGCGAAGTGCGTAAATGCATTCCACCACGTAAAAAAAAAAAAAAAAAACCTAACCTAACCTAACCTAACCTAACCTAACCTGGGGCGCGGCGTCGGGTAACCTCCACGTTGGCTTACGCGTTTCTTCCCCCTTTGGACTCCGGTCCTGGGGAGCGGAAGCGTGGAGGCTGGTGCGCCCTGGACAGGCGGTCAGGATACTCTGACTCTCAGGAGCTCTGTATGCTGGCCGTCTGACCAATAACCCGACAACTGACCCCATTGCACGAGGGGGTCGTGGGATCCGCGTAGCCCTTTTCAGGGCTCGCCATCGCTCCCAGTACCCCTCTGTTTTCAGAGGGGACAGGGGAGAGATGCTGGATCGAGGGACGGGTCGGCCCACTGATTACTCAGGGGCTGACAGGCACTAGTGCCACCGTCGGTGGGAGAGGCCTAGCCACCCTCTCGCGTTCCGTAACCAACAGGGGCTCAACTGTGACCTGACTGGTGGCTCCAGGAGGGTATGCTGAGAACCTGTTGGCCGGAGGGCTTGCCTTAATTGGCCGGCCCATGACAAGGACAGTCTATAACACCCGACAGCGAAGTCGTAAAAACCTGTGGATACCGGCCGACCTCCACAGTATATAGGCTTATCCGGGTGCAGGGGGCACCGCCCGGATGGACTTTCTTTTCCCCCACACTCGTGGGACTCTTATGGATTTGTCTAATTTAAAAACCAAAAACCAAAATGATGATGTGCCAGTTTTGGCGGAGGAGATGGAGACGGAGATGGGGACGGAGACCGCAAGGTCTTCCGTCTCTGTCGGTGAAATGGTGCCAGCGGTGGTGCTGGAGCGGATGACCGCTGCCAGCTTGCCTGGAGTTGCGCGCTCGTCTTCCCCACCAAGGGGAAGACTCTGGCGTAAGCGCACCAATTCGTTGGAATCGCCAGCGCAAAGTGACAGCGATTCGGTGGATGGGCGGGGGCCTAAAAGGAACCGTGGCCGTCCCCCGAAAACGGGAGAATACGTCGGTCTAGCCAAGGCCAAAGCGGAGCTCAACGCGGCTAAGGAGCGTGAGCTTGAGCTCCGAGCAGAAGAGGAGCTCGCAGATGAGCTGCGCCTGCAGCGGCGGAGGGCTCTCTATCTCAGAGAGACCCCTGGCCCGCAGCCGCAGCCCAGTCTGCAGCCCCAAGCGGGACTGGTATCCTCGGACACCCAGTCTCTCAGTGCCGAGGAGATCTCGGGCTCAATAGAGGCGGCGGTGAAGGTGGTCCAAACCATCGCCGCCAAGAGCTCCAATTTAAAGGGCCAATACGTGCGGGACCTCAAGGACGCGTGTGGCTCCATTATGGAGAACGTGCGCGTTCTGATGTCCCGCACGGAATCGGAGGAGGTGGCCAAGCTCCAGGCCGAGCTGGCGGCTGTGCGGGCCGAAATGCGGGCCATGAAGCAGCAGGCGGAGGCTGCACCGCCCCCGATGAGCCGGGAAGAGATCGGCTTCCTGGTCGACGCCCGGCTCGCGGGGATCGCTGACCGCCTGCTGCCGGAGACCCGCATCCGTCCGCCGCTGCAGGCGGACGCGAGGAATGCGGCGCGGTCCACCGGCGCACTTGAGCCCGAGCCTGAGACGTCTCCCTCAGAACCTCTCCCCCCTCCCCTCTCTCCTCCAATGCCAGGCGGGCAGGTGGAGGCAGGGCCGAGCCTTACCGGGCCGCCGGGGGGGAAGGAGGAGAGGAAGAAGAAGAAGAAGGCAGGGAAGAAGACGGCCGCGGCGAAGGAGGCGGAGGCTGCCCGGAAGCCCCCGTCGACTTCGACTTCGACGTTGGCTCCCGCCCCGCTCCCGCAAAGCGGAACATGGAGCGAGGTGGCGGCTAGGCCAAAGAAGCCTAAACCGCCCCCTGCCGGGTCGGCTGCCCCAACCGCTGCCACTCCAGTAGCGTCAGCCACCAAGCGGAAAAGGAAGCCCCGCAAATTGCGCACCCCGCAAACGGCGGCGGTCACAGTCACGCTGCAGCCGGGTGCCGTAGAGCGGGGCGTCACCTACGCGCAGGTGATGTCCAAAGCCGAGAGGTCGATAGACCTCAAGGGTTTGGGCATCGACGGCCTCCGACTCCGCAACGCGGTAACCGGAGGTCGGATCCTGGAGGTGGCTGGCGCCGACAGAAGCCGGAAGGCGGACCAGCTCGCGGCTAAACTGAGGGAGGTGCTCGAAGAGGTCCGAGTCGCTAGGCCGGAGAGATGCGTGGAGATGCGCATCTCTGGGCTGGGCGACTCGGCCTCGAAAGAGTCGGTGGCCGCGTTGCTGGCGGCGGAGGGGGGCTGTGCTGCCGACCACATCAAGGTGGGCGACATACAGCGCCCACCTAGCCGACAGGGCACTGCCTGGCTACGGTGCCCGGTTGAGGCGGCTAAGAAACTGACCGATGGCCGCCGCATCGTCGTCGGGTGGTCAGTGGTCAGACTGACCATCCTGGAATCGAGGCCGGCGCGGTGCTTCCGCTGCCTCGAGCCGGGTCACGTCGGGGCCAAGTGCTCTGCGGCCACAGACCGCAGTGCGCTCTGCTTCCGTTGCGGGCAGGAAGGCCACAAGTCGGCCACCTGCTCCGCGGAGCCCAGATGCCTCATATGTTCGGCGGAGGGTGCGGCGTCCGGCCACCGGCTTGGGTCGGCGCAATGCAAGGCGGCCTCCCGAAGCAGGGGGGCTAAAAGGAGAGCAGCAGGTGGGGCGAAACCCACGCCCTCGCCCACCCTGCTGCCGAATAGGGAGGAGGAGATGGACACTGCCCAAACCTAATGGCCCAAACCATCTCCATACTGCAGGCCAACGTCAACCACTGCGCCACGGCCCAGGACCTTCTGGCCCAATCCATGGCGCAGTGGCAGACGACAATGGCAGTAGTCGCCGAGCCGTATTGCGTTCGCAACAGCCCTAACTGGGCCGGCGACCGCGGCGGCTTGGTGGCTATCGTCGCTCAGCGAACGGCCCCTCCTTTCGACAGAGTGCGGAAGGGCCGAGGGTGCGTACTCGTCGCGCTGGGTGGCGCTGCGGTCATTGGGGTGTACTGTCCCCCCAGCAGAAGCCTCGCCGAGTTCGAGCAGTTGCTCACGGAGGTCGGGGCTCTGCTGGCGGAAGTGCACCCCACCCCGGTTGTGGTGGCCGGGGATTTCAACGCTCACTCACGGGCGTGGGGATCCCCGGCGACCGATGCCCGGGGGGAGATGGTGGAGGAGTGGGCGGTGTCCCAAGGCTTGGTGCTGCTGAACCGAGGGGCGGTCCATACGTTTGTGCGGGCCCGGGCCGGGTCGGTAGTCGATCTTTCTTTCGCGAGCTCTGGCCTGGCCCGTCGCATACACAACTGGCGGGTCGTCGAGGGGGTGGAGACTTCGTCTGACCACCGGTACATCCGGTTCGACATCGTCTCTGCCCCCGCGGCGACGCCGCGTGTGGCACTGGACCGCCCCGTGGTAGGGGAAGGTCCGCGGTGGCGGCTCGGAACACTGGACCGGGAGCTGGCCCGAGAGGCGGCTATCGTCGAGCGATGGGCGGCTGTCGACAGCGGTCAGGACGTGGACGCGAGATGCGAGTGGCTCGCTGGAGCACTGACTCGCGTCTGCGACGCGGCGATGCAGAGGGCGAGACCTATCCCGCCCCGGAGGCAGGTGTACTGGTGGCGTCCCCACTTGGCCGAGCTGCGTGCCGCGAGTCACGCGGCCCAGAGGCAGTACACCCGCAGCCGAAGGCGGGCCGTTAGGGATCTCGCCCGCGAAGAAGAGTTGCACGCCGCGTACCTTTCCGCTCGTCGGGCCCTCAGCTCGGCGATCAAAGCCGCCAAGGACGAGGCCTGGAAGGAGTGGCTCGAGAGCCTCGACCGAGATCCGTGGGGGCGGCCGTACAAGATTGTGAGTCAGAAACTCCAGCCTTGGGCGCCTCCCCTCACCAGAACTCTCGAGCCGAGCCTTCTGGACCGAGTGGTCAGCTCCCTCTTCCCTGCCAGGGAAGAGTGGACCCCGCCGCGGATGGCAACACCAAGCCAGGTGCCGGCAGACGAAGGGGCGATACCTCCCGTGTCCGAGGCCGAGTTAGGGGCTGCGATACTGGCACTCCGGTCCAGGAATCGTGCCCCGGGCCCGGACGGCGTCCCTGGGAAGGTTATCGTCACCGTCATGCCGGCACTAGAGGAGGAGACGCTGTCCCTCATGTCGGAGTGTCTGGTGTCGGGGAGAGTCCCTCGACGATGGAAAACCGGCAAGCTCGTGCTGCTCAAAAAGCACGGGCGCCCAGCCGAATCGCCGTCGGCCTACCGCCCCATCGTGTTGCTCGACGAGATGTGCAAGCTTTTTGAGCGGGTGCTCGCTGCGCGTCTCGTCGGCCACCTGGAGGGGGCGGGGCCCAATCTGAGCGATGGCCAGTTCGGCTTCCGTCGTGGGAGGTCGACCCTCGACGCGATATCCCGACTGCGGGACAGCGTCAATGAAGCGGTCTCCGGGGGTGAGGTGCTGTTGGCTGTATCGTTGGATATAGCGAACGCCTTCAACACCCTCCCCTGGGGAACCATTGCGGAGGCGTTGAGGTACCACAATGTCCCGTGGTACCTCAGGCGCGTCCTTGCGGACTACTTCGTGGACCGGGTCATCATTTACCCGGCCCAAGACGGGGTGGTCCGCAGGGGCATGTCTTGTGGCGTTCCACAGGGGTCGGTCCTCGGGCCGCTCCTGTGGAACATAGGTTATGATTGGGTCCTGCGCGGTGCTAATCTTCGGGGGGTCGGTGTACTTTGCTACGCCGACGATACCCTAGTCACCGCGCGGGCCCCCACATTTCGGGACGCCGCCGTCCTTGCCACGGCAGGTGTAGCCCACGTAGTGCGTCGCATCGAGGCGCTCGGCCTGAAAGTCTCCCTCGAAAAGTCCGAGGCCCTCTTCTTCCACGGGCCCCGGCAGACGCCGCCTCGAGATAGGACCATCATGGTGGGCGGCATCCCCATCGCTGTCGGGACCAGCCTGAAATACCTCGGGCTCGTTCTCGACAGTCGGTGGCGGTTCGCGGAGCATTTCCGGCAGCTGGCACCGAAGTTGCTGGCATTTGCCGGAATGCTCTCGCGGTTGCTGCCCAACAGCGGAGGCCCAGGGTCTGCATGCCGCCGTCTCTATGACGGAGTGGTGCGCTCCAAGGCGCTCTACGGAGCGCCCATATGGGCGGAGGCTCTCTGCCCGGCGAATGTCGCGCTGCTGCGACGACCGCAGCGCGCCATAGCGCAGAGGGCTGCACGGGCGTACCACACCGTCTCTTACGAGGCGGCGTGTCTGATTGCGGGGAGTATCCCCTGGGATCTCGAGGCCGGCGTCCTCAAGAGGGTGTACGACGAGGGCGCCCTGATGCGGCGTGCTATCGGGGGTCGGCCGCCTCCGGAGGAGATCGATCGCTGGAGACAATCGGCTCGCGATGATCTCTTCCGGAAGTGGGCTGAAAGACTGCGGGCGACGCGCAGCGGATCGCTGCTTGTGGGGGCCGTCAGGCCCGTCCTGCGTCAGTGGGTAGAGAGGGGTCATGGGGCCCCGTCATACCACCTCACCCAACTTCTCACGGGCCATGGCTGTTTTGCCAAGTACCTGTGGGAAGTGGTGGGGATAGAGTCGGAGCCCCGGTGCCGAAACTGCACCAGCGGAGACCCTGACACGGCCTACCACACCCTGGCTGTGTGTGAGGCGTGGGACGGACAAAGGACGGCCCTCATAAGCACCATTGGTGCGGACCTTTCGCTGTCGGTCGTAGTTCCAGCTATGGCCGGCAGCGAAGAGTGTTGGGCTGCCGTTGCCTCGTTCGCTGACGAGGTGATGGCGGCCAAGAGAGAGGCTCTGCGGGAGCGGGAGCGAGCTGGGCTCACTCTCCCGCCCCGCAGACCCGCGGCGAGGGGGCGCCGGCGAGCACAATTCGCCCGCGTCCCCGAATGAGAGTGGCCACGGGCGGTGGGTCGGGGGACCTGCTGCCCCACGCTAATGTGGCGGAATGCGCCCCTCTGTGTTCCTGGGGTGCATTCATGAGGAGGACAGGCCCCATCATCTGGGCACGGTGGCCCGGATGGTGGGGCCTCGACAGAGGTGAGCCCGATAAAAAGGGCGTCCCTAGCCGAGTCGCGGTGAGCAAACTATCCCGCGGCTCGGTTTAGGTGAAGGAGGAACACCGTGGTGGTTTAGTGGGTAGTCTGGCCTCTCTTCGAGGTCAGGAGTCCCACACGAAGCGAACCCCCTGCCCCCGCGGGGGGTGAGCGAAGTGCGTAAATGCATTCCACCACGTAAAAAAAAAAAAAAAAAAAAAAAAACCTAACCTGGGGGGGGCGCGGCGTCGGGTAACCTCCACGTTGGCTTACGCGTTTCTTCCCCCTTTGGACTCCGGTCCTGGGGAGCAGAAGCGTGGAGGCTGGTGCGCCCTGGACAGGCGGTCAGGATACTCTGACTCTCAGGAGCTCTGTATGCTGGCCGTCTGACCAATAACCCGACAGCCCTTTTCAGGGCTTGACCCCATTGCACGAGGGGGTCGCGGGGTGGGATCCGCAGCAGCCCTTTTCAGGGCTCGGCGGGATCGAGGGGCGGGTCGGCCCACTGTTGACTCAGGGGCTGACAGGCACTAGTGCCACCGTCGGTGAGAGAGGCATCGCCACCCTCTCGCGTTCCGTAACCAACAGGGGCTCAACTATGACCTGACTGGTGGCTCCAGGAGGGTAGCTGAAAACCTGTTGGCCGGAGGGCTTGCCTTAACTGGCCGGCCCGCGTCAAGGAAAAGACTCTAAAACCCGACAGCAAAGTCGTAAAAAGCGGACCTCTCGCTGCAGGCTGTGGCTCCAGCTATGGCCAGCGGCGATGAGTGTCGGGCTGCCGTCGCCTCACGGCTGATGGCGGCCACGAGGAGGGGCTCTGCTGGGGCGGGAGTGGGCTGGGCTCGCTCTTTCGCCCCGCGGGCCACGGGGACGCCGGCGGGCGGAGTTCGCACGCGTCCCGGGGAGGGATGCCGGTGGGCGAAGTCCGCACGCGTCCCTGGGTGAGAGTGGCCACGGGCGGTGGATCGGGGGATCTGCCGCCCCATGCTAATGTGGCGGAATGCGCCCTTCTGTGTTTCCGGGGTGCATTCAGGAGAAGAGCCCGACAACAAAGGGCGTCCCTAGCCGAGTCGCGGTGAGCAAACTATCCCGTGGCTCGGATTAGGTGAAGGAGGAACACCGTGGTGGTTTAGTGGGTAGTCTGGCTTCTCTTTGAGGTCAGGAGTCCCACACGAAGCGAACCCCCTGCCCCCGCGGGAGGCGAGCGAAGTGCGTAAATGCATTCCACCACGTAAAAAAAAAAAAAAAAAAAAAACCTAACCTGGGGCGCGGCGTCGGGTAACCTCCACGTTGGCTTACGCGTTTCTTCCCCCTTTGGGCTCCGGTCCTGGGGAGCAGAAGCGTGGAGGCTGGTGCGCCCTGGACAGGCGGTCAGGATACTCTGACTCTCAGGAGCTCTGTATGCTGGCCGTCTGACCAATAACCCGACAGCCCTTTTCAGGGCTTGACCCCATTGCACGAGGGGGTCGCGGGGTGGGATCCGCAGCAGCCCTTTTCAGGGCTCGGCGGGATCGAGGGGCGGGTCGGCCCACTGTTTACTCAGGGGCTGACAGGCACTAGTGCCACCGTCGGTGTGAGAGGCCTAGCCACCCTCTCGCGTTCCGTAACCAACAGGGGCTCAACAGTGACCTGACTGGTGGCTCCAGGAGGGTATGCTGAGAACCTGTTGGCCGGAGGGCTTGCCTTAACTGGCCGGCCCGCGTCAAGGAAAAGACTCTAAAACCCGACAGCAAAGTCGTAAAAAGCAGACCTCTCGCCGTAGGCTGTGGCTCCGGCTATGGCCGGCGGCGATGAGTGTCGGGCTGCCGTCGCCTCACGGCTGATGGCGGCCACGAGGAGGGGCTCTGCTGGGGCGGGAGTGGGCTGGGCTCGCTCTTTCGCCCCGCGGGCCACGGGGACGCCGGCGGGCGGAGTTCGCACGCGTCCCGGGGAGGGATGCCGGTGGGCGAAGTCCGCACGCGTCCCTGGGTGAGAGTGGCCACGGGCGGTGGATCGGGGGATCTGCCGCCCCATGCTAATGTGGCGGAATGCGCCCTTCTGTGTTTCCGGGGTGCATTCAGGAGAAGAGCCCGACAACAAAGGGCGTCCCTAGCCGAGTCGCGGTGAGCAAACTATCCCGTGGCTCGGATTAGGTGAAGGAGGAACACCGTGGTGGTTTAGTGGGTAGTCTGGCTTCTCTTTGAGGTCAGGAGTCCCACACGAAGCGAACCCCCTGCCCCCGCGGGAGGCGAGCGAAGTGCGTAAATGCATTCCACCACGTAAAAAAAAAAAAAAAAAAAAACCTAACCTAACCTAACCTAACCTAACCTAACCTAACCTAACCTAACCTAACCTAACCTAACCTAACCTAACCTAACCTAACCTAACCTAACCTAACCTAACCTAACCTAACCTAACCTAACCTAACCTAACCTAACCTAACCTAACCTAACCTAACCTAACCTAACCTAACCTGGGGCGCGGCGTCGGGTAACCTCCACGTTGGCTTACGCGTTTCTTCCCCCTTTGGACTCCGGTCCTGGGGAGCAGAAGCGTGGAGGCTGGTGCGCCCTGGACAGGCGGTCAGGATACTCTGACTCTCAGGAGCTCTGTATGCTGGCCGTCTGACCAATAACCCGACAGCCCTTTTCAGGGCTAGACCCCATTGCACGAGGGGGTCGCGGGGTGGGATCCGCAGCAGCCCTTTTCAGGGCTCGGCGGGATCGAGGGGCGGGTCGGCCCACTGTTAACTCAGGGGCTGACAGGCACTAGTGCCACCGTCGGTGGGAGAGGCCTAGCCACCCTCTCGCGTTCCGTAACCAACAGGGGCTCAACTATGACCTGACTGGTGGCTCCAGGAGGGTAGCTGAGAACCTGTTGGCCGGAGGGCTTGCCTTAACTGGCCGGCCCGCGTCAAGGAAAAGACTCTAAAACCCGACAGCAAAGTCGTAAAAAGCAGACCTCTCGCCGTAGGCTGTGGCTCCGGCTATGGCCGGCGGCGATGAGTGTCGGGCTGCCGTCGCCTCGCGGCTGATGGCGGCCGAGAGGAGGGGCTCTGCTGGGGCGGGAGTGGGCTGGGCTCGCTCTTTCGCCCCGCGGGCCACGGGGACGCCGGCGGGCGGAGTTCGCACGCGTCCCGGGGAGGGATGCCGGCGGGCGAAGTTCGCACGCGTCCCTGGGTGAGAATGGCCACGGGCGGTGGGTCGGGGGATCTGCCGCCCCATGCTAATGTGGCGGAATGCGCCCTTCTGTGTTTCCGGGGTGCATTCAGGAGAAGAGCCCGACAACAAAGGGCGTCCCTAGCCGAGTCGCGGTGAGCAAACTATCCCGTGGCTCGGATTAGGTGAAGGAGGAACACCGTGGTGGTTTAGTGGGTAGTCTGGCTTCTTTTTGAGGTCAGGAGTCCCACACGAAGCGAACCCCCTGCCCCCGCGGGAGGCGAGCGAAGTGCGTAAATGCATTCCACCACGTAAAAAAAAAAAAAAAAAACCTAACCTAACCTAACCTAACCTAACCTAACCTGGGGCGCGGCGTCGGGTAACCTCCACGTTGGCTTACGCGTTTCTTCCCCCTTTGGACTCCGGTCCTGGGGAGCGGAAGCGTGGAGGCTGGTGCGCCCTGGACAGGCGGTCAGGATACTCTGACTCTCAGGAGCTCTGTATGCTGGCCGTCTGACCAATAACCCGACAACTGACCCCATTGCACGAGGGGGTCGTGGGATCCGCGTAGCCCTTTTCAGGGCTCGCCATCGCTCCCAGTACCCCTCTGTTTTCAGAGGGGACAGGGGAGAGATGCTGGATCGAGGGACGGGTCGGCCCACTGATTACTCAGGGGCTGACAGGCACTAGTGCCACCGTCGGTGGGAGAGGCCTAGCCACCCTCTCGCGTTCCGTAACCAACAGGGGCTCAACTGTGACCTGACTGGTGGCTCCAGGAGGGTATGCTGAGAACCTGTTGGCCGGAGGGCTTGCCTTAATTGGCCGGCCCATGACAAGGACAGTCTATAACACCCGACAGCGAAGTCGTAAAAACCTGTGGATACCGGCCGACCTCCACAGTATATAGGCTTATCCGGGTGCAGGGGGCACCGCCCGGACGGACTTTTTATTTCCCCCACACTCGTGGGAATTGTATGGATTTGTCTAATTTAAAAACCAAAAACCAAAATGATGATGTGCCAGTTTTGGCGGAGGAGATGGAGACGGAGATGGGGACGGAGACCGCAAGGTCTTCCGTCTCTGTCGGTGAAATGGTGCCAGCGGTGGTGCTGGAGCGGATGACTGCTGCCAGCTTGCCTGGAGTTGCGCGCTCGTCTTCCCCACCAAGGGGAAGACTCTGGCGTAAGCGCACCAATTCGTTGGAATCGCCAGCGCAAAGTGACAGCGATTCGGTGGATGGGCGGGGGCCTAAAAGGAACCGTGGCCGTCCCCCGAAAACTGGAGAATACGTCGGTCTAGCCAAGGCCAAAGCGGAGCTCAACGCGGCTAAGGAGCGTGAGCTTGAGCTCCGAGCAGAAGAGGAGCTCGCAGATGAGCTGCGCCTGCAGCGGCGGAGGGCTCTCTATCTCAGAGAGACCCCTGGCCCGCAGCCGCAGCCCAGTCTGCAGCCCCAAGCGGGACTGGTATCCTCGGACACCCAGTCTCTCAGTGCCGAGGAGATCTCGGGCTCAATAGAGGCGGCGGTGAAGGTGGTCCAAACCATCGCCGCCAAGAGCTCCAATTTAAAGGGCCAATACGTGCGGGACCTCAAGGACGCGTGTGGCTCCATTATGGAGAACGTGCGCGTTCTGATGTCCCGCACGGAATCGGAGGAGGTAGCCAAGCTCCAGGCCGAGCTGGCGGCTGTGCGGGCCGAAATGCGGGCCATGAAGCAGCAGGCGGAGGCTGCGCCGCCCCCGATGAGCCGGGAAGAGATCGGCTTCCTGGTCGACGCCCGGCTCGCGGGGATCGCTGACCGCCTGCTGCCGGAGACCCGCATCCGTCCGCCGCTGCAGGCGGACGCGAGGAATGCGGCGCGGTCCACCGGCGCACTTGAGCCCGAGCCTGAGACGTCTCCCTCAGAACCTCTCCCCCCTCCCCTCTCTCCTCCAATGCCAGGCGGGCAGGTGGAGGCAGGGCCGAGCCTTACCGGGCCGCCGGGGGGGAAGGAGGAGAGGAAGAAGAAGAAGAAGGCAGGGAAGAAGACGGCCGCGGCGAAGGAGGCGGAGGCTGCCCGGAAGCCCCCGTCGACTTCGACTTCGACGTTGGCTCCCGCCCCGCTCCCGCAAAGCGGAACATGGAGCGAGGTGGCGGCTAGGCCAAAGAAGCCTAAACCGCCCCCTGCCGGGTCGGCTGCCCCAACCGCTGCCACTCCAGTAGCGTCAGCCACCAAGCGGAAAAGGAAGCCCCGCAAATTGCGCACCCCGCAAACGGCGGCGGTCACAGTCACGCTGCAGCCGGGTGCCGTAGAGCGGGGCGTCACCTACGCGCAGGTGATGTCCAAAGCCGAGAGGTCGATAGACCTCAAGGGTTTGGGCATCGACGGCCTCCGACTCCGCAACGCGGTAACCGGAGGTCGGATCCTCGAGGTGGCTGGCGCCGACAGAAGCCGGAAGGCGGACCAGCTCGCGGCTAAACTGAGGGAGGTGCTCGAAGAGGTCCGGGTCGCTAGGCCGGAGAGATGCGTGGAGATGCGCATCTCTGGGCTGGGCGACTCGGCCTCGAAAGAGTTGGTTGCCGCGTTGCTGGCAGCGGAGGGGGGCTGTGCTGCCGACCACATCAAGGTGGGCGATATACAGCGCCCACCTGACCGACAGGGCACTGCCTGGCTTCGATGCCCAGTTGCGGTCGCAAAGAAGCTGACGGATGGCCGCCGCATCGTCGTCGGGTGGTCAGTGGTCAGACTGACCATCCTGGAGCCGAGGCCGGCGCGGTGCTTCCGCTGCCTCGAGCCAGGGCACGTCGGGGCCAAGTGCACTGCGGCCACTGACCGCAGTGCGCTCTGCTTCCGTTGCGGGCAGGAAGGCCACAAGTCGGCCACCTGCTCCGCGGAGCCCAGATGCCTCATTTGTTCGGCGGAGGGTGCGGCGTCCGGCCACCGGCTTGGGTCGGCGCAATGCAAGGCGGCCTCCCGAAGCAGGGGAGCTAAAAGGAGAGCAGCAGGTGGGGCGAAACCCACGCCCTCGCCCACCCTGCTGCCGAATAGGGAGGAGGAGATGGACACTGCCCAAACCTAATGGCCCAAACCATCTCTATGCTGCAGGCCAACGTCAACCACTGCGCCACGGCCCAGGACCTTCTGGCCCAATCCATGGCGCAGTGGCAGACGACAATGGCAGTAGTCGCCGAGCCGTATTGCGTTCGCAACAGCCCTAACTGGGCCGGCGACCACGGCGGCTCGGTGGCTATCGTCGCTCAGCGAACGGCCCCTCCTTTCGACAGAGTGCGGAAGGGCCGAGGGTGCGTACTCGTCGCGCTGGGTGGCGCTGCGGTAATTGGGGTGTACTGTCCCCCCAGCAGAAGCCTCGCCGAGTTCGAGCAGTTGCTCACGGAGGTCGGGGCTCTGCTGGCGGAAGTGCACCCCACCCCGGCTGTGGTGGCCGGGGATTTCAACGCTCACTCACGGGCGTGGGGATCCCCGGCGACCGATGCCCGGGGGGAGATGGTTGAGGAGTGGGCGGTGTCCCAAGGCTTGGTGCTGCTGAACCGAGGGGCGGTCCACACGTTTGTGCGGGCCCGGGCCGGGTCGGTGGTCGATCTTTCTTTCGCGAGTTCTGGCCTGGCCCGTCGCATACACAACTGGCGGGTCGTCGAGGGGGTGGAGACTTCGTCTGACCACCGGTACATCCGGTTCGACATCGTCTCTGCCCCCGCGGCGACGCCGCGTGTGGCACTGGACCGCCCCGTGGTAGGGGAAGGTCCGCGGTGGCGGCTCGGAACGCTGGACCGGGAGCTGGCCCGAGAGGCGGCTATCGTCGAGCGATGGGCTGCTGTCGACAGCGGTCAGGACGTGGACGCGAGATGCGAGTGGCTCGCTGGAGCACTGACTCGCGTCTGCGACGCGGCGATGCAGAGGGCGAGACCTATCCCGCCCCGGAGGCAGGTGTACTGGTGGCGTCCCCACTTGGCCGAGCTGCGTGCCGCGAGTCACGCGGCCCAGAGGCAGTACACCCGCAGCCGAAGGCGGGCCGTTAGGGATCTCGCCCGCGAAGAAGAGTTGCACGCCGCGTACCTTACCGCTCGTCGGACCCTCAGCTCGGCGATCAAAGCGGCTGTATCGTTGGATATAGCGAACGCCTTCAATACCCTCCCCTGGGGAACCATTGCGGAGGCGTTGAGGTACCACAATGTCCCGTGGTACCTCAGGCGCGTCCTTGCGGACTACTTCGTGGACCGGGTCATCATTTACCCGGCCCAAGACGGGGTGGTCCGCAGGGGCATGTCTTGTGGCGTTCCACAGGGGTCGGTCCTCGGGCCGCTCCTGTGGAACATAGGTTATGATTGGGTCCTGCGCGGTGCTAATCTTCGGGGGGTCGGTGTACTTTGCTACGCCGACGATACCCTAGTCACCGCGCGGGCCCCCACATTTCGGGACGCCGCCGTCCTTGCCACGGCAGGTGTAGCCCACGTGGTGCGTCGCATCGAGGCGCTCGGCCTAAAAGTCGCCCTCGAAAAGTCCGAGGCCCTCTTCTTCCACGGGCCCCGGCAGACGCCGCCTCGAGATAGGACCATCATGGTGGGTGGCATCCCCATCGCTGTCGGGACCAGCCTGAAATACCTCGGGCTCGTTCTCGACAGTCGGTGGGGGTTCGCGGAGCATTTCCGGCAGCTGGCACCGAAGTTGCTGGCATTTGCCGGAATGCTCTCGCGGTTGCTGCCCAACAGCGGAGGCCCAGGGTCTGCATGCCGCCGCCTCTATGACGGAGTGGTGCGCTCCAAGGCGCTCTACGGAGCGCCCATATGGGCGGAGGCCCTCTGCCCGGCGAATATCGCGCTGCTGCGACGATCGCAGCGCGCCATAGCGCAGAGGGCTGCACGGGCGTACCACACCGTCTCTTACGAGGCGGCGTGTCTGATTGCGGGGAGTATCCCCTGGGATCTCGAGGCCGGCGTCCTCAAGAGGGTGTACGACGAGGGCGCCCTGATGCGGCGTGCTATCGGGGGTCGGCCGCCTCCGGAGGAGATCGATCGCTGGAGACAATCGGCTCGCGATGATCTCTTCCGGAAGTGGGCTGAAAGACTGCGGGCGACGCGCAGCGGATCGCTGCTTGTGGGGGCCGTCAGGCCCGTCCTGCGTCAGTGGGTAGAGAGGGGTCATGGGGCCCCGACATACCACCTCACCCAACTTCTCACGGGCCATGGCTGTTTTGCCAAGTACCTGTGGGAAGTGGTGGGGATAGAGTCGGAGCCCCGGTGCCAAAACTGCACCAGCGGAGACCCTGACACGGCCTACCACACCCTGGCTGTGTGTGAGGCGTGGGACGGACAAAGGACGGCCCTCATAAGCACCATTGGTGCGGACCTCTCGCTGTCGGTCGTAGTTCCAGCTATGGCCGGCAGCGAAGAGTGTTGGGCTGCCGTTGCCTCGTTCGCTGACGAGGTGATGGCGGCCAAGAGAGAGGCTCTGCGGGAGCGGGAGCGAGCTGGGCTCACTCTCCCGCCCCGCAGACCCGCGGCGAGGGGGCGCCGGCGAGCACAATTCGCCCGCGTCCCCGAATGAGAGTGGCCACGGGCGGTGGGTCGGGGGACCTGCTGCCCCACGCTAATGTGGCGGAATGCGCCCCTCTGTGTTCCTGGGGTGCATTCATGAGGAGGACAGGCCCCATCATCTGGGCTCGGTGGCCCGGATGGTGGGGCCTCGACAGAGGTGAGCCCGATAAAAAGGGCGTCCCTAGCCGAGTCGCGGTGAGCAAACTATCCCGCGGCTCGGTTTAGGTGAAGGAGGAACACCGTGGTGGTTTAGTGGGTAGTCTGGCCTCTCTTCGAGGTCAGGAGTCCCACACGAAGCGAACCCCCTGCCCCCGCGGGGGGTGAGCGAAGTGCGTAAATGCATTCCACCACGTAAAAAAAAAAAAAAAAAAAAAAAAAAAAAAAAACCTAACCTAACCTAACCTAACCTAACCTAACCTAACCTAACCTAACCTTTTTTTTTTTTTTTTTTTTTTTTTTTTTTTTTTTTTTTTTTTTTTTATCGTGTGGAAATCCCCTCGGACCGTCGCCCACGCCGGGGCTTGCGGCGGGGCGGTGTGTCGGACTCGAACCGACTAAAACCACACGGTGTGCCACTCTGCGCCTGAGGAGGGAGGAGTCCGGGAACTGCTGTTATTACGCCGTCCAGACCCCTCCCAGCGCTTGCCCGCACAGAAGCGGGCACCCTCTGATGTTATCCTCTCATTTTAGGCGACGTACGGCACACACGTAACGTCACCTCCTCGCGGGCGGCCACTAAAGCGGATGGAAGGGAAAGCCCGTCCCGACCATCCGCGGCCACACTCAGGGCGGCATGAGGCGCAGGTGAGCGCGCCTCCGCTGCCCGGTTCGCCGGCGACGGATTGGGTCCGAGTGGAGGTCGTCCTCCCGGGCCTTCTCCGCCACCTCCTTCTGCGAGATTACATCTTCGCAGAAGGTTGCGACCGCGGTAAAACTGCTGTCGCTACCGGCCATGGAGCGTATGACGGCCGGTAGCGAGAGATCTCCTCCGATGACTGCAGTGAGGGCCCGGCGCTGCGACGCCCACGCGGGGCAGATCGCCAGCGTATGCTGGGCCGAGTCTTCACTGCAGTCGCAGTGGTGGCAGGCGGGACTCAGTTCCCTCCTAGCGACCGAGTGCAGGTACTTCCCGAAGCAACCGTGCCCGGAAAGTACCTGCGTCAGTCGGAAGGAAAGGGTCCCGTGCTGCCGCCCTGCCCACTCGAGGATGACCGGCTGGAGAGCCTCCACGGCGGCAAAGCCAGCGCGTGGAGTCTCCAGTCGGAAAGACCAACGAGCCATCGTGGCTCGACGGGCGGCTTCACGCCACTCGCGTACCTCTTCGGGCGGAGGGCGCATGCCTCTCTCCACCCGATATTCAGCCACCCGTCGATAAACTTCGGCGAGCACTTCCGCCTCCAAATCCCACGGGGGTGTCCCGGCCAATGCGCACGCTGCCTCGGTCGACACCGTGCGGTAACCACGTATCGCTCTGACCGCCAGCACCCTCTGAGGCCGCCAGAGGCGAGCCTTGTTCTGGGCGGTCAGAGCCGTGACCCACACCGGTGCGCCGTACAGCGCCATCGACCGGACAACCCCCGTGTACAGCTGTCTCGTTGCGACGCTGGCTCCACCCAAATTAGGCAAAAGTCGCCCAAGGGCGGAGGCAGCGTCGACCAGCTTGGGAGCAAGCTGTCGGAAGTGCTCGTCGAAGAGCCACCTACCGTCGAGGATCAGACCCAGATATTTCATCTGGGCCCGAACCGGTACGAGGACCGAGTTGACCTCTATGGAGGCGCCGGGGGGCGGACCACGACGGGGCCCATGAAACAACAGGGCCTCCGTCTTGTCCAGGGCCACCCGTAGGCCCAGCGCCTCGATGCGCCCGACCACCAGAGATACACCACTGGTGGCCAGACGCGCCGCCTCTTGGAAGTTCACCCCCCGGGCTGTGACCAATGTGTCATCGGCGTAACAAATTACGCCCAGCCCGGGGGGGAGACGACCTCGTAGGACCCAGTCGTATCCCACGTTCCACAGGAGTGGTCCAAGGACAGACCCCTGCGGAACGCCGCACGACATGGGTCGCCGTCTCAAGACGCCCTCTCGGTCCTCGTACACGACGGTACGCTCCTCCAAATAGTCTGCCACTAGCCGCCTCAGGTACTCTGGCACCCCGTGATACTGGAGTGCTTCCCCGATGCAGCTGAATGGCAGACTATTGAATGCGTTGGCGATGTCTAACGACACCGCCAACAGCACGCCGCCACAGCACACTGCCTCTTCGGTCACGGCCCTAAGGCGCATCACGGCATCGACCGTCGAACGCCCCTCTCGGAATCCAAACTGGGCGTCCGACAGGTCGGGCCCCACCTCACTGAGGTGCCGGACGATGCGGGCAGAGATTATCCTTTCGAACAACTTGCCCGCCTCGTCCAGCAACACGATGGGCCTGTAGGCCGCGACCGAATCGGCAGGCCGTCCCGGCTTCTTCAGCAGGACCAGCTTCCCGCATTTCCAGCACTCAGGGAAGTGTCCGGACGCTAGGCTAGCATCCAACACTTCCCTGAGGCGGTCCGACATATGGTCGAGGGCTCGGGCCATCACTCGGGCTGGTACCCCGTCCGGCCCGGGGGCGGTGTTCTTGGAACGAATCCGTAGAACAGCCGCCCCTACCTCCGATTCCCTCACGGGTGGAGCATCCTCCTCTGTACCCCCGTCGTCTCTGACCGAGTAGGCCATCGACGGGGGTGTGTGCTCTGCCCGCTGAGGGAAAAGGCCCTCGACCACTTCCTGCAGGAAGCTGGGCTGGAGAGTCTCGGTAAGGGGGGGGCCCGGTGTGCGGAGCTTTTGACGCACCGCACGATACGGGCGACCCCAGGGGTCACGATCGAGACTCTCCAGCATCTCCTTTCTCTTTGCGTCCTTGGCGCGGCAAATGGCCAGCTTCAGAGTTTTCCGCGCTTCGCGGTATTCCTCATGAAGCTGGTCATCCTCACCGTTTCCGCGGTGACGTCGCCGGCTACGGGTGTAGGACCTCCGGGCACGGGTGCAGGCCGCACGGAGGTCCGCCAGCTCCTGGGACCACCAGTAGACCCCCTTCCGAGGAGGCCGACGACTCCGGATGCGGGGCATGGCCGTATCGCAGATCTGCGTAATCGCATCGCGAAAACGGCCAGCCCCCACGTCCACGTCGACCTCGTCGGTCGAGGCCTGCGAAGACAGCCAAGAATGAATAATGGCTGCCTCCTCCAGCAGGTCCCTGTCGAGCTTGGCGACAGCCCACCGCGGAAAGCGGGATGATTGCCGCGCCGTGTGACCCCTACTGGGGCCCTGGGACCGGGAGAGCTCAAATCGGATATACAAATGATCCGAGAGCGTCTCGACCTCTTCCAGGACACACCAGTTCCTTACTCGTGCGGCAACAGCAGGGGTAGCGAACGAAAGGTCCACTATCGACCCGCCCTGCTGTCGCACGCACGTGTTGGTGGAGCCTCTGTTCAGCAAACAGAGGCCCACCGAAGCCGCCCACTCCACTACGGCTTCGCCCTTGGCGTCCGTCCCGGGGGACCCCCACGCAATGGACTTTGCGTTGAAGTCCCCCAGCACGAGGACGTGCCCAGACGCTAGTCGCCGTATCGAGGTCTCCAAGGTGTTGAGGAAGACCTCGAAGTCACTCAGACTCCGGTTGGGGGAGAAGTATACACCGTAAACGGTGACCCCCCCCCAATCGGCGGCAACATATCCAGTACCCTTGTCTCTTAGCGACAAGGGCGGGGAATGAGCCGCCGTGGAGCTGACGACTGCCACGGAGCCGTCCCAGTCACCCATCCAGTTTGGACGGGGAGGAACGTAATAGGGCTCCGCGACTACGGCAACACCTATCGACCACTGCGCCATGGTTTGCAGGAATAAATCCTGCGCCGCGGCACAGTGGTTCAGGTTCGTCTGGACCAGGAGGCTGGAGACTTGATCCATTAATGGATCGTCTCTACAGCCTCCTCCATGGGCGTCGGCGTCGACGCACGAGCGACGTCGGAGGTAGCCTGGGTCGACTGGCTAACCTCCGACGCTTGCCGAGAAGCACGGGAATGCTTGCAGCCTCCCTGCCCCATCTGGTGATTGGCGGGCTTATTACCCGCCGCACATATGGGGCAGTGAGGGGCAGCAGAACATTCTGCCGCCTTGTGCCCCGGTCGACCGCAGCGGAAACAAAGACCGCTGCAGTCAAAACAGTTGGCGCACTTGGCGCGTGTGTGTCCCGCCGACAGGCATTTAAAACACCTCATCGGCCTCGCCGCCAGGACCGTTATCCTGGCGCTCACGAAGCCGACGAGGAGCCTGCCAGCATCACCCAGCACTTTGGCTGCCGCTACTGGGCAGCTGAGCCACACCGCACCAAGGCCCCCTGGACCGGGGCGGATGGTGCCGACCTTAATGTTGTCAGCGCTGCAGCTCGTCTTCTCCTGCACTGCAACGCGGACATCCTCGGCCGTGACGGAGTCGTCCAGGCCCGAGATGCGCAATTCCGCGCACTTCATAGGCCTGGCGATCCGTACACCATCCGTTTCCGCAAACATTCCTCGGAGCTTCTCGGCAAACTCGTCTGCCGACTTTGCGCCTTCAGCCCCGGGGAACTCGAGAACCCGAGCTCCCGTCTGGGCGAGGCGCAACCTAACTCCGGTCGTCCCGAAAGAGGCGAGACTAGCCCGGGCCCTCTTGAAGAGGGCCGCGTAGGATAGCCCACCTTCGGCCGCCTCCGGCGACACGGTCACCACTACCGCCGCGGTTTTCGGCGGCTTCAGTTTCCGCGGCTTCTTCGCGGTGGCACTTGCCACCGGTGGCGACTGCGGGGTAGGGGCTGCCTTTTCAGCAGCCTTCCTAGCCCTCCTTCGGGACTTCTTGGACCCCCCAACTTCCTGCCAAGCCTCATTGGAGGGGGCAGCTGTTGAGGGGCCAGGAACCGGCGTTGGAGTGGGAAGCGGAGGGAACTCCTCTCCAGCTCTTGCCGTCGTCTTTGCATTTGGCCCCGGCTTCGGGGCAGCCGTCTTGGCCTTTGCCCCCTGTCGCGGCTTTTGGGCAGCCGCAGGAGCAGGCTTTGACGTCGCTGCGGTGGCGTAGGTCACTCGACCCCCTACCACGGGAAGCGGGGTCGGCGCCGAAGCGACCGTCTTTCGCTGTGCTCCAAGCGGCGGCCGAACGATAGGGGCCGGAGGCAGCCTCGCCTCGAGGCCGGCCAGACGACCGTCCACTAAGTTCCCCACCGCCATGAGGATCTGCTGCACTAGGGCGTCAGATACCCCAGGGACAGTGAGGGCCGGCTGCGACGCAGACGGGGCCGGTCGTGACGTAGACGGGGCCGGCGGCGACGCAGACGGGGCTGGCCGCGACGCTGACGGGGCCGGTCGTGACGTAGACGGGGCCGGGGCCGAGGCCTCACGCTCAGGACGCTCCGCCCGAAATTGGGCGAACTGAGCGCTAAGCTCAGCGACCTGCCCCGCTAAACGGTCATTGGCTGCCTGTAGGCGAGCCACATCCCCAATAAGGGTCCCTACGACCCCCGCCACTGCGGAGGAGGAGTCCTTAAGGGCCTTCACGAAGGAACCCTTAAGGTTGACGGACTTGGTGGCCACCTTCTGAATGATGGCAACCGCCGCGTCCGCCCTCTCCTGCAGGGAGACCGGCGTCTGGGGCACTGAATCCCCATCCACCGACTCCCCGATTTTCAGCAGGAGATCGTATATCTCCTCCTCCGCCTGCGTCTCTCCGTCCGCCCTGGTTCGCCTATACGATTCCGCCTTGGAAAAGGCGGAACCAGTCGGGGCCGACACCGGGGTTCGCGAGCGCCCCCTATGGCTGCTCGCTATTTTTGGCGGCAACATATCTTGTGCGTCGCTCACCCCATCGTTGGAGCGTACGCGTTTGCGGCTGTCGCTTAGCTCCAAGTCCATAGCCTCCAATGCGTCAGCATTGGAGCTACCACCCGCGCCATCCGTTGAATGGGTGGACCTGGAACGCGTACGCTCCGATGTTCTTCGGCTTCTAGCAGTCCGATTGACTACAGGTAGCCCCGCCGATGTAGGCGCCCCGGACGCAGACTCCTCCTCGGTAGAGGAGTCGTCTGCCCTCCGGAACTGCCCTTTGGCGTTCCTCCTTGTCCTCTCCTTCTCAGTTCCGTTTTTCTTGCCAGTAGTTGTTAGATTAATCCGATCGTTATTATTTTTCAAAAATTTACCAATATCCATATGATTCCCACGAGTATGGGGGAAAGGTGGGTCCATCCGGGCGGTGCCCCCTGCACCCGGATAAGCCTAAATACTGTGGAGGTCGGCCGGTATCCACAGGTTTTAACGACTTGGCTGTCGGGTGTTATAGACTATCCTTGTCATGGGCCGGCCAATTAAGGCAAGCCCTCCGGCCAACAGGTTCTCAGCATACCCTCCTGGAGCCACCAGTCAGGTCGTTGCTGAGCCCCTGTTGGTTACGGAATGCGACAGGGTGGCTAGCCCTGTCTCACCGCCGGTTGTCAGCCCCTGCGTAAACAGTGGGCTGACCCGCCTCAAGGTTCCTCTCGAACCTTCTCGCACTCCAGTACGCCCTCTGCTAGATCAGAGGGACGCTTGGAGTGCCCTCCGCGGCAGTCTTTCCAGACTCCGCCTGGTATCCCATTTAGTCTGGGGTCTCCCTCTGGACCTATCCGGCATGAGTGGCTCTACCGGCATAGCCCCAGAGATCATCGACCCACGCAAGCCCCACCACGACGACAACGTAGGGATACATTGGGGGGAACCTAACCTAACCTAACCTAACCTAACCTAACCTAACCAGGGGCGCGGCGTCGGGTAACCTCCACGTTGGCTTACGCGTTTCTTCCCCCTTTGGACTCCGGTCCTGGGGAGCAGAAGCGTGGAGGCTGGTGCGCCCTGGACAGGCGGTCAGGATACTCTGACTCTCAGGAGCTCTGTATGCTGGCCGTCTGACCAATAACCCGACAGCCCTTTTCAGGGCTAGCGTACCCCATTGCACGAGGGGGTCGCGGGGAGGGATCCGCAGCAGCCCTTTTCAGGGCTCGGCGGGATCGAGGGGCGGGTCGGCCCACTGTTAACTCAGGGGCTGACAGGCACTAGTGCCACCGTCGGCGAGAGAGGCCTAGCCACCCTCTCGCGTTCCGTAACCAACAGGGGCTCAACAGTGACCTGACTGGTGGCTCCAGGAGGGTATGCTGAAAACCTGTTGGCCGGAGGGCTTGCCTTAACTGGCCGGCCCGCGTCAAGGAAAAGACTCTAAAACCCGACAGCAAAGTCGTAAAAAGCAGACCTCTCGCCGTAGGCTGTGGCTCCGGCTATGGCCGGCGGCGATGAGTGTCGGGCTGCCGTCGCCTCACGGCTGATGGCGGCCAAGAGGAGGGGCTCTGCTGGGGCGGGAGTGGGCTGGGCTCGCTCTTTCGCCCCGCGGGCCACGGGGACGCCGGCGGGCGGAGTTCGCACGCGTCCCGGGGAGGGATGCCGGTGGGCGAAGTCCGCACGCGTCCCTGGGTGAGAGTGGCCACGGGCGGTGGATCGGGGGATCTGCCGCCCCATGCTAATGTGGCGGAATGCGCCCCTCTGTGTTTCTGGGGTGCATTCATGAGGTGTGCCCAACAACAAAGGGCGTCCCTAGCCGAGTCGCGGTGAGCAAACTATCCCGTGGCTCGGATTAGGTGAAGGAGGAACACCGTGGTGGTTTAGTGGGTAGTCTGGCTTCTCTTTGAGGTCAGGAGTCCCACACGAAGCGAACCCCCTGCCCCCGCGGGAGGCGAGCGAAGTGCGTAAATGCATTCCACCACGTAAAAAAAAAAAAAAAAAAAAACCTAACCTAACCTAACCTGGGGCGCGGCGTCGGGTAACCTCCACGTTGGCTTACGCGTTTCTTCCCCCTTTGGACTCCGGTCCTGGGGAGCAGAAGCGTGGAGGCTGGTGCGCCCTGGACAGGCGGTCAGGATACTCTGACTCTCAGGAGCTCTGTATGCTGGCCGTCTGACCAATAACCCGACAGCCCTTTTCAGGGCTTGACCTCATTGCACGAGGGGGTCGCGGGGTGGGATCCGCAGCAGCCCTTTTCAGGGCTCGGCGGGATCGAGGGGCGGGTCGGCCCACTGTTAACTCAGGGGCTGACAGGCACTAGTGCCACCGTCGGTGGGAGAGGCTTCGCCACCCTCTCGCGTTCCGTAACCAACAGGGGCTCAACTATGACCTGACTGGTGGCTCCAGGAGGGTAGCTGAGAACCTGTTGGCCGGAGGGCTTGCCTTAACTGGCCGGCCCGCGTCAAGGAAAAGACTCTAAAACCCGACAGCAAAGTCGTAAAAAGCAGACCTCTCGCCGTAGGCTGTGGCTCCGGCTATGGCCAGCGGCGATGAGTGTCGGGCTGCCGTCGCCTCGCGGCTGATGGCGGCCAAGAGGAGGGGCTCTGCTGGGGCGGGAGTGGGCTGGGCTCGCTCTTTCGCCCCGCGGGCCACGGGGACGCCGGCGGGCGGAGTTCGAACGCGTCCCGGGGAGGGATGCCGGCGGGCGAAGTTCGCACGCGTCCCTGGGTGAGAATGGCCACGGGCGGTGGGTCGGGGGATCTGCCGCCCCATGCTAATGTGGCGGAATGCGCCCTTCTGTGTTTCCGGGGTGCATTCAGGAGAAGAGCCCGACAACAAAGGGCGTCCCTAGCCGAGTCGCGGTGAGCAAACTATCCCGTGGCTCGGATTAGGTGAAGGAGGAACACCGTGGTGGTTTAGTGGGTAGTCTGGCTTCTCTTTGAGGTCAGGAGTCCCACACGAAGCGAACCCCCTGCCCCCGCGGGAGGCGAGCGAAGTGCGTAAATGCATTCCACCACGTAAAAAAAAAAAAAAAACCTAACCTAACCTAACCTAACCTAACCTAACCTAACCTAACCTAACCTAACCTAACCTAACCTAACCTAACCTAACCTAACCTAACCTAACCTAACCTAACCTAACCTAACCCAGTACGATTCGAGGTCCCGCCGAGAACACGTGCTATTTTTCTCGCTCCGACCTTTAAAAATAGGAAAAAGTGGTATATTCTTGCGCGATTTCTATAGTGAAAGTGTCAAAAGAAAGATAAAAGTGCGACCTATAAGTGACAAGTGCAAACATCAGTGACGCTACAGTGCCTGAAGCACAAATACTGAAAAACAACCTAAATTTAAGGTTAAGTGCACGTGGTCAGACCTTAGGTTGAGCTTTATTGCTCCCTGGGTGATCGCCCCCTCCTGGATTTTTAGCAGCCGGGTGCGTCTTCACGTCCCTCACCTTTCAGCAAGACCAGCCACCTGAAACGAACATCGGTTCCAGAGTTATTCAGCAAAAACTGAAAACCACGTGGTGCTGAAAATTGAAACGGAGCGTCCCAGCAAGCTGAAAATCGGCACGAACCTTCTCCTCTACAGACGAAGCAGATTCCTGCAAAAAGAAAAATTTTTGGACTTAAGGTTTATTTTTAATTAACTTATTAAACTTGAAAATTTGACCATCTATAACTTCGAAACTATACTCTATTTCGAAATTCTGCGACTGCTAGTTGTTGCGCGCTAGTTCGAGGAAGACCCCTGCAAGATTCCAGATTTTTTGATCCAGTAGTTTGAAGACCAAAATTAAAAAACTGAAAAAATCGGAAAAACTAAAAAATTTTACTGAAATAATTAGGAAAATTGAAATTTAAAATTGTAATCTTAAAGCCCTAGATTTAACATTAATTTAGACATTTTTTCCAAAATTTTTGCTATATTATTGACGAAGTTATTGATTTTTTTATGTTTTTCGTCAATAAATAGATAATAAATAGATTTAATTAATTTTTTAAGGTTATATTGTGTTTTTTATACTTATTTAAGCTTACTTAGGTCCAAACTAGGGTTGAATAGCTTTTAAAACAAAAGTTTTAGACTTTTTCGGCCATTTTGTTTTTATTTTTCAAAATTTAAAACTGTTATAACTTTTGACCTATTTTAGATAGAACTCCCGGGTTTGCGCAGAAAGCTGCCCCATAGAATAGTCTTTCCTGAAAACTTGGTTTCAGGCGTTTTCGGGAGAAAAAGTTTTTTCAGCCTGAAAGTGCTTGAAGGAGCTGCAGGAGGTCGAGCCAAACGGCACATTTGAAACCCGGTCCTTCTGCGACCCCTGGTTACTGACTTATGGGCGTTTGAAGTTCGGTTTTGACAGTTCCGAACTGTCAGAGTCGGGGTTTGGGCGCCTGTATCTCTGGACTGGTGTGTCGTGGAGAGACGCGGTTTTCACTAGGGTGCTTAGGGGTGTCCTCTGAAACCCGCTTCCTGGGTTTCAGGCGTTTTCGGGGCCAAGATTTTTTCAGGCCTGAAAGCCACGTAGGTCGAGAGACTAGGTCGAGACGATCCAGAAAACCCCAAACACCGGGTATCTGCGACTTCAGGGGATAGTTCTACAGCCTGTCAAACATCGAGTTTGACAGTTCTCAACTGTCACAACGAGTTTTTGACGGCTCATAACTCCTGAACCGGAAGTCGCAGAGAGTCGCGGTTTCTTTCTGGGTGACAGGCACAACCAGGCCTAACATCACAGATAGGTTTCAGGAATTTTCAGCAACAAAAATTTTTTCAGCCTGAAACCTGAAAATTCAAACGCGTCTTGCCGGGACAAACACGGTGATACCAAGCACGGCTGAATTCGCGCTGTTGGCTTGTGAGAAATCCCGATTTTTCTAAAACGCGGCGGCCATCTTGGAAATTTTCGAGCCTTTGTATCTCCTGAACCCTTTGAGATTGGTGAGTCGAGTTTGGGCTCATTGGGTAGGGCTTGCGTAGAGCAATTCGAATCTACTATCAGACCGACTCTACGTAGAGTCAAAAACTAAATTGGCTCTAAATCTGTCAAAATTGACTGAAAGAGTAAAATTCTTGCTCTATCGCAATACTTTAAGTACGTACTGCACTGTACAGTGAAAATAAGACAAGAGCCTTAGCTCTATTTTTTGTTTTTAACACTTTTTTATTTTATCTTGTTTTATTGTTATTTAGGATAGACTCACTTATATTAAAGTGAAAATTTTATTTTTAAGACCAGAGTCAGTGACTCTTGTATTACTTACGCTGTGTGCCGTGTCCTTTGACCGACACACATAGATTTAGGATATAGTCTAACTTACCTTTATTCTACGGTGTGCTCGTCGCTCGTCGCTCGTTGCACGTCGCTCGTCGCTAGTAGCACGTTGCACGGAGATCGCGTTGTCTGTCGCACCTGGAAGAGAGGAATACATTAAAACTACATTTTATTGTTAATTTGGGACTCAATTAGACACACTAAGTATAGTCAAAACTTAAACTTAATTCTAAGACCGGAGTCAGAGACTCCCCACTATTATTTTGACAAGAGTCAAAGACTCTACATTTTACTCGTGTTTTTTGTGTGTTTTTATATCCAAATTTGTCGTGTTTGTGTTGCATTTAACACCGTCTATCTATATTATAGACTTTGCTTGTTGCCACTCGATCTATAGCTGTATACTACAACCCATTCAGCATGCTCGGAATTAGGTCCCCGGCGGCTAACAAGAAATCACCACCGAAATCCAGAATGGTGCGTCATAGCATCGAAAAAGTGGAAGCGTCCCAGGACGCCCCCTCCCAAAACCAAACACAGGGGGAAAAAGAAGCCGGTCCCTCAAACATAGAGGCCCCCGAGAAAGTAGCGACTAAAGCAGCCACTCAGCCGAGACAAACCACACTGACTGGTACAGCACAGGCCGCACCACGAAGCCCCGAAATGTATGCCAGCCGTACAGCAGAGGCACGGGCAAGGCTCTTAAAAGCCAAACACCACCTAGGCTCATACAAGGGGATGAAGAAAGAGGTGAAGGACGTGGTGACCGAAGTACTGGACAGACTCTACCAGTTGGTGAAGGAGTCTGAAGCTGCCACAGTAAGCAAACCAGGGAAACCTCTGAGAACTGGATTGGGTAAGGCGGAAAGCGACACCAAGCCAGTTGAGGAAAACTCCCTGGAAGCCGCACTAAATGGGAAGATGCTCGCCAAACTGGAGGAGCACTCCAGACTTCTTCTGGAGACGAACAAAAAGCTCAACGAACTGAACGGTAATATGGAGCTACATAAGGAGGCTCTCGACAGAGCCCAGCAACAATCGCAGCAGCCTACATACGCGAATGTGGTTGCGCCGAACCGGGAGGGACCGCAGCCGAGCACTTTACACTCAGTTGTGGTCACCTCGGAAGACGCAACGGAGACTGGAGAGGAGACCCTGGACAGGGTTAGGAAAGCGGTCGACGCAAAAGAGGGCTGGATCAAGGTCGAAAGAGTCAGGAAAGCTAGGGACAGGAAAGTAATTATGGGTTTCGCTACCAAAGAGGAACGGGAGAAAGCGAAACGAAGACTTGCGGAGAAAGGGAATGGCCTCGCCGTGGAGGAGGTACAGAACAAGGACCCCCTAGTGATCCTCAAGGATGTTCTTTCGGAGCACACAGACGAAGACATCTTTAAGGCTCTAAGAAACCAAAACCGCCCTCTTTTCCAGAATCTTCCAAAAGAGGAAGACAGGGTTGCGATCAAATATCGAAGGAGAGGTAGGAACCCGCACATTGGGCACATAATATTAAGTGTCTCGCCCGTGATATGGAGAAGGGTAACAGACAAAGGGCACGTGCATATTGATCTCCAGCGCATAAGGGTTGAGGATCAATCACCGTTGATCCAATGCAGTCGCTGCTTGGACTACGGACACACAAAAAGGTATTGCAAAGAATCGGCTGACCTCTGCAGTCACTGCGGAGGCCCACACCTCAAACCTGAATGCACGGAGTATTCGACAGGGGCTCCACCCAAATGTCGCAACTGCGTCAAGGCCGTACAGGACGACAACGAGCACAATGCTTTCAGCAGAGACTGCCCGGTACGCCAGAAACGAGACGGGCTAGCCCGGCTCACTATAGCATATTGTTAAGGGCGACCCGGGCGACTCCACTTATAAGGTGCTCCAAACAAACCTGCAAAGGAAGAAGCTGGCGACAAATGAGCTCTTAATAGAAGCAGCAAAGCGCCGAGCAGCCGTGGCACTCCTCCAGGAGCCATACCTGGGTAGCAGCAGGTCCATGAGAATGTACGGGGGCGTGAGAATCTACCAGAACACCAACGTGGGGGAGGGTAAAGTGAAGGCGGCAATCGCCATCTTTGACCAGGACCTTACGGTCATACAATACCCAAAACTCACCACCAACAACATCGTGGTGGTGGGAATCCGAACGGTAGCCTGGGAAATCACGCTGGTCTCGTTCTATTTTGAACCGGACCTCCCACTACAACCGTACATCTTACAAATGGAAAACATTGCGCAAACTTGTCGAGGCAAGAACATCATAATCGGAGGAGATGCCAATTCGAAGAGCACCTGGTGGGGAAGTCTTAAAACAGATGACAGAGGTAACGACATGGCGGGAGCACTCGGAGACATGGGCTTACACATCCTAAACAGCGGTGATACTCCGACCTTCGACACGATCAGAGGTGGCCAAAGGTACCACAGCTATATAGATCTCACGGCCTGCTCGGAGGATCTTTTAGACTTGATCGAGCAATGGAGAGTGGATGAAGGCTTGACGGGCTCGGATCATAATGGCATTTTATTCAATATCCGTCTCAAAAGATCCAAGGGACTTGCTGTTTCCAGAACCACAAGAAGTTTCAATACGAAGAAGGCAAATTGGCAAGAATTTTTGGAAAAATTCAATCAGTTGAAAGCTGATTGCAATTTGTCCAAACCCGTAATTGAAGGGATAGGTACAACTGTGGAACTGGAAGCGGCAGTCAAAAATCTGACAAACGCTGCGGTCGAGGCATGCACAATTACCATGCCACCAAAGAAACCGAATGCCAAACTTAGGTTGCCATGGTGGTCCGAGAAACTCGCGAAGCTGAAGAGGGAAGTGGCCACGAGAAAACGGAGGGTGAGGTGCGCTGCACCAGTAAGGAGGTCGAAGGTCGTCGAGGACTACCTTAAGCTGAAAGAGGAGTATGAGACCGAGGCTTCCAAAGCCATAGTCGACAGCTGGAAGAACTTTTGTGCTAGGCAGGACAGGGAAAGCTTATGGGAGGGCATATACAGGGTAATAGCGAGAACATCACGCAGGGAGGAAGATCTGCCGCTAGAAAGGGACGGGGAAACACTAAGCCCCAAGAAATCAGTTGCATTACTCGCGGAAACCTTTTACCCAGAGGATCGGGCAGAAGACGATAATGCATACCATCGGGGCATAAGAACTAAAGCAGATAGCGTGAATGTTGGAAATCAAGTCGGACCTTGCGATCCACCATTCACGCTGGCTGAGCTCCATCTAGCGTGCTACTCCTTTAATCCGAAAAAGGCCCCCGGTAAAGACGGCCTTACCGCCGACATTTGCTGCAAAGTAATCGAAGCGGATCCGGGGGCTTTCCTTGCCCTGCTTAACAAGTGCCTTGAATACCACTATTTCCCCCGTATATGGAAAGAGGCTGTCGTTGTCGTCCTTAGGAAACCGGGTAAGGATAATTACAGTATGCCCAAAGCCTACAGACCCATTGGCCTTCTGCCTGTAATGGGAAAGATTTACGAAAAGATGCTCATGTCAAGGTTAAAGCACTATATCCTTCCTAAACTAAGCACCCACCAATACGGGTTCATGCCGCAGAGGGGCACCGAAGACTCCCTCTATAACCTGCTACAACATATTAGAAAAGAAATAGAGAATAAAAAGATTGTTGTCTTAATATCTCTGGATATAGAGGGAGCCTTCGACAACGCCTGGTGGCCGGCGATACGGACCCGTTTGGCAGAGGAGGAATGTCCGTTAGATATTAGGAGGGTAATAGACAGCTACCTCTCAGATAGAAAGGTGAGCATCAGGTACGCCGGAGAGGAACATACCAAGAGCACAAACAAGGGATGTGTACAGGGCTCCATAGGGGGGCCCATATTGTGGAATTTGCTCCTAGATCCTCTCCTCAAAAGCCTTGACGAAAACGGCGAGCACGTGCAGGCATTCGCCGATGATGTCGTCTTGGCCTTCTCTGCGGACACAGCTCAGCAAATTGAGAATCGCGCGAACGCCGCCCTCGAACGTGTTCGGGAGTGGGGAGTCGGGAATAAGCTTAGATTCGCCCCGCATAAAACCAACGCTATGCTTATTACACGCAAGCTTAAGTACGACACCCCACGTCTGAGCATGGGAGGGGTTTCGGTCTGTTTCGTTGGGGAGCTCAAGTTGCTGGGTATCACCATTGACGACAGACTGACCTTCAAGCCGCACGTTGCAAACATATGTAGGAAGGCTTTGGGCATATATAAACAACTCACTAGGGCAGCTAAAACTACGTGGGGATTACACCCCGAAGTCGTAAGGACAATATATGTGGCGACGGTCGAGCCAATCATTTTGTACGGTGCCAGCGTATGGGAACATGCTGCTTGCAGGGCTGGTGTTATCAAGCAACTAAACGCGGTGCAACGCGGGATAGCACAGCAAATTTGTAAGGCCTACCGCACGGTGTCGCTAAACTCGGCCCTGGCACTGGCTGGGATTCTCCCACTGGACCTTCGCGTCCGGGAGGTAGCCTCCCTGTACCGGGCCAAGAGGGGGGAACCCCAGCCGATGCTACTCGGTCGGGAGGTGGAGCAGATGACCTGCGCTCTCCAAGCCCCGCATCCATCGGAGAGGAGAGAAATAGAGGTGGTCAACCTGGTGGACCAAGAGCAGCTTGATGCCAGCGGTGAATGCGAAATACGCATATTCACCGATGGCAGCAGGATTGGGGGTGAGGTCGGAGCAGCGGTCTCCATATGGAGGGGAGAGGCAGAGACCAAAACCCTCAAACTAAAGCTCGCAGACTACTGCACGGTCTACCAGGCTGAACTACTGGCTATATGCCGGGCAACACGGGAAGCTCTTAGAAGCCGGGCGACATCGTGCGGTATCTATAGCGACTCGATGGCGGCTCTTCAAGCGGTCCAAAACTTCAGTTGCCTCCATCCACTTGCAGCAGAAACACGACGGAATATAACATCAATGTCTGAGCAGAACAAGGTATTATCCTTGTTCTGGATCAAAGCGCATGTTGGATTGGAGGGCAACGAGAGAGCAGATGTCTTGGCCAAAGAAGCTGCGGGACAGAATAAGAAAAGGCCTGATTACGATCTGTGTCCGATTTCGTTCATCAAGCGTAGCATTAGAACGGCAACGCTCGATGAATGGAACCGGAGATACACTGCCGGAACGACTGCCAGCGTAACAAAGCTGTTTCTCCCCGACGTGCTGGCGGCGTACAAAATGGTTCGTGAAATTGAACCTAATAATGTGAGAACACAAATTATGACTGGGCACGGTGGTTTCGCCGAGTACTTACACCGCTTTCGGTGTAAGGAGAGTCCAGCTTGTGTCTGCGATCCAGCTGCAGACGAGACCGTCCCACATATATTGTTCGAATGCCAGATTTTTGCGCTCCACAGGTACAACCTCGAGCAGGAAACGGGTTGTAGTGTCAGCTTGGCAAACATAGGCAGATTAATGGAACATAAATTGAGAGAGAGGTTCCTTAATTACAGCATTGAGATTGCCAAAATAGTTATTTCGAGAAATAAAACAAAATGAAACTGAAAATATGTCAATAAATATTTTAGCAAATATTAAGCATTAGACATATCATAAAAAGGTGTAAGAAAAGTAAGGAAGTAAGGAACTATACCATAAGTTAAAATAGGTTTAAAAGATTAAAATAGAAATGTAGCTAGATGTCACAATGTGAGCGTAAGATAAGATGTCGATAAATAAGAACAAGTAGAATAAGCGTAAGGAATTGTAAAATACAAATAGGAAACAAATAGTATAAGTATAAAAATTGAATAATATAAGTTGCTGAAAATGTAAGGCAGATAAGAAATAGTACAATAAGTTTAAGAAATTGTGTGTAATGTAAGCTGTTAAAACCTAGTGTAAGATAAGTTGTAATCTATAGTGTAAGAGTTGTACCTAAAGAAATGTTTAAGAAAATTAGGAAGATAAGAAATAAGTAAGTTGTATTGTTAAAATAAAAATCGATGTGTACCTCAATTCACCTAATAGAAATAATAAAGAAAACTTGTAGAAAAGAGAATAGGGTAGATGTGGGCATCCCACCCACCATGAGAATGAAAGAGATGATGATTAAAAGAAAGAAACAGTATGAAGTAAGATAGTACGAGAAGCATAAGAGACAGAACTGGAGTGACACAGAGTATTAGTGAGAATAGGCTCCGATCATGTTGGAGGTAGGCTGCTGTAAAAAAAAAAAAAAAAAAAAAAAAAAAAAAAAAAAAAAAAAAAAAAAAAACCTAACCTAACCTAACCTAACCTAACCTAACCTAACCTAACCTAACCTAACCTAACCTAACCTAACCTAACCTAACCTGGGGCGCGGCGTCGGGTAACCTCCACGTTGGCTTACGCGTTTCTTCCCCCTTTGGACTCCGGTCCTGGGGAGCGGAAGCGTGGAGGCTGGTGCGCCCTGGACAGGCGGTCAGGATACTCTGACTCTCAGGAGCTCTGTATGCTGGCCGTCTGACCAATAACCCGACAGCCCTTTTCAGGGCTTGACCCCATTGCACGAGGGGGTCGCGGGGTGGGATCCGCAGCAGCCCTTTTCAGGGCTCGGCGGGATCGAGGGGCGGGTCAGCCCACTGTTAACTCAGGGGCTGACAGGCACTAGTGCCACCGTCGGCGAGAGAGGCCTAGCCACCCTCTCGCGTTCCGTAACCAACAGGGGCTCAACAGTGACCTGACTGGTGGCTCCAGGAGGGTATGCTGAAAACCTGTTGGCCGGAGGGCTTGCCTTAACTGGCCGGCCCGCGTCAAGGAAAAGACTCTAAAACCCGACAGCAAAGTCGTAAAAAGCAGACCTCTCGCCGTAGGCTGTGGCTCCGGCTATGGCCGGCGGCGATGAGTGTCGGGCTGCCGTCGCCTCACGGCTGATGGCGGCCAAGAGGAGGGGCTCTGCTGGGGCGGGAGTGGGCTGGGCTCGCTCTTTCGCCCCGCGGGCCACGGGGACGCCGGCGGGCGGAGTTCGCACGCGTCCCGGGGAGGGATGCCGGTGGGCGAAGTCCGCACGCGTCCCTGGGTGAGAGTGGCCACGGGCGGTGGATCGGGGGATCTGCCGCCCCACGCTAATGTGGCGGAATGCGCCCCTCTGTGTTTCTGGGGTGCATTCATGAGGTGTGCCCAACAACAAAGGGCGTCCCTAGCCGAGTCGCGGTGAGCAAACTATCCCGTGGCTCGGATTAGGTGAAGGAGGAACACCGTGGTGGTTTAGTGGGTAGTCTGGCTTCTCTTTGAGGTCAGGAGTCCCACACGAAGCGAACCCCCTGCCCCCGCGGGAGGCGAGCGAAGTGCGTAAATGCATTCCACCACGTAAAAAAAAAAAAAAAAAAAAAAAAACCTAACCTAACCTAACCTAACCTAACCTGGGGCGCGGCGTCGGGTAACCTCCACGTTGGCTTACGCGTTTCTTCCCCCTTTGGACTCCGGTCCTGGGGAGCAGAAGCGTGGAGGCTGGTGCGCCCTGGACAGGCGGTCAGGATACTCTGACTCTCAGGAGCTCTGTATGCTGGCCGTCTGACCAATAACCCGACAGCCCTTTTCAGGGCTAGACCCCATTGCACGAGGGGGTCGCGGGGTGGGATCCGCAGCAGCCCTTTTCAGGGCTCGGCGGGATCGAGGGGCGGGTCGGCCCACTGTTAACTCAGGGGCTGACAGGCACTAGTGCCACCGTCGGTGGGAGAGGCCTAGCCACCCTCTCGCGTTCCGTAACCAACAGGGGCTCAACTATGACCTGACTGGTGGCTCCAGGAGGGTAGCTGAGAACCTGTTGGCCGGAGGGCTTGCCTTAACTGGCCGGCCCGCGTCAAGGAAAAGACTCTAAAACCCGACAGCAAAGTCGTAAAAAGCAGACCTCTCGCCGTAGGCTGTGGCTCCGGCTATGGCCGGCGGCGATGAGTGTCGGGCTGCCGTCGCCTCGCGGCTGATGGCGGCCGAGAGGAGGGGCTCTGCTGGGGCGGGAGTGGGCTGGGCTCGCTCTTTCGCCCCGCGGGCCACGGGGACGCCGGCGGGCGGAGTTCGCACGCGTCCCGGGGAGGGATGCCGGCGGGCGAAGTTCGCACGCGTCCCTGGGTGAGAATGGCCACGGGCGGTGGGTCGGGGGATCTGCCGCCCCATGCTAATGTGGCGGAATGCGCCCTTCTGTGTTTCCGGGGTGCATTCAGGAGAAGAGCCCGACAACAAAGGGCGTCCCTAGCCGAGTCGCGGTGAGCAAACTATCCCGTGGCTCGGATTAGGTGAAGGAGGAACACCGTGGTGGTTTAGTGGGTAGTCTGGCTTCTTTTTGAGGTCAGGAGTCCCACACGAAGCGAACCCCCTGCCCCCGCGGGAGGCGAGCGAAGTGCGTAAATGCATTCCACCACGTAAAAAAAAAAAAAAAAAACCTAACCTAACCTAACCTAACCTAACCTAACCTGGGGCGCGGCGTCGGGTAACCTCCACGTTGGCTTACGCGTTTCTTCCCCCTTTGGACTCCGGTCCTGGGGAGCGGAAGCGTGGAGGCTGGTGCGCCCTGGACAGGCGGTCAGGATACTCTGACTCTCAGGAGCTCTGTATGCTGGCCGTCTGACCAATAACCCGACAACTGACCCCATTGCACGAGGGGGTCGTGGGATCCGCGTAGCCCTTTTCAGGGCTCGCCATCGCTCCCAGTACCCCTCTGTTTTCAGAGGGGACAGGGGAGAGATGCTGGATCGAGGGACGGGTCGGCCCACTGATTACTCAGGGGCTGACAGGCACTAGTGCCACCGTCGGTGGGAGAGGCCTAGCCACCCTCTCGCGTTCCGTAACCAACAGGGGCTCAACTGTGACCTGACTGGTGGCTCCAGGAGGGTATGCTGAGAACCTGTTGGCCGGAGGGCTTGCCTTAATTGGCCGGCCCATGACAAGGACAGTCTATAACACCCGACAGCGAAGTCGTAAAAACCTGTGGATACCGGCCGACCTCCACAGTATATAGGCTTATCCGGGTGCAGGGGGCACCGCCCGGACGGACTTTTTATTTCCCCCACACTCGTGGGAATTGTATGGATTGCTCAAACATAAACCCAAAAAACAAACTCGATGATGTGCCAGTTTTGGCGGAGGAAATGGAGACGGAGATGGGGACGGAGACCGCAAGGTCTTCCGTCTCTGTCAGTGGAATGGTGCCAGTGGTGGAGCTGGAGCGAATGACTGCTGCCAGCTTGCCTGGAGTTGCGCGCTCGTCTTCCCCACCAAGGGGAAGACTCTGGCGTAAGCGCACCAATTCGTTGGAATCGCCAGCGCAAAGCGACAGCGATTCGGTGGATGGGCGGGGGCCTAAAAGGAACCGTGGCCGTCCCCCGAAAACGGGGGATTACGTCGGTCTGGCCAAAGCCAAGGCGGAGCTCAACGCGGCTAAGGAGCGTGAGCTCGAGCTCCGAGCAGAAGAGGAGCTCGCGGATGAGCTGCGGCTGCAGCGGCGGAGGGCTCTCTATCTCAGAGAGACCCCTGGCCTGCAGCCGCAGCCCAGTCTGCAGCCCCAAGCGGGACTGGTATCCTCGGACACCCAGTCCCTCAGTGCGGAGGAGATCTCGGGCTCAATAGAGGCGGCGGTGAAGGTGATCCAAACCATCGCCGTCAAGAGCTCCAACTTGAAGGGCCAATTCGTGCGGGACCTCAAGGACGCGTGTGGCTCCATCATGGAGAACATGCGCGTTCTGATGTCCCGCACGGAATCGGAGGAGGTGGCCAAGCTCCAGGCCGAGCTTGCGGCAGTGCGGGCCGAAATGCGGGCCATGAAGCAGCAGGCGGAGGCTGCGCCGCCCCCGATGGGCCGGGAAGAGATCGGCTTCCTGGTCGACGCCCGGCTCGCGGGGATCGCTGACCGCCTGCTGCCGGAGACCCGCATCCGTCCGCCGCTGCAGGCGGACGCGAGGAACGCGGCGCGGTCCACCGGCGCACTTGAGCCCGAGCCTGAGGCGTCTCCCCCAGATCCTCTCCCCCCTCCCCTCTCTCCTCCAATGCCAGGCGGGCAGGTGGAGGCAGGGCCGAGCCTTACCGGGCCGCCGGGGGGGAAGGAGGAGAGGAAGAAGAAGAAGAAGGCAGGGAAGAAGACGGCCGCGGCGAAGGAGGCGGAGGCTGCCCGGAAACCCCCGGCGACTTCGACTTCGACGTTGGCTCCCGCCCCGCTCCCGCAAAGCGGGACATGGAGCGAGGTGGCGGCTAGGCCAAAGAAGCCTAAAGCGCCCCCTGCCGGGTCGGCTGCCCCAACCGCTGCAACTCCGGTAGCGCCAGCCTCCAAGCGGAGGAAAAAGAGGCCCCGCAAATTGCGCACCCCGCAAACGGCAGCTATTACAATCACGCTGCAGCCGGGTGCCGCAGAGCGGGGCATCACCTACGCGCAGGTGATGTCCAAAGCCGAGAGGTCAATAGACCTCAAGGGTTTGGGCATCGACGGCCTCCGACTACGCAACGCCGTAACCGGAGGCCGGATCCTGGAGGTGGCTGGCGCCGACAGATCCCGGAAGGCGGACCAGCTCGCTGCCAAACTCAGGGAGGCGATAGAAGAGGTCCGCGTCGCTAGGCCGGAGAGATGCGTGGAGATGCGCATCTCTGGGCTGGGCGACTCGGCCTCGAAAGAGTCGGTGGCGGCGCTGCTGGCGGCGGAGGGGGGCTGTGCTGCCGACCACATCAAGGTGGGCGATATACAGCGCCCACCTGACCGACAGGGCACTGCCTGGCTCCGATGCCCGGTTGCGGTCGCAAAAAAGCTGACGGATGGCCGCCGCATCGTCGTCGGGTGGTCAGTGGTCAGACTGACCATCCTGGAGCCGAGGCCGGCGCGGTGCTTCCGCTGCCTCGAGCCGGGGCACGTCGGGGCCAAGTGCACTGCGGCCATTGACCGCAGTGCGCTCTGCTTCCGTTGCGGGCAGGAAGGCCACAAGGCGGCCACCTGCTCCGCGGAGCCGAGGTGCCTCATCTGTTCGGCGGAGGGTGCGGCGTCCGGCCACCGGCTTGGGTCGGCGCAATGCAAGGCGGCCTCCCGAAGCAGGGGGGCTAAAAGGAGAGCAGCAGGTGGGGCGAAACCCACGCCCTCGCCCACCCTGCTGCCGAATAGGGAGGAGGAGATGGACACTGCCCAAACCTAATGGCCCAAACCATCTCCATACTGCAGGCCAACGTCAACCACTGCGCCACGGCCCAGGATCTTCTGGCCCAATCCATGGCGCAGTGGCAGACGACAATGGCAGTAGTCGCCGAGCCGTATTGCGTTCGCAACAGCCCTAACTGGGCCGGCGACCGCGGCGGCTCGGTGGCTATCGTCGCTCAGCGAACGGCCCCTCCTTTCGACAGAGTGCGGAAGGGCCGAGGGTGCGTACTCGTCGCGCTGGGTGGCGCTGCGGTAATTGGGGTGTACTGTCCCCCCAGCAGAAGCCTCGCCGAGTTCGAGCAGTTGCTCACGGAGGTCGGGGCTCTGCTGGCGGAAGTGCACCCCACCCCGGCTGTGGTGGCCGGGGATTTCAACGCTCACTCACGGGCGTGGGGATCCCCGGCGACCGATGCCCGGGGGGAGATGGTGGAGGAGTGGGCGGTGTCCCAAGGCTTGGTGCTGCTGAATCGAGGGGCGGTCCACACGTTTGTGCGGGCCCGGGCCGGGTCGGTAGTCGACCTTTCTTTCGCGAGTTCTGGCCTGGCCCGTCGCATACACAACTGGCGGGTCGTCGAGGGGGTGGAGACTTCGTCTGACCACCGGTACATCCGGTTCGACATCGTCTCTGCCCCCGCGGCGACGCCTCGTGTGGCACTGGACCGCCCCGTGGCAGGGGAAGGTCCGCGGTGGCGGCTCGGAACGCTGGACCGGGAGCTGGCCCGAGAGGCGGCTATCGTCGAGCGATGGGCTGCTGTCGACAGCGGTCAGGACGTGGACGCGAGATGCGAGTGGCTCGCTGGAGCACTGACTCGCGTCTGCGACGCGGCGATGCAGAGGGCGAGACCTATCCCGCCTCGGAGGCAGGTGTACTGGTGGCGTCCCCACCTGGCCGAGCTGCGTGCCGCGAGTCACGCGGCCCAGAGGCAGTACACCCGCAGCCGAAGGCGGGCCGTTAGAGATCTCGCCCGCGAAGAAGAATTGCACGCCGCGTACCTTTCCGCTCGTCGGGCCCTCAGCTCGGCGATCAAAGCCGCCAAGGACGAGGCCTGGAAGGAGTGGCTCGAGAGCCTCGACCGAGATCCGTGGGGGCGCCCGTACAAGATTGTGAGTCAGAAACTCCAGCCTTGGGCGCCTCCCCTCACCAGAACTCTCGAGCCGAGTCTTCTGGACCGAGTGGTCAGCTCCCTCTTCCCTGCCAGGGAAGAGTGGGCCCCGCCGCGGATGGCAGCACCAAGCCAGGTGCCGGCAGACGAAGGGGCGATACCTCCCGTGTCCGAGGCCGAGTTAGGGGCTGCGATACTGGCACTCCGGTCCAGGAATCGCGCCCCGGGCCCGGACGGCGTCCCTGGGAAGGTTATCGTCACCGTCATGCCGGCACTAGAGGAGGAGACGCTGTCCCTCATGTCGGAGTGTCTGGTGTCGGGGAGAGTCCCTCGGCGATGGAAAACCGGCAAGCTCGTGCTGCTCAAAAAGCACGGGCGCCCAGCCGAATCGCCGTCGGCCTACCGCCCCATCGTGTTGCTCGACGAGATGTGCAAGCTTTTTGAGCGGGTGCTCGCTGCGCGTCTCGTCGGCCACCTGGAGGGGGCGGGGCCCAATCTGAGCGATGGCCAGTTCGGCTTCCGTCGTGGGAGGTCGACCCTCGACGCGATATCCCGACTGCGGGACAGCGTCAATGAAGCGGTCTCCGGGGGTGAGGTGCTGTTGGCTGTATCGTTGGATATAGCGAACGCCTTCAACACCCTCCCCTGGGGAACCATTGCGGAGGCGTTGAGGTACCACAATGTCCCGTGGTACCTCAGGCGCGTCCTTGCGGACTACTTCGTGGACCGGGTCATCATTTACCCGGCCCAAGACGGGGTGGTCCGCAGGGGCATGTCTTGTGGCGTTCCACAGGGGTCGGTCCTCGGGCCGCTCCTGTGGAACATAGGTTATGATTGGGTCCTGCGCGGTGCTAATCTTCGGGGGGTCGGTGTACTTTGTTACGCCGACGATACCCTAGTCACCGCGCGGGCCCCCACTTTTCGGGACGCCGCCGTCCTTGCCACGGCAGGTGTAGCCCACGTAGTGCGTCGCATCGAGGCGCTCGGCCTAAAAGTCGCCCTCGAAAAGTCCGAGGCCCTCTTCTTCCACGGGCCCCGGCAGACGCCGCCTCGAGATAGGACAATCATGGTGGGCGGCATCCCCATCGCTGTCGGGACCAGCCTGAAATACCTCGGGCTCGTTCTCGACAGTCGGTGGCGGTTCGCGGAGCATTTCCGGCAGCTGGCACCGAAGTTGCTGGCATTTGCCGGAATGCTCTCGCGGTTGCTGCCCAACAGCGGAGGCCCAGGGTCTGCATGCCGCCGTCTCTATGACGGAGTGGTGCGCTCCAAGGCGCTCTACGGAGCGCCCATATGGGCGGAGGCCCTCTGCCCGGCGAATATCGCGCTGCTGCGACGACCGCAGCGCGCCATAGCGCAGAGGGCTGCACGGGCGTACCACACCGTCTCTTACGAGGCGGCGTGTCTGATTGCGGGGAGTATCCCCTGGGATCTCGAGGCCGGCGTCCTCAAGAGGGTGTACGACGAAGGCGCCCTGATGCGGCGTGCTATCGGGGGTCGGCCGCCTTCGGAGGAGATCGATCGCTGGAGACAATCGGCTCGCGATGATCTCTTCCGGAAGTGGGCCGAAAGACTGCGGGCGACGCGTAGCGGATCGCTGCTTGTGGGGGCCGTCAGGCCCGTCCTGCGTCAGTGGGTAGAGAGGGGTCATGGGGCCCCGTCATACCACCTCACCCAACTTCTCACGGGCCATGGCTGTTTTGCCAAGTACCTGTGGGAAGTGGTGGGGATAGAGTCGGAGCCCCGGTGCCGAAACTGCACCAGCGGAGACCCTGACACGGCCTACCACACCCTGGCTGTGTGTGAGGCGTGGGACGGACAAAGGGCGGCCCTCATGAGCACCATTGGTGCGGACCTCTCGCTGTCGGTCGTAGTTCCAGCTATGGCCGGCAGCGAAGAGTGTTGGGCTGCCGTTGCCTCGTTCGCTGACGAGGTGATGGCGGCCAAGAGAGAGGCTCTGCGGGAGCGGGAGCGAGCTGGGCTCACTCTCCCGCCCCGCAGACCCGCGGCGAGGGGGCGCCGGCGAGCACAATTCGCCCGCGTCCCCGAATGAGAGTGGCCACGGGCGGTGGGTCGGGGGACCTGCTGCCCCACGCTAATGTGGCGGAATGCGCCCCTCTGTGTTCCTGGGGTGCATTCATGAGGAGGACAGGCCCCATCATCTGGGCACGGTGGCCCGGATGGTGGGGCCTCGACTGAGGTGAGCCCGATAAAAAGGGCGTCCCTAGCCGAGTCGCGGTGAGCAAACTATCCCGCGGCTCGGTTTAGGTGAAGGAGGAACACCGTGGTGGTTTAGTGGGTAGTCTGGCCTCTCTTCGAGGTCAGGAGTCCCACACGAAGCGAACCCTCTGCCCCCGCGGGGGGTGAGCGAAGTGCGTAAATGCATTCCACCACGTAAAAAAAAAAAAAAAAAAAACCTAACCTGCCGGCGTCCTCAAGAGGGTGTACGACGAGGGCGCCCTGATGCGGCGTGCTATCGGGGGTCGGCCGCCTCCGGAGGAGATCGATCGCTGGAGACAATCGGCTCGCGATGATCTCTTCCGGAAGTGGGCTGAAAGACTGCGGGCGACGCGCAGCGGATCGCTGCTTGTGGGGGCCGTCAGGCCCGTCCTGCGTCAGTGGGTAGAGAGGGGTCATGGGGCCCCGACATACCACCTCACCCAACTTCTCACGGGCCATGGCTGTTTTGCCAAGTACCTGTGGGAAGTGGTGGGGATAGAGTCGGAGCCCCGGTGCCAAAACTGCACCAGCGGAGACCCTGACACGGCCTACCACACCCTGGCTGTGTGTGAGGCGTGGGACGGACAAAGGACGGCCCTCATAAGCACCATTGGTGCGGACCTCTCGCTGTCGGTCGTAGTTCCAGCTATGGCCGGCAGCGAAGAGTGTTGGGCTGCCGTTGCCTCGTTCGCTGACGAGGTGATGGCGGCCAAGAGAGAGGCTCTGCGGGAGCGGGAGCGAGCTGGGCTCACTCTCCCGCCCCGCAGACCCGCGGCGAGGGGGCGCCGGCGAGCACAATTCGCCCGCGTCCCCGAATGAGAGTGGCCACGGGCGGTGGGTCGGGGGACCTGCTGCCCCACGCTAATGTGGCGGAATGCGCCCCTCTGTGTTCCTGGGGTGCATTCATGAGGAGGACAGGCCCCATCATCTGGGCTCGGTGGCCCGGATGGTGGGGCCTCGACAGAGGTGAGCCCGATAAAAAGGGCGTCCCTAGCCGAGTCGCGGTGAGCAAACTATCCCGCGGCTCGGTTTAGGTGAAGGAGGAACACCGTGGTGGTTTAGTGGGTAGTCTGGCCTCTCTTCGAGGTCAGGAGTCCCACACGAAGCGAACCCCCTGCCCCCGCGGGGGGTGAGCGAAGTGCGTAAATGCATTCCACCACGTAAAAAAAAAAAAAAAAAAAAAAAAAAACCTAACCTAACCTGGGGCGCGGCAGCCCTTTTCAGGGCTTGACCCCATTGCACGAGGGGGTCGCGGGGTGGGATCCGCAGCAGCCCTTTTCAGGGCTCGGCGGGATCGAGGGGCGGGTCGGCCCACTGTTTACTCAGGGGCTGACAGGCACTAGTGCCACCGTCGGTGAGAGAGGCCTAGCCACCCTCTCGCGTTCCGTAACCAACAGGGGCTCAACAGTGACCTGACTGGTGGCTCCAGGAGGGTATGCTGAAAACCTGTTGGCCGGAGGGCTTGCCTTAACTGGCCGGCCCGCGTCAAGGAAAAGACTCTAAAACCCGACAGCAAAGTCGTAAAAAGCAGACCTCTCGCCGTAGGCTGTGGCTCCGGCTATGGCCGGCGGCGATGAGTGTCGGGCTGCCGTCGCCTCACGGCTGATGGCGGCCACGAGGAGGGGCTCTGCTGGGGCGGGAGTGGGCTGGGCTCGCTCTTTCGCCCCGCGGGCCACGGGGACGCCGGCGGGCGGAGTTCGCACGCGTCCCGGGGAGGGATGCCGGTGGGCGAAGTCCGCACGCGTCCCTGGGTGAGAGTGGCCACGGGCGGTGGATCGGGGGATCTGCCGCCCCACGCTAATGTGGCGGAATGCGCCCCTCTGTGTTTCTGGGGTGCATTCAGGAGAAGAGCCCGACAACAAAGGGCGTCCCTAGCCGAGTCGCGGTGAGCAAACTATCCCGTGGCTCGGATTAGGTGAAGGAGGAACACCGTGGTGGTTTAGTGGGTAGTCTGGCTTCTCTTTGAGGTCAGGAGTCCCACACGAAGCGAACCCCCTGCCCCCGCGGGAGGCGAGCGAAGTGCGTAAATGCATTCCACCACGTAAAAAAAAAAAAAAAAAAAAAAAACCTGGGGCGCGGCGTCGGGTAACCTCCACGTTGGCTTACGCGTTTCTTCCCCCTTTGGGCTCCGGTCCTGGGGAGCAGAAGCGTGGAGGCTGGTGCGCCCTGGACAGGCGGTCAGGATACTCTGACTCTCAGGAGCTCTGTATGCTGGCCGTCTGACCAATAACCCGACAGCCCTTTTCAGGGCTTGACCTCATTGCACGAGGGGGTCGCGGGGTGGGATCCGCAGCAGCCCTTTTCAGGGCTCGGCGGGATCGAGGGGCGGGTCGGCCCACTGTTAACTCAGGGGCTGACAGGCACTTGTGCCACCGTCGGTGAGAGAGGCTTAGCCACCCTCTCGCGTTCCGTAACCAACAGGGGCTTAACAATGACCTGACTGGTGGCTCCAGGAGGGTAGCTGAGAACCTGTTGGCCGGAGGGCTTGCCTTAACTGGCCGGCCCGCGTAAAGGAAAAGACTCTAAAACCCGACAGCAAAGTCGTAAAAAGCAGACCTCTCGCCGTAGGCTGTGGCTCCGGCTATGGCCGGCGGCGATGAGTGTCGGGCTGCCGTCGCCTCGCGGCTGATGGCGGCCAAGAGGAGGGGCTCTGCTGGGGCGGGAGTGGGCTGGGCTCGCTCTTTCGCCCCGCGGGCCACGGGGACGCCGGCGGGCGGAGTTCGCACGCGTCCCGGGGAGGGATGCCGGCGGGCGAAGTTCGCACGCGTCCCTGGGTGAGAGTGGCCACGGGCGGTGGGTCGGGGGATCTGCCGCCCCATGCTAATGTGGCGGAATGCGCCCTTCTGTGTTTCCGGGGTGCATTCAGGAGGAGAGCCCGACAACAAAGGGCGTCCCTAGCCGAGTCGCGGTGAGCAAACTATCCCGTGGCTCGGATTAGGTGAAGGAGGAACACCGTGGTGGTTTAGTGGGTAGTCTGGCTTCTCTTTGAGGTCAGGAGTCCCACACGAAGCGAACCCCCTGCCCCCGCGGGAGGTGAGCGAAGTGCGTAAATGCATTCCACCACGTAAAAAAAAAAAAAAAAAAAAAAAAAAAAAAAAAAAAAAAAAACCTAACCTAACCTAACCTAACCTGGGGCGCGGCGTCGGGTAACCTCCACGTTGGCTTACGCGTTTCTTCCCCCTTTGGACTCCGGTCCTGGGGAGCAGAAGCGTGGAGGCTGGTGCGCCCTGGACAGGCGGTCGGGATACTCTGACTCTCAGGAGCTCTGTATGCTGGCCGTCTGACCAATAACCCGACAGCCCTTTTCAGGGCTTGACCTCATTGCACGAGGGGGTCGCGGGGAGGGATCCGCAGCAGCCCTTTTCAGGGCTCGGCGGGATCGAGGGCGGGTCGGCCCACTGTTGACTCAGGGGCTGACAGGCACTAGTGCCACCGTCGGTGAGAGAGGCTTCGCCACCCTCTCGCGTTCCGTAACCAACAGGGGCTCAACAGTGACCTGACTGGTGGCTCCAGGAGGGTATGCTGAGAACTTGTTGGCCGGAGGGCTTGCCTTAACTGGTCGGCCCGCGTCAAGGAAAAGACTCTAAAACCCGACAGCAAAGTCGTAAAAAGCAGACCTCTCGCCGTAGGCTGTGGCTCCGGCTATGGCCGGCGGCGATGAGTGTCGGGCTGCCGTCGCCTCACGGCTGATGGCGGCCAAGAGGAGGGGCTCTGCTGGGGCGGGAGTGGGCTGGGCTCGCTCTTTCGCCCCGCGGGCCACGGGGACGCCGGCGGGCGGAGTTCGCACGCGTCCCGGGGAGGGATGCCGGTGGGCGAAGTCCGCACGCGTCCTTGGGTGAGAGTGGCCACGGGCGGTGGATCGGGGGATCTGCCGCCCCATGCTAATGTGGTGGAATGCGCCCCTCTGTGTTTCTGGGGTGCATTCATGAGGTGTGCCCAACAACAAAGGGCGTCCCTAGCCGAGTCGCGGTGAGCAAACTATCCCGTGGCTCGGATTAGGTGAAGGAGGAACACCGTGGTGGTTTAGTGGGTAGTCTGGCTTCTCTCTGAGGTCAGGAGTCCCACACGAAGCGAACCCCCTGCCCCCGCGGGAGGCGAGCGAAGTGCGTAAATGCATTCCACCACGTAAAAAAAAAAAAAATAAAAAAATAAAAAAAAAAAAAAAAACCTAACCTAACCTAACCTAACCTAACCTAACCTAACCTGGGGCGCGGCGTCGGGTAACCTCCACGTTGGCTTACGCGTTTCTTCCCCCTTTGGACTCCGGTCCTGGGGAGCGGAAGCGTGGAGGCTGGTGCGCCCTGGACAGGCGGTCAGGATACTCTGACTCTCAGGAGCTCTGTATGCTGGCCGTCTGACCAATAACCCGACAGCCCTTTTCAGGGCTTGACCCCATTGCACGAGGGGGTCGCGGGGTGGGATCCGCAGCAGCCCTTTTCAGGGCTCGGCGGGATCGAGGGGCGGGTCGGCCCACTGTTAACTCAGGGGCTGACAGGCACTAGTGCCACCGTCGGAGAGAGAGGCTTCGCCACCCTCTCGCGTTCCGTAACCAACAGGGGCTCAACTATGACCTGACTGGTGGCTCCAGGAGGGTAGCTGAGAACCTGTTGGCCGGAGGGCTTGCCTTAACTGGCCGGCCCGCGTCAAGGAAAAGACTCTAAAACCCGACAGCAAAGTCGTAAAAAGCAGACCTCTCGCCGTAGGCTGTGGCTCCGGCTATGGCCGGCGGCGATGAGTGTCGGGCTGCCGTCGCCTCACGGCTGATGGCGGCCACGAGGAGGGGCTCTGCTGGGGCGGGAGTGGGCTGGGCTCGCTCTTTCGCCCCGCGGGCCACGGGGACGCCGGCGGGCGGAGTTCGCACGCGTCCCGGGGAGGGATGCCGGTGGGCGAAGTCCGCACGCGTCCCTGGGTGAGAGTGGCCACGGGCGGTGGATCGGGGGATCTGCCGCCCCATGCTAATGTGGCGGAATGCGCCCCTCTGTGTTTCTGGGGTGCATTCATGAGGTGTGCCCAACAACAAAGGGCGTCCCTAGCCGAGTCGCGGTGAGCAAACTATCCCGTGGCTCGGATTAGGTGAAGGAGGAACACCGTGGTGGTTTAGTGGGTAGTCTGGCTTCTCTTTGAGGTCAGGAGTCCCACACGAAGCGAACCCCCTGCCCCCGCGGGAGGCGAGCGAAGTGCGTAAATGCATTCCACCACGTAAAAAAAAAAAAAAAAAAAAAAAAAACCTAACCTAACCTGTGCGAAATTTTCATTGAAAACAGCTGCTAGTAACATTGTTATTTGTTGGTATCATATTTGTAGACACTCCTGCGTCCCGTGGGAAGAAAATTACCTGAAAAATAAAGAAAAATTTTTAATTTCTGGACTTAGAAAAATTTTGAATTTCTAAATTGCTAAATTTTCGAGGTTTTTGTCGAATTATTCGATAACGCTTCGCCTCAAACTTGACATACTTACAGATATAGATAGCCCTCATCAAGGCCTATCTAATAACACCTCTTTTATATAGGTTGGATAAATATAAGTTGCTAAATTTCAACATTCATTTTGACTTTTGGGTTTTTTAAGGAATTTTCCAAGGCTCTTTGCTTATAACTCTTCGAAATTTATTTTTGAAATTTTTAATTATATATATTTAGATAGAACTCGTCAAGGTCTATCTAATAACACCTCTTTTATTAACATTCGGTTAATAAAAGTACTAAATTTTCAACATACAAATCTCAATTTACCGTTTTTTCGAAAATTTTCTGCGATTTTCGTTTAATAACTTGCCCCCTTATTTTTTCTAAACAATTAATTATACATATCTAGATAGCTCGCGTCACGACCTATCTAACAACACCTCTTTTAATTAAATCTGGTAAATAGGACCTTAGAAATCCGACATTTAAATTTCAATTTTAGTCATTTTTGAGGTTTTTGTCGATTAATTCGATAGCCTTTCTTTTCCAAATTATCAATTATATATATTTAGATAGCCCTGTTAATTACCCGTCGAACGACACCACTTTCGTCCGGATCCGCCTGACGGAAAATTGGGAAATTTTCGCCCACCCTCCCATATTTCACTGGGTATATAGGTTCGGCTGAACAGGGATCGCCAACTGTTGGTATTGACCCAAAATTTTAATTAGGGAAAAACTTTTGTCTTTTATAATTAAATTTCGCATAGTCTTAAGTTATTGTCTTAGGTTTTTATTGGTTGACTGAGGCTGTTTACACCTCCTATAATATATAGACCGGCTCCAATTAGAGAGAAAACTTTTGTTTTGATTAAATTTTATTTTAATATAGTAACTGTGTAGATTTAAGCTTACACAAATCATATTTTAATTTAGTCATATAATTGACACACCCCCCCTATACAGGGTCACACAAACACACTTGACAATTTTCCCCGTCACACACTAAACACTTGCACACATCCTCTCACACACATTCTATTGCCTTATTTTATTGAATTCCAACATGTTCCAAACGCCACCTACGTCTGTCGCGGCTCCCGGCGCCTCTACCTCGCCTTCAATAGTGCAGGACGCTGCCAAGACTTTTATCCGAAGACCCGGAACAAAGCGAAGGTCGCTCGACCAAATGGATTTGTACAAAAGGCAGCAGAACACCTACGCTGGCCAGTCGAGTGACCATCTACTCCAGGAGGTGATGAAGACCTTTGAGGAGATCCCCTCGAAGGTCCAACAATACCCTCAAATGAGGAAGGACATCAAAACCTACCTGGAGGTCCAATCTGACAAGGGTCTTCGGATCCTTTTTGAGTTGTGCAAGCGCGTGAAGAGCTTGGAGGAGGAGGCGTCCAGGGCTGCTGGTGCGGGTGCGGTGGCCGTGACTCCTGCAAAGGAGGATGCGGCCACAGTAGCCGTATCTTCGGCACAGGAGGGAAGGCTGCTGGCGAAACTGGGGGAGGTCGAAGATTCAATCTTTACTTGGATCAACGAGGCCTACTTTAAGTTGAAAAAGGAAATAAAGGACCTCGACCAAAGCAACGACGATCGGGGCGCTGACGTCTTGGAAAGGGTCTTCGAGAAGGTTGAGGAGACCCAAGTCGACATCGACAAGTCGACTGAGGCAATGATAGTGCGTGCGCAGTCCCAAATCGAAGACCTGATTGGGACTGTCGCCAAGGACATAGTGGTCGAGACACAGACGCACATCACCTCAACCTGTAAAGGGCTAGCACCAGAGAGCGTCCCCGAATCGGCCCCCAAGACCTACGCCAGTGTAGCTGCAACCAGACCCGGGCGCCGACCGGCGCTTCACTCCGTGGCGGTGACCTCAAAAGACAGTCAGGAGACTGCCGATGAGGTACTCGCCAGGGTGAAGAAGGCGGTCGACGCCAGGGGTACTGGGTTAAAAATTTGTAAGGCCAGAAAAGCGAAAGGCAGCACGGTCATCCTGGGCTGCGACACGGAGGTGGAGCGGGACAGGGTGACCGAAAGGATAGGGAGCAGTGATGGTGGGCTTGTGGTAGTGCCCATGAAGAACAAGGATCCACTCGTCGTCCTCAAAGACGTTTTTGTTGATGGGGATGACGAGGACATGATCGGGGCCCTTTACACCCAAAACGCCGAAGTCTTCATGGGACTACCACAGGAAGAGAGAGAAATTAAGATTAAATACAAGAAAAGAACTAGGAACCCCAAGACGTCTCATATCGTACTGCAGGTGGGACCAAGAGTGTGGCAAAGGATGACGGAGACTGGAACCCTCTACCTGGACCTGCAAAGGGTCAGAGTGGAGGACCAGTCTCCGCTCATCCAGTGCACGAAGTGCCTGGCGTTCGGCCATGGCCGAAGGTTCTGCACCGAGAGTGTGGACAGGTGCAGCCACTGCGGAGGCACGCACTTGCGCGGGGAATGCCCTGAGTATAAAACGGGAGCCGAACCGCGGTGCTGCAACTGTTCGCACTCTGGGATGCAGAGCATTAGCCACAACGCTTTCAGTGCCGAATGCCCGACCCGCTCTAAATGGGACTACCTAGCAAGGCAAAATACGTCGTATTTGTGACTCATTCACACACGCACATACACGCTACAGAACACACACTGATTTAGGATGTATATAGTGAATATATATTGAATATATCAAAACACGCACATAAACACTGGACACGTACACATAAAAATAAACACAAGGGAAGGAAATTCATAATAAAGACTGCAACAATTGCATATATTTAAATATATATACATATTGTTAATAAGGAAGCTAGTAACAAAGGAAGTATGAATTTAGAATAGCTCAACACGCACACAAAACACTGGACAGTACACAAAACAAAATACACGAGTCACAAATATTACGTTCCTACATACTGAAAAATAACACCTGACTGAGACGTCTTGGTGAGACGAAATTAGAAAGAGTTCCAAAATTTAAGACAATACATACCTAACAAAATAGTAGAAAAAATAATAATAATAATCACTGTAAAATACTGCATCATTGATAGACGATAAAAATAACGACAGCATTGCATTCAATAACATACCTATTCAACATCTACCCATAAACAAAATTCAAACTAAAAAGGCATACATAAATTAGAGTCAAGCAAGTTTTTGATATCAAGTTTAAATCGTAAGTACCAGGAAACAAGCAGATAAATAGCAATAAATGTAAAAAACTGAGTAAAAATAACTATGCATAATATAATATTGGAAAAGCCTAGAAAATAAAACATGTAAAATATACCTATAGTAAATAAATTAAATAGCTACAGTACCGGGAATATTACCCGATGAAACAACATTAATTAACGATGGTATCTACCAAAGAATGACAAGGTCCTGTCTAATGGACGGGGAAAAGCAGAGAGGTCAAAATAGACCTCATTAAAAAAAAAAAAAAAAAAAAAAAAAAAAAAAAACCTAACCTAACCTAACCTAACCTAACCTAACCTAACCTAACCTAACCTAACTTTTGCCTAATTTGGGTGGAGCCAGCGTCGCAACGAGACAGCTGTTCACGGGGGTTGTCCGGTCGATGGCGCTGTACGGCGCACCGGTGTGGGTCACGGCTCTGACCGCCCAGAACAAGGCACGCCTCTGGCGGCCTCAGAGGGTACTGGCGGTCAGAGCGATACGTGGTTACCGCACGGTGTCGACCGAGGCAGCGTGCGCGTTGGCCGGGACACCCCCGTGGGATTTGGAGGCGGAAGTGCTCGCCGAAGTTTATCGACGGGTGGCTGAATATCGGGTGGAGAGAGGCATGCGCCCTCCGCCCGAAGAGGTACGCGAGTGGCGTGAAGCCGCCCGTCGAGCCACGATGGCTCGTTGGTCTTTCCGACTGGAGACTCCACGCGCTGGCTTTGCCGCCGTGGAGGCTCTCCAGCCGGTCATCCTCGAGTGGGCAGGGCGGCAGCACGGGACCCTTTCCTTCCGACTGACGCAGGTACTTTCTGGGCACGGTTGCTTTGGTAAGTACCTGCACTCGGTCGCTAGGAGGGAACTGAGTCCCGCCTGCCACCACTGCGACTGCAGTGAAGACTCGGCCCAGCATACGCTGGCGATCTGCCCCGCATGGGCGTCGCAGCGCCGGGCCCTCACTGCAGTCATCGGAGGAGATCTATCGCTACCGGCCGTCATTCGCTCCATGGCCGGTAGCGATAGCAGTTTTACCGCGGTCGCTACCTTCTGCGAAGAAGTCATCTCGCAGAAGGAGACGGCGGAGAAGGCCCGGGAGGATGACCTCCACTCGGACCCAATCCGCCGCCGGCGAACCGGGCAGCGGAGGCGCGCTCACCTGCGCCTCATGCCGCCCTGAGTGTGGCCGCGGATGGTCGGGACGGGCTTTCCCTTCCATCCGCTTTAGTGGCCGCCCGCGAGGAGGCGACGTTACGTGTGTGCCGTACGTCGCCTAAAATGAGAGGACAACATCAGAGGGTGCCCGCTTTTGTGCGGGCAAGCGCTGGGAGGGGTCTGGATGTCGTAATAACAGCAGTTCCCGGACTCCTCCCTCCTCAGGCGCGCTTATTTTCGAAATTTTCAAGGCATTTGGCTTATAACTCTTCGAAATTTATTTTCGAAATTTTTAATTATACATAATTAGATAGAACTCGTCAAGGCCTATCTAATAACACCTCTTTTATTAAGATCTGGTTAATAGAAGTAGTAAATTTTCAACATATAAAACTCAATTTACCGCTTTTTCGAAAATTTTCTGCGATTTTCGTTTAATAACTTGCCCCCTTATTTTTTCTAAACAATTAATTATACATATCTAGATAGCTCGCGTCACGACCTATCTAACAACACCTCTTTTAAGTAAATCTGGTAAATAGAATCTTAGAAATTCGACATTTAAATTTCAATTTTAGTCATTTTTGAGGTTTTTGTCGATTAATTCGATAGCCTTTCTTTTCCAAATTATCAATTATATATATTTAGATAGCCCTGTTAATTACCCGTCGAAAGACACCACTTTCGTCCGGATCCGCCTGACGGAAAATTGGGAAATTGACCTACAAAAAATTCGGCATTGTTTGTTTACGTTCAAAAGTCTACCTTAGGGGTGAACATTTGGAACATTTGTGCGAAATTTTAATTGAAAACAGCTGCTAGTATCGTTATTTTTTGTTGATATCATCTTTGTAGACACTCCTGCGTCCCGTGGGAAGAAAATAACCTGAAAAAACAAAGAAAAATTTTAATTTCTGAACTTAGAATATTTTCAAATTTCTAAACTACTAAATTTTCGAGGTTTTTGTCGAATTATTCGATAACGCTTCGCCTCAAACTTGACATAGCTACAGATTTAGATAGCCCTCATCAAGGCCTTTCTAATAACACCTCTTTTGTATAGGTTGGATAAATAGAAGTTGCAAAATTTCTACATTCATTTTGATTTTCGGTATTTTTGAGGAAATTTTCAAGGCATTTGGCTTATAACTCTTCGAAATTTATTTTCGAAATTTTTAATTATACATAATTAGATAGAACTCGTCAAGGCCTATCTAATAACACCTCTTTTATTAAGATCTGGTTAATAGAAGTAGTAAATTTTCAACATATAAAACTCAATTTACCGCTTTTTCGAAAATTTTCTGCGATTTTCGTTTAATAACTTGCCCCCTTATTTTTTCTAAACAATTAATTATACATATCTAGATAGCTCGCGTCACGACCTATCTAACAACACCTCTTTTAAGTAAATCTGGTAAATAGAATCTTAGAAATTCGACATTTAAATTTCAATTTTAGTCATTTTTGAGGTTTTTGTCGATTAATTCGATAGCCTTTCTTTTCCAAATTATCAATTATATATATTTAGATAGCCCTGTTAATTACCCGTCGAAAGACACCACTTTCGTCCGGATCCGCCTGACGGAAAATTGGGAAATTGACCTACAAAAAATTCGGCATTGTTTGTTTACGTTCAAAAGTCTACCTTAGGGGTGAACATTTGGAACATTTGTGCGAAATTTTAATTGAAAACAGCTGCTAGTATCGTTATTTTTTGTTGATATCATCTTTGTAGACACTCCTGCGTCCCGTGGGAAGAAAATAACCTGAAAAAACAAAGAAAAATTTTAATTTCTGAACTTAGAATATTTTCAAATTTCTAAACTACTAAATTTTCGAGGTTTTTGTCGAATTATTCGATAACGCTTCGTCTCAAACTTGACATAGCTACAGATTTAGATAGCCCTCATCAAGGCCTTTCTAATAACACCTCTTTTGTATAGGTTGGATAAATAGAAGTTGCAAAATTTCTACATTCATTTTGATTTTCGGTATTTTTGAGGAAATTTTCAAGGCATTTGGCTTATAACTCTTCGAAATTTATTTTCGAAATTTTTAATTATACATAATTAGATAGAACTCGTCAAGGCCTATCTAATAACACCTCTTTTATTAAGATCTGGTTAATAGAAGTAGTAAATTTTCAACATATAAAACTCAATTTACCGCTTTTTCGAAAATTTTCTGCGATTTTCGTTTAATAACTTGCCCCCTTATTTTTTCTAAACAATTAATTATACATATCTAGATAGCTCGCGTCACGACCTATCTAACAACACCTCTTTTAAGTAAATCTGGTAAATAGAATCTTAGAAATTCGACATTTAAATTTCAATTTTAGTCATTTTTGAGGTTTTTGTCGATTAATTCGATAGCCTTTCTTTTCCAAATTATCAATTATATATATTTAGATAGCCCTGTTAATTACCCGTTGAAAGACACTACTTTCGTCCGGATCCGCCTGACGGAAAATTGGGAAATTGACCTACAAAAAATTCGGCATTGTTTGTTTACGTTCAAAAGTCTACCTTAGGGGTGAACATTTGGAACATTTGTGCGAAATTTTAATTGAAAACAGCTGCTAGTATCGTTATTTTTTGTTGATATCATCTTTGTAGACACTCCTGCGTCCCGTGGGAAGAAAATAACCTGAAAAAACAAAGAAAAATTTTAATTTCTGAACTTAGAATATTTTCAAATTTCTAAACTACTAAATTTTCGAGGTTTTTGTCGAATTATTCGATAACGCTTCGCCTCAAACTTGACATAGCTACAGATTTAGATAGCCCTCATCAAGGCCTTTCTAATAACACCTCTTTTGTATAGGTTGGATAAATAGAAGTTGCAAAATTTCTACATTCATTTTGATTTTCGGTATTTTTGAGGAAATTTTCAAGGCATTTGGCTTATAACTCTTCGAAATTTATTTTCGAAATTTTTAATTATACATAATTAGATAGAACTCGTCAAGGCCTATCTAATAACACCTCTTTTATTAAGATCTGGTTAATAGAAGTAGTAAATTTTCAACATATAAAACTCAATTTACCGCTTTTTCGAAAATTTTCTGAGATTTTCTTTTAATAACTTGCCCCCTTATTTTTTGGAAATAATAAATTATACATATCTAGATAGCTCGCGTCACGACCTATCTAACAATACCTCTTTTATTTAAATCTGGTATATAGAATCTTAGAAATCCGACATTTAAATTTCAATTTTAGTCATTTTTGAGGTTTTTGTCGATTAATTCGAAAAATCGTCGAAAAATCGTCGAAAAAATAAGAAAAGCTAAGGACAGGAAAGTGATAATAGGGTACAAAACAGAAGAGGATAGAAAACAGGCCCAAAAAAGATTGACAGAGAAAGGCAAAGATCTGGTAGTGGAGGAGATAAAAAATAAGGATCCCCTCCTGGTACTATACGGCGTCCAAAAGACCCAAACGGACGAGGACCTAGTGAGGGCCTTGAGGTGCAGGAACCGGGAGATATTCCGGGACCTGACACCGGACCAGGACAGGCTAACGGTTCGGTACAGGAGGAGAGCCAAAAATCCCCACACGTGCCACGTGGTGCTCAGGGTCTCCCCGGCGATTTGGTCCCGTGCCCTAGACAGAGGAAGGCTGCATGTCGATCTGCAACCCATCAAGGTTGCGGACCAATCCCCTCTAGTGCAGTGCTCCCTGTGTCTGGGATACGGGCACAGCAAGAGGTTCTGCACCACAACTAAACCTAACTGCAGCCATTGTGGCGGGCCCCACCTAAGGGCCGAATGCCCGGACGCTGCCTGTGGTGCGGAACCAAACTGCTGCAACTGCCAGGGGGAGAAGCTGAGCAGCACGGGGCACAACGCTTTCAGCGCTGAGTGCCCAGTCCGCCAAAAGTGGGACTATCTGGCGAGGTTAACCACGGCATACTCTTGACACACTCATTCATACACACACGACACAGAAACACACACACACGAACACACACAGATATTGAAAGTATATTGTGAATATATACAGAGACATCATAACATGTACACAAACACTGAACACGCACAAACAACTATATCCGATTTGAGCTCTCCCGGTCCCAGGGCCCCAGTAGGGGTCACACGGCGCGGCATCCATCCCGTTTTCCGCGGTGGGCTGTTGCCAAGCTCGACAGGGACCTGCTGGAGGAGGCAGCCATTATTCATTCTTGGCTGTCTCCGCAGGCCTCGGCCGAGGAGGTCGACGTGGACGCTGGGGCTGGCCGTTTTCGCAATGCGATTACGCAGATTTGCGATACGGCCATGCCCCGCATCCGGAGTCGTCGGCCTCCACGGAAGGAGGTCTACTGGTGGTTCCAGGAGTTGGCGGACCTCCGTGCGGCCTGTACCCGTGCCCGGAGGTCCTACACCCGCAGCCGGCGACGTCACCGCGGAAACGGTGAGGGTGACCAGCTTCATGAGGAGTACCGCGAAGCGCGGAAAACTCTGAAGCTGGCCATTTGCCGCGCCAAGGACGCGAAAAGAAAGGAGATGCTGGAGAGTCTCGATCGTGACCCCTGGGGTCGCCCGTATCGTGCGGTGCGTCAAAAGCTCCGCACGGCGGGCCCCCCCCTTACCGAGACTCTCCAGCCCAGCTTCCTGCAGGAAGTGGTCGAGGGCCTTTTCCCTCAGCGGGCAGAGCACACACCCCCGTCGATGGCCTACTCGGTCAGAGACGACGGGGGTAGAGAGGAGGATGCTCCACCCGTGAGGGAATCGGAGGTAGGGGCGGCTGTTCTGCGGATTCGTTCCAAGAACACTGCCCCCGGGCCGGACGGGATACCAGCCCGAGTGATGGCCCGAGCCCTCGACCATATGTCGGACCGCCTCAGGGAAGTGTTGGATGCTAGCCTAGCGTCCGGACACTTTCCTGAGTGCTGGAAATGCGGGAAGCTGGTCCTGTTGAAGAAGCCGGGACGGCCTGCCGATTCGGTCGCGGCCTATAGGCCCATCGTGTTGCTGGACGAGGCGGGCAAGTTGTTCGAAAGGATAATCTCTGCCCGCATCGTCCGGCACCTCAGTGAGGTGGGGCCCGACCTGTCGGATGCCCAGTTCGGATTCCGAGAGGGGCGTTCGACGGTCGATGCCGTGATGCGCCTTAGGGCCGTGACGCCGCCAACGCATTCAATAGTCTGCCATTCAGCTGCATCGGGGAAGCACTCCAGTATCACGGGGTGCCAGAGTACCTGAGGCGGCTAGTGGCAGACTATTTGGAGGAGCGTACCGTCGTGTACGAGGACCGAGAGGGCGTCTTGAGACGGCGACCCATGTCGTGCGGCGTTCCGCAGGGGTCTGTCCTTGGACCACTCCTGTGGAACGTGGGATACGACTGGGTCCTACGAGGTCGTCTCCCCCCCGGGCTGGGCGTAATTTGTTACGCCGATGACACATTGGTCACAGCTCGGGGGGCGAACTTCCAAGAGGCGGCGCGCCTGGCCACCACGGGTGTTTCTCTGGTGGTCGGGCGCATCGAGGCGCTGGGCCTTCGGGTGGCCCTGGACAAGACGGAGGCCCTGCTGTTTCATGGGCCCCGTCGTGGTCCGCCCCCCGGCGCCTCCATAGAGGTCAACTCGGTCCTCGTACCGGTTCGGGCCCAGATGAAGTATCTGGGTCTGATCCTCGACGGTAGGTGGCTCTTCGACGAGCACTTCCGACAGCTTGCTCCCAAGCTGGTCGACGCTGCCTCTGCCCTTGGGCGACTTTTGCCTAATTTGGGTGGAGCCAGCGTCGCAACGAGACAGCTGTACACGGGGGTTGTCCGGTCAATGGCGCTGTACGGCGCACCGGTGTGGGTCACGGCTCTGACCGCCCAGAACAAGGCGCGCCTCTGGCGGCCTCAGAGGGTACTGGCGGTCAGAGCGATACGTGGTTACCGCACGGTGTCGACCGAGGCAGCGTGCGCGTTGGCCGGAACACCCCCGTGGGATTTGGAGGCGGAAGTGCTCGCCGAAGTTTATCGACGGGTGGCTGAATATCGGGTGGAGAGAGGCATGCGCCCTCCGCCCGAAGAGGTACGCGAGTGGCGTGAAGCCGCCCGTCGAGCCACGATGGCTCGTTGGTCTTTCCGACTGGAGACTCCACGCGCTGGCTTTGCCGCCGTGGAGGCTCTCCAGCCGGTCATCCTCGAGTGGGCAGGGCGGCAGCACGGGACCCTTTCCTTCCGACTGACGCAGGTACTTTCCGGGCACGGTTGCTTCGGGAAGTACCTGCACTCGGTCGCTAGGAGGGAACTGAGTCCCGCCTGCCACCACTGCGACTGCAGTGAAGACTCGGCCCAGCATACGCTGGCGATCTGCCCCGCGTGGGCGTCGCAGCGCCGGGCCCTCACTGCAGTGCACTCATCAGCCGTGAGGCGACGGCAGCCCGACACTCATCGCCGCCGGCCATAGCCGGAGCCACAGCCTACGGCGAGAGGTCTGCTTTTAACGACTTTGCTGTCGGGTTTTAGAGTCTTTTCCTTGACGCGGGCCGGCCAGTTAAGGCAAGCCCTCCGGCCAACAGGTTCTCAGCATACCCTCCTGGAGCCACCAGTCAGGTCACTGGTCTTTGAGGTCAGGAGTCCCACACGAAGCGAACCCCCTGCCCCCGCGGGAGGCGAGCGAAGTGCGTAAATGCATTCCACCACGTAAAAAAAAAAAAAAAAAAAAAAAAAAAAACCTGCGTCGGGGCGCGGCGTCGGGTAACCTCCACGTTGGCTTACGCGTTTCTTCCCCCTTTGGGCTCCGGTCCTGGGGAGCAGAAGCGTGGAGGCTGGTGCGCCCTGGACAGGCGGTCAGGATACTCTGACTCTCAGGAGCTCTGTATGCTGGCCGTCTGACCAATAACCCGACAGCCCTTTTCAGGGCTTGACCCCATTGCACGAGGGGGTCGCGGGGTGGGATCCGCAGCAGCCCTTTTCAGGGCTACATTGGGGGGAACCTAACCTAACCTAACCTTTTTTTTTTTTTTTTTTTTTTTTTTTTTTTTTTTTTTTTTTTTTTTTTTTTTTTTTACGTGTGGAAATCCCCTCGGACCGTCACCCGCGCCGGGGCTTGCGGCGGGGCGGTGTGTCGGACTCGAACCGACTAAAACCACACGGTGTGCCACTCTGCGCCTGAGGAGGGAGGAGTCCGGGAACTGCTGTTATTACGCCGTCCAGACCCCTCCCAGCGCTTGCCCGCACAGAAGCGGGCACCCTCTCCAGAGCCTCTCCTTTTAGGCGACGTACGGCACACGCGTAACGTCGCCTCCTCGCGGGCGGCCACTAGAGCGGATGGAAGGGAAAGCCCGTCCCGACCATCCGCGGCCACACTCAGGGCGGCATGAGGCGCAGGTGAGCGCGCCTCCGCTGCCCGGTTCGCCGGCGGCGGATCGGGTCCGAGTGGAGGTCGTCCTCCCGGGCCTTTTCCGCCACCTCCTTCTGCGAGATGACATCTTCGCAGAAGGTTGCGACCGCGGTAAAATTGCTGTCGCTACCGGCCATGGAGCGTATGACGGCCGGTAGCGAGAGATCTCCTCCGATGACTGCAGTGAGGGCCCGGCGCTGCGACGCCCATGCGGGGCAGATCGCCAGCGTATGCTGGGCCGAGTCTTCACTGCAGTCGCAGTGGTGGCAGGCGGGACTCAGTTCCCTCCTAGCGACCGAGTGCAGGTACTTCCCGAAGCAACCGTGCCCAGAAAGTACCTGCGTCAGTCGGAAGGAAAGGGTCCCGTGCTGCCGCCCTGCCCACTCGAGGATGACCGGCTGGAGAGCCTCCACGGCGGCAAAGCCAGCACGTGGAGTCTCCAGTCGGAAAGACCAACGAGCCATCGTGGCTCGACGGGCGGCTTCACGCCACTCGCGTACCTCTTCCGGCGGAGGGCGAATGCCACTCTCCGCACGGAATTCAGCCACCCGTCGATAAACTTCGGCGAGCACTTCCGCCTCCAAATCCCACGGGGGTGTCCCGGCCAACGCGCACGCTGCCTCGGTCGACACCGTGCGGTAACCACGTATCGCTCTGACCGCCAGTACCCTCTGAGGCCGCCAGAGGCGAGCCTTGTTCTGGGCGGTCAGAGCCGTGACCCACACCGGTGCGCCGTACAGCGCCATCGACCGGACAACCCCCGTGTACAGCTGTCTCGTTGCGACGCTGGCTCCACCCAAATTAGGCAAAAGTCGCCCAAGGGCGGAGGCAGCGTCGACCAGCTTGGGAGCAAGCTGTCGGAAGTGCTCGTCGAAGAGCCACCTACCGTCGAGGATCAGACCCAGATACTTCATCTGGGCCCGAACCGGTACGAGGACCGAGTTGACCTCTATAGAGGCGCCGGGGGGCGGACCACGACGGGGCCCATGAAATAACAGGGCCTCCGTCTTGTCCAGGGCCACCCGTAGGCCCAGCGCCTCGATGCGCCCGACCACCAGAGATACACCCCGGGTGGCCAGGCGCGCCGCCTCTTGGAAGTTCGCCCCCCGGGCTGTGACCAATGTGTCATCGGCGTAACAAATTACGCCCAGCCCGGGGGGGAGACGACCTCGTAGGACCCAGTCGTATCCCACGTTCCACAGGAGTGGTCCAAGGACAGACCCCTGCGGAACGCCGCACGACATGGGTCGCCGTCTCAAGACGCCCTCTCGGTCCTCGTACACGACGGTACGCTCCTCCAAATAGTCTGCCACTAGCCGCCTCAGGTACTCTGGCACCCCGTGATACTGGAGTGCTTCCCCGATGCAGCTGAATGGCAGACTATTGAATGCGTTGGCGATGTCTAACGACACCGCCAACAGCACGCCGCCACAGCACACTGCCTCTTCGGTCACGGCCCTAAGGCGCATCACGGCATCGACCGTCGAACGCCCCTCTCGGAATCCGAACTGGGCATCCGACAGGTCGGGCCCCACCTCGCAGAGGTGCCGGACGATGCGGGCAGAGATTATCCTTTCGAACAACTTGCCCGCCTCGTCCAGCAACACGATGGGCCTATAGGCCGCGACCGAATCAGCAGGCCGTCCCGGCTTCTTCAGTAGGACCAGCTTCCCGCTTTTCCAGCACTCAGGGAAGTGTCCGGACGCCAGGCTAGCGTCCAACACTCCCCTGAGGCGGTCCGACATATGGTCGAGGGCTCGGGCCATCACTCGGGCTGGAACCCCGTCCGGCCCGGGGGCGGTGTTCTTTGAACAAATTCGCAGAACAGCCGCCCCTACCTCCGATTCCCTCACGGGTGGAGCATCGTCCTCTCTACCCCCGTCGTCTCTGACCGAGTAGGCCATCGACGGGAACCTTTTTTTTTTTTTTTTTTACGTGTGGAAATCCCCTCGGACCGTCACCCGCGCCGGGGCTTGCGGTGGGGCGGTGTGTCGGACTCGAACCGACTAAAACCACACGGTGTGCCACTCTGCGCCTGAGGAGGGAGGAGTCCGGGAACTGCTGTTATTACGACATCCAGACCCCTCCCAGCGCTTGCCCGCACAAAAGCGGGCACCCTCTGATGTTGTCCTCTCATTTTAGGCGACGTACGGCACACACGTAACGTCGCCTCCTCGCGGGCGGCCACTAAAGCGGATGGAAGGGAAAGCCCGTCCCGACCATCCGCGGCCACACTCAGGGCGGCATGAGGCGCAGGTGAGCGCGCCTCCGCTGCCCGGTTCGCCGGCGGCGGATTGGGTCCGAGTGGAGGTCATCCTCCCGGGCCTTCTCCGCCGTCTCCTTCTGCGAGATGACTTCTTCGCAGAAGGTAGCGACCGCGGTAAAACTGCTATCGCTACCGGCCATGGAGCGAATGACGGCCGGTAGCGATAGATCTCCTCCGATGACTGCAGTGAGGGCCCGGCGCTGCGACGCCCATGCGGGGCAGATCGCCAGCGTATGCTGGGCCGAGTCTTCACTGCAGTCGCAGTGGTGGCAGGCGGGACTCAGTTCCCTCCTAGCGACCGAGTGCAGGTACTTACCAAAGCAACCGTGCCCAGAAAGTACCTGCGTCAGTCGGAAGGAAAGGGTCCCGTGCTGCCGCCCTGCCCACTCGAGGATGACCGGCTGGAGAGCCTCCACGGCGGCAAAGCCAGCGCGTGGAGTCTCCAGTCGGAAAGACCAACGAGCCATCGTGGCTCGACGGGCGGCTTCACGCCACTCGCGTACCTCTTCGGGCGGAGGGCGCATGCCTCTCTCCACCCGATATTCAGCCACCCGTCGATAAACTTCGGCGAGCACTTCCGCCTCCAAATCCCACGGGGGTGTCCCGGCCAACGCGCACGCTGCCTCGGTCGACACCGTGCGGTAACCACGTATCGCTCTGACCGCCAGTACCCTCTGAGGCCGCCAGAGGCGTGCCTTGTTCTGGGCGGTCAGAGCCGTGACCCACACCGGTGCGCCGTACAGCGCCATCGACCGGACAACCCCCGTGAACAGCTGTCTCGTTGCGACGCTGGCTCCACCCAAATTAGGCAAAAGTCGCCCAAGGGCAGAGGCAGCGTCGACCAGCTTGGGAGCAAGCTGTCGGAAGTGCTCGTCGAAGAGCCACCTACCGTCGAGGATCAGACCCAGATATTTCATCTGGGCCCGAACCGGTACGAGGACCGAGTTGACCTCTATGGAGGCGCCGGGGGGCGGACCACGACGGGGCCCATGAAACAGCAGGGCCTCCGTCTTGTCCAGGGCCACCCGAAGGCCCAGCGCCTCGATGCGCCCGACCACCAGAGAAACACCCGTGGTGGCCAGGCGCGCCGCCTCTTGGCCATCGACGGGAACCTTTTTTTTTTTTTTTTTTTTTTTTTTTTTTTTACGTGTGGAAATCCCCTCGGACCGTCACCCGCGCCGGGGCTTGCGGCGGGGCGGTGTGTCGGACTCGAACCGACTAAAACCACACGGTGTGCCACTCTGCGCCTGAGGAGGGAGGAGTCTGGGAACTGCTGTTATTACGCCGTCCAGACCCCTCCCAGCGCTTGCCCGCACAGAAGCGGGCACCCTCTACCGGGAACCTCTCATTTTAGGCGACGTACGGCACACTCGTAACGTCGCCCCCTCGCGGGCGGCCACTAGAGCGGATGGAAGGGAAAGCCCGTCCCGACCATCCGCGGCCACACTCAGGGCGGCATGAGGCGCAGGTGAGCGCGCCTCCGCTGCCCGGTTCGCCGGCGGCGGATCGGGTCCGAGTGGAGGTCGTCCTCCCGGGCCTTCTCCGCCACCTCCTTCTGCGAGATGACATCTTCGCAGAAGGTTGCGACCGCGGTAAAACTGCTGTCGCTACCGGCCATGGAGCGTATGACGGCCGGTAGCGAGAGATCTCCTCCGATGACTGCAGTGAGGGCCCGGCGCTGCGACGCCCATGCGGGGCAGATCGCCAGCGTATGCTGGGCCGAGTCTTCACTGCAGTCGCAGTGGTGGCAGGCGGGACTCAATTCCCTCCTAGCGACCGAGTGCAGGTACTTCCCGAAGCAACCGTGCCCGGAAAGTACCTGCGTCAGTCGGAAGGAAAGGGTCCCGTGCTGCCGCCCTGCCCACTCGAGGATGACCGGCTGGAGAGCCTCCACGGCGGCAAAGCCAGCGCGTGGAGTCCCCAGTCGGAAAGACCAACGAGCCATCGTGGCTCGACGGGCGGCTTCACGCCACTCGCGTACCTCTTCGGGCGGAGGGCGCATGCCTCTCTCCACCCGATATTCAGCCACCCGTCGATAAACTTCGGCGAGCACTTCCGCCTCCAAATCCCACGGGGGTGTCCCGGCCAATGCGCACGCTGCCTCGGTCGACACCGTGCGGTAACCACGTATCGCTCTGACCGCCAGCACCCTCTGAGGCCGCCAGAGGCGAGCCTTGTTCTGGGCGGTCAGAGCCGTGACCCACACCGGTGCGCCGTACAGCGCCATCGACTGGACAACCCCCGTGTACAGCTGTCTCGTTGCGACGCTGGCTCCACCCAAATTAGGCAAAAGTCGCCCAAGGGCGGAGGCAGCGTCGACCAGCTTGGGAGCAAGCTGTCGGAAGTGCTCGCCGAAGAGCCACCTACCGTCGAGGATCAGACCCAGATATTTCATCTGGGCCCGAACCGGTACGAGGACCGAGTTGACCTCTATGGAGGCGCCGGGGGGCGGACCACGACGGGGCCCATGAAACAACAGGGCCTCCGTCTTGTCCAGGGCCACCCGTAGGCCCAGCGCCTCGATGCGCCCGACCACCAAAGAAACACCCCTAGTGGCCAGGCGCGCCGCCTCTTGGAAGTTCGCCCCCCGAGCTGTGACCAATGTGTCATCGGCGTAACAAATTACGCCCAGCCCGGGGGGGAGACGACCTCGTAGGACCCAGTCGTATCCCACGTTCCACAAGAGTGGTCCAAGGACAGACCCCTGTGGAACGCCGCACGACATGGGTCGCCGTCTCAAGACGCCCTCTCGGTCCTCGTACACGACGGTACGCTCCTCCAAATAGTCTGCCACTAGCCGCCTCAGGTACTCTGGCACCCCGTGATACTGGAGTGCTTCCCCGATGCAGCTGAATGGCAGACTATTGAATGCGTTGGCGATGTCTAACGACACCGCCAACAGCACGCCGCCACAGCACACTGCCTCTTCGGTCACGGCCCTAAGGCGCATCACGGCATCGACCGTCGAACGCCCCTCTCGGAATCCGAACTGGGCGTCCGACAGGTCGGGCCCCACCTCACTGAGGTGCCGGACGATGCGGGCAGAGATTATCCTTTCGAACAACTTGCCCGCCTCGTCCAGCAACACGATGGGCCTATAGGCCGCGACCGAATCGGCAGGCCGTCCCGGCTTCTTCAGCAGGACCAGCTTCCCGCATTTCCAGCACTCAGGGAAGTGTCCGGACGCTAGACTAGCATCCAACACCTCCCCGAGGCGGTCCGACATATGGTCGAGGGCTCGGGCCATCACTCGGGCTGGTACCCCGTCCGGCCCGGGGGCGGTGTTCTTGGAACGAATCCGCAGAACAGCCGCCCCTACCTCCGATTCCCTCACGGGCGGAGCATCCTCCGCTGAACCCCCGTCGTCTCTGACCGAGTAGGCCATCGACGGGGGTGTGTGCTCCGCCCGCTGAGGGAAAAGGCCCTCGACCACTTCCTGCAGGAAGCTGGGCTGGAGAGTCTCGGTAAGGGGGGGGCCCGGCGTGCGGAGCTTTTGACGCACCGCACGATACGGGCGACCCCAGGGGTCACGATCGAGACTCTCCAGCATCTCCTTTCTCTTCGCGTCCTTGGCGCGGAAAAATGGCCAGCTTCAGAGTTTTCCGCGCTTCGCGGTACTCCTCATGAAGCCGGTCATCCTCACCGTTTCCGCGGTGACGTCGCCGGCTGCGGGTGTAGGACCTCCGGGCACGGGTACAGGCCGCACGGAGGTCCGCCAACTCCTGGGACCACCAGTAGACCTCCTTCCGTGGAGGCCGACGACTCCGGATGCGGGGCATGGCCGTATCGCAAATCTGCGTAATCGCATTGCGAAAACGGCCAGCCCCAGCGTCCACGTCGACCTCCTCGGCCGAGGCCTGCGGAGACAGCCAAGAATGAATAATGGCTGCCTCCTCCAGCAGGTCCCTGTCGAGCTTGGCAACAGCCCACCGCGGAAAACGGGATGGATGCCGCGCCGTGTGACCCCTACTGGGGCCCTGGGACCGGGAGAGCTCAAATCGGATATACAAATGATCCGAGAGCGTCTCGACCTCTTCCAGGACACACCAGTTCCTTACTCGTGCGGCAACAACAGGGCTAGCGAACGAAAGGTCCACTATCGACCCGCCCTGCTGTCGCACGCACGTGTTGGTGGAGCCTCTGTTCAGCAAACAGAGGCCCACCGAAGCCGCCCACTCCACTACGGCTTCGCCCTTGGCGTCCGTCCCGGGGGACCCCCACGCAATGGACTTTGCGTTGAAGTCCCCCAGCACGAGGACGTGCCCAGACGCTAGTCGCCGTATCGAGGTCTCCAAGGTGTTGAGGAAGACCTCGAAGTCACTCAGACTCCGGTTGGGGGAGAAGTATACACCGTAAACGGTGACCCCCCCCCAATCGGCGGCAACATATCCAGTACCCTTGTCTCTTAGCGACAAGGGCGGGGAATGAGCCGCCGTGGAGCTGACGACTGCCACGGAGCCGTCCCGGTCACCCATCCAGTTTGGACGGGGAGGAACGTAATAGGGCTCCGCGACTACGGCAACACCTATTGACCACTGCGCCATGGTTTGCAGGAATAAATCCTGCGCCGCGGCACAGTGGTTCAGGTTCGTCTGGACCAGGAGGCTGGAGACTTGATCCATTAATGGATCGTCTCTACAGCCTCCTCCATGGGCGTCGGCGTCGACGCACGAGCGACGTCGGAGGTAGCCTGGGTCGACTGGCTAACCCCCGACGCTTGCCGAGAAGCACGGGAATGCTTGCAGCCTCCCTGCCCCATCTGGTGATTGGCGGGCTTATTACCCGCCGCACATATGGGGCAGTGAGGGGCAGCAGAACATTCTGCCGCCTTGTGCCCCGGTCGACCGCAGCGGAAACAAAGACCGCTGCAGTCAAAACAGTTGGCGCACTTGGCGCGTGTGTGTCCCGCCGACAGGCATTTAAAACACCTCATCGGCCTCGCCGCCAGGACCGTTATCCTGGCGCTCACGAAGCCGACGAGGAGCCTGCCAGCATCACCCAGCACTTTGGCTGCCGCTACTGGGCAGCTGAGCCACACCGCACCAAGGCCCCCTGGACCGGGGCGGATGGTGCCGACCTTAATGTTGTCAGCGCTGCAGCTCGTCTTCTCCTGCACTGCAGCGCGGACATCCTCGGCCGTGACGGAATCGTCCAGGCCCGAGATGCGCAACTCCGCGCACTTCGTTGGCCTGGCGATCCTTACACCATCCGTTTCCGCAAACATATCCCGCAACTTTTCGGCAAACGCGTCTGCCGACTTTGCGCCTTCAGCCCCGGGGAACTCAAGGACTCGAGCTCCCGTCTGGGCGAGGCGCAACCTGACACCGGTCGTCCCGAATGAGGCGAGACTAGCCCGAGCCCTCTTAAAGAGGGCCGCGTAGGATAGCCCGCCTTCAGCAGCCTCCGGCGACACGGTCACCACTACCGCCGCGGTTTTCGGCGGCTGCAGTTTCCGCGGCTTCTTCGCGGTGGCACTTGCCACCGGTGGCGACTGCGGGGTAGGGGCTGCCTTTTCAGCAGCCTTCCTAGCCCGCCTTCGGGACTTCTTGGACCCCCCAACTTCCTGCCAAGCCTCATTGGAGGGGGCAGCTGTTGAGGGGCCAGGAACCGGCGTTGGAGTGGGGAGCGGAGGTAACTCCGCTCCAGCTCTTGCCGTCGTCTTGGTATTAGGCCCCGGCTTCGGGGCAGCCGTCTTGGCCTTAGCCTCCTGTCGCTTGTGGGCAGCCGCAGGAGCAGGCTTTGACGTCGCCGCGGCGGCGTAGGTCACTCGACCCCCCACCACAGGAAGCGGGGTCGGCGCCGAAGCGACCGTCTTTCGCTGGGCTCCAAGCGGCGGCCGAACGACAGGGGCCGGAGGCAGCCTCGCCTCGAGACCGGCCAGACGCCCGTCCACCAGATTCCCCACTGCGATGAGGATCTGTCGGACGAGGTCCTCCGATACCCCAGGGACAGTGGGGGCCGGCTGCGACGCAGACTGGGCTGGCCGTGGCGTAGACGGGGCTGGCCGTGACGCAGCCGGAGCCGGCCGCGACGCTGACGGGGCCGGCCGCGACGCAGACGGGGCCGGGGCCGAGGCCTCGCGCTCAGGACGCTCCGCCCGAAATTGGGCAAACTGAGCGCTCAGCTCAGCCACCTGCCCCGTCAAGCGGTCGTTGGCCGCCTGGAGTCGAGCCACGTCCCCTATCAGGGACTGGACGACTCCCCCCAGCGTGGAGGAGGAGTCCTTAAGGGCCCTTACAAAGGAGCCCTTAAGGTTTACCGACTTGGTGGCCACCTTGTTAATGATGGCCACCGCCGCCTGCGCCCTCTCCTGCAGAGAGGCCGGTGTTTGGGGCACTGAGTCCCCATCCACCGGTTCCCCAATCTGCAGCAGGAGACCGGAGATCTCCTCCTCCGCCTGAGTCTCGCCGTCCGCCCTGACTCGCCTGTATGATTCCGCCTTACAAAAGGCGGAACCAGACGGGGCCGACACCGGAGTTCGCGAGCGCCCTCTATGGCTGCTCGCAATTTTGGGCGGCAACATTTCCGTGGTGTCGCTGCCGCCATCATTGGAGCGCACGCGTTTGCGGCTGTCGCTTGCGTCCAAGTCCATAGACTCCAATGCTGACGCATTAGAGCTACCACCCGCGCCATCCGACGAGTGGCTGGACCTGGAACGCGTACGCTCCGATTTTCTTCGGCTCCCAGCAGTCCGATTGACTACTGGGAGCCCCGCCGATCCGGGCGCCCCGGACGCAGACTCCTCCTCGGTAGAGGAGTCGTCTGCCCTCCGGAACTGCCCCTTGGCGTTCCTCCTTCCCTTCCCTTTCCTCTCCCTCTCCTGTCCGGTATGCATGCCTGTTGTCGTTTTTTTGTTAGATCGATCGTATTCAATTTTTAAATTTTCAGTTTCACTTGCCATAAGAGTCCCACGAGTATGGGGGAAATAAAAGGTCCGTCCGGGCGGTGCCCCCTGCACCCGGATAAGCCTAAATACTGTGGAGGTCGGCCGGTATCCACAGGTTTTAACGACTTGGCTGTCGGGTGTTATAGACTATCCTTGTCATGGGCCGGCCAATTAAGGCAAGCCCTCCGGCCAACAGGTTCTCAGCATACCCTCCTGGAGCCACCAGTCAGGTCGTTGCTGAGCCCCTGTTGGTTACGGAATGCGACAGGGTGGCTAGCCCTGTCCCACCGACGGTTGTCAGCCCCTGAGTTAACAGTGGGCTGACCCGTCCCAAGGTTCCTCTCGAACCTACCAGCACTCCAATACTCCCTCTGCTAGAGCAGAGGGACGCTTGGAGTGCGCTCCGCGGCAGTCTGCAATCAGACTCCGTCGGGTATCCCATTTAGTCTGGGGTCTCCTTCTGGACCTATCCGGCATGAGTGGCTCTACCGGCATAGCCCCAGAAATCATCGACCCACGCAAGCCCCACCACGACGACAACGTAGGGATACATTGGGGGGCCATCGACGGGAACCTAACCTAACCTAACCTAACCTGGGGCGCGGCGTCGGGTAACCTCCACGTTGGCTTACGCGTTTCTTCCCCCTTTGGACTCCGGTCCTGGGGGGCAGAAGCGTGGAGGCTGGTGACAGGCGGTCAGTATACTCTGTCTCTGAGGAGCTCTGTATGCTGGCCGTCTGACCAATAACCCGACAGCCCTTTTCAGGGCTTGACCCCATTGCACGAGGGGGTCGCGGGGTGGGATCCGCAGCAGCCCTTTTCAGGGCTCGGCGGGATCGAGGGGCGGGTCGGCCCACTGTTAACTCAGGGGCTGACAGGCACTTGTGCCACCGTCGGTGAGAGAGGCTTAGCCACCCTCTCGCGTTCCGTAACCAACAGGGGCTCAACAATGACCTGACTGGTGGCTTCAGGAGGGTAGCTGAGAACCTGTTGGCCGGAGGGCTTGCCTTAACTGGCCGGCCCGCGTCAAGGAAAAGACTCTAAAACCCGACAGCAAAGTCGTAAAAAGCAGACCTCTCGCCGTAGGCTGTGGCTCCGGCTATGGCCGGCGGCGATGAGTGTCGGGCTGCCGTCGCCTCACGGCTGATGGCGGCCAAGAGGAGGGGCTCTGCTGGGGCGGGAGTGGGCTGGGCTCGCTCTTTCGCCCCGCGGGCCACGGGGACGCCGGCGGGCGGAGTTCGCACGCGTCCCGGGGAGGGATGCCGGCGGGCGAAGTTCGCACGCGTCCCTGGGTGAGAGTGGCCACGGGCGGTGGGTCGGGGGATCTGCCGCCCCATGCTAATGTGGCGGAATGCGCCCTTCTGTGTTTCTGGGGTGCATTCATGAGGAGAGCCCGACAACAAAGGGCGTCCCTAGCCGAGTCGCGGTGAGCAAACTATCCCGTGGCTCGGATTAGGTGAAGGAGGAACACCGTGGTGGTTTAGTGGGTAGTCTGGCTTCTCTTTGAGGTCAGGAGTCCCACACGAAGCGAACCCCCTGCCCCCGCGGGAGGCGAGCGAAGTGCGTAAATGCATTCCACCACGTAAAAAAAAAAAAAAAAAAAACCTAACCATTAATTAATTATGTGTGTAGATTTGTTAAGAGTCATGTGTTCATTTTGTTTTGGATTATTTTGATAAGAGGAGGTGTTAGAATATATTATCAAAATGTGTATTAGGAATACTACTAACGCCATCTGTGGTATGTAATGGTGTAACATGACTTGTTTAACCAATAAAGAAAGATTAGTCAGTCTTGTGTCGGCTAACAACGTGTTTTAATAGGCCTATCTAATAACACCTCCTTTATTAAGATCTGGTTAATAAAAGTAGTAAATTTTCAACAAACAAAACTCAATTTACTGCTTTTTCGAAAATTTTCTGACATTTTCTTTGAATAACTTGCTCCCTCTTTTTTTGGGAACAATAAATTATACATACCTAGATAGCTCGCGTCACGACCTGTCTAACAACACCTCTTTTAAATAAATCTGGTAAATATAACCTTAGAAATTCAACATTTAAATTTCAATTTTAGTCATTTTTGAGGTTTTTGTCGATTAATTCGATAGCCTTTGTTTTCCAAATTATCATTTATATATATTTAGATAGCCCTGTTAATTACCCGTCGAACGACACCACTCTCGTCCGGATCCGCCTGACGGAAAATTGGGAAATTGACCTACAAAAAATTCGGCATTGTTTGTTTACCTTCGAAAGTCTACCTTAGGGGTGAACATTTGGAACATTTGTGCGAAATTTTCATTGAAAACAGCTGCTAGTAACGTTGTTATTTGTTGGTATCATATTTGTAGACACTCCTGCGTCCCGTGGGAAGAAAATTACCTGAAAAATAAAGAAATTTTTTTAATTTCTGGACTTAGAATATTTTTAAATTTCTAAACTACCAAATTTTCGAGGTTTTGTCGAATTATTCGATAACGCTTCGCCTCAAAGTTGACATAGTTACAGGTATAGATAGCCCTCATCAAGGCCTATCTAATAACACCTCTTTTATATAGGTTGGATAAATAGAAGTTTCTAAATTTCTACATTCATTTTGACTTTCGGCATTTTTAAGGAATTCTTCAAGGCTTTTGGCTTATAACTCTTCGAAATTTATTTTCGAAATTTTTAATTATACATAATTAGATAGCTCGCGTCACGACCTGTCTAACAACACCTCTTTTAAATAAATCTGGTAAATATAACCTTAGAAATTCAACATTTAAATTTCAATTTTAGTCATTTTTGAGGTTTTTGTCGATTAATTCGATAGCCTTTGTTTTCCAAATTATCATTTATATATATTTAGATAGCCCTGTTAATTACCCGTCGAACGACACCACTCTCGTCCGGATCCGCCTGACGGAAAATTGGGAAATTGACCTACAAAAAATTCGGCATTGTTTGTTTACCTTCGAAAGTCTACCTTAGGGGTGAACATTTGGAACATTTGTGCGAAATTTTCATTGAAAACAGCTGCTAGTAACGTTGTTATTTGTTGGTATCATATTTGTAGACACTCCTGCGTCCCGTGGGAAGAAAATTACCTGAAAAATAAAGAAATTTTTTTAATTTCTGGACTTAGAATATTTTTAAATTTCTAAACTACCAAATTTTCGAGGTTTTGTCGAATTATTCGATAACGCTTCGCCTCAAAGTTGACATAGTTACAGGTATAGATAGCCCTCATCAAGGCCTATCTAATAACACCTCTTTTATATAGGTTGGATAAATAGAAGTTTCTAAATTTCTACATTCATTTTGACTTTCGGCATTTTTAAGGAATTCTTCAAGGCTTTTGGCTTATAACTCTTCGAAATTTATTTTCGAAATTTTTAATTATACATAATTAGATAGAACTCGTCAAGGCCTATCTAATAACACCTCCTTTATTAAGATCTGGTTAATAAAAGTAGTAAATTTTCAACAAACAAAACTCAATTTACTGCTTTTTCGAAAATTTTCTGACATTTTCTTTGAATAACTTGCTCCCTCTTTTTTTGGGAACAATAAATTATACATACCTAGATAGCTCGCGTCACGACCTGTCTAACAACACCTCTTTTAAATAAATCTGGTAAATATAACCTTAGAAATTCAACATTTAAATTTCAATTTTAGTCATTTTTGAGGTTTTTGTCGATTAATTCGATAGCCTTTGTTTTCCAAATTATCATTTATATATATTTAGATAGCCCTGTTAATTACCCGTCGAACGACACCACTCTCGTCCGGATCCGCCTGACGGAAAATTGGGCCACCCTCCCATATTTCACTGAATATATAGACTTTGTGGAGTATAGGGTCAGTGACCCCTCAATCCAACTTCTAAGAAAAAATTTTTATTCATTTATTTCAATTTCGCACTGTTTTATTTTTGTGACAGAGGCATTATACACCTCAAAAATTAATAGACCGGCTCAAATTAGAGCGAAAAACTTTTGTTTGATTATATTTGTATTTTATCATCTTAACTGTGTAGAACTACGTTCTACACAAACCTTAGTATTTAATTTAGTTGTACGATTGACACACCCCCCTATACAGGGCTACACAAACATTTACATAGTGACACTGACACACCCCCTTATACAGGGTTCTATACACATATACATATACACTCTGACAATTTTCCCCGTCACATACACAACGCAATACACACACTCTCATACCGCACTTCTCGAACCTTTTTTTTTTTTTTTTTTTTTTTTTTTTTTTTACGTGTGGAAATCCCCTCGGACCGTCACCCGCGCCGGGGCTTGCGGCGGGGCGGTGTGTCGGACTCGAACCGACTAAAACCACACGGTGTGCCACTCTGCGCCTGAGGAGGGAGGAGTCCGGGAACTGCTGTTATTACGCCGTCCAGACCCCTCCCAGCGCTTGCCCGCACAGAAGCGGGCACCCTCTCCAACACCTCTCCTTTTAGGCGACGTACGGCACACACGTAACGTCGCCTCCTCGCGGGCGGCCACTAGAGCGGATGGAAGGGAAAGCCCGTCCCGACCATCCGCGGCCACACTCAGGGCGGCATGAGGCGCAGGTGCGCGCGCCTCCGCTGCCCGGTTCGCCGGCGACGGATTGGGTCCGAGTGGAGGTCGTCCTCCCGGGCCTTCTCCGCCGCCTCCTTCTGCGAGATTACATCTTCGCAGAAGGTTGCGACCGCGGTAAAACTGCTGTCGCTACCGGCCATGGAGCGTATGACGGCCGGTAGCGAGAGATCTCCTCCGATGACTGCAGTGAGGGCCCGGCGCTGCGACGCCCAAGCGGGGCAAATCGCCAGCGTGTGCTGGGCCGAGTCTTCACTGCAGTCGCAGTGGTGGCAGGCGGGACTCAGTTCCCTCCTAGCGACCGAGTGCAGGTACTTCCCGAAGCAACCGTGCCCGGAAAGTACCTGCGTCAGTCGGAAGGAAAGGGTCCCGTGCTGCCGCCCTGCCCACTCGAGGATGACCGGCTGGAGAGCCTCCACGGCGGCAAAGCCAGCGCGTGGAGTCTCCAGTCGGAAAGACCACCGAGCCATCGTGGCTCGACGGGCGGCTTCACGCCACTCGCGTACCTCTTCGGGCGGAGGGCGAATGCCTCTCTCCACCCGATATTCAGCCACCCGTCGATAAACTTCGGCGAGCACTTCCGCCTCCAAATCCCACGGGGGTGTTCCGGCCAACGCGCACGCTGCCTCGGTCGACACCGTGCGGTAACCACGTATCGCTCTGACCGCCAGTACCCTCTGAGGCCGCCAGAGGCGCGCCTTGTTCTGGGCGGTCAGAGCCGTGACCCACACCGGTGCGCCGTACAGCGCCATTGACCGGACAACCCCCGTGTACAGCTGTCTCGTAGCGACGCTGGCTCCACCCAAATTAGGCAAAAGTCGCCCAAGGGCAGAGGCAGCGTCGACCAGCCTGGGAGCAAGCTGTCGGAAGTGCTCGTCGAAGAGCCACCTACCGTCGAGGATCAGACCCAGATACTTCATCTGGGCCCGAACCGGTACGAGGACCGAGTTGACCTCTATGGAGGCGCCGGGGGGCGGACCACGACGGGGCCCATGAAATAACAGGGCCTCCGTCTTGTCCAGGGCCACCCGAAGGCCCAGCGTCTCGATGCGCCCGACCACCAGAGAAACACCCGTGGTGGCCAGGCGCGCCGCCTCGTGGAAGTTCGCCCCCCGGGCTGTGACCAATGTGTCATCGGCGTAACAAATTACGCCCAGCCCGGGGGGGAGACGACCTCGTAGGACCCAGTCGTATCCCACGTTCCACAGGAGTGGTCCAAGGACAGACCCCTGTGGAACGCCGCACGACATGGGTCGCCGTCTCAAGACGCCCTCTCGGTCCTCGTACACGACGGTACGCTCCTCCAAATAGTCTGCCACTAGCCGCCTCAGGTACTCTGGCACCCCGTGATACTGGAGTGCTTCCCCGATGCAGCTGAATGGCAGACTATTGAATGCGTTGGCGATGTCTAACGACACCGCCAACAGCACGCCGCCACAGCACACTGCCTCTTCGGTCACGGCCCTAAGGCGCATCACGGCATCGACCGTCGAACGCCCCTCTCGGAATCCGAACTGGGCGTCCGACAGGTCGGGCCCCACCTCACTGAGGTGCCGGACGATGCGGGCAGAGATTATCCTTTCGAACAACTTGCCCGCCTCGTCCAGCAACACGATGGGCCTATAGGCCGCGACCGAATCGGCAGGCCGTCCCGGCTTCATCAGCAGGACCAGCTTCCCGCATTTCCAGCACTCAGGGAAGTGTCCGGACGCTAGACTAGCATCCAACACTTCCCTGAGGCGGTCCGACATATGGTCGAGAGCTCGGGCCATCACTCGGGCTGGTACCCCGTCCGGCCCGGGGGCGGTGTTCTTGGAACGAATCCGCAGAACAGCCGCCCCTACCTCCGATTCCCTCACGGGTGGAGCATCCTCCTCTCTACCCCCGTCGTCTCTGACCGCGTAGGCCATCGACGGGGGTGTGTGCTCTGCCCGCTGAGGGAAAAGGCCCTCGACCACTTCCTGCAGGAAGCTGGGCTGGAGAGTCTCGGTAAGGGGGGGGCCCGCCGTGCGGTGCTTTTGACGCACCGCACGATACGGGCGACCCCAGGGGTCACGATCGAGACTCTCCAGCATCTCCTTTCTTTTCGCGTCCTTGGCGCGGCAAATGGCCAGCTTCAGAGTTTTCCGCGCTTCGCGGTACTCCTCATGAAGCTGGTCATCCTCACCGTTTCCGCGGTGACGTCGCCGGCTGCGAGTGTAGGACCTCCGGGCACGTGTACAGGCCGCACGGAGGTCCGCCAGCTCCTGGGACCACCAGTAGACCTCCTTCCGAGGAGGCCGACGACTCCGGATGCGGGGCATGGCCGTATCGCAAATCTGCGTAATCGCATTGCGAAAACGGCCAGCCCCAGCGTCCACGTCGACCTCCTCGGCCGAGGCCTGCGGAGACAGCCAAGAATGAATAATGGCTGCCTCCTCCAGCAGGTCCCTGTCGAGCTTGGCAACAGCCCACCGCGGAAAACGGGATGGATGCCGCGCCGTGTGACCCCTACTGGGGCCCTGGGACCGGGAGAGCTCAAATCGGATATACAAATGATCCGAGAGCGTCTCGACCTCTTCCAGGACCGCGCCGCGGCACAGTGGTTCAGGTTCGTCTGGACCAGGAGGCTGGAGACTTGATCCATTAATGGATCGTCTCTACAGCCTCCTCCATGGGCGTCGGCGTAGACGCACTAATTACGCCGGAGGCAGCCTGGGTCGACTGGCTTACCCCCGACGCTTGCCGAGAAGCACGAGAAGGCCTGCAGCCTCCCTGCCCCATCTGATGATTGGCGGGCTTATTAGCCGCCGCACAGATGGGGCAGTGAGGGGCGGCAGAACATTCCGCCGCCTTGTGCCCCTGTTGACCACAGCGGAAGCATAGTCCGCTGCAGTCGAAGCAACTACTGCACTTGGTGCGCGTGTGCCCCGCCGACAGGCATTTATAACACCTCATCGGCCTCGCCGCCAGGACTGTTATCCTGGCACTCACGAAGCCGATGAGTAGCCTGCCAGCATCACTCAGGACTTTGGCTGCCGCCACTGGGCAGCTGAGCCACACCGCACCAAGCCCTCCCGGACCGGTACGGACGGTGCCGACCTTAATGTTATCAGCGCTGCAGCCAGTCTTTTCCTGGACTGCAACGCGGACATCCTCGGCCGTGACAGAATCGTCCAGGCCCGAAATGCGCAATTCCGCGCACTTTATAGGCCTGGCGATTCTTACACCGTCCGTTTCCGCGAACACTTCTCGCAGCTTCTCGGCAAAAGCGTCTGCCGACTTTGCGCCTTCAGCCCCGGGAAATTCGAGGACTCGAGCTCCCGTCTGGGCGAGGCGCAATCTCACCCCTGTTGTCCCGAAGGTGGCGAGACTAGCCCGGGCCCTCTTGAAGAGGGCCGCGTAGGACAGCCCGCCCTCAGCCGCCTCCGGCGATACGGTCACCACTACCGCCGCGGTTTTAGGCTGCTTCAGCTTCCGCGGCTTCTTCTTTTTGACCTCTGTCGCCGGCGACGCCTGCGGGGTAGAGGCCGCCTTTTGGGCAGCCTTCTTGGCCCGCTTTCGGGACTTTTTGGACCCCCCGACTACCTGCCAATCCTCATTAGAGGGGGCAGAGGTAGAGGGTCCAGGTACAGTCGTTGGAGTGGGGAGCGGAGGGAATTCCGCTCCAGCTCTTGCCGTCGTTTGAGTGTTAGGCCCCGGCTTCGGGGCAGCCGTCTTGGCCTTAGCCCCCTGCCGTGGTTTTTGGGCAGCCGCAGGAGCCCGGGCCGACGTCGCCGCGGCGTAGGTCACGCGACCCCCCACCACGGGAAGCGGGGTCGGCGCCGAAGCGACCGTCTTTCGTTGGGCTCCAAGCGGCGGCCGCACGACAGGGGCCGGAGGCAGCCTCGCCTCGAGGCCGGCCAGACGCCCGTCCACCAGATTCCCCACTGCGATGAGGATCTGTTGGACGAGGTCCTCCGATACCCCAGGGACGGTGGGGGCCGGCTGCGACGCAGACGGGGCCGGCCGTGACGCAGATGGGGCAGGCCGCAACGCAGATGGGGCCGGCCGCGACCCAGACGGAGTCGGCGGTGCCGCAGACGTGGCCGGCCGTGCCGCAGACGGGGCCGGGGCCTCTCGCTCAGGACGAGTCGCCTGAAACTGGGCGAACTGCGCACTGAGCTCAGCCACCTGGCCCGTCAAGCGGTCGTTGGCCACCTGGAGACGAGCCACGTCTCCGATGAGGGACTCCACGACCCCCCCCAGTGCGGAAGAGGAGTCCTTAAGGGCCCTCACAAAGGAACCCTTAAGGTTGACGGACTTGGTGGCCACCTTTTGAATAACTGCCACCGCCGCCTGCGCTCTCTCCCGCAAGGAGGACGGTAATTGGGGCGCTGAATCCCCCACCACCGGCACAGCTAACCTAACCTAACCTAACCTAACCTAACCTAACCGGATCTCCTAACCGCGCAAACCTGACTACGACAAATGCCCGATATCACAAGTCAAGCGTTGCATACGCAGTGCAACGATTGACGTGTGGAATCAGCGATATGTAAACGGGACAACTGCATCAGTGACTAAAATGTTTCTGCCTGACGCAAGAATCGCATATGGTATCGTCAATAAAATGGCAATAACAAGCATAAAAACACAGGTCATGACGGGGCATGGCGGGTTTTCAGACTACCTAAACCGGTTTAAGTGCAAGGAGAGCCCGGGATGCGCCTGTGACCCTCGCATAAACGAAACACTGCAGCACATTTTGTTTGAATGTCCCATCCACGCAATGGAGCGCTTCAATATCGAACAACAGTTGGGGGTCACAATTGAAGCCAAAAATATGGCAAACTTAATGTTGAGCAAGGACAGGGACAAGTTGCTTGACTACTGTATTAAAATAGCAAGTGTAGTAATAAAAAGGAATAAAACAGTGCACTAAAAAATTATGTTGATTAAATATCGTAGGTATATTATAATGCAACATAAAAATTAAACAATTGTAAAGTTAAGAAATATAAAATAATAGATTAAACAGTAGCCTAAGTAGCCTGTACCTAAAATTAAGATAGAAATAAAGTAACATAAGAAATGTCAAAATAGAGTAAGGCTCAATGTAATAGTGTGTAAGCTTAACAAGTAAGTTAAAATAAGAAATGTTAAATTAGAGTAAGACCTAATGTAATAGTATGTAAGAAAAACAAGTTGTATAAGTATATAATAAATAATGTGTATGAGTTAACTGAACTACACCCTAGTAAATAAAGGAAAAATATAATAGATAGCTAGATCTTAGTAGAAATAGATGGGAATCCCACCCAGAATGAGTGTATGAGGAAGGAAAATAGAAAGACATCGTATGAGGCATAGAAGTGCGAGAAGCATTAAAGCGAGAACTGGTATGGAAGAGTCATTTAGTGAATACAGTCTCCAATTACGTTGGAGGAGCTAGATGTAAAAAAAAAAAAAAAAAAAAAAAAAAAAAAACCTAACCTAACCTAACCTAACCCAGTCTTGTCCGAGCTCTGGTCGTGACTAGCAGCAATTAACACGTGCTCCGTGCTTAAAAATTCGAAGTGTCGGGTTTTTCTTGAGATATCGTCAAGATTTTGGTGTCAGGAGATAGGTCTCAGCAAGACCTATATCCTTGTGACGCGTGGTGCAGCCGCACACGCTTGAGTGAAGTAGGAAAAGTGTTTTTCCTCGTTTTTCAGAGGTTAAGTGTGGAAACGGACCATGAAAAGTGCGATAGTGACGTTGTCTGTGTACCGATCAGACGGAAAATAGTGTCAAAGTGTGGCGCCCCCCGCCCCCCACCGGATTTGCAGTGTTTTCTCGCTGCCGGACTTCCCGCTTTTCCGGGAAAACCAGAAAACCAAAAACCACGTGGCGGCGTGGTCGGTGAAGGAGCAGTCGGAGATCCCTGAAAATTTAAAGGTAGAAGCGTTATATTAAGACACACCGGACTCCGGTTTTAGAAAAATTTTATCACCCTCAGAAACTTTTTTATAGACTTTTTAAAACTGTAACTTTGGAGGTTAATTCCTCCGGAACCTGACAACTTTCGAAGAAGCTGGAACTGCTATCCTTGGCGCGCTTGTCCAGAGAATAGTCCTGCAGAAGACCACATTTTTAAAAGTTTTAGTTTAGCAATAATAATTATTTTTAGGAAAAATTGTGTTTTTATAAAATTTTTAGGTTAAATTTTTATGTTTTTATTCTTTTAAAATAGCATATCGTAGCACTTGAATTTCTGCAATTTATGGTATTTTTTGTATATTTTTATCTCCAGTGGTCGCGGAGATACGGAATTTTTTGCATTAATTGTTAATAAATAGGAAAATAATCATTAAAAATTAATTTGGGACACGGGATCGTGTCTAAATACATATTTGGTCTAGGATAGAGCCCAAGAACCGACTCTCTATCTTCTAAATTGCGAGATATTGGACATAACCGCCATCTTGGTTGTCGCGGTTAAAAACTTTGAAGCTCCATATCTCGAGTACTATTCATCATAGAAGCTTGCGGTTTTCTTTGCCATCAAGCTCAAGCTCTAGCCAAACCGGGCAGGACACTTTTTGGTTGTTTAGAGCTAGAAACTGGTGTTTGACAGTTCGGCCGCCATCTTGGACAACTTTAAACAGGCACAGCTCCTCGACTGTAAGTCGTAGAGAGACGCGGTTTCGGGATTTGGGTGGGCCCGCAAGTCCTCTATACGACCAATATATCAGACCTTGAATCTGGGGTAAAAATTTACCCCCACCAGATCATAGTCCCAACAGATAGATTAGGTGTGGGCGAGACAGGGGAACCCAAACTCGGGTATTCTGTGAAGTCTACAGCCGCGGTTTTTGGCGGCTGCAGTTTCCGCGGCTTCTTAGCGGCGGCACTTGCCACCGGCGGCGACTGCGGGGTAGGGGCTGCCTTCTCAGCAGCCTTCCTAGCCCTCCTTCGGGACTTCTTGGACCCCCCAACTTCCTGCCAAGCCTCAAGACGCCCTCTCGGTCCTCGTACACGACGGTACGCTCCTCTAGATAGTCTGCCACTAGCCGCCTCAGGTACTCTGGCACCCCGTGATAGTGGAGTGCTTCCCTGATGCAGCTAAATGGCAGACTATTGAAGGCGTTGGCGATGTCCAAGGACACCGCCAACACCACGCCGCCACAGCTAACCTAACCTAACCTAACCTAACCTAACCGGATCTCCTAACCGCGCAAACCTGACTACGACAAATGCCCGATATCACACGTCAAGCGTTGCATACGCAGTGCAATGATTGACGTGTGGAATCAGCGATATGTAAACGGGACAACTGCATCAGTGACTAAAATGTTTCTGCCTGACGCAAGAATCGCATATGGTATCGTCAATAAAATGGCAATAACAAGCATAAAAACACAGGTCATGACGGGGCATGGCGGGTTTTCAGACTACCTAAACCGGTTTAAGTGCAAGGAGAGCCCGGGATGCGCCTGTGACCCTCGCATAAACGAAACACTGCAGCACATTTTGTTTGAATGTCCCATCCACGCAATGGAGCGCTTCAATATCGAACAACAGTTGGGGGTCACAATTGAAGCCAAAAATATGGCAAACTTAATGTTGAGCAAGGACAGGGACAAGTTGCTTGACTACTGTATTAAAATAGCAAGTGTAGTAATAAAAAGGAATAAAACAGTGCACTAAAAAATTATGTTGATTAAATATCGTAGGTATATTATAATGCAACATAAAAATTAAACAATTGTAAAGTTAAGAAATATAAAATAATAGATTAAACAGTAGCCTAAGTAGCCTGTACCTAAAATTAAGATAGAAATAAAGTAACATAAGAAATGTCAAAATAGAGTAAGGCTCAATGTAATAGTGTGTAAGCTTAACAAGTAAGTTAAAATAAGAAATGTTAAATTAGAGTAAGACCTAATGTAATAGTATGTAAGAAAAACAAGTTGTATAAGTATATAATAAATAATGTGTATGAGTTAACTGAACTACACCCTAGTAAATAAAGGAAAAATATAATAGATAGCTAGATCTTAGTAGAAATAGATGGGAATCCCACCCAGAATGAGTGTATGAGGAAGGAAAATAGAAAGACATCGTATGAGGCATAGAAGTGCGAGAAGCATTAAAGCGAGAACTGGTATGGAAGAGTCATTTAGTGAATACAGTCTCCAATTACGTTGGAGGAGCTAGATGTAAAAAAAAAAAAAAAAAAAAAAAAAAAAAAAACCTAACCTAACCTAACCTAACCCAGTCTTGTCCGAGCTCTGGTCGTGACTAGCAGCAATTAACACGTGCTCCGTGCTTAAAAATTCGAAGTGTCGGGTTTTTCTTGAGATATCGTCAAGATTTTGGTGTCAGGAGATAGGTCTCAGCAAGACCTATATCCTTGTGACGCGTGGTGCAGCCGCACACGCTTGAGTGAAGTAGGAAAAGTGTTTTTCCTCGTTTTTCAGAGGTTAAGTGTGGAAACGGACCATGAAAAGTGCGATAGTGACGTTGTCTGTGTACCGATCAGACGGAAAATAGTGTCAAAGTGTGGCGCCCCCCGCCCCCCACCGGATTTGCAGTGTTTTCTCGCTGCCGGACTTCCCGCTTTTCCGGGAAAACCAGAAAACCAAAAACCACGTGGCGGCGTGGTCGGTGAAGGAGCAGTCGGAGATCCCTGAAAATTTAAAGGTAGAAGCGTTATATTAAGACACACCGGACTCCGGTTTTAGAAAAATTTTATCACCCTCAGAAACTTTTTTATAGACTTTTTAAAACTGTAACTTTGGAGGTTAATTCCTCCGGAACCTGACAACTTTCGAAGAAGCTGGAACTGCTATCCTTGGCGCGCTTGTCCAGAGAATAGTCCTGCAGAAGACCACATTTTTAAAAGTTTTAGTTTAGCAATAATAATTATTTTTAGGAAAAATTGTGTTTTTATAAAATTTTTAGGTTAAATTTTTATGTTTTTATTCTTTTAAAATAGCATATCGTAGCACTTGAATTTCTGCAATTTATGGTATTTTTTGTATATTTTTATCTCCAGTGGTCGCGGAGATACGGAATTTTTTGCATTAATTGTTAATAAATAGGAAAATAATCATTAAAAATTAATTTGGGACACGGGATCGTGTCTAAATACATATTTGGTCTAGGATAGAGCCCAAGAACCGACTCTCTATCTTCTAAATTGCGAGATATTGGACATAACCGCCATCTTGGTTGTCGCGGTTAAAAACTTTGAAGCTCCATATCTCGAGTACTATTCATCATAGAAGCTTGCGGTTTTCTTTGCCATCAAGCTCAAGCTCTAGCCAAACCGGGCAGGACACTTTTTGGTTGTTTAGAGCTAGAAACTGGTGTTTGACAGTTCGGCCGCCATCTTGGACAACTTTAAACAGGCACAGCTCCTCGACTGTAAGTCGTAGAGAGACGCGGTTTCGGGATTTGGGTGGGCCCGCAAGTCCTCTATACGACCAATATATCAGACCTTGAATCTGGGGTAAAAATTTACCCCCACCAGATCATAGTCCCAACAGATAGATTAGGTGTGGGCGAGACAGGGGAACCCAAACTCGGGTATTCTGTGAAGTCTACAGCCGCGGTTTTTGGCGGCTGCAGTTTCCGCGGCTTCTTAGCGGCGGCACTTGCCACCGGCGGCGACTGCGGGGTAGGGGCTGCCTTCTCAGCAGCCTTCCTAGCCCTCCTTCGGGACTTCTTGGACCCCCCAACTTCCTGCCAAGCCTCAAGACGCCCTCTCGGTCCTCGTACACGACGGTACGCTCCTCTAGATAGTCTGCCACTAGCCGCCTCAGGTACTCTGGCACCCCGTGATAGTGGAGTGCTTCCCTGATGCAGCTAAATGGCAGACTATTGAAGGCGTTGGCGATGTCCAAGGACACCGCCAACACCACGCCGCCACAGCTAACCTAACCTAACCTAACCTAACCTAACCGGATCTCCTAACCGCGCAAACCTGACTACGACAAATGCCCGATATCACACGTCAAGCGTTGCATACGCAGTGCAATGATTGACGTGTGGAATCAGCGATATGTAAACGGGACAACTGCATCAGTGACTAAAATGTTTCTGCCTGACGCAAGAATCGCATATGGTATCGTCAATAAAATGGCAATAACAAGCATAAAAACACAGGTCATGACGGGGCATGGCGGGTTTTCAGACTACCTAAACCGGTTTAAGTGCAAGGAGAGCCCGGGATGCGCCTGTGACCCTCGCATAAACGAAACACTGCAGCACATTTTGTTTGAATGTCCCATCCACGCAATGGAGCGCTTCAATATCGAACAACAGTTGGGGGTCACAATTGAAGCCAAAAATATGGCAAACTTAATGTTGAGCAAGGACAGGGACAAGTTGCTTGACTACTGTATTAAAATAGCAAGTGTAGTAATAAAAAGGAATAAAACAGTGCACTAAAAAATTATGTTGATTAAATATCGTAGGTATATTATAATGCAACATAAAAATTAAACAATTGTAAAGTTAAGAAATATAAAATAATAGATTAAACAGTAGCCTAAGTAGCCTGTACCTAAAATTAAGATAGAAATAAAGTAACATAAGAAATGTCAAAATAGAGTAAGGCTCAATGTAATAGTGTGTAAGCTTAACAAGTAAGTTAAAATAAGAAATGTTAAATTAGAGTAAGACCTAATGTAATAGTATGTAAGAAAAACAAGTTGTATAAGTATATAATAAATAATGTGTATGAGTTAACTGAACTACACCCTAGTAAATAAAGGAAAAATATAATAGATAGCTAGATCTTAGTAGAAATAGATGGGAATCCCACCCAGAATGAGTGTATGAGGAAGGAAAATAGAAAGACATCGTATGAGGCATAGAAGTGCGAGAAGCATTAAAGCGAGAACTGGTATGGAAGAGTCATTTAGTGAATACAGTCTCCAATTACGTTGGAGGAGCTAGATGTAAAAAAAAAAAAAAAAAAAAAAAAAAAAAACCTAACCTAACCTAACCTAACCCAGTCTTGTCCGAGCTCTGGTCGTGACTACCAGCAATTAACACGTGCTCCGTGCTTAAAAATTCGAAGTGTCGGGTTTTTCTTGAGATATCGTCAAGATTTTGGTGTCAGGAGATAGGTCTCAGCAAGACCTATATCCTTGTGACGCGTGGTGCAGCCGCACACGCTTGAGTGAAGTAGGAAAAGTGTTTTTCCTCGTTTTTCAGAGGTTAAGTGTGGAAACGGACCATGAAAAGTGCGATAGTGACGTTGTCTGTGTACCGATCAGACGGAAAATAGTGTCAAAGTGTGGCGCCCCCCGCCCCCCACCGGATTTGCAGTGTTTTCTCGCTGCCGGACTTCCCGCTTTTCCGGGAAAACCAGAAAACCAAAAACCACGTGGCGGCGTGGTCGGTGAAGGAGCAGTCGGAGATCCCTGAAAATTTAAAGGTAGAAGCGTTATATTAAGACACACCGGACTCCGGTTTTAGAAAAATTTTATCACCCTCAGAAACTTTTTTATAGACTTTTTAAAACTGTAACTTTGGAGGTTAATTCCTCCGGAACCTGACAACTTTCGAAGAAGCTGGAACTGCTATCCTTGGCGCGCTTGTCCAGAGAATAGTCCTGCAGAAGACCACATTTTTAAAAGTTTTAGTTTAGCAATAATAATTATTTTTAGGAAAAATTGTGTTTTTATAAAATTTTTAGGTTAAATTTTTATGTTTTTATTCTTTTAAAATAGCATATCGTAGCACTTGAATTTCTGCAATTTATGGTATTTTTTGTATATTTTTATCTCCAGTGGTCGCGGAGATACGGAATTTTTTGCATTAATTGTTAATAAATAGGAAAATAATCATTAAAAATTAATTTGGGACACGGGATCGTGTCTAAATACATATTTGGTCTAGGATAGAGCCCAAGAACCGACTCTCTATCTTCTAAATTGCGAGATATTGGACATAACCGCCATCTTGGTTGTCGCGGTTAAAAACTTTGAAGCTCCATATCTCGAGTACTATTCATCATAGAAGCTTGCGGTTTTCTTTGCCATCAAGCTCAAGCTCTAGCCAAACCGGGCAGGACACTTTTTGGTTGTTTAGAGCTAGAAACTGGTGTTTGACAGTTCGGCCGCCATCTTGGACAACTTTAAACAGGCACAGCTCCTCGACTGTAAGTCGTAGAGAGACGCGGTTTCGGGATTTGGGTGGGCCCGCAAGTCCTCTATACGACCAATATATCAGACCTTGAATCTGGGGTAAAAATTTACCCCCACCAGATCATAGTCCCAACAGATAGATTAGGTGTGGGCGAGACAGGGGAACCCAAACTCGGGTATTCTGTGAAGTCTACAGCCGCGGTTTTTGGCGGCTGCAGTTTCCGCGGCTTCTTAGCGGCGGCACTTGCCACCGGCGGCGACTGCGGGGTAGGGGCTGCCTTCTCAGCAGCCTTCCTAGCCCTCCTTCGGGACTTCTTGGACCCCCCAACTTCCTGCCAAGCCTCATTGGAGGGGCCAGCGGTTGAGGGGCCAGGTACCGGCGTTGGAGTGGGGAGCGGAGGGAACTCCGCTCCAGCTCTTGCCGTATTCTTTGAATTAGGCCCCGGCTTCGGGGCAGCCGTCTTGGCCTTAGCCTCCTGTCGTTGCTTGTGGGCAGCCGCAGGAGCAGGCTTTGACGTCGCCGCGGCGGCGTAGGTCACTCGACCCCCCACCACAGGAAGCGGGGTCGGCGCCGAAGCGACCGTCTTTCGCTGGGCTCCAAGCGGCGGCCGAACGACAGGGGCCGGAGGCAGCCGCGCCTCGAGGCCGGCCAGACGCCCGTCCACCAGATTCCCCACTGCGATGAGGATCTGTTGGACGAGGTCCTCCGATACCCCAGGGACGGTGGGGGCCAGCTGTGACGGAGACGGGGCCGGCCGCGACGCCGACGGGGCCGGCCGCGACGCCGACGGGGCCGGCCGCGACGCTGACGGGGCCGTCCGCGACGTTGACGGGGCCGCCCGCGACGCAGACGGTGCCGGGGCCGAGGCCTCGCGCTCAGGACGCTCCGCCCGAAATTGGGCAAACTGAGCGCTCAGCTCAGCCACCTGCCCCGTCAAGCGGTCGTTGGCCGCCTGGAGTCGAGCCACGTCCCCTATCAGGGACTGGACGACTCCCCCCAGCGTGAACCTAACCTTTTAACGTGTGGAAATCCCCTCGGACCGTCACCCCACCGGGGCTTGCGGCGGGGCGGTGTGTCGGACTCGAACCGACTAAAACCACACGGTGTGCCACTCTGCGCCTGTGAAGGGAGGAATCCGGGAACTGCAGTTATTAACACATCCGGACTCCTCCCAGCGCTTGCCCGCACTGAAGCGGGCACCGTCTGCTGTAAAACTCTCAATTTAGGCGACGTACGGCACACGCGTACGTCGCCCCTTCGCGGGTGGCCACTAGAGCGGATGGAGGGGAAAACCCGTCCCGACCATCCGCGGCCACACTCAGGGCGGCATGAGGCGCTGGTAGGCGCGCCTCCGCCGCCCAGTTCGCCGGCGGCGGATTGGGTCCGAGTGGATATCATCCTCCCGGGCCTTCTCCGCCACCTCCTTCTGCGAGATGACTTCTTCGCAGAAGGTTGCGACCGCGGTAAAACTGCTATCGCTACCGGCCATGGAGCGTATGACGGCCGGTAGCGAGAGATCTCCTCCGATGACTGCAGTGAGGGCCCGGCGCTGCGACGCCCATGCAGGGCAGATCGCCAGCGTATGCTGCGCCGAGTCCTCATTGCAGTCGCAGTGGTGGCAGGCGGGACTCAATTCCCTCCTAGCGACCGAGTGCAGGTACTTCCCGAAGCAACCATGCCCGGAAAGGACCTGCGTCAGTCGGAAGGAAAGGGTCCCGTGCTGCCGCCCTGCCCACTCGAGGATGACCGGCTGGAGAGCCTCCACGGCGGCAAAGCCAGCACGTGGAGTCTCCAGCCGGAACGACCATCTAGCCATAGTGGCTCGACGGGCGGCTTCACGCCACTCGCGTACCTCTTCGGGCGGAGGGCGATAGCCATACTCCGCCCGATATTCAGCCACCCGTCGATAAACTTCGGCGAGCACTTCCGCCTCCAAATCCCACGGGGGTGTTCCGGCCAGGGCGCACGCCGCCTCGGTCGACACCGTGCGGTATCCGCGTATGGCTCTGACTGCCAATACCCTCTGAGGCCGCCAGAGGCGGGCCTTATTTAGGGCAGTCAGAGCCCCACCCACACCGGTGCACCATACAGCGCCATCGACCGGACCACCCCCGTGTAGAGGAGTCGCGTTGCGACGCTGGCTCCACCCAAATTGGGCAAGAGTCTCCCAAGGGCAGAGGCAGCGCCGACCAGCTTTGGACCAAGCTGTCGGAAGCGCTCGTCGAAGAGCCACCTACCGTCGAGGATCAGGCCCAGATACCTCATTTGGGCCCGAACCGGTACGAGGACCGAGTTGACCTCTATGGAGGCGCCGGGGGGCGGACCACGACGGGGCCCATGAAATAATAGGGCCTCCGTCTTGTCCAGGGCCACCCGTAAGCCCAGCGCCTCGATGCGCCCGACCACCAGAGAAACACCCCAGGTGGCCAGGCGCGCCGCCTCTTGGAAGTTCGCCCCCCGGGCTGTGACAAGAGTGTCATCGGCGTAACAAATTACGCCCAGCCCGGGGGGGAGACGACCTCGTAGGACCCAGTCGTATCCCACGTTCCACAGGAGTGGTCCAAGGACAGACCCCTGCGGAACGCCGCACGACATGGGTCGCCGTCTCAAGACGCCCTCTCGGTCCTCGTACACGACGGTACGCTCCTCTAAATAGTCTGCCACTAGCCGCCTCAGGTACTCTGGCACCCCGTGGTAGTGGAGTGCTTCCCTGATGCAGCTAAATGGCAGACTATTGAAGGCGTTGGCGATGTCCAAGGACACCGCCAACACCACGCCGCCACAGCTCACTGCCTCTTCGGTCACGGCCCTAAGGCGCATCACGGCATCGACCGTCGAACGCCCCTCTCGGAATCCGAATTGGGCGTCCGACAGGTCGGGCCCCACCTCGCAGAGGTGCCGGACGATGCGGGCAGAGAGTATCCTCTCAAAAAGTTTACCCGCCTCGTCCAGCAACACGATGGGCCTATAGGCCGCGACCGAATCGGCAGGCCGTCCCGGCTTCCTCAACAGGACCAGCTTCCCGCATTTCCAGCACTCAGGGAAGCGTCCGGACGCCAGGCTAGCGTCCAACACTTCCCTGAGGCGGTCCGACATATGGTCGAGGGCTCGGGCCATCACTCGGGCTGGAACCCCGTCCGGCCCGGGGGCGGTGTTCTTGGAACGGATCCGAAGAACAGCCGCCCCAACCTCCGATTCCCTAACGGGCGGCACATCGTCCTCTCTACCCCCGTCGTCTATGACCGCATAGGCCATCGACGGGGGTGTGTGCTCCGCCCGCTCAGGGAAAAGGCCCTCGACCACTTCCTGCAGGAAGCTGGGCTGGAGAGTCTCGGTAAGGGGGGGGCCCGACGTGCGGAGCTTCTGACGCACCGCACGATATGGGCGACCCCAGGGGTCACGGTCGAGACTCTCCAGCATCTCCTTTCTCTTTACCTCTTTGGCGCGGCAAATGGCCAGCTTCAGAGTTTTCCGCGCTTCGCGGTACTCCTCATGAAGCTGGTCCCCGCCACCGTCTCCACGGTGACGTCGCCTGCTGCGGGTGTAGGACCTCCGGGCATGAGTACACGCCGCACGGAGGTCCGCCAACTCCTGGGACCACCAGTAGACCTCCTTCCGAGGAGGCCGACGACCTCGGATGCGGGGCATGGCCGTATCGCAAATATGCGTAATCGCATCGCGAAAACGGCCAGCCCCCACGTCCACGCCGACCTCCCCGGTCGGGGCCTGCGGAGACAGCCAAGATTGAACAATGGCCGCCTCCTCTAGTAGGTCCCTATCGAGCTTGGCGACAGCCCACCGCGGAAAGCGGGATGTATGCCGCGCCGTGTGACCCCTACTGGGGCCCTGGGACCGGGAGAGCTCCAATCGGATATAGAGATGATCCGAGAGCGTCTCGACCTCTTCCAGGACACACCAGTTCCTTACTCGTGCGGCAACAGCAGGGGTAGCGAACGAAAGGTCCACTATCGACCCCCCTTGCTGTCGCACGCACGTGTTGGTGGAGCCTCTGTTCAGCAAACAGAGGCCCACCGAAGCCGCCCACTCCTCTACGGCTTCGCCCTTGGCGTCCGTCCTGGGGGACCCCCACGCAATGGATTTTGCGTTGAAGTCCCCCAGCACGAGGACGTGCCCAGACGCTAGTCGCCGCATCGAGGCCTCCAAGCTGTTAAGGAAGACCTCGAAGTCACTCAAACTCCGGTTGGGGGAGAAGTAAACACCGTAAACGGTGATCCCCCCCCACTCGGCGGCAACATATCCAGAGCCCTTGTCTCTGAGCGACAAGGGCGGGGAATGAGCCGCCGCGGAACCGACGACTGCCACGGAGCCGTCCCAGTCACCCATCCAGTTTGGACGGGGAGGAACGAAGTAGGGCTCCGCGACTACGGCAACACCGATCGACCACTGCGCCATGGTTTGCATTAAGAGATCCTGCGCCGCGGCACAGTGGTTTAGGTTCGTCTGGACAAGGAGGTTGGAGACGTGATCCATTAAGGGATCGTCTCTACAACCTCTTCCATGGGCGACGATGAAGACGCACGAACGACATCGGAGGCAGCCTGGGTCGATTGGCTAGCCCCCGATATCTGCTGAGAAGCGCGGGATGGCTTACAGCCCCCCTGCCCCATCTGGTGATTGGCGGGCTTGTTGTCCGCCGCACAAATAGGGCAGTGAGGCCCCTCACTGCCCTATTTGTGCGCAGAACATTCTGCCGCCTTGTGCCCCGGTCGACCGCAGCGGAAACAGAGACCGCTGCAGTCGAAGCAGTTCCCGCACTTGACGCGTGTGTGCCCCGATGCTAGGCATTTATAGCATCTCATCGGTCTTGCCGCCAGGACTGTTACCCTGGCACTCACAAAACCGATGAGAAGCCTGCCGGCGTCGCCCAAAACTTTGGCCGACGCCACGGGGCAACTCACCCACACTGCGCCAAGCCCTCCCGGACCGGGGCGAATGGCGCCAACTCTGACGCTCTCCGCGTTGCAACCCGTCTTTGCCCGGATTGCAACGCGAACGTCTTCGGCCGTCACCGAATCGTCCAGGCCCGAGATGCGCAACTCAGCGCATTTCGTAGGCCTGGCGATCTTGACACCATCCGTGTCCGAAAATACACCCCGCAGCTTCTCAGCAAACGTGTCCGCAGTCTTGGCGCCTTCAGCCCCAGGGAACTCGAGGATTCGAGCTCCCGTTTGGGCGAGGCGCAGTCGAACCCCTGCCGTCGCGAAGTCGCCGGCGAGACAGTCCCGGGCCGTCTTAAAGACGGCCGCGTAGGACAGTCCCCCACTTGCCGCCTCCGGTGACACCGTGACCACTACAGCCGCGGTCTTAGGCGGCTGCAACTTCCGCGGCTTCTTTGGGGTGGCCCTTGCCACCGATGACGACTGCGGGCCAGAGGCCGCCTTTTGGGCAGCCTTCTTGGCCCGCTTCTTGGCCTTCTTCGACTTCTTTGACCCCCCGACTACCTGCCAACCCTCATTGGAGGGGGCAGATGTGGAGGGGCCAGGCAGGGGTATTGGAGTGGGGAGCGGAGCAATCTCCACTCCCCACTCCGGCCGGGACGCAGATGGGGACGGCTGGGACGTAGACGGAGCCGGCCGCGGCTCAGACAGGGCCGGCTGAAACGCAGACGGGGCCGGACCGGGGCGCTCCGCCCGGGATTGGGAGAACTGAGCACTCAGCTCCGCCACCTGCTCCGTCAGGCGAGCCACGTCCCCTGCGAGGGATTCCACAACTCCTGCTAAGGCGGAGGAGGAGTCCTTAAGGGCCCTCACAAAAGGGCCCTTCAGGTTCACTGACTTGGTGGCCACCTTGTGGATGATGGCCACCGCCGCCTGCGCCCTCTCCTGCAATGAGGCCGGTGATTGGGGCACGGTATCCCCTTCCACCGTCTCCCCGATCGTAAGCAGGAGACCAGCGATCTCCTCTTCCGCCTGCAATTCGCCGTCTGCCCGAGTCCGCCTATAGGATTCCGCCTTACAAAAGGCGGAACCCGACGGGGCCGAGATTGGAGTACGTGACCTCCCTCTGTGGCTGCTCGGGATTTTAGAGGGAGGCAACATCTCTTGGGAGGTGTCGCTCTCCCCACCCCTGAAAAGTCCCCGTTTGCGGCTCTCACATGGCTCCATGTCCATAGACTCCAATGCATCAGTATTGGAGTTACTATCCGAGCCATCCGATGATAAGGTGGACCTTGAACGCGTGCGTTCTGATGTTCTTCGGCTCCCAGCAGTCAGATCGACTTTTGGGAGCCCCACCGACGCAGGCGTACCCGAAACAGCCTCCTCCTCGGTAGACGACTGGTCTTCCGCCTTTAGGAACTGCCCCTTGGCGTTCCTCCTTGCCTTCCTCTTCTTCTCCTTCTCCCTTGTATCCGCGTCCTTCGCGATGTTTTGGTTGCCGGATTTACCGCTCGGCAACGGGCGTGTAAGACATTGAATGCCCCCCCCATAATACGATTGGGGGCTGCCGGAGCCGACTGGCTCCGGGAGGGATTCCCCAGACGCGTCGCGTCTAGGACCCTCCTGGGTAGGTTTTTGCCTATTTTGTTCCATGTCATAATTTTTTTGAAGTTTAATGTCCTCCGACAGAGGACGCCCTTGGCACTGGACTCCCTCCAGCGATTCAGCTCATTAGCGGCGGGGCGGTGTGTCGGACTCGAACCGACTAAAACCACACGGTGTGCCACTCTGCGCCTGTAAAGGGAGGAGTCCGGGAACTGCTGTTATTACGCCGTCCAGACCCCTCCCAGCGCTTGCCCGCACAGAAGCGGGCACCCTCTCCATAACCTCTCCTTTTAGGCGACGTACGGCACACGCGTAACGTCGCCTCCTCGCGGGTGGCCACTAGAGCGGATGGAAGGGAAAGCCCGTCCCGACCATCCGCGGCCACACTCAGGGCGGCATGAGGCGCAGGTGAGCGCGCCTCCGCTGCCCGGTTCGCCGGCGGCGGATCGGGTCCGAGTGGAGGTCGTCCTCCCGGGCCTTCTCCGCCACCTCCTTCTGCGAGATTACATCTTCGCAGAAGGTTGCGACCGCGGTAAAACTGCTGTCGCTACCGGCCATGGAGCGTATGACGGCCGGTAGCGAGAGATCTCCTCCGATGACTGCAGTGAGGGCCCGGCGTTGCGACGCCCAAGCGGGGCAAATCGCCAGCGTGTGCTGAGCCGAGTCTTCACTGCAGTCGCAGTGGTGGCAGGCGGGACTCAATTCCCTCCTAGCGACCGAGTGCAGGTACTTTCCGAAGCAACCGTGCCCGGAGAGTACCTGCGTCAGTCGGAAGGAAAGGGTCCCGTGCTGCCGCCCTGCCCACTCGAGGATGACCGGCTGGAGGGCCTCCACGGCGGCAAAGCCAGCGCGTGGAGTCTCCAGTCGGAAAGTCCAGCGAGCCATCGTGGCTCGACGGGCGGCTTCACGCCACTCGCGTACCTCTTCGGGCGGAGGGCGGATGCCTCTCTCCGCCCGGTATTCAGCCACCCGTCGATAAACTTCGGCGAGCACTTCCGCCTCCAAATCCCACGGGGGTGTCCCGGCCAACGCACACGCTGCCTCGGTCGACACCGTGCGGTAACCACGTATCGCTCTGACCGCCAGTACCCTCTGAGGCCGCCAGAGGCGCGCCTTGTTCTGGGCGGTCAGAGCCGTGACCCACACCGGTGCGCCGTACAGCGCCATCGACCGGACCACCCCCGTGTAGAGGAGTCGCGTTGCGACGCTGGCTCCACCCAAATTGGGCAATAGTCGCCCAAGGGCAGAGGCAGCGTCGACCAGCTTCGGACCAAGCTGTCGGAAGTGCTCGTCGAAGAGCCACCTACCGTCGAGGATCAGACCCAGATACTTCATCTGGGCCCGAACGGGGGGGGGGGAACCTAACCTAACCTAACCTAACCAGTCCCGCTTACTCTGTGACCGCGCGAACAGTGATTGTTAGTCGCTCCGCAATTTAAAATTACAAAAAGTGGTAAAATTCTATAAAACATAAAGTGTTACATATTAAAAGATTCAGAATCGCGAGCCCGTCATAACGGTGAAAACCGCGCAAAAATCCAACAAAAATTCGCGGTTTTTTCATATTAAAACAACATTTTATGGTTAAGTTTAGTGAAAAATTTGTGTTAAAACGTAAAAAACTCCGGAAAACGATCTGTGACCTCTGGTTTTTGAACTGTGGGAGGGTGCGTCTCGGAGATACCTATCTCCTGAGACCCCTTTCAGATTTTTCAAGACAATTTTGGGAAAGTTACAGCACTTTTCCTGAAAACCACGTGGCCACGAGGTCCCAGATCCCGTTGAGTTACAGCGATACGAGGATTACAGTGACGTGCAGGACTACCAACGGAACAAGGAACCGTTTCAAGAACCTAAAAAAGTTAAGTGGATTTTGAGTTATAGAGGATCAAAGTGCCATAAACTTTAGTTAACCCTAGCTCCTAGGGTAGATCTATGACCCCCCATTTTTAAAATTTTAGCTTAAAGCCTAATAAGTAAAGATCACTATAAAAAAAATTCTAGAGTAATCTGAATTGAAACTCCCAAAATATTGACCAATAAACTCTTACGAAAAATTTTCAAAAATTTCTTGTGTAAAAGTCGGCTAAGGGTTGGAAATTCCACCCTTAGACCTGAACTATATAGTGTGGAAGATAGCCTTCCTTAAGAGCTATAAACTGAAACTTTTCTCGAAAAGATTAGACGATAAACAGTGTACGGCCCAGGACCTTCTGGCCCAATCCATGGCGCAGTGGCAGACGACAATGGCAGTAGTCGCCGAGCCGTATTGCGTTCGCAACAGCCCTAACTGGGCCGGCGACCGCGGCGGCTCGGTGGCTATCGTCGCTCAGCGAACGGCCCCTCCTTTCGACAGAGTGCGGAAGGGCCGAGGGTGCGTACTCGTCGCGCTGGGTGGCGCTGCGGTCATTGGGGTGTACTGTCCCCCCAGCAGAAGCCTCGCCGAGTTCGAGCAGTTGCTCACGGAGGTCGGGGCTCTGCTGGCGGAAGTGCACCCCACCCCGGCTGTGGTGGCCGGGGATTTCAACGCTCACTCACGGGCGTGGGGATCCCCGGCGACTGATGCCCGGGGGGAGATGGTGGAGGAGTGGGCGGTGTCCCAAGGCTTGGTGCTGCTGAACCGAGGGGCGGTCCATACGTTTGTGCGGGCCCGGGCCGGGTCGGTAGTCGATCTTTCTTTCGCGAGCTCTGGCCTGGCCCGTCGCATACACAACTGGCGGGTCGTCGAGGGGGTGGAGACTTCGTCTGACCACCGGTACATCCGGTTCGACATCGTCTCTGCCCCCGCGGCGACGCCGCGTGTGGCACTGGACCACCCCGTGGTAGGAGAAGGTCCGCGGTGGCGGCTCGGAACACTGGACCGGGAGCTGGCCCGAGAGGCGGCTATCGTCGAGCGATGGGCTGCTGTCGACAGCGGTCAGGACGTGGACGCGAGATGCGAGTGGCTCGCTGGAGCACTGACTCGCGTCTGCGACGCGGCGATGCAGAGGGCGAGACCTATCCCGCCCCGGAGGCAGGTGTACTGGTGGCGTCCCCACTTGGCCGAGCTGCGTGCCGCAAGTCACGCGGCCCAGAGGCAGTACACCCGCAGCCGAAGGCGGGCCGTTAGGGATCTCGCCCGCGAAGAAGAGTTGCACGCCGCGTACCTTTCCGCTCGTCGGGCCCTCAGCTCGGCGATCAAAGCCGCCAAGGACGAGGCCTGGAAGGAGTGGCTCGAGAGCCTCGACCGAGATCCGTGGGGGCGGCCGTACAAGATTGTGAGTCAGAAACTCCAGCCTTGGGCGCCTCCCCTCACCAGAACTCTCGAGCCGAGCCTTCTGGACCGAGTGGTCAGCTCCCTCTTCCCTGCCAGGGAAGAGTGGACCCCGCCGCGGATGGGAGCACCAAGCCAGGTGCCGGCAGACGAAGGGGCGATACCTCCCGTGTCCGAGGCCGAGTTAGGGGCTGCGATACTGGCACTCCGGTCCAGGAATCGCGCCCCGGGCCCGGACGGCGTCCCTGGGAAGGTTATCGTCACCGTCATGCCGGCACTAGAGGAGGAGACGCTGTCCCTCATGTCGGAGTGTCTGGTGTCGGGGAGAGTCCCTCGACGATGGAAAACCGGCAAGCTCGTGCTGCTCAAAAAGCACGGGCGCCCAGCCGAATCGCCGTCGGCCTACCGCCCCATCGTGTTGCTCGACGAGATGTGCAAGCTTTTTGAGCGGGTGCTCGCTGCGCGTCTCGTCGGCCACCTGGAGGGGGCGGGGCCCAATCTGAGCGATGGCCAGTTCGGCTTCCGTCGTGGGAGGTCGACCCTCGACGCGATATCCCGACTGCGGGACAGCGTCAATGAAGCGGTCTCCGGGGGTGAGGTGCTGTTGGCTGTATCGTTGGATATAGCGAACGCCTTCAACACCCTCCCCTGGGGAACCATTGCGGAGGCGTTGAGGTACCACAATGTCCCGTGGTACCTCAGGCGCGTCCTTGCGGACTACTTCGTGGACCGGGTCATCATTTACCCGGCCCAAGACGGGGTGGTCCGCAGGGGCATGTCTTGTGGCGTTCCACAGGGGTCGGTCCTCGGGCCGCTCCTGTGGAACATAGGTTATGATTGGGTCCTGCGGGGTGCTAATCTTCGGGGGGTCGGTGTACTTTGCTACGCCGACGATACCCTAGTCACCGCGCGGGCCCCCACATTTCGGGACGCCGCCGTCCTTGCCACGGCAGGTGTAGCCCACGTAGTGCGTCGCATCGAGGCGCTCGGCCTAAAAGTCGCCCTCGAAAAGTCCGAGGCCCTCTTCTTCCACGGGCCCCGGCAGACGCCGCCTCGAGATAGGACCATCATGGTGGGCGGCATCCCCATCGCTGTCGGGACCAGCCTGAAATACCTCGGGCTCGTTCTCGACAGTCGGTGGCGGTTTGCGGAGCATTTCCGGCAGCTGGCACCGAAGTTGCTGGCATTTGCCGGAATGCTCTCGCGGTTGCTGCCCAACAGCGGAGGCCCAGGGTCTGCATGCCGCCGCCTCTATGACGGAGTGGTGCGCTCCAAGGCGCTCTACGGAGCGCCCATATGGGCGGAGGCCCTCTGCCCGGAGAATATCGCGCTGCTGCGACGACCGCAGCGCGCCATAGCGCAGAGGGCTGCACGGGCGTACCACACCGTCTCTTACGAGGCGGCGTGTCTGATTGCGGGGAGTATCCCCTGGGATCTCGAGGCCGGCGTCCTCAAGAGGGTGTACGACGGGGGCGCCCTGATGCGGCGTGCTATCGGGGGTCGGCCGCCTCTGGAGGAGATCGATCGCTGGAGACAATCGGCTCGCGATGATCTCTTCCGGAAGTGGGCCGAAAGACTGCGGGCGACGCGCAGCGGATCGCTGCTTGTAGGGGCCGTCAGGCCCGTCCTGCGTCAGTGGGTAGAGAGGGGTCATGGGGCCCCGTCATACCACCTCACCCAACTTCTCACGGGCCATGGCTGTTTTGCCAAGTACCTGTGGGAAGTGGTGGGGATAGAGTCGGAGCACCGGTGCCGAAACTGCACCAGCGGAGACCCTGACACGGCCTACCACACCCTGGCTGTGTGTGAGGCGTGGGACGGACAAAGGACGGCCCTCATGAGCACCATTGGTGCGGACCTCTCGCTGTCGGTCGTAGTGTCAGCTATGGCCGGCAGCGAAGAGTGTTGGGCTGCCGTTGCCTCGTTCGCTGACGAGGTGATGGCGGCCAAGAGAGAGGCTCTGCGGGAGCGGGAGCGAGCTGGGCTCACTCTTCCGCCCCGCAGACCCGCGGCGAGGGGGCGCCGGCGAGCACAATTCGCCCGCGTCCCCGAATGAGAGTGGCCACGGGCGGTGGGTCGGGGGACCTGCTGCCCCACGCTAATGTGGCGGAATGCGCCCCTCTGTGTTCCTGGGGTGCATTCATGAGGAGGACAGGCCCCATCATCTGGGCTCGGTGGCCCGGATGGTGGGGCCTCGACAGAGGTGAGCCCGATAAAAAGGGCGTCCCTAGCCGAGTCGCGGTGAGCAAACTATCCCGCGGCTCGGTTTAGGTGAAGGAGGAACACCGTGGTGGTTTAGTGGGTAGTCTGGCCTCTCTTCGAGGTCAGGAGTCCCACACGAAGCGATCCCCCTGCCCCCGCGGGGGGTGAGCGAAGTGCGTAAATGCATTCCACCACGTTAAAAAAAAAAAAAAAAAACCTAACCTAACCTGGGGCGCGGCGTCGGGTAACCTCCACGTTGGCTTACGCGTTTCTTCCCCCTTTGGACTCCGGTCCTGGGGAGCAGAAGCGTGGAGGCTGGTGCGCCCTGGACAGGCGGTCAGTATACTCTGTCTCTGAGGAGCTCTGTATGCTGGCCGTCTGACCAATAACCCGACAGCCCTTTTCAGGGCTTGGCCTCATTGCACGAGGGGGTCGCGGGGTGGGATCCGCAGCAGCCCTTTTCAGGGCTCGGCGGGATCGAGGGGCGGGTCGGCCCACTGTTGACTCAGGGGCTGACAGGCACAGCATACAGCACAGCACAGACAGCATAGTCGTAAAAAGCGGACCTCTCGCCGTAGGCTGTGGCTCCGGCTATGGCCGGCGGCGATGAGTGTCGGGCTGCCGTCGCCTCGCGGCTGATGGCGGCCGAGAGGAGGGGCTCTGCTGGGGCGGGAGTGGGCTGGGCTCGCTCTTTCGCCCCGCGGGCCACGGGGACGCCGGCGGGCGGAGTTCGCACGCGTCCCGGGGAGGGATGCCGGCGGGCGAAGTTCGCACGCGTCCCTGGGTGAGAGTGGCCACGGGCGGTGGGTCGGGGGATTTGCCGCCCCATGCTAATGTGGCGGAATGCGCCCTTCTGTGTTTCCGGGGTGCATTCAGGAGAAGAGCCCGACAACAAAGGGCGTCCCTAGCCGAGTCGCGGTGAGCAAACTATCCCGTGGCTCGGATTAGGTGAAGGAGGAACACCGTGGTGGTTTAGTGGGTAGTCTGGCTTCTCTTTGAGGTCAGGAGTCCCACACGAAGCGAACCCCCTGCCCCCGCGGGAGGCGAGCGAAGTGCGTAAATGCATTCCACCACGTAAAAAAAAAAAAAAAAAAAACCTAACAAAATCCTATAAAAAAGTAAATTATAGGTACCTAGGTACCTATGCTATAACCTTACAAAATTCTAAAAATATCGAGAAAACCAATTAGTATCTACAAAAGACTATTTGCTAATTATTTAGGTACAACAAAAATCGCCTGCTTATACCTATGCTATAACCTGACAAAATCCTAAAAAAAAACTTCGTTTAAAAAAACTGACTTCAAAAACTACCTAACTTAATTTGCATGCTACCTAGGTTTGAAGTCAGTGCCAAGCCAAATGTAATAGTAGGTATCACACTCGCTACATTTCGAGACGAACGTCAACGACGTCACCGACGCTTCAGTTGTTTTGTTCTACGCGAAGAGCAGCTATCCCGCTCAAGGTCACGCGCGGCGAGTGCGGTACCTACTATTACATTTTGGCTTGGCACCGACTTCAAACCTATGAATAGGTAGCACATACAAATTAAGTTATTTGATACTTTTTAGTTTTTTCGGTTCGGTTTTTTTAAACGAAGTTTTTTTTATTTTTCACTTTTTAGTCTTTCTCAAGTCTCTCGTCATCATTTCACCTAAATAACTTGAAAGAATACGACTAAAGGTAACATACATGCTGTATAAAATCGAAAGGACTTCAGGTATTTTTTTGTAATAAAATCTCAAATGGACTATCTTCTATAGGTAATATAGGTAATTCAAGTGATTTGAGGTAAACTGACTATCTGAGGTTAACTGTGATATCGTTAAGACCCGTTTTATATATTATGAAATTAAATGATGTCTACAGAATATGAAGGCATGCAGACAATTGCTTTAACTTCGTTGCAGGCGCTTACATAAATTTGAGGGTTTCCTTCGATTTCCTTAGGATCCCATCATCAGATCCTGATATGGTGGCCATGGGACCACATGGGGAGCATACCCTTTCGAATACAAAAAGAATTTCCAAAATCGGTTCACAAATTGACGGAATAATCCGTGTACATACATTAAAAAAAATATGCCGATGAAATTGAGAACCTCATCCTTTTGGCAGTCGGTTAAAAAAAATATACCGATGAAATTGAGAACCTCCTCCTTTTGGAAGTCGGTTAAAAATACAGTAGAAATATTATAATACCAAGTAATATTTATAGTAGGTAGAACAAAAATCAAGTAAATAGTTCCAAAAATAACTTTTTATCCGAATTTACATTCAAGAACTACTACTGAGTTTTTAAGTCGATTTGGGTGCGTGTGTCGCGTAGGGAGCCGACCGACCGCGCGGGTACTGCTTTTTAAACAATTTGGACGTGTTATCATAATTATAAATGACCATTTAACGTTTATGGCATTCTAGTTTTTGGTTCAGTATCAATAAGAGCATCCTAAAAAATCTAAATTTCTTTAATGTACAGAATTGATCTTATACACTTTTCTTATGCGTTTAAAAGTAATCATATTACGTACCTATTGTAAAGTTAGTTACTTGATTCCAAAAGATGTCGCTGTTTTGAGCACAGAAACAATTTTCAAGAAAATGTAATTGCTTCAGTATCGATTAGAGAGCCCTCCCAAAAATTCATCTAAATTTCTTTAATGTACAGAACTGAACTGTTACATTTTTATTATACGTTAAAAAGAGTAATCATATTACGTACCTATTGTAAAGTTAGTTACTTGATTCCAAAAGATGTCGCTGTTTTAAGCAAAGAAATTTTTCAAGAAAATTTAAAACAACCCTTTCTATGGAAAGAGAGAACACAAAACAAATACCTACCAATCAAACACTAACTATATACCACATTAATCACAATGCTTGTGCATAAAACGTTCCCACGATTATTTTGAATATTTAAGTCATGCGGGCACAACCAAACACACAGATTCGACGCCTACAGAGAGATATAGATATTCTTTTTCCTATGGATAGAGGTTGCGATAAATCAAATACTTAATGCTACACCGAATTATACGTAATACGTTCTACGATTATTCCACGATATATTAATGAAAGTGTTATTAATTACGCATGGCTGGCAATAGATGTCACTACATGTTGTTTTGCGTAATGATAAATTTTTTATAATTTTTTTTCCAATACATAGAGAGATTGTGATAAATTAAATACTTTATGCTACAATCTTCAGAGTATCTCCTTTCTAACAAAAAAAGAATTATTGCAATCGGACTACTCGTTAATGAATTACAATTAATTACACATTTTGACTTTCATCTCCCCTCCCAAGGAAACCGTCCGGAATTTCGGAATAAAAAGTATCCTATGTCCTACCTCGGAGTATGAACTCAAATCATGCCAAGTTTCATTTGAATCCATTCAGTAGTTTCGGCGTGATGCGCGGCCAAGATACAGACAGACAGACAGACAAAAATGAAAAAAAAAATCGTTCAGTATCGATAACAGAGTGCCCTCCAAAAAAAATTTCAAAATATCTTCAATGTACAGAATTTGACCTGTTACATTTTTATTATAAGTATAGATAAAAACTTAAAAAAAAAAAAACCGACTTCCAAAAAACATCCAACGAAAACTCTCTGCCAAAAAAACACTTAAAAGCGTAAAATAAACTGGTTCTTCATAAATTGCCTACACCTAATTGTTGGATTTCGAACGTCATTATAATGGCAACATTTTGATTGTCACTTTTTCTTGTTGACGTTTGAGGTTAAGGTAAAAGAAGTACTTGAAAGACGCGTGTTGAAAACGGTAGACGATTGTTTTGAGAACCGTAATTAATTGATATTAAGCCAATTGTATTGTCCAGGTCGTGGACTCGCGAGTTTTGTAGGCGCGTTCCGCGATAGCTGAAGCGAGTGAGTTGTAATTCGAATATCCGTGATAGCTGATACGAGTTTATTGTAATTCGAATACCTTGGAAGTTGTACAGCACTTTAGGAGTTTATGAGTGTGTGACGACGTAGAGAAGAACAGCTACCCGAGAGATCTCTTGGAACGCCGAGAACACTCAAGCCACACACTCCAGTAAGTGCTTGATGAATTTAGTTTAGATTAAGAACACGGTGAAACGCCGTGGATCATTCTTCTTGCCAATGGACTAGCAGCGAGTTAGTGCTTATACTCATGGGTCCTATAGGTATTACGTTTATTTTTACGTCCTAACGTATTACGTTTACGTACGTATTAATTTTCCATGGCGGATGGCGCCACTGTGCCTTTGTAAACATCGACTCCGTAATTTTAAGTAAATTAAAATTCAATTTAGTGTGTAGTGAATATAGTCTGTAAAAAAATATAAAGGTAGTAGAGCCACGCTGATTTCAGCACGAACGGGCCGGCTCGACCGGGGCGGTACTACCCTCGCACAGAAAATCAACGTAAAATGACAGCGTTCGTGCTGTCGTGTTTCGTTGGTGAGTGCGAGACCGGGGGCCCAATTAGTCTAGTCAACAAGTTTCATACTTGTTGACTGGACTAAAAGATGCAGTAGCATCACTAGGCCGCCATAGTGTGGGTCGCCATACTGCATTGTCTGCATTCGCAGTGAGTATGGTGACCACCACTCTTGGATTCTGCTTATGTTTTCCATCAGGCAGAGCAGAGTCATTTTGGCGGGCCAAACATAAAAAAAAAAAAAAAAAAAAAAAAAAAAACTTTATAGCCCGATTGTCGTGTACAAACGTTAACCTGGTGATTGTAGACCAATCTCCAACGTAAATAAGTGTGTAACCAAGTGACTATAGTTAGTGATTTTAACTATCATGGACAGTAAATAAGATCTACAAACCTGGTAATTCGTGAGTAATTAGACTTATAATCATCTTTAAAAAACATAAAACTGTATTTTCTTGTGAACTCATAAGTAAAAAACAAGTGGTTTTTCAAAAAACGTTAGAGAAAATCTGATAATCAAATTGACCAATCAGGTTTGAGGACATGTAACACAAAATATGACCCGTAAGTGACACCCAGCGACCTCTGGTGCACAATAGATGCATTAGCTAGAACTGCATCAACATTGTTTCTGGTTCATTATAGATAAGGTATATTATCTCGGTCAACGACATCTAGCGGGTCTCTGTTGAACTACGTTGTGAGTTCGATGACGATCACCTTGGTAAGCTCAAATCAATAACGTCAAACTATAAGCGTAACAACAGCAGCAAGATGGCACCGCTTGTCTCATGTCACAAATGTAAGAAAGAGATTGATCATAGAAACACAATTCTACCTGGTCATAAAGGTCAAGAAGCCAGAAAGAATTCGAAGTGGGAGTGTAAAACTTGTGAGCAAAAGGCAAAAAGACAAGATACATCGGTCTCGGAGACAGCAAATGTGACGATGCGAAGAATGCAACTTATCTCAAAAGTTAAGAAAGGTGATATCGCATCTACCATATCACCAGCTAATACGCCTTGGTCCACCCCAAGAAGTAGAATCAGCGAGGAAAACAATATAACCATACCTATGTTCCACATGCAAGATGACTCACTGATTGGGGCCGAACACACGTTATCCAAAAGTATGGACTACACCATAACCGACGTTATACCTATACAGGAAATGCAAGAAACTGTTGTACAACTCCAGTCTGAGCTAATTACGTCACAAAGTGAAATCGAAAATCTAATACTTGAAAATAACGATCTCCGTAGTCAAGTCATGAAATTAACAAAAGAAAATGCTACACTAAAAAAATTTTTATCCCAATCAATTCCAGAGAAAACCGAAACAACAGAAATTAGTAGACATTCCTTGGAGCATACAAAGGCACTGCCTTTCGTTACGCCCTCTAGAAGACAAACATCCAAAACGGATACGCAACTACATGAGCTTGTCAAAAAGCAACGACAGAATCTCGCAACCTTGGAACAACAATTAAAACAAACTAAAGATGAGATATCAAACCTAAATAAACAAATATATGACTTACAACAATTACTAAACAAGGGAAAAAGTGGTACATTCACAAAGGCACAAGACTTAACTAACTCAAACTGTTTGAGCCAAAGGAAGGAGGTATCCAACAAACTATGTATCCTGACTAACTGTAACTCCTCCGGTCCACTGCAAATGATAGAGGATACTTTTGGTAGCCGATTCACTTACTGTCGCTATATCTCACCTAACTGTAATGTGGAACAAATGCTAACTAATATAGATATGAAGTTACTTAATTTTAACAGAAATGATTATTGTATTATTATAATAGGTGAAACAGATTTTAAACTTAAATACGACTATATAAAATTAGTACAAACTATAAAAAAATCCATAAAACACATAGTTCACACGAATATAATTATATGTGCACCCACTTATGTGCGAGGAGCTCTAATATATAACTATAAAATAGAATTATTTAACAATTTATTATATACAGATATACAAAACTATAATTATGCCTATTTTATTGATACCAATCGCAATCTATCATATGACATGTTCTCAAATCAAACTGGCAAACCCAATAGGAGAGGAATAAATAACCTATACAAAGACATTAGAGATACTATATCAAATCTAGATAACCAATGCTCTAAGTTTTTTCGTAGAAAATAATAGTAGTAAAAACGGCATAAAAACTATATATAAAAAACGTGGGGGAAGGTCCAGGAGAAAGACACAGGTTAAGACAATTATTATGTATTACCAAAACGTAAGAGGCCTCCGAACGAAAACCGATGTATTTTATTGTAATGTGGCTACATGTGCCTGTGATTTTATTGGTCTTACCGAAACCTTCCTTAATACCTCAGTAAATGACGCAGAATTGTTTCCTGCGAACTATATAGTACTCCGTAAAGACAGAGCTGGTGATGTAGGATGGGGTGGCGTCCTATTAGCAGTGAAGGATTGTTACGTAGTTAGGAGAATTACTGACATTGATAATTTAACTGATGACAAGGAACTATTGTTTGCTTTAATAACGTGTAAAAATGTCAAATTGCTTGTATGTGTAGTATATTTACCACCTAGCTATAATGACAATCAGTATTTGAATGTATTAACCTGTATGGAGAACGCTATTACTATGTATTCCAAGTATCAGTTCATCATAATAGGTGATTTCAATTTAAAATCTTGTAGTAGCACAGTTAGAAATCAATTTAGTGACTTTTTGGAATACTGTCAGCTTCAGCAATGCAACAATATTAGTAATAAATATGGATGTGTCTTGGATTTGGTTTTAACAACGCTTGATTCTAAGAATGTATCTGTGGGTGCGGATGTCGAGCCGCTGGTGCCGATGGATGCCTATCACCCTCCTCTAGAAATATTGCTTAAAATACCGGTAAATACGGCAGCAAAACATCATTGTCCGAATAGCGCAAAGTCGGACCATAAAGAAACTGCCGAGTGGAGTTTCCGCAAAGCAGATTTTCATAGCTTATATGCGGATATCGCCAATATTGACTGGACGGACTTGTTACTGCAAAGTGATACCGACATAGCTGTAGGTATATTATACAACAAATTAAATCGTGTCATCACTGACAATGTTCCTCTTAAAAAGGTCACAAATGGTCACAGATATATATATCCTACTTGGTACACTGGTGAAATAATACACTACATAAAATTAAAATATTATAACTTAAGAATGTTTAAAATACATAATTTACAATTGAATAAAGAATTATTTAAATATTACAGAACCAAAGTAAAATGCCTCATTAATACGGCTTTCAATGCATACATAAAAAAAGTTGAAAATAATGTAGCACCTGAGCCATCAACTTTCTGGAAATACGTAAAAGACAAACGTAAAAATAGGCAACAAACTAGCGAATATATATTTAATGGTAGAACAGTCGAAGGGCAAGAGGCTGTCGATGCTTTTGCGCAATATTTTAGTTCGGTTTTTCACGAAAATGCTCCGCTATTAGATCCACAAGCAGCGCAACTTGACGCTGCTCATAATAGCTTTCTATCCAGGATCAGTGTTGAAAACATAAGCCCTTCGGACTTACAACGAGCAGTTCGCCGACTCAAAACGTCATCCGCGTATGGCCCTGATAACATACCGTCGTTTTTGGCTAAAGACTGTTTACCTGTGCTGGAGGGGCCTCTTTTATTTATATACAACCTGTCACTACGGCAGGGTATTTACCCAATGAGGTGGAAGACTTCTCGAGTAACGCCAGTACCCAAGTATGGTTCTTCAACAGATGTAACAAATTACAGGCCTATTGCAGTATTGTCGGTCCTCGGAAAGGTCTTTGAATCCATTATCAATGGCTACATATTCAATCAAATTAGTACGTACTTAAGTGATTGTCAACATGGTTTCCGACCTGCGCGCTCTACACTAACCAATCATATTAAATTCATAGACTACTTGAGCACTAGGGTGACTGCGGGCCGCCAAGTGGACGCAGCATATTTTGATTTCAAAAAGGCATTCGACCTTGTGGACAATGATGTGCTCTTGAGGAGACTTTCATTTGTGGGCTTTAGTACGCAGCTTTTGGGTTTCATGGCAGATTACCTTAGAGATCGCAGGGAGTATGTAAAGGTGGGAAATCATCGATCTCAAGAATACTATACTCGATCAGGAATAAGTCAAGGCAGTACCCTCGGTCCCACACTGTTTCTCATTATGATCGATGACTTGCCCAATGTCCTTTCTGGGACTGAGTGTCTGATGTTTGCTGATGATCTCAAGTTATTCCTCCCTATTACTAACAATGAGGATTGCAAGGCGATGCAAAGAGATATTGATGCGGTCGTATCATGGAGTGTAAAAAACAAACTATCACTCAACACCTCCAAATGCAAAATTATTACCTTCACGCGATCTCGATCACCAATCATAACCACTTACGAACTGGAAGTTGAACCGCTCGAGCGTGTCACTGGTATGCGTGACCTAGGGGTAACTATGGATGGTAAACTAAGTTTCCATGAACACATTAAACAAGTGTGTAAGGACGCAAATAGATCTTTAGGTTTCATTATTCGTACCTCGTATAAATTTAGTAATGTCCAGACCATAAGGCTGCTTTACAACGCCTATGTACGAAGTAGGTTGGAGTACAACGCTGTTGTTTGGCATCCCAAGGAACAGCTGTATACACTCATGATTGAGAAAGTCCAGCGTAGGTTCGCCCGGTTTATTTATAAACGTGCCTATGGCTACTACCCGTTTTTGTATCCTTCGATGTTTGTGTCTGGGATGGTTGGTCTCGATACGTTACAAACTAGGAGAGAGTATATGCACGTATTGCATTATTACTTGCTGCTGAACAATAGGGTAGACAATCCATCGGTACTTGAGTGCGTCCACCTTTATGTACCTAATAAGTATTTGAGTGGCACAGGACGACGGCAGCACCAATTGTTCACCTGCCCACCAACTTGGTGCTCTCCTCAGGCACGTAATAGCCCTACGGCTAGAGGAATTGAATATTTAAATACTTTCCTGCAAAATAGTCCAGATACAGACATATTTTTTGACAAACCTAGTGCTATTTTCTCTAATTATATACAGCTAAATAATAAATTTTAATTTGGGACATGAATAGTGACTGACCAATAAATTCAGTGTATTAATTAATCATTATTATTTTAACTTTAGTTTTCTTTGTTTTTTTGATTATTGCTATTATTATTTTTTACTTGAAATTTTCTTTTTTTGTCGTAAGATTGACAGTTATTTGTGTATAAATTTTGACATTGCTAGGGACATAAAATTGTAAGAATTAATTTATAATTTACGATTGACATTGTTGCTTATTCTGTATTATAATATATAATTGTGTATTATGTAATAAAATGTATTATGTAATTCACAGCATGCAAACGTTTTGGTAATGTACTGTAAGTTTGTACTGCTAATTTGAAATAAATAAATACTCACATAAAAAAATTACAGGTATCACAAAGTGATCGCACCATTGGTAGGAGGAGTGAACATTTTGGTAGCAGAAAGCGTGGTTAACCTCTGTGGCACTCCGTAGTGCACTCAGAAGGGGACATCTCGTTGTTAGGTAGGTAATTATACTGTTCCACTGTCCACATATCTTTGATTCCACTGATATAGCTATTTAGAATAGTATTTAAAAGAATTTGTTAGCATAATGATTGAATGTAGGTAGTTCAAACATTTAATTATTGGATTAATGTAAAACTTATTTTACTAATTGTTTACTGGTTTGAACTATATTGTATACTTAATATTGATTGTTGGGACAGTTGGTCCAATATATTAACCCAATCACACATTTGATTATTGGTTGAATTGTGAAACTTAATATTAAATATTAATTGTTTGGGACAATTGGTCATAGATATTGATGTAATACAATTAGATTTTGCTAGCCCAAAGACAATATTACTAGAATAATATTGTTATATCATTCTAATATTGTTTAGTGAAGCTTAAATTCAATTATTTTTAATAAAATTAACTTATTGTTAGTGGGCATTGATAAAGTGAAACTTGTAGGTAGATATATATCTGAGATTAAGTGACTGCACAAGCACTTAATAGGGTTTTATATAAAGTTCCTAATAGTGTTTAAATAGATAGTTTATATAATACATAAATATTGTAACTTGTAAGTATCGTTTTGCCGCTATGTCATTCTCATTGTACCGGGCTAAGATTAGCACAGAATTGAGATGGTTTACATCGGTTCAAGGTCTCCTAGGCCGACCAGATAGACAAGATGCACTGTTGGCTTGAGCTTTGGATGCGCCGGCCCGGCTGGAGGTTTTGATGGAAACGCGTACCAAGGTCGAGGCCCTTGAGGAGGAGAAGGTCAGCGATCAGATAAGATCCGCGATGCAGGCTGATGTTGACCAGTGCCTCTCAATTGTTGATGACATTCAGCAGCGCATAGCAGAAATCAAGCGCCAGCGCAGAACTGGCTGTGATGAAGAAGCTGTGGAAGGCCCACACTCTCGCGGGGTTGTATCAAAATTGCCTCAGATACAACTACCCAGCTTTGATGGAGAGCTCGGTGATTGGGTCAGCTTCATCAATTTATTTGATAGTTTGGTCCACTTAAGGGAGGATTTACCTAAGGCCTATAAGATGGCACAACTGATGTCAGCTCTGAAGGGAGAGCCTAGGGAACTGGTAGCCCATTTGACGGTGACCAAGGACAATTATGAGATTGCCCGTCAAATGTTGGTAAGGCGCTACCAGAATAAAAGAAGGCTGGTTGATGCTCAGCTCAAGAGGCTGATTAGCATCCCTTTAGTGACTCGGGTCTTTGCCATACAGGCAGAAGTGTTGAACCCGTTGTTGAGTGTCACTCGGGCATTAGAAGGCTTGCCGGTAGAAGAGTGGTCTTACATGTTAGTATACATAGTACTGTCCTGTCTGCCAGTCGATGTGCAGACCAGGTTTGAGCATCATCACGGTCAGGGTGCAGACAACTTGCCCACCTCTTCCCAACTTATGGAGTTTTTCTCGCAGAGAACATGAGTTCGTTCTCGAAGCCCGCTGCGGAGCCGCAGAAGGCTACTCGGAGCCCCGTGAGGAGGGGACTACCGCAGAGAGGGCCAAAGCAGTTGTATGGACACATGGGTGCCTCAACACCTGTACAGGATGCCTGCCTGTATTGTAAACAGGATGGCCATAGTGTGGCCGCCTGCCTTAGATTTAGGGACCAGAGAGTCCAAGGGCGACGCCAGATCACCAAGCAGCGTGGCTGGTGTTTTTTGTGTCTGGGTCCCCATTTAGCAAGGGATTGCGCTCGGTCCGCAATGTGTAAGTTTTGTGGAGGCCGACATCTTGAGTTGCTCTGCATGAATAGGCCCGGCCAACATCATGCAGATGGACAGGGCCGGACTCAGGGACAGATGGGGTCACGTACACAGGGCCGGACTTGGAAACTGGGTCCACGGGACCAGGGCCCTCATAGGGAAAATGTTGGGGGCGATGTTCAGGCCAACATCGCGCGCGGTTCCCCGACCTATTGGCAGGCCAGTGGCTCAGCTGGAGCTGGCACGGGCGGGTGTGCGGATGCGCTCTCGAGTACGGAGCGGTTAGTTAGATCGCCGCCTCGGGTGTCATCGCGCTCGCCGCCGACCACTAGAACGCCGCCTCGGGTGTCATCGCGCTCGCCGAAGATGATGACATTTCGTCGATTTTCGCCGCCCATCATGGAACGCCCTCGGTTGGATCACCGCACCCCCCCCCCCTATCCGTGGATGGCACCAAGTGGAGTGCCGCGACTGGAGGGGCACTTACGAGGGACCATGGGATCCCTATCACACTGATATGCCCGGTTGCTCGGGTTATAATGCGTGGGGCCCCGAGGGCCCCCGCTAGGAAATTGCAGCTCAATCAAATTTGGTCCCCAACCGGAGGCTATAGTCTTGCCCACTGCCTCCGTGTGTGTTTGGGGTTTGATCTCGACACCCCAGGTACGGTTGACGTGCTACTGGGAGTAGACGTTCTGGGTAAGTTTTTGCTGTCGGATCGGCGAGTCTTGCAGCATGATCGACTCATGGCTGTGGAGACTTGTGCCAGGAGAGTTGAACCCGTCGGATTGTGCATCCAGGGGATGCCGGGCTCCTGAATTAGTTAACCATCAGTTATGGTGGGGCCCTCCTTGGCTGGCAAGGAAGGAATCGGATTGGCCCCTTAACAACGCGAAGTTGTCTGTGGACTGTGGTATAGGAGCAGCCGTGTAGGTGACCCAGGAGGTCCAGGAGACTGACGCGAGTTTCCTGATTGAGCGGTATAGCTCTCTTGATAAATTGATCAATGTAAGTTGTTGGATCAGAAGATTCGTTCGGAACTACCACACTTCCCGCGAACAGCGAACGCTGAGCCCAATTCTGTCACCGGCAGAGCGAAATGAATCGCTTCTGAATTTGATCCGGTTGGTACAGTCTTCGAACTTTGGAGCAGAATTGGCGAGTCTACGAACTGGGCGTTCGAAATTGAAGGGTGCTGTCGCGCGTCTCAACCCGTTTATATATTCGGCCGGGTTGCTTCGGGAAGAAGGAAGATTGCGCAATGCGAATCTGCCGTATTCGGCTCGTCACCCCCTACTGCTTCCCAAGGGAGGGCAGTTGGTTGAGTTGTTGGTGACTGACCGGCATGTTAAAAACGCTCATGCAGGTTGTAACGCCTTGTTAGCTACACTTCAGAGGGAGTTTTGGATTTTGTCTGGGCGTCGTACCATACGGAACATCGTGTTTCGGTGCATGCCTTGTTATAGGAGCAAGGCTGCCACGATGCAGCCCCACATGGGGGATCTGCCCCCTGATCGGGTGAATGAGGCTAGGCCATGGGCGGGTGTTGGTACAGACTTTGCGGGCCCATTCTTAGTAAAAAGCTCGCGGCTGCGGAACGCGAAACAGTACAAGGCGTACCTTTGCGTGTTCGTCTGTTTATGCACAAAGGCGGTGCATCTCGAGCTCGTTGCTGATCTCACGACGGAAGCTTTTATTGCGTGCTTGGACAGATTCGTTTCCCGAAGGGGACTGCCAGCACTGATTCGTTCCGATAACGGAACCAACTTCGTAGGTGCAGAACGATACTTATGAGATGTAGTTAAGTTTTTAAATGAAAACAAAGTGGATATTGGAACAGCCCTCTCCCGTCGGGGTATACAATGGACCTTCAGTCCACCAGGTTGCCCCCACTGGGGCGGGATTTTTGAAGCCGTAGTAAAGTCAGCTAAGACGCATTTAGGGCGTATTGTAGGTCAGACCGCGCTGACATTTGAGGAACTCGCGACGTTGTTTTGTAAGATAGAAGCCGTTCTCAACTCGCGACCGTTGTGTCCGCTCAGCTCGGCTCCAAATGACCTGGAGGCGTTGACTCCAGGCCATTTCTTAATTGGTCAGCCACTTAACGCGCTGCCCGAACACCCGTTCGAAGATGTGAAATTGTTTCGGTTGTCTCGGTATCAGATGTTGCAGCAGTTTTCCCAGAATTTTTGGAAACGTTGGTCTTTAGAGTATCTGCACATTCTGCAACAGCGCCTTAAGTGGACTGACAAAACTAGTCCCCCTAATGTTGGTGACCTCGTGCTGGTTAAGGATGCTAACCTACCGCCACTGCGTTGGCACCGGGGGCGCATTGTTAACTTGTTCCATGGTAAGGATGGGACCCCCCGTTCCGCAGAGGCTCTTGTTGGGGACTCAGTTATCAAACGAGCGGTAGCAACGTTATCTCGCCTGCCTGTAGATTAGGGAACAGGTACGGACCTGTTCGAGCGGGTGACTGTTGGATTTCGAACGTCATTATAATGGCAACATTTTGATTGTTACTTTTTTTCGTGTTTGACGTTTTGACGTTTGAGGTTAAGGTAAAAAAAGTACTTGAAAGACGCGTGTTGAAAACGGTAGACGATTGTTTTGAGAACCGTAATTAATTGATATTAAGCTAATTGTATTGTCCAGGTCGTGAACTCGCGACAAGTATGTGTCAGTACCACTAGCAAATTCAACTGTTTTAAAACAAAACACATGAAATCAATATTAAATTTAAAAACTTTTTATAAAAAAAAAACGACTTCCAAAAAACCATCCAACGAAAACTCCCTGCCAAAAAACACTAAAAAGCGTAAAATAAACTGGCTCTTCATAAATTGCTATGTGCCAATTCTTGTCTATACCTAATTCTTTATTCAATTAAATAGTAGTATTATTGTGTATGCTAGGTACCCAAAATCTGTTTGAAGTCGGCGCCAAGCCAAATGTAAAAGTAGTACGCTTTTTAGTGTTTTTTGGCAGGGAGTTTTCGTTGGATGGTTTTTTGGAAGTCGGTTTTTTTTTTATAAAAAGTTTTTTAATTTTTTATAGTATAGTTTATTTTCTACTTTTTAGTTTGGTATATTTACAAAAGCGGGTTTGTTTAGTTTTTTAAAACTATTTTTTTTATATAGATGGTGCTTCCCGTGTGGTTCTATTTAAATTTGGTCTAGTTCTTGAAGTCTTTTTTTTTGTTAAACTAGATCTCAGCATTCTCAGCAATAAATAATAATATTTTGGACATCTAACACACAACGCCAAATAGTCCCAAGCTAAGCAGAGCTTGTAGTATGGCTACTAGACAGACAACTGATATGAATAGGAAAACTGGACACAAACCCTATACCGACTCATCTAACCGGCGCGATATACGAGAGACCTCGGTCTGGCAGAGAAGTAATAACTTCTCTCGACGTCGGGGCGGACCGTTCTGTTATCGACGTCTTTAAATCGGCCGGAACGCGCAAAACGTGGCCGGTGCGGCCCGTTCGTGAAAGAAAAAAAATAACAGTCCGTTTCTTATTTTTATTTAAAGTCGACTACCTACTTAAATTTGAACAAGTATACGATACACACTTCACGTCCTGTACATTCTTCAATAAATAACAACAGAAAGGAGCGGTCACACGGCACACAACACTGAGTCGTTAGGTCGGCACTGGGCGCCGGGCGGTCAGCGCACGCGCCTGTCGCGGCGCAGACGTCGGCGCGCGGCGTACAGCGCGGCGCCCAGCGCGCCCAGCAGCAGCGCCGCGCCGCCCGCGCCCGCCGCCGCGCCGCGCAGTCGCCCGTACGAGGGCACGCGCACTGGGCGCCGGGCGGTCAGCGCACGCGCTTGTCGCGGCGCAGACGTCGGCGCGCGGCGTACAGCGCGGCGCCCAGCGCGCCCAGCAGCAGCGCCGCGCCGCCCGCGCCCGCCGCCGCGCCGCGCAGTCGCCCGTACGAGGGCACGCGCACTGGGCGCCGGGCGGTCAGCGCACGCGCTTGTCGCGGCGCAGACGTCGGCGCGCGGCGCACAGCGCGGCGCCCAGCGCGCCCAGCAGCAGCGCCGCGCCGCCCGCGCCCGCCGCCGCGCCGCGCAGTCGCCCGTACGAGGGCACGCGCACTGGGCGCCGGGCGGTCAGCGCACGCGCAGACGTCGGCGCGCGGCGTACAGAGCGGCGCCCAGCGCGCCCAGCAGCAGCGCCGCGCCGCCCGCGCCCGCCGCCGCGCCGCGCAGTCGCCCGTACGAGGGCACGCGCACTGGGCGCCGGGCGGTCAGCGCACGCGCAGACGTCGGCGCGCGGCGTACAGAGCGGCGCCCAGCGCGCCCAGCAGCAGCGCCGCGCCGCCCGCGCCCGCCGCCGCGCCGCGCAGTCGCCCGTACGAGGGCACGCGCACTGGGCGCCGGGCGGTCAGCGCACGCGCTTGTCGCGGCGCAGACGTCGGCGCGCGGCGTACAGCGCGGCGCCCAGCGCGCCCAGCAGCAGCGCCGCGCCGCCCGCGCCCGCCGCCGCGCCGCGCAGTCGCCCGTACGAGGGCACGCGCACTGGGCGCCGGGCGGTCAGCGCACGCGCTTGTCGCGGCGCAGACGTCGGCGCGCGGCGTACAGCGCGGCGCCCAGCGCGCCCAGCAGCAGCGCCGCGCCGCCCGCGCCCGCCGCCGCGCCGCGCAGTCGCCCGTACGAGGGCACGCGCACTGGGCGCCGGGCGGTCAGCGCACGCGCAGACGTCGGCGCGCGGCGTACAGAGCGGCGCCCAGCGCGCCCAGCAGCAGCGCCGCGCCGCCCGCGCCCGCCGCCGCGCCGCGCAGTCGCCCGTACGAGGGCACGCGCACTGGGCGCCGGGCGGTCAGCGCACGCGCTTGTCGCGGCGCAGACGTCGGCGCGCGGCGTACAGCGCGGCGCCCAGCGCGCCCAGCAGCAGCGCCGCGCCGCCCGCGCCCGCCGCCGCGCCGCGCAGTCGCCCGTACGAGGGCACGCGCACACCCGCGCCGCCGCGCGCCCGCCCGCACGCCACGTGCGCCCAGTACCGCACGCCCTCCTCCGCCGGATTCACTGCAACGTTCACACGGATACTATCGTTATCTCGTCGGTACTAACATGTAGGAGTTATCGCTCCTTCTCGCCGTCGACCGACGCGTCGGCCGTGTGACGTGACGTATTTAGCTTCGGTACAGATATATACCAGACATATAACACTCAACGTTATCAGAAACCTGTTTCGAAAACTTGTTTAACGTGGGGGGAAATAATCTCATATTTCACGATGGATTGCGGAGAAGCCGCTACGTACCCAGCATATAATCGTGGTCGGTGTGTCCGGTGGCTATCAAGCGTTCGCCGGGCGGAGCTCCCTCGTACCACCGCACGCTGCAGCGCGAGGTGTCGTGCGGCTCGCGTTGCCAGCGCACGAGCGCCCCGTCGTCGATGAGCCGCACCGTCACCTCCAGCTCCTCACCGACGGTCTCCTCGGCTTCTCCCGCACCGTCCGTACCCGACTCCATAGATGTTTCTGTGGTAATGGCGGCGTATGGAATCTGCTCCCCGGTGATTGTCTCTTCCTCCGTGAAACCTAAAAAAACTTGGAAAGTTAAACAATGGATGTCACGAGGATTCCTCGCGTGAACGTTACATCTTACCGAGCGTTCTCGCAAACACGGGTTTGCTAAAGAGTCCGTCTCCGATAAGGTCCTGGGATAAAACGCGAAGTTCGTACTCGGTGCCGGGTCGAAGTCCCACTAGAGTGGCCTCTGTCACACCTCTGGACAAAATTTTCATTGTTCGCCACTCACTTACGGTCCTCTCGCGATACCACACGTTGTAATCCACTTCCATGCCGTTGTGCCCTACAAAAATTGTCAAATTATTTTTGAATCACGTCTATAATAAAAGCAAATCATAAGTCAGAGCTAACGTCTTACCCGGTACCCACGAAAGATGAAGCGAGTCGATAGAAGGCCGGACGGTGAGGTTGTAGGGCGCGCGCGGAGGCATGTTCTCGACGAGCAGTTCCGTCTCCACGTCGATGGAGGCGGCTTCGTTGCTAACGGTGCACACGTACACGCCTCGGTCTTCCTCCGAGACCTCAATGATAGTGAGGTTGCCGTCGCTCAGCACGTGGCGGCCGGCCGGCAGCTCGCTTCCATCTTTCTGCAGGGATGTGAATTGGCATTTATATTTATTTGATGATTCGGTTAGATGAGTGCGACGGAGAGATGCCTACCCGGGCCCAGTGCACGGTGGGCTCGTCGTGGTGCGAGCGCGCGGACGCGGCGCAGGGCAGGGTGAGGGTGGCGCCGAGGCGCGCCACGTAGAGCGGCTGCGGACGCGACGACAGCGCAGGCGGCTTCTGGACGCGCACGCGCACGCCGGGTGATGGACCTTCCGATCCCAGCGAGTTGTAAGGCGTGCACGAGTATTCACCTTCGTGTGACTCGTCTACCTGCATGTAAGTACGAAGTCAACTCTACACGAGTTTAACAACAATAAATGGAGCAAATTTTTAACACAATATTTATGTATCTTCGTAATCTTATGATAATAATCACCCCAAATCCGAATAAGGTATATATTAACGAAAATTTACCGTATTAGAGCCACGCTTCGGCATGAATGCCGAGCCGGCCGGGCTCGACCGGGTGATACCATGGCCTCACAGAAAACCGGTGTGAAATAGCGCTTGTGCTGTGTTTCAACGAGTAAGTGAGGATACCGGAGGCCCATACCCAAAATCTCCCCCTATCTCCCCCCCCCCCATCCCCCAAAGGCCGGCAACGCACTTGTGATGCCTCTGGTGTTGTGGGTGTCCATGGGCGGCGGTAATCGCTTAACGTTTCTTTTTTTTTCTTTTTTTTTTCCCGAAAAACTTCTAATATAAAAAAACCGGTAACCTGATTGAAGAGCAAGCTCCCGTTTCTGCTGTAGAACACGCCGGGTACGTTGTATGGGTCAAAGAGGAAGCCATCCTTTTCCCAGCGCAGATTGGTGAGGGGAGGGTTAGCGCTGAAGTGGCAGTCCAGGCTGGCCGACTTGCCGTACGGCAGGTACCGCTCCTTCGGCGCATACACCACTTTAGCTTTGTCTAAAAATAAACAACTGAAATGAATCACTTGACTCACAACATCCAAGCAGAACCAACACAATGCCACCATTTTCAATTTCAGGTAAAAAGCGCTTTATTTCATAACTTCGAGTTAGTGATTCTAGTCTAATGCTATTTATCTTCGTTTTTCACAATTATATTATCATGGTGAAAACGGTGGTGTTATGTTGCTTCTACACAACTAGAGGGGACAGACAGCTTATACAGAGACCCAAGTGGTTGGAAATCATTAACGTGGACGAGAAGGAAAAACAATAACAGGTATGTGAAATCTTACGGATTTCTAATGCCGATGATATCGAGTGACTCATACCGCACATAGGTTTGATCGAAGTCTCCCAAAAAACGACGGTTGAACCAATTAGCTGGTAGGTCTGAAGTTTCCACAACCGGTAACCGTTCTGTAGAGGTCCGTCCGGTTAATCTATCTATCTGTGTGTGTTTAGTGTTAACAGTCTCGTAGGTAAGTAGTAAGTTGAACTATTTCATAAAATTTCTGTTGATGCAAATAACTTTAGTGGTTTGAAAATACATATTAAATGTCAACTCCTATTTCACCCATTAGGGATAGAATATCCAGAAACGCTACGTAATTCGTTAATACTCATTTTTATCAGTAGCCCAAAAATAAAGTTTAATACTTTAATACAATCTTTCAACCCCTATTTTTATTTTTAAGCCAAAACTGTAATTTTTTTCATTTTTGTCTGTCTGTCTGTCTATCTGTCCGTCTGTCTGTCTGTCTGTATCTTGGCTGAATCTATTAGATGGATTCAATTGAAACTTGGCATGATTTGTGTTCATACTACGAGGTAGGACATGGGATACTTTTTATCCCGAAATTCAGCACGGTTTCTTGGAGAGAGGGGATGAAAGTCAAAGTATGTACTTAGTTATAATTCAATAACACATAGTCCGATTTCTTTCATTCTTTTTTTGCTAGAAAGATAAAAAATAAAAGATAACGGGAAAAGTCTTTTTTTTTGTCCGCGACTGTACACTGTCTGTGGGAAGCTGAGCGGATATGTAAATATGGCGGTACGAAGTTCGCTGGGTCAGCTAGTCAAAAATAATTCTAAAACGAGTAGGTAAGTACTCACATTGGACATCGAGAAAGGCGGCGGCGCTCTGCATGGCTCCATCGGGATCTCGCACATGACACTCGTACTCGCCAGGGTCAGAAGAGGCAGCGCGGCGCAGCACCAAGCTACCGTTGAGCGACAGCTCGCTGCGCAGCGCTAGCTCGGGGAACTCACTGAGCGGCGTGCCGTCTTTAAACCACGCGACCGCGGCCTCGGGCGTCTTGGGGAGGCACTCCAACTCGGCGCGCTCGCCCTCCAGCACCGTCACGTTCATCGGTGGAGTTACTATGAGATTACCTCCTGAACAAACGAGTCATTTCACACAGTGAGCTTCAAGTAATGGGGCAATCCCACATTCGTGTGAGAATCTGCTACAATGAATAGAAATACGAACTGCTTTATTAAGCGAATGTAGTGAAAATATTCACATCGTACAGAAGCGTGATTGTTGGTGAAGGTAATCAATGGCAGGACATGAATATTAGCAAGGTAGGTACCGTCAACTTCGAGGAAGTAGAAGGTGCCGTTGTTGCGCGCGGGCGGAGAGCGGTTGGGGAAGGTGACGCGGCAGCGGTACAGGCCGGAGTCGGTCTCGCGCACGGCACTCACGTTGATGGAGCCGCGGCCGAGGCCGAGCCGCCCGTCGAAGAGCCGCTGCACGCGTCCTCCCCACCGGTCGCCCTGCCGCACGCGCCCCTCGCTGCTGTACCACGACAGGATCGTCTCGCCCTGCTCGACACACCCAATACGTCACCGTTTACAATCTTATTAGGGACTAGCTGACCCGGCAAACTTCGTACCGCCATATTTAAATATCTGTCTCAGCTTCCCACAGGCAGTGTACAGTCGTGGACAAAAAAAGGACTTTGCCCGTTATCTTTTATTTTTTTTCTTTCTAGTAAAAAAAGAATGAATGAAAGCGGACTATGTGTTATTAAATTACAACCAAGTACATTATTTTGACTTTCATCCCCTCCTCCAGGAAACCGTGCTGAATTTCGGGATAAAAAGTATCCCATGTCCTACCTCGTAGTATGAACTCAAATCATGCCAAGTTTCAATTGAATCCATCTAATAGTTTCAGCGTGATGCGCAGCCAAGATACAGACAGATACTTATAATAAAAATGTAACAGGTCCGATTCTGTACATTTTGGAGTTCTCTCTATAATCGATACTGAAACCAAAACTGTATTTGTTTGTATTTGTATATTTTTTTTTTATGTATGTTCAGTGATTACTCCGTCAACTGTGGACCGATTTTGATTTTTTTTTGTATTCGAAAGGGTATGCTCCCGTGGTGGTCCCATTGCCACCATATATGGATCTGATAATGGGATCCCAGGGAAACCGAGAGAAACCGTCATTTTTTATAGGCACATACTATGTTTTTCTTATATTTTCTGAAGTTACACCAGTATTTGCATTTGGTAGTCATCATTTTATGATGATGAGCTGATGATGTAAGGTAAAACTCCTTAACGGTTAGTAGTTGGAGAATAAATCTTTAAATATCATGTGTATATATGTTACCTTTAGTGGTATTCTTTCAAATTACTTAGGTAAGCTGATGGTGGAAGGTGGAAGGTACAACTGCTCAACCGTTAGGAGTTGGAGTATAATTCTTTCAATTTCATACGTATCTAAAGACCTTCAGTCGTATATTTTCAAGTTATTTAGGTGAGCTGATGATAGAAGGTTAAACTCTTCAACAGTTAGGGATTAGAGGATGATTGTAATATTACACGTACGTATAGACCTTAATTTGTATTCTTGATGATGAAATAGTTCAACTTACTACTTACCAACGATTGTTTGCACTAAAAACTGAAAAATAAAAACTTTTTATAAAAAAAAAACCGACTTCCAAAAAACATCCAACGAAAACTCTCTGCCAAAAAAACACTTAAAAGCGTAAAATTAACTGGTTCTTCATAAATTGCCTATACCTAATTCTTTATTCATTTAAATAGTAGTATTATAATGTGTGCTAGGTAAAATCTGTTTGAAGTCGGTGCTAAGCCAAAAAGAATACAAACGAACAATTACAAAAGTCTGAGCGATAGTCACTTGGCACCGACGTGTTTTTTTGGCAGAGATTTAGGTTGGATGTTTTTTGGAAGTCGGTTTTTTTTTTATAAAAAGTTTTTTACAAGTTATGTTTCTGATGGCTTTATTTTTACCGATTACGTCTTCCTCTTAAATTAATAACATACGAGTCGAGTATATATATTTAGAAACCCCCTTTCAAACTCTAAGTCTTCTCGGAACGGACAGGAACTCGGAGAGGGATACCATAGGTTCTGAAGTATTGAAAAAATAATGTGCCATGTGTTTCTTAAGGTGGTCAAGTATATTTCTATTCTAGATCTAGATATTTATTGTACAGCCATGTAGCCTTCGGGTAGTCCGCTTTTTTGTAGAATAAGGCACCTGAGGCAGTTTCGATATACGCCCGCCGTAGATATTATGATTGAATTATGGTAAATAGAAGAGAATTTCCAATACAGTTGGTGACCAGACGGTGCCGCGGTGGAACGAGGCGACCACTTCTAGGAGAGTACGGGGGCTCTTCAGTACGACACGACGGTTCGATCAGCGTCTCGCTTCACGCCCGGTCCCGGCTACTTTAATATAAAAACTACTGTTAGTAAGGTTGCTATAATGTCACACAGAACTTCGTCTAGAAAACGGTAGCGAGACACAATTAGTAAATGGCGCTCAGCGTACCTACCTGTTATATCTGTACGGCTACATTGTACGGGAAACTGGGAGCGAGTCATGGTGACAAAGAGAGCAGCTGCATTTAGTTAGAGGATTAAATCAAATCAAATCAAAACAAAATCATTTATTCATCTAAGACACTAAGTGACACTTATGAACGTCAAATTGAAGCTATAGTTAAAAATCATAGATCGACACAAACACAGCATGTGCTGTATTGTCGAGGTAAATTAGGCGAAAACAGCAAAATCTACTGCCTGCCTGTGTCGATCCATAACTTCCAGTTTCCAAAATGCGTAGAGCTCATGAGAAGAATACTGGCAAAGAAACTCGTGGCTACTCTTTTTCAAAATCTGATTTTCAGGTACAATAGTGTTAGTATTACATGTAAGGTAAACAGTATGCAAGCTGTTGCCACCTGAAATTCCTTTTATTAAAAAGCTCCAAAATCTAACGCACAATCAACAAAAAAAAAGAGTTAAGACTTCATCATACACTTACGCCTATATTATGCGTGAAGGAGTGTACCGTATATACTTACATATGCATAGTGAATAACTGTTAATCTGAACAATTTTATTTATTAGTAAAGATAAGTGCGGCGCCGGGCTCGTGTCACACTAAAACTTTGTACCTACCTACAATGTCATTTCAACACACTTTAACATTCAAATGGTCAGTCAATGAAGTTAGTTCTGGAGCGATCTGGAGGCGTAATGGTCTCTGGTCTTCGAAACTCGTCATCACATTGTACTATGCTCGTGTACAGGTGTTCCTTATTTATCATAAGAGATATATACACTATAGATGCAAAGGACATCCCAACTTAACGTGAGACAGCGGGGTAATTATGTAACAAATGAACAGTAGAAATGAACAAGTTGTAGTGTGGTCAAGGTGACCGAGTAGGGAGCGGGACTGCACTAGGGCGCGTCGAGTGCCGCTCCTCCAACTAATCTGAAGAGTGTCAGCAAGTCGACAATTACGGCTCCCACGCGCTCGCGCATCTCGCGCTGCGCCTACAGCTCCACGGCGCGGCGGCGGCGGCTAATGCGCGCTCCTCCCACGCTCGCGCCGCCACCTGCCGCCGACGCCACGCCGTGTCCTGATAGCCACGGGAGCCGAATTCCTCACAATAAAGTTGTTGGCTTGTAACGAGATAATGACTCCACGCGCTGCTGCTGTGCGCGCCATTTACGAGAACGGCACCGCGGCCGCGCGACACGCTTCTAGAGAAAACATAACGCATATATCCTAATTGTCAAGTGAGTAAGTAGGCGTGAGCTCATTACGGTACTTAACGAATCTAACTCGACTCATCGCATTCTAAATAAACGAGATAACGCAGGAGACAGCAGTATGCTGCCATTGATCTATATCTTAATGTATGCTGCAGTAAATGTACATAGGTCTCGTCCTCCTAACCTCTGAAATTAATTTTAGTTTGACTAACGCCTAACATTTGTTTGGCGCGGGCACGGGCGAGGGGAGTGCACCCTCAGCAAATTTACCTACGTGCAGTGTACTCATAGGTGTTGCACAGTAGACGGTCTCCGAGTCATAAGAGCTGAGGTTGGTTGAAAGCTCTCCGTCATCCGCCGTGCTCACCAGATCTTGCGCCTATAGACTTCTACTTTTTCTTTTTCTTGGTGGTAAAGAAATTCATACCCGAGAGGCAGCTCGAAGAGTTTTTTGCCTCTCGTACAGCTGACTTCTTCAAAAAGGGCATCAATAAAGTACCACTGCTCAGGCAAATCTGCATCGATTGCTTAGATTATTAGTTTCAAAATATACAAAAAAACTTTTTATAAAAAAAACCGACTTCCAAAAAACATCCAACGAAAACTCTCTGCCAAAAAACACTTAAAAGCGTAAAATAAACTGGTTCTTCATAAATTGCCTATACCTAATTCTTTATTCATTTAAATAGTAGTATTATAATGTGTGCTAGGTACCTAGAATCTGTTTCAAGTCGGTGCCAGTGCCAAGTGACTATCGCTTAGACTTTTGTAATTGTTCGTTTGTATTCTTTTTGGCTTAGCACCGACTTCAAACAGATTTTAGGTACCATGGTCCATCGTTTTTACCTGTGTTGGGAGCATGCGCTGACAAACTTTCTGCTTTTATAAAATAACGAAGGTCTGGGGTTCCCGGGCTCTTAGTCCATAAGAAGAATTTTCATAGATAGTAAATGGAAGAAATTTTAGGGACTTTAATAAAAGAAGAAAGCGATTCGTGATTCTTTTGTTTTTAATTAAAAAGTTAACTTTTTTAATTGTAGAAAATTGGTACGAAAACAAATGTCATAGAATTTTTGTAACATTATTAATAAAATAATTAAAAATGTAATAAAATCTAATTATTAATAATCAGTGTTGTCACCTCTTACATTAATTACACATCGTCATCGATTGTTCACACTTCAAATTAAACTGGAATTACCAACAATTTTGCCGCCGTATTTTGTTTTTAGCATTGTTATTCTTTTTATATTTTTAAATTTTGAAAATAGAATAAAAGAGGTTTCATTTAGTATATACACTTTTTACGGAAACTAAAAAGATTTGAAACTATCAAGTCGTCAATAGTATAGGATTATGATTTCCCTAGACTTTGTTCAGGTGTGTAGTTTATTTTTAACCGACTTCCAAAATGAGGAGGTTCTCAATTTCATCAATTTTTTTTTAATGTATGTACATTGATTACTCCGTCAATTGATCCGTGGACCGATTTTGAAAATTATTATAATATATATAAAATAAATTATTTGTATTCGAAAGGGTATGCTCCCCATGTGGTCCCATGGCCACCATATCAGGATGTGATGATGGGATCCCAAGGAAATCGAAGGAAACCCTATACATAAAAAAAGTCAGTTAAAAACATACAGTAGAAAATAGAACCTCCTCTTTTTAGGAAGTCGGTTAAAAATCAGCTCTTATGCTATAACATAAGTAAAATTATAATTTCATGAACATTAAGGGTGTCTGGCAAGGGGTTGCCACTATGTTAAGTGTCTGGCAATGAATAACGTGATTTTTAATAATATTCTGAAGGTACTACCAAAAAATCGCGCTTTATTATTTGTCGAATTTAGATCGATATTTTACACACCTTTGGTACCGTTTACCTGACAAAGCCACGGTAACCCAAACTTCATAATGGTCCATCGTTTTTACCTGTGTTGGGAGCATGCGCTGACAAATTTTCAGCTTTTATAAAATAACGCAGGTCACGGGCTCTTGCTCCATTAGATTTTTTGATATTTGATGAAATATAAAATATCCCTAGACTTTGTTGAGGTGTGTATATTTTATAAAAAACGACAATGTCGTACACACTTAATATTTTGCTCTAACTTTTTCACACTGAACAAGCCGTTCTGTCTTTCTCCTATATGATAATATTTGATTCAGCGCATTACACAAACATCCCTTTGCACAAATCCATAATCATGTAGATATTTTTATCATGATTTACTTTTATGTACCTAAGTAATAAAGTCGAATAATAATTCCTCGTATCGTATCCACCGGTTAATTTCTCTAACGCATATGTATGTATTATTTATGTATCTTGACTTCTTTGTTTGATATTCTTTGGTTTGATTGGTTTTAATAGTCTGGGTTATAGGGGTTTTTGAATTGTCAAGTTTTTCATGTTTACGGTTTTAATCTTGTTTGTAGGTTGTTTCTATTATCTTTATTTGGTTGACTATTCAATGCTATTTCGGGAGACTCGGAAAGATTTATTTTCTTGGTTTGGTTGTTATTATTGTCCAGTACAATCAATTTGTCGTATTTAACAAACGCTTTTTACACTAGTTCTTTTTCTCGTTTTAATTGAACTTGTAATTCCTTTCGATTGTTGAGCACTTCTCTTCTAAAGGGTAATCCTGTAACACAGCTAGGCTAGTTTATTTTAGCGACTTTTACAGCGTCATGTCCTATGGTATACTACTTTGGGGCAAGGCGGCTGATATTTATTCTACAAAAACGAGCCATCCGCTCAACATAAAATTTAGGTGCTAGAGTCTCTCTCAGAGAGTTGTTTAAAGATATAGGTATTTAACTGTTGCATCAGAGTACATTGATCAGTCCTCTCACCAATGGTGCGATCACTTTGTGATACCTGTGATACCTATAGGACACATGAGTATAAGCATTAACTCGCTGCTAGTCCATTGGCAAGAAGAATGATCCACGGCGATTCACCGTGTTCTTAATCTAAACTAAATTCATCAAGCACTTACTGGAGTGTGTGGCTTGAGTGTTCTCGGCGTTCCAAGAGATCTCTTGGGTAGCTTCTTCTCTGCGTCGTCACACAATCATAAACTCCTAAAGTGCTGTACAACTTCCAAGGTATTCGAATTACTACAAACTCGTATCAGCTATCACGGATATTCGAATTACAACTCACTCGCTTCAGCTATCGCGGAACGCGCCTACAAAACTCGCGAGTCCACGACCTAACACACAACGGTTTATCACTAAAGACCGGGTCGATGGACAATACAATTAGCTTAATATCAATTAATTTTCGGTTCTCAAAACAATCGTCGACCCTTTTCAACACGCGTCATTCTAGTACTTTGTTAACCTCAAACGTCAAAACGTCAAACACGAAAAAAAGTGACAATCAAAATGTTGCCATTATAATGACGTTCGAAATCCAACAGTCACCCGCTCGAACAGGTCCGTACCTGTTCCCTAATCTACAGGCAGGCGACATAACGTTGCTACCGCTCGTTTGATAACTGAGTCCCCAACAAGAACCTCTGCGGACCGGGGAGTCCCATCCTTACCATGGAACAAGTTAACAATGCGCCCCCGGCACCAACGCAGTGGCGGTAGGTTAGCATCCTTAACCAGCACGAGGTCACCAACATTAGGGGGACTAGTTTTGTCAGTCCACTTAAGGCGCTGTTGCAGAATGTGCAGATATCCTCAAATGTCAGCGCGGTCTGACCTACAATACGCCCTAAATGCGTCTTAGCTGACTTTACTACGGCTTCAAAAATCCCGCCCCAGTGGGGGCAACCTGGTGGACTGAAGGTCCATTGTATACCCCGATGGGAGAGGGCTGTTCCAATATCCACTTTGTTTTCATTTAAAAACTTAACTACATCTCGTAAGTATCGTTCTGCATCTACGAAGTTGGTTCCGTTATCGGAACGAATCAGTGCTGGCAGTCCCCTTCGGGAAACGAATCTGTCCAAGCACGCTATAAAGGCTTCCGTCGTGAGGTCAGCAACGAGCTCGAGATGCACCGCCTTTGTGGATAAACAGACGAACACGCAAAGGTACGCCTTGTACTGTTTCGCGTTCCGCAGCCGCGAGCTTTTTACTAAGAATGGGCCCGCAAAGTCTGTACCAACACCCGCCCATGGCCTAGCCTCATTCACCCGATCAGGGGGCAGATCCCCCATGTGAGGCTGCATCGTGGCAGCCTTCCTCCTATAACAAGGCATGCACCGAAACACGATGTTCCGTATGGTACGACGCCCAGACAATATCCAAAACTCCCTCTGGAGTGTAGCCAAAAAGGCGTTACAACCTGCATGAGCGTTTTTAACATGCCGATCAGTCATTAACAACTCAACCAACTGCCCTCCCTTGGGGAGCAGTAGGGGGTGACGAGCCGAATACGGCAGATTCGCATTGCGCAATCTTCCTCCTACCCGAAGCAACCCGGCCGAATCTATGAACGAGTTGAGACGCGCGACAGCACCCTTCAATTTGGAACGCCCAGTTCGTAGACTAGCCAATTCTGCTCCAAAGTTCGAAGACTGTACCAACCGGATCAAGTTCAGAAGCGACTCATTTCGCTCTGCCGGTGACAGAATTGGGCTTAGCGTTCGCTGTTCGCGCGGAGTGCGACAATTCCGAAGTTCGCTGTTCGAGGGAAGTGCGACAATTCCGAACGAATCTCCTCATCCAACAATTGACATTGATCAATTTATCAAGAGAGCTATACCGCTCAATCAGGAAACTCGCGTCAGTCTCCTGGACCTCCTGGGTCACATACACGGCTGCGATTATATCACAGTCCATAGACAACTTCGCGTTGTTAAGGGGCCAATCCGATTCCTTACTTGCCAGCCAAGGAGGGCCCCACCATAACTGATGGTTAACCAATTCAGGAGCCCGACATCCCCTGGATGCACAATCTGACGGCTTCAATTCTCCTGGCACATGTCTCTACAGCCATGAGTCGATCATGCTGCAAGACTCGCTGATCCGACAGCAAAACTTACCCAGAACGTCTACTCCCAGTAGCACGTCAACCGTACCTGGGGTGTCGAGTTCAAACCCCAAACACACACGGAGGCAGTGGGCAAGACTATAGCCTCCGGTTGGGGACCAAAGTTTGATTGGCTGCAATTTCCTAGCGGGGGCCCCCGGGGCCCCACGCATTATAGCCCGAGCAACCGGACATATCAGTGCCGTGGTAGGGATCCCATGGTCCCTCGTAATTGCCCCTCCAGTCGCGGCGCTCTACTTGACGCCGTCCACCGATAGGGGGGGTGCGGTGATCCAATCGAGGGCGTTCCATGATGGGCGGCGATAATCGACGAAATGTAGTCGTCGGCGGCGAGCGCGATGACACCCAAGGCGGCGTTCTAGTGGTCGGCGGCGAGCGCGATGGCACCCGAGGCGGCGTTCTAACTAGCCGCTCCATACTCGAGGGTGCATACGCACACCCGCCCGTGCCAGCTCCTGCTGAGCCACTGGCCTGCCAATAGGTCGGGGAACCGCGCGCGATGTTGGCCTGAACATCGCCCCCAACATCTTCCCTATGAGGGCCCTGGTCCCGTGGACCCAGGTTCCAAGTCCGGCCCTGTGTACTTGACCCCATCTATCCCTGAGTCCGGCCCTGTCCATCTGCATGATGTTGGCCGGGCCTATTCATGCAGAGCAACTCAAGATGTCGGCCTCCACAAAACTTACACATTGCGGACCGAGCGCAATCCCTTGCTAAATGGGGACCCAGACACAAAAAACACCAGTCACGCTGCTTGGTGATCTGGCGTCGCCCTTGGACTCTCTGGTCCCTAAATCTAAGGCAGGCGGCCACACTATGGCCATCCTGTTTACAATACAGGCAGGCATCCTGTACAGGTGTTGAGGCACCCATGTGTCCATACAACTGCTTTGGCCCTCTCTGCGGTAGTCCCCTCCTCACGGGGCTCCGAGTAGCCTTCTGCGGCTCCGCAGCGGGCTTCGAGAACGAACTCATGTTCCCTGCCCTCCGACACTCTTCCTCCAAAAACTCCATAAGTTGGGAAGAGGTGGGCAAGTTGTCTGCACCCTGACCGTGATGCTGCTCAAACCTGGTCTGCACATCCACGGGCAGCCGGGACAGTACTATGTATCCTAACATGTAAGACCATTCTTCAACTGGCAAGCCTAAATTTTCTAATGCCCTAGTGACACTCAACAACGGGTTCAACACTTCTGCCTGTATGGCAGAGACCCGAGTCACCGAAGGGATGCTAAACAGCCTCTTGAGCTGAGCATCAACCAGCCTTCTTTTGTTCTGGTAGCCTTACCAACATTTGACGGGCAATCTCATAATTGCCCTCGGTCACCGTCAAATGGGCTACCAGTTCCCTAGGCTCTCCCTTCAACGTTGACATCAGTTGTGCCATCTTATAGGCCTTAGGTAAATCCTCCCTTATGTGGACCAAACTATCAAATAAATTGATGAAGCTGACCCACTCACCGAGCTTTCCATCAAAGCTGGGTAATTGTATCTGAGGCAATTTTGATACAACCCCGCGAGAGTGTGGGCCTTCCACAGCTTCTTCATCACAGCCAGTTCTGCGCTGGCGCTTGATTTCTGCTATGCGCTGCTGAATGTCATCAACAATTGAGAGGCACTGGTCAACATCAGCCTCCATCGCGGACCTTATCTGATCGCAGACCTTCTCCTCCTCAAGGGCCTTGGTAAGCGCTTCCATTATCACCTCCAGCCGGGCCGGCGCATCCGAAGCTCGAGCCAACAATGCATCATGTCTATCTGGTCGGCCTAGGAGGCCTTGAACCGATGTAAACCATCTCAATTCTGTGCTAATCTTAGCCCGGTACAATGAGAATGACATAGCGGCAAAACGATACTTACAAGTTACAATATTTTATGTATGTAATAAACTATCTATTTAAACACTATTAGGAACTTTATATAAAACCCTATTAAGTGCTTGTGCAGTCACTTAATCTCAGATATATATCTACCTACAAGTTTCACTTTATCAATGCCCACTAACAATAAGTTAATTTTATTAAAAATAATTGAATTTAAGCTTCACTAAACAATATTAGAATGATATAACAATATTATTCTAGTAATATTGTCTTTGGGCTAGCAAAATCTAATTGTATTACACCAATATCTATGACCAATTGTCCCAAACAATTAATATTTAATATTAAGTTTCACAATTGAACCAATAATCAAATGTGTGATTGGGTCAATATATTGGACCAACTGTCCCAACAATCAATATCAGGTATACAATATAGCTCAAACCAGTAAACAATTAGTAAAATAGGTTTTACATTAATCCAATAATTAAATGTTTGACCTACCCACTTCAATCATTATGCTAATAAATTGTTTTAAATACTATTCTAAATAGCTATATCAGTGGAATCAAAGATATGTGGACAGTGGAACAGTATAATTACCTACCTAACAACGAGATGTCCCCTTCTGAGTGCACTACGGAGTGCCACAGAGGTTAACCACGCTTTCTGCTACCAAAATGTTCACTCCTCTCACCAATGGTGCGATCACTTTGTGATACCTGTAATACCTATAGGACCCATGAGTATAAGCACTAACTCGCTGCTAGTCCATTGGCAAGAAGAATGATCCACGGCGTTTCACCGTGTTCTTAATCTAAACTAAATTCATCAAGCACTTACTGGAGTGTGTGGCTTGAGTGTTCTCGGCGTTCCAAGAGATCTCTTGGGTAGCTTCTTCTCTGCGTCGTCATACAATCATAAACTCCTAAAGTGCTGTACAACTTCCAAGGTATTCGAATTACAACAAACTCGTATCAGCTATCACGGATATTCGAATTACAACTCACTCGCTTCAGCTATCGCGGAACGCGCCTACAAAACTCGCGAGTCCACGACCTAACACACAACGGTTTATCACTAAAGACCGGGTCGATGGACAATACAATTAGCTTAATATCAATTAATTTTCGGTTCTCAAAACAATCGTCGACCCTTTTCATCACGCGTCATTCTAGTACTTTCTTAACCTCAAACGTCAAAACGTCAAACACGAAAAAAAGTGACAATCAAAATGTTGCCATTATAATGACGTTCGAAATCCAACATACATATTTGCAAATATTGTTTGTTAGGCACAACATAAATGACCATAAGAAAAACAGTGATGTACCTACATAATATTAATACCTATACAAGAAACAAGTCTAAACTCGTTGGTACCTATCATCGTTTACATAAGGTTTACACAACTCGTTCGAAGGTCTTGGTATACGTCTTTATAATAAAATTCCTACAGATGTAATTGACCTTCCTATGGATAAATTCAAGCGTACTGTAAAAAACCACCTTATTAGGAAAGCCTACTATACGATTGGCGATTATCTGAACGACAAACAGTCATGGGCTTAAGGTGTTATTATAAACACACTAACTTCTTTGTCTTGAAATTGAGCTAAATTATTAACAAATCATTGTTAGTTGAAAATAGTGTGTGACATTTGATTTTTTTTTGTTTTAATTACAACCGACATGATGGTACTTTGGTACTGATCTAACAATATGTTTGTATTTCCCATTTATTAAATACGCACTTGTTCTTGCCAGATTCTTCTCCATGAAGGGTAGGCTGCACTTGGAACTGGCGACTAGAATCACTCGATTTTTAAATATTGACTATTCATAAGTGCCTGTAAAATAAGTGCCTATTTGAATAAACATCTTTTGACTTTGACTGTTTAATGTAATAAGGTGAATTAATAAGATATTTTCCGTTTTTCAGAACTTTTAACTTCATTCCTAAAGTACTGAATTTAATTACTACAGGTCTCATTTTCTGTCCTTTTTTGCCCATTCTGCTCACAGCTTCAATACATTTTTTATCACACTGACTATCGAAATATTTGTTTATCAGATTTATCATATTTTTTCTAGCTTATTGTAGGATGTTTCCAGCTCCTGAACGCCAAAATAAAACATATAAGATTTTTACGCCGTATGTGTTTCTCAAAGTTGTAAATTGGTGTATTCTGATTCTTCTCTATAGACTATGGGCCCGTGTCGAAAATTGATGGGTCATGTGAACCACCAGGAGACCTTTTTAGAAAGATACAGGGGCATAAAACAATAACATTCAGCACTATGCCGTCTATACATACTTAAACATTTATTAAAAAGCGGCCAAGTGCGAGTCGGACTCGCCCATGAAGGTTTCCGAAGCAGCAAGTTACATAATATAAAAGTTCTTGTAGTTCGTTGTAACTTTCATCGATGTTTTAATAATAGTGTATGTTTTTGCGGTTTACCATTTATGACGTATTAAAAAAAACTACTTACTAGATCTCGTTCAAACCAATTTTCGGTGGAAGTTTGCATGGTGATGTATTTTTTTTTAGTTTTATCATTCTCTTATTTTAGAAGTTACAGGGGGGGTGGGGGAGAAACATTTTACCACTTTGGAAGTGTCTCTCGCGCAAACTATTCAGTTTAGAAAAAAATGATATTAGAAACCTCAATATCATTTTTGAAGACCTATCCATAGATACCCCCCCACACGTATGGGTTTGATGGAAAAAAATTTTTGAGTTTCAGTTCTAATCATGGGGACCCCCAAAATTTATTGTTTTTTTTTTTTGTGTGAAAATCTTAATGCGGTTGACAGAATACATCTACTTACCAAGTTTCAACAGTATAGTTCTTATAGTTTCGGAATAAAGTGGCTGTGACATACGGACGGACAGACAGACGTCTGTCTGTCACTCTTCAGACACTCCAATTTTATTTATTTGTATAGAGTATAGATTAGGTACAGAAAATATATATATAGCTAACAGTTACTATCCTTTCACAATAGTATATAATAGACTACGGGCCCGTGTCGGAAATTGATGGGTCATGTGAACCACCGGGAGACCCTTATTTTTTTTTTAAAGGCAACTCCCGCACTAGGAATAAATCCTGTGTCACGGGGGTAATTACAAACATACATGAAACGGACACAAAGAACACCCAGACTCAGAACAACAATTTGTGGATCACACAAAGTGTTGTCCTACGTGAGATTTTAACCCACGAAACTTAGCGAAGTAGGAAACGGCGTGGTGACCGTTAAACCACTAGGCCAAACGTGCAGTCGAAAAATAGTGCGCCACAAATTTGGATTTTTTTTATTGCCCGGCGATTCTCTCGGTCAATTTGGTCATTTGATTTTGTACGGCATCGGTTCCATACAATTTCAATACCTGTTTTAATCCATCCATTAAAATCATGTGACAGGGGAGAAAAATCGAGGGTTGCTACCCCCTTCCCTACACCAGTACTCAGTTGGACAGCTTACAACTACTGAACGAATTTGGATGAAACTTTACAGTAATATAGCATATACGTCAGAATAACACATAGGCTGCTATTTGCCGCGATAACTAACATACACACGGGCGGAGCCGCTAGCAAAAACTAGTGTAATAATAAAGAAGTGCGTTACAAAGAGTGCTGTAAATAAATAGTTATGTAGAGGGGTAGAGGTATGCTAGAGATGGTCAGTATGTATATATATATATATATATATATATATATATATATATATATATATATATATATATATATATATATATATATATATATATATATAACATATAACATATATCGAGGTTTGTTGCGTGAAACTCGGTTCCTTTAATTCATTTAGCACAGCCTGAAGCCTTTACAATAACAATAGCAACCGTTAGAAGTGAGCGCCATTGATGGGCAACGCGTGTTCCGAGCGAGTGACGCGGCGCCACGGGGTGCGGCGCGTTTTGTGACAAGTGTCCCCAGAATACCTCGCATTGTAGCTGTCGAACATTAACCACTACAATAGTCGCCGATACACGCACCCGCTGAGCTAGCCCCGGCACCAAGCTACTACTTGCTGCCCCTTGCGGTAATATCATTTGACGGAACACCGCCGTGTTGTAGCCCTACTCTGTTAGAGCATTGTGCTGATGTTTATAACGAGATTCCTCTGCTAATAGACAAGTATCCGGTACCCACAAGCAAAGTGATGCACTGTGGGACCGCTCCCACAATGGTGCTATGCGGACACGAGGCTCCCTTCGTGCAGTGCTGCCACACGGCTATTTGAGCACTACTGAGAGCCCGTGGCCCGCATCCACCGTCCTCTTAACGAACCCGATGTGTGTGACAACACCTCGCATGTGTCCTAGATGGATCTTATTGTAATCAAATCATGTACTTATGTGAGTGCCACCAATCAAACTGCACCTACTTGTGGACAATACGAGTGATGTCGGTCGAACACTAACGGAGTATAGTATTATAGGTGCTCATGCACAGATACCTAACAATGTTGCAATACCCAAGTGCAGTTGATGGCTTGTTCCCCTTACACTACGCATACACTAAAGTTAATAAGAACAACAGATGGGAATGAACGACTTAGCAAGCAGCGGAGATGCGAAAATTTAAGGATACAGGTAGGTGCGTTCATTGAAACATTTGATATTGATATACATATTATTGCTTATCTGTTTAATCTGTTGTTTTAGTTTTCACTTGGCGAGCTTTTTGACGCTGAGCCTACATTCTTAAAAGTTCTTGAAAAATGTTACCTTCTACATTTTGCCAAAAATATAGTTTTATAGAAAAATTAAAATACAGAGCAATTAGAGCAAAATGCGACAGTACTCTATGCAAATAATTTTTCGTCATTAAGGTTAGCAGGTACGCACTTGCGACAAATGAGTGTAGGTTAAAGTGGTAATATTTTTTTTACTTGAACAAAAACTGAAAAATCAATTAAAAAAGTAAGAAGTAAAAAAATTATTATAAACAAAGTATAAATATTTTTTTTACTTTTATGGCACGATCTCGTTAAGTATGTATGTAAGAAAGGCTCAAGCGAAATTTTTTTACGACTGTTAGATTTCGAACGTCATTGTAATGGCAACATTTTTGATTGTCATTTTTCTTGTTTGACGTTTTGAAGTGACAAACAGATAATATAATTGAGACGCTTGGAACGGTCAAGCAGGGCTTTGTGAAAAAAGTGCCGTTTAATTGTAATTTAGCTAATTGTCTTCGACTCGGTTCCTTTAGTGGTTTACCGTTATGAGTGGTCTGGTTTGGACTCGCGAGTTTTAGTAGTCACGTTCAAATAGGCGCGATCCGCGATAGCGTAATATGAGTGTATTGTAATTCGAATGCCTTGGAGGTTGTACAGCACTTTGGAGCATGTATGTGTGAACGCGGCAAGACAAACGGCAGTGGGGTATCCCATCAACGGCCGACGAGATCAAGGACATCACGCAACTCCAGTAAGTGCTTGATGCATTAGTTTAGAATAAGAACACGGTGAAACAGCCGTCAGTTCATTGCTCTTGCCAGTGACATAGTTACCGATTGAATGACTTACTCATGGGCCTAAGACATTGCAAATTTCACAAGGTGATCGCTGCACACTGCTGACAATTATAAAAAAAAAACACAATTAAGACGGAAGTTCGAGAAAATTTTGTTAGTTAACAATTGTTTAACTTGTTGAAAAAAAAAGACTTCCAAAAAACCATAGGAAGAAAACTCCCTGCCAAAAACACTAAAAAGCGTAAAATAAACTGGCTCTTCATAAATTGCTATGTGCCAATTCTTGTCTATACCTAATTCTTTATTCATTTAAAAACAGACTTTAGACGTTACAAACAGATTTTAGCGTCGTTTGCGTCTCCTATTGCCCGTAGCGTGATAATTTTCCCCCGTTTTTGAAACATTCTTCATTGGTGCTCCGCTCCTATTGGTCTTAGCGTGACGATATACAGCATATAGCGTTCCTCGATAAATGGGCTCTAACACTGAAAGAATTTTTCAAATTGGACCAGAAGTTCCTGAGATTAGCGCGATCAAACAAACAAACAAACAAACTCTGCAGCTTTATAATATTAGTATAGATATATATATTATATATTAGCTGACCCACGCAACGTCGCGTCGTTTGTGTCTCATATTGCCCGTAGCGTGATAAATTTCCCCCGTTTTTGAAACATTCTTCATTGGTGCTCCGCTCCTATTTATCTTAGCGTGATGATATATAGCCTATAGCCTTCCTCAATAAACGGGCTATCTAACACTGAAATAATTTTTCAAATTGGACCAGTAGTTCCTGAGATTAGCGCGTTCAAACAAAAAAAAACTCTTCAGCTTTATATATTAGTATAGATGTATTTATTATACTCTTCTAAGATCTAATACTCATAATCAACAACACATTTATTTGGATAAAGACTAATATTAGGTATTATGTTGATAAAAACTCTTTGACAAATAACTCAATAATAGGTACCAACTCTTAGCGTCTTATACTCGTGATAATTTCTAAACGAAATGTCCGAACGGGGTGAAACAAAAAGTATTTTACTTCTACATAAATACCCTTGATAACATAATGCTTTATTTGGATAAGGATTAATATTACGAAACACATTTAACGTAGTTTCTTTCTTCAGACGATTTAATAATTTTTTGAACACAAAAGCGGTTTTTCAAAAACGGGGGAAAATTATCACGCTACGGGCAAACGACATTGCGTGGGTCAGCTAGTGTTAAATATAGCTATAATATAACTACATCTATATACAAGGTGGATACCACAAAGCAAGTTTTTTTTAACTAGGTATACCTACACATGTTACAAGTCCACCTACAAAGTTTCAATGAAATCGGTTCAGTAGTTTAGCCACAGGACACTACTTTTCGTTTTTGAAATTTACTACACGATGTGTTCAATGCAACGCTATCATCAACGGGTTAACGACCTTAGGTCTAACTACTCAAATAATTTTACTCTAAAATATACCTTATGTCTGAGCAATAAGATCCTCACACACGTAATCACAAAATAGTTAAAAACAATAGGTAGGTATTGCTGGAAGGAATCACCCGGGAGAGTAAAAGGGTCAACCGAAAATATCTTTTCTATCCTTTTCTAATTTCAAGCGTAAAAAACTGCATTTGATTAGTCGGTCAATGTGTCGCAATACGCGAACCCGTGACGTGTTCGCGTCTTTGCACGTTTGAAGTAGCCAGCGCGGAAGCCCTATGTACTGTTTGTTTTGATTATTAATAAATAATAGGTATTTTAAAGTGATAAGTGCGAAAAACTGCTTTAATAGTGACAGGACAGGGACAGAATACATTAGTTAGGTTTGTTAGTACTTAGTTGTTATTTAACGATTACTTTGTGTGAGTGTAAATGAAACAATGCGTCGATTTGGTTATACGGCTAGTGAATACTCGGATATGATATTAATTTATGGAGAATGCCGAGGAAATGCCGCTCTGGCTTTACGTACACTGACATGTAGTTTGCGTACAGCTGCTCCTCATTTTCAAGTAAGTAAGCCATAGATCTATTCACAAAGTTCTAAAAAAAACAAGCGTAAACCTTTCAATACAAGTAAGTACAGGCTTTATTAGATCGACGAGAAATATTTTTTGTAAGACATTGCCCGTAAGACATACTTTTTGTTATTACTTATTTTCAAAGCTATTTGTTAGTACCTACCTACTTACTAATTTGCAAAATTGCGAAGAAATTACATTATTAAAAGATACGATCTGTGTATTCATTGAGAATTGAAAAATTTAAATTATAATTAATTGAATTTCATGTTTTGTGATATTATTGTGAAATATTGTGATTGTGTAAATACATGTAAATTATTATTACAATAAGTAGGCGGCAGCACCGCGCGGGCGCCGTTTGACGTTGCCGCCATGCCATGCCCCTCAGCTGTACTCGTATGCACGTAGGCACGTAGGTTAGTGAACTTAAATTGCAAATGGTGTTCTTATCGGTTTTAATATTTTTAGGCATTTAGTTTGTTTGAAAGTTTCATTTTTTTATTTCAATTTTCAAATAAATTTAACAATCCCAAAGTCAACAGACATAAACTCAAACTCAAACTACTATATATATAAGAACTAACTCTATAACACCTACAAACCTGAAATTTGTCAGGAACGTTCCTTATAGGGTGTAAAACGGGGGTTGGAAGTTTGTATGAAAGTTCTATGTTATTGAAGTAAAAGTAATTATGTCAGAAGGATTTTAAATGGTACCTATTTAAGTAAAAAAAGTGCAAATAACTAACTCGACGCGTACGAAGTCGCGAACGGCCGCTAGTTATCTATATAGTTTTAAAAAAAAACCGACTTCCAAAAAACATCCAACGAAAACTCTTTGCCAAAAAAACACTTAAAAGCGTAAAATAAACTGGTTCTTCATAAAGTGCCTATACCTAATTCTTTATTCATTTAAATAGTAGTATTATAATGTGTGCTAGGTATCTAAAATCTGTTTGAAGTCGGTGCCAAGTGACTATCGCTTAGACTTTTGTAATTGTTCGTTTGTATTCTTTTTGGCTTAGCACCGACTTCAAACAGATTTTAGGTACCTAGCACACATTATAATACGACTATTTAAAGTAAGGTCAGTAAGTAAAGGTAAGTAGTAAGTTCAACTATTTCATCAAATATAATCATCAAGAATACAAATTAAGGTCTATACGTACGTGTAATATTAAAATCATCCTCTAATCCCTTACTGTTGAAGAGTTTAACCTTCTATCATCAGCTCACCTAAATAACTTTAAAGTATACGACTGAAGGTCTTTAGATACGTATAAAATTGAAAGAATTATCCTCCAACTCCTAACCGTTGAGGAGTTGTACCTTCCATCATCAGCTTACCTAAATAATTTAAAAGAATACGACTAAAGGTTACATATATACATATGATATTTAAAGATTTATCCTTCAACTCCTAACCGTTAAGGAGTTGTGCCTTACATCATCAGCTCATCATCATAAAATGATGACTATCAGACGCAAATATCGGTGTAACTTCAGAAAATATACGAAAAACATAGTATGTGCCTATAAAAAATGAGGGTTCCTCTCGATTTCACTGGGATCCCAGCATCAGATCCTGATATGCTGGCAATGGGACCACCTCGGGACCATACCCTTTCGAATACAAAAAAAAAATTCTAAATCGGTCCACAATTGACGGAGTAATCGGTGAACATACATAAAAAAAAATACATACAGTGGAACATAGAACCTCCTCCTTTTTGGAAGTCGGTTAAAAAGCGAAATACCACTCACTTATTAATCACGAAATCTCAGAAACTATAACACCTACAAACTTTAAATTTAGCAGTAGGTTTCTTATAGGGTGTAGACATCCGCTAAGAACGGATTTTACGAAACTCCACCCCTAAGGGGGTATACCGGGGGTTGGACGTTTGTATGAAAGTCCTATGTTTTTGAAGTAAGAGACTTGAAATTTAAAATGTATCATACTCTATAGACGGTGTGAAGGTGTACTAATAATGTATCTTTAGAAATCAACCCCTTTTGGGGTTAAAACGGGGGATGGTAGTTTGGACGCAAACGAGGTTGCTTGGGTCAGCTAGTATATTATACATGTTATAATAAATAAATATTTGTAAACAACAAATGAGTCGGAATTAAGCAACTATATTTGACAACAGATTCAGTCGTTGGTGCATGATGGCAACGAGGACCGAGGTGTACCAGTACTCACATCTTTGTCCCACTGCAATTGGTAAGGTATCTCGTTCCCGAACGGGAAGTCGAGGTGGCAGTTGAAGACGGCGTAGCCACCGACGCTGGCGTGCAGCCGCTCCGTGTCCAGCAGCGAGGCGGAGGCGGCCGCGCACAGCGCCAGCGCCCACGCGCCCAGCCCCCACGGCGACGGCGAGGGCGGCATGTCCCGAGCTCACTGCGACAGTGCCTAGCGCTCTCCCAGGAGAGTGTGCGCCCGCGACTGAGCCGGCCAGGACCGCGGGACCGATTGACCGCTCCTCGACGTAATGGACCGCGCTCGGGCGGCGCGTATGAGTAACGTCCGCGCGACGAGGTCGCCTCGCCCCGCGCCTCCGCCGCACGCCGCACCTGCTCCTGCAGCGCCAGCGCTGAGGCCGCCGCGAACAAAGGCGTGCTCCTCAAGCAGGAAACGATGTTAATTCCCGCTTCGCTACGTTTAACTTCTTGGTCTAGGTACCGAGTTGTTATTGTTCACGTTTCGTTCTTAAGTAGGTACAGAGGTGACCACATACATACATACACATGTATAGACACTGCATACACCTGCCTATACCGTCTATCTACTGCGCGCCCGAGCGGCCGGCGGCATCACGGTATAGTCTCTATGTCACTTAGCCTTTACTTATGAGTATCAAGCAATTCAATGGAGTGCTAAGTTGCGTTTCATTTGTATATTATCAATGTTCATTTGTGTTAATGTTGATTACAAAATTATAGATATACTTTTTTAGGTAGGTATATTTATTTGTACTCCTCACGGTAAACCGGGTGAAGTTTTTTTTTATTAAATACCCAAATATGCGTCAAATTGTTGTAAGATATATTCCGTCTGCGGCGGCAAATTTCACGTAACTTGCTTGTTGACTTTATAGGTGAGCTAAAGAGGTGTCATTTTTGTAATAAGTAGAAATGACCACGGCCAGTGCAACCTGGTCGAAACGTCAGGCAAATCAGAGGTATGTAATACCTTGAAATGAGTGATCGCGTTAATTCCCGTAAAAATAATTATTATTAGGTACCTATATCATGGAACGCGAAAGTTTATAAAAGTTAGTAAATGCACATTTACTTCTGTTATTGTATACTTCAACTTATAACGTTTTCAAGAGGCAGTTTATTACCTAAAGTTTTGTCACCATTTGTCCTGATGCCTCAAAGAAACGGTTGACGGCATTGAGATAGATATAATCAATGGTTGACGGCTAGAAAAAAATAACACCATAAAAGCGAGATTTCGACAATATCGCCATAAGAAAAGGAATTAATTGAGAGTGGCAAAGATACTAAGGCTATGGAAAAGTTCAAGAATATGAACAAACAAATGAAACCAAAAAATGTTGCACCTGAGCAAAATTCGCAACAGAAAGGATCATTTGCGATGTGTGATGAGGCGTGGATTCTAAGCAAAACATTTCAAGACTGGGCTCGCAAAACATGTGCAAATATTAATCCATTCGATTTGTACGACAACTGTAATGTGTGTCGCTAATAAGGATTCGATCAGTAAATTCGGACGGGGCCGCGCAGCTACCTGCTGCTTTTAACAGATACCAAGATTTGACAGGTATTTGAAATGACTTTATTTATAAATAGATAAGTTTTTATTTTTTATTGCAAACTATCTGCATCTAATACCTTTAAACGAGCAATTCTTGTATATATATATATATATTATTTATAATCTGAATCTCGGAAACGGCTCCAACGATTTTCATAAAATTTTGTATGCAGGGGGTTTCGGGGGCGATACATCGATCTAGCTAGGAATCATTTTTAGAAAACGTCGTTTTATTCGTGTTTTTAACAATCAAATATATAAAATGAATGTACTCGCCATCTATCGCAACTCGAGCGAACTACCTTAAACAATACTGGAATAAGGTGCAGAATAAACAGTATCAGGGCGTACCAAGAGAGGGCGCCACTTAACTTATTTTTTATTGGAAGAAAAATAACAAAAAAGGTGGCGTTTTGTCCCAATGAATGTTGCCAAAAAACCCATTTTAAAAAAAATACCGAGCGGCGCTCAGTCATCTAGGTACTGTACCTATTATGTGTAACATATCTGTCTCAGCTTCCTGTCGCGGACAAAAAAAAATTACTTTTCCCGTTATTTTTTATTTTTTCTTATACACAAACCATGTCCTGACATTAACGAACACATAAAAAAATAATTATTTAATTCGGTGTAGCCGATCGGAAGTTATGCGCGTACCTACATACATTTCGTCGATTCATTTTTATATATGTATGTATGTATATAGAAAATATAGATACCTATAGATAAATATAATATTGATAATTTTTTTGAGTAGTGTTTGTATTTATCTTAGTAAATATACTCACAATATCAGTTACCAAGAATTGGCCGGGGCAGCCCCCCATTCCGCATATCCACTAATGTTTTTTTTGCCTCACACAGACAAACAAACATATAACGACAATTTTGGCAAAATTTGCCTAATCTATCCAATTTACCGAACGCGACTTGCCTACATACTAGTTTCATGACAATTAGTATAGTATTGCTCCAGTGTATGCGAGGGTACATCAGGTAGATTCAGCTTTGACAGGGGACGCCGTCAAGGGGAGAAGCTAACGTACCATATCGCTTATCGGCCCCATGTCACATATCGGTGTGAGTTGGTCTGTTGGTGGAGTAATAAAAACCAACAGAAAGTTTTGCGGAATCGAACCAACTTAAGGCAACGGCAGTGGAGGTAGTTCAGCGGACAGTTAACCGCAGCGGCAAATGCGCAGTGGCACGCACCAGGCGCCGTGACATGGGCCGTCACCGTCGTTAGGAGTAATCATTTCATTACCAAAGCTATTATTTGTGACGATAATTGGATGTTGATGAAGATGAAATAATTCGGCAAGATTTGCCTACTACAATTTCTGTCGCTTTCGCTCTGCTGTCAGCTGAACACTAAAAAGGTCACAGTTACACGAGAGAACCCTGACACGCTCAAACTACCTTTTAAATGCTTTCCTATCTTTCATTAGACTAGCTGCCATAGGCAACCTCCTCTGCGTCTAATATTGCCCGTAGCGTGATGTTCTAACAGCGTGAACTAATTTGGTAACCATTAAAAAGGTTATAGTGAGCCAATCTTAAAAAATAGACATCACAATCTTGTAAAGGGAAACAATTATTTCATGTATCATTATTGTGAACTTTAAAAGTTTACGCAGCGCACGTAATGGAAGCTCTGAAAAGGAATAATTTTTCTCTATTTTTGCAACACTCCTCATATTAACCCTTAATCTGGCAAGAGAAAAAAATGTGAAAAATTATGTTTCTTTTTGTATTTTGAGTTTCATTAGAAGTTGTTAGAACAATAAATAATAATAAAAAAAATCTGGTATATACACATTTTCTGAAAATGCATGTTCAGTATGTTGGACCTTGTCAGGTTCGCTATAAAAGTGTTAATAATTTTCATGTGCAGTATAGTGCACATTGCCGAATTATTTCTTTAGGACTTATTTCTATTTTATGGGAGTAATAATTAAAACGCAAGAAAATAATTTATTTTTAATCTTTGTAATAAAATATTTATTTTTTTATAAATTGTCTTAGAAAGTCTTTATTTATGAATGTAATAACAGGTAATTAGGAACATTTTACTTAATTCTTACTTATAGCTCACTAGTTGTAGCCCGTGGCTCCGCCCGCGTTTATGTCGGTTATCGCGGTAAATAGTAGCCTATATGTTATTCTGATATATAAGCTATATTACTGTAAAGTTTCATCCAAATCCGTTCAGTAGTTATTGAGTGAAAGAGTAACAAACATCCATCCATCCATACTTACAAACTTTCGCGTTTATAATATTAGTAGGATTAAGTTTTGCATAAAACAACGACCATATGGCTCCTAAGGTTAAGGTTTCTTCATCTTGTGAAAACTGGATGTATCTAAATGTATCTTCGCCTCCATAAAGCAGGAAGTCATATACAATGCCGGACATGCCTGCTCGGGCAAAGATTTTGAAACCCCAATTATTGGGTTTCATGGGATTGTATTGTCTCCTATTACCCGCCTTTTTACCTTTATAATGATATGGTCATTTCGTCAATGCTATATCTCGTTTCCTCTTCCTTGGCTAAGCAGTTCCTTCTCACCTTTTCTACACAGGTCTTACTTTGAAGTAGCGATACGAATCTGGACACAAATTATCAGCAAAATGGATGTATATACGTATAGCTTCAAACCTTTTTAGTGACATGGTTTCGGCAGATTATTGGTCAAAAAAATTACGCTATCCAGCTAGGATAGCGTAATTTTTGCCGAAACCATGTCACTAAAAAGGTTTGAAGCTATACGTATATACATCCATTTTGCTGATAATTTGTGTCCAGATTCGTATCGCTACTTCAAAGTAAGACCTGTGTAGAAAAGGTGAGAAGGAACTGCTTAGCCAAGGAAGAGGAAACGAGATATAGCATTGACGAAATGACCATATCATTATAAAGGTAAAAAGGCGGGTAATAGGAGACAATACAATCCCATGAAACCCAATAATTGGGGTTTCAAAATCTTTGCCCGAGCAGGCATGTCCGGCATTGTATATGACTTCCTGCTTTATGGAGGCGAAGATACATTTAGATACATCCAGTTTTCACAAGATGAAGAAACCTTAACCTTAGGAGCCATATGGTCGTTGTTTTATGCAAAACTTAATCCTACTAATATTATAAACGCGAAAGTTTGTAAGTATGGATGGATGGATGTTTGTTACTCTTTCACTCAATAACTACTGAACGGATTTGGATGAAACTTTACAGTAATATAGCTTATATATCAGAATAACATATAGGCTACTATTTACCGCGATAACCGACATAAACGCGGGCGGAGCCACGGGCTACAACTAGTGAGCTATAAGTAAGAATTAAGTAAAATGTTCCTAATTACCTGTTATTACATTCATAAATAAAGACTTTCTAAGACAATTTATAAAAAAATAAATATTTTATTACAAAGATTAAAAATAAATTATTTTCTTGCGTTTTAATTATTACTCCCATAAAATAGAAATAAGTCCTAAAGAAATAATTCGGCAATGTGCACTATACTGCACATGAAAATTATTAACACTTTTATAGCGAACCTGACAAGGTCCAACATACTGAACATGCATTTTCAGAAAATGTGTATATACCAGATTTTTTTTATTATTATTTATTGTTCTAACAACTTCTAATGAAACTCAAAATACAAAAAGAAACATAATTTTTCACATTTTTTTCTCTTGCCAGATTAAGGGTTAATATGAGGAGTGTTGCAAAAATAGAGAAAAATTATTCCTTTTCAGAGCTTCCATTACGTGCGCTGCGTAAACTTTTAAAGTTCACAATAATGATACATGAAATAATTGTTTCCCTTTACAAGATTGTGATGTCTATTTTTTAAGATTGGCTCACTATAACCTTTTTAATGGTTACCAAATTAGTTCACGCTGTTAGAACATCACGCTACGGGCAATATTAGACGCAGAGGAGGTTGCCTATGGCAGCTAGTCTAATGAAAGATAGGAAAGCATTTAAAAGGTAGTTTGAGCGTGTCAGGGTTCTCTCGTGTAACTGTGACCTTTTTAGTGTTCAGCTGACAGCAGAGCGAAAGCGACAGAAATTGTAGTAGGCAAATCTTGCCGAATTATTTCATCTTCATCAACATCCAATTATCGTCACAAATAATAGCTTTGGTAATGAAATGATTACTCCTAACGACGGTGACGGCCCATGTCACGGCGCCTGGTGCGTGCCACTGCGCATTTGCCGCTGCGGTTAACTGTCCGCTGAACTACCTCCACTGCCGTTGCCTTAAGTTGGTTCGATTCCGCAAAACTTTCTGTTGGTTTTTATTACTCCACCAACAGACCAACTCACACCGATATGTGACATGGGGCCGATAAGCGATATGGTACGTTAGCTTCTCCCCTTGACGGCGTCCCCTGTCAAAGCTGAATCTACCTGATGTACCCTCGCATACACTGGAGCAATACTATACTAATTGTCATGAAACTAGTATGTAGGCAAGTCGCGTTCGGTAAATTGGATAGATTAGGCAAATTTTGCCAAAATTGTCGTTATATGTTTGTTTGTCTGTGTGAGGCAAAAAAAACATTAGTGGATATGCGGAATGGGGGGCTGCCCCGGCCAATTCTTGGTAACTGATATTGTGAGTATATTTACTAAGATAAATACAAACACTACTCAAAAAAATTATCAATATTATATTTATCTATAGGTATCTATATTTTCTATATACATACATACATATATAAAAATGAATCGACGAAATGTATGTAGGTACGCGCATAACTTCCGATCGGCTACACCGAATTAAATAATTATTTTTTTATGTGTTCGTTAATGTCAGGACATGGTTTGTGTATAAGAAAAAATAAAAAATAACGGGAAAAGTAATTTTTTTTTGTCCGCGACAGGAAGCTGAGACAGATATGTTACACATAATAGGTACAGTACCTAGATGACTGAGCGCCGCTCGGTATTTTTTTTAAAATGGGTTTTTTGGCAACATTCATTGGGACAAAACGCCACCTTTTTTGTTATTTTTCTTCCAATAAAAAATAAGTTAAGTGGCGCCCTCTCTTGGTACGCCCTGATACTGTTTATTCTGCACCTTATTCCAGTATTGTTTAAGGTAGTTCGCTCGAGTTGCGATAGATGGCGAGTACATTCATTTTATATATTTGATTGTTAAAAACACGAATAAAACGACGTTTTCTAAAAATGATTCCTAGCTAGATCGATGTATCGCCCCCGAAACCCCCTGCATACAAAATTTTATGAAAATCGTTGGAGCCGTTTCCGAGATTCAGATTATAAATAATATATATATATATATACAAGAATTGCTCGTTTAAATTAAACGGTTAAATTAGTAGGATTAAGTTTTGCATAAAACAACGACCATATGGCTCCTAAGGTTAAGGTTTCTTCATCTTGTGAAAACTGGATGTATCTAAATGTATCTTCGCCTCCATAAAGCAGGAAGTCATATACAATGCCGGACATGCCTGCTCGGGCAAAGATTTTGAAACCCCAATTATTGGGTTTCATGGGATTGTATTGTCTCCTATTACCCGCCTTTTTACCTTTATAATGATATGGTCATTTCGTCAATGCTATATCTCGTTTCCTCTTCCTTGGCTAAGCAGTTCCTTCTCACCTTTTCTACACAGGTCTTACTTTGAAGTAGCGATACGAATCTGGACACAAATTATCAGCAAAATGGATGTATATACGTATAGCTTCAAACCTTTTTAGTGACATGGTTTCGGCAGATTATTGGTCAAAAAAATTACGCTATCCAGCTAGGATAGCGTAATTTTTTTGACCAATAATCTACATAGGCTGGCAAATTTACAACACCCATAAGTAATAAAATAAGAATCCTTCATTTCATCCTCAGAGATATTGATGGATCGCCCAGTAATTTGAAATGAGTATAAATTGGTGTTGTGTACTATATCTTGTAAAATTTCCAAAGAAAAATATTGACAAAAGTAATCAATAGGTGTGAAATCAGTATGTATTTTATTCAATTCACAATTAGATATTTCGGCCTTATGCTGGAATTTGCATTTTTTCCACTTGTAGTTCGTGCTTTTCCGTCTTCGGGCCTGACGTTATGAACACGACTATGGGTATTCACATTTCACTTTCGCTTAGACCTGGTATTCACAGCATTAGGTAGTGGTGATATGTCTTGGACAGACGGTATAGACTCAATGAACCTCAAAGTTGGAATATTATCAAAATTTACCTGGCTGATCGACGGTAAAACTTCTGATAATCGGTTTTAGAGGCACTGCAAGTTCTTGGTCTTCTGGCTCGCTATTGCTATTCATCAGATGAATTATTCCACTGTCGAAAAGATTCATGTTCTCTAGTGACGACGGTATAGACGGTGCGTCAGACGAAAACTCCTCTATTTCTTGGCGGTTTATGTTTATATCCTTGTCATCCGAAGTAGTTTCACTTTCTATGTCTGATGTAGCCTTAGTCGGTGGTACTAATGCCAATATCTTTGACTAACGTGATGTTTTTCTAAAGACCTGCAAATAATATTACATATGGGTAGGAAAAAAAAACACCTACGATATATATACATAAAATCATATAAACCCTTATTTTTCTATCTAATTGGCAACGTCCAATATAATTAATACACATCACAAAATGTGTGTTCAAATAAATGGAAAGGAATTGGGCCTTGTGGACACCACCAAGTTTTTGGGTATAACTCTGGACTCAAAATTGCAGTGGGGCCCACACATTGATGGATTATCGAATAGACTCAGCTCTGCAGCATACGCGGTTTATAAAATTCGTCAATTAACCGATGTGGAAACAGCTAGATTAGTATATTTTAGTTATTTTCATAGTGTAATGTCATATGGTATTTTGTTGTGGGGGAATGCTACCGATATTCAAAGTATCTTTGTGTTGCAGAAGAGGGCTATTCGTGCAATTTATAACCTTAGTTATAGGCAGTCACTGAGGAATAAATTTAAAGAAATTGGTATCATGACAGTTTCATCTCAATTCATTTATGAAAATCTAGTTTACGTTAAGAAAAATATTCATCTATACACAAAGTTTAGCGACGTTCATGATATCAATACTAGAAATAAAGATAAACTCGTGTTGCCAACCACTAGATTACAAAGAGTAAGCAAGTCTTTCCGATGTCAGAGTGTGCGATTTTACAATAAAATTCCAAGCAAATATCAAGAATTAAGTATTACCAAATTTAAGTCCTTAATAAAACAGAAACTATGTGAAAAGGCTTATTACACAGTTTTGGATTATTTAGATGACAAATTTGCTTGGGACTGACGATGCTCACTTCAGTATTTACCTACGTAGGTATCTTGTGTGAAAGTGTTAGACATTTATATTTTTATTGTATGTTGTTTTTATACCAAGTGAATTCCTTTTGTGTATGTAAATGTGAGTATAGTCTAGGCTTGTAATATAAGTTCATATTTAGTATCTTTCTGGTGGCTTTGAGTGTTTCCCCGGCCTACCCAAATGTCCTGCTGACGGTAGTGTCGCGCTTCGGGTCGTAACACGATGGCTGGGGCTCGTATGCCGTCTGTATGGACAGGCCGACTCAAAATCATGGTCCTTTCTTCAAAAGGCCAACCCAGATCCTATACTGTACTCGCACAGATTATTTTTTGTTTTTTAATCAATGTTCTCGGACTAAAAAAAAGGACATCTCTGTGGTTTGTTTCGGCATTTCTTCCCAGAGTGAGTCGTAGGAAATGCCGGTCTCTTCTAGCTGTAAAGTCCGACGTGTAAAAATATCTGAAAAGATTTACTTACAAATAAATATCATTTCATTTCATTTCATTCATTTCACAAAATCTCACTAACATAGTAGGTACTTGGCAATGGGTAATACACTAGACACGCGAATTTCATTGAATATTACGAAAAATCTATAATAGCTGTAATAATTTTAATTTGTGTATACATATTGACAGGTTTTATAAAATATATTGAGAAGTAATGAGTAATAATTTCAAAATAAAATTACAAATAAATCGGAACTTACCAAGAGCGGTCGCGGCCAACTTTTCCTCCTCGACATTTCGGCGACTACCAACCAGCTAAGAAGTCGCGCATCTTGTACGTAATTTTATGTACATAACGTTAGTTTACAAGTAAACTATTGGAATTAAAATAAATAAAAAATATATAATAAAAAATGCTGCAATTTTTTTTCAAAGTTATGTTCAGTATATTGCACACTATCGAATTAAGGGTTAATTTCAAGTAGGTAGGTACATGTTAGACTTTAACTAGATACAATGTGTACACTATATGTATTAAAGTTAAATTAAGATACTAGGAAATAATCATAAAAAAAGAAACAATTACAATATTTACATACAAGCTTCAAAAAATTCCTCCGCATCATCGCGCCTACTGGTAGCGTTCCCCAAAGGCTGGCAGCATTGCCAGATTGCCACGTTAAATGGCAATGCTAATCCTCTGTACTAGAAAAAGGCCGGCCTTCTGGTCACGAGAAGCGTCAATCAGTTGCTTAGCAAGTTGTTTAAACATAGCGCGAGCACTCGGACTCCATGAACCTAGCGTCTCGACCCCAAACGGTTTAAAAATGTAATTACCTAGTATTAAATTTTGGTATTTACGCCGTTTGAGGCTTCCCGCAGAAGCAGCAGCAGCGCCGGCATAGCCAGCAGTAGGTACTTGGAAGATGAAATGGCGCGAGGATGTCGACGCAAGTTGCGTCCCACACCAAAGGCCTACCCATCTTCCATGTCAGTAACCACATACCATCCGGTCTCTTGCCATCGTCTCCCTACCAGACCATTTGGTTCACGTACAGCTGGAACGTCAGCGGTAACAAGAGCACGACGGATAATGTCGTTTAATATTGGCATATCGAGATATACGGCCAGCGCTTTTGATACAAGCTTCTCGACAGTGAAAAAAATACGGAGAAACACAAGGCGCTCCTAAATGGAGACAAGTGGCAAGGAGAAATGTAGTACGTATCGTCCAACAAGGTGCATATGTTGGGCAACGGAAGTGCCTGAATCCATAAACCTGATTCCCACTCTCCCACAGCCTGTAACATCGTTTTTTTAGTATTCAATGTTTAACAAATTTTGTTTCAGCGCCCTCTCGTTCATTGTAGTTAGAACTACAATTGGATGATGTGCACGATCGAAGTATCGGGCTGTTGGTACACCTAGGTGGCACTAGGGGGCGTATTTTATGAAGGATATGTAGTTGACATTATGACGCTTAGAAATAATGAGACATTATCATATGTGTATCATACGATTCTCATTACTTCTTAAATTTGATCTCAAATAAGCAAGGAGTAAGGAAGTTGTACGTCCTGTTCTCACATCCCGAAATGTAGTAGGGGAATCATCTAGAATGTTCGATCGAATGTCTATATAGCAGGGTGTATTGCATATTTCTTATTATTTCTTAAACCTTCTCTCGTTAACTCTGAGGAAGCTTTGCTTACAGTATACATTAATATTCTTGTTGGAAGTGTTTGTGAGTGTTCAAGTCCCACTGTCTGTGGTAAGTTAACCTCAAAAAGGTTTTTCCTTATTATCTTATTGTATGTAGAATATGTTCTCAGGCTATTTAATTTTGTTTATAGGGTCGTTAGATTCCGCAGAAAGAATCCTACATCTTGCCTGTCTTGTGGTTCAAGATTTGTGCTGAGTACGGTTGACGATTGGCAGCTCACGGCTCACTCCTCAAGACCTATCTGCCCTACCTTGAGGGAAGTTCATATTATATATATATAGAAATTAATTATTACTTTTTTACCTAGCACCCACAAGTTGGATCACTGGTGGACGTCTCTTTAAGCTACCTTGAGCTGGAGAGAGTCTACGGCTGACTACTGTGAGTCAGAGAGGTGACCAGAGGGTGGCTATCCTGTGCAGATCAGTCTACAGGCTTAAAGAGTGAAAGAAAAGACTGTATAATTTTATTTTTATTTTTAAGACTACCTCTTAAGTTTATTTGTCAATTTATTAAATTATTTAAATTACTACAAATTTATATGTAAAGATAGCAGGAATTTGAATAAAAGTTTATTTAAATTGTAAGTTGTCTCTTTGAAGTCTTCCTTGGACCCTCCGCACCCTCACTATAAAATTTTATCTAAATTCTTACGGCGCCCTGAGGTATCATCTTCTATCCTGAGTCGAAACCGGTGAGTTTCCACCTGACAAGTTCAGGGGTTACAAATTGGCGACCAACGTTCGGCTAACTTTTCGAACCTTGAGGGTGTGCTGAGTGTAGTTCCCGGGAAGACTTTGGATGAGACGCTTACTATCCGTCCGAGACTACCCAGGACGTTAATTGGTTTTGTGAAGTGCAGTTCACATGTAATAATTATTTCATTGCATTTTTCAGCACATTATATCCATCTCTGCGGTGTTGGAAAAGCATTGAACAAAATTCAAAATTATATCAAAATTTTAACTGCACAAATTTTGGTAAGTCTTTTTAAATTTATTTTGGCAAGAACATTTTTTCTTTTTTTTCTTTTTTCTTTTCCTGTTGTTTTCATAAGTTCTTGTGTGTGTTCCCTAAGGGATCAGCACATACATATAGCTTGTATTTTGTTCAGGTTTTCCTTGAATAACTTTATTTTTACTTTTTATATTCCTACCTACTTACAACTTAAGTAAATAAATGTGAGATTAACTTCATTTGAATTCTATGAGAGGGTTTGCATGATATAATTAAAGGGATATTGTGCTTCCCTTTATCTTGTTTGTAATTTTAACATAATAATTTAACCTTTTAATGTAACAATTTAAATTTCAACCTAGGACACTTTACATAAATAAAAGTAGGGTATACTTTTATCTATAGTAAAGAAAACTTGAATTTTTTTTGTTCTTTGAATGTGGATTGTTAGTAACTACTTTATAGTTGTGGAAACATGAAGCAAACATAATTAATGTATTGGAATTAAATTTATAATTAACTTAGAGTTAGAAAGGGGATCAAAAAAAAAAGTTTTCTTTTGTTACCCCACATATTAGGTAAAACTGCTTGGAATAATTGTAAACTCATAATTAAAAGTAACATTTGAGAATAATTTTTTAGGTTATTGTGTTAATATAATAACACATTCTTTTTATACCATTCAACTAGATCTTATTGTAAGACTGAATCTTTTATTTTTTTCACTAAGAAGAACTTAGTGCTTTGTTTTAACTTTGTTAACTTGACATTAATTTTAATTTTGAATTTTAAAAACATTGTGTTAATAAAGTAACACATTATTTTTATAACATTCAGCCTAATCTTTTTGTAGGACTGAATCTTTTACTTTCTCACTAAGAAGAACTTAGTGCTTTATATATAAATTTTTTTAATTGTCAACAAATTTATTTTTGAATTTTAACATCATGGCCCAGCTGATTAAATGTATTAATTATCTAAAGAAGGATGAACTTATTAACGAGTTGTCTGCCATGGGTGTTTCAGCGAATCCCGATGACACGGTGGTCAGTTTAAGGAGTGAGCTGCGCACTGCTTTGCGCCTTATACGGCGTGGCAGCATTAAAGCCAGCACTTTCGTCCCTGCTTCTGCTGCTTCTGAGCTGTCTTTCTGGGAGCCGAAGGTCCTTGAACTGGAAGGAGTCCTTACTTCAGGTGATTCTTTCTATTAAGGCTAGTTGCCGACGAGTGACACGCCTGATCAGGACTCTGGGGACTGCAAGGTTTGAACCCTCCTTTCTTGTAGGATTATGGGTTACAACTTGTTCCCCCCTGACAGGTCTAGTTGTTACAAATTGGTACCTAAGTGTAGAGGACGGACTGTACGATGCTACCCAAAGCAAAAACTATTGCTGGGTTGCCGACGAGTGACACGCCTGATCAGGATTCTGGGGACTGCAAGGTTTGAACCCTCCTTTCTTGTAGGACTATGGGTTACAATTTGTTCCCCCCTGACAGGTCTAGTTGTTACAAATTGGTACCTAAGTGTAGTGGCTGCTAAACGCTCGCTTTTGGTTAGTGATCTGTCCGATATCTAAGTGTAGTGAGCAGGAACAACCTTGTGTTCCTTCTACTCACTGTATCGGACCACTCTCCAAATCGAACGTCAGATAGGGAGATAACAATTTCGCATCGGACAGTTCCTCTTCGGCACACACACCTTATACTCGGGTGCTCATATATGTGTGCATATTTCCTTGAAATAGGGTGTGATGTCATTAGAGTAGTTTCATTAGGAGTTAAGTTTTTCTTTCTTATACTACCTATATTTTAGTTTCAATTTTTTTTCTTATAAACTCTGTGTGACCTAACATTTGAGGGCATCACAGCTTTTTCTTAGTTTGTTGCTGTTTTGGTTATTCCCTTCGTCCTCTACTCAGGGAACACTGTGGGGAGGGGGTGGTGTAACATCGTTTTTTTAGTATTCAATGTTTAACAAATTTTGTTTCAGCGCCCTCTCGTTCATTGTAGTTAGAACTACAATTGGATGATGTGCACGATCGAAGTATCGGGCTGTTGGTACACCTAGGTGGCACTAGGGGGCGTATTTTATGAAGGATATGTAGTTGACATTATGACGCTTAGAAATAATGAGACATTATCATATGTGTATCATACGATTCTCATTACTTCTTAAATTTGATCTCAAATAAGCAAGGAGTAAGGAAGTTGTACGTCCTGTTCTCACATCCCGAAATGTAGTAGGGGAATCATCTAGAATGTTCGATCGAATGTCTATATAGCAGGGTGTATTGCATATTTCTTATTATTTCTTAAACCTTCTCTCGTTAACTCTGAGGAAGCTTTGCTTACAGTATACATTAATATTCTTGTTGGAAGTGTTTGTGAGTGTTCAAGTCCCACTGTCTGTGGTAAGTTAACCTCAAAAAGGTTTTTCCTTATTATCTTATTGTATGTAGAATATGTTCTCAGGCTATTTAATTTTGTTTATAGGGTCGTTAGATTCCGCAGAAAGAATCCTACATCTTGCCTGTCTTGTGGTTCAAGATTTGTGCTGAGTACGGTTGACGATTGGCAGCTCACGGCTCACTCCTCAAGACCTATCTGCCCGACCTTGAGGGAAGTTCATATTATATATATATAGAAATTAATTATTACTTTTTTACCTAGCACCCACAAGTTGGATCACTGGTGGACGTCTCTTTAAGCTACCTTGAGCTGGAGAGAGTCTACGGCTGACTACTGTGAGTCAGAGAGGTGACCAGAGGGTGGCTATCCTGTGCAGATCAGTCTACAGGCTTAAAGAGTGAAAGAAAAGACTGTATAATTTTATTTTTATTTTTAAGACTACCTCTTAAGTTTATTTGTCAATTTATTAAATTATTTAAATTACTACAAATTTATATGTAAAGATAGCAGGAATTTGAATAAAAGTTTATTTAAATTGTAAGTTGTCTCTTTGAAGTCTTCCTTGGACCCTCCGCACCCTCACTATAAAATTTTATCTAAATTCTTACGGCGCCCTGAGGTATCATCTTCTATCCTGAGTCGAAACCGGTGAGTTTCCACCTGACAAGTTCAGGGGTTACAAGCCAACAAACGATCGCGCTCAGCAAGACTGGTTGATGTATCCAGAAGTCTGTTTTGCTTCAAAATACATAACGGCGCGTCCCATTGTCGCTGAGAAAATGGATTAGTAGGTAATATAGTACTGGGACCAGCTATCTGCCAAGCATCAATAGCAATCTGCAATGGCCTTGCATGACACTTCTGAATCAACCAGTGTGTGAATTTTCGTGATGAATTCTTGTGCCTAGAACCGAAGACAGAAATACTGGAAGGCTTACATCTACAATTTTGCGTACTCCAAGAACTGGTAGGGATGCTTGGAGCCAAAACAGCTTGGTGACAAATTAGAAACGGATGGTGAGAGATAGCTGTGGGGGAGAGACTGCAGCTCTGGAAGAAAACAGTGCCGCGTACCACCTCTGTGTCCTCTAGACATGAGGTACCTACGATGCATTGCCATCATTTCTATTTAAGTATACAAATAAATAATATTGAAGTGTCTGTTTGACATTTCAAATTAAAAGCTTCTCACTAAATGCATATGAAAGAATGTTTGATACATAAAAAAAAAAAAATCCAGAGGTCAGCCTGTTTGTTCGGCTGAGCTCTGCAACGGCTGAACCGATTTTGACGGGATTTTTACTGGCATATAGCTGATGATGCAATAAGTAACTCGGGCTACTTTTACTCTAGCCCTAGACTCTAGACTAGTATAGACTATGGCCCCGCGGTTTTCGTTGTGAAGATCCAACAACAAGTGTGTGAACAAAGTTGTGTTAGTATATTTCACTGCTTTTAATTAATGTGAGTCCTATTTCTTCAGAAGGTAACTTTACCTTGTGCGTTCTTAGAAAGTCGTATGAATTGTCTGAGCTAGCCCGTAGCAGAGGTACTCGTACTAGTTAATTAATTTGCATAAAGGTGACACATCACACTCACATCATTACTATTCATTTCTGTTTTAAGTGCAGAGTAATTATTTGAATGAAGAGAGATGAGCTACGTAGGCTAGTTAGCAATCACCTGTTATTTGTTCAGAACAGCATCCGGAGCCAGTTCCGTATCTCAGGACCTGGACGCATAAAGGAGTAGAGTACAAAACCAGTAATCGTTACAAATACTTTATTACCTGTACAAACATGCGGATGCTTAAATTATTAAATAAATTTAATTTTGGAATACATTAGAACCGGAATACAAATACGGAATCGTACGTTTCGATACAGTCTACGTTCGGGTAAATGCACACGTGACGTCACGCCTCAACCTATATGATTAAACTCTAAGTATATAAGTGTGTCTGGCAGGTGCTGCGCGCTCAGCCCTGCATGATGAGGTGCACGAAGTTCTCGTAGTTGATGTTGCCCTGCGAGTCCTCCTGGCCCTGCAGCAGCTGCTCCACCTACACACGCCACACAAGTGCTATCAATACAAACTAACCTATGGGGAACTCTTAAATCAACCCCGTGTGATGATGTTCTCCTAGCCTATTGCGGCCACGCAGGAGACATTCTAGTGCACAAACACAGGTGCACTCTCTGTTCCCTCTCTCTCATAATCCGATGGGACGGTTAACCGACACGATCGGTGAAAGATCAGGCGCAGGTCCGACAGCTTTACGTGCTCTCCGAGGCACGGGGGTTCAGACCCCAACTTTCAAACTCCGAGCTTTATTAATTAGGTATTAGCTTTTGCAAGCGGCTTCGCTCACGCAGATTTTCATCCCCTGATTTATATAGGGGATATTACTCGTATATTTATACATGATTTATAAAGGGTACCCTTAGGGATGGAATTTCAAACATTCCTTTTATAGTGTTCACTTATCTATACAGGGTTACAGGGTAAGTCGACCTATTCCCGTTAAGGGCGTGTAGTTGACATCGTTTCTGACTGATTTCACTAAAAACACCCTATCCTAAATCTAACCGTTTTTGAGATATTTGAATTTAATTGTTTTTACAAAAAATGCCCGATTTTCAACTGTCAGCTTAGATATTTTGAAATGTGTAGGTGTTATTATAACTATTATTTGATTTTTACATGTAAAATAAGATGCTTTATGACCTTAATAACCAATATTATACGTAATGTTAACAAATAAGTTGTTGCAGACGATTTAATCCAACAAATAATAAAAAAAAATTAGAAAGTTTATTTTTCTTCAAATGTATCAAAAAAATAAATTATTATGGCGTCTGTTCTGCAGATGTGCTTAAAATATCTATGTTTCATCAGCTATCCAACGAGGTATAACAATCTAGGGTTTTATGAAAAAAACTAAAAAAAAGTTAGTTGCGAACCGCCAGGTCGCAATTCTAAAAGTCCCAGCTGGGCAAACAATTGGCTGGGACTTTTAGTTTTTTTTTTAACCCTAGATTGTTATACCTCGTTGGATAGCTGATGAAACATAGATATTTTTAAGCACATCTGCAGAACAGGCGCCATAATATTTTTTTTAGATATCAATTGAAGAAAAATAAACTTTCTAAATTTTTATTTTTATTTTTTAGATTAAATCGTCTACAACAACTTATGTGTTAACATTAAGTATGTTATTGGTTATTAAGGCCATAAAGCATTTTATTTTACATGTAAAAATCAAATAATAATTATAAAAACACCTACACATTTTTTGTAAAAACAAATTCAAATATTTCAAAAACGTTTAAATTTAGGATAGGGTATTTTTAGTGAAATTAGTCAGAAACGATGTCAACTACACGCCCTTAACGGGAATAGGTCGACTTACCCTGTAACCCTGTATATATAAAAGAGTAAGGTGACTGATTGACCTACCCAATGATCAACGCACAGACCAAACCGCTGAAGCTAGAATCCTGAAATTTTGCATGTAGGTTCTTTATATAGTGTAAGTGAGCACTAAGAAAGGAATTTTTGAAATTATACCCCTAAGGGGGTAAATCAGGGGATGAAAGTCTGCATGAGCAAAGCCGCGTGTAAAAGCTAGTGCTATATAAAGAACCTACATGCAAAATTTCAAGATTCTAGGTCAGCGGTTAGGGCTGTGTGTTGATCTCTGGGTATGTCAGTCACCTTCCTCTTTTATATTTCTATAATCAGAAAATCTCAATAACACTTTTTTGCCCGACCCGGGATTCGAACCCGAGACCTCTTGATCGGCATTCACATACGTCAACCGCTAGACCAACGAGGCAGATACTGCTGATGAACCCCGTGTAATGTGAACACAAGAGAAATGTACAAAGCCCACTACAACTACTCACTATCGACAACAGAAGTCTTCTCATGTGCATGCTTGTATATGTACAAAGCAAATGTTCATATACTCATCCATAATTGATCTCATAAAGTATCAGATTTTTGATAATGTCAACCCACAAATATAGATTATGTATATCATATAGAAGCATAGCCGTACAATATTATCATATTGAAATTATTTTAAATACCATTATTTATTTCGCATTTGTCATCATTCTAAAACCACTGTTTTAGGTTCTATTTATAAAAAGTATTGGAATATGTTACGAGTATTAATTATATTCATAGGCCTTGACAACCATTGTTCACTTGGCTCCGCACTTGGTTCGCCTAGCCTGGGCGGGATTCAACCGTGGCTAATACACTAATCAGTTCAATCTAGCGAGCACAAAGTGTATCTTAGAGAAACAGAATGCTAAGAAACTATTTTTGCCAATGACAATTTTTTTTTTTTTAAAGACAACTCCCGCATTAGGAATAAACATCCTGTGTCGCGGGAGACTTTACAGACATACATGAAACGGACACAATTAACACCCAAACTCAGAACAACAATTTGTGGATCACACAAAGTGTTGTCTTGTGTAGGATTTGAACCCACAACACTTGGCGAATTGGCAAGCGGCGTGGCGACCGCCTAAACCACTAGGCCGACCGTGCAGTTATGTTAAAATGCTAGACTATTGTTTTTATAAACTGAAAAGTTGTACTATGTGAGGCAACTTTTAATGATTGCAACAAATATTGAACCAGTTGGACACTGCTCAAGTAGCAGAAGCCATGTGTCAACAAACTATAACAAGTTGAGTGCAGTATCAACATGTCGTTACCTCATCATCACTGAGTTTCTCTCCTAGTGTGGAGAGCAAGTGGCGCAGCTCAGCAGATGATATGAATCCATTACCATCCTTGTCAAAGTGCCGCAGACCCTCAATGAAGTCATTGGCTGTGTCACCACTGCGAGCTTTAGATATGGCCTGCAACCAGAAGCATACGACATGGGAAACAATTCTCTGCTAACACAATTACAAAGGCCCGAGCAGCACTTGACAGCATTATTCCCTGGTTTCCTCCCCATTACTATACTCTGCGCTGTAGCATGGTATGGCATTTATTAGTAGACTAGAACATTCTAATTGGTTTAATTTAATTTACTACAGAGACCTATTTCTTAGCGTTCCATGGATTCACCGTGCGGGTGCCGGGTCCATCGCGTGATAGATGGGGGCAACACATGCGACTTCGACAGTGCCTGGGAATTGCGACCGAGGTTTAGGTTTAAGGAGCACTCCTTACGACGCGTCAACGCTCACCTCCACTGTCCGCCGTGTTACCCCCTCTACCTAACCATATTTGAAGTGAGCCTAGCAATGCCGCTTTGGATATTCGTTCAAGAAAAGAGCTTACTGAAGCTCTTGGCAATCCAAGGTCTTAAAGCAGGTTATAGAGGGATTTAGCTGGTATACCCCTCCCACCCACTTCCACGGCAACGACATAACCATTTTTAGTTATTTCGTTGGTTAAGTCAAAGTACTTGTTTCTTTTTAAAGCGTGGTCTTTAGGGATGTTCGTTTCCCACGGCACTGTGAGTTCTACTAGTACTACACGCTTAATTGACATTGCATAAAGAAATATGTCCGGTCTGGATGCCGAGGCACAGATATCCTCCGGTATTCTGTAGTGATTTTCATACGTGTCCACTAATAATGTCCAGTCACTGGCGGTATTTATAATTGAGTACGGCTTTTGTGTGAGTGAAGTCTTTTTTGTTGAGCCTTCCTTTACAAACGCGATGTTAGTTTTTAACCGACTTCCAAAAAGGAGGAGGTTCTATGTTCCACTGTATGTATTATTTTTTTTTATTTTTTTTTTTAATGTATGTTACCTGATTACTCCGTCAGTTGTATTCGACAGGGTATGCTTCCGTGGTGGTCCCATTGCCAGCATATCAGGATCTGATGATGGGATCCCAGGGAAATCGAGGGAAACCCTCATTTTTTATAGGCACATACTATGTTTTTCGTATATTTTCTGAAGTTACACCGGTATTTGCGTCTGGTCATCAGTCAGTCAGTCATCATTTTATGATGATAAGCTGATGATGTAAGGTACCACTCCTTAACGGTTAGGAGTTGGAGGATAAATCTTTAAATATAATATGTATATAAGTTACCTTTAGTCGTATTCTTACAAATTATTTAGGTAAGCTGATGATGGAAGGTGGAAGGTACAACTCCTCAACGGTTAGGAGTTGGAGAATAATTCTTTCAATTTCATACGTATCTAAAGACCTTCAGTCGTATACTTTCAAGCTATTTAGGTGAGCTGATGATAGAAGATTAAACTCTTCAACAGTTAGGGATTAGAGGATGATTTTAATATTACACATACCTTAATTTGTATTCTTGATGATGAAATTTGATGAAATAATTCAACTTACTACTTACCTACGATTGTTTGCACTAAAAACTGTAAAATAAAAACTTTTTATAAAAAAAAAAAAAACCGACTTCCAAAAACATCCAACGAAAACTCTCTGTCAAAAAACACTTAAAAGCATAAAATAAACTGGTTCTTCATAAATTGCCTATACCTAATTCTTTATTCATTTAAATAGTAGTATTATAATGGGTGCTAGGTACCTAAAATCTGTTTGAAGTCGGTGCTAAGCCAAAAAGAATACAAACAAACAATTACAAAAGTCTAAGTGATAGGCACTTGGCACCAGGGATCGGAAAACCCATGCATAACGGTATTCGTTATAAACGGTTACCGAATCAATCTGTAACCGTTTCAAAGGGTTACTCATCGATTCGGTTAACAGATTATATATGTTATTGTTTTAACCCAAACAATAAGGGTTAACCCAAATTAAAGGGTTTATGTTTTTGACATTGTTAACCCAAATGATAGATGTTAACCCAAGATTTCGGTTATTTTACGACGTGACGCGATTCGAAAATTAATCAATTTTACTTGATCTCTTGTAAAAAAAAATTAACTTGTTATCACCTATTCCCATTCCACGCAAATAATGAACGTCACCGACGACTGTAACGAAAAATGAATCACGGACCTACAAATATCCAGAAACCTATATCAAATTCGGTTAAGGTTAACCGTAATTATCCTGTATTAGATTATTTCTGTTAACAGTTATAATTCGGTAACACATATTTAGGTTAATCCTAAATTTAGGTTAACCTATTTCCAAAAGGGTTAATAACAGATTATTTCAGTTAGGTTAACCCTAACCGGAATATCCCTGCTTGGCACCGACTTCAAACAGATTTTAGGTACCTAATACCCATTATAATACTACTATTTAAATGAATAAAGAATTAGGTATAGGCAATTTATGAAGAACCAGTTTATTTTACGCTTTTAAGTGTTTTTTGACAGAGAGTTTTCGTTGGATGTTTTTGGAAGTCGGTTTTTTTTTTTTTATAATTATGTTTGTTGTTATTCCTTTTTTCGCTCTCGCCAGTGATAAACTCATAGCTTCGCGTATGATGAGTAATACCCTATCATGGCGACGTGAATAATGACCCCGGTCTAATAGCGCCTTACAACCTGTCAATAAGTGCCTGGCTGTACCTATTGCCGCATTCCACATCATACAAGCCTTTTCTGTAGCTTTTCCCCACCTTACTAGGTTGCTTTGATCGGGGAGAGTTAATTGAAAGGCGTTGAGGTAGAATTTTAACAGGGCGGGTGACCAATCATATAAAAGTGTGCGCCATTTCAAAGCTGGTGGGATACAAAATTCTCCTAGAGTTAACCATTCATTCTGCATTTCTAGGTTCATTGCGTGCACCTTGTAGGTCTCGTTTTCATCTTTAATTAATGATTTAATATTTTGCGAATGTGGTACAGTTGAAATACTAAGTCATAATTTGTAAATTGCGGCAACATTCAAGAGTGAAACGAAATGTTACTGAAACTGTCACGCACCATGCTACAGCGCAAAGAGAATAGTTACACTAAAGATAGAATCGGTTAAAAACAATGCAACAGTTAATGCTGAACTGAACTAATTACTATTCACAAGAACACAAATGTGTTTAATAATTAACTAACATTATCCTGTTGTTTGTGGTGTCTGTGTAGTGTAGGTACTCACTGATGCTGTGTTTCTCAACTTACCTGATAGATAGGCAAAAACACTTCAAAAGAAATTCTCTCATCAGGTTTCAGGTGTAGAGTGCATTTTTTAACATCTGACTCGGTGGGGTTTTGTCCCAGCGCCCTTAAAGCATCACCAATCTGCGCAACATGGATCTTGCCATCTCCACGTGAATCAAACAACTGGAACGCCTCCTGAAATTCTACAACATTGTGAAGTGAGTTACGTGACCTACTTCACACTTTATTTTTTTTAACTTAATCATGTACTCCTGCTACACTGTGCTGACAGAGTACGTCGGGTGCTTCTCAGTGGCGGCGTAAGGCACGTACCTTCGACTGATGTTAGCTTCAGCTTGGTGGGAGGCTCGTACATGAACATGTTGCTCCCGAGACGTGTGACCGTAAACTGCAATAAGTAGGTACTCACCGCTACCGAACGCAGCGAGGCCAGCGGCCAGACGCGACACCTGGCTCGCTTTAAAATACAAGCCATATATGGAAACTAGGGCGCTTGTAACGACCACCGCTTTCGGTAAAGACGTTGATTGACATGACATGAGTCACGAATTACGCGAGCGCCACATCGCGGCTCCGCGCCCGCTACAACGGCCTAGATCGATCTCCTCAGCTCACAGCCCAATTTAACAGTGCTTGTGTTTACCAATAAGTGATACGTGACTACTGACTTGTATATATCACAACGGTTTTGTAATCACTCTTGTTGTAGCTGACAAATCACAACTCACCTGCCAATTGATCTTCCGAATATCCAGCCTGTAACAATTATATTATTTGTAAGACACAATAAACAATTTATAAAAAAACAGAATCTTAAAAGAAATTATTAATTTTACCATATTTTTAATGATTAAATTGTAATAATTCTTCTTAATCTAATTCGTACTCGTACGATGACTCATAAACAAGTATGTGATTGTGTGTATCAAACTCAACAAAACAATAGATTTAAATTTCAATGTCAAATAATGTTCCTCATGTCATCTTTGGTAGGGTTGGACGTGGCTAAAATATTATCGACTTAGAAGGAGTAGTATCGATACCGCAATTAACCACACACTAAAAATGATGATATGTTTGTTTAAGTTATAAAGCGTGGATTCAATGCTGTAGACATACACATTGATACAGAACGCTTAATAGAGGAGGATCTTTTTTTTTTCTCGAGGGTTATACATTAACATCACTGAAAAGTAAAGTTCATTGGCATGAAAACTACATCAAGGAAACAAGCTATCAAAGCTCACGTAATGTTAAATCAAAAGAATCAAGATCTGAATAAGTTTTACTCGGTACTTGAATGTTTTCATATTCTTCAATACATCTTTAGTTGTCAGGCAACACGTTTTCCAATCTAAAAAGTTATGAATGAAAAAGAAAAAGGTAATTTGAAAGTGAAAGTAAAATATTTGATATTTTATGGTAATAAAGCTACGAATTTTTCGTAGGTACTAAATCTTAAATACGTTCGGCATGTCCTTATGACATGATTGTACTACACATTGTTTGTATTCCTTTAAAGTAATTTCAAAAGAACCGACTACAAGAACTGGAACAATTTAAATGGGACCACACGGGAAGCACCAACTATCAAATAAAAAAAGAATTATCAAAGTCGGTTCACCCAGTCGAAAGTTTTGAGGTAACAAAAATTTTAAAAAAATACAGTCGAATTGATAACCTCCTCCTTTTTGTGAAGTCTGTTAATAAAAATACACTACAGCAAGTGATATCATAAACCTCTTGAATTTATTCAAAATTTCAGCATTGTTTTCAGTAATTTACCAAGAATCAGTTTTACTGTGTGTAATTTGTCTGAGTAAAACAATTTTTTACCACCATTCCATAGGTGGAACGGTGGTAAAAATGAATTTCTGGTTTTCCTTTTTCTCTCTAATAAAACTTTTTCTCTCTAATAAAACTACGTGAACCCTAAGAAACGATACCTAAATTATTTGGTTTAATCAATTTTCAGATTTCATGTTCCCAGGCCCGCGCGGGCCTCTTTACACAATTGGTTAATGACAAAAAATTGTAAGGAAAGGCCCTACTATACGAACAATAAATGATACAAATATATATAAGATCGACACATAATTATATACAAAAAGCATTTTATCTCTTTTTAACATGTGTACCTTGGTGTCAAAAGAGAGATAAACATAAATTAGTGAGCACTAATATTGGCAACACTTTTGAGTGACGTCATGTACTTGTCAATTCGTGACCGGCGACGCCATTTTATGTGCCAAGTTCTGAGGTAGATCTGCTGTCAAACGGTTAGGGATGCAACATCGCTCATAAAGAACATCGATGTTAGGACATCGATGATTTCAAAAGTGAAACATCGATGTAAAAAAATCGATGTTTTAACATCTATACAAATAAATAAAATTGGAGTGTCTGTTTGTAATATTAAAATAACCGCTTTTTACTAAATGCATAATAATATGTATGTATACACGGTACTTATACCAGAAATGTATTTTTTATAATTTTGGCTGTCTGTTGGTTTGTTCCGGATAATCTCTGGAACGGCTGGACCGATTTTGACGGGATTTTCACTGATAGGTAGCGAAGCGGTGGAGCGCCGTAATTTTTTTTTTTTGTTTTAATTTGTATTGGTTTTGTTAATTGTATTTTTATTTGTATTTGAATTTTGTATTTAATAAAAATGAATATTAATGTAGTAAGCAGTCGCAATCGCCATTCCCATTCGCTTGCTGTTTCGCCGATATACCGAAACAACCACGAACCGCACGAATGCTGCATTTCGGAACGTCATTACTTGCCGATGTAGCATTAAGGCCGAGGCCGCACTACGTCTACACCGCCGCGGTTTTTAACCGCCTGATTTTGTGCCTAAAGGAAACGAATGGAAGCGGCCGCACTGGCGGTTTTTTACCACGACTGCATTGAATAAAATGGATTGCCTTTAGGCCCTTAGAGCATATATTACTAAAAGGGCATCCGAAAGGGCGGAAAACGTGATCAGAGTAGAAAGAGAGAGGCTGAGTTTGGGTAGTGTCTGTCTCTCTCACGCAAGCTTCTGATTGGTAGACGCACATACCAATTTGCATGACTGATTTGGTGGAATATACACCAAACAATCAGAAGCACAATCAGAAGCTTGCGTGAGAGAGACAGACACTACCCAAACTCAGTCTCCCACTCTATACCCCGATCACGCTTTCCTCCCGTTCGGATGCCCCTTCAGATATATATGCTCTAAGTCAGCGGTCGGCAACCTTTTCGCAGGCAAGGACCACATAGTGTCAAAATGATATATAGGCGGGCCGCCCTGTATATAATAATAGGGAATACTAATAATAAAATTCATTTTCTCGCCACAATACATTTTTAAAGTTATAGCTTTCACATAAATATGATTAGGTTTTATACTGTGGGAGACTGGTGCCTAAGGTAGGCTCATAGCCTGTATTTCAGGACACCAGGATTCCCTCCCTTAATGTTTACATTAAGGTTTTATTTCTTTCAATGATCAGTTGTGGTCGAAAATTTCGAGAGTATAAGGAAGCACCTATATAAGTGGGTGAGTGTATGGGTGAATGTGTTTGTGTGTGTGATAATGTGTGACTGTGTGTGTGTGTGTGTGTGTGCATTAGAAGACACTGTAGGATATCCGCGACCGACATCACACCTATGCCAAGACAGCAAGTAGCTTTTCAGTATCATCATAGGTTAATCTGCGAGCCAAGCAGTCAAATTCATTTTGCATTTTATTTTCTGTAATTCAGAAATAGATAGGATTTTATTTATTTTAGTGTATAAGTAAGGTCCTAAGAAGCAGAAGTATCGTTTTGAATATAGGGTTGTATTAATATGCATAAATATTTTATTTGTCTTAAACATTTTTTTCTAGATTCTTTATTGTCTTTACAATATACATAATACGTATTTTTTTATATAGTGATTATTTAAACCCAGAAAATATTAAATAAAAAGTGAAAATTAAGGGAGGGATATTCAAATCTACAAAACGCGTCCTATTGGTCGAAACGAACTGTGACGTCGATTGTTACACTATCGAAATTATCGGCGTCGAAATTCCTACTGTGTTAGTAGTGTTTGTGAGAAAAAATAACTTCTTCCATGAATTTTATAGCAATCAAAACTGTAAATAGGTATAAAATAACTGAAACACTCAATAGTAAACAAACACGAAATGACACTGACGTCATTTGTTATGTCAATAGCGCGCGAAAAATGACGGCGTTTGAATAGCTCAAATTCAGTCGGTGCTTTAAATTTCACTTCGATAATTAGTTTGACTATTTTCAAGCCTATTTATATTCTTTTCTATGTTAGGGAGACTTATATGATCAGATTAAGAAATAAAAAAAAGACATGCATATTCCCTATTTGGTATCATCCATGATATAAGAACGTCACTATCCAGTTACCACTTTATAGCAACATAACATAAAATGATGGAAACATTTTCAGTCACCATACTATTTAAAAAAATGTAAAATGCATTTAAGTTGTTATTTTGTGTAGGTACATAATCAAACAAAATATTTGAATTTAAATATATGACAACGTAAAACTTTATTTGACGTCATCTCGAACACTGTATCTCGAAATGTCATACCTGTATTCTTATATCATGGTATCATCTATCCATGTACATGGATCCAAAAGTTAAGCATCAGAACAGAAGCTTATTTAAAGCAAATACTGAGATGATGATGAAGATAGTGTGAAAATAACCGACTGACAGACTGGCATTTTTATCAGTGACCTCAACGCTACAGTGCAAGTGCGTGTTTGCAATGAATCAGTAGTAAGAACCCATGGATTTGGAAGCAGGAATCATAGGGACAAATGTTAGTTAAATTCCTCGAATTCTAGGGATTCTTCTTGATGAATTCGTTCTCCAAGAAACGGCCCAACGAAGGTGGACGAGGCAAAGCCAAAACTGAGATCGACTTCATCATGACAGACAAGAAGTATATTAATATAGTCAGAGACGTCTCAGTGATCAGTATGTTAAATATCAGTAGCAATCACCGACATGACCTCTAAATATATCAATTTTAAGTTTGAACGTGCACGTTTGATGAAGTCTAGGCTCTAACCAACTCTGCTTCAGACCATGAAACGATGAAGATCTGAAACGTTCTAGTTAAACCCGGAAAACCGATTCGCTGCCATAGAAACCAAAACAGACGTAAACCAGAACCTCGAAAGTATGGTTAAGAACCTCAGAGAAAAAGGTACGAGATTTTGTGAGTTCCAGCATAAAGGCAGAAAGTCGAAGCTATCAGAAAGGACCCTAAGCGTAGAGATCAGACTAGACGTCAGACCACAATAAGCGTAGAAGTTATTGCCTCAAAACCGGCAATCCTTTCAGAAGTGAAAAGCTTCTATGGCCAGTCATACGCTTTGCATGCATTTCGATTTGATCCTAAAAATGAGGACACCAGACCAGAGCCGCATTAACGAGCCACAAAACTAAAGAGCTATCAGCAGTCAGCATCGACGAAATCGAAATGGCTCTCATACAACTGAAAAAATTTAAAAGCCCCTGGAGAGGATGATGTTAGGAGAGAGAGAGCTACTAAAGGCTGGTCTTAAACCCGTATTGAAGGAACTGCTAAGGCTTTTCAACGCTGTAATGTTTGAAGAGAAAACTCCGGAGGCGTAGCCACATCTACAAGCTGTTTTTAAGAGTCATCACAAAACGTTAAACGCGAACTCCACGAATTCCAACCACCGGATCAAACTGAATTTTGGAGCCGAAATAGCACCATAGAACACATCCACACTGTGCGTTAGATTACACAGAACAGACAGAAGACCGATGAGTATAATCAGCCCTTATGCATAGCATTCGTGAACTATGAGAAGGCCTTTGATTCGATCGAGGTCTGGCCTGTTTCCTGCAGCGTTGCCAAATAGATTGGTGATACATCCAAGTGATGAGATTTCTCTACAATGTCGCCACAATGTCCGTCCAAATACAGAAACAGCAAACAAGGCCCATACCGTTGCGTAGAGGAGTGAGACAAGGTGACGTTATATCCCCGGAATTGTTCACAAATGCAACGGAGGATATTTTAAAGATACTGAACTGGAAAAGAAGTGGCATCAACACCACTTTTAAAAAAAATGTGTGACCCTGCTGATTTACTTATTTTTAGAGATGGGCCGATCATTACTTTTGCCGACTAGCCGATTAGTCGGCCCTAAAAAGGCCGACTAGTCGGCCGACTAATCGGCCAAACCGATATTGGTTACGGACATTTCCGTAACTCTTCGTTTACAGCTGATTGGCGCCCCAGTCGCAAACACCGCCTGCGAACCTTGTTTCTTCAGTTTTGCTTCTGTAAGGCTCGTAGTCGCAGGTGTGTTTTAGAGTCAAAAAATATTTTTGTGTAAAGATATTACTATTATTGTTGATTGAAGTGAAGAGTTAAATGAAAAAGAAAATCACTTGTGCCGATGTTTTTTAAACAAGTGGACGATGTTTTTTGTTTTTTTTTTTTATTTAAAAGCCTGCCAAAGTGATTCTGCTGAGCTTGATGAAAGCTTGAGTAGAATCCAACACTCCAACACCATACTCACTGCGAACGCAGACAATGCAGTATAGCGTCCTATACTATGGCGGCCTAGTGAAATGCATTTTCTCACGCCGCCTACAGGACCCGGGATCATAGTGGAAGGGAAACACGTGCGCTGGTAGTACCAAACAGTTAAAAACTGCTCGGCACAGGAAGGCAGAACGGAACCGTTTAGTTCCAAAGCGTATTTCTACGACTCTGAAGCGGTGGCTTCTAATGCCAGTACGTGTTGTCCTATAGAAGATGGGAGAACGTGGGATTAGTTGGAAGAGCTCTTAAGAATACTGTCCATGGTAAACACGCTAGAGGACTGTCACAGAGGCGATATCTCTCCGCAAGTGCAAAGGCTCAAGGGACTCGGTGGCATCGGGACTGTTGATAATGCGGACTGCTGGCCGCTGCAACCGATCAAGAGCATCAAGCAAGTGTGGATCCATCAAAAAGATGAGAACAGTCCTCCACGAACGAGCGAACCTGGGTCTTATAAAGAAGACAGATGCTCGGGCGCAAAGAACTGTCTTACCCTATTCAGTACGCGAAGTTTCCGCGAGGCCGCCTTAGTAATGCTCTCGATTTTTTTATGTGTTTTCTGCCAAAATGACTCTGCCCTGCCTGATGGAAATCAAGGGCAGAATCCAAAAGTGCTGGTCACAATTCTCAATGTAGGTAGTAAATAAGGACAATGCAGAAGTGTGTGGACACACAGGACAGCGTGACCTGGTGTGATGCTTTTTCACGACCCGCTGAATGGACCCGAGATCATAGTGGGAAGGAAACACGTGCGCTGGTAGTGAGTTCCAAGTTTTGACCGCTCAGCACAGGAAGGAAGAACCGAAGGGATGAGTGCGAGAACGTATATCTACCACTCTGAAGCGGTGACTTCCGAGGCCGGCACGTGTTGTTCTATAGAGGAAGGGAGAGGAGAGGACCAGTTGGAAGAGCTCTTCAGAACACTCACCATGATAAAGGCAATAGAGGACTGCCATGGGGGCTATATCTCTTCGCAACTGCAGAGGCTCAGCTCAAGGGACTCGGTGGCTTAGGGACTGTCGCCAATGCGGATTGCTCGCCGCTGTAACCGGTCGAGAGCGTCAAACAGATACTGTGCGACACCATCGCTAAGATGAGAACAGTACTCCACACACGAGCGAACCTTCTTTTTTTTTATGCGGGAATGCATTGTGCGCCATACCCTCCGTGGGGGGGGGGCACTAAGGACGTGTGTGGGACTCGAAGGTCTACCCACTAAACCCCGCGGCGGCTTACCTCGGCAGTCGGGAGGAACTCCAGGAACGCATCAGCGGTTTCTGGAAACCCTCCTGCCGTATCTCATGACTGAGGTACACCCCCGGGGCGGGTCACTGTTGCGCCTCCTACCGTTCTACACAGTAAGAGTCGGAACACCGACCCTCCTTAGACGACAACCCCCGGCCGCACCGGGGTGTCACCGGTCTCGGGCCGTTTGTAGCGGCCACATCTCTCAACGTCTTTCCAACGTTTTTCCTCAACGTCTGCCAGCTTGACTGCAAGTTGTCCAAAATATCGCCCATGGACTATGCTGTTGTCTGCCTAACAATATCATGTTGCCATGGGCTAACATTGTGGGCTAAAGAAGAAACAGTGTGGGCGACAGGACGGAGCCCTGAGCTACGCCAGCGTTTACCTCTAGAAAATCAGAGGCCACGCCGTCGCATTGGACCCTAATTCTGTTATGTGTAATCAATGTCAATGATTATTTCTCGTGGTGGAAAGGAAAAAAAGTGCAGACACTACAAGCAAACATTTTGTTTAATAAATGTCAGATATGTTTCTTATCAGCAAGTAATTTTAGAAACTGGTTACCAAAAGAAAGATTGCTTTGTTTTACATTTCAAAATGTCTAAAACTGATTATAAAATAAAAATTGACAAATATATTATTGAGAAATACATACAAAGTAATAAGCCGAATAGTCGGCGCTTTTTGCCGACTATTCGCCGACTAATCGTCGACTACGATTGTTGCCGGATAGTCGGCTTTACCGACTAGTCGTCGACTAGTCGGCACATCTCTACTTATTTTTAATAACAAGACTGCAATTTACAAAACAGTCGCGGTCCGCAAGGGGAAGGGCTATATTAACAATGTACTCTGTGGGGAAGGGTTGCGGGCCGCATGCATTACCCGACTGCGAAAGGAGGGTTATGTTTTTCGAGTGTATGTATGGATTTATGTTTATTTCTTTGGCCCGCCCTAGAGCCTAAACGGCTTGTATTTTTATGTGAGTGGTGCCATCGTGAGAGTGACACATCAAAATAAAAAAAAAAAAATAAGGATTTTTGGCGCCAAAAAGTAATATAAAAAAATAATGTTTTCAATATCCAATTTTTTTACGTTGATTACGAATACGAATATAAATAAAACTTATATGTTTTTATTGTTAAATATTGACGCAGTCGGGTTTTTTATTTTTAATAATTTGTACTTGTTTATTTATTGGTTCTATAAATTCATGGTAATTTATACAACAATATTATGTAAACACTGTAAATAACATTACAACTTCTTTATCTAAAATGCGTCAAACATGTAGCAGAATAGAATTATAATTTTAATAAAAGGACCAGAAAAATATGGTCAGGAGAGGGCACAGGAAAAAATGATTGGATTGTTTCCTTGGATTTTTTAGTTTTAAGAAAGTTGCCAATCGTGAAATGATATCTTTGAATGCTAAAAGTATAACTTTTTCAGAATTCTTTTAAAAAATATTTCAAGATTAATACTGAAAATTTTGTGAATTGCTTTTAAATTCATAAAAATCATGAAATTGTGGAGTTTTAAAGGAACAATTCAGAAAAATGCTGCCAATTTTTTTTAAAATAGCCTCGTTCACTTTCCGTCTTTGTCTCACACACCCGTTAATGCTACATCGGCAAGTAATGACGTTCCGAAACGCAGCATTCGTGCGGTTCGTGGTTGTTTCGGTATATCGGCGAAACAGCAAGCGAATGGGAATGGCGATTGGTGAACAGACGAAACGGGCGTAGAAGAAAAGAAAATGGCAAAATGGTGTGATCCATTGATCAAATTCTGAAGGTTAGTGTACAGATAACCATTGTTTAATTTTCAGTGCATTTACACTGAAGGAGCTAAAAAACTCTTCCAAACTATAGTGCCAATTTTTGCAATTTTGGAAGAGCGATTACCGTTATCGTATTGTGTGGCGAGCCGTCGACAGACAGGCGACGGCGCCGTTCGGCTTTCGCTTTGTTCGCTCATCTCCACGTGCCTTCCGCCATTTAGAGCACTTTTATCGAAAGATTCTCAATATTCTTTAGAGATTTTAACGCCAATCATTATGAAATCCTTAAAAGCTGTTACAGGAATATCTATTTTACTATATTCGAACCAATCTAGAGTAATAAATAACGCCGCGAACCGGCAGCGTGGTCGTGTTCAGCGGCATCGTATCTTGTAGTAGCAGTTAGAATTAGGCGGAGACATCGTAAGTAGCTCGTGGGCGATGATAACCCCGGCGTGGAGTGCGTAGGGTACCGAATGCAGAGTTGTGGACATCGCGCTCATGTTGCAGGTGACAGCGCGAGACGGCGATGGCGGCCGGCGGCGAGTTCGTCGACGGCTGGCTAGTCGCGCAAGTCTTAGGAGAAGGTGCATACGGAGAGTAAGCTTCTAATTTTATCTTTTTATTGTTATTTATCACACAAGTTAATATTTTTGTTAGTAAATTTCTCTATAAAATTCAAGTGGATAAAGAAAACATGTTAATAATTGAGGGTGGGTTTAATTTATATATAGGCAGATAAATATTGTTACCGGTAGTTCATTGCGAATTAGATTGTAATCACATAAATTAGTTGCATTTCGAAATATTTTAAAGAAAAAAATAGTAAGAATCTGATATAAGCAAAATTGAATAAGACAATGTGGATGTATGTAGTGCAGGGTGAAGAAAGACAGTGTAATTTGTGTCACATCTGGCTCCTATTGAAACAACACTTTTATGATGTGAACCTCACCTCTAATGTCTGAGAACAATTCAGCAATTTGTTCATTCTTCACTTTTACTTACCTACAATATATTTGCCTGTGAAAAATATTTTATAGTGTAGATCCAGGTACATATAATGTGAATAGCTTAGGTGGTGTTCGTCAACGCGCTGCTTGGTGATAATCAACGGTGAAATGATTAATGTAATGGAACAATACTGATAATTTATTTCAAACTCAACAAATGGCTATTGTGATTAAGGGTCTGTCTGTCTTCCTCGTCCCCTGTCTGATAGACAGGATTTCCATGTATTTGTGAAAATAATATTGTGCGTAAGCATAGTTTGTACATGAACAGCATGAAACACAGTTAACAAATACATTTGTTGTAAATACATTCATGTTACACCAAGCACCAGTAGAAACACCCAGAGCAGGACTGATACAAGTTTATTTATTGAGACACTTTATTATTTGATTAGTTAGATTTTCAAATAAAATTGTAAATACTTTGTAATGTGATTTTAATGGGAAGTTAAATTAGAGAAGTTGTGTAATGACATAGAGAGAGACCAATGCACAGCCCAAACCGCTGAACCTAGAATTTTGAAATTTTGCATGTAGGTTCTTTATATAACATAAGTTAGCACTAAGAAAGGAAATTTTGAAATTCCACCCCTAAGGGGGTAAATCGTGGGATGAAAGTCTGCATGAGCGAAGCTGCGTGCAAAAGCTAGTCTACTGTATATTATTTTCCATTTTGCCATCAGTTCTGTCACAAATTATTCATGCGTCACAAACAGACACTATAATAAAATTAATTATAAGGAGTTTGGAAATTAACACTATCAATAATGTTTTTAAATAAAAGCAACTGTATTAGAAACAAATAATGTAGAAGGTGGTAGATAGGTCATGCAGGTAATAATAGCCTCAAATCACCTGGGTTTAACCTTTGACATGAGATTACAGTCCTTCATGTAAAAATGAGATAAAGTTACATATGTTAATGGTTCATACTAAGTACTGGCACTGGCTCTGAAAGCACTTTGTTTATTTTTATTGTTTTTAATAGAAGGGTACATTTATCATAATCAACTGGAGTCAGTCACCACTTCATATATGTTATACATAAGTTTATCGATTATGGATAGTAATTTGGATTATTGATTGTTAGTACAAATACTGTGAACTGATGCTCATCGTAGAGTAGTGCGCGCTAGAGGGGTGTCACAGACATGTGCAGGGAAGAGGCCTTCGCTGGTATTCAAGTCCTTCCTCCGACTTGATCGCATTTTATCTGCATAATTCCAATCCATGTACTTATTGAGTAAATAAATAAATAATTGGAATTTCCCTACAGGGACGTAGTTTATTAGCGGTTGTGATCATCACAGTTTCTTAACTATTTTTTAATTTAACGGACGGACATTCGGCTCTAGGGGTCAGCAAGTACTACTAATACGAATGGTGTTACGTGTGTCTAGCTCCCGTAGACTCCGACGGCTGTCGAAATGTTAGTGTGATGCTGTTGTCAAATGTTAGTGTCGTGTGGCCAAGTTACATTGCAATGTTACGCGACGTCACCGCTGACGCCACACTATAGCGCTGGGGCTGGTGTCCGTTCTTAACTTCTTCGGAGACTTCAATCGTATTATTTAATGTTCTGCTATAAGACATCATTTCATTACGTCATAATCGATAAACAAGAATATTTTTCCAATTTACAACAATTTACGGTTACATATTTTTCGGTGCATTTTTATATCATCGGTCGGGGCGTCTGGATGGTTCTGGTTAGGTACTTATTTAATCGAATTTAATAATCGCCAGAGACGTGCTACATAGTAACTTCTAAAAGAGGAGGAGCTCTTATATTGCTTTATTAATCGTTTGATGTCAATGTAATGAGATAAAATGCTATATTGAGAATTGTTATTATTTAAAATCGGTCGAATCGATAGTAGGCCGCTGATGAACAATATAAAAAAAACAATTAAGTTTTTAGAGACAAAGAGCGGTCGTCGCAAAACTAAATATCTAAAGGGCCAGTTCAGGTAAAATAATAAAAAAAAGGGCTGAGCCGAACGTCATCGATCGCACGACGTCCAAATTAGAGAGGAGCGGAGGACGCGCTCTCGGCGACGCTAGGCGAACGCGGAACTAGATCTCGACACTGCAATTCGGTGAAAAAACGCTAGGCGAGCGAGTCACGGCGGCGGCGGCGGCGGCGCATCCTTGAAAGTTTATCCACCCCGCGCGGTCAGCGCCGCGCCCGCCTCCGCGCTGCAGTGCCGAGTGCCGAGTGCCGCACTCACGCTCCGCTCGCTCGCAGGGTCCGGCTGCTGGTGCACGCGCGCTCGGGCGCCGCCGTGGCGCTCAAGGTGGTGCGCGGCGCCGGCGCGGGCGCTCAGGCGCAGGCCGCCGCCGCGCGCGAGGCCGCGCTGCACCGCGCGCTGCGCCACGCGCACGTGCTGCGCTGCCTGGGCGAGCGCGTGCACGCGGGCCAGCACTACATGTTCCTGGAGTACGCGGCGGGCGGCGAGCTCTTCGACCGCATCGAGCCCGACGTGGGCATGCGCGAGGCGCCGGCGCGCCGCTACTGGCGCCAGCTGCTGGCCGGCCTGCAGTACCTGCACGCGCGCGGCGTCGCGCACCGCGACATCAAGCCCGAGAACCTGCTGCTCGACCAGAACGACGACGTCAAGATATCCGACTTCGGCATGGCCACGCTCTTCAGGTGAGGTACGTTTACTTGGAGCCTCTACAGTGTAGTAGGCGGCGCGGCGTGGCGACCTTGTCCACGCACCACACACCACACACACACTAAAACAAATGTTATTTTTTTGCATCGGTGAGGTAATAATATTTAGCCTCTACACGAGCTAGTCTGCGACTCAGAGTTCAACGATACAAATTGGCAGGTGTAACTCGAGTGGAAGTGATTTAAAGTTCAGTTTGTTATTCGTATCACGAAATGTGTTCGATGTTTCTCTTACAATTATTTACGAATGCGTTTCATCAAATCTACACAGTTAGCGTGCTAAGAACCATCGTCACTCACACATGTTTGCAATCAGTGTCAGCATTAGTGAATTCGTTTTATCTGTTTACTAGCAGACCCACGCAAACTCGTTTGCGTCTCCTCTTGCCCGTAGCGTGATAATTTTCCCCCGTTTTTTGGAACATTCTTCATTGGTGCTCCGGTCTTATTGGTCTAAGCGTGATGAAAGCCTAAATATAGCCTTCGTCGATAAATAGGCTATCTAACACTGAACAAATTTTTCAAATCGCACCAGTAGTTCCTGAGATTAGCGCGTTCAAGCAAACTACAAACTCTTCAGCTTTATCTATTAGTATTCTGTTTTTTCTCCATGTCCACCAATTGATTGGTCATCGTTTTTGTTTAGCAACACAAGCAAAGCAGTTTTTACCACGTTTGCATAAAGTTGACTAAAATGTTTTTACCTCTAACTAAAGAAATATTTAAGTTAATAAGAGACGAATCATTGCATGGAAGGAGTACAAATGGAGTAGCAACAAAGCCTAGTGTAGAGAAAAATAAAGTTATAGACATTATAAAAGTCTTATAATTATGGTAATTATGCAATTAAAATCCATTTTACGTACCGGATTATATAAATGGACGACATCGCAACCATAATATTTTAGAAATCACTACTCATAACACATGACTAGCTTTGTTTACTCGTGCTTCTTATACATCGATTTTGTTAATGGTTTATCCTTCAGCATTACATTTTTTATGGACAAAAGTTAACCGGCGAAGAGCCAACCTTAGTACATAGCTATGGGTCATGTCAACCGGAGTAACATCGGGCTTTACGGAACATATGTGTTCCCTTAGGGTCCGTTCACACAGACCGGCTCGGAGAGCATCGGCTCGCATTTTTCTGACCGGATCGTATACGCTTGGAATTAATTGGCCGGAGCGGAGCCGCCAACTATTTCACATAGACCGGCTGTGGAAGAGAATCAGAGCCGATCGGCTGCGCGAGCGAGAAAGAGCACGCAATCGGAGCCGGTCGGCTCCTCTTATTATATGCATATATATAATAAGCATTCTTGATGACAAAAAGTGCACATGCAAAAATAAACCTTACTACAATTACTCAAACCTCTGTTTCCAATGTGATAAAAATCTGCTCTCCTCTCCGGGCCGGTCTGTGTGAACGGATCCTTAGCGAATCTATCTTTGCCTTACTTATGACATGCATGCACGACCGGAGGTCAACCTTTGAGCATAGTCACTTTTTTATAATTACTTCAAAAATTAGTTAACAAGTAGTCGGTTAAGATTCAATCATGTTAATGTACAGAGTTGACAGGACTGCCGTCTGAGAACATGTGTAGAAAAGTTTAAATGATGGACTTAAATATTAAGTCGAAATAAACCAGTAGGAAGACGGTCTTTACTATCCCTCAGTTAAGGCGCGTCTCTACCGATATTTGACAACACAAAAAAAAGGTTGACAACACAAAAGTTGCCTACTTTTGTTCGGTGGAGACTCGTCTTTACGTAGATCACACGGCACTATAAGAAAAAAAAACATATCGACAGCCTTAATAGTCCACGACCGGATGGAGGCGCAGATGCCCCTTCACTTGGAGAGGAGATTTTGAACCTACTACTGTACCGCACACTGGCCAGTCGGGTCGATTATAGGGCTCGTTTCAAGCTTTCCTTGGCTTTGCAGTGCTGTCGTTTTGCAAGGTCGCTCCTTCGGTCGGTCGTTACGAACTCGATTTTTAAATTAGTTCTCACTCGGTAAAAGCGCAGATGTAGTTTATATTTTTAACGAGGATTTAAGTATGAGCTTGCTAAAGTGACTACTCCGCCCGATGGCAAGCGTGAGCGGAAATCCAAGAGTGGTGGTCACCGTACTCGTTGCGAACGCACCATGGCGGCCTATCGAGATACTTTGCATTATCGATCCTCCGGTCTCCCACTCGCTCACTAAACACGACAGCACGAATACTGTCATTTTATGCAGTTTTTCCGTGAGAGGGTAGTAGCGCCTCGTCTGAGCAGGCCCGTTCGGCGTGGCGCTACTACCTCTCGACTACTATAAAAGAGTAGAGCGGACGGCAGTAATCGGTGGCGTGGTTCCAGACACGGGAGCCGCGAGCGGCTGCTGGCGCGCGTGTGCGGCACCGTGCCCTACGCCGCGCCCGAGGTGCTGCGCGCCGCCGCCCAGCCCTACCGCGCCGCGCCCGCCGACCTGTGGGCCGCCGCGCTCGTGCTGCTCGCCATGCTCGCCGGAGGTGAGCGCCCCCGCCCCCGCCTCCGCCTCACCGCGCGCCGCCCCGCCGCCCCGCGCGCGGCTCGTCTCTTTGGTATCCTAGCTGTAGGCGTGCTCGCAGACCCTAAAGTTATGGTACCGAAGTTACGAGTCGCGCCGAACGCTTCGCGTCGATCTTCGGCTCGACGGCCTCCGCCGTTGACTGCTTTTCGTCGTACGTTTTAATCGTGACCGCTGCCCTAACCCGATGTCGCTGACGGCGCGCTATGTATGTTCGAAGAGCTGCCGTGGGAGCGCGCGAGCTCGGAGGACTCGCGCTACGCGGAGTGGTGCGCGTGGGGCGGGGGCGGGGGCGGGGGCGCTCCGCCGGCGCGCGGGCCGTGGCACAAGCTGGGCGCGGGGGCGCTGGCGCTGCTGCGGCGCGCGCTCAGCCCCGCGCCCGCCGCGCGCCCGGCCCTCGCCGAGCTGCTCGACCACGACTGGCTGCGCCACGCTCCAGGTACTTACACTGTCTCATTCCAACGATATCCTTCACTATCCTTATTGATTTTAAACAGAGTGCAGCTTTTAAATAATATTACGAAAATACCGAAGATTTCTCATGTTACTCTTTGTTTAGATGTTATTACGTACACTGTGATTGATACACGTGTGATTTCTTAAACGACAAAAAGATATGTATATGTATGTAGTCGATTCGTTATCCGCCGGTCGTTTGTTTGGCGTGGCGCCCCGTGTGGGCCGTGTGTGTCCACAGGGTGGTGCGGCGCGGTCGTGTCAGGTACTAGGTGACTCTGAGTGGCGCAGTCTCGGAGCCGCCTGGTGCCTCAGCACGCCGGCGCCGCCGCAGCCGCCTCCGCCCCCGCCTCCGCCCCCGCCTCCGCTCCCGCCCCAGCTGCGAGTCGCCGAGTCGCGCGTCTCGACGCTTTGGCGATTTAGCTCCATGACGTGTTGATAGCTCATAAAGCTAGATTACCAAAGCATCGCGTCGCCGCGCCCTCGTCGTGCACCGGACGAGTGCCTCTTCTGCGATAACTTTATTGTGTACTTTTTAATGTGGATGTTGTATAATTAGGATTTTAAATTATTATAGCATTCCGAAGAATACCGAGTGTGTGTGCGCTCATACTTTTCGATCGGTCACGATGACAGTGAATAGGACTTAATAGTATCCACTACTTTTAATATTCTTAATATATAGTAAAACGAGAAATATGGGTCCGTATAGGCCGAGAGGCTTAATTCTAATGCAATTCCAGGTATTTTCTCGCATCTCTCTCCTGCAGATTGCATAATGAATGGTAAAAAAATTCACAACGTATTTTTCACCCACGGTGTGCGAGGTCGTAAGCTACTCCCGATGAAAAAAACGCTACGCGAGTTCTTAGCCTTACAAGGCCGTTTACACGTATTAAGTTGATAAGTGGGTAACTTAAATTAAACTTAATTTTAAGTTGATTCATGCCTATAAAGTCACTTAACAGCTCTTTAGTCAGAAGTCGTAAGTTACCGAAAAAGTGAGTAAGAATAGAACGGAGTCTATTTTTTTTTAAAGTGACTACTCCGCCCGATGGAAAGCGTGAGCGGAATCCAAGAGTGGTGGTCACCGTACTCGTTGCGAACGCACCATGGCGGCCTATCGAGATACTTTGCATTATCGATCCTCCGGTCTCCCACTCACTCACTACACTACTAAACACGAGTCTATTATTTAGTAACCGCCCCTCCCACGCCGCATGCATTCCCCGGTAGGCGTGGCCTACTTATTTATATTTCCACATTACGGCTCTGGTTCTAGCTTCTAGAGCTTTGTTCGCGTTTTTTTATTTTTTAAATTAGATTTTACGGCTCTGGGTTCTAGCCCTTTTAAGCCAGTCGTTGATATTTGATTAGAAACAGTTTATTGGAGAGTTATATTTCAAGTTTACAAGTTTTTTCGGACAGACAGACGTGACGAATTTGTATAACGATTTTTTTGGCAAATTTTAATGCTTATAAAAAATGTTATAATAGTTTACTACTATTTGAATAGCATTTTCAAAACTGTAAGATTCTACTTTTTAACCGACTACCTTCACCACTGATTTCGACGAAAAATGCTAGCTAGCTAGCAAGTAAATGTAATTAAAACTGTTCACTCCTCTCACCAATGGGGCGATCACTTTGTGATACTTGTAATACCTATAGGACCCATGAGTATAAGCATTAAATCGCTTCTAGTCCATTGGCAAGAAGAATGAGCTTTACGGCGATTCACCGTGTTCTTAATCTAAACTAAATTCATCAAGCACTTACTGGAGTGTGTGGCTTGAGTGTTCTCGGCGTTCCAAGAGATCTCTTGGGTAGCTGCTTCTCTGCGTCGTCACACAAACATAAACTCCTAAAGTGCTGTACAACTTTCAAGGTATTCGAATTACAATAAACTCGTATCAACTATCACGGATATTCGAATTACAACTCACTCGCTTCAGCTATCGCGGAACGCGCCTACAAAACTCGCGAGTCCACGACCTAACACAAAACGGTTTATCACTAACGAGACCGCGGGTCGATGGACAATACAATTAGCTTAATATCAATTAATTTTCGGTTCTCAAAACAATCGCCAACCGTTTTCAACACGCGCGTCTTTCAAGTCCTTTTCTATTTTAACCTCAAACGTCAAAACGTCAAACAAGAAAAAAAGTGACAATCAAAAATGTTGCCATTATAATGACGTTCGAAATCCAACAAAAACTGAATATGAAAATAAATAGAAAAATCCGGGAATTTTACGCTTGTTGTCACCTGATTTCTTAATTTTTGAGATGGCAGCCCTAATTGTAACCAAACTAAATAGGAATTAAGTAACACACACGTGTAAACAGTCGACTGCTTAAAATTTGTTAAAAATAAGTTAAATTTAAGTTACCCACATATCAACTTAACACGTGTAAACGGCCCATTAGACGCGCTGACGAAGGCCGAAGATCGTTACGGTTTCGCTACTTCTGCGGGCTTTCAACGAATTCTCGTAGATCTCACCGGTGGAAACTAGGAGCGATGCGATGACACGTGTATTCTAATATCGACATATCGCTGCGTCGCGTCCGCAGAGCCCGAGCGCGCGTGGCGCTCGCAACCGGCGCGCGCCGGCGGAGGCGACGCCGTCGACGCGCCCGACCCCGCCGCGCTCTCCGCCGCCGACATGGACGCGCTCATCAGCTCGTCGCAGCCCGCCGCCGCCGACGACCTGCTGCTCGCCGACGAGCTGCGCGCGCCGCTCGTGCGCCGCATGACGCGCCTGTGGCTGCGCGCGGAGCCGGCGCGCGCGCTCGCCGACCTCTGCGCCGCCCTGCGCGCGCGCGGCTACGTGGGGCGCCGCCTGCACCCGCACCTGGTGAGTGTCCCCGCCACCCCCGCCCCGGCCCTAGCCGCCCTCTGACCTCTCGCTCGTGCGCCGCATGACGCGCCTGTGGCTCGCCGACCTCTGCGCCGCCCTGCGCGCGCGCGGCTACGTGGGGCGCCGCCTGCACCCGCACCTGGTGAGTGTCCCCGCCACCCCCGCCCCGGCCCTAGCCGCCCTCTGACCTCTCGCTCGTGCGCCGCATGACGCGCCTGTGGCTGCGCGCGGAGCCGGCGCGCGCGCTCGCCGACCTCTGCGCCGCCCTGCGCGCGCGCGGCTACGTGGGGCGCCGCCTGCACCCGCACCTGGTGAGTGTCCCCGCCACCCCCGCCCCGGCCCTAGCCGCCCTCTGACCTCTCGCTCGTGCGCCGCATGACGCGCCTGTGGCTGCGCGCGGAGCCGGCGCGCGCGCTCGCCGACCTCTGCGCCGCCCTGCGCGCGCGCGGCTACGTGGGGCGCCGCCTGCACCCGCACCTGGTGAGTGTCCCCGCCACCCCCGCCCCGGCCCTAGCCGCCCTCTGACCTCTCGCTCGTGCGCCGCATGACGCGCCTGTGGCTGCGCGCGGAGCCGGCGCGCGCGCTCGCCGACCTCTGCGCCGCCCTGCGCGCGCGCGGCTACGTGGGGCGCCGCCTGCACCCGCACCTGGTGAGTGTCCCCGCCACCCCCGCCCCGGCCCTAGCCGCCCTCTGACCTCTCGCTCGTGCGCCGCATGACGCGCCTGTGGCTGCGCGCGGAGCCGGCGCGCGCGCTCGCCGACCTCTGCGCCGCCCCACCGCTGCCCCCACCGCCCTCTGACCTCTGGCTCGTGCCCGCAGCTCGCCATCGAATGCGGAGCGGAGCTGCACATGCGGGCGAGCGCGCTGCGCTACGGCGCGGACGGCACGCTGCTGGAGTTCCGGCGCTCGCGCGGCTGCGGGCTGCAGTTCAAGCGCCGCTTCGTCGAGCTGCGGGAAGCGCTGCGCCCGCTCGAGGCGCCGCCTCCCGCCGACGACGACGACGCGATGCTCTCGTGATGGCCGCGAGTAGACGGTCGTCGCGGACTACTTTAAATTTGAATCAGGTCCGTCGTAAATTCTGCCTCGTCGCGAATTCTACGCGGGACGAGCGCGGGACCAGGAGCGGCCGGTCTGCGCCCACGCGACGTGGTGCGCGAGAGACCGACCCGTTCGACAGGAGACTTAATAGTTGTAATTGGTATCTGTAAGCGAACTCGACTGACTCGTTTTTGTTTTTAAAGTTAATAAAATATCATTTAATTTCACATGTGGAAGTATATATTATTTTCTCCTATTATTCCCGTTCACCTTACTGACGTGAACTTGAGAGCCTCAAATTATAAAAGAAAGCCAGCCAGATGGAACGTACCTAACAAATAATATGACGCCGGTTATTATTATAGTGTGCGTGTCAACAGCCGGATCCACACCAGACGATCCAACACGCTCCGACGCGTGCGGCAGGAGCGCGCTCCATAGGAGCGTTTGATGTGGACTTGCCTCGCGCGATGCAAACTGCGCGGCAGGAGCGCGCTCCATAGGAGCGTTTGATGTGGACTTGCCTCGCGCGATGCAAACTGCGCGGCAGGAGCGCGCTCCATAGGAGCGTTTGATGTGGACTTGCCTCGCGCGATGCAAACTGCGCGGCAGGAGCGCGCTCCATAGGAGCGTTTAATGTGGACTTGCCTTAATTTATACCAATAGAGGTGTAAGAGACGATGCATGGCGTCAGATTTCTTGCGAAATTCGACACTAACTCTACGTAAAGCTGAGTCCCGGATCGCCTGGAGCGTAGTTCAGGATCGCAGTTTCAACAAACTGGATCGGCCTAGTACGATCCACGCTCCACGCATCCACACCGCACGATCCATTTTGGATCGTCCGGTGTGGCCCCAGCTAACCAGCAGCGAAACTGCAGGGACACGGGCATCTGAATGCGTGTAATGATATCAGAAGCACGTGCTTTTGCGTTTTTTAAATGTTAAGATGTTTAAAATTGGGTATATTAAAAATGACATTAAATTTTTGAGGCCTTTGAGCGCGGCGACCGAATCGCCCCGACCGAAGCTCGCACGGGGATTGAGACGAGCTACGACGAATCAACGAATCTGTCTGTCTCTGTCACTGACATCATCTGACAGAGACAGACAGATTCGTTGATGAGCTGCTCCGAATGAATAAAACAACCCGTTCAATGACGACTGAAGACATTTATTAGTGTTGTTGTAACGAAACCATATAGCTACTTTAAAAGTGATCAACGCCATCTAGTGACGATGTTGGTACTAATTTAATAGTTAAGTATTTTTCATTCGCAGTATTATATACTGCACTAGCTTTTACACGCAGCTTCGCTCACCCAGACTTTCATCCCCTGATTTACCCCCTTAGGGGTGGGATTTCGGAAATTCCTTTCTTAGGTTATATAAAGAACCTACATGCAAAATTTCAGGATTATAGCTTCAGCGGTTTGGGCTGTGCGTTGATCTCTGGGTATGTCAGTCAGTCAGTCACCTTACTCTTATATATATATATATATATATATATATATATATATATATAGATAAATAAATAATTATAATTGCATAAGTTGATAAAAAAATGCTATGCAATAGCTTTACCGCGGCAGTCCCCGAGTGCCACGTCTTTTTTTTTTTACTTTTACGTTCAGCGTATGTCAGTTCAATATTGTTTATAACCGACTTCAAAAAAAGGAGGAGGTTCTCAATTCGTCTGTATTTTTTTTTATGTTTGCTACCTCATAACCTTCGACTGGGTGAACCGATTTTGATGATTCTTTTTTTATTTGAAAGCTGGTGCTTCCCGTGTGGTCCCATTTTAATTTAGTCCAGATTGAAGTCGGTTTTTTTTGTTAAAATTTGTGATTATTATTATTTCAATTACTGGTACATACCATGATATACAAATACAGGTATAATGGTATCACGACAGGGCCTTTTGCTCGTTGAGGGTCCGGGCTCAGGGCTGCTTCTGTCGTCGGCACTAGAAGCATCATCGGAATCATTCACGCAAATAATAAACTCTTCTGTTACCAAGTCCACGACATGGTCACTCCTTGCATATTGCTCCTCTATTTCCTTCATTTTTGGCATAATTTTAGCCAATCCCATGCACCCATCAGTAAAACTTTTTCTTGGATTAGTTCTATACATTTAGTAACACTCCATTTCACATTTTGCTGCCAACATATTGTTTTATATCGGACCATGCCATTTCGATATAGAGCAAGAGCCCACGACGGCCAGACCTTCGTTATTTTATTAAGGCTGAAAGGTTTTCTGTGCATGACCCCTATATAGGTAAGAACGACCAACGAATATAGAGTTTGGGTTGTGGTTACTGTTAGAAATCAAACGTCATTATAATGGCAACATTTTGATTGTCATGTTTTTTGTTTGACGTTTGAAGTTAAAATATAGAACTTACGAGAGGCTTTGTGTTAACGGTGGACCAGGGTGGTTCTTGAGTGCCGTTGAATTAAAATTTAGCTGATTGTCCATCAGACTCGGTTTTTTTCGTTGTTTACCGTTATGGTTGGCCTGGTTTGGACACGTGAGATTAGTAGTCGCGTCAATTAGGCGCGATCCGCGACAGTTAAAACGGGTGTATTATAAATTAGAATACTTTGGAACCTGTACTACCACTAGGAGTGGTGAATGTGTGACGAAGCAGAGGGCGCACCAGAGGGGCCCCTCAGAACGCCGATATCAAGGAATTCACATATCTCCAGTAAGTGCTTGATATTACATTAGCTTAGAATAAGAACAGTATGAATCGCCCTGAGTTTGTATGCTTTTGCCAATGAAATAGCTTAGCGATTGAATGCCTGTACATATGGGCCCTATAGACATTACAAACTTCACACGGTGAACGCTACATTGGCGAAAGGATTGAACAGTTACTTTGGCAGATAACAATAATTTATAATTATACTTTCGTTATAGCTTAAAAGCTAAATTTTTAACCGACCTCCAAAAAGGAGGAGGGTCCATGTTCCACTGTATGTACTTTTTTATTTTATGTATGTTCACCGATTACTCCGTCAATTGTGGACCGATTTTTTGTATTCGAAAGGGTATGCTCCCAATGTGGTTTCTTTGCCACCATTACTGGATCTGATGATGGGATCCCAGGGAAATCGAGGAAAACCCTATTTTTTTTCAGGCACGTAATGTTTTTCGTATATTTTCTGAAGTTACTCCAGTATTTGCGTCTGGTAGTCACCATTCCATGATGATGAGCTGATGATGTAAGATACAACTCCTTAACGGTTAGGAGTTGGAGGATAAATCTTTAAATGTATATGTACTTATGTTACCTTTAGTAATATTCTTTCAAGTTATTTAGGTAAGCTAATGATGGAAGGTACAACTCCTCAACGGTTAGGAGTTGGAGGATAATTCTTTCAATTTCATAATATCTATATACCTTTAGTTGTTACTGTCAAGTTTTAGGTAACATAACTACATATGACATTTGAAGATTTATCCTCCAACTCCTAACCGTTAAGGAGTTGTATCTTACATCATCAGCTCATCATCATGAAATGATGACTACCAGACGCAAATACTGGAGTAACTTAAGAAAATAAGCGAAAAACATAGTACGTGCCTGAAAAAAACGAGGGTTTCCCTCGATTTCCCTGGGATCTCATCATCAGATTCGGTAATGATAGCAGTTGGACCACATTAGGAGCATACCCTTTTGAATACAAAAAAAATATTTCAAAATCGGTCCACAATTAACGGAGTAATCGGTGAACATACATAAAATAAAATAAATAAAAAAATAAAAAGTACACACCTACAGTGGAACATAGACCCTCCTTCTTTTTGGAAGTCGGTTAAAAATTTAGCTTTTATACTATAACAAAAGTATAATTATAATTTATTAAAGTTTAGGGGTGTCTGGCAGGGGGTAGCAACTGTCATAAGTATCCGGCAATGGATGACGAGATTTGTAAAGTTATACCGAAGAAAATATAAAAAAATTGAGCTTTATACTTTAACGAAAATTAGGTACTATTTTATATACCTTTACTACCTGTTATCTGCCAAAGTAACCACAATCCAAACTTTATAGTCGCTGGTCGTTCTTACCTATATAGGGGTAATGCACAGAAAAACTTTCAGCCTTTATAAAACAACGAAGGTCTGGCTGTCGTGTGGTCTAATAGGATTGAGATCTGGGTGGTATGGCGGTAGTCTCCGTACTAGATGACCTTGTTCAGCTAGGATTCGGTCAATCGAAAATGATTTGAATCTTTCCTTATTTGCCTTTATTAAATTGTCAGTAGGTAGTGTCTTAGATGTCCGAAAATATTTATAAAAAAAAAGGCAGTAGAGTATATGTAAGTATACATAAATAGATCTAGAAGCCGATGTTTCCAAGCACAGTTTGTGCATCATACAGATCGAAAGATTACCACCTAAACACATTTTAGATAGTCATTCTACAGCAGTGTGACTCCGTTAATGAATGACTTTCATCGTGGGAAATTATTTAAGGGCCTACCTCCCTTCAGATGCGTAAAAAAGGTTATATTCTAAAGACTACTCTTCCTTAACGGCTGCATCAAAAGATTCGAAAAAAATATATGTTTACTGTAGATTCATCTGCAAGAATACGAAGATTTAGATTTTTGCATACGACAAATAGTATTGCCATAAAAAAATATTAACCAACACTCTATTTTGTTCGCTTTTTTGCCTAAAGCTTTTAAACGGCTTTGATATTAAAAAATATTTTTACATAGAAAAATTGGTGGTTGAATTTGCTATAAACTAGGCATACTCATATTTAAATCAATCAATATTTTGTAAAGAAAATGATCAATATTGCGATTCCCAAAATTAAAAGTACAGCGGGTCTCTGTGCGGGCGCAGGCGGCAGTCGTGCGTTGGCATTCAGACGGGAAGGCTGTGTCGCTCGCTGCTCTGCTCACGCTTACGACTAACTATGCTTAGACGTTTGTGTTTGTGTAAGTATTTAGGTACTTTCTGAGTTAGTGTGCATTAGAGACTAACTCGCTGCAAAGGACTCAAAGTGATCGTGCGCTTGGATGATTTTTGGTGTTTTGACTGCCTCGATGGCGCAGTGGTAGCGTATGCGACTGCAGGCTATGCTTGAGGTCTCGGGTTCGATTCCCGGGTCGGATTAAATATTTGTATGATTTGAAAATATTTATTTCGGTATTTGACTGTTTTCTATGCATAATATGTATCTACTTACATATTTACAAAAAAGTAATATATTAGTAGAGAATACGATTAGGAACGCCCTTCACCCATCTGTTTATTAGATGAAAAGTATTTTAATATATCATATTTAATATTATATCGCGGGTGGGTTGGCTAAAAATCCCTGTCTGAACTATTATAATATGTTTATATATCTAATATTTATATAATTATCATTTATTTATTATCATATTTAAATATTAATACGTGTATCCGTGTATGCATTTTACATAGCATTAATATTATTATTGTTACTTATAAACCGATAAATTAAAGTTTTTCTTCCCTTATCTCTTTTTCTTATTACAATTGTATGATAGGATAGGCACCTGCCTTGTCCCTTACTGAACCAACTCAAGGTTGACTGAGAGATAATACCATGTGGCATAAAGTCTATAAGTCTTATAAAGGCGGACTTATCGGTTTATAAGTAACAATAATAATATTAATCACTACATAGTATAAAACAGAGTCGCTTTCTCTGTCCCTATAGGTTTCTAATGTGATGTAGCAAATAAACACATTTTTTTTGCGCTTACATTGCAAACGCTGGTTGCACCCTACGAGATAGATCAAAATAATGTACTACAGTATTATACACCTTAAAAAGATCTACAAAAAAGTCCGCGACGGTATATGTCTATCTCTTAGGGATAATCCACAACAACCATTTTTTATTCCTTTCTTTTTACGAGAAATAATGGCTTATGGCGATTTTAAGCAATGCAGAATGAATCCTTATACAATTAAGTAAATTAAATACATTGTGCATTTAATATAGATCAAAATAGCCCTTTACAGTATCTAATTTAAATGAATATATTCGAAGATATTACAGATTTAAAATGCACGAATCGTGTCGTCGGCGGGGGCATCTGAAATCCACCCGAGCGAAGCCGGGGCGGGTCGCTAGTGCTATATAAAATGCATACACGGATATACATATTAATATTTAAACATGATAATTATATAAATATTTGATATATAAACATATTATAATAGTTCAGACAGGGATTTTTAGCCAACCCACCCGCGATATAATATTAAAGATGGTACAAGAGTATAGAGGTCTAACTTGTAAAATACACACACTCACATTCAAAGCTTTGAAAATAATAATCAATATATATTTCGGACATCTGACACACAACGTCTATTAGTTTCAAACTAAGTGGAGCTTGTACTATGAAAGCTAGATTGACTGATAGAACAATTATATGCTTTTATTTGTAAATACAAATATATCATACATAGAGAACACCCAAACGAACCTGAGACCTCATGGACAATAGTCGCGTAAGCTATCACTGCACCAACGTACATGTAAAATCTCTACAAATAAAAAAAATGGAGTGTCTGTTTGTAATATTAAAAAAACCGCTTTTAATAAAAGGATATGTATGTATACACGATACATGTACCATTTTTTTTTTTTACAATTTTTGTCTGACTGTTTGTTACGGGTAATCTCTGCAACGGCTGGACCGATTTTGACGGGACTTTCAGTGATAGGTCGTTACCCGCGGCAAGACGATAGCCGCGGGTAACACCGCGGGGTTCAGCTAGTTAAAAATAAATTCATGATAATTATCTGTTCGACACGATTTTATTTCAATTTGTAGACATTGCAGGTGACTTCGGAACCTTATTCTATGGGTGACCTGACACGTAACGCATTTACCTGTTTTTAACCGACTTAAAAAAAGGAGGTTTCTCAATTCGACCGTATATATATATTTTTTTATGTGTGTTCGGGGATAACTACGATTTTGATGATTCCTTTTTTAATGGAAAGGAGATATCCCAACGGTGGTACCATGATAAGGACACTAAGATCTGATTATGGCATCCAAGATAAATCGAGTTGAACCTTGAAGTCGGTTTTATTTTGTTAAAATTTTACTTGTTAATTTATTTAAACATGCTAGAAGTTTTCAGAAATATGATAATTTTTACTTTTTTCTACAAAGGGTAAAATTAATTAATTTATTTTATCAGATTTCTTACCTAATTTAACATACTTTTTCGTATTTAGTACCTACCTATGATAAAATGTGTTAATTTTAAATCTTACTAAACTTTTAGAAATACCCCTTTCTTATGTTAACATTTTAACCATTTATAATTATGTTTTGAAGTTAAGGCAAAAACGTCAGACAAGCGCGCATGTCTGTCTCGCGCCCTAGTCTTTGATCATCGTTTTGAAGTAACGCGTAAGGTACGGAGATATGAATGTGTGCGGTGCAGATATGATACTATGCGTTTAGCTCCGCCCAGACGCTCAAGGTCATTGAGGCTACTATACGCCTTAAATGCGCCTCTTCGATCATATATATCATAGATGCACAGTTCCATACGAAAGTAAACAAAATACTGTCCCCACGCTTCTATACGTACCTACTTAGGTATATATTACACATGTATTCCACTTGAGATTTAACGAAAAATGTCCTGAACTGTCATGCAGCTTAACATATTTTAAAATTTAAGTAATTGACGTACGGACAGAAATAAATCAATATTAAGTTCACTACATATTACCTTTTGGTTTGATGACAGGATAGGACGATATAATTTTATGACTCTCACAAAAATCAGAAATAAAACACGAAAAACAAGTGTTGAAAAATTAAACTTAATGCATTACAATAAAGCTCATAATTTACAAAGAATAACGAGGGTTTACATTCTACTGTCATTAAACAGTGCGTCCGCGTCTTATCGCTTCTACTTGGAACATAGAAAAGAATGGACTTGCTTTGGGTACTTTTCGATTTAAAATATACTGTAGTTGAATGGACCAACAAAGAATAATTTCTTCACACACTTTTTATTTTGAATTAAACGCGAAGACATCTTACATAGGTACAATGGTAAATAAATAAATAATAGGTCTTTACCTATGCAATTGCCGTTTTGTATGCAATAAGTGAAAGTACTTATTTTTTTTAACTTTTTTATTTCTGTTATTTGAAGTAATCACCCATGCAATCGACGCATCTTTGCCAACGCATTGGCATTTTTTTTGATGCCCTTCTTGTAAAAATCAGCTGGACGGGAGGCAACAAACTCTTCAAAGGCATTTTGTACTGCCTCTCGGGAATTGAATTTTTTACCCACTAAAAAGTTGTCTAAATTTTGGAAAAAGTAATAGTCGGTAGGTGCAAGGTCTGGTGAGTATGGCGGATGAGGGAGAGCTTCCAACCCCAGCTCTTGCAGCTTGGAGACTGTCTGTTGCGCAGTATGGAGTTCGCGCGATGTCGTGAAGGAGCAGTGGGTACGACCGATTGACGAAAGCTCGTTGCGGATGTGCAAGCTTCTCCATCATTCTCTCCAGTTCTTCACAGTACACATCTGCATTAATGCTCACGCCGTTTTGTAAAAAGCTGTGGTGAATCACACCCGCACTAGACCACCAAACAGTGACCATCACCTTTTTAGGGGTCATTTTTGGTTTAGGGCATTGCTTTGGTGCTGAACCAGGGTCTAACCAACTTGCTGAGCGCTTTCGATTGTAGAACAGAATCCATATTTCGTCGCACGTAAGAATTCGTTTCAAAATTCCTTAATTTCTTTGCCTGTTGAGCAGCGCAAGGCAAGTCTCGACGCATACGTTGCGCTGGCGATCGTTAAGGTCGTGGGGCACCCATCTATCAAGCTTTTTTACCTTGCCAATTTGTCGCAAATCTATCAATATTGTTTTGATGCTTACATTAAAAGCTCCTGCTAGCTCAGCTGTAGATTGAGTTTCGTCAGCTTCCACAATCGCCTTAAATTCATTATTGTTAACCAAAGTCTCCGGACGACCATGAGCTTCATTTTTCAAGTCAAAATTTCCAGAACGGAACCGGGAAAACCAATAACGGGTTGTGCGTTCGTTTATACAGTTCTCTCCGTAAACGTTTTTGATGTTACGTGCCGTTTGTGTCGCGTTGGTGCCACGACGGATCTCATATTCCATAATTACACGATTTTTTAAAGTATCCAACGACGAAAAATGTTCAAATGTAATGAAAATATAACTCTAATCAGAAAACAAAAGACTGAGTTTGTAAATAGAATGTCATGGTTTTAAAACAAAATTAATTTGAATTTAGAATACAGAGCCATTACAAACTTTTTTTTATTTGAAACTAGCTGACCCGGCGAACTTCGTACCGCCATATTTATATACCTGTCTCAGCTTCCCACTGGCAGTGTACAGTCGCGGACAAAAAAAGACTTTTCCCGTTATTTTTATTTTTTTTCTTTCTAGCAAAAAAAGAATGAATGAAATCGGACTATGTGTTATTGAATTACAACCAAGTACCTGTTTTGACAAAACCAAAACAATAAAAACAAGATAAACAAAATACAAATAGCAACTATTAACGCAAGAACATTAAGAACTGATGAAAGGCTGATCGAACTTGAAGAAGCATTGAAATATATTAGATGGGACATACTTGGACTCTGTGAAGTTAGAAGATCTGGAGAGGAAATAAAAGAATTTAAAGATTTTGTATTCTACTACAAAGGAGAAATCCAAGGAAAACACGGAATAGGATTCCTAGTTAAAAAAGACTTTAAACAATACATAGAAGAATTTGATGGTATATCAGATAGAATAGGAATCTTAAATGTTAAATTACCTGGCTTTAGAAACCCGTTCTCAATACTGCAAATATATGCCCCAACTGATCAAGCAACGGAAAAAGAAAAGAATATATTCTATAAAAGTCTCACCAAGACAATGCAGAAACTAAATAGGAACATAATATTGATGGGGGACTTTAATGGTCAAATAGGAGCCAAATCAGATAAAGGAGAGTTCATCATAGGCAAATATGGCCAGGGAAAGAGAACCGACAATGGGCAACGTTTAATAAATTTTTGTTTCGAACAGAACTTAAGAATAATGAACACCTTTTTTCGCAAAAAACAAGACAGGAAATGGACGTGGATGTCCCCAAATGGTAAAGACAGAAATGAGATAGACTTTATAATTACTAATATGCCCAAGATTTTCAACAACGTCAGCGCGGTCTCAAATCTGAATTTTAATTCAGATCATAGAATGGTTAGAGGAACAATAGCGTGCAAAGAATTAAAAATACAAAGAAGGAAATTTCATAGAACTAATTGCCGGCCCATAACACATATATCAGAACAAAATCTCAGTGAATTAAAAATATCAATAAACTTGATTGAGAAACAAAATAATGTTCAAGAAAAATACAACATCTTAGAAGAAGCCCTACTAAAAATAAATAAATTCAAAACAAGAGAAAAAAGTGACAAACTCGGTGACGAAGCCAGATCAAAAAAAAGCCAAAGAAAGGAAATGTTAATAAACAGAAAAGAAAATCGTACACGAATAGCTAAGATTTGCAAAGATATTTCAAAAGCCATTAGAAACCATAGGAAAACCAATCGACTTCATATCATTGGAGAACAAATAAACAAAACCGGAGGAATCAAAAGAGCTTTAAAACAACTTAAAGAACATTCAACATGGATATCAAAGACAACGCAAAAAGGAAAAGACAACAAAATACAAACTACAACCAAGCGACGACATATTTTACACACGGCAACAGATTTTTACAAAAAATTGTACACAGATAATATGAACGAATACTTATGCAAAATAACATTAGAAGAAGACCAAAACCCAGAACCAATCCCATTCATTTTGCAAAGTGAAGTAAGAAAAGCTATCCAAACACAGAAAGCTGGTAAATCACCTGGAAATGATATGATAACTAGCGAATTGCTGAAACTTACTATGGAAGAGATAACACGACCTTTTACACATATATGCAATGAAATTTTGAAAACTGAACAAATTCCTTCCCAATGGGCATCGTCAACAATAATTCTTTTATATAAAAAAGGAGATAAAAGTGAAATTAACAATTATAGACCCATCAGCTTGATGCCAAACCTGTACAAAGTGTTCAGCAAAATTTTATTATACCGCTTAACTAAAAAACTTGACAGTAATCAACCCAAAGAACAAGCGGGCTTCCGCTCGGATTTTTCAACAATCGATCACATACATACTGTCAAGCAAATTGTTGAAAAGTGCAACGAATATGACCGCCCGTACTACCTGTCCTTCGTAGACTATAATAAGGCATTTGACTCTTTGAAGCATAATTCCATATGGGATTCTTTAAAAAACCAAGGAGTGGATAGTAAATTCGTTAAGATCATTAAGAACATATACGTCAACAGCACAGCAAAAGTACAACTAGAAAACGTTGGAGATCAATTTAAAATACAGAAGGGTGTAAGACAGGGAGACCCGCTGTCACCAAAAATATTCAATGCAGTTTTGGAAAATATATTTAGGCAACTTAATTGGGAAACTTTCGGAATTCAAATAAACGGGGAAAAGTTACACCACCTGAGATTCGCAGATGACCTCGTTTTGTTTGCAGAAGATCCTATCACACTAAGAACAATGTTACAACAACTAACAGATGAAAGTAAAAAGGCAGGTTTAACGATGAATGTCAGTAAAACAAAATTGATGACAAACAAGACCGAAGTCAAAATTGAGGTGGACGAAGAAGAGATCGAATACGTTAAAGAGTATATTTACCTCGGTCAAGTCATATCTGTGGAAGACTTAGCAATTAAAGAAGTAGAAAGACGAATAAATAATACATGGCAAAGATACTGGTCCCTTAGGGAAATCATGAAAAATAAATCTGTACCCATCTCGGAAAAGAAAACCGTATACAACAGTTGCATACTTCCATGTCTCACGTATGGCTGCCAGACCTGGCCACTAACAGAGAAAATTGAGCATAAACTAGGTGTATGCCAAAGAGGAATGGAAAGAAGTATGTTGGGACTAAGGTTGAAAGACAAATGGAAAGCTGCAACAATTAGGAGCATCACCAAAGTAGCAGATGTTAAAGTAAAAACACGAACCTTGAAATGGAAATGGACTGGTCACATGATGAGATCAACAACAGGAAAGTGGACCAAAAAAGTAACAGAATGGTACCCGCGGGACGGAAAAAGACGTAGAGGAAGGCAGAAAAAAAGATGGGAAGACGATTTGCCCAAGGGTTGGAGAAGGACAGCAATGGACAGACAAATGTGGAGGGATCTTGAGGAGGCCTATGTCGCAAGACAGCCTGACCTGGTAACTGACATTAAATGTTAAGTTATATACATACAGAAAATAGATAGAAGTATAGTTAATATAGTATAGTTAAGTATAGTTAGCATAATTTCATGTTTTTATTTTTTATATTGTACAAAGGTCAGAGTAAATAAAGGCTATTTTTATTTTATTTTATTTTACATGTTTTGACTTTCATCCCCTCTCTCCAGGAAACCGTGCTGAATTTCGGGATAAAAGTATCCTATGTCCTACCTCGTAGTATGAACTAAAATCATGCCAAGTTTCATTTGAATCCATTCAGTAGTTTCGGCGTGATGCGCGGCCAAGATACAGACAGACAGACAGACAGACAGACGGACAGACAGACAGACAAAAATGAAAAAAATTACAGTTTTGGCTTCAGTATCGATAATAGAGAGCCCTCCAACAAAAAATTTCAAAATATCTTTAATGTACAGAATTGGACCTGTTACATCTATACTAATATTATAAAGCTGCAGAGTTTGTTTGTTTGTTTGTTTGTTTGTTTGTTTGTTTGTTTGTTTGAACGCGCTAATCTATACTAATATTATAAAGCTGCAGAGTTTGTTTGTTTGTTTGAACGCGCTAATCTCAGGAACTACTGGTCCGATTTGAAAAATTCTTTCAGTGTTGGATAGTCCATTTATCGAGGAAGGCTATAGGCTATATTTTATTTCCAAAAAAATTAGGGATCCGTAAGAAAATTGCTATTTTCTAACCCAAGGTGTGAAGTAGAAAACCTATTTTTGCGTGCGCTGCAAAGACTATTGACAATAGAACAAAATAATGTATTACGGGTTTGTAGGGCCCATTAAGATCTACAAAAAAGTCCGCGAGAGCATATATCTAACTATCATGGTTTAGTCACAATAACCGCTTTTGTGTTCGAAAAAATTATTAAATCGTCTGAAGAAAGAAACTACGTTAAATGTGTATTGTAATATTAATCCTTATCCAAATTAAGCTTTATGTTATCAAGGGTATTTATGTAGCAGTAAAATACTTTTTGTTTCATCCCAATCCGACATTTCGTTTAGAAGTTATCACGAGTATAAGACGCTAAGAGTTGGTACCTAATAATGAGTTATTTGCCAAAGAGTTTTTATCAACATAATGCGTAATATTAATCTTTATCTAAATAATTGTGTTGTTAATTATGAGTAGTAGATCTTAGAAGAGTATAATAAATACATCTATACTAATATATAAAGCTGAAGAGTTTGTTTATTTGTTTGAACGCGCTAATCTCAGGAACTACTGGTCCAATTTGAAAACTTATTTCAGTGTTAGAAAGCCCATTTATCGAGGAAGGCTAGCCATAAAGGCTTCCATAAAATAATAAGATAATAATAAAATTTATAATAAAATAAATAAAATTTTAATATCAAGGTAAAATAGCAATAGGGGATGAAAGTTTGTATGGAAATATGCAAGGTTTGTGAAGGAAAGGCAAGGCAAGGCCTATGTCCAGCAGTGGACTGCGATAGGCTGATGATGATGATGCAAGGTTTGCGAAAATGCTTCATGAGTTTGGGACAGGAGACAAAATATTAGAGCTATTCAGATGTAACATTTATTGAGTTATCACAATATGCTTAAGTGTGCTTACCCGAACGGGCAGACATGTGAGGGCAGACATGTAAGGGCAGACGACTGTGCCGCATGCGGATGTTGAATTTTGCTACTACAAATTGGTTATTATTCACTAGGATTCGATTTGTTTACATGATTTTTTGTTTATTCAAATAATTTTCTTCGTGAAAAAATCCGAAGGAAAAGTATCCGGCGGGATTTAAACACAAAAAAAAGCAAAAGGGGTACGCCGCAAGATGAAATAAATGCCTGTATGAAACATATGTATTATGGGTACATGTTGAAAAGTTTTGTCTTACTACAATTATGCGAGTACAATTTCACAATGATTTATGAGCAGTGTCAATATGCAAATGCTCTTCTAAAAATAGGAGATGATTGTATGCCAAATGACAGTAACGACATGATTACACTGAGACGTGAGTTCTGGTATATGATAGCACACATGATCTGAAAATAATATCTATTCTGATCCTCCGACTAATGAGACAGTTATCAAATAAACGAACGGATCATGTCAGACGTGGAGGAAGATGTTAACGAATACCTCTCAGGAAACAATGCAAGGGAAACTGAACCAGTCTTATCATAGCTTATGCATAAAGTTTTTTAAATCTTTAGAATCATCAGGAGCGCATTCCCATAAGTTAAGACTGAAAGTTAATGTTCCAGTCCTATTAATAAGAAATATTGAGCGACAAAGATATGTAATGGTACACGGCTACAAAATACACATCTGGGGTACAACATTGTAAAAGAAAATGTTTTAATTCCCCGTATTCCAATAGTTCAAACTTATTTGCAATTTCAATTTAAAAGAATGCAGTTTCCGCTGAAAACAACATTTGCACTACCAATTATCAAAGCCCAAAGACAGACGGTTAAAGTTGCAGTTCATTTTAAAAAAACATGTTTTTCAAATGGGCAGCACAATCGCGTGTATCAAATCAGCTAAATCACTATATTTTGACAAAGGATGGCAAATCAAAAACGTAGTATTTTAAAATTGAAAAAAATGAGAATTTGCTCAGACTGAGGGAAAACTCAAGCAGAATCCAACAGTGGAGGCAACCATACTCGCTGTGAAAGCAGACAATGCAGAACCAAACCGTTTGGTTCGAGAGCGTATTTCTAAGACTGAGGCGGTGACTTCCAAGACCAGCACGTGTTGTTCTGTAGAGAAAGGGAGAAGGTGGGATCAGTTGGAAGAACGCTTCAGAACACTCTCCATGGTAAAGCGGTAGAGGACTGCCATAGAGGCGATATCTCTCCGCAACTGCAGAGGCTCAAAGGAATCGGTAGTATTGGGACTGTTGATAATGCGGACTGATTGCCGCTGCAAAAGATTGAGAAAATCAATGCCCAGATCCATCACAAAGATGAGAACAGTACGGACGAGCGTACCTGGGTCTTATAAAGGAGTCACAAATGCTCGGGCGCGAAAAACTGTCTCACCCTGTTCAGGCTGCCTTAGTGGTGCCCTCGATGTACTCCCGTGGGTTGAGGTCTCGGCAAATATCCATGCCCAGGACACCGAGCTTATCCCGTAGTGGCAGTTGAGTGCTCTGAAAAGTGGGGAGGGGAAGAAACGGAGACTTTTTGGTAGAGAACGGACACACCTGTGTTTTCTTAACGTTGAACTGGACCAGATTCTCATCACCCCATTGTTAAATGCGGTTCAAAACCCGGTCAAGCTCAGCGACAAGCTCCTATCCATTTTCCTCAACGTCTACTATCTTGGCTGCAGGGTATCCATAATATCGCCCATGCACTGTGCTATCGTCTGCATAGCAATGTATATTGCCAAGGGCTAATATGTCATTGACATGCAGAAGAAACATCTTGGGCGACAGGACCGAATTCCGAGATACGCTAGCGTTTACCTCAAGAAAAACAGAGGCCGCGCCATCCGTCGCAAAGAACCCGAATGCGAAGGCGCTGATGAAGAAAAGAGTCAATCTAGAGACGACTCTAGGAGGCAGACCGAATGCTTAGAGGTCGGAGAGAAGCGAACGGTGCAAGAACAGGTTGAAAGCCTTGGCTATGTCGAATGTCGAAATAAGCTCATACAAAATACTTTTTATTTTATGTACTTATATAAATACTTAAATATGTTTTTAACAGTGAAAAGTGTGTCTTATTTTGAAAATAATATTAGCCTTAATAATTAAAACTGCTACCCAAAGTCACTGTTACACGCGGACGAAGTCGCGGGCGCAGCTAGTTCTTATTATAAGTATAGATGACCAGTACTGAAGAACGTCAATTTCATAGGTAAAGACCTAATATAAGTAAATAAAGATAGGTACTTACTGACCTATCTAATTTATTTATAACAAAATCTAATATGAACTTTCTTATTATTAATGCATTTATTTATTTTTAGTTTGTTCATACATACAGATTGAATTAATAACCTCCTTTTTTAAAGTCGGTTAAATATTCTTAGTAGATTATAATACCTACCTGTATAGTTGGTAAGGCTGTCTTTTTAGGGTTCCGTAGTAAAAATTACTTAGAACTGAAACATAAGATAATGATAAAACTAAAAAAAAAGATGTACCATGCAAACTTCCACCGAAAATTGGTTTGAACGAGATCTAGTAAGTAATTTTTTTACTTCGACTTCAAACAGATTTTAGGTACCTAGCACATATTATAATACTACTATTTAAATAAATAAAGAATTAGGTATAGGCAATTTATGAAGAACTAGTTTATTTTACGCTTTTAAGTGTTTTCTTGGCAGAGAGTTTTCGTTGGATGTTTTTTGGAAGTCGTTTTTTTTTATAAAAGTTTTCATTTTTCAGTTTTTAGTGCAAACAATCGTAGGTAAGTAGTAAGTTGAATTATTTCATCAAATTTCATCATCAAGAATAAAAATTAAGGTACGTGTAATATTAAAATCATCCTCTAATCCCTAACTGTTGAAGAGTTTAATCTTCTATCATCAGCTCACCTAAATAGCTTGGACAAATTAAGGTCTATACGTACGTTTAATATTAAAATTATCCTCTAATCCGTAACTCTTGTAGAGTTTAACTTTCTATTATCAGTTCACCTAAATAACTTGAAAGTATACGACTGAAGGTCTTTAGATACGTCTGAAATTGAAAGAATTATCCTACAACTCCTAACCGTTGAGGAGTTGTACCTTCCATCATCAGCTTACCTTAATAATTTGAAAGAATACGATTAAAGGTAACATATGCCGGTGCCACTTTTAAGCGGCAACTGTGCATCTATGAAATATTTGATCGAAGATGCGCCCACAAAGTCAACCAAAAACTCGAGGAGACCACGTAGATCGACGTAGGCCGTAGTAGGTATACAACTCACATTCCCAAACAAGTCTCTATATAAACTGTTTTAACTAGCACTTAGTTTAATTTGCTGAAAATGTCATTTGTAGTTTGTAGGTACCGTTACACTATATTTTTATTTTATTGAACCTGATCGGTTCCGCCTTAAGGTCTCACTGAATAGGATTATATCGCTTGAGCTGAGCAGAGGACAAACAACAGGCAAAGTTTCAATAACAATAAAAACTTTTTATAAAAAAAACCGACTTCCAAAAAACATAAAACGAAAATTCCCTGCCAAAAACACTAAAAAGCGTAAAATAAACTGGCTCTTAATAAATTGCTATGTGCCAATTCTTGTCTATACCTAATTCTTTATTCATTAAAATAGTAGTATTATTATGTGTGCTAGGTACCTAAAATCTGTTTGAAGTCGGCGCCAAGCCAAATGTAATAGATAGTAGGTACCACACTCGCTATACGACCGTCCGGTTCGAGACGACCATCAACGACGTCAGCCCGTGCGTGTCTGCCCGCTTGGGTTGTTTTGTGCTACACGAGGAGCAGCTATCCGGCAGCGGCGAGTGCGGTACCTCCTATTACATTTTGGCTTGGCGCCGACTTCAAACAGATTTTAGGTCGTTTATGCACCAATCCGCGAACACACATAAAAAAAAACGGACGAATTGAGAAACCTCTTCCTTTTTTTGAAGTCGGTTAAAAAAAGTACAACTCATTTCGATCGATTAGCGACTAAATTTTAAAGATCTTTCCTAAAAGAAAGAGCAGTTAAGATGCATTTTGACGTTACAACATCTAATAAATTGATGAACGCCGGCTGCATGCACGTATTATAAAAAAAAAACGACTGCCAAAAAACACCAAAAAGCTTAAAATAAACTGTTTCTTCATAAATTGCCTATACCTAATTCTTTATTCATGTAAATAGTAACATTATAATGTGTGCTAGGTACCTAGAATCTGTTTGAAGTCGATGCCAAGTAACTATCGCTTAGACTTTTGTAATAAAATTGTTCTTTTGTATTCTTTTTGCCTGAGCACCGACTTCAAACATATTTTAGGTTCCTATCACACATTATAATACTACTATTCTATTTAAATGAATAAAGAATTAGGAATACAAAAAAAAATTCAAAATCGATCCACAATTTACGGAGTAATCGGTGAACATACATAAAATATATATCTATCTATATATATAAAAGAGTAAGGTGACTGACTGACTGACTGACTGACTGACATACCCAGAGATCAACGCACAGCCCAAACCGCTGAACCTAGAATGCTGAAATTTTGCATGTAGGTTCTTTATATAACGTAAGTGAGCACTAAGAAAGGAATCTTTGAAATTCCACCCCTAAGGGGGTGAAATAGGGGTTGTAAGTTTGTATGGAAGTTCGTCATTTTTTAAGTAAGAAACATGAAACTTTACTTTTGGGCTACTGATTATAAAAGAGTAGATACGTATTTAAGCGTTTCTGGATATTCAACCCCTAAGGGGTTAAATAGGGGTTGTTATTTCGTATATAGGTCAGTCTGGAAGTCCGTCATTTTTGAAGTTAGAAACATGAAACTTTATTTTTTGACTGCTGATTAAAAATGAATTGATACGTGTTTCAGCGTTTCTGTATATTCTACCCCTAAGGGGTGAAATAGGGGTGAAAGTTTGTATGGAAGTTTGTCACTTTTTAAGTTACAATCATGAAACTTTATTTTTAGGCTACTGATTAAAAAAGAGTAGACACTTATTTAAGCGTTTCTGGATATTCTACCCTTAAGGGGGTGATATAGGGGTTGAAAGTTTGTATGGAAGTCCGTAATTTTTTAAATAAGAAATATTTAACTTTATTTTTGGGCTATTAAATAAAAATGATTAGATACGTATTTAGGAGTTTTTGGATACTATGCCCCTAAAGGGGTGAAATAGGGGTTGAAAGTTTGTAAGGAAGTCCGTCATTTTAAGTGAGAAACATGAAAATTTAGTTTTGGGCTACTGATTAAAAATGAGTAGGTACGTATTGAAGCGTTTCTGGATATTCTTCCCCTAAGGGGTGAATTGGGGTTGTTATTTCGTATGTAGGTCAGTCTGGAAGTCCGTCATTTTTGAAGTTAGAAACATAAAACTTTATTTTTGGGCTACTAAACAAAAATGATTAGATACGTATTCAGGAGTTTTTGGATATTATGCCCCTAAAGGGGTGAAATAGGGGTTGAAAGTTTGTAAGGTCCGTCAGTTTTTAGGTGAGAAACATGAAAATTTAGTTTTGGGCTACTGATTAAAAATGAATTGATATGTGTTTCAGCGTTTCTGAATATTCTACGCCTAAGGGGGTGAAATAGGGGTTGTAAGTTTGTATGGAAGTTCGTCATTTTTTAAGTAAGAAACATGAAACTTTATTTTTGGGCTACTGATTAAGAAAGAGTAGATACGTATTTAAGCGTTTCTGGATATTCTACCCCTAAGAGGTTAAATAGGGGTTGTTATTTCGTATATAGGTCACTCTGGAAGTCCGTCACTTTTGAAGTTAGAAACATGAAACTTTATTTTTGGGCTACTCAATAAAAATGATTAGATACGTATTCAGGAGTTTTTGGATATTATGCCCCTAAAGAGGTGAAATAGGGGTTGAAAGTTTGTAAGGAAGTCCGTCATTTTTTAAGTGAGAAACATGAAAATTTAGTTTTGGGCTACTGATTAAAAATGAATTGATATGTGTTTCAGCGTTTCTGAATATTCTACCCCCAAGGGGGTGAAATAGGGGTTGTAAGTTTTTATGGAAGTTCGTCATTTTTTAAGTTCGAATCATGAAACTTTATTTTTAGGCTACTGATTAAAAAAGAGTAGATATGTATTTAAGCGTTTCTGGATATTCTACCCTTAAGGGGGTGAAATAGGGGTTGAAAGTTTGTATGGAAGTCCGTAATTTTTTAAATGATAAATATGAAACTTTATTTTTGGGCTATTAAATAAAAATGATTAGATACGTATTTAGGAGTTTTTGGATAGTATACATATACATATTTAAGCGTTTCTGGATATTCTACCCCTGAGGGGGTGAAATAGGGGTTGAAATTTCGTATATAGGTTATTCTGGAAGTGGAAGTCCGTCATTCTTGATGTTAGAAACATGCAACTTTATTTATGGCTACTGATTAAAAATGAGTAGATACGTATGTACGAACATGTTCTACCGGAACCGGTTGTGGTTCACGGTGCCGTTCTTGAAGTTGTTCAAAAATATGTGTGGTAGCTCGGGCAGACTTTGCAGTTAAGTAGAAAAAACTTCAAGGACAAGGTGAACAGGAGAATTCAGCCGGATTGGGCAGCGTTTGGGAAACTTCGTCGGGTCTTTTCATCGTCAATCCCACAGTGCCTAAATACGAAAGTCTTCAATCAATACGTCCTACATGTCATGACATACGGTGCCGACACTTACGACACGGCTGGTCCACAAGTTCAAAGTGCTCAGAGCTATGGAGAGGGCTATAATAATAATAATGATTTATTTTTCTCATCAGAAAAGCTCAACGTTTCTCTAAGGGATCACATCAAGAATGAGGTGATCTGGTAGAGAACCAAGGTCATTGACATAGCCCACAGGATAAGCAAGCTGAAGTGACAGTGGTCTGGCCATATTAGCCGCAGAACTGATAACCGTTGGGGTAAACGGGTTCGTGAGTGGTGACCGCGTCTTGGCAAACGTAGCGTAGAACGTCCACAGGCCAGGTGGAATAATGATCTGCCCAAGACGGCTGGCAGGAGCTGGATGAGAGAAGCTGAGGATCGAACCAAGTGGCGTGCAAATGGAGATGCCCATGTCCAGCAGTGGACTGCGATGATCATGATGAGATACGTATTTAAGCGTTTCTGGATATTCTATCCCTAGGCTAGACAGGAAGTCCGTCATTTTTTAATTTAGCAGCCTGAAACTTTGTCTTCAGGCTTTTGATTACAAATAAATGAATACTTATATCAGCATTTATGGGAATTCTATTCCTAAAAGGGTTAAAATAAGGGTCGAAAGTGTGTATGAAAGTCAATTTTAATGGACTATTGATTATAAATAAATACGTTTAAAAACATGAACACAGTATTCATAGATACTTACACAGTTTTAATTAAATACATAATAATATAATCAACTTCCACGCGAGCAAAGCCGCGGGCAACAGCTAGTATATATATATAGTGGAACATAGAACCTCCTCCTTTTTGGAAGTCGGTTAAAAAGGATGACTCATTGTCCTGTATTAAAAAATAAATTTGAGATAAATAAGTCGTGTTTGGTATCATTGGAAAGGGCGTTACTTGTACATTTCAAATATTTATATATTAGGTATATATTAATAATAGTCCGGTCAATTTAAACATTCGAAGGTACATAAATCCCCATCAAGCTGAAAATTAGTAAGGTTGTTAAAAATATGATTAAAAATAAAATTTGAAAGTTCCCCATCATTCCCGTGTTCTTCTTCTTCTTCCTAGCCTTTATTATTCCCAAGATTTGGGGTCGGCTACTAGTTCAACCGGTTTTTACCTGAATATCAGTTTTTACACGGAGCGACTGGCATCGGACCTCCGCAACCCTGAGGGCGAACTAAATTCGATGATTGAACTAGTTGTCAGTATATTTGAGGGCGCTGACTTCCCAATAACGATTGCCATAGATGTTCATGACAACCGGGACCGATGGCTTAATGTGCTCTCCGAGACACGGGCGGGAAACACCGCCATATTCCATACTCCGGGCTGCTATTTAGAATTTCTTGTAAGAAAAACCCAACAGCAGTCCGACCCGGGAATCGAACCCGAGACCTCTTGATCTGCAGTCGCTTACGCTAACCACTAGACCAACGAGGACCAACCCATCATTCCCATGTATGGAAAAAAAAATATTCAAGGTCAAAGGTAAAAAAATATAGTTTTTCGCGATTTTCAGCAAAACGGTAAGTTTTATCATAAAAGTACCTTACACAAAATTGTAGATCATAAAAGTATCTAAAAAAATTATCAAAACTTTTTTTCTACGAGCCTCCGTTTCTGAGATATAACGATTCAAAAAGTTTTTTTTTTGTTTTACGAAGACAACTTCCGCACTAGGAATAAATCCTGTGTCGCGGGGGACTTTACAAACATACATGAAACGGACACAAAGAACACCCAGACTCAGAACAACAATTTGTGGATCACACAAAGCGTTGTCCTACGTGAGATTTGAACCCACGACACTTGGCGAAGTAGGAAACGGCGTGGTGACCGTTAACCCACTAGGCCTAACGTGCAGTCGAAACAACTTTTATAACTTTTTGAATGGTTATATCTCAGAAACGGTGGCTCGTAAGAAAAAATATATTTATACATTTTTTAGATAATTTTATGATCTACAATTTTGTTTTTAATGATATTTAAACAATCTTACCGATTTTCAGCTTGGTGGGAATTTAGGTAACTTTACTCTTATTTTTTGGTCTAATTTGACCGCACTATAACGGCACCAAAACATTTTGAATAAAAAAACACACACAAAAGTAACTCAATATAAGAACTTTAATAGAACAGACTAGAGCTTTGAGAAATAGTAAAAAAAGTAAAAACTAAAACCCAACTACGCCAAAAAGCCACTCTGAAAAAGTATAATCACAAGTTGTTAAAGTGGTCTGGTGCGTTTCTATGTTATGCTATGTGACTACGGCTTTTCAAACTTGTTTTATACTTTTTCAGAGTGGCTTTTTGGCGTAGTTGGGTTTTAGTTTTTACTTTTTTTACTATTTCTCAAAGCTCTAGTCTGTTCTATTAGAGTTCTTATATTGAGTTACTTTTTGCACCTAACAGCATCTTCCTGCTACTTGTACTAGGTGGGTTCTAAGAGGGTTCAACAGTGTACGTAAATGAAACAAGAGTGGTTTAATAAAAATTATTTAATACAAAGTGCTTCGATCTGTTGATCGCGAACACGGTCGAGACTAGCTGCAACGACTCGGTGCCTCGGGCCGCAAGCCCTTCGACCGTGCCTAGTCTCACTGGCTAAGTGTAAATGTTACAAAATTGTACGTGCAATAGGCACGCACTTGTATCATTAGCGAAAGTCGGTAAACGACCGTTACTGGATAGTTACAATCGAGAGACGTACGTAGGTATATGTTTTGACAATGTTTTACTATTTTAATTTTAATTTTAATTTTAATCTGAATCATTGTGGATGTGTGCCGAGAGCGCCTCACTGACGCTCCCGCTCGGAACCATTTCTGTTGTTTCTATTTCTGTATGTACATAAAGCGGCGGCTCATTATTTCTACCCAATTTAAGCTATAAAGTTCCACTCGAAATATTCTTATAAATAACTAGCTACGTCGTTCGTGCTCCGGCGGTGGCCTCCAGGTCTCACCGGTACCCACCACGAATAATACAATCTGAACAAATGGTGCTCACACAGTCACAATTTCGTTTTTACGCACACTGGCAGCAATACCACGGACTCCACGGAACAGCCCCGAGCCCGACTGCTCGCCACGCCAGTGCGCGGTGGCTTCATTGCTCGAGAGCATTAGTTATTATTCGTAGTGTACAAATGTATATTTATAATAAGCTAACTTTACAGTAACATCTAACGTAATATCCTTACATATCACTTGTGGCAAAATGCACAGAGTTGTGATACCGTTCTACTCGCATCAAAGTTTCTAGTAATGTATGACACACCGGCTACTTGTAACGAACAAAGGTGACGGGCGCCCCGACGGCGCCGGGGACGCTACTGCAGCACTATTCGCTATAGGTACACTAAATCTGGTTCACGGACATGAAACCTACTACTAAACACAGATGCAAGCTAACAGTAGTGACGCGCGTCAATACTCATTAGTTGCACGACAGTCGAGTGGGCCGAACAGTTGAAACGATGTGTCGATCTCTTGGGACCTCGAGAGCAGTGTGATATGTTCTGCTCGGAGCGGCGGTTGTCGCGAGGGTCCAGACCGCGGCGTGGGCGAGTATCGCGTAATACTGAGGCGTCGTCAGACGCCGGCCGCCGGCCGCCACACCACTCACAACACATAACTACTAGCTAAGGACATGATTATCATATTATAAGTAACGGGAGCGGCGCCCTGCAGGCTGCGATTCTTCGCCCCACGATCCATGAGATTTGGTTCCATATCCTACAGAGTTTTCGCTTTCTCTAGCAACTCGTTTATGAATTTCTGAAAAAAAAAACATCAATTGTCAGTGGTGAATTAGCTATATCTCATTAAATGTAATGCTATACTACGTATGCAAAACGTTTAGGTACCTACATATTTTAGCGGTCGACAACAAACAATATGTATGTTATGTGTACGTATTTGATAAATTGAAATATATTATTACTACACAGGTTTACTTAAGTTCCGCAGTACCTAAGTATCACAGATCATGAGTTGCGACATGTATACAATTAACAGAGTGTTAGAAATTGAACGTCATTATAATGGCAACATTTTTTAATGGCCTTTTTCTTGTTTGACGTTTTGAAGTGACAAGTTAGTACTGAGGAGACGCTTAGAAAAACGGTCGACCATTGCCGTTTTTGAGTGCCGTTCAATAAAAAATTTTGCTGATTGTCCATCCAACTCGGTGTTTCGTTGGTTACCGTTATGATTGGTCTGGTTTGGACAAGCGAGTTTAGTAGTCCCGTCAAATAGGCGCGATCCGCGACAGTTAAAACGGGTGTATTATAATTACGATACTTGGGAGCCGGTACAGCCACTTAGGAGTATGAATGTGTGACGACGCAAAGAGGAGACTACCAAGGGATCCCTTGGGACGCCGATATCAAGGAATTCACATATCTCCAGTAAGTGCTTGATATTACATTAGCTTAGAATAAGAACAGGGTGAGACGCCCTGGTTTAATTCCTTTGCCAGTGAACTATCTTAGCGATTGAATGCCTGTATCATGGGCCCTATAGGCATTGCAAACATCACACGGTGAACGCCAAATTGGCGAAAGGATTGAACACTTTGGTAGCAGAACGTGGTTGGTGATTTTTGTGTCTGGGTCCCCATTTATAGATTCGGCCGGTTTTTCACAGTATTACCTACCTCATCATACCGAAACTCTTGACTTAACAATTTCTTTAAAATCCTCGAGAACTCTCCCTAAAATTAATGCAGAACTATTACGGATAGAATTTGCTAGAACAGTTTGGAACTAGGTTTTGGAGAAATTTTGGAGAATTAGTGTCGTGTTTTAATAATGGAAATTCATTGTATTTAGCTCCTGATGAGGATTTTAATGGCCATCGTGGTTTGACAGGCTAAATAAACTGTTAAAAGCCGTTGGAACAGCAATTGTATAAACTCGGTTAAGGGAACACGGATTGGCTGCCGGCCGTTTTAATTTCAAATTGTGATAAGTCTAGTGATAAATCATCCGCTTCGGAAGCGTGTGATAATCGGTCGGAGCGACCTCGTAGGATCGAACTTCGTCGGTCGGCCACTGTTTGATTGTATAAACATAATGTAAGAGGTTAGGATTGGGAATCCTCGCGATACTCGAAGTACGGTTGTGTGGTGTGTGACAAGATCTGCGTGGCATCAAAAGAGGTACCTTTCTCCACTGCGCAGTGAACACACATAAAGGACACTCGTGAGTACCTTGTGATTATTATAATATAAAATTATTTATAACTTAAACGGGTGTAGAGTTGAGTTCCTTATCATAGGGACAGATTTTCGACTGATCTGGCTTTTGTCTATGGGCCCGCAGGGGCTGGTGAAGATTTCTTACTTCAAGGATCGAAACCTGGTAAGGAAATTTAACAAACGCCTTTGATTTAATTCACTGTTTAAGATCAGACGTTCAAGAGTGTTTGTATCAGTTCATAATGTTAAGGTCAATAAATTAGTTTACCTATCCTGAGATTAGAAAGTGAAGTCACATCACAATCATCATTTTCTGCTCTCAATATTATATGGAATCGCCGCGACAATGTTCCCTGACAAGACGACCTATTGTCGCCCGTTTTCCCATCAGAATCTTGCATATCAATCGGGAAACGAGTTTTAGAATTCAGCAGTTCAAACAAAACACTTTGACGTCTTGGCCTTTGCGACCAAATCAAAATAAATATTATAGGTAATGTGTGCGTTGAAAAGACTGAAACCTTAACTACCTTGTAAACCTGGGTAAGGAAGAGCTGTCGTTCAAAAAGCGTAGTTTTAAGGATTATTAATATGCAATTTCCATGAACGTATAAAAGTGGGTGTACTCACATGTACATCTTTCTGTGGTTTTTTGGCATCCGCTAATAAAGTCTGAAAATAAAATATAAAAATCATTGTAGGTATAACTTTTATATGACTCGCAAGTAAAACTGCAGTGAGACAACGCTGCGCGCTGGCACAAGCTTGTAAGTGATCTTAATTTTTAAAATTTCCAAATATGACAAACAAATCCTACCTAGGTTTCTACTAAAAACATTTGTTCCTAAGTGTTAAGTAGGCATACCTACCTACTAACAAATCACATATGATTGCTTTTTGTCGGAAATCGATCGAACGTTTATTTGATTTAAAGACGAATGCGGTAGTTATTATAGATAGAGTAGGGTAGACATACGGCTGCCTGTAAGCGGAAACGTCCAACGGTTAAAAAAAGAGAGATCGCAGTACCTACCCCATCTGTCTTTCTCTACAGACGCATGCGCGTATGCGCTGTAAGGGGCCGTCCATTAATCACGTGAGGCTTGAAAGGGGGGAGGGGGAGGGGGTTTGCTAAAAATCACTAAATATCACAAGGGGAAGGGGGGTATAGTCAGAAATCACGTGTATTTATTTTTTATATTTCTTCCGAGAGAGATTCTCTGTGTAGTGTACTATGTACTAGTACAATATTTGTTTTCCGCATGGTTACACCATTCCTTTAATATCATTTTTATGCCAGTCTAAAACAACCTGCAAACTTTCTGTCTAGACTATACACATTTTTATCATGGTTCCTAATTTCAGAATAAAATTAGATTACTTTATACCTATACTTCAGCATGAATATTCTAAAAATTTGCTTAAAAATACACGTGATTTTAGGGGGGGGTTAATCTTAAACCTCACCACGTATCACCAAGGGGGAGGGGATCATAAAATGGTAAAAAAACAACGCGTGATTAATGGACGGCCCCTAAAGAACTAATAATGGTAATCCAATCGCAACAATTAACCGTAGAATCGTTCTGCTGTGCTGCTTTTCCGCGTTAACTGCGCTTGCGTCAATAGAGAAAGACAGATAGGTACCGCGATCGTCTCTCTCTTTCTAACCGAGGGACGACTGGAGGCCTGGCTCCCCTGCTCTATCTATAATAGCTCTGCCTTGCCTGTCAAAAAAATAATTCCTGCACGTAGGGTAGGTACAGATAGCAAAATGTATTTGTGCTATTTAGGGACAGTACTTTTTCTGGTTGGATAAAAATCGTTTTGGAATTGTTTAATTGTGAAATTTAGGAATATGTTAAAAAAAGTACCTACACAGGAAAGTAGTCTGCCAAATAAATTTAAAACCTCAGTGGTATTAAATAACACAAAAGAATCCAGCGGAGGACAGAGTCAGTCATTGTTGCAGGGGTGTGGCGCGTACGTACCGTAAGATGTCTGCGGCGGTGGTCGTCGGTGTCCATGTCGAGCAGCTCGTCGATGTCCACCTCCACCTCCTGCGAGCTGCCCCCACCCCCGACGTCCTTCTGCAACGCAACCAACCACACGTTTTTAGCACAAAGTACCCAGAATTTCATTTAAGTATTGCTACTAATCAACAACTATAAATCACTGCACAAGGCTCAATATCTTGTGTATTCTCCCTTTAAGATAGTCTCTCCTAATCAGCCTTTATAGGTTGTATTTTGAACGTATCTATCTGTGAAATTAGTACCCCTGATGTTTTTATCCATAGCCTAGTACAGTTCTATATACTACGAGTATGTCCATATAGATGACTTCGGCTGAATAACTGAGCACCGGTGAACGATAATTGTTAGTCGGCTTGCTTTTGCGGCCATGAACTGCCGAAATTCTGCTTCCTACGTTCAATAATGGGCGTCTTGTTGTTATTTTGTCTTTGACTTGTCAGAATTATATAAAATGATTAAGTTTAAAATAGTGATGCTTACCGGCGTGTCGTATAACTTTTGTAGCTCGTCATAGAGCCACATCTCGACGGCGAGCCGCTTGCGGATCAGCGCCATTTGATGGCTGCCATACTTGGCTGTGAGAAATTTCTCTCGTCGTTCCTTCACCTGTGAACATCGACAGTGCGTCAGAGACATACTCAGAGGTTTAACAAAACAAAGGTGTATGTGTAGGGTTTTTCGTCATCATCAACATCCTTTAGTAGGCCAGTGCTGGACTAGTATTATATAAGGAGGTATTAGCCACGCTGGAAAGACCATTTTGTATAGAATTTGTTTCAAGTTTCTCTTGTGAAGGTGTTTACCTCTCCCTTGTCAATGAAGTTGACGTGCAGGCCGGACTTGGCCGGTGATCGCTCAGTGGGCGAGAGCGCTGGGTGTGGGGGGTGTGGGGGGTGTGGGGGGTGCGCGTGCGCGGGGGGCGCGGGGTACCCGCTCGCCGCCGCCACGCCGCACTCCATGCCGCACGCCGCTGCGCCTGCACTGCCGCGGCTCTGCAATACCATTTTAATTCATCAATACCTATTACAGAAACAATAGTTCTTATCTCTTTACTGATACCGCGCTGCTGTCAGCAAGAATTGTCCGGCTCGACCGCGGCGGCACTACCCTCTCACAGAAGACCAAACTACAATGAAAGTATGAATGCTGTCGTGCATCGTGGGTAAGTGCGCGACTGGAGGTCCGATGAAGCAGAAGCATCCATAGTGTGGGTCACCAATTCACCATGCTACGGATTTGCATTGTCTGCATTCGTAATGAATGTGGTGACCACTACCCTTGGATTCGGCTCATGCTTTCCATCAGTCAGAGTAGTCACTTTGTCAGGTTCATATATAAAAAAAACAAATATGAACCTCCTCCTTTTTGGAAGTCGGTTAAAAATAGACTTCTTTACGATCTATTAAGTTCATCGGTGCTCTCTCCATCAACACATGTACCCAAGGAGACAGGCCAAACATTATTAAATGTACACGTACATCAGAAACAATCTTATATCTACGGATACAAGTGATCACAACATGTGACATAAAATATGATGTAGCTAAACACAGTAAACACTTTACCGTGGGAGAGCCACGCTTCGGCATGAATGGGCCGGCTCGACCGGAGTGATACCACGGCCTCATAGAAAACCGGTGTGAAACAGCGCTTGCGCTGTGTTTCACCGAGTGAGTGAGGATACTGAAGGCCCATACCCTAACCCCTTACCCCCATCCCTATCCCCCAAAGGCCGGCAACGCACTTGTGACGCCTCTGGTGTTGCGATACGTCTGCTCGTTTGCCCACTACACCATAATCAAAACTATTGTAAAAAGTGGTGCTTAGCTTGTTCTCGAAGAAAAGCAAGTGAAACGAACATTTGTTGTCATGTCTCCTTATCTTTAATAAGAAACGGCCACGGCCCACGGCACTATTCCTATTATTCATTAACGACTTGTTAGGCAAAATTAATAGTGAATGTCTGGCTTATGCAGATGACATTAAAGTTTTTAAACGAATTTCTAATTACACTGACTGCGAAACTCTTCAAAGTGACATCGATACAATAGTGGATTGGTGTGAGGATAATTCAATGTCTCTAAATATAAAAAAATGTCAAGTTATATCATTTACTAAGAACAAAAAAGTAATCGACTATAAATATCATATTCAGGGGACTGCAATAAACAGAGTCACTGTGGTTCGTGATCTGGGGGTCATATTTGATAGTGTCATGTCGTTCCGACCTCATTATGATTATATTTGTAACAAAGCCCATCGTATGCTGTCATTTATTCTTCGAAACGGAAAACCATTTAGACAAACCAGTACTCTGCTGATATTATACTACTGTCTAGTAAGAAGCATACTCGAGTACTGTTCACCTGTGTGGGCACCAATATATGGAAATCACACCGATCGAATAGAGGCTATACAGAGACGATTTGTCAGGGCTTTGTGTGTAAAAACCGGCTTAAGACGTACATTGCCAGACTATAGTGACCGTCTACGAGAATTTAAAATAATGAGCTTGGAAAAGAGGAGGTGGATAAGCGACTTGTGCAATCTACACAAAATTATCAACGGTTCTTTGGACTGTGAACTTGTTGAGAAAATAAACCTTAAGATACCGTCTCGATCTGTGCGTATACCACAACTCTTTACCATACCCAACTCTAACAATAATGTGTCTCAGAACAGTCCAATCTCAAGAATGTGCACTAGTTACAACCAAATATGCTCCAAGGTTGATATTTTTTTCAACTCATTTAGCGAATTTAAAACCTTGATAATTAAGGAAAACATCTGAAGAACAGAATATGTAATCTGATGTGTGGTATCTTTTCCAATAAAGCATTACAACATTGAGTGCTGTGTACGGTTGTAATTGGACTTCAGACCTACATATTGTAAACTGCAATTTATAGTATTTGTTTGTTTTTGGTTTGTTGTCTGTTTCTGTACCTAATAAATAAATAAATAAATAAATAAATATTTGACTAAGATCTTTTCACACATCGCGTTAGTGTTAAAACTTGCACAAATGACATTGAAAACACAAGATCGTGCAGATTTATAGACAATTAGCAGGTCGAGTACCTTCATGGAACACATTGCAACAGGCTCGACGCAACCAACACGTGTTTGATAATATTTGTCGTCACTCGTTTCCATTACCGTTTAAAGTATGTTGATATTCCCTTACATTGACCTCGGAATACATACTTTTCAGAAGAATACCATGATAGGGTATTACTCATCATACGCGAAGCTATGAGTTTATCACTGGCGAGAGCGAAAAAAGGAATAACAACAAACATAAAAACTAACATCGCGTTTGTAAAGGAAGGCTCAACAAAAAAGATTTCACTCGCACAAAAGCCGTACTCAATTATAAATACCGCCAGTGACTGGACATTATTAGTGGACACGTATGAAAATCACTACAGAATACCGGAGGATATCTGTGCCTCGGCGTCCAGACCGGACATATTTCTTTATGCAATGTCAATTAAGCGTGTAGTACTAGTAGAACTCACGGTGCCGTGGGAAACGAACATCCCTAAAGACCACGCTTTAAAAAGAAACAAGTACTTTGACTTAACCAACGAAATAACTAAAAATGGTTATGTCGTTGCGCTGTATGCCGTGGAAGTGGGTGCGAGGGGTATACCAGCTAAATCCCTCTATAACCTGCTTAAAGACCTTGGATTGCCAAGAGCTTCAGTAAGCTCTTTTCTTGAACGAATATCCAAAGCGGCATTGCTAGGCTCACTTCAAATATGGTTAGGTAGAGGGAGTAACACGGCGGACAGTGGAGGTGAGCGTTGACGCGTCGTAAGGAGTGCTCCTTAAACCTAAACCTGAGTCGCAATTCCCAGGCACTGTCGAAGTCGCATGTGTTGCCCCCATCTATCACGCGATGGACCCGGCACCCGCACGGTGAATCCATGGAACGCTAAGAAATAGGTCTTTACTATAAAGATAATAACCAATTTAAGGACTTCAATTTGGTAATACTTAATTCTTGATATTTGCTTTGAATTTTATTGTAAAATCGCACACCCTGACATCGGAAAGTCTTGCTTAGGTACTCTTTGTAATCTAGTGGTTGGCGACACGAGTTTATCTTTATTACCCGACTACGGCAAAGCCAAAGGAGGGTTATGATTTTGACAGGCTATGTATGTATGTATGTATGTTCATTTGTTCCCTCATAGCTCCTCAACTACTTATTAGAACTGGATAAATGAGGTATCGTTAGAAGCGTCTTGATCGTCTGCTGGTTATAGGCTATATGAGGTGTCGCTGAATCTAATGTGGCGCCCTCTAGCCGACATAAAGTAATGAATAAAAAAATTAATTTGAGATAAATATGCCGTGTTTGGTATCATTGGAAAGGGCGTTACTTGTACATTTCAAATATATATATATTATATATTAATAATGGCACCAAAACATTTTAAATAAAAAAAAAGTAAAAACTAAAACCCAACTACGACAAAAACGACGCTGAAAAAGTATGAAACAAGTTTCAAAAGCCGTAGTCACACGTTACATAGAAACGCACCATAACACTTTCACAACGGTTTTAGTTTTTACTTTTTTTTTTCTAGTGTTGATATCATGAACGTCGCTAAACTTTGTGTATACATAGATGAATATTTTTCTTAACGTAAACTAAATTTTCATAAATGAATTGAGATGCAACTGTCATGATACCAATTTCTTTAAATTTATTCCTCGGTGACTGCCTTTAACTAAGATTATAAATTGCACGAATAGCCCTCTTCTGCAACACAAAGATACTTTGAATATCGGTAGCATTCCCCCACAACAAAATACGATATGACATTACACTATGAGAAAAAAACTAAAATATACTAATCTAGCTGTTTCTACATCGGTTAATTGACGAATTTTATAAACCGCGTATGCTGCAGAGCTGAGTCTATTCGATAATTCATTAATGTGTGGGCCCCACTGCAATTTTGAGTCCAGAGTTATACCCAAAAACATTCATATATTAATCTTTGTGATCGAACAGACAGCAAATGAAGGAAGTAAAATATTAGCGTAAAGAATTCAGATCCCTGTCGTTGTTGAAACACATAAGATTTAGCCATGAAATGTAAAATCTGAGTGGGGACGTAGAGGGTATTAAGGCAAAGTAGAATGTAATTAAGTAAGTCGCGTAGGCTTCGTTGCTGACGTGTAGGCAGTCATAATGGATGGTGTCGACATATCGTACGTCGGGTATCGTCTTCGATACGCAAATATAAAAAAGACGGTCAAGTCTATTTTATTTTAGTAGGAACTGCGAACATGGTGTTTTATTCAAATGTTGCTCGTCATATTTATATCAGATCATTATCTCAACAAGAAGTTGTTTAGAATGAATTCGACCCAGTCCAGTCACTCGGCTTATCTCGCATAATGTATCATTCCTATTTGCCCTTTGCCATTATGTCCAACGTAACGCTTAGTACTTCTGGTAGGCAGGTAAGCTATCCGGTTTTAGGTTGCCTAACTCAAGTTGAACAATATAAATAGTGAACCATGTTGAAATACATTACCTTAGAATTTATACTGGCCTCCAAGATGTGTTTGTAAGAGAGATCGTATAAAGTAGCTCATCAGTTCTGCAATGGAGGCATCACAATCTGAATAACGGACACGGCTCTAAAAAGAGGGCTCATTCGCGATGAAATTACAATTTATTCAATGTGATTTTTAATATAAATAAAATATTGAACGAATATGTCCCATCAATTTTGAATAAGCAAAAAAATTTAGCTCCTACTTTTTTAAAATAAAAAATTATGACAAGCATATTGGTTGTTGGTTGAAGCCATTATTATTTAGCTGTTAAAAAATGATCACTAAATCACTGTAGAGGACCGAAACTAGGACTACAAAAATAATCTTACATGTAAAATGATGAATACACGTGGGTATACGATTTGGCTAGCTTGATTTGTCGAGGTGTATCAAATGCTTTAGCGCCGCACGTGAGAGTCCACCACCGTCAGTCGTCACCACTCGAGCTTACTCTTATTGATTTATTGTGCCTTTGTAACTATTAGGAGTTGAATATTTAAGATTTGCCGCGGGTCGAGCGAGGTCACGCCTGCTCATGACGCAACTCATTTCGATATACATAGATTAGATCCGGCTTGGTTTATGACAACACAACAGTCTAAACTGCGACACCTTGGCACACGCTGTTAAAAGTTCTTTTTATTTTAGTAGGAACTGCGAGCATGCTGTTTTATACAAATGTCGCTCGTCACATTATTTAAAACCCCTCGGGGTGACACGCCACCGAGGTTTTACGGACTTTTACGTGGGCTGGTGTGGCAGAATACAATCACATACCGTGCCACTCTGCGCAAACTGAACAAAGAATTTTTGTGTGCTCTGCACCTTTAAAAGCTCTTCTGTTTCGGAGCAGTTATTAATATGACATTCAGGTCAATTTCTAATCCAACTAACAAGAATATATGTAACATAGAAAACTAATATTTTATTGCAAAGCATAATATAGGTATGCCCAAGGAGAGGCCTATGTCCAGCAGTGGACTGTTAAGGCTGTTGATGATGGTGATGGATTATATACTTGGGTATAGTCGATGTATTATATTCTACGTAATATAAAAGGCAAGGACTTATACATAAACTTGAGCCAATTCTTAAAATTACCTAATTCGGTCTAGTTCCAAAATACCTTTTTAGTGGAAGACGAATGTATAAATTTTCTCAAAATGTATGTATGTATAAATTGTGGCATTCAACACGTTGTCGGATAAATCATATCAATATGTTTTATGTACAAAAAAATTGCAGGAGCGCTCTCCAACATATAGCTCGATGCGCCTCTGGATTCAGAGGTGTTTCGATAGCTTATACTATTTTAAAACAAATTCATGCATTCACAACCATTGCTGATAATGGTTTGGTATTGCAATGGGTTCCGTCACATCTTGGCTTATCAGGGAATGAGGAGGCGGATCGATTGGCAAAAAAGCTATTTCAGATGGTTTAGAAATCAATGTCACTCGAAGTTATTTTGAAATTTTACCTAAATTTAAAATTATGTGTCAGAACAATTGGAAAGAATATTTTCACGAAATATCGCTAGAAAAAGGAATCTGGTATAGAACAATTCAATGTGAACCTCCTCGTGTTCCATGGTTTGCCAACAAAACTCTTAGTAGGAAATACACTGTAATAGCTCATAGGCTAAGATCTGGACACGTTCCACTGAATAAGTTTCGACATCTTATGGGTATAAGTACAAGCCCAAATTGTGACGAATGTGGTATTGTTGAGGATGTCTATCATTTTTAATGGAATGTGTTAAAACTAGGGCTGAGAGGGAGAATTTGGTAATTAAGCTTAAGATAAATATTGTAGATGTTGGCATGTTCCAAAGTATATTATCAAAGCCTCTGTCAGAAGCGGCGTTGTTAGTGTATAAACTCTTCAAAATATAGTCTGTATTGTATTGCAGTGTTTTGCAAACAAGTATGTTTTTACTTTTTAAGGTGTAGTATAAGTTAGATATGATATGAATAGATTGTAAATTTAGGGTACGATGGGGCTGACATGGTCTTAGGTGTGACTAAAAGCCCCTAAATAAAATTAGATTAAAAAGAAAAAAAATGGACAAAAAAAAAGATTGCTTTATTTCTAAATACACAATCACAATTTAGTAGCGTTGTTGGCATCAAAAATAGACGCAGGACTTTGTCGTGTTGTTTTATAAATATTAGAATGGCAATGTAGTGTCAGAATGTTACATGTGGGCTTTGATGGCTGCGATATCTGCAGTGCTGATTTATTACAATTTTTTCAGTGTTACTGTGCCGTGTGTTCGTTTCAGTTCTACATGTGAAACGGATATAACTATAGATTTATATCCGTTTCACATGTAGGTATAAAATATTGACCTAAAGCGATTCAACAAATATTCTTCACAAATAAATACATGTTTAAGATACTTTTCGAGACACGCGTAGTGACAAAGACATATACATATATACGACTATTATGTAAATCGCCAAAACAGCTGTGCACAAGCCTTCTGTCTACAAACAAATATGTTGTCCAGTTCGTGTATTGACCCATTCGTTCATTGTACGAGCAACGCTGTACATACGGATAGAGACAAAAATAAATGAAGCAAGTAGTCGAAGGTATTCACATTCATTCAGTATTCACAGAATGAAATGTTTAGATGGAAGTCTAAAGCGTTTTGAGATGTAACCTGCCCCCCTAGCCATTAACATTAGCCGATGACACACGAGAATTTAGACGTTAACGATTGCAGAAAGAAAAACGCTTGCAACTTGGCTAGGGGGGCTGGTCTAAAGGTGTAAGCCAAGGTGTGTATGTGTGAAGTGCAGCGACCTCGTGCCGGGGACGGACGGGAGGTCGGCGGCGCGCCTGGTCTGGCCTACGGGCCGCGGGAGGCGCGCCATCGATCCGCGCCGGGACTACGCGCGCTCTCAACGGCGCAACGGTGTGCGGACCCGCTGAGCTGAGATGCACGGGTCCGACAGTAGTCGCTACTGTAATCACCATGTTTTGTTGCTCAGCCATTGTAATTCGGCTTCGTCGAAAATATAATTATCTTCAGCGTCTTTATTTTTCTTTGTGTTCAGTTGAAATGGGTTTCGTGTATTTGCCATAATTATGTCAAACCTTCATTCTAAAGAGAGGTCTATGTCCAGCAGTGGATTACAATTACAGGGGGTCAATGATGATGGTGAAGATGTTAAAATGCACATTTTATATGATACTAGAAATTATTTGACTTTGTGTGGAATATCAACAATCACAAACCTAAATGAGACAGCTTAGGAAAACTTGTCAGTAACTAGGTACTTAAATTTGACCGAACTAACCAGAACCAACAGTAACCAACCTCTGCCTTCACTAACTATAGATATAGAATAACAATTACTTATGCCACATGAGTTGAAATACAATCTTAAACAGAGTTGCGGTGTGTTGGGACAAAGAGTTGTACGTGTTGGCCGCGCGGTGAGGGCTCGGCTCGGTCGGGCGCACAATGAGCCGGGCGAGGTGCTCGTCAAACATGCATACTGTGCGCCACTCACTGTGAAAAGCTTTCAAGGAACAAATGGGTCTCGCTCACCGCTCACCACCGTGCAGTCTGTGCAGTCTGCCCCCACGCCCCGTCTGTCTGTAGGCACAGGCACTCGCAATTTTATTCATAACTACTTCTAAATATTAACTAACATAATATAGCAGTTTAACAGGTGAGCCACTATTTGATCATGTAAATTTTGGGAAATATCAGTCTTTTGTAGTGCGGTGACTAGTGCTAACAACAATGTTATTTACGCATTCTTTCATTGAAGTAGTCGTAAGGTGTTCACATCGGCGTCCATAATTATATTTATTATTTATTCATGTCTCCACAACCACAACGAAATCGAGCCTTCATGAATATTTAACATAATTAACCTGAGGTCTGTAGTAAAAGTGTAACACGATATCAAGAATGAAATCGACTCGGCCAACTATTTTAACAAGTAGCTGAAACGGGCGTTTATTAATTCCTTACCGTGAACCGTCCTTGACTTCACACAAAGTACATACTTTTTTAAATGAATAAAACAGTTCGAGTGAACTATATGTTAGTAGTTTAAAGTGTGTATGAGATGAGGTGAGATGTGTATTTGTTGGGTTGGATGGTTCGAGGAACGCGCCATGTGCTAGTGTCACTAATGTCACACCAGTCACTCACTAATCACATGTTCTGTCAACAACACAACGCGAGGCTGTTGAGTGTTAGCACGCAACGTGCTGCCAATTGAACACGACGGACGACGTCACCTCCGATCATCCGAATTCACTTCTTTAATGTGTTGCTGGCGTTGCTGCCCATTCATTATCTGTTATCTACTGCTAGTCTAATTAATTACCTGTTATCTGAAATGATGTATTCAAAAACCTTGAGAGCATCGCCTACCAAGAACAGTTCGACGAGGGATTGTAGAAACATCTCCACACACGCTAAAGAAGATCGAAACCAAAATCAGGTTATAGCGAGCGAACTGCACAAACTGTATTCTTTTATCTTTTACAGTAAAGTCAGTCAAGTAAGTCAACTTCAAACTTTTGTAGTAACACATATATTGTATATATGTACGAATTTGAGAGATGTGATCTAAGCAATATAAATTGTCCAGATCTACACAATCGCTTGACAATCCTGTTCTTTTATAACTCTGTCGCTCAAAATCTCTATTCCGATTAATATTTATTTACCTATCTATACAAATAAATATAATTGCAGTATCTGTTCGTAATGTTAAAATAAGCGCTTTTTACTTGCACATGTGTATATACACGGTACATAAACCAAAATATATTTTTTACAATTTTTGTCTGTCTGTTTGTTCCGGCTAATCTCTGGAACGGCTGAACCAATTTTGACGGGACTTTCACTGACAGGTAGCTGATAAGGAGTAACTTAGGCTCCTTTTTTTAGACTAGCTTCACCCCCCGGCGTCACCCGCCGTACGTCAATTAGCGCGGGGAACAACGCGGGACTCAGCTAGTCACAAATATAAATATTTAAAAGAACAAGGTTTAAAAGCAATAGCTCAAGGCGCAGCGATACAATCAGCATGTAACAGGTAACTATAATATGAAGATACATTCATTTTGGCGGGCCAAACATAAAAAAAAGTAGTTAATTAATATTAGGTACTTACTTACTCTTGGATTTTGCTTATGCTTTCCATCAGGCAGAGTAAAGTACTCTGCCCGATGGAAAGCATTAGCAATATCCAAGAGTGGTGGTCACCATACTCATTGCGAATGCAGACATGTAGCATGGCGACCCACACCACACCCTCCGGTCTCGCACTCACCAACGAAACAGGACAGCACGAACGCTGTCATTTTACGTAGATCTTCTGTGCGAGGGTAGTACCGCCCCGGTCGAGCCGGCCCTACCGTGCTAAAATCAGCGTGGCTCTACTACCTTTAACTATACGACTCAATGCGGTGTCTTTTCACCATTCAATGACTGTCAGGGTTTCCTTTGCGTTGCGCCGTGATTAATCGTTTGTATTGCTCGTGTGCTACGGAGGCATGTGCGTTATTGATGCCCGACAGGTAGGCAGTCGTTAATAAACTACAAGTTATAAAGTGCGACTTCTGTGAATGTGTAGTGTAACGATCGAGGGCTGGTCTAGAAGTGGGGCAGTGGTGCCCTGTAGGGGGTGGTGGGGCGAGAGTCAAGTTTAAAGCGTTACAGCGAACGAAGCCGCATATGCAACATTTGAACGATCCAAATCGGCATGACAACATGTTTTTTTTATGGAATAGAGGGCAAACGAGCAGACGTATCGCCTGATGGTAAGCGATTACCGCCGCCCATGGACACCCGCAACACCAGAGGCGTCACAAGTGCGTTGCCGGTCTTTGGGGGATGGGGGAGGGGTTGGGTTGATGGGCCTCCGGTATCGTCACTCACTCGGTGAAACACAGCGCAGGCGCTGTTTCTCACCGGTTTTCTGTGAGGCCGTGTATCACTCCGGTCGAGCCGGCCTATGCATGCCGAAGCGTGGCTCTCACACGGTTATTTCTAATTAGCTGTTGCCCGCGGCTCCGCCCGCGTATATGTCGGTTATCGCGGCAAATAGTTTAATAGTTTTAATAGTTTAATAGTTTATTTATTCACTCTTTCTTATAGCTATTACAAAAATACAAGCAAATGTTACAAATCCTTACATTTGTAGGTAAACGTCGGCAACCAGAATAGTATTAAACTGTGCTATAGCTGCCAGCGTCTTCCACTCACAATTCACTCACAATTGGGTCTTCTTCATGTTCTACAATACAGTTAACGTGACTGATTCGATCTTTAGAATAGGTGCATTTTCCAAAAGTAAACTAGAATCAAAACAAAAATAATAACAAAATTATATTATGTAGGTAGAAGTAATAAAATAGTAGCCTATGTGTTATTCTGATGTATAAACTATATTACTGTAAAGTTTCATCCAAATCCGTTCAGTAGTTTTTGCGTGAAGAAGTAACAAACATACACACAAACTTTCGCCTTTATATATTATTTATTTTATTATTTATTTATTTATTTATATCTTTATTGTGTACATAAAAAAATATATAAACATAACAATAAATGAGTTACAAAGCTAGAGAAGTAACAATTGGCGGTCTTATCGCTCACGGCGATTTCTTCCAGACAACCTTAAAATGGATTTTAGGTGTTTAAGATTTTTCAGATAGTTAATACAACAGTAACACAACATCACGTGAATATTCTAAATAATTAAAACAAAAAATAAATCAAACAAAAATGCATACGTATACCTACACACACATATTTATATATATATACACATATAAGGCACACACACAAGCACATACACAGACTATAACATTTGCTACACATGATGAATCCGAGAGTATTCATAGTGACAGATAATAATCCTTCACCAGGCCTTTAAAAACAGCCAAGGTTTTCGCTTTTCGGATAGTCTCCGGCAAGCTGTTCCAAAGTCTTACTGCTTGCACAGTAAAGGACTTGTCTGCGAAGTGAGTGGAGTGTTGTGGCATTTTTAGTTTTAAATTCTCCGATGACCTCAGGTCCCTGCAATGTGTATTGTGTAAGAACTGAAAACGTTCTTTGAGATAAGAGGGTGTGCGAGGATGAAACAGAACACTGTATAAAAGAGAAAGTATATGAAGATTCCGGCGAAAGCGTATTGGTAGCCACTTGAGTTTAGAACGGTACTCTGAGATATGGTCATATTTGCGCAAACCAAATATGAATCTGATGCAGAGGTTTTGGAGTCGCTCAAGTTTATTTAATTGGTCTTCGGTGAGATCCAGATAGCTGACATCACTATAGTCAAGGATGGGAAGAAGAAGAGATTGTGCGAGCGCAATTTTAATGTTGATGGGAAGAAAGTTTCGAAGCCTACGCAGAGATCCTGCTGCCGCAAACAGTTTGCGACTAACTTCCTTGATCTGAGGTCCCCAAGATAGGTACCTGTCCAGGTAGATCCCCAAGTTCTTAACTTTGTCACCATATGGAACAACTGTACCATTACAACTAACAACTGGTATCTGTTGTAAGTTTATCCTACACTGCAGTCTGGGGCTACCCACTATAATGACCTGTGTTTTTGTTGGATTTACACTAAGTCCATACTCCCTACTCCAGTCACATATTTGAATTAAATCTCTATTAATTATATTCACAGCTTGTGCCAAATTATCGGGAGTAGCTTGGGAGTAAATTTGAAGATCATCTGCATAAAGGTGGTAGGAAGAAAGTAATTGATTAGTGATGGAGTTTATAAAAACTGCAAAAAGTAACGGTGATAGAACGCCGCCCTGAGGTACGCCCGCAGATGTTGTGCACCAGGAGGAGTAAACATTTTCAATACAGACACGCTGCTGGCGACCGTACAGGTAACTACGAAACCAGTCAATTGCCGATGGAGATATGTTAAGAGAACACAATATTCCGAGCAAGACCTCAAAATCAACAGTGTTGAAGGCATTGCTAAAGTCCAGTAAAGCTAGAACCGTTAGTTTTCCTTCGTCCATGCCCGACCTAACGTCATCCGTAATATGTACTAGAGTTGTGGTAGTGCTATGGCCTGGACGGAAACCTGACTGGAAAGGATTAAAGGAGACAATTTCTTGAGAGAAATGAGGTTAATTGTGTATGAATGAGACGCTCAAGGACTTTGGAGAAAAAAGGAAGAATAGATATGGGACGGTAATCTGACAAGGAGGATGGGTTACATTTTTTGGGCAGAGGGATGATTTGAGCCTGTTTCCATGCGTTTGGAAAAGCGTTGACGGTTATAGAATAATTAAGAATATAGGAAATTACAGGTAGGATTTCATCCAGGATAGGAAGAATCATATTACGGCTGATGCAGTCGCTTCCTACGGCATTTGAAGTTATTGACATTATGCTCTTCCTAACATCACATGCAGCAAATTGACTAAAGAAAAATGGGGAACAGTCAGGAGTCGGCAGAGAAGAAAGGTAATTTAGTGTCGCGGTCTTGGTAGCTCCCCCGTAAGTGGAGGAAGCTGAAAAATATGAATTCAGGGAATCGATATCAACATCTTTAGAAGTACAATTTGGACGTAACTTGCCGATCCCCAACGACCTAAGAAATTTCCAGACCTTAATGGGGTCACCATCTTCAACAGATTTGTGGATGTGTCGGCGCTGAGCATTCCTACACATCTTATTGCAGTGATTTCTGATAAATACAATTTTTTCCCAGTTAATTCGTGTAGGGTGACTCTTATATCTCGATTGAGCCCTAGCCTTCTTTTTCTGTATTAGTGTGATGTGATTGAATAATTGCCATATCGAGAAGCTTTCATTGTTGATTTTCAGTTTTGCAGTAGGTACTTTTCTGATTTTTGCAAATATGAACTCAAGACAGTAAATACTGTGATGAAAAATCATATTTGTCGATAGTGTTGTCTGAACCCCGTAAAATACAACTTACTAACTTTGGTATTCCAAGAAGATCCATTATTAGATCAGTTATTAACGCGAAAAACATTTAAGAATGTGAAGTACCTATTCAATAGTGCCAATAAAATATAACTCAATTGAACTATTTAGTATTTACACAGATTTCGCACCGTAAAGAAGCGCTGTCCGATTTGATGATCATTCTATTCTGATATTATTCGAAAGAATGCGACTAAAGGTAACATATATACATATGATATTTAAAGATTTATCCTCCAACTCCTAACCGTTAAGGAGTTGTACCTTACATCATCAGCTATTCATCATAAAATGATGACTACCAGACGCAAATACCGGTGTACCTTCAAAAAATATACGAAAAACATAGTATGTGCCTATAAAAAATAAGGAGTTTCCCTCGATTTCCCTGGGATCCCATCATCAGATCCTGATATGCTGGCAATGGGACCATCTCGGAAGCATACCCTTTCGAATACAAAAAAAAATTTCTTAATCGGTCCACAACTGACGGAGTAATCGGTGAACATACATAAAAAAAAATAAAAAAAATACATACAGTGGAACATAGAACCTCCTCCTTTTTGGAAGTCGGTTAAAAAGTTAAACAAATAGGTTCAACGTCCACTACAAACAGTGCGAGAACTGCGCGAGCGTGTGGAGCATTGCATCATCACTCACGGGTTTAAGCTGGGTAAACATTGTGCATCGGCGCGATGTGACTTCTGTGCAAATATCACTTGTTGTGTCATTTAAAGCCTGTAGGTGTCTTCTCAGTACGTTTGATAACGATTTTGAAATTGGCACATCATATTCACTAAACACTTTGTCAAATCAGTAAGTTCGATTGTTAGTTCAATTCATATAAGTTGTATTTCTTAAGAAGTTCAGAATAACGTTACTTTAAGTAACGTTTCAATCCAAAAGAGGGATTGGAATCATAGCGGTGCTTAATTAAACCCATCCATCGACCTCGGTGTTGTGAATCAGCTCTGGCAGCTGTCTTAACTCTCGAATATAATAAGCACACCTTAAATATTTTTATTTGTGCATATCAAGTAGTGTGTTCAATAATCACGTAACAGCCGTAACCCTCTGTCGTGCTTCACTTTGCTCAGCTGGTTATGAGCGAGCATCAATAAACAACTCCACCCTTCTCTAAAATTACACGATTTTTAAAGTTTGTTATTGTTTGTGTTATTTTATCATTTTTTAAATTATTTTAGTCACTATTATTTTTGTTTCTGCTACCTGATCGCTAACGTTTAGTTTAGTATTAGATAGACACAAGACTAATAATGTACTTTGCGTTTGTTTAACGATCGTCTAACACTCTCATAAGTTTTCAATTTTTGAGAATATTCATGGTCATATCTGCACTTAGAAGAAGCTCTAAGTGTTAGAGTTAGCTACTTTGCGGCAAGGTCCACGTGACCCGCTAGCGCCACAATAGTGTTATAGGTTTTAAATAGTTCATAAATTATACATAAAACTGGATTCCCCGCGAGTTAATCGTACATTCAATTGAAAGAGCAAAACAAGTGCCCACCGCTGGAGGCTCGCCGTGAAAAGATCATAGATCATTGACCCTGGGGTCACCGCATTCGTTTTGCGCGATACTGACAAAATCCGAATCTTAAGGAGTGAAGGCATGAAGCGAACAAGTCACTATAATATAGCTCCGTATTTACATACACAGTACGGTTCACAGCCGCATATTCCAGTACTAAAATAGAGTTGCTCCAGCGGCTGCCGCCAATGTTATGATATAGAATGATGCGACCGAAATATATCGTGTTGGTGCCTATACAGGTGCCGGACGACTGAATTATGCGCGTTGTGACGCAATACCAAGGGAAACCACCGCCCTCGCCTCATTACATATTTAATAGCGATGCAGTGATGAGATGACTTAAACACAATTGTAACAAAGCGACCCCCGTGTACAACATATCAAAACACTTTAAATATTAATGTATAGGGCGACGGTTACATAGCAAGCACTGATTGAAGTCCGAAATCCAACTGTTCTTGAACGATTTCGATTCAGCTGATTCAGATTCAGCAGTTCTAGATTGTGTACATACTGCATATCCATACTGTTTAATTCCATTCACCAGTGCTTCGTTCCTCTTGGAGAAAGGAAATCTTGATACCAGCCTGTAAGTAAATCGAAGAACTATCCTCCTGGTCAAAGAATTGAAACTAGAGGCGTTTCACCTTATAATTACAAAGTTAAATTACTTACGGATGGGGTCGCTGCTGAGAGGTGCACCTCTTGACACTCAACACGCAGGTTCATACGCACACCACCATCCGGCTACAAATACAAACACTCCTACTAGGTCGCGGCAGATTCATAATCCTACTACACCCGATCGCGGCCTCGCCGACTGACAATTACACTAAGTTTATACAATGGTCGTTCCGAACGGCTTCAACCTCACTTATATTACAATTTCTATGGCCCAGCCACCATTCGACAGCTTCTCGAATGTTTTTTAATCAAACAATTAATTCAGCCGATTCCAAATCACGCCCACCATCGACCGAATTCCCTGGTGAACTCAACGAATCACATTTTGACATAACCTAAATGTCACCACAAAATTACATCTACCATAGAGCATACAATTTTACTAAGAACAAGTCATTTCCTTAAAGCATATATCTATGGAAGGGCATTTCTGGACGAGTTTGGTATCGAACACATATATAGTAATAGATACTTAAATACATTTCGCCCCCATAACCAACATACGAGAGCGGAGCTGCGGCTAAAAGTCATTATAGTATAAATTATTGGGTAAATTATATCCATATTACTTTTCAAAATTTATAAAGTAGCCAACTGTGAAAGTAGTGAACATACTGCAGGTGAGAATAGACGGCTGTGTTAGCATACTCACAAATGTCTGTTACCACATCTTATTAGAGATTAACTAAACGAATGCTCCTGAATAATTTTATCGAAGAAATCTGCTAAATTACATTACTCATTAGGTTTTATACGAATTGTGAGGCAATCGGCGCAGGGTAATCGTGAATCAACACATCTAGTTTTAAGTGCTTACATCTCTTTCGAGTTAAGAACTTGATGATAGTCACCCGGTAGTTATCTCGATTATCCAAGTGCATTTAAAGCTGAATACACACACTCGTCTGTCGATTTATCTCTATCCAAACATTTTTAAATTATCCCGTAACGCAATTATGTGCTTCCTAACGGCTCTTGAATCCATGACACAATAAACGTACAACAAAACCTATACCTAAATGTAATATTGAGCTTAGGTAGGTTTGTTCGTAGAACCGCGCGTCGCTGACTCACTGTTGTTGATGGTTCTAAATTCGTGAAAATGTGCGCACTTCTTAGTCGAGTCAGGCTGTCAGCATTCGTAATAAGACAGTTTTTATACACAAGTAACCTTCCTACTGGTTTAACAAAGATATGTATGTATTTTAACACGATGTAGTTGTACCACCACTACGGAGTGTTGCGGAGCGTGACTTTAGCTATGTTAAAACAATAACCTAAGTAGCCCATCCATGTGTGAACAAAGGTATGCACATAAATATTGTGTGAAGATAACATTCTGAGAATTAATAGAACTTTGCGATATATAATACACAATATTTGAAACCGATAAACGTGACAGCACATCACACAAGCATCACATGTTGTATCTGCGAACCCTTGTTAATGGGATTCAATTATCGAAGATTGTGTCATAATCTTGCGAAAAGCGTTTCAAATTAGGTATTATTATACAATCTACTCGTTGTGGATTCTCACGACAGACTACAGTCCACAGCTCCACAGTGTCCTCCTATCCATTGTCTTCCACTTGTGTTGTTATAAAACATCTTCCTTGTTATTACAATTTAGATCAAACAATATCCTGTTTGAGGGCATCGTTTTCTTCTAATTTATATTTTGGTATTTAATATTCAATTGTCCGTTATGCTTGCAATGCTATCCGTGTGACGCTAATGCGGTCATGCAGTTGGTGCATAAGTTACATAACATGCACATCATGATTGATGCGAGACATGCGCTCCGTATCTCGGAGGAAACAAAGAGCCAGCTAATTGGAGTAATGAGTGGACGACGTAACATCGAAGTGGCTTCAATTATGGAGTCGCCATATATTGCTACGTACACTATTCGCTTGCACAAACGTACCGGTAGCAGGCAAGCGTATCACTTTCCTACGAGTGGCTGCACCTCACATATCCGCATCACTCGAGAACGAACGGGAGTGACGCGGTACGGTGAGCTGGCGCTAGTGCCCCAAGACATCCTGACACACAGCGCATTGTCAGAACACTAATTAAGGCCAACATGTCACACGAGTCTGTCCACACTCCACTGTCTCTTGGATTATAGGACGTACCTATTTGAGGTTTTGACGGTTGTGTTCGTACAGTTGTTAGCGATCCTGACCTCTCCTGGGCGGACCCAACATTTTCGATTGCCACCCGGGACAAATTATTGCGATAAGCATGATCAATATTTTGTTCTGCTTTTGGGTGTTATTTATCTATCTATACTTATAATAAAAATGTAACAAGTCCAATTCTGTACATTAAATATATTTTGAAAATTTTTTTTGGAGGGCTCTCTATAATCGATACTGAAGCCAAAACTATTATTTTTCATTTTTGTCTGTTTGTCAGTCCGTCTGTCTGTCTGTCTGTATCTTGGCCGCACATTACACCGAAACTACTGAATGGATTCAAATGAAACTTGGTATGATTTGAGTTCATACTACGAGGTAGGACATGGGATACTTTTTATCCCGAAATTCAGCACGGTTTCCTGGAGAGAGGGGATGAAAGTCAAAATATGTACTTAGTTGTAATTCAATAACACATAGTCCGATTTCATTCATTCTTTTTTTGCTAGAAAGAAAAAAAAAGATAACGGGAAAAGTTTTTTTTTGTCCGCGATTGTTTTGACTCACTGCCTGTGGGAAGCTGAGACAGATATGTAAATATGGCGGTACGAAGTTCGCCGGGTCAGCTAGTCTATAATATACTATGTATTTAAACAAGAAAGTTTATTAACAGTCCGGTTACTATTGGCTCTGCCTATTTTGGGATTAGAGAGCCGTGTGTGGGATGTGAGAGATTTTTATTAGGAGTTTATTACACACCTAACGCGCTTCTTAATCGGCTCGTTCTCGCCATAATGAGTAGGTATGACTGGATGGGTTTCACATTAATCGCTGCAACTCTACGACCGAGCCATCATCAATGTAGGGTTTTTCTCAATAGCGTCAACACTCACCCCACGAGTTGTGCAAATAAGGTTATTTATGGTTTTTGTGACTTGGCAGCGACACTAGACAATAATACTTTTGAACAGAAACTAGGTACCTAGTTCTATTTGAAAACTTTACGGCGCTGTCTATGTTTATGTGAGGATGTATAAATAGCCACAGAGTAAGAAGATTTAAGAAATATAAATGTGCGTTTTTCGCTTGAATACCTAGATCTTGTCAATCAATTCAATAGTTCTACTCTTTTTAGGGTTAAAAACGAACTTTACGTGCGTTTTTGTGGGTAGGTACTTCGAACAATGCTTTATATGTATTGAACTAATTGAAGTATATCCATACAATTACATGTATGCAAATAGAACAAATGCATAACAAAGTCCTCTCAGCTCTGAATGTGATTAATTCTTAAAGCAGTGTCAGTTATTTATTGAGACAGACAGAGAAAGCAAATCACACCGAAACGATAAACCGTGTAATTATGGAACTCTCACTATTTTGTTTTAATTTACATTAACTTTCATTATATTTTAATGTAAGCGTCGTTTGTCTAATAAAGATTTCATGAAGTGTAAATTTTAATAAAACAGAACTTGGTTTTTTTAAATATATATATATATACAGGGTGGATATGACAATACGATATTAATTTTAACTAGACACTTACATAATGTCGTATTGTCATATCCACCCTGTATATCTTAAATATTTCTTGAAAGACTACGTTTACTAGAGAATATTTCAAAAAAACACTGTTTATGATAGAATTACATAAAAAAAAAATTTTGTACTTAATAGATTGAAATAAATATGACTCGCTCAATGGCTACTTTTCTGTTTGACATGAGCCGAAGTGATTCTTGCAGATTAGTTGTGACTAGTGTTTCTCAGTACTGAGTTACGGAATTACTCAAAATGTTTCAAAATGCGTACATCTAACTTGAGAGCAGACAAAAGTGTTAAATCCATGTACCATGTGTAGCGCGCCGTCATGAGTACCAGTTGTTCAGCGTTGCGTCAACACATTAGCCGCTCCGCTAGCTCTCCTACCACAACCAACAATAATTATCTTTAATGAAAGGGTAACCGACTTCTTGATCAATTATAATAATTTAACAATTATATTACCACATCCATAATTGTCCACCCTTAGTGATGAAATATATCTCAGTTATGACAACCGAACGTCAACTGTCTACTCCCGTTTGACGTAGGTACCTATAGATATCTTCTACATTACCTAAGATTCCATCATTAAATACTAATCTGTTGACAATGAGCCCAAATATAGAGATATTGGCCCAACCGTACTTGAGATGTCGTCGACATGCATAATCACAAATTGTCAGTCTCCTCTTTTTCTTAAAAGTCAATGCCAAGCTCCGCAATATGTCTAGAACAGAGCTCGTAAAAGGCGACGAAGGTCACTAAGATATAAAACATTATCTTTGTGCCTGCGTTCTACGAATTTATCGCTTTTATCAAGGAGGTGCTACGTGCGCGTTACGTAAAAAGCGAAATACGTTTTTTTACTTATAAAAGATCTTGTAATTAATCTATGTAGTAATTAATCTTGGCATCGTCGCATTATCATTCTAAAAAGGTTCAGTAAAGGACTGTCAAAAGCACTAAAGTGAAAATCTCAACCTCCAACGTAGTATCTGTATCTAATTCTATTTTTTTATTAAATCGAGCACCTTTGAAATTCGAAACACCAATTAGCGGTTTAAGATTTAAAATAATGTCTAAAGATATGAGGACACTATTCATTTGACACAAATGTCGTCATACGAATTCACATTTACTGTAATTTAAAGTCAATGAAGAAATAGTCGCAAGATAACGACACTACAGCGAAAATTTCCTACATCTTCTATACAAATAAATAAAATTGGAGTGTCTGTTTGTATTATTAAAATAACCGCTTTTACTAAATGCATATGTATGTATACACGATACATATACTTACCAAAATAACATTTTTTTCAATTTTTGTCTGTCTGTCGGTCTGTCTGCCTGTTTGTTCCGGCTAATCTCTGGAACGGCTGGACCGATTTTGACGGGACTTTCACTGATAGGTAGCTGATGATATAAGGAGTAACTTAGGCTACTTTTTTTAGACTAGATTCGCCCCGCGGCGTCACCCGCGGTACGACAATAACCGCGGGTGACACCGCGGGACTCACCTAGTTAAATATAAAGGATGAATGATGAATATTTATTAGAAATGATGAAATGCGTGATGTATGCACAAATTCACAAGTAACATACTCGATTTTATGAGATAATGTTACTTTAAACTTCCGGTTTTCGACACACGATTTTGGCATTTGATGGCGGAGTGGCCTACACGAGAGCCACTGCGTTGATTGCGTGTTTGTTTTGTTATTAACAAGAACATCCATGAGATCGATTTCGGTTGACAGCCGCGGCCGCGACACGACGCAGGGATTACATGAATCATTTACATTGACCTTCTTAAGCCACTCGCACCCAAAGAAAACATGTTTTCAATATAGATATAGCTAGGATTAAACATCATTCAGGCGCTCATAGCCCAGTTGCATGGCATGATACCATGAGCGTCTCCGTGATTCGGAGGTCACGTTAAGCAGTCGGTTGTTATCGTAGGATAACAGTCGTGAAGCTTAGTTGTAGGCCTTTGGGCGGCTTAAAAAACATCCAACGGCAAGATTGTCGTACGACGTAGCCACAACGTTGTCTTGCCAGTCACCAACCCGCACTTGGCCAGCGTGGGGACGTATGGCCTAAACCCTCTCCTGAGAGGAGACCCGAGCCCAGCAGTGGGATGTTGTTGATGAAACATCGTGCAGGCGTGTCAAGAAAATGACAATTTTAGATTTAAAAGTAGACCAAAAACATCCATTATATTTAATATTATAAACTCGAAAGCAACTGTCTGTCTGTCACGCTATGACTATCACGGCTAAACCGCTGAACGGATTTGGATGAATTTCGATCTAGAGATAGATTGGAGTTTGGAGAAGGACGTAGGCTACTTTTTGTCGCGTTATTGGCAAAAGCTAGCTTACATTTTGGGCAATTTAAAAATAGTAGTGCGGCTGTATGTTTATGTCTTCGTCATTTATGAACTAATTTCCAAATTCCCTTTTTTTATTTTTTTAACAGACCACTCGTAAAGTTGAAAAGTTTAAGAAGAATGGAGAATATATTTTACTAGCTGTTGCCCGCGGCTCCGCCCGTGTGTATGTCGGTTATCGCTGCAAATAGTAGTCTATGTGTTATTCTGATGTATAAGCTATATTACTGTACAGTTTCATCCAAATCCGTTCAGTAGTTTTTGTGTGAAGACGTAACAAACATACACACTCACGAACTTTCGCCTTTATATATTAGTGTGATGTGATGTGATAGTGTGATTACAGCTCATTATGATGAAGGAGATAATGTTTTTTAAAGTTAATTAAGTTATCAATTTATTGCTTTACACGTATTTATTTTATTTAATGCTCTATCAGCTACCCAACATTCCCGTTACATTGCTTCAGTCTGTGGCCTGTGCCTATGTTTAATTGAGCGCAACTACAAATGCGCTTCGTTTTATCTAAATTAATATCACAGAATTCAAAGTCTACAATATACCTACGTGACATATATTTGCTATACAATTAATTACTTAAATAGAAGTGAACGAGTGTTCACATGAAACTAGCAAAAATAAACTGACTCCAACTAAGTTATAAGGTGTTAGAGATTTTGTCGAAATTCGTTGTTTGAACACTGTGCACGGTTCACGAGAGCTCCATACTCGCCAACACTGCGACAATATACATATTACTTAGACTCTAAATTTGGTCTCTGTGATCTCTGTCCATGAATTACTTAGTAGATCCGGGTACCGAGCAGAAGCTAATTACAAAATCTGAAGTTGTTTGTATCTAGTCTATAATGTAACATTGTCAAGCCCTCTGCTATCTTAGCATCTAGCTACTATAATTATTGTTATCTTTAGCGGTATCGTCATCAAAAATCTTTTACAAGCGGTTGATAAACTGATAAAGCAACATAATTTGCGCAATTCTTGGCATGAGAGACGGGAAGATAATTGAAAGAGATTACTATTGAAAACAATAGTTACAAGCAGTAAGTGCCCATTAAAATTGCTTTATAACTATTAATAAGAATACGATATTCTATAAAACTACTATTACTGATAAGATATTCGCCATTCATGAGCCCGCCACGTGCCCGCGGAACATTTGGAGCTTAAGGGTCTTCACCGAAATCAAGGACTGTCCTCATTCATTTCACATTTCATTGTCTGAACTACTTGACTTTCTTTTGTGTTCATCGCTTCCGTTATATCTGGCAAGTGTATTGTATACACTCTTAAAATTTTGGAGACGGAACTCTTTCCTATGGGCAACACAAAGGTTCGACCTATCGTGTCGTCCTTACTCCGTGAAAAGAAACATTTTCCATACACATTAATTATATTCGAGTAACAAATATGTACAAGTTTTCGCCAATAGTATTGCAAGCTTTTTGGGTGTAGGCCTGAAGATGGATCAACGGACTATGACCATCACGTTCGATGCATCTAAGGTCTTTTCTTAAAACAAAGTCTAAAACAATGAGTATGTGTAAAAACTTGTTAAAATATGAAGGTGTCGTTAGAAACATTGTTACTAACCTTTCACCTACTAAAGTTTAACTTTATCTTAAGCATGCTGTAGCAACAAAGTTTCCTTATTTATGTTTTACATTATTTAACTAGGTATGTAGTAATGCTACTGCCAACGCGTGTGACATGATAACACGACATTATCGAAAACAATAATTAGCCATCGGTGGCTAGGAGTAGGTGTGTGTAGGTGAGTTACGTATCATTGTTGAGTCTTGCCCGTGAAATACACCACCATGCTTCTGTGGTACAATACGTATCAGCAGCAGGTGAATAATGCAACAATTTAGGGTGTCGAGCGTATGTCCGCCGGCGCCGTCGAGGCTAAACTTGTTTAATCAGATTAGTGGTAGGAGCCGTATTTTTTAATTGGTTTATTACGTGCGTCTCTCACCGGTGTGTGCCGGGGACGGGCCAGGACAGCACAGCCACAGCACAGCACCGACCTGTCGATGCAGCCACGTTCGTTGTAGTCATTGATCTATTATATCTCAACGGTTGTAGTGCTCCAGCTATGATAATTATTAACAGCTCAAGTGCTCAATATTAATATACCTTCATGTAACGGTGTATCGGTGAATCACTGCTCGACGGCAACTACTTCATATCTTAATAAGTAGCACAGATATGTACCTACACCTACACACGAAATACGCACGAATAACTTGCTAAGTTTAAACAGGCTCTGCGTTATTTTTGTAGCTAGTGGATGGAAAATAATCGAACGGACGTGTCGCAATTCAAACGAACATGCAAGCAATCGGTACCGGCACTAGTTGGTGTAATTTGTATGATCGACGACAGAAGGCCTGGACTGGTAGCTACGGCATACTTGTTGATCGAAGCCAAACGGACGTCACGGGTGTGATCGCAACGCTATAATTACTTGATTCTAAACAAATTCGTTACTCTCGGTGGCTTCTATGACACACCTACCGAAATAGCCTTTTCCTATATGAGAGACACCTTAATAGCTACCGGACACCGGCGACTGTTGCAACCTCCGGCAACTATTTGAGTTGTATCAGTTTGAAGTCACTGTTAGTCGGTTTTCAAACGACTGAAACAACAGCGAGGAGTACGTTACGCGCGAGTGTGTCACGCTCGCGATCATCTTACCGAGATCGCTGTGGCGGTCACTGCCCCCGGTGGAGGCGGTGCTCCCGACTAGCTGCGCGCCGAACTTGTCTCCGCTGGATGCACCGCACGGTCACACAGCCGATCACCAGGCACCGAGCACCAGCACAGCTCATTCACTACCGACACGACACTTTGAATTCGCGAGACGAAACAGAGAAACGTGCACGCGAAGAACCTCGCGAGCTCGGACTGCGCGGTGAGTGCGGTGTCTACGTCTCTACGACTATGCGCAGGGCCTCGCCGGGTGGACGGCGGCGCGGAGCGAGGCGACGCGAGTGCGGACTGCCGCGCTCAGCTGATAGTGGTCGTGCCCTGCGCCCTGCCGCGAGACAACCTCTGCAGCTTGGCCAGTCTTGAAATGCCTTGAATCGCTGATGATGTCTTTCACATAAAATTACCTGACTTAGACCAGGAATTCAAATAAGCTTTGAGGATTGACTTTATGGCAAAAAAACTGAAACACAGATAATGCTCCCACTAAGTGTATGATAACTAGGTATGTATTTTTTGATAAATCATGATCAACGGAATCAAAAGCTTATAACAAATCACTGGCCCCCTAAGGCACCACTGATAAATTTCATAACAATATTTGACACCAACCCATATTATGTTAATAATGTGTTTAAGGAGCTCAAATATTTATAATGCGTTAGTCAATTTAAGTAAACCAATAAATGAGTGGAGAATAAAGTATGAATGTAGTAAATTATCGTTGCGTGCATTATTGTGGTGTCATTTTATAATATAAAATGCAAAGGTAACTGCGTACACTGGAGATGGATAACCTTTCATATAATTCGATTGTGGATGATTGAGATGATTTGAAATCTTGACATTATCTGTGAGTATGAGAACGGTGTCAAGAATATTTAAGAATGTCTTAGTAAGTTAAGGGACATAAAACTGTAAGAGGTCCTTCTGTAAGTCCTTCTGTAAGAGGTCCTTCTGTAACTGTAAGTTAAGTAAGATAACATTTTCCAGTGAATAGAAAGCAAACAATCTAAGGAGTTACTCGTTTCGTCAGATACTTTTCGGTTTCTCCTTATCTTTGACTATTTAAAGGTTTCTTATATTATAGATTATTGGATTATTTATAAAAAGCTTTATCATACCTACCTACATATTAACGTGATTAGACGATAATTCTTCTGTTAAGAGAGTTTGAGGCTCCACAAAAGAATATTTGTTCAAATTAACAGTTGCTGCATCGTAAGCGCAAGTGAATTTTAAAACACAAAGGACTTCGGTTATCAATTAATAATGCAGAAGTAGGAAAATATATAAAGACTGTTTACCTTCGAGATTAGAAAAGAATCGATCTACCACAAGGCTCAGGAGAGTCGCTGTGTTATGTGAGTTAGCTGTATCACGCACGTTGAAGTTGCCCGGAGCAGAAGTACTCTGTGTACCTACACACGTATTTCGTGCGAAATTTACGAGTTAATCTTACGCGCTGTTTGTCGTATAAATGTATGTAGGACAGGACTACGAGTCTCGGTTCACTCATCGCACAGACAGACGACTCGTAACAAAGGGCTTTGTCCGCGGACGATCTCCTTGTTACATTCGTCACTATACCAGCTCTTACTCAATACAACAGAAAATTGTTGTGCTCTTTTATAAAACAATTACATGTATCTAGGTATGCTTATAGTAGTTGTTGGAAATATGAAAATACCTAAGAAACATGAAGGTTATTCTGCCAGAGAACCGACTTATGTTCAAGTTAGAAAATAATATTTAAGTATAGCGTGTTTAAGTTATAAACACGGTCCGCACAAATTTTCTGGTTATTTTAACAAGTACTATGTTTTACATTTTTACATGAGAAGTACTTTAAAAAGAGAAATCAGTAGTGTTTCATTTTCTATTACTATAGAAGAAGTCCCAAAAATTTTATGTACCTAGGTGGGTTTTTTTTAATGAGGAAAAGTTGATAACAAATAATCGCACAACCCAAAGGTTTAAATCAGTGCCGCGTTGCGTTTGTTTGTTTGTTAATTGCTGCCAGTACTGGCAATTTAACTAAATCATATTACTTGGGATAGGTTGATGATATTTATTTTCGGCGTTAAGCGATCCCGGGCCAGAACAGCCACGGTTAACTGATGGTGAAAAGGTAAAAGAGCCTCGCTTGGCACACCGACTTGCTGTGACCTACTCAAGTACTTACGTGCGCGAAGCATTGCGCCCTTTCGTTTTCCCTTCACCGGTGACCGGGTACTGTGGTACTTGCAACGACCTCATATAAGCTCCAACACAACTCATTAACCGTGTGTTGCTTTCGTGTGGTTATGTGACACATGGTGCTTTTGGAGGGTGGTATCTTCAGAAACAACAAACGATACGAATAATATCCTACCAGTATTAATGACGTTTTTCTGTGCACCTGCGTTATTTGAATGTCATGGATAACTAATTATTGCAAGTATTGACAGCAAAACCACAATATTCAGAAAATAGATGGTATAATTTGGTTCACATAATATAATGGCCAGGCTCTAATCGGACATGCTGTGAAAACTAACTGGAATTGCAATTGTCGTGCGACGGGAGCGGAGGTTGTGGAGAAGCAGTGGCTAGATGGTAGGAGGGTACTCACGCCGCTCCTGAACTTGAAGAACAGCGACATGAGGGCGCGAGTGGCGAGTGGCGTGTCGCGAAAGTGAGGCGGGTCGGCGGAGCTGCGGCGGGCGACGCGCCCACACTGCCGCGCGCCTCTATCGCACGCCGCCGCCGCCGCCGCCGCCGCCCACGCCCGGACCCAGCGACACCCACTGCGCCTGCGTGCTGCCCTGGCACCCTGAGAACACCAGCTGCCTTACCTCAGGTACCTCGAGGTGGTATGGGATGCTGCTGCCTACCACGTGGCCCCGGCGGTTCTGTTGCAAACACATTCGATTTCAAGATATTTTACTTGCATTACTTGATTTATTATTGTGAACCAAGCTTTAAAATAATTTTCAGGGAAAAAAGTATAACTGCCATTCTAGAGATGAGCGCCATCCGATCATCATTTTTACCGCGCAAAGACAGCAAAGTTATGGTTCGATACAATCGGTACACTTACTAGGGCCGGATCAATCAATCTCAAATCGAACTGATGTTAGAAAATTAAAAAGAAAAAGTTTTTTTTTAACCGAGTTCAAAAAAGGAGGAGGTTCCCAATTCGACCGTATATATTTTTTTTTGTTTGTTCGCGGATAACTTCGTCGTTTATAAACCGATTTTGATGATTCTTTTTTTAATGGAAAGGCGTTATCCCAACGGTGGTACCATGATAAGGACATTAAGATCAGATGATGACATCCAAGAGAAATCGAGTCGAACCTTGAAGTCGGTTTTATTTTTGTTTAAAATTTAACTTCTTAAACCGTTTTTTTTTTAATATTTGTGTAGCCTATGAAACCCGAGCCAATTTTACGAATCTTTTGGCAGCTTATTCATTAAAATAGGTTCATCAGCTTAAGCGCTACGGTGAAACATACAAACATACGTAGACTGCCAAAACTATTGGCTTCGTCATAGTCGGGTAAGAAGGGGTTCATCAGTATGATTGTTATTAATAATTTTCAGACATGGCAAGTTAACTTTTACCAACGAAAGTTTTTTCATCATCGCAACAACTTCATAAAGATAAACTCTGCCCTTTACACTACGTTATTGTGCAGCACAGACGCACACAGACGCATAGTTTACGAGATAAGGAGGCGAATTGTTATGAAACCACAAACTAGCATTCAGTTTAAAAACAATACATTTTCTCACGAAGCGATCTTAGCGATCGTTTGCACTCACTTTAAGTAGCACTTATGTATTTCTGTACACCGATTTTATTTATTTATTTTATTTATTTAAAACTTATTGCACATGACGTACAAAGGCGGACTTAATGCCATGAGGCATTCTCTCCCAGTCAACCTTCAGGTGATGTAGAAGTATGATGTGGTAGGTGCAACGACAAAGAACGAAATTATATAAAATCACAATAGTTACGTAAATAAAAAATTTACTTACATCAAATACAACTAATATATACTACCAAAACTATATTTATTTATACATATATAATTGTTTAAGCATACACATTAATAAGATATGAATATGCACAGACAAGTACTAGCGTTGTGTTTGTGCTGCCAATTCCCCCCGAAGGGGTTCTCGTACTTTTCGCTTAAATGTGAGGCGGTTTGTGGACATCCTGATTTCAGCTGGAAGTGCGTTCCAGAGTAGAACTGACTGTAGGTACATAGAAGGAAGAATTGATAAAATTAGAGTTGTGGGAGGGGCATAAAAGAAGCAAGTTGTTTGTTGACCGAAGACTCCGGTCGTGATTGGAACATAAGAAACGGAAGTGTGGAACAAGGTATTCGGGTAATGAAGGGGAGTTGAGAAAAGAAAATAGACAAGTCAGAGCTCGCAAACTGCGACGTTGACGAATTGGAAGCCATTGCAACTGGGAACGTAAAGCAGATACATGATCATACTTGCGAAGATTGAAAACGAATCGAATGCAGTTATTGAGAAGCCGATCTAGTTTATTGAGAAGGTCTGCATTCAGGTCAAAATAACACACATCACCATAGTCGATCAAGGGAAAAATTAGGGATTGCATGAGCGTAGCCTTAGTTTTAACGGGAAGGAAGTTTTTTAGGCGATATAAAACGCGGAGACACGAGGTGACTTTTTGGCTGACGTGTGAAATCTGTGCCCGCCAATCAAGGGTAGAGTCCACATATAATCCCAGGTTCTTGACCACTGCACTCAGAGGTATGCTCGCGTTATTGTAGACGATTGGTGGGAGGGTTGCCATATCCAACCTACCTATCATATATTTACTCCCCAAGACAATCACCTGGCATTTGGTAGGATTAACTGACAAACCAAACCTAGCCGACCAACACTTTATAAAGTCCAGGTCTTTGTTGATTTTGTCGATAGCATAAGAGATGTCCTCAACCCTTGACTGTGTGTACACTTGCAAGTCTTCAGCGTACAGGTGATACATACACTGAAGGTGGGGTGTTAGGAGATTAATAAATATTGAGAAAAGTAATGGAGATAATATACCGCCTTGAGGGACGCCAGTGAAAAGATCACACCAACTCGACGACCGATCATCGATATGAACACACTGTTGTCGTCCCTGAAGATAGGAGGAGAACCATTCCAGAGCTTCTGAGGAGATCATAAGATGGGAAAGGATGGCCAGTAGGATGTCATGACAGACGGTATTAAAGGCACTCGAGAAGTCAATCAAGGCCAACACTGTGACTTTGGTGCCCTCCATGCCATCTCTAATATCGCCCGTCACTTTAAGAAGAGCGGTGGTTGTGCTGTGGACGGGCCTGAACCCAGATTGCAAAGGACTAAGGAGATTCTGCTGATATACAAAGTGTGAGAGCTGCTTTTTTACGCAGGCCTCTAGCACTTTAGAAAGAAAGGGAAGTATGGAAATAGGTCGGAAGTGTTCGGGGAGAGAGGGGTTACTCTTTTTAGGTAGAGGAATGATGTAGGCCTTACGCCATATAGAGGGAAAGGTTCCAGAGTCCAGTGAAAAATTTATGATGTGGACTATTGCAGGTAGAATAGGATCCAGGATGGTAACAATCATGCGACGACTGATGCCGTCGCATCCCACAGCATTGGAACGAATGGACAGGATAATCTTTTTGACATCCTCAGACGACACCGGAGAAAAGTCTAATGTTTGAGTGTCCGCATGGGTTAGACTATTTATGTAGCTGAGGGTTTGACTCTTGGTTTGATGATCCAACTGAGATGTGGTTGAATAGTGACGGTTGATTTCATCTAAGCCAATTGTCATCCTAAACTCAGGGCGCTGTTGCTTCCCGATGCCCAGTGTTCCAAGAAACTTCCACACATTGGACGGTGAAGAATTTTCTATATTTTGAGTTATGTGGCGGCGTTTAGCGTTACGTATCACCTGATTACACCGATTTCTAGCAGCCTTGAAAAGGTTCCAATTCTCCTCGCAGCGATCCTTCCTGTATTTATTGTAACAACGATCTCTCCGTCTCATAGACATTCGAATGTCCTCCGTTATCCATGGCGCCGGTGGACGCTTCAGCTTAACTTCCCTCACAGGTGCGTGAAGGTCATATAGATTTAGAACTGCGTCATTGAAAATTCTGATCTTATCGTTGATGTCTGCAGCCGCTGCCAAGTTATTCCAGTCAAGTACAGAAGCATTTGCACACAGTTTATTTATTTATACCCACAAGCATCAACCAATGCTGTTAACGATTATTTTGCTGGTGTAGGTTTCGCTCTAGCGAACGCTATCTTGGATAGCCACGGAACTCAGGAACAGCTGCGGAAACCCCCGAACCCGGACGAACTTCAGTCGCCTGGTTGCTCCATGGGGCTATTGTGCACGGACTGCGGAGAAATCGACACAATTATTTCGAATCTGAGAAATGAAACTGCTACAGGCATTGACAATATACCTAGTCGAGTAATTAAAAGTTCAAAAATGAGCCTATTATCGCCACTAACAATTGCTTTTAATCTATGCTTGGCAACTGGTACTTTTCCTAGCATTTTAAAAACAGCTCTTGTACACCCTATTCATAAGAGTGGTAGTAGAGATGATGTCGAAAATTATCGACCAATATCTGTGTTAACAGTTTTATCTAAAATTCTGGAGAAACTGCTAAACGCTAGACTTACTAACTATCTTCAGAAAAACAAAATAATTGCACCAAATCAATTCGGTTTTGTCAAAGATAAGTCTACAGAAGACGCAACGTTACTATTAACGGAAACGGTTGTAAGACATCTGGACAACTCCTCAAAAGTCCTTGGTGTATTTTTGGACTTGTCTAAGGCATTCGACACCATCTCTATTCCTCTATTGCTACTCAAACTGGAACATATTGGAGTGCGGGGGATTGTGCTAGATATGTTCCGCTCATACCTAACTGACCGCACTCAGTGTGTCAAAATAGGAAACCACGTCAGCGATCTCCAATCCCTTAGTTTCGGTTTGCCTCAGGGCAGTGTTTTATCACCTTCTCTTTTCCTGGTGTACGTCAATGGCCTGTGCACTAAACTCCTGCCAAACTGCAGCATCATATCTTACGCTGACGACACGGCACTGATCGTGCATGGCTGCTCCTGGGAGGAAACACAAACATACGCGGAAAATGCACTCAGGGAGGTAATGATCTGGCTTAAAAATAACCTATTAACGATCAACCTAAAAAAAACAAAATATATTACATTCTGCCATCGTTTAAATGCTCAACCACCACCTGACTTCAAAATACAAACCCACACTTGTCATGAGCAAAGTGCATGCGCTTGCCCCAATTTGTCACAAACCAATACAATGAAATATCTTGGTATCATCATTGATAGGCACTTAAGCTGGTCAGAACATGTAGATGCACTGACGGGAAGAGTGAGAAAGCTTATGCCGATATTTAGAAAACTGAGGAGTTCAGCAGACACCGATACTATGTTGATGGTATACTACGCCCTGGCACAGAGTATAATCCAGTACTGCATTATAACCTGGGGTGGAGCCGCCAAAACCATTCTACTTCCATTGGAGCGGGCTCAGAGAGGTGTACTCAAGATTATACTCGGTAAACCAAGAAGATACAGTACTGACCAGCTGTATAGTGACTGCCAGGCGCTCTCGGTGAGACAACTTTTTGTAAAGGCCCTAATACTTCGTAAGCATAAGTCCACCTCGTTCAGGCCCATCTCGAAGCGCAACAAATATAGAATTTACCCGGTGCCGGCCCATAAAACATCTCTCGCACGGCGCCAGTTTTATATCCTTGGCAATGTTCTCTTTATCACTGCCAACGTAGATAATAACATTTACCCATTAACGGCACACAAAGTCAAAGCAGTCATTACAAGCTGGCTCAAAGGCTTCAACTACGCTACCTTAGAAAGTCAAGTGAATCGCCCATAATTTAGCAAGTGAAACCTACACGTTAAATCTCACGCATTGGCATACACACATGTACACTAACACTAACATGCTTACACAAATTTACACTAACACTCACATGCATGCTTAAACTCACACTTGAGGTAAATAAATAAATTAATCAATTTCTTGTAATATGTTTTAGTCAATCTTGTGCCACTAGAATATTGATATTGTATTGTTTTGTTACTTGTTTGATTTTTATCTAATTTTATCAATGTAAAATTTAGCTACTGGACAATTATAATCAGTTTAATTAAACGTCTAGGGTGGAAGGCGCTGACGACTGCAACACAATATATTATATTAGTGCGGTCGTCATCGACAACCTCTTATTTATAACGAATTGTCTGGTCATCTTAAATCTGTATTTAAATAGAAATAAGAGAAAAGTGTAAAACTAAATGATTAATTAATTAATGATTAATGATTAATAATTAATAATATCTATTCGTCTAAAGCTACGAATATGCAAAGTTTTAGGAGGGGATTTGGGTGGTTTTAGGAAATAAGAAAGGAAGATCAAATCGTGATGGGAGAATCCAGGAGCTGGATGTTGACCATGGGAGCGGATAAGGTTAGGAGCAGAGGTAAGCATGAGGTCAAGCCAAGTATCCTGGCGCTCAATGTTGTGGTGAGTTGCTTGTAGGGGTAGAACATGGAGGCTAGTGGATTGGACGATGTGGAGTAGGTTACGAGTACGGGATGAGCTATGTGCTAGGAGGTCTGTATTAAAATCACCCATGATGACGTGGTGTGAGTATTGTGACCCTAAAGATTCCAGAACTGTTTCCAGACTGGAGAAGTAGTTAACAGCAGGGGGGCAGTAGACTACCCCAAGTAAAACATTAGTACCCTTTACACAAATTTCAAGAAAGAGGTATTCAGCGGTAGTAGAAGCATCAGAAGAGGAGGCGGCGAGGATTTTGTATGGTATACAGCTACGGAGGTAGATGGCAACCCCACCGCCTCTTCTCGTCTCCAGTCGGTCGTTACGAATAAGCACGAAGTCAGTGAGGGAATAAGACGTGGAAGGTAGGTGAGCCTTAAGCCACGTTTCTGAAATAAGAATGGCATGCACATTATTATCTGTAAAAGTTTCAGTCAATTCGCTAAAATGACTAGGGACACTCTGAGCGTTTATGTGACATACATTTAGTAGGAATTTGGGTTGGTTGTCAAATATTTGCCGTAATCGGTCGCTCAATGTATCTGGTAAGGAACCGAAGCTCCCCTCCTCAGAAGAGTCATTGGCAGAAAAATACACTTCGTCATCATTATCAATCATAGTACAGATGTGCACTCATGTTTACTTTGTATGTTAACTTTATTAGCAACTACCCGCAAAAAAAAAGAAATAAAAAAAAAAAAAATAGAAAGAAAAAAAAAAAGAAAGATGATTTTACACACGTGGTCGAAGGTATAAACGAATAGAATAACTATTACTATAGGTATGATAAAGAGATGCATAAAATAAAAGCAGATTGTTAATAATTATAATTATTATAAGTCGAGAGCTCAAAAGCAATCTACCAATGATGTTACTTAATGCAAACAGCCTCTTATACAATCGTCGTCAGCTACTTTTCACTAAGTCAGTCAGTCAGAGTCTTAGAACAGGCGCAGGTATTAGGTACATATATATATCTAAATTGTACCTCACTGATTGACATTGACATTATATTCTATGGTGTCAACACAATCAGAGTTGGGAATGAGCTGACCGGGAGGATCGATACTGAGTCCGTTTCTTTTTTTTTTCAGATAGACAATGCGTACGAGCTCGTATATGATTTGATGACTTCACACTTCACAAAAATATATAATATAAGTATAGAATAATATGCAATTTTATAGTTAGTGCGCAAAATCGATCATTAAACTAAATACCTACATGTCGCGTAGTAGTATAAAATCGCTGATTGAGGAAACTTGTAACAAATATCTTAGTACAAATAAATAGAGTGTTCCGTTAAATACAGCACACTCTTGCTGCTTCTGAACACTACCTACAAGTCCTACAACGGAGAAACCTTCGCTGCTCCAGCTATCTGATGTCTCTGTAGGTACATTATGGTCCTTCGAACCGAAGTTATTTAATTTTATCACACAAACTGACACTAGACGTTCAAACATTAAGTTATAGGTAATACAGACATGAGTGTGAAAATGCAAATAATATTGTTCATCTGCCCATAATTTGAATTATATGAGACAACTAGCTGTTGCCCGCGGCTTCGCTCGTGTGGAAGTTGATTATATGTATTTCATTAAAATTGTGTAAGTATGTATGAATAATTTATTCATGTTTTAAACGTATTTATTAATTTTTTGATTAATAGCCCATTTAAAAGAACTTTCATACAAACATTCGGCCCTTATTTTAACCCCTTTCGGAACAAAATTCCGATAGGCAGGTAAATGCTGATATAAGTATTCATCTATTTGTAATCAAAAACCTAAAAACGAAAGTTTCAGGCTGCTAAATTAAAAAAAAGCGGCCAAGTGCGAGTCGGACTCGCCCAGAAAGGTTCCGCAGCAGCAAGGAACATAATATAATTTTTATTTTTATTTTATCCATTGCTGTGTGGTAAAAATATAAAATAAAAATTATATTATGTTGCTTGCTGCTGCGGAACCCTTCATGGGCGAGTCGGACTCGCACTTGGCCGCTTTTTTTCTAAACTGAATAGTTTGCGCGAAAGACAATTCCAAAGTGGTAAAATGTGTCCCCCCCCCCTATAACTTCTAAAATAAGAGAATGATAAATCAAAAAAAAAATATGACGTACATTACCATGCAAACTTCCAACGAAAATTGGTTTGAACGAAATCTAGTAAGTAGTTTTTTTTAATACGTCATAAATCGTGAACTGCAATTTACCTTTCATTCAATCAACACAAATGTAAAAATATAAAATAAAAATTATATTATGTTACTTGCTGCTGCGGAACCCTTCATGGGCGAGTCCGACTCGCACTTGGCCGCTTTTTTTTATTTAAAATGTGTTGGTGCCTCTGTAATATAATTTCTTTGCAAAGTATATTTTGTATAGGTACCATAGTAATATCACAATTATCGAATAAATACGGACAAAGTCACGAGAAAATGCTAATAATATATATTTTTGTAATGTACAAGTAACGCCTTTTCGAATGATACTAAACACGGCATATTTATCTCAAATTAATCTTTTAATACAGTACTTTGTGTTGGCTATAGGGCGCCACCTTAGATTCAGTAACACGTCATATAGCCTATGACCAGCGGACAATCCAGACTCTTCTAACGATACCTCATTTGTCTTATTCTGACTAGTAGTTTAGAAAGAATGAGGGAACAAACAAAACCATAGAAATATCACACTTATCGAATAAATACGAACAAAGTCACGAGCAAATGCTAATATTATATGTATTTTTGAAATGTACAAGTAACGCCCTTTCCAATGATACCAAACACGGCATATTTATCTTAAATTATTTTTTTAATACAGTGCTTTATGTCGGCTAGAGGGCGCCACATTAGATTCAGTGACACGTCATATAGCCTACAACCAGCGGACAATTAAGACGCTTCTAACAATACCTCATATGTCCAGTTCTAAAAAGTAGTTAAGGAGCTATGAGGGAACAGATGAACATACATACATACTTACATACATACTTACATACATACTTACATACATACTTACATACATACTTACATACATACTTACATACATACATAGCCTGTCAAAATCATAACCCTCCTTTGGCTTTGCCGTAGTCGGGTAAAAATGACGGACTTCCATGCAATCCTTCAACCCCTATTTCACTTAGGTGTAGAATATCCAGAAACGCTTTAATACGTATCTCATCATCATCAGCCTATCGCAGTCCACTGCTGGACATGGGCATCTCCAATTGCACGCCACTTGCATCGATCCTCGGCTTCTCATATCCAGCTCCTGCCAGCTGTCTTGGGCAGATCATTATTCCACCTGGCCTGTGGACATCCTACACTACGTTGAGCGAGACGCGGTCTATACTCAAGAACCCGTTTACCCTAACGGTTATCAGTTCTGCGGCTGATATGACCAGCCCACAGCCACTTCAGCTTGCTTATCCTGTGGGCTATGTCGATGACCTTGGTTCTCTTTCGGATCACCTCAATGCTGATGCGATCCCCTAGAGAAACGTCGAGCATAGCCCTCTCCATAGCACGCTGAGCAACTTTGAATTTGTGGAACAGCCGTGTCGTAAGTTTCAACGTTTCGGCACCGTATATCCTTACGGGTAGGACGCACTGATTGAAGACTTTCGTCTTTAGGCTCAACGATAAAAAGACCTGTATATCACTTAAAAATGAGGCACTTCCATATAAAAAATTCAACCCCTATTTTACCCCCTAGAATATCCAGAAACGCTTAAATACGTATTTACTCATTTTTAATCAGTAGCCCAAAAGTAAAGTTTCAGGTTTCTCACTTAAAAAATGACGGACTTCCATACAAACTTCCAACCCCTATTTCACCCCCTTAGGGCTAGAAATTCCGAAATCCCTTTCTTAGTGGGTATCTACTCAAGGAAACGATCCTACTCACCAACTACAATAGTTTACGCTCGGCGATGATGAATCTGTCAGTCAGACAGGACATGTTATTTTATAAGTATAGATGAAATGTATGTATGAGCTAAACCGGAGGGCGTGAGTTCGATTCCTAGCCTTGAATTCTCTGATCAGCGCGATCATTTATGTCTAGGTGAAGGTGTATAGGTTTTTTTATCAGTAGTCGTAGTCTAGTTAACATAGTAAGTACAGGCTATGCCTAGCTTAAACCAGATTTTTACAAAATAACAAAATTCTACAGAAGATGCTATTAGGAAAGTCCGCCTATAAACAAACATCTCTAAACACTTGATGCCCATTTGCCTTTAGTTATTGAAACAGTTCACAACAGTTAATATCTAGAAAGAAAAGTCATTATTTGTGTGGGTCATTTGCAGTCAACGTTCAAGTCAACAAGTAAAATAATTGGGTCCTCCACAGCGGTACTTGCTGCTGTCGAAGTGATGGTGAGTTGATGAATCATCGTGAGTCACTGTAGAAGTAGTGAACGAAATGTGGCCGCTATTTCTTTGTTGCCCTGTCCGGTGTTATTGCAAATAACATCTGAGGGCATCGTACTCGCAACAATTGAATATACATCATTATGTATATATGACATAAATATTTAACAGTTATTGTTAAATCGAAACAAACAATGTTGGTGATACTCGTCTCTTGAATTAACCAATGCGCCACACGTCCGTGATCGTATGGGTAAGTAATTTGGTGGCCACATCTAGCCACCATGGAGCAGTGCGCGGCGTGAAGTGCGCAAGTGCGAAATTATCGACCGCGCCTGTATCGCCACATCAGCGTTCCGCTATAGCTGGAGCTACACATTCGAGAAATTTTAGTTAATTCCTGTCTGCGTCGGCAACTACACCGCGGAAGTAAACCCACTCTAAGTCATACATGGACGACGCAGCCCCTCGCATTAAATCAATCGTTCACCTCTACAAGTACTCGAGGAAGGGAGCGGCATAGAGTGGCGGTGAAGGATGGGTGCTCGCGCTTGGGCGTGGTGGGTGGCGTTGCTGGCGGGCGTAGCCGGGGCCCGCGAGTTGGACCCCGCCGCGTGTGCAGCGCGGTTCGACGTGCAGCGGGATAAGATCATCCGCACCGAAGAGTCCCGCGAGATGGGAGCGCGGTATCTCTCGGAGCTCGACGTGGGGGCGAGACACGAGTGTCTGCGACTCTGCTGCGAAACTGATGCTTGCGATGTCTTTGTCTACGAAGAGAAGGTAAAGTTGCCACTCTCAGCTCGGCCAAAGCTCTCGAGCCTGGCACGAAACATCCCTTTGCGTGTGGCTAACACTTGTTGAATTACATTTACCCGACAACGATGAAGCCAAAAGGAAGGGTAATATGTTTGGCAGTCTATGTATGTTTGTTTGTTCCACCGTAACGCCTAAACTACGGAACCAATTTTAATGAATGAAGTGTCAATAGATTTTTTTTTACGTAGTCGTAGTAACAGTTTTATAATTTATTCTTGTTTTATTTTATCATTTGATTCTAAAATCGTTGGTATACAGAACTTTTTATCCCACGCTGTGTATTTTAACAAAATATCTTCGAAGTTTCCTTACGCCATTAAATTAACAGCTAGTCGCCTAGTCATTGTCGGTACCAGATGTCGTCCATCTTGGTACACACAATCAGTCGGCCATTTAATGCACCTGTGTGCATTGCAATCTAATTACTGCTGAAAGTGCGTCGGTTTTATCGATAGCTAAATTTTATAAATATCTTTTCAATTAGTCTTCTTTAACTAACAGATGTCTATAGACATATCAAATAGCCACCAGATTTTAGAATGATATGCTTAACATAACATTGACACATGGTTGACACAACATAAAAAGTTTAAAACTTTCATCAAAATATTGTTAAGCTCTGGTACTAGGACGCCATTTTATTAGATCGACAACATAATCTTGATGACCTGGTGACCTACACGTCACGCCCTAGTTAGACATGCGTGTATGTGGTCTGATCCTCGTCCTTGGTGTGTATTTTCAGTATTTTGCCTATTTAATACCCTGTAAAAAAACCCTAACTTTGAGATAAATTATTTCTTTTGCAACTTTAATCGTTTCTTTGGTGACAGGCGGAATTTGTTAGTCACTGTGTTACGTCTTATCTATATTAATGATCTGACCTGGCAAGCTTCTCAACATTTGTAATCAACCCATCGATTCGTCATGACAATCCTCTGCATAAATGTTTATTGGTCAATATTCACTAAATATTATTCAAAATGACATACTAAGTAGTTGAATGTGCAACAGGGACCAGGCAGTTGCTACCTGTTTAACTGCGGCCCACCGGAAGACTTCCGCTGCAAGTTCACGGCGCACACCAACTTCAGCAGTGGCGTCCTCGCGCTGAGCCGCCGCCTCGCAGAGCTCCAGGACCAGGAGCGCCTGGCGCATCATGAGCAGGAGCTGGCCAACCTGCGGTAAGTGGAACACAAATACACTACTCTAGAGATGACCAGAATTACCGTTGTTGTTTAAATTGATTGCCGTCGCTGAGTGCACGGTAGCGTGGTTGTTGAGCGGTTACTTCTCCGCCTTCTACTGCGCTAAGTGTTGTTGCTCCGATCCCCACATAAGATAACACTTCGTGAGATCCACGAAGTACCTATTGTTTTGAGTCTGGGTGTTCTTAAAGTACGTTTCATGTGCGTTTGTAAAGCTCCCCGCCACACGTACAGGATTTATTCCTAGTGCCTCCTCAACGAGGCTGTTCTTCGTCCTGTCTTGTCCTGCTAAAATACTTATCCTCTATTTGTTGGAAGGAGCGCTTCGAGCAGCACGGCAAGCACCACGGCGGCGACGACGCCCGCACCAGCGCCGCCGCCGCGACCCACACCAACGCTGGACATTGGCCGGCAAACAAGTAAGTCATTAATTAAATGAAAATTACACTACAAAGGGAGATTTCTGTAAATTTTTTGGTATTTCAGAATAAAAACCTAGGTAGATGCCTTGTTATCGTCAGCACTATCACTTCTCACTAAGAATATTATTTAATTACAAATACATATTATTTGGCTGCGTAAGTAGGACAGATAATAATATGTTAAGTCAACAAGCTGATTAGTATGAGCACGGAGCATGATGCTTGCTCGTTGATGCGACATTAGCTCGCGGGTGTCGCGTCCGAACGCGCCGGGGTCATCGCTCGCGGTCCTCTCTTCACATGTGGTTCCAGTTCCACTAGTCTCCACCGCAGCCCGCGAGCCGACCCATGGTTAAAGGACCAGTTTGTTTATTACCGCGCCTTCTCACGAAACTGCAATAGGATGTTTACTTGACAGATGGGTGACTCACTCGGTGTCGGCCCACTTGCTTGATGAATTGTTTACACCACTCACACGATCTGACCATTACTATCATGCATTCGGTCAGTTACTGTTAATGTTTTGGTGGCTGTCTAGATATTAGAGTTTAGCTGTGCGGAATTTTCATATTGCACAAGCTCAATTATGATCTTAGTTAGTTAGAGCAATAGTTTTGAAATTAACCTTACTAAACTAAAACTAAAATAAGATACGTCTGAGACGGTATCAAATGCGTTCCTTTCCTTACTATGACGTCAGCATATCATTAAAGCTCTTAAACTGTATGTGTTTATATAAGAGGGGAGGTTCGCAGTCCGCGGAATGGGTGTTCAAATAAATTAAATCATCAATCAATTTTTCATTTTCCATATAATCCCCCTTGAGTTCAATATACTTTTTACTTTTTGATATTATCTTTTATAAACAATTCCAACTTTGCTCGTGTGAACCCGAGCATTTATCTGTACTATGCCCAACAACTTGAATAATAATTTAGTTTAATTAACTTATCAGATGTGGTATATGCATTAGGCCACTGCAGTCATTATCAGTTCGAGTGCCGACATGGGAAGGAATGCATCGCTGTGTACAACGCTTGCGACGGGGTGGCCCAATGCGCCGATGGCAGCGACGAGGCGCCGGAGCTGGGCTGTCCTCCCCCCCAGGCGCCGCGAGCACCGCCACCTCCAGCTGTCCCGGTGCAGCCATTGCGAACTACACCCCCTCCTACAGCCGTACTGAAGCCGTTACAGGTTACTTAACATATTTTGGACCTCTAGTAGGTACTTCTTACAATGATTATATAATATCATTGACTTCTTGAAATATATTTTAAAACACGCCAAATTTTCTTTGATATGCCTATAAATATCTAGATAGATATTAAACTACCATTGTCACGATTAAGCGATTCTTTATTTATCCATACTTAATAAAATCCGAAAGTAACTCTGTCTGTCTGTTACGGTCTCATGCCTAAACCGCTGCACCGATTTTAATTTGGCACAAATTCTTGAGTAAGAACAAAAACTACTCTTTGCTGCGATAACCGACATACACGAGGCAGGAGCTAAGAGCAATAACTAGTTCACTATATTCCGTGTTTAAATAGTGATCAATTAATAAAATATTATTGTGCAGGAGAGCATAGAGGCAGGTGGCGTCGGCGAGGGGTTGGTGGCAAGTGATAGCGGCCCCCTCTCCGAGCGTTGGCCGCACCGCCTTGCGCAGGCTCAGCCGCAGCATCGATACAATGGTACGACTACTGATTACCATCATTTAAATTATCTCTCGTTTCGTTGTTACTACTCTTGACTGAATTACATAAGTGGCCCTTGACCATGTTCTTAGACGGAGCGAGCTCACATATCTTCAGCCACAAGGGAGGTCTGCTGCAGGAGCCGGAAGGTGCCGTGCAGTTCCCACCGTTCGAAGCACCTTGGCCGCGTCGTGCCTGGCCTGCACAGCCTCCGCCGTCCGGTAACGTACGACGTTCCGGCGACGACGGGATTCAACTATCGTAACTAGTTTAAGCTGAGCGCTAACATAAGCTGTGCATACAGCGAAGTCTCCTCGGCGAGCTCTCGAGTGGTCTGTGTACTGCCCATGTGCTGACAGCGCAGACAGAATTACATGGAATGATGGTTTTAGGAATGGACGGAATATCCGGGGAGCGCGGATGGTCGGGCGGCGGGTACCCGCGCTTGGATTGGTCAGAACCGGACCCTCGTCGAGCCTGGCCAGTTCCTCCACCTCGCTCCGACCAGGTAACCGAAGATAATGAGATAAGTTTTTTTTTATTGAAGTGCGACCGAAATACAAAAATGCAATTCAAGAATACTTTTATTTCGATTTTTTTTTTGCAACCAGCAGGAGATTCCTGTCTACATTCCCCCGAAGACGATGCCGGAGATTCCGGTAGAATATTCCAGCCAGCAGCAAACTTTACGCGACAGTCCCAAGAAAGGCTTCGAACTGCTACCGAAAGACAGCACCGAACCGCCGCCTCGCAACGGCAACAACGACATAGACCAACGAGAAGAAGTGAAACCCCCACCGGTTGAGAACACCACCAAAAAGAAGGTGGTTAAAGATAAAGTTAGTGCTGCCTTCATCGTCACTCGTCTATTAGAATTCACTAGTATTTACTTTCTTTGTACACAGTACCTTTAAAATATCGTAATATCTACTCGTGTGTCTATAGACGGTGCAAGCGAGCAAGCCGTCAGGAGACAGCGTCGAGAAGAAGCCGATCTCGATGGTGACAGCGCATCAGCACTATGCGACCATGGACGACCACGACGGGCTCAGTGAACACTCGCCCGCTGCCATGATGCTGCTTGCCATCGGTAGAATCGTCCTTTATCATTCTTCATATTATTTTATTCTTTACAATCATCATAAGAGTTAAAAAAAAAACTGGTCCGCATCAATTAAATATGGATTATTGTCCCTGCGACGTGCTGAATACATTAAGTAGTGGAATGTGGAGCTAACGCATTTGTGGTTACAGTCACAGAGTGTGCGTACGCGTAGGTAGGTACTAACGGTGGATATATGTGCAGGCATGGCGCTGACGACGCTGATGGGCGCGATGCTCGGCTGCCGCGTGCGCGCGGCGCGGCGGCGGCGGCGCGGCGGCAAGTCGCCCTTCGCGCACGACGCCGACTATCTCGTCAACGGCATGTACCTCTGAATTGCTTTCGACACCGACAGAGCATGCGCCTGGAACTAACACCTATTTTAGCCCGAGAGCTACAGAGTGACTGAATTAATTGCGTGGAAGCGGTCCATAAGTAAACACAGACGGTTTCGTAAGGAAGGGCTGATGAACTGATCTCGGTGAATGTTGACCGATTTCTTAAAATTTTTGTAGTCAAAAGCCAAAATGCGGTCAATTCGATTAAAGAAGAACCCACGTCCTTGCGTGTTCACCGGACCGAGTGGTGGTGGGCTCATCGCTAGCGAGACTGTGCGGGCAACAACCGCGCCATATCTAGACTACTTGATAAACATATTCCATTAGCATACCTATAGCTTGATAATTTTAGCATTTCATTTGGAAAGTGAAAATTACTATGTAAAACAGCGTGTTTATTGGCCGTGGGTGTTCAAATGAAACTGTGCATTCGGAAAGCAAGCAGTGCTAGTGTCAGTTACTATTAGTTATTCCGTGGCAGTGTTTCGACTTTTCATTCAGTCAGTGCGCAATATCTCTACTGTGTAAACAGGATCGGGCAGATCAATGTTATCTCACCTGTCGACGTCTATCACAAACAGCCCTTAACAGTTTGCATAAATAACTAAACGTGGCAATTATCTCTTCGATGGTTCTACCATACTTGTTCGCTGAATACCTAATTAGTAACACAGTACCTACATATACAATACTAGTCCCTCGAACAATGCAATGAGTGAACATATTTTTTAAGGAATAATAATATATATTTTTGTGAAGTTACCTATATCATTACTAAGAACCTATCAATTTTAAACGTAGTTAGTGGACCTACATTAAGTAGCAGCGAGCCAATTGAACACAAATATCACTTTATTTTGAAACGTTTTTTTAGTGTCTCAGATCTATCTCTATAAACAGAGAAATTGGTCTAACAATTATAATAGGTATCTCATAAATATAAAATTAGGTAAATGACGTTTACATTCAAGATCAAAAAGCGCGGCTTATCAATATCTATTGATTAAAAAGTGTACAAAAAGTTATGGAAATCTGATACATTCATGAACGACAACCAAGCATGTCTATTAAATTAGCGACATAGCGGATAAACATCGTTCATATGAAACTGTAAAAAAATCAAGATATAATGATTATGAATTAATATTTTATTTATAAGTGTTTTTATAACTTCACCATCAATAAAAAATACCTTCGGTAAATCGCAATAAAAGATTTTTTTGTTTTTGTGTTTTTCATTTATGAACACCCTTGGCTGCAGCTATACTACGGTTGCTTCATTAGACATTTGGCTACGAAATATAAAGAAAGTTTTGTTATCGCTATATCTACGTACAGTCGGCATCCGATTGATTTGTGCTTCCAAAGTTCATGCAGATTTTAACGGACATTCTGTGAGGCTCGCCTTTGTTTTTAAGGACATGACTGAAACCGAGATTGAAGGCAGCCTTATTGAGGCTTAGTGACAATGACTTTCGACTAGTATTTGAGAATGCATAGATACTATTGAACAACCTATTTGAAAAACATTAATATGAACACTCTGTCAGCGAACACAATATATTTTGATTGCTTTGAAAGTACAAATCAATTTGCTGCTGACTGTACCAGAAGGTAAATAACAACACACAACTTCTTCACATAAAATACCTACCCATCGCCTTCAAAACCTAGCTAGCGGCCGCTAGGCTAAGTACTTAGAATAAAACAAAACATTTGATCAACACTTTAATAATCACAAGGATATTTATTATTTGAAACACAATCCTGAGGTGGCCTGACGTGCGCTCGCTCACCGTCAGACAGTGAGACTATCGCCCGCCAGGGGTCGCTTCTAGTTTAACACAACATTATGCAATTAAAAATAAACAGTAGGTATACAAATATCGTCGCACATTAAATATGAATAAAAAATTTGCAATGAACGTTACATTTCATATGTAGAGAAATCCATTGTAATTTTAAATATTCCCTCAACAAGGAATAGATACATCTTTCCTTCAGTGCTGAGATCAGCGCCATCTAACTACGAATTACTCGAATTAGATAACGACGTGTTACTCGGGTTAAATAAATTACGACGGTAAAGTAAACTTTGCAGGATTACCTACATATTGGCGTTAAGTTGGTAAATTTTGAGCAAACTGTATACGATGGAATTCACAAAAGAAAACGCGGCGACGTTGAATGATTAGTCGGGGAGTGAAATATCGTCTGACAGTCGACAGAGTGAATTACATCTGGAGTGGACCTTGCACAAAACATAACGTACAATAACACAACAACGGTCTCTTTACTCCTGATATGATGTGAGGAATAAACTGATGGCGTCAGCGCCGACTGACGGAGTGACGGCGAAGAGACTAATTAATAAAATTCAACCTCAAAGTTCTTCAGAATACAATCGTATTTTGTTTGATGCAACGAAATAAAATGAGGGCGAGAGGCGACGGATCGGCTTCGAGATGCGGCGCGGGCGCGAACACAGGACTTGGTCGCACACGAACAGTTGTGTGCGAACAAGTCCTGATATATTTCTGAGGGCGGGATGATATACGTCCTTTAGTAATCGCTCTTCAGCAGAAATAGCTGGCTCGAGAAATTGTACCCGAACATTAAATTTTTCACGTTTTATTTTAATGTGATCCTCTTCGGCAAGTAAAGCAATAATAACCATATTCCAGTCGACCATTTTAAATACGCCTTTAAGTCCCGTTCAGTGGGTTTAGCGAGCTCTAAACTGCGCTTCGCCGACACTCCGTCGGTCACGCTGACCCTTAGGCAACAATCAACGCCACCTGTACAATATAAACCTAATTACTTACATTTAACTTTCGATAGTGATCACAATCATAGTTTAGGCACAGTTCCAGCGCGCACACTCGTCCGGCTAGCCTTAGTCTTACGTACTCATGGAATGGACTACAACACGTGCTAACTTATACATTAAATATTCCTAATCACAATAACGTAACATTAATAGTAATAGTTGGATGAACAATGTGTTGCTGCCGCGGACGAACGAGTCGAGGCGCCAACAATGATACACAATGCAGTAAGGAGCGAGGCTATATAGGCACAATACAAAATATCGTTTTAATTTCAATACTTTATTCAAGTATTGAACATTAGGAATGCATATCATCTTGTATCTCCTAACTGGCGGTGCAAGTAATCTGCTTCCCATTCCGTTTAATATTATTGTGTCATGACTTTCATGGAATTATCAAAACAATTATTAAAATATATTTTTTTATAGCTGAAGAAATCGGTTCATCATTAATTATTTAGGGACTGATTCTAAAAGATGAATGATACAGATTATACTGTATGTAGGTAGGTATGATTACTGAAAGTAATTAATAACACATGTCAGTGTAAGAGATAAAACTGCATTCCATTTCAGGCAAACGACCAACAATCTATAGATAGCTATGTGTATGTCAACTTCTATACCATTTATTATAACTTATAATTTTACAAACATATAACAATGGATATAACAATAGTTTTACATTTGATGTAATCTCAGATCAAATGAAAAAGTATTTTATTTCATCTGATGGCACACCGATCTAACATTAGCTTGGCTACTTCAGGTTGCCCGACAACTAATACTTTGGAATGGTTAGATACACTTTAATACGTAATATAAAAATGCGTAGGATAAAGTCATTATATAGAGCTCACTAGTATTACCACTGGTATTAAACTAAGAAGGTCGGATTACATAATTAAATTCTTGTTTTATTATTATTTCTGTAGACAGAAGTTAAATATTTATCCATTTATATTTCTGCAATGAGCATGTATTTGGGCCGTGTGCTCGCTCACAACAAACTGCGACGCGACAGTAACACATTGTACAAACATATACAATTTAACTAGGTATATTTATTTACACAACTCCGAGAAATAATCACACATGGACAGGATAAATTAACCTAATGTCATGAAAACAACAATATATTTCAATGTACAATGAAAACGTTGGTCCAATGTTATGTGGGGTACTTAAACGCTGAAGAGTGCTTCAATAATCTAACTATTATATTGAATAGCTCAACAAAATGTACTAACATTAAAGTTTATCTATTGCATTGTAACAATACATAACTTAATTATTTGAATCAAATGATTATACACTGGGACTTTCAAGTCTCCCGATGACTGAGTTTTGAAGATTGTACATGTTGTCACAAGTAAATCACATAATTGGTACACAATCACAAAACAGATCTTTGAGTTACATCAGCGTCAGTATTGCTCAGCAGAAGTCGCATCATTGAGACTCAAAGTCGCCTCGTGTAAAATATTCACATACATATAAGTGATATATTTATATATAGATGTACAACACAGTGTCGAGCGAGGCACTTCTTCATGTATACACGTTAAGCTCCGAGGGGTTAAAAAAGTTGATTGTTATACAAATCTTTTACCCCCTGCAGAACATGGTGTCATCGGCAAGTAACGTGATTAAACATAGAAACTAATGAGTATGGTACAATAGGAATAGGCCAAAAGGTACAGCTTTATTACAAACAGCAAATCATTAGACCTTACTCTTTCAGTTCTTTATTTTTTCATTATATTTATTTAATAGAATCAATTATTAGCTATGTCCGAGAGTGGACTACTAGAGGCTGCTGACGATGATCAATTACAACGCACAACTGTATACTAGTTAACATACCTATGTATTGCACATTCTGTGAAAATAATATTTCAAATAATTTGACTTTTACATAATTTTGAATAATTCTGTACATTTACACTGTACAGCCGTTACATCTCAGTCAAATATAAAATATTTTACAAATATATAGATATATGAAAAGTGAACGAAACCTTCGTTGTTAATTATATTAATTACAATCACCTTCACTCATTTCCTCGATTTTATTTTTAATGCTTCTACATTCTAATGCACAAAATCGTGCACAAATATTTATAAATATAATTTAATGAAGTATGTAGAGCAATTAACTAAATAATATGCAGTTAACTTGCTTGCCATTCTCAATCCAGAGCTGACATACTGCTAATTTTAGTTGTTATAATATGCAATTGATCACAAGATAATTACATTACTGATGATCGGCTAGGTGTACCTTGCCAGTGACTTTCCCCAAGTACTCTGCGACATATTGATTGAAAATACTTAACTAACAGACACAGATCTTAAGCAGTTATGTGTTAAGTAAATAACTGTTTCTCACTTGATTCGGTTAAACTATCTGTTTAACCATGTTATCTTGTGCACAACTACCTACCACTATAACTGAGAGTATATTTTCATTTGGACAATCACACACTCTACTTGAATTTTGTGTTAGTTGTATTTTGAGCAGGAAATTTACAAGGCTTTATCTGAAACTAAAATGTTCTCTAAGATCTACATCAGATCTATTGTTACACATTTCACTTTTACAACCATTAATGTAAATAGTACGTACTCTGGTGTTGCACAGCTCTGAATTAGCTCAGCCGTGTGATAAAAAGGGTGTTTGAAAACTGGCCCGTTTAATTTTTATACAAGGGCATGACATCTTCGATGTCATCTTATTGTTTACAAAAAGTATGTATATTTTAAAGTATGTTTTTGAGAGTTTAAACAAGAGAAGGAACAAGAGACAACATATACAAGAAGACACTGTCAGTTTAATCACATGCCTATGCCGTAAGTTAACTTAGCAACTCTCCAGTTTTTTCAATATATTAAACAAATTTAATAAGAAGTTTGTGTAATATACATAATATAAAAAGAAAAATTAAAGGTGAGTTATATGAGTAGTCACAGTAAGCAGCATTTTGATAACTCTTACATACATTACTTTTAACTTAATTATAATTTATCTATGTTTAAAAGTCCTAATGACATCAATTTCCCAGTGCTGTAATGCATTTTACACTCAGAGGGTGCCGGGTGGCGGCGTGAGGCTCGTCACTGATCCCCCCCCCCTTCCTCTCGACACCCCCGCTACATTCATTTATTCATTTACTGTCTCACTATTCATTTCTTAGCATTATATGACATATAATGAGGATGAACGCGACGGTAAACCGCGGCGAGGAACGAGAACCTGCGGGGCCGACGAGGGGAGTCCCGCCCGGCGGCTCGCAGGCGCTCGAGAAAACCGGGTAACTAAACTATAGTATCGAAAGGCACTTCAACTCGAGTCGTCTCGCGTATCGGTCGGATCGGACGGACGACGGTGCCGGGCGCTCCGTGCATCGGTCCGGCCGAAAACGCCGCTTCGAATTATTTAAACGGACAAGTGACCGTCGGGGCCGGACGCCTCCGCTCGGACGCCGCCGTTTCTCCGAGCGGTCACAGCGGGCGGCGGTGCGCCAGCTGGCAGTTCTCCACGTACAGGTCGGTGACCAGCACGTCGGCGGCCTGCAGGCGCGCGTGCAGGCGCCGCACGGCCGCCTCGGCGCGGGCGCAGCGCGCGCGCAGCTCGCGCACCTCGGCGCCCGCGCCCAGCCCCGCGCCCAGACCCGGGCCCAGACCCGCGCCCAGACCCGCGCCCAGACCCGCGCCCAGCCCCGCGCCCAGCCCGGCACCCAGCCCCGCGCCCGCCACCCGCCGCCGCGGGCCGGGCGACGCGCCGGCGGCCAGGCGCCGCTCCAGCGCGTCCACTCGCTCGGCGAGGCGGGCGTTCTCGGCGAGCGCGGCCTGCAGCTCGGCCTCCTTGGCGAGGCGGTAGGACACGTACTCCTTGTCGAGGTCGGTGAACTGCTCCTCGAGGCTGTGGCGCTCGTCGATGGTGGGCAGGGCGAGCGACGCGCGCGCGAACTGGCGCTCGTAGTCCGCGATCTTCGCGATGAGCTCCGCGAGCCGCTCGTCGCCGAGTTGCTGCTCCTCGTTGTGAACGTCGCGCTCCTCCTCCAGCTTGTTGCTCCAGTACTCCTCGCATTTGTCGTACTCCGATTTCATCTGTTCTAGACTCATCTCGAGATCCCTGGAAACGAGGTTTATCTGTTTAGTGAATAAAATAAAAATTTCTACGTTGGCATCGTTCAATATCACGATTATCCCTAAAGATATCCTTTACTTATTCGTAATTTTAAGCGTTCGATAGGTCGGAAGATTGCTCGACTCTTATCAAATATAATATTATAATATTTTAAGAATACTAACTTGACTAAGTTGGTGAGTTTCTGTTTCTCGTCATGGTTTTTACGATCCCGGTCCAAATCGTCCGAAGTGTCCGTCTGTGTGGCACTGTCACGACGAGGAGCCGCAGTTGACGCTAGACCGTAGTCGAAGTCGCGCAGTCTCTCGTGCAGCTCACGGAGACGGTTCGCGGTGGAGACGCACGACCGACAATCGATCCCGTTGACGCTAGATTCGGCTTTCATAGACTCGAAGACCTCCCTGAATCGTTTAAGAGACTCGACGTGCCCCGAAAACTTTTGATCGATACTCACAAGCGACGAATCACATTCCTAGAAACAAAGAGGTTAAAAATTAACACACAACAGTTTAAAACTGCATACAAAAAAAAAGTATAAGTCTATGATGGTTACCTCAGGGGGAATCTGTGGCAAAATCGAATTGAGTTCAGCGGAGAGGTCTCCACCCTGGGCGGCATCGCTGGCTCGAGACGCAGAGCGCCGCTCGGCTACCTCGAGAGCGGCGCACAACTCGTCGTTGCGGTCCCGTAACAGTTTGTTCTCGTCGCGTAGCTCCGCCACTCGCGCAGACAGCTCGCCCGCCGCACCGCAGTTGGCGGCCGCCTTAGCGCCGCTCTCTAACGCCTCGCGCAGCTCCGCGGCCAGTCGCGTGCACTCCCGCTCCGCAGCCGCCGAACGCTCCTCCAACGCGTTCAACTGCATCTCGAGCTCTTCGGCACGCTCTCGCGCAGCTTCTGCCTCGTTCCGGGCGCGCAGCTCTGCTTCGGACCGTCGCGCGATTTCCCCCTCGAGCCGGGTTCGCAAGCTGGCAGCTCGTTCGCGCTCGGTAGCTATTTCTGCGGCGGCCTGCCGCGAAGCATCGGCTTGACGAACCTCGGCACGCCGCATGCTCGCCTTCAGCTCAGACTCTATACGCGCGTGACTCTCGTCCACTTCCTGCGCCAGTATGCGTGCACGTTTATTGGCCTCGAGCACGTCTCCGCGAAGTTTATCGCGCTCGGCAGTGGTGATCTCGACGCGTCGACGAGCGAGATCATGCCGCAGTCGACTCAGCGCAAGAGCAGCGGCTAAGAGCAAAGCGCGAGCCTCGCGGCGTTCGGGCGGCGCTTCAGGAAGCGCGCGCAGTTCATCGTCGAGCGCTCTTTCAAGTTCGGGGGGACGCAGTGCCGGTGCAGCGAAGCCTAGTTCGACGAGTAGACGTCGTGGCTGCTGTACGCCAGCTCGTTCAAACGCTTCGAGGACTAGATCACTAGGCACACCGGCTCCCGTCTCGTCGTCCCCACATTCGATTGCAGCATCTCCGCCGGCGGCCGGAGCCCGCGATTCTCGAGTGGTTTCTTCTATCGTTGTGGCCAATGACGAGTTTAATCGATCGAAGAATTCGCCGACAGTAGTGTCGGTGGTTCCGGTGTCCTCGAATATGCGCTCGACGAGATGACGGTCGATACTGTCCATGTGTAAGCCGCGACATAGGGCCAGAGCCTCGTCCCTGTCGATTCGTCGGTCATGTTCAAAGGTCTCGACGGGCGTACCGGCTTCGATCTCCACGTCTATACCGCTGCTGTCGTTGCGACTTTCCATCGCAGAGGTGCTGCGTCGACACTTCATCCGCTGCCTCGCTCTTTTGTCATCGGTGTCGATACGGGACGCAGAGGACGACCGAGTATACGCCGGCTCGTCGGGGTTCGTAGGGCCGCGGGGTGGCCTCGACCGACGCCCGTACTTTTTGGACCCAAACACGAACTTAGGGGCCACCTCGCGACCGGAAGAATCGTCGTCGCTTTGCTGGAGCCCAGGGTCTCTTTGAGGAGAGGAGGAGGGTGAGGCTACGTTAGCGGGAGTCGGTTCACCGCCAGGTCCGCCGAGCACGGCGAGGAGTCCGTTTCGGAATTGCGTGAAGGTAACTCGATCGGAGCGTCGCTCAAACAGTGTGTGCACGAGAGCTGCGCCTCGGTCTTCCAGCTGCAATGCGTCACAAAGCTCATGTACCGCTGATCTGTCTAGGGCTTCCTCGTTATCTACGTCAAACGTTTTAAATACGGTGTACAGCTGTTTTTCATAACGATTCATAGACTCGTCATCCATATCTAGGTTTTTGATTTGAGGATGCAACGGGCCCTTATATGACTAAGTTGTAAGCCTATATCCGTTACTGTACATAATGCAATTTATTAAATATTTGCTCTCCTTTTAATATCACAACTATCACATCTTTGATTTACGTTTCTCATTAGTGACTTGTCACTGTCAATGTCACAGTTAATAATATTAGCAAACGTGAACGTTTATAAACTATGTTCTTGATATTTATAATTTACAAAATTGGAACAGCAAATTAGTGGTTTTCATGCGATTATTTTCCTTTTCATTTCTAATTAAAATAGTGGGATATAATTTTAAAAACAAAATTTTCTTCTTTTTTATTCTTTTGCAGAGATATTGTAGAGATTTGTGGTTAAAAATTTCGGAAGGATGTATGTTACAATAAATTTACCTACAGAAAACTACAAAAATCCACTAAACATACAACGATTTAGAGATAATAATATGAGATAAATATACAAAATAGACAGACAGAAAAAGTTTGACTCAAACAAGCAAACTTCTCTCGATGGCAACTTAGAGTGTCGATCTGTAGAGATAACATCAGCTGTCAAGGTAAACAAACATCAAAACTATAGTCGTTTGTCGTTTGGTCTAAACCACTAGTGAGAATAGGTATATTTTGTTTGTATGTTTTCGATTGTTAATTTATCAATGGACTTAAGTGATGTAACCTATGTACGGATCGCGCATACGGCTTGCTAAACGATAGTATGATTGACTTCTTATAAGTTTAGTATTAAGTTCTAATAAAATACTAAATAAATTTATGCTTACGAGTACACAATACGCTTGCTAAAGATGCACAGATCCGTAAAGCTGGAAACAAATTATCGGACGCAGCTGACCTGACAGCTGTAATCTAGAGTATGAATATACACTGAGCTGTGCAAACTATCGGACGTACTTAAGTCGTGGACGTAACCTTTGACTGACCTTGAGCGTTCGGACGTCCGACAGAAATATGGCGAGCTGGATGTTTTTGTCAGCCGAAAACGTCCGCGGACGGTATGCACGGGGTGCGGGACACACGTCCGTGTGCCAAAAGGACGTGGACCACGCGAGAGCTTGCACGTGCGCATCTAATGTGGATACAAATTAACTGCCTCGGTGGCGCAAGTGTAGTGTAAGTGACTGCTGTGCTTGAGGTCTCGGGTTTGATTTCCGGGTTGGACCAAATATTTGTATGACCTGCAAATGTTTGTTTCGGAGTTTGGGTGTCGTCTATGTATAATATTATGTATGTATTTACAAAAAAAAAAGTATACATGTATTTCTATCAGTTATATTACCCATAAAACAAGCTCTGCTTAGCTTGGGACTGGATGGCATTGTGTGTTAAATATCCGAGAATATTTCATTTAAAACACGCGCAATAAATGTGGATAAAAAGTGTGGAATTCACCAAACTTTGTTCTTTCTATAATAACCTATGTCATGGACCCAAATGCTTCTTTTAATTTTCTTTCTGGGTGGACAACATAAAGCAGCCGCTACTGATTCGAGAAAATCCTCACTTTCACTACTCGACATGTTTCTTCGTCCACAGTTCTTTGTGGAATAGACATTAGAACGCGTCTGCAACCAACAACGGTCCAAAAGACTGTGCACACTTATCAGTCGCGGCTGACAATCGCATCCGTCAGCCGGGTCCGATAATTTGTTTCCAGCTTAATTCTTCAAAAATCTCCAACATGGATGTAAAATGCTGACCGCACCAAAATGTACGGTCATTGGCCCGTACAACCTATCTATATTATAAAAACTAGCTTTAACAAGCGGCTTCGCTCACGCAGACTTTCATCCCCCGATTTACCCCCTTAGGAGTGCAATTTCAAAAATTCCTTTCAGTGCTCACTTACGTTATTTAAAGAACCTAGGTACGTGCAAAATTTCAGGATTCTAGCTTCAGCGGTTTGGGCTGTGCGTTGATCTCTGGGTATGTCAGTCAGTCACCTTCCTCTTTTATATATATTTTTGTGCATCTCTTCTTAGAAAGCTTAAGATACAATACGAACGGAATGAGCTTAGTAAGGCGGGCACAACAAACGTTAAAAAGACTTGGGATATTATTAACTCAATAACGAATCTGAAAACAAAAACAAAAATTAACAATGAACTCATCTTGTTGGCACAGTCATCAGGTACGGCAATGGAATCCTTTAATGAGTACTACGTAAACGTTGGACAAAATATAGCAAATAACATTAATCCCAATCAAAACTTAAGCGTAAATCAGACCTCAGTTGAACTAGTTAATTGCCCTGCGTCTTCGATGGTGATTCTTGATACTGACTTAACTGAGGTTATCTCCATCATAGACTCTTTGAAAAACACTGGTTCTGTGGGCTGGGATAAAATACCTGCGGTTATAATAAAGCAAAATAAAAATATTCTTGCTGGTCCCATTGTTCACATATGTAACCTAGCTATTTCCACAGGCAAGTTTCCTAACATCTTTAAAAAATCCATTATAATCCCTATACATAAAAACGGTGACAAAAGTCTCATAAGTAACTATAGACCGATATCCATTCTGCCCACCATGTCCAAAATTTTAGAACGAATACTCAACAAGCAGCTAACCCAGTACCTTGAGAAAAACGACCTCATTTCTGGTAATCAGTACGGTTTCAGAAAAGCGAAGTCTACTGCTGATGCAGTATTCTGTGTTACTGACACAGTTATTGGAAAACTGGATGAGGGTCAAAAGTGCTTAGCAATATTCCTGGATGTAGCAAAAGCTTTTGACACGATTTCAATTCCACTCCTGATAAAAAAGCTTGAGCGGTTGGGAATACGAGGTAATCAACTAAAACTATTTAAGGACTACCTGACCGGCAGAACTCAAAGTGTAAGGATCGGTGATAAGGTCAGCTGTCCTTTAAACGTGAATTACGGCGTTCCGCAAGGGAGTATTCTCGGCCCGACTCTTTTCTTAGTTTATATAGACCAGCTGTGTGAGATGTCAATTGAGAACAGCCAGATCGTAACATTCGCTGATGACACGGTTTGTTTATTCTGGGACAATGATTGGGAGAGTGTTTTTGATCGTGCACAAAAAGGTTTAAATGAAATTACTAAATGGCTTTTTAACAACTCACTGAGTCTAAATGCCAGTAAGACACACTACATCACCTTCTCGATTCTGAATCGTACGCAGCCGTCAGGGGATTGTTTCCGAATTAGGGCTCATATATGTGGTTCTAGAGAAAATTATGTAACCTGTTCCTGTCCGAGTATCGAGCAAGTTGATACCATTAAATATCTTGGAATTTTAATAGACCGTAATCTGTCTTTTGAACCACATATAAAAAATTTATCGACCAGAATACGCAAATTAATCGCAATTTTTAAAAACCTCCGTCATGTTGCAGAGGTCAAACTCCTAAAAATGATATACCAGTCGCTGTGTGAATCCCTTATAACATACTGCATTGATTCTTGGGGAGGGGCATCGAAGACACACTTGCTCACTCTAGAAAGAGCTCAAAGAGCCATACTTAAGGTGAGCCACTACCATCCGTACACATATTCTACTAAATTATTGTACAAAGAATGTAATGTACTAACAGTGAGACAATTATTCATTCTCAGACTTCTTCTAAGGTACCACGGTAGGGTAAATAGGGACATGTTACACTTATCAGCTAGAAATAAACGTAGAGATCATAAAGTTTTCTTTTCACACAAATTTAATACATCATATGCAAATAAATTTCCGAATTTTCTGGGTGAGTTCCTATATAATAAAATTAATAAAACTTTGGGGGTGCACAGACTGAGCTATTATAATTTCAAAAAGTCGGTCTATGAGTGGCTGCACTCCCATGATTACAATGCAACTGAAAATTTATTGGTGGTAGTGAGTTAAATATGCGATTACTTAAACGACACACATACACCCATGCACGCACACACACACACACATACACACACACACACACACGCACACATGCTCATACATTTCAACTTATTCTATACACTGTTATCAATGTTATCAAAATACCTACTGGAATAATATATGAATTGTAGTATTTCTACTGTAGTATTTAGCTGCTTGTCAGACGAATGTAATTAACCTTAAGTTTCCGAAATCTCTGTAAACACACTGTATAGTGTTGTTCTATTATAATTCCATCAGGGGGAGATGGCTGATGCTTATAGTACAGGCTTCGAGCCTAGTTTAGGCATCGAAATGTCATCCTGCTGGAAGTTCTATCTATGCCCACTGCTGTTGAGGTTATTGTATTTTTAAGTGATAAACCATAATGTTAACTTAAGTAGACTAGAAACAGTGTACCTAATTTCACAATATTGTAACATGGGTTTCAAATAAATAAATAAATAAATTTAATATAATATAGACTAGCTGATCCGGTAAACGTTGTTTTGCCATAAAAAAAATTGGGGTATAAAAAATAGATGTTGGTCGATTCTCAGTCCTACCGGATATGCACACCAAATTTCATAAAAATCGGTACAGCCGTTTCAGAGGAGTATGGTAAGTAACAAGAATTTTATATATAATATAAATCCCTATTTCCCTTAGTCACGGTATTAGGCGGAAATGACGGGACCAATTTCAATAATTCCTTTAGTGTTAGATATCCCAATTATTGAGGAAGGTTATAGCAGGCGCGGTTCCAGGGGGGGGGGTCACAGGGGACGTGACCCCCCCAAAATCTGCTACTAGAACCTGATTTTCTTGTTCTTATCAGTTTCCATAATTGTTCAATCGAGATAAGAAATCAAAGGATAGGAAGGATAGGAACTCATTGAGAGAGTTATCTCTGGCCGTATCAGCGAGCACCTGTCGCGAGTGGGCCCTGATCTATCGGACTGCCAATTTGGATTACAACGGGGACGCTCGACAATGGATGCTAATATATAGATGTGTTCGCTCCCTATCGGGGTTGGCAGTCCGATCGGGGTGGTGGTGTTGGTAGTTAGCCTTGATATCGTTAATGCTTTCGGCACCCTTCAATGGGGCGCGATTAGGGAGGCCCTTGAATATCACGAGGTGCCGACTTACCTGCGTGCAGTCATAGAGGTCTATCAGCGCGACAGGACAGTGAAGTTTGTCGATCGGAACGGAGTGGAAAATTGAAGGGAGGTGTGTTGTGGGGTTCCCTAGGGCTCTGTATTGGGCCCATTGTTATGGAACCTCGTATACGATGCGGGCCTTCGCACTAGTCTGACTTCGGGCAGGAACCACCCTGCTCATACCTCCGGGTGGATGACACCGAAGTCCAAGTGGGTCAGTACATGAAGTACCTCATCATGGGCAATCGGTAGAACTTTGAAAAGCATTTCGGGTGACTAGTCCCCAGTACGAGGAGTAGCAGGGGTGCCACATTGTCTGCTGCCCAATCTCGGGGGACCGCGGGAAGAAGTTCGCTGCCTCTCTGTGCTTGAGAGTGCGTAAGGGCGTCGTGCGATCCATGGTCCTCTATGGGGCACCAGCGGGATCTTCCCGCTGTAATGCTCAACTCGGGAGTCTGCAGCCATACGGATCGTACGAGGCCACCGTACGATCTCGTACGAGGCGGCGACGGTCCTGGCACGAAATCCACCCTTCGACATTCTAGCCGACATGAACACAATGGTCTGCGACGAAATTCGATCTGTCGGTCGGAATGACGAAGAGATAGCGCCGTATCATGAGCCCAGAATGCATCGTCAGAACACACATAAGCAAGCCCTACGAGCTTGGCGGGCACTGTCGGAGCCTTTCTGCCGAGCTTCGAAGCTTGCATAGAGAGAACCAACTTATCACCTACCGATTCACTCGATCGGGGAACCGGGATCGGGAAATGGCCGATCCCGCTCGAAAGAGGCGACGAAGGATGCGCGATAAAGGCCGCTTGCTCCCCAATCTTCGGTTACGGGTCGTTGTGGCCACATGCAGGGGAGATGTGGCCGCTGGAAACGACGCGACACCTCGGTGCGACCGAGGGTGTCGTCTCAGGTGGGTCGGTGTTCCGACTCTCTTACTGTGTAGAGCGGTACAACAGCGACATGTCCCGGGTTTGAATCTGGTTACCCCGGGATGTACCTTAGTGATGGGGTAAGACAGGGGGAACTCCAGAAGCCGCTGATGCGTTCCTGCAGCTCCTCTTGACTGCAGATGTAGGCCGCCGCCGGGGTTTAGGGTTAGACCGATTTGTCGGGAGTTCCATACACGCCCTTCGTCCCCCAACGGAGCTAGATCCTCTAAATATTCATCCAGAGATTGTCACAGATGTCTCAAATATTATGATCCCAATAGATTTACCAATAAAAACAAAAGATATCCATTTGTTTTTTTTGTGTGAAATAATATTGTGTATTGTGCAATAAAGTCTAATTTACTTACTTAGTGGATTAGTGACCCCCCCCAAAACTTCAGGCTGGAACCGCCCCTGGGTTATAGGCTATATAACATCACACTACAACCTATAGGAGTCGCACATTAATAAAAAGAGACTCAGAGAAAGTTTTTTTTATGAAATAGAGGGCAAACGAGCAGACGTATCGCCTGATGGTAAGCGATTACCGCCGTCCATGGACACCCCGCAACACCAGGTTTTCTTGAAGGTCGTTCATTCCACAGTTTTGTTGTGCGAGGCAGAAAGTTCCTGGAAAAGCGCACAGTTGTAGACTGCTAACTATCTAGATAATGGAGATGAACCTTCTGTCGCGTAGGACGATGGCGGCGGCAGAGGCAGCACGGCAGGAATCAGTCCGAACGATTCCTCGGAGCACTCTCCATGGTAAATGCGGAAAAGCAGTCAGCTAGCTTAAAATAAAAACTAATCCTTATTTACCTTGGTCACGGCATCACGGATGAACGGCTGGGCCTAGTTGGCTAATTCTTTCAGTTTTGGTAGCCCATTTATCGAGGAAAGCTATAAAATATAACGCCAAAACCAATATGAGTAGAGTATCAATGAAAAATGTTCCAAAACCCGGGTAAATTAATTACTTTTGAGAGATTCAATTGCAATAGGCTGATGATGAGAGACGCACAGAAGCATCTCTAACCCGTGAAGCGTCCGTGTGTAATGATTCCTCTAGAGCCCTTTAGTAAGCGTAGCATTGAGAGTTTCCAGCAGACAGTGCCCGCTTCAGTGCGGGCAAGCGCTGGGAGGGTTCTGGATGTGTTAATAACATCAGTTCTCGGATCCCTCCCTTCTTAGTGTAATCTATGAATCTATCTTTAGGAAATGCGCAAATTCATTAAAAGTCGTCCAGCCCTAACACTGCTCTGCGTCCTTGTATACCGCACACCTTATACCTAATGTAAATACGCCCTATATAGAGACGCAGACGAAGTTTGGCGTGTTAGCTAGTAAAGTATAAAATTATCATCACTGCTTCCAAAGAACATAACTGTTTTTATTATTGATAATAATATTCATAAATATAAAATACTACATTTACGCATTACGGTGAATTTACTATTTTTTGTTGTAGTATTTACCGGGATTAAAGAGAATAAAAATTAATTCAAATTAAGTATTTAGACTTTAATAGACGTTTGAAAGTAAAATTTTACGAACTGTTACTTTCTAAAGAACAGTCAAACATAAAATAAAGTTATGAACGGATATCTGCCTGTGCGACCGACTGCGAACCAAAAAGGTAGGTACAGGGCTTAGGCTACTTTACCCTTAAAATTAAATTGAAAAACGTCTTATGACTGTGTCCTATGGTTGAATTCGAATATATGAAAGTTGAAATAAGTTTTTTATACTTTTACTGAGAGAGAGAACGTCAGTATATGTAGAATCAAGAAATAAAAAAATATGCGTAGGCTTTAACGTTACAGTCAATTATAAAATACCTAGTCCTAATTCTACGTATATAATTTTGGATGAAAGAAATGTAAATCTCAACAACAAGGTTAACATCATATTACAGTTAATTGATGAAGTTATAATTATTAGACCTATTATAAAATATTACGCTGACTGCCTCGTTGGTCTCGCGGTTGGCGTGTGAGACTGTTGATCATGAGGTCTCGGGTTCGATTCCTGGGTCGGACCAAATGTTTGTATGATCTACAAATATTTGTTTCGGAGTTTGGGTGTTTGCTATGTATGTATTTACAACAAAAAAAAGTATACATGTATTTGTATCAGTTGTCTAGTACCCATAACACAAGCTCTGCTTAGTTTGGGACTAGATGGCGTTGTGTGTTAGATGTCTGAAATATATAGGTGAGATTCGGATTCAAGTGTCGTGTCATGTCACGTCAGTGGACGAAATGTTTCTTCTCGCTCTAACAATGTAATGCCTTTTTACACACTACACTAATGGTCGGTAAAATATTCGTTTCTGATTTTTCTATTGGTTCATACATTTTTTTACAATCTACGCTTACGTTTAACGTTCATGGCGTATGGCACTGTGATTGGCTGATATGTGGCCTTGACTACACTTGTGCCAACCAGGATAAAGTATGTAATATTATGTATAAGTATAGAAAAACTTCTGTCAAAATAACATAAACAAAATCCTTTGTTTATTTGATAAATCTTTTAGAACATTCCATACTATTTTGTCAAGTTTCATGTGCTATAACAATCATGAGTGCAAATTGAGAGCGTTAGAAATAGAAGACGTGGTAAGTAAAGTGTCGAAAGTGTGTTTACAATGTCATAACTTTAGACTTCATGGAACTTACTGTGCATATTTAACGCATAGCTTGGTGGTGGTATGTGTTTACTGCGTGTTCTGTGATAAACCATGACGGTTCATAAACAGATTGAAGTAAAGTTGAATTTATATCTAGAAATTCTTTTCATTGCTGCATTGGTAACAAGCAATGCAGAAGCCTTTCTATAATATGGTTCCCCTCTTAAATTTGTATACTTCATAATCAGAAGGTGTAGGGAGCCTACTGTTAGATAATAGTATCAAGCAAAGTCAATGTACACACAGTGTATTAGTTAAACATACCAATAAAAACACAATGCTGTGATGTCAGAAAAATATTTACAATAATCTTTATGTTAGTGAAAGTGAAATTATTCAAAACATTACCATTTCAGGTACTTACTACCGACAATGTGGGGTAAAATCAAGAAAGAAGAAATTAACAATAAGTTTAAGCGACTAAATGAATCTGAGTCCATACTCATTGATAATGTTGGTATCAAATTGAAATGTAGAACCGAGAAGAAACCAATTCCTCTCTTATGGCGTTTGGGCATCCTCACCATCTGTCTGTTGTTCATATTGGTCATGATCATGTGTATGACACGCCTCGCCCCACTAGACTCTACGCCACACAAGAGCTTGTGGCGCACATCGGCACATGTCAATGTGTACACTTACACACACTTAGCTAGCATGGCGATTCAGACCATGGCTTCAGACCAGCAGGATATGCAACCTGACAGAGTGGTCTCCTGCTACTACAATTTGCCATCTGTAAGTGAAACTAAGCAGTTGCTACCTACCAATATAGATCCACATCTATGTACTCACATTAACATTGCTTTTGCTCGCATTGTCAATAAACAGATAACACTAGATGATTACCAATACCAGTATATACACAGTGTGTTGAAACTGAAACAAAAGAACACTGGCCTCAAGATTTTATTATCTGTCGGTGGATCTGGCAATGATAACGGCTTTCCGGATATGGTGGTGAACCATGCATCTAGAAAAATATTTATAAAATCCATTAAGAGCATTTTGAGAAATTATACTTTAGACGGGATAGATCTGGACTGGGAGTTTCCTGCTATGCACAGTGAGAAGATTGGACCTCGCGAGAGACAACACTTCTCACAGTTGCTTCGGGAGATAAGAATGGAATATTACCGAGAGAAACGAAACTACATACTGACGATTGCAGCGGCAGCACCCGAAGCTATCGTCAACTTGGCGTATGACATCGATCAAGTTAACCAGTACGTGGATTTCGTCAACATTATGACTTACGATTACCATTTCTACAACAAGTACACTCCCTTCACTGGTTTGAATGCTCCGCTTTATGCCAGGTCTAGTGAACGAATGTATTTGGCAACTCTGAACATTAACTACACGGTCCATATGTATCTCGACAAGGGACTCGACCGTAGCAAAATAGTAGTCGGTATACCCACTTTCGGGCACACATTTTCCCTGGTGAACGCCAACAATCCTCGAGTAGGCAGTCCCGCCTCCGGCTTCGGGGCACTCAGTGCTTCCGGCTTTATCAACTATCCAGATGTGTGTGTTTTTCTGCAGAATTCTACCGATGTTACTGTCGTACAGGATAACGAAGCTAAGGTTCCTTACATGTACAGAAACACCGACTGGGTATCGTATGACACTCCGCGGAGCGTCGCGGAGAAAGCGAATTTTATTAGAGAGAATAATTTGCGAGGCGCAATGATATACTCACTGAACGCGGACGACTACGCGGGGTTCTGTAACACCGGTGCCGGGAGCGCTGGCGAGTTCCCGCTGGCGCAGTCGGTGAAACGTGCACTAATCTTTAACAACAGTGAGCCGTCGGAGCGAGCGAACAAGAGCGCCGAGTGAGCCGCGACCGTCACTGAGCATTTCGCGAAACATTCTTATTACGTGCATTTAGTGTAGAAAGTTACCTGTTTTTTCTTTGTCACATAAGTGATTTTATACATGGTGCAGTTTTTCATATTTGGCAAGTAGGCGAGCGCGGGCCACTAACGCAGCGGAACTGGCGCTGGCGGAGTGCAGCTGGCGCAGAGCGAGCGCGAGCGGCCCCGGGGTCGCCCACGCCGCTCGGCTCGGCCGCGACTGGCCGCTGTCGCCGCACCCGCCGCACCCGCCGCACCCGCTCCACTCCACTGTGCTCAGCCACACAGAACCGCACGAGCCGCATACATTATATTTTTAATTATCTTTTACAGTTGGAAAAAAAGCATAAGAATGTTACCTTACTGTTTGATTAACAGCCAGCGTTTACACATCACCGAGTCCGAGCAGGACGTTGCGTGTTGCGGGTGAACCGTGGTACAGCCGCGCCGGGGTCGATGAATCGTTGAACATCATTCTTTAGAGATTGATAGGCATGGGATGGGGTAGGGGAGTGGAGCGCGAGGAGGCTCCCCGACCTTCGCAAACTAATACTAGTCGTGTTCGTGTCATTATAAAGAGCAATATGTGATAGTTTAATAATATTAAATAAGCTGTTTTCGTCTTTATATATCTTGGAAATTGTCAACTGTTATCACATTAAGGGAGGGCTGTTATTATCGCATTTCACCGGAAGTTAGTTTCATGTTTAAATTGTTATAAGTATTTTCACATTATTTTACACAAAATTTTTATGATATTTCGTTACTCGTATCGAACGGTATGGTATTTATTAATTAAACATTGTACAAATTTGCACCAAGTCAATATGGGGTAGTAGGGTGGGGATCACATGGTGCCGGGCGATACTAGTACTTACTTATTATTTAAGATTGATAGAGCGGTGCCAAAGTTATGATATTTATACACATGTATTACATTGTATGTAAAGGTTAAGCGAGCTTTTGCGTTGGGACAGAAAATATGTTAATTAGAGGAATATTTAGAACTGTGTGGTCATCGACGGACCTGTTGACATTGAACACCATACTGGTGCAGGCCACGTGGGAGTACCACACTACCAAATGTTACGCGCTCTGACAAGGTCCCAAGTCGCATTTATATTGTACCTAATTATACATATACCTACACTTTTTATTTGCATTTTTTATCTAAGCTAGTAATGTAAAGGTATGGTTTTTTTTCTATTTGAAGACGTTAAGCTCAGGAACTACTCGGAAAACTCAAAAACTACTGGTCCAAATTGAATAATTATTTAAATGTTGGATAGCTCATTTATCGAGCAAGGGTACATAACATCACGCTTGCACAAACGGCGAATGTTTTATCTTTCCGAGAGACTCGGAAGAAGTTGCGCCGATTAGCTAGTTCCATATGAAATACTCGTTTATGTGGAGTATATAGAGCTAATAACTATTAAAAGTATTCCGTAACAACTTAACTAAGGACAACTTAACGAAGCAGACAAAAGAATCGGTCTGACTTTAACCACCAGAAAATGTAACTTCAATAACTCAAAAAACGGCAGTTTATTTTTTGTTATTATCAAAATTCTCACGTGAGGGAGGAAAAAAAACTTTGAAGAGAGAAGAAACTAACTTTCTTATTATTGATGATTGGCATACAAAGTTTCTTCCGCCCGTACAAGCACTGCTGCACTGACGCGGCCGCAGCAACGTCTGAAAACGACAACTGGATGGGCTTTGGTAAAACCAAAGGTAACATTTCAGATGTATCTCTGTATCTCTTCTATTTTCTTTGTGCCTAGAAATTCGCACGCGTGCATTTGTCTATGTTTATATGGGCGACCACGAACCGTAACGCGGTTCGTGGTCGCCCATATAAACATACAAAAAAAAAAAAAAAGATCGGAGCTATTAGTAATGTATTTGTGTACCTAATCATTGAACTCGTCTGTGTTGATAAGTATTTTTTATATGAATCTGTCAAAGTGACTCCTTGTTAATTTAACGTTGAATGAACTTGATTCTGTGCATTTAAATGTATTTTTCGGCGATTAAAAAATATGTAGGTAAGCATGGTCATAGTCTAATAATTATTATTTTTAGTTCCTCTGTTTTGACGTGACGTGACGTTTCGACCAGGTTGCACTGGCCGTGGTCACAGGCTGAGAGTCAGCCTGTGACCACGGCCAGTGCAACCTGCGGAGCACCAATGAAGAATGTTATAAAAACGGGATACAATTATTACGGGCAATAGGAGACGTACTAAATGAGGTTGCGTGAGTCAGCTAGTGTCATTATAAAACTCCCGTTTTAATTGCTGACAACTGTCGCTGAACTTATTGCACCTAATGGAAGGAAAAGCTTACTGTGATAAGTTTGTAAATAAAAAATCTTTTAAAAATAGACAGGAAGCTCTTTTAATATGGCACTACCTTACAGTACCTACGCGTTAAAATAACGTTACAATATCTCATCTCTTCAAGGCATCGCGGGTCGCGGGGGCCGCGCGCCCGTCACCGCGGGACCAATGGCACTCGTGTATCTCAACGAAAACGATACTAACTGCGAGTGTCCAGCGCGCAGCCCCTCACGACGCCATTAACTCTTCACCTACCTTATCAATTAAACTGCCAGTACTATTACTGAGGAAACAAATTATAATAAAAGCACCTAAAAACATCGCACAGTACAGATACCCCCCATTGATGTATATTATAATATACGAGATTTACAATTTTATATAAAAATATCGTGCGTGTACGTTTTGAAATGATTTTTGAACGTACAGGATAGGAGTAAGTTTAAACAGGAAGGAATACCTAACCTTGTGTGCGGTCAGTTCCGTTTTCAGCAAATAAATTTATAAAAAATTAACACCACACGAAGTAAAAACTTACATCACTTACACTTACAAACTTCATAAATTCTATACGTTTTATCGTACGTTACTTTAGCAATGATCTGTAGGCCCTACATCAATGGAGTATCTCGTAACTGCACCTAAGATTGTATATCAAATTAGTGGCATCCACATTTGCTTAAACCTAAACTAATTATATGGCTGACTCATGTTTAATAACATTGTGCAATGAGTGTCACATGAGCTGAGATGGAGGCACTCAAGTGTGCACATCGACAATTGCACTGATTTATGTGTGACAAGCTATTAGTTGTATAACGCTTGTACTATCTAGCATGAGCATTTTTACTCATTACATTACTCGTATAGGTCGAAGTGCTGGGTCAGCAGCTAAACTTGTAATATATTAACTTTATCTCAGTGTTGTACAGAACCTTAGAAGCCTGGACAACAGCTCACTCTAATTACAAAATTGTTTAACCAGAAGCATTACTTTCACAAAGCAAGCAAAATAATATTCAATTCAGGGTCAACTTAACATATTTAAATAATGTGACCAGTGTGAACACCTCATTTCTTCATCATTACTAAAACTAACGTAAAATATGTAAAAGAAAATATTGCTTATGATAAGAGAGCAAAAGTAAAAAAAAACAGAGTATTTCTGATAAATGCTTGCAACAAATGAGCAACTTTAATATTATTCCCTTAGTTCACTCAGATCCAATTCTAAAATACATTGTAGCTATTGTCAACATTTCTTAATCTGCCTGACAGTCTCTGGATCTCCACATATTTTTATTCAATTTCCCACTAATTATTAATCTTTACGTCGAAAATCTATTTCTACGAGCTATTTGAGACAGGGGTGGCGAAGTATGGCACGACATAATATTTTGAGCACGCCTCTATCAGAAAGTTAATGAAGAGATTTAAGTTTATACGAGTAGCATTTATATTTACGAAGTAGGGGATATTTGACTGTAATCTCATTACACATTGGTACAGAAACAATGACACATTGAATTGGAGGTTTTAGGTTTCATATTTATACCCACAATTCAAATTCATCTAGCTGCTAGGCTGCAGAGCATGGTCATGAATAATATATAAAGACACTCCAAAACATAACCCTTCCTTTGGCGCAGTCGGGTAAAAAGGTTCGCCACATCTGATCTACGATATTCAACATTGATTGCTTAATGTTTCAATCAATTTATTTAAACTAACATGGCAACACTAATAACATTTTGTTATAAGAACAAAAACGGAGGCAAAGCAATATAACAGTAAAACAATACTACAAACAAGCCATGGACTATTAGCTCTTAAGTATTTATCTTATTCACTGCTATTAAATGCAAATCATGATTTTTAGTTTTGGCAATATTAAAAAATTGGTATTGGGAAAGTTATTAAAGCATTAAATTGTTTTAATGGTATATTTTATATACCCATTCATCAAAAAGCTAATACGCCTAAACCCTCAAGATTTGAAAGATTAGCATAAACCCCATTTTCAGTAAATGTGCTTGATCTATTAATGTTTACAAAAAAAGTAAGTATAGCAATATTTTTTACAGTAGGAATGTTGTGAACAGCAACAAGTACTACTCGTAGAGGCTTGCTAATATCTGCAACTCTTGGTGCGTGGCACGTGTGGACGAGTGCCCTCCATTTAGACTTACAAGCTAGGGTTACATCTAACATTGTAGATTTCACACAAAATGTAAATTCATTCGTATCACAAACTATAGTATATAATACTCTATACATCTCTATGATATATATGATAAAATTATGTATAATTGTTGAGTATCTAAATATTAGGATATGGCAACTTAATAACAACTTATTGTCTAGTGGAATACTCTATCAGCTAAAGTGGCGAGCGAGCAGTGCGCGAGTTGCACATCACTGCAACACTGCCACCTACCATCACCACGGGCTAGTATTGTCTGCGCCTCATCGATATAGACATCACACAACCAGTGCATGTTATCATATATTCCAATACTTGATATGTTCAATTCAATAATACTAGTGTGCAGTTTAACCTTAGATGTGTCTGTCACTATTGTTGTGCAGTATCTCAGTCAAGTAATAATTCACTTGACAAAGGTTGTGTTCTTGTGTGGTGATGGTGCACCAGCACCTGTAGGTAGATCATATTACAGCTCCTCTACACAATGGCCACTGAGATTGCCATGCAACTAATGCAATGATCTCTATACAATGACAATGTTCAGATTGACTTTTGTCATATTTAAGAATGACATCAAGAGGAGATATTTTAGTATATTTTAATGAAGCTTTCTTAAGCTGCACAGCTATCTAAACCACCCTGAACCTTTAATTATTATCTACTATAAAGTCACCTACTGCTATCTAATTAGTCAATAAATCATAACAGGACGGTTCTGTCGACACAGCGATCAATTATCATAAAAGCAGCAACAATTTGATATGTGTATGACTACCACACTCACAGCTATACCGGGGCATTATATTCAATGACAGATCTGTCCATTACTCTAGTTAACGTCGGACCTTCACTAAAGCATTGGAGGTGCTTGAAAACTTTTGACCGATGTGAATTTTATACTTTTAAACAGAGAAGGGATTTGAGCTGCAGTTGACTTATCTGCTGTTCGTGTGGAGCGTTGGTGGCAGTGTTACGTCTGCAGCCAGTGGAACATGAGGCTGTGGACAGTGGGGTAGTCGAGCTCTGCATTGGGCGAGCTCAAGAACTCCTTGAGGCTCAATGAACAGTCTCCGGACAGAGCCGCCTCCTTGAGCTCGGCGGCGGAGTGCGCGGAATTGTCATCGGAGGCGCAGTCGGAGGAGGCGCCGGGCTCCCGCCACTTGTCGTCGTAGTTGAGGTCGCAGAGCGTGGGAGGCTCGTCGCCGTCGCTGAGCTCGTCGTCGAGCGCCAGCGCGCCCTTGGCCCGCGCCGCGTCCCCGTCGCTGTCGCGCGCGCCCCCGGCGCCTCCCTCGTGCTGACGTCGAGCGTTCTTCAGAGCTCTGTAGCGACGGGAACGCTCTCGTTGGAGTCTTCGTTTCCTCTCGTCCGCTCGTTCCATTTCTTCGGGAGTTTTCTTTAGCGAGTTCTTACCGAAAAAATATCTCATAAACGACTCATCACAGTTACGTTTTGATAGATAGTTCGCCATTAGTTTGTAGTAGTATTGGTTGTCCATCTTTTCGATATGTTTAGTGATTAGTAATATTCACTTTTCTTAACAAAACATTAACTTTATGCAGATATCCTCGAAATTGCGAAATAAAAATAATGAGAACGCGACAGTCGCTGACGTGACGTCACTGTGTCACTGACATCTTAAAACGTTTTGTTGCTTTGTTTTGTGAACTCGTGGACATCACATTTATGATACGTTTAGCTAAGTGAAGATTCAAATAGGGTATTCGCGCGGTTTTGCGATATTTGTAATGTACATTTTCCACTGATCAACACATTGTAGTGAGGCTGGTGTTTCTGCATGTTTAACCTCCGTACTCCGCCTATTATTCTTGCACAGTCAGCGGTAGCAACAACACAATATTTTTACCAACTAGTTGTTTTTAAATCGCGGTTTAAAAAGGCTACTACTCAAAATAACGAAATTCCAACCACTATTTTAGCTAGATTCTAAATATATAAGCTCAGTAAGTAGGAAAATTAATAAAAACGAATACCTATCTTTTTGTACTTTTCAGCCACTCATAACATATTAACTTCCTTACGTATTATCTATCTTTATTATAAACGAAAAAACTGATCGCTCAACAGACAGCTAAAACTGCTGGGTCTAGAAATCACGAAATGCACAAAATTAAGAAATAATTTCAAAAAATTATACCCATAAGGGTGATAACCCTTATGCGATAGGTATTCGTTTTTATTCATTTTCCTACTTACTGAGCTTATATATTTAGAATCTAGCTAAAATTTTAGGCGTTTACTGTCAAGAAAAATGCTGTAAAATCAATATCCTACGAGTTCTACGTGACTACTGTGTAAATTACACAGTGGTCACATTTAAAAGAGAAACGTTAATTACACTGTATAGTTAACGTTTCCTCTTTAAAACGGGAATAAACCGATGATTTCACGAAAAAATTTTTTACGCGTGCTGGTTGGCGCTCTTCGAGGGGGGCCTTCGTTCAGCAATAGACGGAAGTGGAAGTAAGTCTTTGGGTTTTTATTTTTTTATGTAATAGGGGGCAAACGAGCAGACGTATCGCCTTATGGTAAGCGATTACCGTGACCGTCAAGTGCGTTGCCGGCATTTTAAGGAGTACGCTCTTTTCTTAAATTGGTAAATGGCTTAGATAAGGTGAGGATACTAAGGCCAGTGGTAACGCGATTCTCGTGTGGGTTAACGTGATTGATTTGCAATAGCTCGAGGAGACCGTAGTAACGAATCTGGTCGTACGGCCAGTCTGTGTTTGGAAGGCCATTACCAGGGTTTCACTGTCACATAGGTACATCTCACTCGAAATTTGTTACGTGCGTCTCTATCGCGTGAGTTGGATCAGTTAGGTATTCTGGATAAAATATGTTTTATAGGTACTCCTCTGATGTAAGGGTACACACAATATGAAAATTAGCAATAAGTTTTATCCTTATTAGACCTTCGCGTATGAAGTAAGTTTAAAGGAATATAAGTATATTTAGTGTCTTCAAATATTCTTAAAAATTGATGGCGATCGTAATAGTCCCCTGTGTGTTTTTCGGTGCTGTACTTTCAAATTAGAAATATTTGGGGTAAATAAAATACGAAATCGCTTACACAAAATATAATGTAAGGTATAAAAGACTAGAAGACGGCTATCTCGGTCCGCTTGATGGCGGCGAGCCCGTCGTCCCAGGTGAGCATGGCGTTGAAGGAGAAGTAGAGAGCGACGGCGGACAGCATGTGCCAGAGGTCGTGCGAGTCGTAGAAGTGCAGCAGCATGCACTCGTGGTTGCGGTGGCGCGACAGCGCGGGCGTGAGCGACCAGGCCGAGCTGCCCGACACGAACAAGTACAGCGCGGGCGCCCAGGCCAGCGCGCCGCCCGCCAGGTACGCCCACGCGTACCAGCGCAGGCGCTCGCCGTGCAGCAGCTTCATGGCCAGGTAGAACACCATGTACAGCAGCGTGTTGGCCAGCAGCACGAACAGCAGGTGGCTGGCGAAGTCGCCGCCCTGCGTGAACAGCCCGTACAGCGCGAAGGCCCAGTTGACGGCGTTGGCGATGAGCAGCATGACCATGCGCGAGATGTAGAGCGGCCGCAGTCCCGCGCGCGGCAGCGACCGCAGCTCGCGCGCCGCCACCTGCAGGCTCTCCTTCTCTGCCACGACATGAGACCATTTTAAAAGAACTCACCCAAAAACGTACGAGTGATAAATCGTAATGAGCACTCATTTTGTAAAGGTAGAACTTACATTTTAGCGAGTCGATAGAAAGTTGTTATAATAGTCCAAGATCCCAGTCAGCCCAGACTTACGTCATTTTAGGAAACCTGAATTTTATGTATATCTTAACTATAATATTTTCTGATATTTTCCAATGATCCAGACAAATCTGTAGGGCCATTTACCGTCCCAGACTCGTTCATAGTTTACTAGCTGATCTGGCGTTTGCCAGATCAGCTAGTAAACTATGTTGATATGTTGATAAAAATATAACAAAATAGATGTTGGTCGATTCTCAGACCTACCCGATATACACACCAAATTTCATAAAAATCGGTCCAGCCGTTTCAGAGGAGTATGGTAACTAACATTGTGACACGAGAATTTTATATATAAGAAGATAGGAACTAACGCCTCTGCTATATTTACGGCAGACATATGCGTCATGTGTATTGCTATATAAGTTAGCGTATGCATTCATACTTCTCAACAATATAGAATAAAAACTAACAATACACTAACTCAGAACTTCCTTTCTGAGTTGATGCAAAAAAATTCATCTTTCCTAAAATGACGTAAATCTGGGGTGACTGGAATCTCAGTCTATAATAATAATGTACTTAGTCATTAGATAATCACAATAATTGATGTTATCAATTATACATATTTATCAGAACACAATTGGTGAAATCTTTACAAATTTTAATTGAATCACTGAACGACATTTTTATCGGGAAGGGTTATGTTTTTCCGTATGTACGTTTGCATGTCATCTTTCTAGCCTTTAGTATTCCGAATATTATTTGGTGTCGACTACTAGTTCAACCGGATTTACTCAAATATCAGTTTTTGCTCGGAGCAGTGTGAAATAAATTAGAAGGTTGAACTACTTTTCAGTGTGCTTGAGGGCACTGACTTCCCCAAAACGATTGCCGTTACCGGGACTGACTGGTTAACGTGCTATCCGAGGTCCGAGCGTGAAGCACCGCCAAACTTTTTTACCCCGGGTTGTAATTAAGAATTTTCTGTAAGAAAACCTCAACAACACTTTTGGCCCGACCCGGGAATCGATTCCTAGAGCTCTTGTCGCATACAATAACCGCTAAACCAATGAGGTCGATTCCTTTTGCTGTTATTTTATGTTGCTTATGGTATCTAATAATTACCGAGGCGGAACTGTCCTACGTAGTAGATTCGCAGCGAGATGATCAGGAAAGAGAAGATGTGTATCACGGCGAACAGACTCCAGAAGAGCGGCCCGCCGCCCAGCACACCCCACACCACTGCAACACGCATTCATACTTATTAATTGACGAGCATTTTGCTGCGTATAGTGAATTTATTTCCCGCATGTGTTCAGTGTAGGTGTGGAGAGGCGGTGTGTGTCGGGATGGTGCGCCGGCTCGATCTTAATCATGCTCAGTGTAGGCGCGTGTAGTGTGTATATGTGTGTGTTATGTGCGTATAGTGTACGTACACGTTCAGTTAGGTGCGTTTAGTGTGTACGTATCTGCTCAGTGAGGTGCGTGTAGTGTGTACGTACACGCTCAGTGAGGTGCGTGTAGTGTGTACGTACACGCTCAGTGAGGTGCGTGTAGTGTGTACGTACACGCTCAGTGAGGTGCGTGTAGTGTGTACGTACACGCTCAGTGAGGTGCGTGTAGTGTGTACGTACACGCTCAGTGAGGTGCGTGTAGTGTGTACGTACCGAGGAAGAGTAGGATTGCGAGCACGGCGAAGGTGGCGTGCGCGCGCGCGTTGATGTCGGGGTGGCGCGCCTGGTAGATCTTGATCATGCTCAGCACCGCCAGCACGTACATGAACGCCGTGTCTGAAAAACGATTTTCAGATTTTAATGCTCTACACCTACACCGACGAGGTATTATTTCTTAATCTATTTATTGAAAGAAGTCACAAAATTTAGCTTAGATAGAGTGCAGGTTACCGAACTGGAAGTTGAGCCTGTTGGGGCAGACGTGGTAGGCGGCGGACAGCAGCGCCACCATCATCATGGCCGCGCCCAGCGACGACAGCAGCCCGTAGTGCGCCGGGATGCCGTACTCCTGCACATTGCATTCATTTCACTCAACTTCGCTCTATTCCACATTCATACATCAATCTTTCTTTGTTGTTTAAAAACTTCGTCAAAAATTGAAATTCTCAAACTGCTTTAGAGAAAAGAAATTCGAATGGTGACCACAAACATCAAATCTAAGTCTAATGTCTCCTTTTTAATCTAGGTTACCACAGAGCTACGGAGCGGTAGCTGTTGTTGGATAGTGATGTGATATCATTATTGGTCTAAATATTAAGAAGAATCGAATTCTTGTCTTAAAAAAAGGTCTTCCTTTAGTAAGATTTTTATAAATTCGAGACAAGGACTACTTTATCGAAAGTATCGTCCATACCTCGTGCCTGGGTTTACGTTTTCTCCTCATCTTTCTGCGACGAACTTGCAGCATGAACAGCGCACCCAGCAATAAGTACCTGCAGCAGAGCAAATAAGTGTCTCAAAACGTGCTATCGTGTTGATAGAGGAGGAAACGCTTTTTTATTTCAAAGACAATTCCACTAGGAATGTATCTTGTGTCGCGAGGAACGCGAGGCCCAATGATGCAGAAGCATCACTAGCCCACCATTGTTTGGGTCACCATGCTGCATTGTTGCATTGTCTGCATTCACAATGAGCATGGTGATCATCACTTGGATTCTGCTTATGCTTTCGATCAGGCAGAGTTGAGTCATATTGGCAGGGCCAAACATAAAAATCTAGACTCAGAATAATAATCTGTGGATCACTTAAAGTGCTCTGTCTCTGAAGATGGAACCAATAATACTTAGCGCAGTAGGAAGCGGCGAAACTCTCGCTTGAATCACTGAGTGAGTACAAGAAGGTGTGGTGAGCTCACCCGATGTTGCTGTACACGTGGTTGAAGTCGGAGAGCGAGCCGGCGGGGTGCGCGCACAGGAAGTTGTAGTAGCAGATGTCCAGCGAGCCCCACAGGTTCATCACCTGCACACACCACACACAACACTCGCTTTAAACAACAACACCTAGCTCTACACATATTATATTCATGTCCCTAGAGAGACTGGCTTGTTACTTATAAGTAAATAAGTTTAAACATTTGTAATTAGAGTATTGAAATAAAATCATGTAGTTTGAGTTTTTTCTGCTCTTTAGTCATTCTTTAGAAAGGTTTTGGCTTTTTGTATCACACTAGCTGACCCACGCAACGTCGTTTACGTCTCCTATTGCGCGTAGCGTAAAAAAATCCCCGTTTTTGTAATATTCTTCATTGTTGCTCCGCTCCTATTGGTTTTAGCGCGATGATCCGATAAATGTACTTTCCAAAACTGAAATAATTTTTAAATTAGACCAGCGGTTCCTTAGATTAGCGCGATCAAACAAACAAACAAACTCTTCAGCTTTATAATATTAGTATAGATTAGTTAGATGTGTTGTTTTAAGCTTTTTTTCTCTTTTTGGTTTGTTTTTTGTTGTTTTTTTGTTTTTCAAATTGTGAGTGTCGTAATAATGAATAGTACCCGGAGCTCCTGCATAATAAATACTACTTACGTCGTCGCTCACTGTCGTTGTTATTCTTCTTACCTATAAGTTCGCTATAAATAGTAAGTTAGTGAATTACGTACGTTAGGATAATATTACTGTAACAAGAAGGAAATTTCGAAATAAACCATAAATGAACCAGTCTGAGCAGCGTGTCACAGTAGACCAAAATGTGTGTTGTTAGGCTCTCCTAACAACACACACACTGTGCCACGCTGCTCATGACTTATGATTAGCAGTGGACGTTGGCAGTGTGTGGGGTGGTGTGTGTGTGTTGGGTCGGTAGGTATGTGTGTCGGTGGCGTGCACGTACGATCTGGAAGGCGACGACGAACTGTACGACGGGCAGCGCGTAGAACAGCCCCACGGTGTAGAGCGTGTAGAGGTAGCGGTCGGAGCGCGCGTCCAGCACCCGCCCGCGCCGCCGCGCCAGCGCCGCCACGTGCAGGCGCGCCGGCAGACCGAAGGGCCGCGCCACGCTCGCATCCCCACCCTCCCGCGCCTGCACACCAACATGTGTACATACATACATCACGCTCTTCATACTTACTGAAAATACTACAGCTATGGATATTTCATACCCTATTATACGAAAAAAAAACATTCTCCAATACAAAAAAGGGAAATAATAGTGCAACCTGGTCGAAACGTCAGGCAAATCAGAGGTATATAATACCTTTAAAAAAAACCACGGGACGCCTGGCAGATGTGAAACATCGAAATTGTTTTGTATAAAATAAAATTACTGTTTATTACATTCATATGCATTTTTATTAAAATTAAATATAAATAAAAATACAATTAACAAAACAAATAAAAATTTGAAATCGCGGCACTTCGCGGCGAAGCGTCGCCGCTCGCCACGCTAAAAATCAGTTTACCCCTCGCCTATAGATGTTTCACATCAATAAATGATCGCGTTAATTCTCATAAAAATAATAATTATCAAATTGATAATGTTATGAAGAAGGGCCGTGTGAAAAGCACTAAACACTGACGAGCATGCGACAATTGTGATTCAATAATCTAAGTGCCTACCTGTGAAGAATTTTCATTAATAACAAAAATCCCGTTGCCAGAGACGTCAGTTTCCCCATTGGCTGTTGTGGTGGTGTTAACATCGACCGCGGTGACGCCAGGAGACGACGCGATGGAGTCCACCGTGGTGTTGGTCCCTCTCTCCTGGGCGTTGTCCTCCTCGTCAGTGTCGCTATTGTCGCTGCTGTCGAAGGTCGCATCTGTAAAGTAGAACCAGATTAAAGTCATTATAAAAGAAAAAAAGATCCGGCTGATAGTGACGTGATTTGTGTAAAACAACATTTGTTCAAAAGATTTAGTAGTGAAACTATTCTCACCAGGAATAAATAGATTATAATAGAGTACCTATTACACCCATTTTTGAAAATTGTCTTAATAAGATTATATAGTAATTGTTGGATTTCGAACGTCATTGTAATGGCAACATTTTTCGATTGTCATTTTTTTTCATGTTTGACGTTTTGACGTTTGAGGTGAAGAGAGTACTAGAAAGACGCGTGTTGTGAACGGTCGACGATTGTTGTTTTGAGAACCGAAATTTAATTGATATTAAGCTAATTAAGCATCGACCCGGTCCCTTTAGTGATTTACCGTTTTGTTAGGTCTGGTTGGACTCGCGAGTTTTGTAGGCGCTTTCCGCGATAGCTGAAGCGAGTGAGTTGTAATTCGAATATCCGTGATAGCTGATACGAGTTTATTGTAATTCGAATACCTTGAAAGATATACAGCACTTGGAGCAAGTTTGTGTGACGACGCAGAGAAGAAACTACCCAAGAGATCTCTTGGAACGCCGAGAACACTGAAGCCACACAACTCCAGTAAGTGCTTGATGATTTTAGTTTAGATTAAGAACACGGTGGAGCGCCGTGGTTCATTCTTCTCGCCAATGGACTAGTAGCGAGTTAATGCTTATACTCATGGGTCCTATAGGTATTACAAGTATCACAAAGTGATTGCCCCATTGGTGGGAGGACTGAACAGTAATATTAAACCACTAAAAAAAACAAAAATTTTATTCAATCGATAAGAGTCATAAAAATGCATTAAATTTTTCATTTTCAAATTTCGCGCTTGATTTGTCAAAAACGCTGGATGCAGTGGACGCCATATTGCTCTGTGATGTTGACGTCAGTTTGCATTTGACACTTTAGTTTACAAAACGGATTGACGTAATAACATGGCGGCTACTACGTCATGGTGTTAAAGAACAGATTTAAACACTGAAAACTTTGAAATAAATTATAAAAGTATTTTATTATTTTATGAAACTAACATTTTCCGACTGCTTTTTGCCTAAATGTTCGATACCGATCGTAGTATTGTAATGGCAACACTAGGGTTTGTCATATTTGACAGTTGTAAAATGTCACTTGACTCGGACGATAGATCTCTCGTGAACAAGTCGAAATAGGACGGTGCCGTAATTTTGATTGTAATTTAGCTTCCGGTGTGATATTGTTTTGGCCACCGCGTTTTGATCAGCTATTAATTAATTGTTAAACGAGGTTTTGCAGCCGTTCGGACCGATAAATGGGAATAATCCTCGGCCCTCGTAGGATCAAAGTGTTTGTACCGGGTGTTAAGTAAAGATTCGGGAAACTTCCCCGGCCTTCTTAGGAGTGTGTTTGAATTGTAAAACGGAATCTTGTGTAGTGTACGGAACTGCGTGGACATCGTTATAGGGGCGTCCCTCACCCCATCGGATATTCGACAATGACTACACAAGGTAAGAATGAAATATATGTTAACGAGGTGAAGCGCCTAAGTTGAGATCCGTTCACCAGGTGGACTGGTTTGCGATTGTCTAGCTCACATCTATGGGCCGTTTTACTAGTACAGGCTTCCCTCCCCTCCCTCCCTGGTGATCGGACTCAACACTAAGGTATCTCAATAATATATTTTTAGATTTTTTCTCATATACAGTAAAAGGTAATGATATTGACCAAGACATTTGAGAAAAACTAGTGTTGAAAATTATCTAACAATAAAATATAAAATTGAAGTGTCTGTTTGTAATTTTTAATTGTCAATTTCCACTAAGTGCATATATAAGTATAATCGGTACTTACAGGCAAAAAAACATCCGGGTAATCTGGCTGAACCGCTTTTGACAGGACTTTCACCAGCCAGATAGCTGATGATATAAGGAGCAACTTAGACAACTTTTTTTATACTAGCTTCGTTTCGCAACGTTGCCCGCGGTTACTGTTGTACCGCAGGTAACACCGCGTGGCTAGCTAGCCTCGTATAATAATGATGCAAAGACTAACCAGAGTCACGTCGCCGGCGTATCGCTGCTGGTGGTAGTGCATTGTCCATCTCAGATCGAATTGGTTCCTCGGGTTCTGCGGAAACAATAGAAAAAGAAGCTTCTTACTAATCTACAGGTGTAAGTAATTAGTTTTTGTGATGTTGGATATCCTTAGAAATACGCTTTTCGGATTTCAAATCAAATCAAATCAAATCATTTATTTGCATAAAACAGGTAGGTACAAAGCTGTCATGATACATATAAATAGTTGCGCTGATTTATTACCTTTCTCAGGTGTGCAAATTTTAATGGTGGTTATTGTTATTTTACATCGTTACAAAAATAGCAAATAGAAATAAGTTTGGTACCGACTAATACAACATACAGATCAATGCGTAAAATAATGTCACAGAAAAAAAAAAAACTTCAATTGAACAAATACAATGAGTTTTAGATTTTTATACATACATATAGTGTCAAGGTTGTATTAGTAAAAATATTATAAAAGAAAAATGTCAATTGAAATTAAAAATAAAAAGATGAAAATGTCAGAAATCACAAATAATTAATTTAAAACTAATATGTCAATAATATCATAAGTATTTATAATTTATCCGACAAGAAATCAGCAACACTATAATAACATTTCTGACAAAGTAGCTTCCCCAACATTATTTTGAATTTGATTACATTTAGTTCTTTAATGTCTCTTGGTAGTTTATTATAAATTTTTGGGGCCATTGCGAATACGCTTTTATGCATTAATGTGGTGTTAGATTTATAAATGCATAGTCTATTTTTGTCTCTTTGAATTCTACCATTCGCGTCTGAGGCCAAAACAAATAAGTGCAAGTTACACTTTACAAACAAAGCCACTTCAAGTATATACAGACAGGGCAAGGTTAAAATATTATACTTTTTAAAATATGGTTTACAACTGTCTGTTACATTTAAAGAAAACATTGCCCTTATGCACCGTTTTTGTGCCTTAAAGATAATTTCTTTATGCACAGAGTTCCCCCAAAATATAATGCCATACCTAAGAACTGACGCCACTAGGCCATGGTATGCAGTCAAAAGAGCATTTTCATCAGTTATTTGACGGAGTTCATGAAGAGCATACACTGACTTGTTAACTCTCTTCGTTAATTGCTCAATTTGTGGCTTCCATGTAAGTTTCTTATCAATAATTATTCCAAGAAACTTGGTGGACTCAACTTGTTTCAGAAACTTGCCATTAGCACATATATTTAGTTGTGGTGTTAGAATCCTCTGACTAAAATGCATAATCATTGTTTTATCAACATTAGGTCTTAAATTGTTTCCGTCTAGCCAATTGACAACTGAACTAAGTGCGTTATTAATGTCGGATTCACAACTATCGTTATCGTTACACTTAACAGTAATAGTGCTATCATCTGCGAAAAGAGATATTTGGTTCTTAGTTGCATTAGGTAAATCATTTATGTAGAGAATGAACAATAATGGGCCCAAAACGCTACCCTGTGGCACGCCATATTGAATTATGCGTGATTCAGATCGGTATACTTTTTCGATTTTAGTCTCGATATCTACTTTTAAAATCTCGGTGTACTGTTTCCTATTTTTAAGGTAAGATTCTATTAGTTTTAGCACATTTCCTCTTATGCCATATGCATTTAGTTTACCTAGGAGAGTTGCATGATCCACACAGTCAAATGCTTGAGTCATGTCCATGTATATGGAACAGACAGGTATTTTACTGTCAACATTCTTGATGACATTTTTCAAAAAATCATATATGGCCATGTTTATTGATTTATTGCAACGGAAACCCTTTTGTTCGTTAGCTAAGATATAGTTTTTTTCAAGGTAATCATTTAATTCTTTATTTATGTATTTCTCAAATATTTTTGATAATATAGGTACCAGAGCTATAGGCCTATAATTTCCAATGTCTTCACTGTCACCTTTTTTAAGTATGGGTTTGATTACTACAGTTTTTAATTTATCGGGAAAGACTCCAGCCTCTATGCTCAGATTTATTATGTGACTAATATGGTGGCAGATATTTATTGCCACTGATTTTACAACTTTGGTACATATTCCATCATACCCAACACTGTTCGTGTTCCTCAAGTTCCGAATGATGTGCAAAATATCCATTGGCGCGCATGGCTTCATGAACATTGACTTTGGTCTAGGTGATAAAAATGTTGAAAAATGAAACTCGTTTCTAATACCATTTGAAGTAATTTTATCGATAAAATAATCATTAAAAGCATTAGCTATCTGCTTAGAATCATTCAAGTACTCATTTAATGATTTTATAGTAGATACCGACTGCCCTGGAACATTTTGTTTTGTACTATTTATAATTTTCCAAACAGTCTCTGCTTTGTTGTGTGCCGTTTTAATGGCGTATGTATTTTGTGCTCGTTGTGTTTGTTTTATTATTTTTTTATATATCTTACAATATTGCTTATACTTGTTTTTGTTAGCATTGCTAGGGTTTTTCCGACTTTGCCATAAAAGTATGCGTTTCTTTTTACTACATGTCATTACTCCACGTGAGACCCATTTCTGCCTCCTATGAGCATTGACAGTAATCAGTCTCGATGGGAAACAAAGGTCATAAAATAATTTAAACAGTTCATAAAAACTATTGTACGCCACATTAGGGTCTTCAGTGGAGTAAATATCAGAAAATGTTAGTTTATTTATACATTCTTTAAATTTATTCAGGTTTTCCGAACAATAATCTCTGCGCCTAGTTCTCCATCGTTTAAGCATACACACCCTTCTGACACGGCATTGTAAAATTTGGGCTGTGTGATCAGATATTCCAAAATCTATGATATGTGTTTTATACTTATGTGGGAAGTTATGAGCAATATTGTCTATGCAAGTTTTACTGGCAATTCGGGTCGGATCTTTTACAGTTAATTTTAAGTTAAAATTTAAGAGCAAGCATTTAAATTCCAGTGTAATATTATTATGTTTTAGAATATCTATATTATAGTCACCCGCTATTATGATGTTATGTTTTTTAAAGTTCTTATTGATGTATTTCAGCACTTTCCCCAGTCTATCAAAAAATATACGCAGGTTGCTGTCATACGGTGTTCTGTAGATACACACAATAATGATCTTATAGTCAGTTAATTCAATTGCACAACACTCGAAAGATGAAGACACTGTCAATGTCTCAATTATAGGAATGGGTTTCCAGAGATAGCCTTTCTTAAGAAGGATGCATGCTCCTCCTCTACTACGATCACTTCTACTGAAATATGCTGTTAAGTAAAAATTTGGTATGATATTATATACATCCTCATGGCCCGACAACATAAAATGTTCAGTTATACAAATGACATCGATATTAATATTTTTATCAGACAGTTCTTGTAAACATACATTGAGCTCATTCGATTTACTTCTTAAGCCTGCAATATTTTGATGCATTATATTTAGGTACTTATGTCCGAAAAAGCTTCTGGGAAGGTAAGGCTTCCTTTTCATGATAATTTTGTTCTATGTGAGACATTTTATAATAAGTAATGTTACATTCTATAATATCCTTAACAAGCTCGCACAAGTCCTTAAACACTGTTCTCATACCATTATTATTTAAAGCGCCCGATATTTTAAACATAGTCTTATCATACGTTAGGTTGCGATTTGAATCTAAAACATAGGCGTATTCGTGAGTTAAATTATCCAAGTATAATAACTGATTAAAAGTCTTAACTCTTGAATTATATAAATTATAATGAATAGCATTTTTATAAGTCGGCAATGTAATAATAATATTGGTATGATTATTGGTCAACAATACATTTCTCAAATTAGCAATAATGTCAATATAATTTTTAGTCATATTAAAGTCATCCTCCCCTATCACTATGTTACAAAAATCATTCATATCCAGTGTTTTTAGTTTTTGGTTAATGTCTTTTAACAACTGATTAATTCCCACATTAGGAGTTAAGAAATGCAACACCCCATAATGTTCACCAAAATACCGCCTTGCTAATAATAACATGTTATTTTTCTTATTTGAGCTAATTATATACATTTTATTTTGAGATGATTCTGAATATTGATTTGAAGCTTGGTCGACTTCGCATATAATTTGATCAAAATTTGAGGGCTGTATATTAGTTTTCTGACATAGGTAGTTATCACACTGCGATTCTAAAACATTTTCAACGTGTTGTGATATGCTAAGTGATGTAAAGTCAATGTCCGTTTGAGTTTGTTTGGAGTTCTGTGTCACTTTATGTGAATTTTTTTTTGGTGTTGATGCAGTCGATTTAGCCGGACTTCTGGTGACTTTTTTATACAGACTATTTTTGCGTATTAATCCCTGTATTTCCTCCTTTAATGTAGTATTTTCTATCGATAGTCTATCAATTTCGTCATTAGCACTGTGAAGTTTCGTATTAAGTAATTCAATTTGCTCCCTTAACTCATTCATCAATTCAGTGTGTTCGTCATCGTCTGACACGCATGGAACGCTATGACTAGTGCCATCTGGTGACTGATCAAGAGATCTACTATCATCATTTTCTTCTGTCAATGACGAATGCGCGCGGGCCTTTCTGAATGTTATATTTTCAAAGAAATTCATGTTCACCAAGTTTTGGTACCTACTGTACAGATGGCGTTTTCGTCTTTTTTGTAATTTTTTTTAAATAAAACGATTGAAGATAAACTACAAAAAGTGCAGGCACAGATCATTAGGATGCGAACAGGAGTTATAAAATTTCGCAGTTGGATGTACCTCACAGCCGGCCAGATTAGATTAATAAATTTAGTTGAAATTTTGAACCATTAGATAATATTATTATTTTTCAAACTGATCAAGTCGGTTGGAATGAGTCATTGGTCAAGAATTTTTCACATTCCAATCGTCACTCTGCACAAATTTTTGAATATGTTTATGTTATTACACGCACTATTATTTGTTAGGATTGTTTGTATATCTTTGTAAACAACTATTGCTGTGTAATTTATAACTGTTTATCACTTTCTTTTGCATTTGATTGGCTTAATGGGATTCATCAGGTTCACTTTTAAAAATGGTAACTGTTATTAATTTATTACACTGTCGGTTTAGATAACATTTGCACATGTTTCACACATTGTTATTCACTATTATATATTGATTTTACATCGAAATTCAGCCGCAAACTATATTTAATTTTAGTAAAATTAACGAGATCTTTCAATCACTTCCTTGCCAGACAGCGCCCGATTCAAGATTCCAATATTGCTGAATAGGACAGTAATATAGATTTTTACGACAGCAAAAACTTTCTATTAAGTAGTTCTGTTACAAGTGTCTACTTATATTTACGTAGGCTAGTGGTCGCTTAGTGGTCAAAATTCGACCATAATTTATTTTAGTTTTCTGCACTTCTCAAGGGGTACATAATTTTAACTTAACCTATTAATATAAAGATTTAGTAAAATTGGATATGCACTGATTGCGGTAAGCAACTAAGCTGCCACAACTCGCACTTGTCGTAAGAGTCGCACAGCTCCCACCAGTCTACACGTCTCCATAATCGGTTCGATTTGATCCAACCAATCATCGACTACTAATCGATCAGCTTGCACCTTGTAACAATTATCGAGACTTGCAGCAGATGCTTTGATTTTTGATAATTCACTCATAAATACCAAACCGCAAAGATAACACAAGAATTTACACAATCAATGATAAGTCATATTTCTATCAATTTCCTTGTCACATTTACATTAAAGTAAGATATTGGAGATTTTTTCATGAATGCTTTCGTTTGAGTTTCTTAGCGTGTGCATTAGTTAGCATTCTCTAAGAAATGTTGATGAATGTTGCCACTCAAAACTAAAACATCATCGAGATAAACCAAACAACTCAAGTCTTTAATAACCTAATGATACTTCAAAATTTGTCATTTTCAGCAACGGTGTACTTATTATGTGTGTTCCAGAGATTAACTAGGTCATAAACGCAACTTTTTTTTACATTATCATGTACGTATATCAAAGAGGGGTTAAATACTGACTTGGTGCGAGGACTGCACGAGGTCCAACTAATTTCTTCCAGGCTGGGATCCGCTGCGCCAGCACCATTATGCCGAACAGTATGTAGAACAGCAGGAACACCGCCAGCGCCACTACGATCCCTGCCACGTACTGCATACGGGTGAGTGACGGCTGTAACATTATGTAGTTGGTCTAACTTTACACACGACAGTCTGTGCCAAACTGGGCAGAGTTTGAACTATGGTTATCAGACGAGTAATCAATATTTTAAAATTTACTTCTAAATACAAACATATTTTATAGATAAATTACATCCATACAGCCCAATTCACTGTGCTCACTGCACAATATTTGTCTTAGCTGGAAAATGAACCCACGATCTCCGACTTCCCAGTCAGGGTCATTAACCACTAGTTCAACAAACCCGTCGTTATTTTTTTTAGGGTTCAATATGATATGTCCGTACTAGTTAGTTATTACGGTAGCAATGACTTAGTAGCGCAGCACTAAAATTCTATTTGGTTTGATATAAATAATTTCTAATAAAATTTTGCAAAAATGGCATTAATTGACGATTTTGAGAAATGAACTGAAATCATTTATTCTGCAATTAGGTTACAAAAACACTTTTGCAAGTTAAACTTTTTTTGAGCAGATGAGTTCGACCTTTCCTAATTGGACTAGCCCTGAGAAGAAAGGACGAAACAAACTCAGGGATCACCGTCTCTTTTAAAGTCCAGACAATATTGTCAAATGCAAAACATTATTTCAATAAAAAAGCGATAATTATTTAAGATGAATTTGTTTAAAACTGTAAATTATCGTCACATCAAAATAAATTTCAACATTCAAAATAAACAGCATATGCAGAATGGGCAGCTCAACCCCAGGCGGTTTTATCATCAAGATATTCTGCTATGGTATGGTATATAATACCCCTTTGCGGATAACTTAGATTTAATGGTATTCTTAAATTTCCTTAATGGCAAATTCCTAATATCAATAGGGTATTTATTGTAAAAGCGTATATTGGATGTTTGGATTAATTTGGATAGATTTTCTAATTGAGGACCATTGTAACTTAGCGTCAATAGTAACACCTAAAAATACAGTAGATTCCACAGGATCCAACTCTAGTCCAGTCAATCGAACATTGGTTGTAACATGCCTAACGTTTGGTGTAGAGAATTTAATGCATTTAATTTTCTTCTCATTAAGGAGAAGGTTATTTGTATAAAACCAATGTACCACTTTCGAGAGTGCACTGTTGACTTCATTAAAACTGTTAAGTTGGCGCCTAACTTTAAAAATTAAGTATGTGTCATCCGCGAACAATACAATCTCATGATTATGACTTACATAATAAGCTAGATCATTTATAGATATGAGAAACAGAAATGGCCCTAGAATAGAACCCTGTGGGACGCCCCTTGTTACCGGGGATCCCGAAGATGTTTTGCCATTACTATTAACTTTTTGAACTCTTTTATTCAAATACGACGTTAGAATATTTAGAGCATTTTTCCTAATTCCGTAGTGTGGTAACTTCCTGATGAGTGAAGGATGATGGACACAATCGAAGGCCTTAGGCAAGTCACTGAAAATACCAAACGCATCCTGTGAATTTACCCAGGCGCCATATAAGTGTTTAAGCAATTCCACGCTTTTGATGAAGCAAGTTGTGCTTTATAAAATGTTGTAACATTTGGTTTAAAAGCAATTTTTCAAAAATTTTACTTTATGTTGGAAGTATTGAGATAGGTCGGAAGTTAGATGGATCTGAATTGCTACCAGATTTGAACAATGGAATCACTTTACTTTGTTTCATTCGATCTGGAAACACCAGATGCGATACAAGAGTTGAAAACAGTAGTTAAAAATGGGGATATCATATGAGAGGTAATAATCAATTGTATATTATATAAATAATCGAAGGTATTTAAAACTCGGTCATGTTATGTCGGTCGGTGAACTAGGCAGAGCTCAAACTGCGCTAATTAGGCAAGAGTCCGGGTATAGTTACCCTGACGTGCAGCGTGAGCGTCTTGTGGCGGGCGGGCGGCGCGGCGGGGCGGGGCTGGGGCGCGGCGCCGGGCAGCATGGCGGCCTCCCACAGCCACTCGTCGGGCTCGTCGTCCTGCTCGCGGCACTCCGCCTCGTCCTCGTGCACCAGCGCCGTCACGTAGAACCCCACCGGGAACATGTCCCGCTGGAACCACACACCACTGACCGTTGCACTCATCTCGGAAGGCTTGTCATTACACAAGCACTTCGGATTTCTACCGACTAGAAACTGTTTCAGAGGTACAGTCTTCGAGGTTTCTATAGTACCACTTTATTTTTAAAGCGTACATAAGCTTACACAAAACACACTAGTTGCGTGGCGTATTCTTACAATTTATATTATATGCTATGTATACAAAATATACAAATAAATAAAATTGAAATGTGTTTGTAAGTTAAATCACCACTTGGCTTAACTAAATGCATATGAAAATTTATACGGACGGTACTTACATAAAAAAAAACATTATTTTTTCTATCAGTTTGATTCGACCAATCTCTAAAACGGATGAACCGATTTTTACAAGACTTTCCCTGACAAATAACTAAATAATATTTGGAGTAACATAAACCGTTGGAGAGTCACGCTTCGGCATGAATGGGCCGGCTCGACCGGAGTGATACACACGTCCTCACAGAAAACCGGTGTGAAATAGTGCTTGCGCTGTGTTTCACCGAGTGAGTGAGGATACCGGAGGCCCATACCCCAACTCCTCCCCCTATCCCCCCCCCCATCTCCAAAAGGCCTCGTTTACCATCAGGCGATACGTCTACTCGTTTCCAAAATAAAAAAAATACTTTTTTTTTAAACCGGTGAAAACCGTAAAAAAACACCGTGGGGCTCAACTAGTTTAAAAAAAGAGAAAACACCACAGAAACAACAAACACATCTTTTATTAGAATTTTTTTTTTTTGAAAAACGCTCCTAGACCGTGGTATGTTGACGTATCTATGTGTTTAATTGTAACCGTAATAATAATTGTAGTTTAGTTGAAAATGAATAAATAAGTTACCGAGAGCTGTGTGCCGCCCGACCTGAGCACCGTCATCCTCACGGTGTCGGTTCTCACCAGCTCCTTCGTGTCTGCTATGGGACACTGCAACCAATACAACATTTATACAAAGTACCGAACTAGATGAAAACAAAACCTGTTCATTATATATTGAATTAAATTTAACATTAACAGTTTTTGCTAAATAAACAAAATTGAAGTGTCTGTTTGTAATGTCGAATGTAACAGTTTTTTTTGACGAAGAAGTATTTACGAAAGTTACATCAAAAAATCATTTTATTTTAATTTTTGTCTGCCTGTTTGTTCTGGCCAATCCCTGGAATATTTCGGACATCTAACACACAACGCCATCCAGTCCCAAGCTAAGCAGAGCTTGTGTTATGGGTACTAGACAACTGATATAAATACATATATACTTTTTTTTGTAAATAAATACATATTATACATAGAAAACACCCAAACTCCGAAACAAATATTTGCAGATCATACAAACATTTGGTCCGACCCGGGAATCGAACCCAAGACCTCAAGCACAGCAGTCGCATACGCTACCACTACGCCACCGAGGCAGTTAATAATAGCTGGACCATTTCTATGTATTATACAATACTAGTTGTTGCCCGCGGCTCCGCCCGCGTGTATGTCGGTTATCGCGACAAATGGTAGCCTATGTGTTATTCTGATGTATAAGCTATATTACTGTAAAGTTTCATCCAAATTCCATCAGTGGTTTTTGCGTGAAAGAGTAACAAGCATCCATCTATCCATCCATACTTACAAACTTTCGCGTTTATAATATTAGTATAGATTCTCTCTATAATATAATATTTAAGTAATTAGTTTTTAAGAAAAATGTAACTACAATATCGTATTGGATATAGTCTGTAAGGATATTGTAAGTAAGTAATAAATAAATAAATAAATAAATAAATTTTTTAACAAAATTAAAACCAATGAACTACCTATATCCGATATTAATATCAAAAAGCAACAAAACCCGCGAGACGCAGCTAGTAAACAATAAAACAGTAAATAGAATATGAGTAGGTAAAACACCGACCGTGTAGTTCTGTATGGCGATGGTGGCGCACACGTAGTCCTGGGACTCCACCACCAGCCGCACGCTCGTCTGCTGCGGCTCGAACCGGTAGAAGTGCACGCGAGGGGATCCCTGGGAAGATATTGTTACGAAAAAAGATTATTCCAGAACAAACACAACACACACACACGCCTAAACAGCAGAAAGTTCTTGTTGATTTCTTGAGACACTGAATAATGAACCTTACATTGATATACATAGAGTCGAATATTAATTGATTGCCGCGCGTTTTCGAACACATTTGCCGGCGCGATACTTGGAACCGGTGACCTTGTATGTAGCTACTCTGATGTACAGTAATAACGGTATGTGGTATAAAAAGGACGTCTCGTGGGCCGCAGTTCAGTTTGAGCTACAGTGCGCGATAAATATTGGAGTGATATCAGAAATTAACCTAGCGACCTCGGCGACAATTATTTACTGTTATTTTAATTAATATTGTGATTTTGAGAGGGTCAAGTCACGTCAAGTCAAGTACACGTCAGAAAGTTTATTCTTCAAATCCATCCAACTGTAACACGTGACAATAATATAATGCTTCTGTACGTGTTTGTCACCTAACTCCCCCTATTCGATTCGACCGATTTGGATGATTTTTTGGGTATATTTCAATGGGTTCCTGGATGGTTTGAAAGCACAATTGGAACCGATAGATGGCGCTGGTGTCGGTATATCACCAAATTTGATTTACAAGAGAACATTCCAAGGCGGTACGAAGTTTAACGTGTCAGCTAGTTACACATATTTAAGAGTGAGCCTCCTTTTTATCTGTGCGGAAATCCTACAGGATATCATCTACTGGTGGTTAGGTCGGATTCGAACCGAACAAAAACCGTACGCTGCCTGAAGGTAGGGGAAACCAGCAAAGAAAACCCTGGAACCCCGAAATACCTCGGGGCATCTACCGCTTCCAGACCCTCTCCTGAATGGGAATTCTGATGAACCCAGGGCGCGCGCTAACACTCCGGCCTGCTTCTGCTAAGACTATGTCTATGGCCTATGTCGATAGAGAAGATATGGTTTACCATGGTGGTGTGCACGAAGAGCGGGGTGTCGAAGTGCAGGAACCAGTCGCGGTCGGGCGCCGCGCGCAGCGACAGCGAGGCGGGCGCGGCGCACGACGTGCCCACGTGCAGCGACATCCAGCCGCGCACCGACGGCTCCGACCCCACTGGCGACACACATCACATCAACAGCCTAGACACGACTCCTCTGATATCCGCCTATTCTACCCTCTGGACTCTCCCCAGCCTCGCGACAGCCCCACTGCTAGAGCAATAGGGTAGATGACTGTATCTATACTTATAATAAAAATGAGGGCTCTCTATAATCGATACTGAAGCTAAAACTGTATTTTTTTTTCATTTTCGTCTGTCTGTCTGTATCTTGACCGCGCATCACGCTGAAACCACTGAACGGATTCAAATGAAACTTGGCATGATTTGAGTTCATACTACGAGGAAGGACATAGGATATTTTTTATCCCGAAATTCAGAACGGCTTCCTGGAGAGAGGGGATGAAAGTCAATATATGTACTGTGTAATGTATGTATGTAATTCAATAACACATAGTCCGATTTCATACATTCTTTTTTTGCTAGAAAGAAAAAAAAAAGATAACGGCAAACGTGTTTTTTTTTGTCCGCGACTGTACACTGCCTGTGGTAAGCTGAGACAGATATGTAAATATGGCGGTACGAAGTTCGCCGGGTCAGCTAGTATGTAAATATGGCGGTACGTAGTTCACCGGGTAAGCTAGTCGTAAATAAATACCGATACCTCCTTCATTAACACGAATATTACAAAACATGTCGGAAAATATAACAAGAACCACTATTCATTTCTATTAATAAACAATATAAATAAATAAACATTGAAATAAGAATGAAACACGTTTAAATAGTGCGGTATTGTTTCGGAGGTAACTAGCACTGTTGTTTATCTAGTAGTATGCATAATAACAGATCAAGACCTCCTCTCTAAGAAACAACCTATGTCCAGCGGAGGATTTGGTTAAAGTTTATTTTTAATATTTTCCATTTATAACATAATTACTTGTACCATAGTTGAATATGACTATCTCTCACAATAATAATAATCAAGTTCGCTTACCACCTTAAATGTTAAATTGAAGCATATTCATGAAATAAATAGCGTGCAAATCTTTTAAAAAGACAACTACCGCATCAGAAATTAGCCTTTGATGAGAGAACTTTACAAACATACAAAGAACACAGAGACATAATCAACAATTTGTGGATCACACAAAGTGTTGTCCCATGTGGGCATCAAACACACAAAACCACTGCATCATCCGTGCATTTAATGTATAACATTTAGTATATAATAACCATTTTATATCTCTTAAATGAACTAACCGCAGTCCTGATCAAGGTCCTCAACTTCAATGCCGGCAGCGTCTTCTGGGCACAACGTACGTTCCAGCTGGAACAACATGGAATCGCCCACCCTAAAGGGCAACTGCCAGGTCGTTGATCCTACACATCAAACAGAAAAAGCTCCTAGCTTTAGTTATACGGTTACAGATTACAGTGGCCCCAATGGACATACCAATGGTAGATGTAACTCAATGAATAAGAAAGTAAATGTTATGAGTGATCTCTAATGATCATGTATATTGACGTAGTATTCTGAGCGTGATGCAAGTAAGTCTGGATGAGCCTACCATTAGGCAATTGGCCGTTGTTTCGCTCTGTGCTATGGCGTGTAACGACAACAGGATACGTCTAATAACGTACCTACATATTATAGTGATTAGTGATACTTAGTACTATACATATTAATACTTATTAACTTGTTGTATATAAATTTAAGTACCTATATAGCTATGCCCGATATGCGTTGCAGTGCCACGTGAAGTAAAAAGAAAACACTTAAAATAAGTGTAATGCATTCGATATGAATGTTTATTGCCAGAACTTTTGTAGGCGTTCTTTTAAAATACCCTTTCAAAGTTTTATCACAATGGGACCAATAGTTTCGTAAAGAAGATGATAAACATACAGACATTGCTTTTAATTATTGTATATATTATTGCTATCATTATCTTTAGTAGGTAACAATAGTTCTCAAGTTTACCAATCGATAATACTGTATTAGTTCTAGTTACGTGACCAAATAAATTTATCTTTGTTACACAGTTAAGCTTATTTGTATGTAAATAAATATCATGGAATTTAAGGAGGGACCTATGTGAGAATATACATATATTTGTTATACCTACTACCTACATATACCTATATACTGCTCAAAGTACCTACTATGCTAAAAACGCCCATTTGATTTAATCTGCGATCTTAGATATTGTTTTTTTAATAGCCGATACAAGGAAAATAATAAAACTGTACCACGTTTACACCACGCCACCTAGTCCCAAACTAAGCAGAGCTTATACTATGGGTACTAGACAACTGATATAAACAAATAGCTTTATATTATTGTTTTGTAAATACACATATAGATAGCATCCAAACTACGAAACAAATACAATCATACAAACATTTGGTTCGACCCGTGATCACAGACACAGCAGTCGCGTAACATAGCGACGTGTACTGAACTAAGGTGTTACATATTACTTTACCTGTTCTTTGTCGGGCAGTGACGAGCAACGGATGTGCGATGTCGCCGCCCTCCAGCTGCATAAAGATGCGACTTGGCCATTGGCCCTGGTCATCCACCTAGCCAGGAGTAAATAATGTTAATATTTTTAAACATAATTATATATACTAGCTGAACCACGCAACCTCGTCAGCGTCTCCGATTGCCCGTGGAGTTATTTCATTTTATTTTTTTATGTAAGGGCCTGCCAAAATGACTCTACTCAGCCTGATGTAAAAGCAAAAGCAGAATCCAAGAGTGGTGGTCATCATACTCATTGCAAATGCAGACAATGCGACAATGCTGCATGGTGACCCACACCATGGCGTGGCGGCCTAGTGATGCTTCTGCATCATTGGGCCTCCGGTCTCGCACTCACGAACGAAACACGCCAGCATTGCTGCTGTCATTTTACGTAGATCTTATGTGCGAGGGTAGTACCGCCCCGGTCGAGCCGGCACAACCGTGCCGAAATCAGCGTGGCTCTACTACCACGTTATGTTGTAACAGTGGTGGCAAATTTGTTTACCAGGCCCAAGGGTATGGTGTGCCAACATCAAAACATAGACATATAGTGTCGCGGATTTCTTTTAGATCTTTTAAAGGTGAACAAATCTTTCCTATATTGTTTTTGTGAAACCGTTTACGCAGCGCACGCTATGGAAGCGCTCAAAAAGAATAATTTTCTCCCGTTTTGGCAAGATTTCTCATTGATACTCCGCTCCTTTTGGTCGTAGCGTGATGATGTATAGCCTTCCTCGACATCTAATAATATTCATTTCTTTACATTTACGACATTTTAGATTTACAATTTTTGCTTATAGCTATATAAGATACAATCGCATCCTATGTAAAAGTATTATAAATCACACCTAAAGTGGCTCCTTTGGACTAACAGTGAAATATTTTTTCAAATCGGTCCAGTATTTCCTAATATTAGCGCGTTCAAATGAAGAAACTCTTCAGCTTTATAATATTAAGATTTATAATACAAACATTTGGTTTGACTCGGAAATCGAACCCGAGACCTCAGTACAACAATCCAATACGCTACAATCTCGTCACATGGAAGCTTAGGTACACCCGTTATTGTTCTATCTAGTTCGCTTAAAACTTAACTAATTTTCATATTAAAAGATAAGATCTCAAGTCATATCTATTTTATTTACAACAGATATGCTAAAACTAAAAAATAAATCAACAATATCTTTTTTTTTTATGGAATAGGCCGGCAAACGAGCAGACGTATCGCCTGATGGTAAGCGATCACCGCCGCCCATGGGCACCTGCAACACCAGAAGCGTCACAAGAGCGTTGCCAGCCTTTTGGGAATGGGGGGAAGGGTATGGGCCTCCGGTATCCTCACTCACTCGGTGAAACACAGCGCAAGCACTATTTCACACCGGTTTTCTGTGAGGCCGTGGTATCACTCCGGTCGAGCCGGCCCATTCATGCCGAAGCGTGGCTCTCCCACGGTTATATCTAAATGTAAAGAGCTCAGTGCGGGCCAATCGCAGCGCCGAACGCGGTCACCATTGTACTCTGTGGCGGTCACCGTCGAGAGCAAGTTGATTTTAAATAAACTCGCACTAGGCCTTTTAGGGTGTTGCTTATCTGCACGACACTCACCAGTAAACAAAATTTTCTGTCGTTTGCAAGCTACTCGTTTTCCCGTTTTCGTTTTTTTTTATGAGAAACATGTAAATTAGGAGACAGATCGGCTATAGGCGATGCGTAGACATGCTTAGGGTACCCTATAGCACAAAAATTATATGTAATGAAGATTTTTCGTGTTTTTATATTGCTCAAAATATTTTTAATTTTGCATTTTTGCCAGACGTCACACGCCGGCCCAATTTGTATTCATTAATCTTGGATTAAAAATCTCACATATTTCTTATTTAAATGAATCACAGTCATAATGTATACCTAGCTGACCCACGCAACGTCGTTTACGTCTCCTATTGCCCGTAGCGTAAAAAAATTCCCCCGTTTTTGTAACATTCTTCATTGGTGCTCCGCTCCTATTGGTCTTAGCGTGATGATATATAGCCTATAACCTTCCTCGATAAATGTACTATCCAACACTGAAATAATTTTTCAAACCGGACCATTAGGTTCCTGAGATTAGCGCGTTCAAACAAACAAAATCTTCAGCTACTAGCTGACCCCGCAAACGTTGTTTTGCCATAAAAATAAATTGGGGTATAAAAAATAGATGGTGGTCGATTCTCAGACCTACCCGATATGCACACCAAATTTTAAAAAAATTGGTCCAGCCGTTTCAGAGGAGTATGGTAACTAACATTGTGACAAGTATTTTATATAGAAGATAGATAAGTATAGATTAAGCACGATATTGCAACAAGCAACCTACCTCAGATGAAATATCTAGTCTCTCGACTCTCATGATGCTCGTCGAGTATGCTAGAATAATAACGATCATCCCGTCTGTTTGTAAAAAGCTAACTTAGTTTATCTGTCTCATTAACATCTGATAAAAAATCTATAAGTACATAAGTGTAACGTGTGTACAAAAGTGTAAGTACCTTCTGAATTACTTTTAGGTAAGCATTGCATCTGCTGAAGAGCTGGTAGTTACGAGCTGCGAAACATGCTCAGTGTTCACAGCCAAAAAGTATTTATTTTTTAACTAATCAAGATTAAATAGCCTGCTCTTTTTTTGAAGTCGGTTAAAAACCTATGCCTTAAGCGTTTATTTAGTGTCTTTGTAAATAATACGTACGTTTGCAACATTGTTAAACAGTGAATTTGTGCGTAAACTGTAGTCGATTCATACAAACAATAATAACAAGGTCATGTCTACAGATAGTGCGTTGGTTCCTGGTCTTTTTGTAACACGTTTGTGTATAAAAGTTTAGCTCAGTCCAATCAAACTTACCGGCGTAAACTCTAGTATGTACTCGACGGACGCGTCCACCACCAACACGTGGGTTTCCTCGAAGCTCAACCTGTTATGAAACACCGTATTTTCATCATTCATCTATGCTTGTGTACAATTTAAGTTAGAAGGATATTCATGGCCACTTAGAAAAACAACATTGATTAATTTCTCACTGTCTTCTAATAACGGAGACGTTGAGGTTGGCGAGCACAACTCCTGCGAGGAGCAGCTGCGACACGGCGACAGCACACACGCGCATCTTACACACACAACACAGTTAAGCACACATCACACATCAACAGGGGCCACTGTGTTCCAACAACTACAGGTGGTGTTCACTGAGCAGGCGTCCCGCGAAAACCACCGCCCGAACCATCGTTATCTGGCTATCTTGGTATTGGAGTGATAAGCCGATATAGATGTGAATCATTGAGCGATTTCAGCGAACGACGCACGAGTATATGGGCCGAACAACGCTTGAGGTCAACATTTAAAAAGATAATGTCGCGAATATATAACTCTTTAACCTAAACACTGATAAACATGCGCTTTAATTGTATGTTTACTAGATAGTACCTACCTAACGTTCGTGTGGACCATGAGCCAACGTGGATCGTTTATTTTTAACCGACTTCAAAAAAGTAGGTGGTTCTCAATTCGACTGTATTTTTTTAAATATTTTTTACCTCATAACTTGCGACTGGGTAAACCGATTTTGATGATTCTTTTTTTATTTAAAAGCTGGTGCTTCCCGTGTGGTAAATTTGGTCCAGATTGAAGTCGTTTTTTTTTGTTAAAATTTGTGATTATATTATTTCATAACAACAGTATAAAAGCTAATACCGGTATTAATATTTGTCTGGTCGGGGAACGAATCCAGTCACTACTGGAACAGGATGGTATCCCTTTGTAAAAAAACTAACTGTGGGAAGAGCAGACAGGGTGTTACGGGATCAAGGTCTCGCTATCAATTAATTCACTATTATTGCTTCAACAAATCAATATTCATTGTCTTCATTGTCGCTCATATGAGTCGTGTGCGACTCTCAGCCAGTCACGGAGGTTGTTCTTCTTAAGGTAATACTTGATATCTTCAGGTAACTCTTCTAGAAAGTAATATCTTGACTATTAGTAGTTCAGGCAGCCCTTATCTCCTACTATAAGCAACAAGTTTTCTGTTCTCGTTAAATTATCTGGATCACAATGTCGTTACCTTTAACTCTGAGCCAAGAGTCCCTGAATACTCCGGCCTACTGAAATAGGAGGTACACCCACACAAAAAACTAGCTGATCCGGCGAACTTAGTACCGCCATATTACATATCTGTCTCAGCTTTCCACAGGCAGTGTACAGTCGCGGACTAAAAAAAAGGCTTTTCCCGTTATCTTTTGTTTTTTCTTTCTAGCAAAAAAAGAATGAATAAAATCGGACTTTGTTATTGAATTACAACTAAGTACATATTTTGATTTCATTCCCTCTCTCCAGGAAACTGTGCTGAATTTCGGGATAAAAAGTATCCCATGAACTCATAGTATGAACTAAAATCATGCCAAGTGTCATTTAAATCCGTTCAGTAGTTTCGGTGTGATGCGCGGCCAAGATACAGACAGAGAGACAGACAAAATGAAAAAAATTACAGTTTTGGCTTCAGTATCGATTATAGAGAGCCCTCCAAAAAACATTTTCAAAATATCTTTAATGTACAGAATTGGACCTGTTACATTTTTATTATAAGTATAGACGATAGATATTTCTTTTAATTTTCCCATTTATTTTTCTTACTTAGTAGGTACTTAGTATATGTATCATTATTTATTGAAATTGGGAATAAGATAACGTAAGTAACCAGTGCGTTATTTTATTTTAATAAATGGTGCCCAGATGATATTTGTACAATGACGGGCATTCTGTCCTAGTCTCCCTTCCATTCTAGTGGTGTGGTGGTTCTAGTATGCCAGCTAAGTTATATACATTTACTTTTGTAATATACAAAACGAAATCTATGGTTTAAATTTGCTTACAACTGATTTAAATACACATTTTTTTTTGTAAATTCATACATAACGAAATGAACTCCAAAATAAATACTTGCAGATGAAACCAAAATGTATTTATTAAGAGAACCCGAGACCTTAAGTGCAGCAGCCGCGTAGCACGCTACCACTGCACCACCGAGACAGCTCGCTAGCTACAAATGCTAGCTTGGTAGCTTGCGGATTCGTTTTTCCCACGCCACGGCCTAGTTACTGATGGTTACTTTGTGAGGTGAAGTTGTCGGTGTATTGTCAAAAACGCTGTCCTTATAACATATCTAATCGCGTGTGAGTAAATAGGTTCAACAGCACCGGCCGACAGGAAAGAGATTAATAAACTAGTACTACTAATATATTTGGAGTTAAGATAGGGATAACGAAGCAGCGCAGTGTGTCAGCGCAGATATCGCGTTTATGATATTGTATTACATCGCCCGCTATCGTTCATATCAACTTGTTTTCTTGGATGTAATCTATTTTCGTGCTGAATATGTATATATGTTTGTTACGGAAAATCTATAAATCTAAATAGGGAAAGCTATTTTTAGGGTTTCGTTAGTAAAAATACCCCTCACAGGTTGCCCTTTGTCAGTCACAGTTGATTGACTATCAATTGGTATCCTGTGATTCTGAATCTGATCAGAAAAAATCCATTTCATAGAAGAATAATTCATTTGGGACAGTTTTTTTTTTAAGGAGTTGGTCTAAGATCCGACCCTAGATCGACCTTCACCGAGCTGATAATGGAATAAAAATTAGTTTATAATAAATTCAGTAATTTAAAAACATATTGCTGCACGTTTGGCCTAGTAGTTTAACGGTCACCACGCCGTTACCTACTTCGCCAAGTGTCGTGGGTTCAAATCCCACGTAGAACAACACTTTGTGTGATCCACAAATTGTTGATCTGAATCTGGGTGTTATTTGTGTCCGTTTCATGTATGTTTGTAAAGTCCCCCGCGACACAGGATTTATTCCTAGTGCGAGAGTTGTCTTTTTAAGAAAATATAAATATAAAGAAAACATATTAAAAATGGAATTTCTCTAACATCATAATAATCAGTTGAATAATCGTATTAAGATTAGTTTAATACACACATCAAAAGTGTCTAGGGATCAACATATGTGTCTAGGGATCAACATATATTTTTGCAATAACTTTTCTCCTGATTGATATTAATTAAAATTTTCTTTAAGGATTCATCAAATAAAGTGTTTTCGTTTGTCACAGTAACGATAAACCAAGTCACCTTTGCATTAATAAAGAAATTTGCCATTTTCCTAATAAAAGGATTTTTGACATTTGAACCACTAACATTAAAGTTCGAAAAAAAAAGACTGAAATAACAGTTTTCTTTAAAATTTTATTAGGTAACTTAAACAATTAATAATCCGTGTTTCTACCGCGAACACTAACAACACAAGAACATCGGTTTGGCATACTCAAAATGAGTTCATCCAAATCACGCTGTGGAATGGCCGCCCATGTTCGTTGCAACAACAAAAAAAGGTCTTCTTGCGACTGGATACCCTCCATATTCGGCAGAGCTCTTCTCTGTAGCATATCCCATGCATGCTCAATCGGGTTCAAGTCTGGCGACTGAGCAGGCCAGGGCCAAAGCCACATCTCAATCTCAAGAAATCCGCATAAAAATGCTTGATCCCTAGACACTTTTGATGTGTGTATTTAAGTAATTTTAAACAACTACAAAGGAATATAGTATCTAGCGCATACCTTTAGATTTTCTTGATGTTGCAATCTGTAATGTTTAAATACGTTATCTCATTAACCCGTTATACTATCTTCCTACATCTAAGATTCCCTTTTAGTGATGTTACCCCACTTCACGAGTTATCCGATAGGTTTAATGAAGCTTGTCTCTTTATACTCAGAGATGGAAATGTTTTCATTTGACTAAAACCTGGCGAACTTCGTACCGCCATATATACATATCTGTCTCAGCTTCCCACAGCCAGTGTACACTCGCGAACAAAAAAAAGACTTTTTCGTTATCAATTTAATTTTTCTTGTACACAAACTTTGTCCTCCAATAAGGAACACATCAAAAAATATATATTTAATTTGGTGCAGCCGACCGGAAGTTATGCGCGTACATACATTTCGGCAATTCATTTTTATATATATATAGATGATACACGAACAGAAACAGTATAATATTGTTTACGAAGTATATCATACTGCATTCATTGATAAATAGTGATGAGCTTTATATCCGTATGAGTATCTGCACCAGTATCTGAAGGTGAAAATAGGGGATTATCCGTTCCTTCTTGGCTATAAGTATTTGATCGTTTTTATGACGACACCTTTCAATTATTTTTTAATTATTGAAATTCTCACGCGTACTTTAATTATTAATATGTTTTGATTTTGGTCTTAACATATGAACTCAGAAAAACTAACGTATTTACGTACTTTAATAATTCGTGACCTTATTAGTCTACATACAAGGTGTATTTCCAGCAAAAACAATTAGCGAAACCATGACTTTTCCGGACTATTTTCCTAAAGAATTTTTTATAAATGAATTTCGAAATCCAAACTACTAATTCTCTTTTTTTTTTTTTTTTTTTTTTTATGTATGGCTCGCCAAAATGACTCTACTCTGCCTGATGGAAAGCATAAGCAGAATCCAAGAGTGTCGGTCACCATACTCACTGCGAATGCAGACAATGCAGTATGGCGACCCACACCATGGCGGCCTAGTGATGCTTCTGCACCTTTTAGTCTAGTCAACAAGTATGGAACTTGTTGACTAGACTATTTGGGCCTCCACTCGCACTCACCAACGCTACTACTACCTACACTACCTATAAAAGACTCTGACCACTGTTCGTATGATCTGATCTTTAGGTTCATCTGGTAACGCTGTTTCTTTGGGAAAGTTATTCAGATTGACGAGCTGAAGTATGATTATGCTTTTGTTTTAGTTTTAGACACACCTTTTATAATATTTTAGCGATCCGTCACATCACTCTTGTTAAATAAAATTCGATGCCGTAAACCAGCTGCTTAAGATTCGAAATAATAGACATATTATATATAATGGTAAAATAATTTATTAGGTCGAGTGTGTATTGTTTGTACGGTGTGTGGTGTGTGTGTGTGGCATGTGTGGTGGGTGTGGTGTGTGTGGTGGGTGCGGTGTGTGGGTGCGACGTCAGGGCCGGCGCGAGTAGCGCAGCCCCACTTGGTCCACGGCGCGCTGCACGGCCGCGAGGCACGCGTCCAGCTGCGAGCGGCTGTGGGACGCGCACAGGCAGAACCTACGCAAAACAGACACCCTTAGCATTCATGTTCAGGTTATAGAGTCGACATGGAAGTAGATAATAATAATAATAAACTTTATTTCTTTCACAACAATATGGCTTAATAGTAGGTACAATAGTGACTTGGCCTCCGGATTCCACCTTTGTGAAAGACTGGTGCCTGAAATCTATATATTATAAACGCGAAAGTTTGTAAGTATGGATGGATGGATGGATGTTTGTTACTCTTTCACGCAAAAACTACTAAACGGCTTTGTATTTTGAGAATAGCAGTCGCAACTTCTGGTTATCACTCCACCGATTTAAAGTAATACCAATATTATTTGGATGTTTTAGGTTAGTATGTACCTTATCCGCGCCTGGTTGAGGGGCGTGGCGGGGAAGCCCACGCCCACTGCTGCGATGCCGCTGTCCGTGAGGCGCTCCACGGTGGCCGCCATCTTGCTGAACGTGTACACTAGCATAGGAACCACGGGGGAATCCTTATGCCCGTATATTACCACGCCCATTTCGCGTAACCTGCAAAGTGCAATACGAATTCATGAAATACAATGGGTTACCCTCGAAGATCGTCCGTACTACATTATATAATGTTAAGAGAGTAAATTAAAAAGTATATTCTATAATATGGAATGATCATGGAACGATGCAACCTGATTCAGACGTACTAATTTAACGTGTAATAGTTATTTAAAAGGCGTTTGATATCGAAGATCTCCTTACAACACATTTTCATGAAATAATAATAACGTTAGCTTTAATCTGATTAGTTGATTTCTATTCTACAATGTTTTAACACATTCTATAAGTAGGTGTTAATAAAGTAAACATATGAAAGTCCATACTGTTGATTAACGTGTAAGGGGTGTAGCGCAGGGCACTCTACTTGGCCCAAATCGTCCAAAGGAGGTTGTTCGATACCAATTCGTCTATTAGTGTACGCTCTGGAAATGTACCTCCATTGTGATATGCTCTAAGGTAAATGTAACTTGTAGTGACATTTTAGGTTATGTCAAGTTTGTCAATGTCGGAAAATATGTAACACGTGCAGACGATTCTTGGCGCAGGCCTCCCTAGCTGTTCGGCAATCAGATTGAAGGGTGCTGTCGCGCGTCTCAACCCGTTTATAGATTCGGCCGGATTGCTTCGGGTGGGAGGAAGATGCGCAATGCGAGTCTGCGGTATTTGGCTAGTCTGTCTATCCACTAAGGCGGCACACCTCGGGCTTGTTGCTGACCTTCCGATGGAAGCGTGTATAGCGTGCTTGGACAGATTTTTCTCCAGAAGGGGACTGCCAGCACTAATTCATTCCGATACTTCGTAGGTGCAGAATACTTGCGAGATGTAATTAGGTTTCTAAATGATAACAAGGTGGATATTGGCACAGCCCTCTCCCGTCGGGGTATAGAATTGACCTTCAGTCCTCCAGATGGCCCACTGGGGCGGGATTTTTTGAAATCGTAGTTAAGTCAGCTAAGACGCATTTAGGGCGTATAGTCGGTCAGACCGCGCTGACATTTGAGGAATTCGCAACGTTATCTCGCCTGCCTGTAGATTAGGGAACAGGTACGGACCTGTTCGGGCGGGTGACTGTTCGATACCAATTAGTCTGTTTGGTGTACGCCCTGGAAATGTACCTCCATTGTAATATGCTCTAATTAAAGTAAAAGTAACTTGTAGTGACATTTTAGGTTAGGTCAAAGTTGTCAATGTCGGAAAATATGTAACACGTACGGACGTGTCTTGGCGCGGGCCTGTCCAATAATTGTTAAAATCCTCCCTAGATGTTCGGTAATCATAATAATTCGCTATGGGAGTGTTGGTTCAGTGTTTGATAGCTGTATGCCTGCGGAGGCCTATCAAAATAAATGTAAATGTCTCGGTCGCGAACGGTCCTGGCGCGATATAATTAATGGTAAATTAAAGGTTAATTAGCTTCGGTGAGGTGTGTACCTGTTGCGGAAGTAGTGCGTGTTGTGGCGCAGCTGCAGCACGCGCGCGCGGCCCTGGGGCGTGTCGAGCGCGCGCATGGCGCACACGATCTGCTGCGCCACCGCCGGCGCCATGGCGTGCGCGTACGTGTGTGGTGAGGTGTGTACCTGTTGCGGAAGTAGTGCGTGTTGTGGCGCAGCTGCAGCACGCGCGCGCGGCCCTGGGGCGTGTCGAGCGCGCGCATGGCGCACACGATCTGCTGCGCCACCGCCGGCGCCATGGCGTGCGCGTACGTGTGTGGTGAGGTGTGTACCTGTTGCGGAAGTAGTGCGTGTTGTGGCGCAGCTGCAGCACGCGCGCGCGGCCCTGGGGCGTGTCGAGCGCGCGCATGGCGCACACGATCTGCTGCGCCACCGCCGGCGCCATGGCGTGCGCGTACGTGTGTGGTGAGGTGTGTACCTGTTGCGGAAGTAGTGCGTGTTGTGGCGCAGCTGCAGCACGCGCGCGCGGCCCTGGGGCGTGTCGAGCGCGCGCATGGCGCACACGATCTGCTGCGCCACCGCCGGCGCCATGGCGTGCGCGTACGTGTGTGGTGAGGTGTGTACCTGTTGCGGAAGTAGTGCGTGTTGTGGCGCAGCTGCAGCACGCGCGCGCGGCCCTGGGGCGTGTCGAGCGCGCGCATGGCGCACACGATCTGCTGCGCCACCGCCGGCGCCATGGCGTGCGCGTACGTGTGTGGTGAGGTGTGTACCTGTTGCGGAAGTAGTGCGTGTTGTGGCGCAGCTGCAGCACGCGCGCGCGGCCCTGGGGCGTGTCGAGCGCGCGCATGGCGCACACGATCTGCTGCGCCACCGCCGGCGCCATGGCGTGCGCGTACGTGTGTGGTGAGGTGTGTACCTGTTGCGGAAGTAGTGCGTGTTGTGGCGCAGCTGCAGCACGCGCGCGCGGCCCTGGGGCGTGTCGAGCGCGCGCATGGCGCACACGATCTGCTGCGCCACCGCCGGCGCCATGGCGTGCGCGTACGTGTGTGGTGAGGTGTGTACCTGTTGCGGAAGTAGTGCGTGTTGTGGCGCAGCTGCAGCACGCGCGCGCGGCCCTGGGGCGTGTCGAGCGCGCGCATGGCGCACACGATCTGCTGCGCCACCGCCGGCGCCATGGCGTGCGCGTACGTGTGTGGTGAGGTGTGTACCTGTTGCGGAAGTAGTGCGTGTTGTGGCGCAGCTGCAGCACGCGCGCGCGGCCCTGGGGCGTGTCGAGCGCGCGCATGGCGCACACGATCTGCTGCGCCACCGCCGGCGCCATGGCGTGCGCGTACGTGTGTGGTGAGGTGTGTACCTGTTGCGGAAGTAGTGCGTGTTGTGGCGCAGCTGCAGCACGCGCGCGCGGCCCTGGGGCGTGTCGAGCGCGCGCATGGCGCACACGATCTGCTGCGCCACCGCCGGCGCCATGGCGTGCGCGTACGTGTGTGGTGAGGTGTGTACCTGTTGCGGAAGTAGTGCGTGTTGTGGCGCAGCTGCAGCACGCGCGCGCGGCCCTGGGGCGTGTCGAGCGCGCGCATGGCGCACACGATCTGCTGCGCCACCGCCGGCGCCATGGCGTGCGCGTACGTGTGTGGTGAGGTGTGTACCTGTTGCGGAAGTAGTGCGTGTTGTGGCGCAGCTGCAGCACGCGCGCGCGGCCCTGGGGCGTGTCGAGCGCGCGCATGGCGCACACGATCTGCTGCGCCACCGCCGGCGCCATGGCGTGCGCGTACGTGTGTGGTGAGGTGTGTACCTGTTGCGGAAGTAGTGCGTGTTGTGGCGCAGCTGCAGCACGCGCGCGCGGCCCTGGGGCGTGTCGAGCGCGCGCATGGCGCACACGATCTGCTGCGCCACCGCCGGCGCCATGGCGTGCGCGTACGTGTGTGGTGAGGTGTGTACCTGTTGCGGAAGTAGTGCGTGTTGTGGCGCAGCTGCAGCACGCGCGCGCGGCCCTGGGGCGTGTCGAGCGCGCGCATGGCGCACACGATCTGCTGCGCCACCGCCGGCGCCATGGCGTGCGCGTACGTGTGTGGTGAGGTGTGTACCTGTTGCGGAAGTAGTGCGTGTTGTGGCGCAGCTGCAGCACGCGCGCGCGGCCCTGGGGCGTGTCGAGCGCGCGCATGGCGCACACGATCTGCTGCGCCACCGCCGGCGCCATGGCGTGCGCGTACGTGTGTGGTGAGGTGTGTACCTGTTGCGGAAGTAGTGCGTGTTGTGGCGCAGCTGCAGCACGCGCGCGCGGCCCTGGGGCGTGTCGAGCGCGCGCATGGCGCACACGATCTGCTGCGCCACCGCCGGCGCCATGGCGTGCGCGTACGTGTGTGGTGAGGTGTGTACCTGTTGCGGAAGTAGTGCGTGTTGTGGCGCAGCTGCAGCACGCGCGTGCGGCCCTGGGGCGTGTCGAGCGCGCGCATGGCGCACACGATCTGCTGCGCCACCGCCGGCGCCATGGCGTGCGCGTACGTGTGCGCGTGCCCCGCCGCGCGCACCCACGACGTCAGCCGCTTGGACCCTGCACGCCCACAGCGACACCCGTTAAACTCCTCCTCACACTTATTGCGACCGACTCGATAGGTTATACGTAGAGCCGCTCTGATTTCAGTACGAACGTAAAGTAACACCATTCGTGCTGTCGTGTTTCGTTGGTGAGTGCGAGACCGGAGGCCCAATGATGCAGAACTAGGCCGCCATAGTGTGGGTCACCGTGCTGCGTTGCCGCATTCGCAATGAGTATTGTGACCACCGCTTTTGAATTCTGCTTATGCATTCCATCATACAATAAAGTCATTTTGGCAGGGCCATACATAAAATAACTCAAGAACCCACGCTTCCCATTATATTGCGTAAAGCAAATTATCATGCATATTATATATTAATAGTAATACTATTTCTTTTCAGCGCAAATAAGTAATTTATTCATATGTTTGTTCTAAAGTTTAACATTTAATTTCTGAAAATGAATAAGTTTATGAAAATCTATATATTAATACTGGAAGCATTTAAAAAAAAATATGAAAGAGGAGTATGAGCAGAAAGCTAAAAATTATGTTTTTTTTTAGTATTGTTACTTCAAGTAACATAATATTTCTTTTTTCTTTTTTTTTTTAAAGACAACTCCCGCATTAGGAATATACCTGTGTCGCAGGGACTTTACAATTAAATATAAAACGGAAACACCCAGACTCAGAACAACAAAGTGTTGTCCCATGTACGATTTGAACCCACAACACTTGGCGAATTGGAAAGCGACGTGACGACCGCCTAAACCACTAGGCCAACCGTGCAGTCGAAATTTACATCAAATGTTTTAATTGAACCTATGTAAATAACAAAGTTACCGGCGATGTATCCGCCGGCAGCTCCGAAGCTCTTGGTGAAGGTGCCCATGAGCACATCGACGTCGTTGGGGTCGACCCCCGCGTAGTCCGTGACCCCCCGCGCGCGGGACCCCAGCGCGCCGATGGAGTGCGCCTCGTCCAGGTACAGCTGCAGCCCCAGCCGCTTCTTCAGCGCCACCAGCGCCGCCAGCGGGCAGATCGAACCTTCCATACTGTACACGCCTTCTACTACCTGAAATATTTTACAACAATGGATACAGTAACAAGGGATTTTAAGATTTGGGTTTGCAAAAAACTAATCAGGAACTATCTTTCTAGCCTTTATTTACCACAAGACTATTTCGAGTAGGATACTATTTTCAACTGTTTTTACTTGAATTTTAATTTTTACACGAGGCAACCGGTTTGAACCCGCAATTCTGAGAACGAACTGAATTCCAAAGTTCAACTAGTTATAAGTGTATCTGAGGACGGTGACTTTCCAGTAACAATTGCCATAAATGTTCAAACGACCGGCCAGGGCTTAACGTACTCCATACTCTTTATGTTAATAAGCTGTTAATAAGATTTTTGTGAAACCCAACAAAAGGTTTGGGCCGAACCCGGGAACGCAAACCGAGACCTATTAATCAGCAGCTACATACGTTAACCGATAGACTAACAAAGTAGTCAAAATGGTTAGTGACCACTGTCGCACTGTGCTTAAATTAAGCAGACAATAATAACAAATTTTAACAAAAAAAACCGACTTCAATCTGGCCAAATTATACTGGGACCACACGGGGAGCACCAGTTTACAAATAAAAAAATAATACAAAATTTTAACAAAAAACAATCGACTTCAAGAACGACCGAATTGAAATGGGCCGATACGAGACTATTGAGTTATTCGTTAATTTGTCGCGCACATACTTAATGCAAATTGAAGACTTATATGGTTTTCTCATGGATGACATGTCAGAATTGGACCAAATTAAAATGGGACCACATGGGAAGCACCAGCTTTCAAATAAAAAAGAATCATCAAAATGAGTTCACCCAGTCCAAAGTTATGAGGTAACAAACATAAAAAAAACATACAATCGAATTGATACCCTCCTTTTTTTGAAGTCGGTTAAGTAGTGGCAAAGTGAATTAGGAGGACTCACGATAACGATTTTGCGCCACTTGCCCTCGGCGAGTGCCTGGCGCGCGAGCCGCTCGAGGTGGCGCACGTCGTTGTGGCGGAACACGCGCACCGTGGCGCGCGCCAGGCGCATGCCCAGGATCAGCGACGCGTGGTTGTTGGCGTCGCTCAGCACCAGCGCGTTCGCGCCCAGCAGCCCCGGCAGCGCCAGCGTGTTGGTCGCGAACCCCATGCCCACCACGATCGCCGACTGCAACACGACCACCGTCAGACACACCCTACACGTGGCCTACACGAGCCACCGCGTCGTCGGAGCCTCACCTCCACGCCGAGGAACTGAGCCGTGGTGAGCTCGAGGTCGCGGTGCAGCTGCGTGTCGCCGAGCTCGGCGCGCGACGAGCACAGCGCGAGGCCGAGGCGGCGCGTGGCGGCGGCCACGTCGGCGTGCGTGCTGCCGCCCTCGCCCTCCGCGAAGCCGAGGTAGTTGTACGAGCCCAGGTTGATGCAGCGCCGCTTCGTACCTGTGAACCTGCAACCGTCACCAAATGGAACACTGCCGAAGAATGAACACTGTCGTTCTTTTTCTTTTCTTTTTTAAAAGACAACTCCCGCACTAGAAATAAATCCTGTGTCGCGGGGGACTTTACAAACATACATGAAACGGACACAAAGAACACCCAGACTCAGAACAACAATTTGTGGATCACACAAAGTGTTGTCCTGCGTGGGATTTGAACCCACGACACTTGGCGAAGTAGGAAACGGCGTGGTGACCGTTAAACCACTAGGCCAAACGTGCAACAATATCTCTACTAGCACTATACACGATCCGAGGCGATCTTTGATAACTTCGCCTTTTTCGACGTTGAAGTAAACTACAAGCGTTAATGGAAAGAGGACTAAAATATGTATTAGATTCTTTAGCCTAAGGTCGATTTGCCGTTAAATTATTTTTCATCCCACCAGCTCGTAAAGAGTATTTTGCCCTTCGATATCTGAGTGTAAAAGCCCTTTTTATTCGCTAGAGGATAAAGTAAATTTGAATTTAGAACATCATGTGCACTAAGCTTGTGAAGTCAAAACTTTATTAAACCTATTTACTTCTACCTCCAAGGTATCGAATTTATCATATATATTTTTTTATTTGTTAAAAACTCAGACTCGGAACCTTCTTGGTGTACTTTTTTTTTATTTGCTTTGCCAGCGCCATTTTCTTTTCACGTCATTTAGTCATTTCCGTGCTGAGGTGGGATGAAAAGTTACGTGTTGCACTCGAGTGCAATTTCTTTTTACCTAGTGCTCTTTTGATTCCCTCGCTGACGCTCAGGATTCTAATTTTTTAATCACTCGCTGCGCTCGTGATTCAATTTTAGAATCCTTGGCTTGCTCGTTCATCAAAATTAAGCCGCGGTTAAAAAGCAACTTTGCACTCTTGTATAACAAATAACTATTAATTTTAAGGGACACAAGTGTATTAAGGGACAAAGTAGATTATGACATTCTCATATTAGATGTATTAGAACAGCTGCAAGATGGTTAAAAAATTTACAACAAGAAACATAAAAAACAAATTGTACACTATTTCTAATTTACGTAAACAGTTAAAATTACTTCCATCCGTATTCTCCATTAAACACACATATTTTATAAGATAAAAACTTATTGTTTTTGATCAATAAAATGTGTTTGTTGAATTTTGAATGCTACATCAGAAAAAAAAACAAGTTACAGGATACTTGAAAAGACAAAAATGAAAAAAAAGGAACAATAAACAACGTGATATTTTCAAGTTTGAGTTCAGTTTCTCTGAGTTTTCAACTCAAAACTGAGATTTTGTTGAAATTGTAAAATTACACATTGTTTTATCGCTTGTTCTAAATAATATCAGAATATTTCCTACACAACGACTACAAACACATAAATAAATCCGGATAGTTATCAACAGGTAGATAGATACATCAACGACTAAACCACGGACAGTATCCTACTTTAAACCCGCAGGGTGATGCCGTTAGTGTCAACAGTCGCTAACCTCAGAGGCAATTTTCTGATCATATTATTAATATTAAGAAGTAGTGTAGTTGACGCTAGACGGGGTCAGTCTGCGTGTCAGCAACAGACCAGTGTGGTACCTCAAGTTCCAGTTATTAGCGCGGGGTTGGCGGGGGTGGCGGGGGTGGCGGGGTGCCGCGGGGTCGGCGGGGGGCGCGGGGTCGGCGGGGGGCGCGGCGCGGGCACGTCTGTGCACAACTACTTCTCAGTACGTGGCCTATGTGGGTACGCTGTTGGTCGGACCAGTACAAACCTACTTACTGCCAAGTACGTTTGACTCACATCATTACACACAGAACTCACAGTTATGCACAATGGTACACCGAAAGGAATCAGCATCTTAGTCACTTGTACTCAAAAGCATTCTACACAGAGAAATCATAACTAAAAAAAGAATTATACTCGCATCTCTTTACAACAGTATTTAAGTAAATTGTATAAAACCATCCTTAAAATATAGGTTTCTCGGAGAAAATTCGAGATTTAAGGTAAATCGAAACGAGAACGATTTCTTATTACGAGAATTGACCTCCAGTAATACGTAAAAGAGATTTTGATCTGTTAATCTCATAGCAATGTTGGATTTTTAAATACGTTCATTTTATAAGTGAATGATGTTATTACTGTACGTTTATAAGACACTAGCGACCCGCCCCGGCTTCGCACGGGTGGATTTCAGATGCCCACGCCGACGACACGATTCGTGCATTTTAAGTCTGTAATATCTTCGAATATGTTCATTTAAATTAGATACTGTAAAGGACCATTTTAGTCTATATTAAATGCACAATGTATTTAATTTACTTAATTGTATAAGGATTCATTCTGTATTGCTTAAAATCACTTCGTAAATAAGCCATTATTTCTCGTAAAAAGAAAGGAATAAAAAATGGTTGTTGTGGGTTATCCCTAAGAGATAGACATATACCGTCGCGGACTTTTTTGTAGTACTTTTTAAGGTGTACAATACTGTAGTACATTATTTTGATCTATCTCGTAGGGTGCAACCAGCGTTTGCAATGTAAGCGCAAAAAAATGTGTTTATTTGCTACATCACATTAGAAATCTCGAAAATTAACAGTGTTCCCATACTATATTATGCATTTATTATACATAAAAACCTTCCTCTTGAATCACTCCATCTATTAAAGAAACCCGCATCAAAATCCGTTCCGTAATTTTAAAGATTTAAGCAAACAAAGGGACATAGGGACAGAGAAAGCGACTTTGTTTTATACTATGTAGTGATGCAGTATTTCTCCCTGCAGATAAAAAGTTAGTACTCACTATAAAGTCTAATACAATTTATTAGCAAAATCATAGGACTTAATAACTTAATACTTGATTTATACTTGAATACTTGGTACTTGATTTATTCAGAACCATCTGAATTGTCAAGTTTATTGATTCATGAGAGAGTACCAACTCTCTCATGAATCAATAAACTTGACAATTTGTTGACTAGCTTTTTTTTTTTTTTTTTTTTTTTTTATGTTTGGCCCGCCAAAATGACTCTACTCTGCCTGATGGAAAGCATAAGCAGAATCCACGAGTGGTGGCCACCATACTCATTGCGAATGCAACAATGCAGCATGGTGACCCACACTATGGCGGCCTAGTGATGCTTGTGCATCTTTTAGTCTAGTCAACAAGTATGGAACTTGTTGACTAGACTAATTGGGCCTCCGGTCTCGCACTCACCAACGAAACACGACAGCACGAATGCTGTCATTTTACGTTGATTTTCTGTGCGAGGGTAGTACCGCCCCGGTCGAGCCGGCCCGTTCGTGCTGAAATCAGCGTGGCTCTACTACCTTTAAGCTTTGAAAAGAAATTCTAAAAACTTATCAAACGTACTAGTTGAACCATTTGTTTTTAAGTATCCGCCTGTGATGTACACTGGGCCCACTAAATCTTTCACCCAACTAACTTATATAATTATCTTTGAAAAACAAAATTCGCTCAACACATTCTTAAGGCTAATCATTTTCGAATTTTCCACAATCTTTTCGCCAAAGTTTTGTTATACGAGTATTTAAAATCTTGTGCATATATCACTACATACGGTACATACAACTATACAGTAGGTACCACTGCCTGAGCATTTTAAGGCAGAGGTTCTGTACATCAAGGCAATAATGTTTTCGTTTGGTTGAAGGAAAACCTATTCAACGTTCTTAGCTGTGGAAAAGATTCATCCGTGAGCAGTATGTACCTGAATGTCCAATTATGGTCATCGCTGCAACGCTCTTTGAGAACAACCTCGGCACCCGGTACCGAGCAGATCGGTCTGTTGAAGCAGTGCTTCACGCGCCGGTACACGTATCGTGAGAAGAACTGCTCGAACGGGTCGTATAATGGTGCGTAGCCCTGAAACACAAAATTTACTAAATTAATTTCGTGTAAATTAACAGTCCTTCAATGGACTACCCGTCCACGTGGATCTCGGCACCAGGGATGGATGTCTATGCTAACTAAATTCTAATAGGTCTTTACCTATGAAATTGCCGTTTTGTATGCAATAAGTGAAAGTACTTATTTTTTCAAAATTTTTTATTTCTGTTATTCGAAGTAATCACCCATGCAATCGACGCATCTTTGCCAACGCATTGGCAGTTTATTGATGCCCTTCTTGTAAAAATCAGCTGGACGGGAGGCAACAAACTCTTCAAAGGCATTTTGTACTGCCTCTCGGGAATTGAATTTTTACCCACTAAAAAGTTCTCTAAATTTTGGAAAAAGTAATAAACGGTAGGTGCAAGGTCTGGTGAGTATGGCGGATGAGGGAGAGCTTCCAACCCCAGCTCTTGCAGCTTGGAGACTGTCTGAACTGACAACATCATTTGGTACAGTTCGCAACAGACAGTCACAGAACAGAACAGAACAGAACAGACACCAGACCTTGCACCTACCGACTATTACTTTTCCAAAATTTAGACAACTTTTTAGTGGGTAAAAAATTCAATTCCCGAGAGGCAGTACAAAATGCCTTTGAAGAGTTTGTTGCCTCCCGTCCAGCTAATTTTTACAAGAAGGGCATCAATAAACTGCCAATGCGTTGGCAAAGATGCGTCGATTGCATGGGTGATTACTTCGAATCACAGAAATAAAAAAATTGAAAAAATAAGTACTTTCACTTGCATACAAAACGACAATTTCATAGGTAAAGACCTATTATTAACTCTATTTGTGAGCCCTATGCGTTTGATTCCAGTTAGTGCGATTTAATGTTTAACAAATGTATTCGAAAATAGAAATTTGACAACTAGGTGTCTCCAGATGAAGCGTCGCATGAATTTCCTGTCGTAGACCTGTACAGTTACCTGCTGTTATGTTGCTAAGAACTTATAATAGGTATCGAAAAAGTTTGGATTGTAATTAAGTCAATAAATAGGGTTTCCTACAGTAAGTAGTCAATGGGTTCGGGCATATATGTATATAATCTACTACATTGCTTTTCCTTTTTATCTACATTTTCTTTCGTTTCGACTGTGCTTGAGGTCTCGGGTTCGATTCCCGCGTTGGACTAAATGTTTGTATAATGTGCAAATAATATTTGTTTCGGAGTTTAACACCCAAATTATGTATGTTACATACATAAAAAAGTATATATGTATTTATATCAGTTGTCTAGTACCCATAATACAAGCTCTGCTTAGCTAGGGACTAGATGGCGTTGTGTGTTAAATGTCCGAAATATTTATTATTTTAGTATTTCTCATGTAACCTCGGAAGTGTCCAGGTTAGTGGAACTAACCATAGTTGTGTGAAATGTGGGAATATAATACGTCTGTCTATTTTGGATAGATAGCGTGAAGGTATGTACGTAAATATGTGGCTAATGCAGTTTCGGCAAGTGTAGTGCTGGCGTCCTGTTGTCATTTAGCTATGAGCGTTATCTAATCGGCACAATTACATTGACATAATCAATTTTTCGTAGGAAATAGTAAGTTAAATGTGTCAGGTCTAAATATACGCGTTTATCCGTTTTAATAATCAAAAGCCTTGTGAAAATTAGCATGGATGTATTACTCAACATGATTTTACAATCATCCTATGATTTATGAATTGTGATAGTAATATTTGTTGATAAGATATATAACAGTCAGCTAAGTAGAAACCGGACTGGAGTGGGATTTAATGTCATGCGACAGCTGATGTTACTTGTACATACGATCTACAAGATCATTCTAATACACAACACGTGTCTGAAAATGGCTCCGAGTATACGGCTGCTATGATGACATCATGCCTATCGCTGTCCACTCCTGGACATAAACCTCTCTAATCGTACAAAGTGCTTGAACATACTTATACAATCTAACACTAGCCTGCTGACCCGGCGAACTTCGCACCGCCGTACTTTTTTTCGTGAATATTTTCTCATACATTTTTTGTATTTAAACCCGTTTCAGATTCCCACGCACGGGTAGTCTGCAGTGAGTGGCGGACTTCGAAAATATAAAGCTTCCAGTTTTTTTATTTTCTTCTATACAATACTTGTCATGACAATAACAAACTCATAAAAGAATGAATTATCCAATTTGGTGCTGTCGATCGGAAGTTATGCGCGTACATACATTTCGATGATTCATTTTTATTTATATAGATAGATAGATATCTTTTTTCATATGGACAAACATAAGTAATCCTGGACGAAATAGCTTCCTTGATAAAGTACAAAAGTAGAAAGAAGCAGGATGAATCCAAGTCAAAAAGAGTAACAGTGCCTGGGCGAGACCTTTAATGTGATGTAAGAAAATACATAACAAGATAGAAATCAAAATACAGCTTTTAGAAAGTTCATGACGGGATTGCTTTTAGTACGAGGGAGCCATGTTAAAACATTTTTGACAATCTTTACTTAACACCACAAACTTGATAAATGATGAACCTTGATAACATAGCAGAATGATTTGTAATACACGATATAAATGTTGATAATCGATTGCGTTTCTAGATAACGATATGTAAAACTAAAAAAATTAATTAGGTCATCCTGAGGATCGATAGTTTAGTAATAGTAAGGGCTGCAAAGAGATTTTCTAAAATGTGGATGTGACTTACATACACTGACGTATGTATATATACTTTACTAGATGATCCAACAAACTATGTTTTAACCGACTTCAAAAAAGGAGGTGGTTCTGACATAAACTAAACATAGGTACTAATATCGCTTTTAAAAACGAGAGTTGGTTGTAGAAGGGTGAAAATTAAAGTTTAAAATACATATTTTTGATGTCCAACTTTGATAACTGCTAATTAGTTCAAAAGAGTATTTTTAGATGTAAAATCCAAGTCATTTATAATCCTTCTTAATAGCCTCTACAATAAGAACGATCTAAATCGTAAGTTCTACATGATAAATCAACACTGTTAGTACATTTATTACTTTATGGCTGATTAAAGAGATGAGTTGTCTCAAGTACCTCTTAAACATTTTACCCTAAACTCCTAAAGTGTGAAATAAATGTAATTGACCGAGCAAGTTCAATATTCAGTGCCATTTTTTATGTGGATGTAAGTATTATAATACGAGGAGATAGGGATAAGATGTACCTACTGCTACTAGGTTTGTTAGTCTTGTGGTTAGTTATTCAAGTTGCTAAGTCGAAGCCGTTAGGTCAATTACCACCAGCTTTGCCAGACGTCCCGATTTTGGTGGGACGTCCCGCTTTTTTAATCAAAATTGTAATGTCCCGTGCGGGACAGGTTTTGTTCCGCTTTTTGGGGATAATTTTCCGGACGCCGAAAGTGAAGTTAGTTAGTTAGCCGTAGTGCTGTATCTATACTTAAATTAAAAATGTAACAGGTCCAATTCTGTACATTACAAGATATTTTGAAAATTTTTTTTGGAGGGCTCTCTACAATCGATACTGAAGCCAAAGCTGTAATTTTTTTCATTTTTGTCTGTCTGTCTGTATCTTGGCTGCGCATCCCGCCGAAACTACTGAACGGATTCAAATGAAACTTGGCATGATTTGAGTTCATACTACGAGGTAGGACATACGATACTTTTTATCCCGAAATTCAGCAAGGTTTCCTGGAGAGAGGTGATGAAAGTCAAAATATGTACTTAGTTGTAATTCAATAACACATAGTCCGATTTCATTCATTTTTTTGCTAGAAAGAAAAAAATAAAAGATAACGGGAAAAGTGTTTTTTAGTCCGCGACTGTACACTGCCTGTGGGAAGCTGAGACAGATATGTAAATATGGCGGTACGAAGTTCGCCGGGTCAGCTACTCGTCAATAAAATTGGCAGACAATAAAAAAATAAAATTCCACCATTACATTACAAATAGGAAATGGCACTAATTCTTTCACGAATTAGGGATGATGTAGCAGAAAAACAAAAATATTGCGAATGACCTTTTTTTTTGCCACTCTTATTCTTGCGTCGTAATTACTGATTAGATGCGATACGTTGATTACGTTTTTTTACTTTGTCCCGCTTTCGACGAAAGAAGCCCGCTTTTTTCACAAAAAAGTCTGATTTGACAAAAAAAACGCTGATTACCACCCAGAACAAATAATTCTGTGACTAGTACCATCTTGTACTTCTATGCCTGGAAGTAGTTTCCATGACATGTATAATATGTATATACACACATCAAAAGTGTCTAGGGATCAACATATATTTTTGCAATAACTTTTCTCCTGATTGATATTAATTAAAATTTTCTTTAAGGATTCATCAAATAAAGTGTTTTCGTTTGTCACAGTAACGATAAACCAAGTCACCTTTGCATTAATAAAGAAATTTGCCATTTTCCTAATAAAGGGATTTTTGACATTTGAACCACTAACATTAAAGTTCGAAAAAAAGACTGAAATAACAGTTTTCTTTAAAATTTTATTAGGTAACTTAAACAATTAATAATCCGTGTTTCTACCGCGAACACTAACAACACAAGAACATCGGTTTGGCATACTCAAAATGAGTTCATCCAAATCACGCTGTGGAATGGCCGCCCATGTTCGTTGCAACAACAAAAAAAAGGTCTTCTTGCGACTGGATACCCTCCATATTCGGCAGAGCTCTTCTCTGTAGCATATCCCATGCATGCTCAATCGGGTTCAAGTCTGGCGACTGAGCAGGCCAGGGCAGGACATTGATGTTAGCTGCGGCGAGAGTCTGTCTTACAACTCTTGCGGTGTGCGGTCGTGCATTATCATGCATTAACTGAAATAAGGGACCGATTTGCACTTGTAGAGGAACGATGACGTCTGATACAATCGTCTCAGCATAAATTTGAGCGTTGAGGTTGCCTCTGATCCAAATCAACTCAGTTCTTCCGCCGATCCAAATACCCGCCCATACCATGATGGTTCCACCACTATAAGGATGGACTTCCTGGCAGGATTTTAATCGCTGTTGGCGTCCAGGGGTTCTCCAGTGTCGTATACGTCTTGTATCCGGTCTCATACCAAAACGAGACTCATCAGAAAAGCACACGAAACGCCATTGTTCTTCTGCCCAATTTCTGTGTTCAAGAGCCCATTGATATCGAATCCTACGATTGTGCATTGCTATAGGTGGTACCCGTAGCGGTCTTCGGGAATGAATGGTTCACTTCATGCAAGCGGTTTCTGACTGTTTGGTCGCTAATTAAGTTCCCTGAAGAGTGATGAAGCCTCACGGCTAACATCATGGCGGTTATTGTTGGAGCTCTTCGAGTTAAGATTTGAATGTATCGGTCTTGTCTCCGTGTGGTGCAGCGATACCGTCCTCCATGGCGCTCAGCCACGGTACCAGTGCTTCGGTAACGTGTCCAAAGTCGACTTATAACACTCTGACTTGTATTCAGAGCTAAAGCCACAGTACGTTGCCGGGAACCAGCTTCTATCATTCCCACGGCTCTGAGCATTTCTTCCCTGCTTAAATGACGTCGCCGCTCCATAATAACGTTGGTTTTAATCAGTAGTAGGGAAACAGTAGCACTAATAATGTCTTCAATGCGTTGTATGTTTTTATAGGGAAAATATTGACAGCTGATTTTCATCTTTTACTCGAATTTGATTGACAGTTCCTGATTCAAATTATGAAATGCACCAAAAAGGATCCATATAAATTTATAAAATCATAAATTTATTACAAAGCCACATCTCAATCTCAAGAAATCCGCATAAAAATGCTTGATCCCTAGACACTTTTGATGTGTGTATATATATGCAGTCTGTTTACCATAGGCTCTGCCCTATATCAAGATCAGACGCCAGACGGCCATATGTAACGTGTGTCATGTTTTTTAATACATAAGTGTTTGATATGAGACATGATCATATTACACTGTAATATAATCGACCATCGTGTTGTGGCTACTTACGTCCCTGGCAACATCATTTATATGAATTAACAGTGATCAGCAAGATCGGTCAGTAGGTTACTTGATGCTCGTGAAAGACGCGCGCTCGCGATTCGCCCGGAGGCGCGTGCGCATCTATCTTAGCAGTTCGATAATTAATACTAAACGCCGCAGAACAATAAACACCGTACGACGTACCTGCTCCGACACAACGTTCTGCACATTAAGTGTATCCAAATGTTTTGTTTTGTTAGTCTAGTTAAATCAGTGTTAGACTTGTCTAGCTTGCAGTCTTGTAAAGGCAGAATCTTAAAAGGCATTGTACCCTTGATGAATGCAGTAGTCGAAGCGCTTTTGATTTTCATAAGCGTAATATGCAAAACAGCAGGCTTTACATACAATGTGTATATTATATTGATAGTAATGTTTACAAAAGTTTAGTGTAGTAGAGCCACGCTGATTTCAGCACGGTTGGGCCGGTTCGACCGGGGCGGTACTACCCTCGCACAGAAAATCAACGTAAAATGACAGCAGCAGTGCTGTCGTGATTCGTTGGTGAGTGCGAGACCGGAGGCCTAATGATGCAGGAGCATCACTAGCCCACCATGGTGTGGGTCACCATGCTGCATTGTTGCATTGTCTGCATTCGCAGTATGGTGTCCACCACTCTTGGATTCTGCTTATGCTTTCCATCAGGCAGAATAGAGTCATTTTGGCAGGGCCAAATATAAAAAAAGAAATTCCACCTCTTAGGGGGTAAATCAGGGGATGAAAGTCTGCGTGAGCGAAGCCGCGTGCAAAAGCTAGTTTATTATAATTTACAACAAATACGTATGTTTACCGATTATAAATGTACATTTACAGCTCAAAAAATACCGGCGCGTTATCGATCGCGGTGTAGAACCTTTTTTTCTATTTCAAAGTTATGAATAGTTGATGTCAAAATTAGTGCAATTATTTCAACGGTAATAGTCATACCAAGGGTGCTACGGAAGCTATTCTTTAACCATTAACTTGCAACTTTATTTGAAAACAAACTTATTTATTACTTACTTCATAGTAATTAACATACTAGCCGACGTAAGACATAAGAGGATGAAAAATACTGTACAACCAATTTTAAAACCTATCAAATTTACAAAAGAAAATTATTAAACCGTTTCACAGGGCTGCGAGTGCTGCGACCATGAACACCGTCACACGATATTCATATGACTGTTCTAGTATGAATGCCGAATAGAACTAGGATTGTTGTTGGCAAAATTTAGACTTTTATAGCCTCTGTAGCCTTTTGGATATTCAAGACGTGAGGATATGCATTCTTGTGGATTACTTATACATATAAATGCTCCAATTCTACTCAATACATAATGTAATACGGAAGATAAGAAATAACGATGATCATAAATATAAAAACAACATTGCACGATACCATTTAAATTAAATGCGATTCGGAGGCCACTTGTGTTTTAATGACTTCACGCACAGTTACGACCACGGCCTCGATACTGTCACCAACACTTTTGGTCACAGTTTGTTGTAGACGCTGATATTGATCCATGCAACAAACTACAAAAGAAAATAGTGTTGCAAAAAGAAGGAACACTTCACACTAACCCTATACTAACTCTAAGTAAGCCAAAACGTTTGTAAGGAGAGCCTTGGGTTCAGCAATAGGGAATATGCATGTCTTTTTTTATTTCTTAATCTGCTAATTTATCTCTCTATAACATAGAAAAAAATATAAATAGGCTTGAAAATAGTCAAACAAATTTTCAAAGTGAAATTTAAAACACTGACTAAAAAGACTTTCAAACGCCGCCATTTTGCGCGCGCTTTTGACATGACTAATGACGTCATTGTCATTTCGTGTTTGTGTTTGTTTACTTTTCAGTGTTTCAGTTACTTAATACATATTTACAGTTTTATTTGCTATAAAAATCATGGAAGAAGTGAATTTTTCTCACAAACACAGTATGAATTTAGACGCCGATAATTTCGATGAAGTAACCACCGACGTCACATTTCGTTTCGACCAATAGTGCGCGTTTTAGAAGTTTGAATTTCCCTCCCTTAATTTTCACTTTTTATTTAATATTTTCTAGGCTTAAATAATCACTAAATAAAAAAATACCTTATAAGTATATTGTAAAGATAATAAAGAATCTAGAAAAAAATATTAATATATTTTTTTATGCATATTCCCTATTGACTGCTATTAAAGGCTTTTGATGATGACGTTCTTCCACTTGATTTGCAAACTCGACTAGGAAGCCATAGGTACATTATATCCATGAGTGTTAATAATACAATTAATATTGAGTAGTACAACAGCTATGTAATGTGTATTCGTTACAAGAGCTCGCGTCTCTGCGTGCAGCCGGAGAGAAAGCGGAACAGAAGTCACAGTCACAATAGACATCTTGTTGGATTAACGAAGACTTGTAGTGAAAAAAATACGCAAAAATATGAAATACAATTCTTAAACAAAATTCACATAATATAAAATATCAACAAAATTTTGTCGCCATGTATACTCTTGAATGCACCTACCTACTTTCGCTATTTCTTAAGTCACTCGATTATTTTTCGTATGTATGTATAATTGTATATATGTACATAATTTGCAGTTTTATTTGACCTAAATAAACTATAAGCTTAAGTTAAGACTGTTTACTCAAACAGTAATTAGTTAAGCACACTGAGAGACTTGAATCAGGTTCTGTAATACGACCCTAAATCAATAACTTAAGTGCACCAATAGGGTTCTATTTACATCATTATAAATATACGATAGAAATACAAGTATTTTTCTAATACATATTCGAAACTTGACCACTCCATACGTACTGAACTAAAAAGGTTCCAAGTCCTGCCTAGAAAAAATAGAAACATTACTTAAATATCTGCTTTCATTTTAATCTGCGCTTATTGTGTAAGCCAAATAAAATTTATTTCGTATAATAAAAAGATTGGATACTAACTCTTAACACCTATAGTAGTGGTATTTAGCATTCAATTTTAAAAATAATTTAAAAAACTATCCGTTTCAAAGTTATGACCGTTTCAATGTTCAGAAATTATCGCTCATAAAAAACAAGTAAAATGGTATTGTATTTAATAAATGTATTAACTATATTCGGAACTAATGAAATACTGTTCGTGGTCATAAAACTAGCTAACGTTTAGCTAGCGAGTGTTACATTGCACGAAAATTATATTTTAGCATTATTTGACTAATTAGAACTTCTGGATTTTGATAATGTAGAAATGTATATCTTTGTGTATGTACTGTAAAGCTCAGTATATAGGCGAGAGCTATTGGCAGAGATCGAATGGACATTTTGTTTGAATAATAAAAAATATAGTAGCGGTTTTCCTGTAAGTCTTTACTTAGAGAAAATACTCTTACTAACTTAGAAAAAATACTTCACCGGGAATTGAGAACGTAAGAACTTGTTCCTACTTTAATATGATAATAATTTGATGCAGTAGTAGATTCTGATTAGGGTATGATACTTTCAGTACTATCATTATTACTATTACTGGATTATTCATTACCTAATCTAAATGGAAAAATATCTAAATCTGAATCAGAAACTAAATATTCGCATAACACAAAAGGCGTTTGTTTCGCCTTCGTGACGGTAGCGAAACGGCGAAGCCATACATTTTTACTGAGATGTAGAGTTTGTGAAGTTGGGGTTGGTAGAGTTAGGGCGTGTAGATTCAGAAGCTTGGTTCTACATGAGATCTGAAATCTTTTTCACAGGGTAAGCCATATGCAGTCGTCTTAGCAACATTTTACATGAAAATGTTTTTGGTGGGATAGCTAATTCTAAAGCTGTGAGGTATTTTCAACATGAAATCAATTTAAAATCACAAAAATACTTTACATTCGGCAACAAAGACGAATTAACAAACAAATATGGCGGCGCGGGACATAATATGCTATTCAACCATTTCGCAATCTTTCGACTGTTTGCAATCTCGCGAGATAGATTACAATCTAACGGTTTTGACAATCTTAAGGCGTGTCTCCTGCGGGTAAAAATAACAAAACAAAGTAACAAAACTTGTTAGCGAAAAGTCGCAGGAGACGGACTTTTAAACGAACATCAAACACGATTACACGAAAAGCAGAAATCTTTTATCTACTCGACAAAATGACTTATAGTACACTTACTTACTTACTTTTATAGTATAAATATGAATAATATAAGTATTAATGTTAGTTCAGTTCAGTTTCATTATACGAGAAGTATACGCTGGGATGTTTTCAGTCCGCTTTGGATAACATGTTTGCTTGTTAAAATTAACAAAACAGTTAGGCCACGCCCATATTTGATAAATATGTGATGTTTTGTGTTTAAAAACATAAAACAGTGTCGCAGGAGACCCGGCTTTACGGTAACATACATACGTATTAAAACAGGTCCATATAACGAAATTATGCAAAGCAACTAAACACATATGTATATAATAACCGCACAGGTTATTGTAAGCGATGGAATAGAATTAAAGTTTTGATTAATTTTAAGTCAGTAAGTCACGGCACACATAGTTTAAAAACAAACAAATCAAATACTATGTATAACTAGCTGACTCGGCGAACTTCTTATCGCCTTATTTATTACCCGACTACGGCAAAGCCAAAGGAGGGTTATGATTTTGACAGGCTATGTATGTAGGTATGTATGTATGTTCATTTGTTCCCTCATAGCTCCTTAACTACTAATTAGAACTGGACAAATGAGGTATCGTTAGAAGCGTCTTGATCGTCTGCTGGTTATAGGCTATATGACGTGTCGCTGAATCAAATGTGGAGCCGACATAAAGTAATGAATTACAAAAAAAAAAAAATGAGATAAATATGCCGTGTTTGGTATCATTGGAAAGGGCGTTACTTGTACAATTCTAATATATATATATATATATATATTAATAACGGCACCAAACCATTTTAAATAAAAAAAAAAGTAAAAAAACGACGCTGAAAAAGTATGAAACAAGTTTCAAAAGCCGTAGTCACGCGTTGCTAAAGAGTTATGGACTATGGTACATTAAACTACATGGACTACAGCTTTTGAAACTTAATAATGTACCGTAGTCCATAACACTTTAACAACGCGTGACTACGGCTTTTGAAACTTGTTTCATACTTTTTCAGCGTCGTTTTTTGTCGTAGTTGTGTTTTAGTTTTTACTTTTTTTTATTTAAAATGTTTTGGTGCCTCTGTAATATTAATTTCTTTGCAAAGTATATTTTAAATAGGTACCATGAAAATATCACAATTATCGAAAAAATTCGGACAAATGTCACGAGAAAATGCTAATAATATATATATTTATTTTTGAAATGTACAAGTAACGCCCTTTCGAATTATACCAAACACGGCATATTTATCTCAAATTATTTTTTTAATACAGTACTTTATGTCGGCTAGAGGGCGCCACATTAGATTCAGTGACACGTCATATAGCCTATAACCATCGGACGATCAAGACGCTTCTAACGATACCTCATTTGTCCAGTTCTAATAAGTAGTTAAGGAGCTATGAGGGAACAGATGAACATACATACATACATAGCCTGTCAAAATCATAACCCTCCTTTGGCTTTGCCGTAGTCGGGTAAAAACTAAAACCCAAATACTTTGTGCAGTCGATTGAAAGTTATGGGCGTACATACATTTTTGTGACTCATTTTTATTTATATAGATTAAGTATACATAGTCCGAGGCAAAAGGCTAGTGCTACTTGTATGTTCAAGGGTATGTAAATACCTAGTAGGTGATTAATTTCCAAATGTCTAAATAATAATAAAAAACGAGTATTTGAAATATTATCTAGCTAGCGTGTGTACAATACATTAGAAATACTTTAATACCTTTTTTAACTCATAGATACAGGATGATCTGGTAAATAAAAAATATTCTTTTAACTTTAACCGTTTTACTCATCTCACGCAATGGAAGCTCTCAAAAGGCATACTTTTCCCCGTTTTTGCAACATATTTCTTTGATAATCTACTCCTTTTGGTCGTAGCGTGATGATATATAGCCTTCCTCGATAACTGGGCTATCTAACTTGTTCAAACTAACATAGAAACACAGCGCAAGCGCTGTTTCACACCGGATTTCTGTAAGGCCGTGGTATCACTCCGGTCGAGCCGGCCCATGCATGCCGAAGCGTGGCTCTGCCACGGTAGAGACGGTAATATGTATGGCAAGAAATTTCGAAATGCTGGGATGGGAAATTTTCAATACACAGAAATCATGCCTTAAAATCTTCTAGACTGGAAATCTACTAAATGTTATATGGAGACAATATAAGTGATTACTCTCTCACATTATCACACAGGTCGTGTACATATTCAGGGTTACTGTTCTATATTCACATAAATGTACAACTCGTACAATCGTATAAACATATCATTAATTAAAATTCAACAATCAATGTCGTCGCTGCATTAACTAATTCAAAATAAAACTGTGAGGCAATACATTAAATGGATAACCATCTATAAATTTTATGTGACAGTAATCCACGCATTTTTTATGTTGTTTTTTTTTTTTTGATTTTTTTTTTATGTTTGGCCCGCCAAAATGACTCTGCTCTGCCTGATGGAAAACATAAGCAGAATCCAAGAGTGGTGGTCACCATACTCATTGCGAATGCAGACAGTGCAGTATGGCGACCCACACTATGGCGGCCTAGTGATGCTACTGCATCTTTTAGTCCAGTCAACAAGTATGAAACTTGTTGACTAGACTAATTGGGCCCCCGGTCTCGCACTCACCAACGAAACACGACAGCACGAACGCTGTCATTTTACGTTGATTTTTTGTGCGAGGGTAGTACCGCCACGGTCGAGCCGGCCCGTTCGTGCTGAAATCAGCGTGGCTCTACTACCTCTGTGTACTACTATGTGATTCTAGTCTGTATAGAACTTAATTCTACATAGAATTAATTAGCAATGCTATAGTTCTAACGATGTAAAATATTGACAACTACCATTAAAATTGCATACCTGAGAAAGGTAATTAATCGGCGCAACTATATATATATATATATCTGTATTTCGACAGCTTTGTACCTACCTATTTTATGCAAATACCAGAATAATTTGAATTTGAATAAATTACATAGAACAAAATATTTATTTTCACTATCTTTACTAGAAACATAACAAGCAATTTTATAAAGTACTAGCTGTTGCCCGCGGCTCCGCCCGCGTGTATATCGGTTTTCGCGGTAGATAGTAGCCTATGTGTTAATCCAGGGTGTCAGCTTCCTGCATACCAAATTTTGTCAACATTGGTCCATTCGTTTGCGCGTGAAGAAGTAACAAACATACTCACTCATAAACTTTGGCCTTTATATATTAGTGTGATGTGATTGCCTCCCAAAACTTCCACTTAGATGCAACAGCCATCTGTCGAGTTCACGACCCGAAAATAAGGACAATAACCTCACATATCTCACACACGCCTGTCTGATTAATAAATTAGGTATAGCCTGTGCTTAAATACCTAAATAATTCTAAATATATACATATTATAGATAAACTAGCTGCCCCGGCGAACTTTGTACCGCCATATTTACTTATCTGTCTCAGCTTCCCGTTGCGAACAAAAAAAAAAACTTTTCCCGTTATCGTTTAATTTTACTTGTACACAAACCTTGTCCTAACAATAACGAACACATAAAAAAAGAATTATTTAATTTGGTGCAGCCGATCGGAAGTTATGCGCGTACATACATTTTGTCTTGGGTTGGAATCGAAACCATGACCTAACTAGTCGCAAACTAAGCAGAGCTTGTACTATAGGTACTAGACAACTGATATGAATACATATATACTTATAGCAAAAACATACATGATTTACATAGAAAACACCCAAGCTCCGAAATAAAAAAATTCAGGTCAAACAAATATTTGGTCTGACCCGGGCATCGAACCCGAGACCTCAAGGACAGCAGTCGCAAACACTACCACTGCGCCACCGAGGCATTCAATGAGATGAAAGGAAATTACAGTAAAAAAAAACTGACCTCTCTGTTTTTCTCAGTGGCGACGTTGGGTTTGAAGAGCAGCTGGTTGACGAACCCCAGGAACATAAGTATATACAACCCCAAGTTTGTGAGCACCGCCGTCAGCAGCGAGCACTTCTCGAACGAACCGTGCAGTATGTCGTAATCTGACCAATCCATCTTCGGTATAATTCTGGGCCCCTCCTCATCCAACGTTGATTTCTGGAAAAACATTAAGTTCATCAACTTTACATTAATCAGATATGTCTCTGTAGAACACAGCACCACTGTTGATAGCAGTAATAGTTTTAGATGGAAAATTCAGAATTCATACACACACACGTTTAAGTAAAGCCTTAATCTTTTTCGAACACAAATTAGCTATATTAGCTATAGCACTAGACATAAGCCTTTTCGACTGCAATATACCGAATAGGTTCATGTAACCTTAGAGAGACCAAAATATCTTCCCTACAACAATGAGGAAGGTTTGAAACATGTAGTGAGCAAGGGGGTCTCCCCTTTGTAACTCTATTCGACGAATAAAAACTATTATAATTACAAACACAAAATCATGGACTTAAAAGACAGTTAATATGTGACTTGTGGGCGTTTTCACCTACGTCCCCTAAATTTAAGGAACCACTTAGAGAGAGTTATAAATTAATAAATATTTCGGACATCTTACCCACAACGCCATCTAGTACCAAGCTAAACAGAGCTTGTGTTATGGATATTAGACAACTGATATAAATACATATTTACGTTTTTTTTTGTAAATACATACATATTATACATAGAAAACACCCAAACTCCGAAACAAATATTTGCAGTTCATACAAACATTTGGTCCGACCCGGGAATCGAACCCGAGACCTCAAGCACAGCAGTCGCATACTCTACCACTGCGCTACAGAGGCAGTCAAGTTAGGTAACCCTTAGTGATATTTTCGTTTTCACCATCCTTTACACACCTAGGTGCCTAGGGGTCTAATATTCACCGCCTAACCAACCTCTAACAAGATGATGAATCAACTAGACGCACGTTTTGCTTAAAATTCTTGAAATGTTCTCGAATTTTTCAATAACTTTAGCAATGATAAATAATTCTAGTTTATTCAATACATTGAGAATACATAGTGATAGACCAGATTTATTTACAAAATATGACGATTAAGATTTTGTTACAAGATTTAGATTAACCAGAGTGTGTTATCTTTTTTATTAAATAAAATTGAACAAATATTAGAATATATTCTTTTAATTCTGTGTGTATATATTATTTTTACATATTTACGTAATAATATATCACTTGTATCTTCGTAAAAGTTTCAAATACCTACCTAATATAATATAATGCGTGTTAAGGTTGCCTGGATGATAACGCTGTATAGATAAGACCGCCGATTTTACTTATTTTATAACATTGTGACATTTACATATTTTGTTACTCATTTATGTTTTTTGTTTAAAATAAATAAATGTCCCGATAATAGATCAAACTAATAATATTTAGGCTTTTTTGTAAAATTTTGTATTTCTAATAAAGTTTATATGTTTTACTGAGTAGGTACTAGTGTAATATATCATTTATGACCTCAACGACTTGCGGTCTGCGTGCCACATGGTATATACTTTCGGAAGTTGTCAGTTTAACATTAGAAACATTGGATTTTCAGACAGTAGTTACAAAAATTGAAATAAAAAAATATTTTATTTCACATAAGCACATAATCAATTTTGTAATTTAATCTTGCAAAAAAAAAACAATCGAAATGTATTTGCGCACTTTACGGTTTTGGAAATTCCTACAAAATAGGAGACCATTACTTAGGTGTCACTTAGCATAGTGAAAACGAATTTGGATAATATTTATATTTTGTAGCTACCGTTAGGGGACTCCTAGTTAGGAGATGGTTTTAGTACAGTTGGGTGAAAACGTGCATAAGAGTTTTATTGAACATCTCATTGTCATGTAAATCTATTTGGTTTGAGTTTGCATCAAGCTGACAAATCGTGCCTTGTTTATTGATGTAGAATATAATTAACACCTACAGTTAGAGAAAAGTTCTTAGTAGCTAACAATGTAAATGGACGTAAAATTCAGGAACTCTTTGAACTGTACATACACCTTCTCCTAACTCCTAACATCCTTTTTCCAAACTAGGTTGGAGCCGTCTTTTAGTCAGCTACGACAGGTCTACATTGTGTTTTTTAACTGACTTCCAAAAAGGAGGAGGTTCTATGTTCCACTGTTTGTATTTTTTTTTTTATGTATGTTACCTGATTACTCCGTCAGTTGTGGACCGATTTTGTTTTTTTTTTTTTTACGTCAAGTGAATGCCATCGGACCTACAGTAACAACTTAAGTACAAGGCGATTTCGAAGTTCTCCAACTACACGTAACGATTGTCACACATAGTTTTATGTATTGCGTTACATTATATTAGATAATATGGCAAAATATGTGTTTATGAAAATAAATAGATAAGTACCTCGCCCGACAGTGGCTAATGTTAAACATAAACAAATGGTGATACCCATTTGTTTATGTTTAACGTGACCCTATTATAAATAAAAAATTGTTCAACCTAAGCAATTTTAGTAAGGAATTGTTTAACCATAAATTATTGTTTTCAATCTGGATTTTCTCTGTCTGTTTCATGTAAAGTCCACCGCGACACAGGATATATATGTACTTCTATTGCGAGAGTTATCTATATTTATACTATTACTACGAGTATTATGTAATCTATACTTTATCTACACTATTATAAGAGGTAAAGTTTGTGAGTTTGTGACGTTGTGACGTTGTAGGAGGTAATCTTTGGATCTACTGAACCGATTTTGAAAATTCTTTTACCAATAGAAGGCTACGTTATTTGGGAGTGACATAGGCTATTTAATAACCCGAAAAGTGGAAAGAATTTTTCGTGGTAGCTTAATTTGCAAAGTAAGTCGGAGAAAAAAATGTTTACCGCCAAACGAAGTGGACACGGGTCAGCTAGTCTTTAATAAAAATATAGAAAAACGAGTTTGTAGGACGCAAAAACTTTTCCAGAAATACAAAAGTTACCCGATATTATTATAGAAAAGAAGTCCGATATTACTTGTCTTCAGAACATTGATATAGAGAGAAAAAAAAACAGGGTTATCCGTTAGGAGATCTTATCTAATTTTTTGTGTGTATATTTACCTACTGAAAGATGTACTTCACAGCATATAATGTTTCGATCAAGTGCGATAAGTTGCAAAAACACATTGCCGTTTTACCGCAGACCACGGGTCTCTGCAATATGCTTTAAATCGTCGCAAAGCTAATTCAAACTCTTTCACTGCCACGTAGAACAGGTATTGGCACTGTTTAGTAACTGCAATGTAAAACCAATAAGTGTCGATAGCAGGTACGCTTACCATTAAAATACTGTTACTGAATTATATGTAACACGTTTAAAAGGTAATAAACATGAATTTTTCTTTCCAATAGTAATAAAACAGCTATAGGACGTCGGTTACAGCAATAAACTTATACATTTGCACGACATACCTATCTTTAGCTGAAGGTCACAACATCACCTCATTCATTGAATGCTGTTTGGTAAATTTGAGTGATTGGCCTGTTAAGTGGACGTGATTAGAGACGACCAAAGCGTCATCGTTTTTTGCTGTGTTCTCAAATCTAGTTGGGATCATGTGACATTTTTTTTTTTTTTTTCTTTCATAAAAAGGCAACTCCCGCACTAGGAATAAATCCTGTGTCGCGGGGGACTTTACAAACATACATGAAACGGACACAAAGAACACCCAGACTCAGAACAACAATTTGTGGATCACAAAGTGTTGTCCTACGTGGGATTTGAACCCACGACACTTGGCGAAGTAGGAAACGGCGTGGTGACCGTTAAACCACTAGGCCAAACATGCAGTCTAAAAAGGCTTTGACTGATTTATTTTATTTCTAGTCGCATGTCTAACGCTAACTCTCTTTAGGAATACCTACTCGTTTTCTGACCGGATTAAGGGAAAGATAAGGTGTTCACCTTATAGAATAGGGCTGGAAAGATATGGTATGAAATACCGAAACCTTTCGGATAGAGAAAGGAGTGTAAGAAGACAGTAGTTCGCAGAGGCTGAGGCCGCGTTAATATTTTAGACTTTCAGTTCAGGATAGTGATTACAAATGAATTACTAATCAGATAGTGATCACAAAAACATTAGCTTTACAATGTTAATAATACAGGGGTCAAACAAACAGACAGATAAACATCACATCAACCATCAACTGCCTCTAATAGTCCACTGCTAGATATAGGCCTGTCAATTAGTAGGTTTAAGCAATAAAATAATTTTCTATAAGCGGTTTCTTGTGCTGTGAAGCCGTAGTATCAATTCTGTCGAGGTGTATACGGACGCATGGTTCTCATACTGTCTCAAGTCTCCTACCGATAACTTTCACATGAATCAGAAATAATTGAATGATTCGATATGGAGCAGTGCCAGCGGTATTTCCTTAGCTGTATGACTCACCTGTGTGCAAAGTAGAGTTTATTGATAACGACTCGTACGATTATAATTACGTTAATGATAAAATACCTACCTATAAACAACAATACAATGTGCAATACTGGAACAGCGCATACAATAAATAAAATTCCAATTTACAATAAATAAGCTGACCCGGCGAACTTCGCACCGCCACATTTTTTTTTTGTAAATATTTTCTACATTTCCGAAAATTCTAGAAATAGAATTACGGCGCTATCTACCGGATAATCTAGAAATAGAAATTCGGCGCCACCTACCGGATATCTGTGCAACTTAGATGCCAAACCGCCATCTATTAGGATTTTATAGAACTAACCGATAAATTCACACTAAAGTCGTTTAATAAACAAATAGATCACGGAACAATATTTAAAGTACTTGCCTAGCACAAAAAAAGAATGAATGAAATCGGACTATGTGTTACTGAATTAAAAATAAGTAGGTACATATTTTGACTTTCTCTCCAGGAAACCGTGCTGAATTTCGGGATAAAAAGTGTCCTATGTCCTTCCTCATAGTATGAACTCAAATCATGCCAAGTTTCATTTGAATCCATATAGTAGTTTCGGCGTGATGCGCGGCCAAGATACAGACAGAGAGATAGACAAAAATGAAAAAAAAAATACAGTTTTGGCTTCAGTATCGATTGTAGAGAGCCCTCCAAAAAAAATTCAAAATATCTTTAACAGAATTGGACCTGTTACATTTTTAATATAAGTATATAGATTAGTGTTACTGTTAAGAAGCTGTAGCTAGAATCTGGAGATATAGTGTAAGTACATTTTCGATGTACGATGGCGAAATGTCTTTCTGACCTCCACCATCTCATCCACCACCAACAACACTCATATCTCCGAAGGTATAGCGTTTTACATGCGTTCAGTTGGCAGATTATATGTAAGTTCCATTAGGGGGTCAAGTACGGGGTCAAGCAGAAGGTAAAGCAGAGGATAAACCGCGAGTCCGTCCGTCCGGGTGCCAGGTACAACCACATCCTACTAATATTATAAAGGCGAAAGGCTGTAAGTATGGATGGATGTTTGTTACTCTTTCACGCAAAACTGAACGGATATGGATGAAACATTACAGTAATATAAAGACATCAGAATAACACTACTTTTTGCCGCGATAACCGACATAGACGCGGGCGGAGCCGCGGGCAATAACTAGTTTAAAATGTATTAGTTGAGAGTACTTTTGAAAATAAACAAATCTAATGGTATTATTTACTAGCTGACCCACGCAACGTCGTTTACGTCTCCTATTGCCCGTAGCGTAAAAAAAATCCCCGTTTTTGTGACATTCTTCATTGGTGCTCCGCTCCTATTGGTCTTAGCGTGATGATATATAGCCTATAGCTTTCCTCGATAAATGTACTATCCAACACTGAAATAATTTTTCAAATCGGACCAGCGGTTCCTGAGATTAGCGCGTTCAAACAAACAAACTCTTCAGCTTTATACAAATGGTATAGAAGTAGTATAGATAACTTAATCAGGTCAAAGTAACACAAAAATGGGGAGTAATACACAACTGTGAGCGCCTCAGTAGTTCACTCGTAGCATAATTATGGGACTTGGGACTGCTGTACTTAAGGTCTCAGGTTTAATTCCCAGATCATCAGATCAAATAAAATACGCTTATTTTCGTCAGTATCGTACAAGTATCGACAACTTGTACGATACTGACGAAAAGTAACGTAGTATATAGCATAGTTAGAGCGTAACGCGTGTGTTTACTTGGAACTACGTTACTTTTTTTGCTTCAACAAGAACAAGGCGGTGCGTTATTTACCTTTTTAATTTGATCTGAGCTCAGATCTGACAAAATGTTTGTGATGATTCAGAGTTTGGGTGTTTCCTGCTCTATTCAGGTGGAGACTAGATAAACACACAACCTTACAGCTGCAAAAAAAGTTTATTTCCTTTTTCAATCATTAAGTTTAATTTAATCATAAAAAATAGCTGAGACAAATATAGGTACATATTATAGAAATTGTAGTGTACCTACTGTAAATATTTGCAAAGTAGTTACATTCTTGTACAGCACAGCAATTCACGGAATTGAAGGCACACATAAGGTATTTAGTTCAAATTGTTTCAGTTATAAAAAAATACTATCATTAACATTAAGTAAGTACATGTACAGCTTATTAAATTACACAACATGACAGTTTTAACTTAAATCTGTTTTTCGTTTAATTTGTAATTTAAGTGTTAGTTATTCGTTTTCGCTAGATCTCACAACACAAAGCATAGTATTTGAAAAAGTTGCAGTATAAATCCATAGCAGTTTCATCTACTTCCCATATTTTTTTTAATAATTTCATATTGTCAATCCTGCAAATTTATGTATAATACTCTCATCATCTGACAATCCTTATTATTTTTAATGAATAGGGAGCAAACGAGCAGGCGTATCACCTGATGGTAAGCGATTATCGCCGCCCATGGACACCCGCAATACCAAAGGCGTCAGAAGTGCGTTGCCGGACTTTTAAGAAGGAGTATGCTCGTTTCTTGAAGGTCGTATTGGTCCGGGAATACCGCAGGCGACAGTTCATTCCACAATTTTGTTGTGCGAGGTAGAATATTTCTAGAAAACCGCACAGTTGTGGACTGCCAGCCATCTAAGTGATGGGGATGAAACAGAATTATTTGCTCCTTACCCTAATTTTATTTAAAATCGACGCAGTATGTTTTATCCCTCCATCCGTCCTTGCTCTATCACTCTTAATTCCACTGTTAACTCCCTTCCTAGCTATATCCTCTTTCACACAATTAATCCACCTTTCATTAGATCTTTCTCTTCTTTTGTTTCCATTAACTCTCATACCTAACACTTTCCACGTTGCATTATTCTAATCCTTCTGTATAACATGTCCTGTGTTTATCACTATAAATATTTTTAAAAAGAATAAGATTTAAAAACCGTAACTGGATTAATTTAAAACTTTTAATAAAATGTATTTAGCCTTAGTCACTTGGGAGATTATTACAAATCTATTGACACCTCATTCATTCAGATTGGTTCAGTAGTTTAGATGCTACAAATGGAGCATATAAACATACATAGACTTGATTGACTGCCTCGGTGGCGTAGTGGTAGAGTATGCGACTGCTGTTCTTGAGGTCTTGGGTTTGAATCCCGGGTCAGACCAAATGTTTGTATGATCTGCAAATATTTGTTTCGGAGTTTGGGTGTTTTCTATGTATAATATGTATGTATTTACAAAAAAAAAGTATAAGTATATGTATTTATATCAGTCATCTAGTACCTATAACACAAGCTCTGCTTTGCTTGGGACTAGATAGACTAGACATCTAGAAAAAAGATGAGTAATTCAATAGATTTATTTTTCATTCAATTCTTTTTTTTTAACTGTACCTATTAGTGCTGTTGTGTTGTATGTATAGCAATTTTGTTTTTTTTAGTTTTTAGTAGTATTAGTTATAGTAGTAGTATTGTTAATTTTTGTACTACACTATTGAATTGGATATAATCTGTAATGATAGTAATAGAAGGTATAGATGGCGTTGTGTGTTAGATGTCCGAAATATTTATCTATTTCTTATAGACCACCCAAAACTATTACCCTACCATTTGGCTTCACCACAGTTGAGTAACAACAGAACATACACTTTTAAATTGGTAACCAACTTCAGATAATATTATTGAATAAGAGTTTGATTCTAATTAGATTTATGTTAAGCTATATGACTTGCAAGCCTACCTAACTATTTAGTAGGTGGTTCTTATTAGGGGTTGTTATGTGGGTTGTATAATTCTTTTTGTTTTGTTTTCTTTGGTCGACTTCGTTCTCATTCAAGTCTCTTAGTGACAAAAAACATTTGTAAACCATATTATTATTTTTTAAAAGGAGCAACAATGGAGTTTCTTGCCAGATTCTTCTCCATTAAGGGTAGGCTGCACTTGGAACTGGCGACTAGAATCACTCGATCTTTTAATATTAAATATTGACTATTCATAAGTGCCTATATGAATAAAATCTTTTTGAGTTTGAGATTCACTACTACCCTACATTGAGATAACTTAAACAGGTTCTAGTTAACCCTATAACATTCCAAGAGCAAACTATGTTTAATATTAATATATTGGTATTGTTGGTGTGCAGTATTATTATAAGACAAACATCATATATTCCCCATTTTCCTTATTGAAATATATTTAATACATGTACCATGCAGGTGTTTCTTGTATAATATACTAGCTGACCTACGCAACCTCGTTTGCGTCTAAATTAACCATTTTAACCCCAAAAGGGGGTTGATTTCTAAAGATATATTATTAGTACACCTCCACACCATCTATAGAGCATACATTTTAAATTTCAAGTCTCTTACTTCAAAAACATAGGACTCTCATACAAACTTCCAACCCCCGTTTTACCCCCTTAGAGGTGGAGTTTCGTAAAATCCGTTCTTAACGGATGTCTACACGCTATAAGGTACCTATCTGCCAAATTTCAAGTTTGTAGGTGTTATAGTTTCTGAGTTTTCGTGATTAATAAGCGAGTGGTATTTCGCTTTTATATATATATAGATCTAGTCTAATGTTTGGGTATAAATAATAATTTTATAACATCACTTTTTTTATCAGTAGGATGTCATTACATTCATGCATTACATTTTCGATGATATTATTTTGTGACCAAAAATTATTTTTTCTCGAATATTTTATTTTTGGTTCAAATTCAAAATATGTTGAGATTTAAGCGCGACATTTCAATTCATGAGTACTACAGCGACCTTGATTAACAATGCTTTGAATTAATATCAGGAATGTGGCGGGACACTCCCGTTGCTTCGGTATTGGGTCAATGGGGCACCGGCCACTCGTGGATAGTCTATCCGCTTGCCTCACGATTTGTACAAGGGGCGTGTCGTGTGAATCCGTGTGATATTCATTGGTGAAATCAACTATCCTCACGACTCTTCAGTGGGTAGGTTATTAAATACAAAAAATAACTTACATTGACACCATTGCTGGTATTTTTGGAGTTTAAGTAACCATTTTTGTGATTAATTATTTTCCCATTTAGTACTTTTTCTTCTTTTCCGTTACATTCTTCCTTATTTCTTGAATTTACAACACTTGTATCAACACAACCGTTAACTACTGCCGCCGCCATCCTTATGGCCGGTGTGGTTTTGACTTATCAGAAACAACACACAATCGTGCAGCGGTGATTACGCTGAATAATCTGTCAGAAAATATGAGTCCCAAAGAGTGTTAATTTAAAAATCTGTAAAAGCGCAAAATCGCTGGCTGAACTGCATTGAAGTGAAACTGTTTTATCGACTTTCGTTTCAATTCGTGTGACAAGAAGTGACAGATAAATAGTTTGACAAAGCTGCAGTGCAGAATTTCGTTCTGAAAGACCAACTTTATATTAGCCTTCTTCAATATTATTAGTTAAATAATGAAAATAATTTATTTCACTAGATTTGCGGTATATTTCAGTATTATACATACGTACTCGTTTAAATATAACAATTTCAACTGTGGCTTTCACTTTCGACTATTATAATGAAGCGAACTTTTTCAAAAATGAATAAAAACTTTATTTTTTTAAATCACTTATTTAAAAAGATATGTGAATTATCTAGACGCAAATAGTTTTTAAAATTTATATTAACTTTGTTTCTGAAGTTTTGCTTAAAATAGAAGACTAAACAAAATCACATCAAAATAACCAGAAGACTAAATAAATCACATCACATATTTATTAAAATCACGTAACTTTTTTTTTGCCACACGAAGCATAGTCATGCAAATCAGAATAGATACATGTAAATTTTTAACAAAATAAAAACCGACTTCAAGGTTCGTCTCGATTTCTCTTGGGTGCCATCATCAGATCTTAGTGTCCTTATCATAGTACCACCGTTGGGATATCTCCTTTCCATTAAAAAGAATTTATTATCGGTTCATAAACGACGAAGTTATCCGCGAACACACATAAAAAATCCTCCTTTTTTGAAGCCGGTTAAAAAGTTGAAATCTTTCTTTTTCTTCAAGATATACTATGGGTCGATCAAAAAAATTATACTTCATTTTTTTCAAATTTAAGTATGATGGCCATCCCACAAAGAGTGTGATGGCCATCACACTTAAAGCATGACATGTTTTGAATTTTTGACGTTCTGATATTGCTTAGAGCGGGTATTTTACGTTTATAGTTTGGCTTTATTTTAGAAGTTTTTTTTTCTTTTTATCTATTAACGTCGAATGTTCTCCAAAGCACTAGTAAGTAACACTAAAGGAAAACAGCTGTGGTGGAGTCGCTAGTGTCGATCCAATCCATTGACCTAAAGTACATGGACTAGACATATTTACAAAATTATCGTGCATACTGCATACCTACACTAGATGTTGGCGCATAAAATGGCTGCCTTTAGACTACTTAAGACTAAAATCCAAAAAAAAAGTTAGCCGTCATGGGACGCCTGGCTAGATAGATAAGAGCGCCGCGTCGGTGCGCCGCGGACTTCCTTGTAGCTGGGACCGCTACACGTTAATTTCGGCACCCAATGTGCTGGTCTGTCTGTAGTCTGGGAATAGATGGCTGTGTGTGAGGTTTCTCAAGTTATTATTTTAAAAGCAGTTTGTCATAGGATAAAAAATCAGCCCTATCAGCAACAAGACTAAAGAAAGAACGGAACACCTCCGCATTTAAACTAACGAGATGTATATCGTTGTTTACCTATCTGGGATCTCGATATCAACACAATAAATACCTATGTTACTAAACAACTACTACTGACTAAAAAACATCGTTTTAAATAGTTGTAATATTTATTAATTAAGATATGAAATTTGCCTTTTTAGAAAATCTTCAGGTCCTGCACATTCTTTCAAAATGAGACTTTCTTCAGTGTTGATGAATTTCCTTTCCTTAAGATGCTTAACGATGTCAGAGCACAGTGCAATCTTTTTAATAACGTCTCTGGAACTTTTCATTTAAACTTCTAACTTTTATTTTTAGAAAATCACACTTTTCTGTAAGATTCTTTATTTTTTGTTTTTGTTGCTCAACCTGGAAAATCATAACAATTAACCTATTACTTCCAAAACATTGAAAACGGTTTTTTTTTAAATCTTAATGTTAAGAGAGACGAGCTGCTTCGAACGACGAATCAACGAATCTGTCTGTCGAATATCAACAGCCGGCCGCGCAGGCGTAATGAAATACGTCAAGGAAGATTCGTTGCCTTGGACACGAGGATTTGTTATATCATCATATAATGTATAAAATTATTCATGGTAGCCAACTACTGCATAAATAAAAAATAAAATAAATAAATATAATTGCATAAGTTAATAAAAAATGCTATGCAATAGCTTTACCGCGGCAGTCCCCCAGTGCCACACGTCTTTTTTTTATTTATTTTGTTTAAATAATCACAATCAAGATATGCTGTGTTTGATATAAACTGAACAATGAATGTAAACCCAAGACCTAAAAGAAATAATTGAACCTGTTTGTGTGTTAGAAAGAAAACTAAACTAAATTCACCTTGTCTACCGAATGTGCATTCTTGTTTACATTATGAATTGGCAACTCCACCCCAATAAGAAAGCTAGGAATTTTATGTCTTTTACGAATAACAGGTTTGCTAGATTGATCGGATATCTGGAACAAATAATTAATATTTTTTATGTAAAAGGTAAGATTAACAAAAAATTGGTCTGTTAGTAATATAAAAATACTTTCTGTCCCATAAATATTCCATTACTGAGCATGGGTCTTCTCCGGAATTTCTTGAAGCGAAATTGGCCTAACCACACGACTGATGGGTCGGTATAGGTTTTTTCTAATTTTCTTTCTGTCACAGTGATGTTGTCTATCTATCTTACTTATTTAGTCACCTCTTATACCACCCTCTAGACGAAATATCTGTCAGTTTTGAATAAAGTATTCAACGAGGAATAGTATAGTTCATGTAACATCATGCTGCGATCCTTAGGAGGAGAGCACTGACCATAAACGTAAGTGAAACTGCAGGGAATGGCTAGTATTTGATGTAAGTATTATCTCCATTCTGATGAGCTTGTCACATCACCATTATATTTAAAATAAAATAGTAACCAGAAGCGAAGATAAGGGCACTGCGCAGTCGCGTAATCTCGTAACGTTTTTCTTGTTATGGTTCTGTTGAAGGATTTTTGTGTAAGTGCATCAAGCAGACAATCCAGATTTTATGTCGAGGTATGAGGAGTTTATATTTTCCAAACCAATAATTTCGATCCATTTTCTTCTCAAAAATTCAATTCAATTTAGGAAATCTGATGAAGAAAACATCACGTTAACATTTTTTTATGTAAAAATATAAGTATCGACACTTTACCTCGATCGACCATCACTACCCATATTCGTATGTTAACAAATCAAAGACAAACAAAGCAAATAACACTATTGAGATCCTCAAATGACTAACAAACATCTTTAGATATTTTAAAAGATCATGTTTAATACAATACATTAAACAAAATCCTAAAATATTAAACATTTTCATTTTTTTTTACTTACCTGTGAAGAGTCAATGTAGGATGATTATTGTTTACAACCGTAATTGGCACGAAAACAAAAAAAAACTGACAACAATAGTTTGACAGCAGATCTACCTCAGAACTGGGATTTAAGATGGCGTCGCCGGTCACAAATTGACAAGTACATGACATCACTCAAAAGTGTTGGCAATATTAGTGCTCACTAAACTATGTTTATCTCTCTTTTTTACCCAACTACGGCAAAGCCAAAGGTTATGATTTTGACAGGCTATGTATGTTTGTATATTCATTTGTTCCCTCATAGCTTCTTAACTACTTATTAGAACTAGACAAATGAGGCATCGTTAGAAGCGTCGCTGGTTATAGGCTATATGACGTGTCACTGAATCTAATGTGGCATAAGGCTCTCTAGCCGACATAAAGTAGGAACTGTATTAAAAAAATTAATTTGAGATAAATAAGCCGTGTTTGGTATCATTGAAAAGGGCGTTACTTGTACATTTCAAATATATATATTATACATTAATAACAGCACCAAAACATTTTGAATAAAAAAAAAGTATAAACTAAAACTCAACAAAAAATATAAAACAAGTTTGAAAAGCCGTAGTAACACGTTACATAGAAACGCACCTTAACACTTTAACAACGTGTGACTACGGCTTTTTAAACTTGTTTTATACTTTTTCAGGGTCGTTTTTTGTCGTAGTTGGGTTTTAGTTTTTACTTTTTTTTATCACACCAATGTAAACATAAGTTAAAAGTGATAAAATGCTTTTTCGTGTATATGTGTCGATCCTTTATATATTTGTATAACGTATTGTTCGTATGGTAGAATAGGGCCTCTCCATATACTACTTCCACATTGATTCAATCGTTGTCTTTTACTGTCAAAGTCATTTTCTCTACTCGCTAAGTCGGTAAAACAGACCGCAAAGCGCGCCTTCAAAAAACGTCTGGAACAGAAAGTCAATACTTTACGCAATTTCCTTCCCTGCGATTGTTAATCTATTTATTGTCGACTTACAACTATTATCCTAGATCGCCTTTGTATTTTTTCTTTTGCTACCTTTTGCGTTATACTTGGTTTTGTTATATTTAAATTTGATCAAATACTTATTATTACCGGTGAACGGCACCGCCCCCGCTGCATCGGAGGGGTCGACTATGAGTAATACCGTTCGTTTCTCGTGCTGAGTGACGTCGTGCAGCGCCGGCCGGCACACGGCTCAGACCGCAGTACGATACGGCGAGGACGCACGACAGGACCCGCCCTCCGCGTTCGCACCGCGCTCCTTTCGCAACTAATCGATCACTCTCGACCTCACTGTTTTATATATTACACAAGCAAACATGGATAGCACCGACGCTCTCCTCGGTGGCCTGGCGGGCGGCGACAAGGCGCTCGACGCGGCGCAGATTGAACCCAACATGAAGCGCGACCAGGACTCGACCGACGACTTCGAGCACCTCGAACGCGACCCCAAGCGCGACTCGCCGCAGAAGCAGCAGGCTGCTGCTACGCGGAGCTTCCTCGATATGGAAAGAGAGTCCCTAATGGATGCGCCGCGAGCGCCTTCAGCAGACAATATCGCCGACAAGTTCACGGATAGTGAGTCGGACGCGGATACCGCTGGCGAATCACCCATGCACCGGCACGTCCAGCCGGCGTCTCGTACTCCGGAGCCACTGCTCGACCTCACTCCCGTGATGGCACCCGCGCCAGCATCTGCTCCAGCTCCTTCAGCTCCCGCTCCTGCGCCAGTCGAGGCACCCAGTCCCGTACCTACACTTCTAGACATATCTATACCAGAGAAACCTAAACCTGCTGCAACACCTGAACCTGAGCCTGAGCCGCCTAAGCCTGAGCCCCCTAAACCAGAGCTTCCTAAGCAAGAGCTCCCAAAACCTGAGGCCCCTAAGCCGGAACTTCCAAAGCTGGAGCTTCCAAAGCCGGAGCTTCCAAAGCCGGAGCCTCCTAAACCAGAGCTTCCTAAGCCTAAACCCCCCAAGCCTGAGCCTGTGAAGAGAGAGCCGAGCCCGCCACCGAAGGCGAGCCCCCCAGAACCTTCGCGACCAACCGCGCATGTCATCGAGGCCGAAGTCATCTTCTGCCAGATGGGATTAGGTAAGTGTTCCAAATATATTGTGTTGAAAGTTGATGCATTACAAGACAATTACTAAGTCATTCCTTACAGCGCCCCCTGAGCCTTGCGCGCTGAAGAAGCAACTAGAAGGTCTTGTGCCTAGTTTTAACACAAAAAAATCTAAATGAGTTTTCTATCAGAACAATTTAACAAACACGTGCAGCGACTGTCTGTCCATGAAGTTTTTTATAGTCTCTAAACTGTTTTCATTTCGAGTCGAGCGTTCAGCGCCGCGGACCGTGAAGAATCACGAGTGCAGGTGAACAATGGCCGCCCGCACGAATGTCTGCACTTAGCGTATTGTGCCGTGTCAAGTGGATTCTCCTGAAATAATTTAGCTAGTCCTAAAGACGTCGCACGTTTGACCATAACTATTAAAGGGATTTTTAGATAAATCAATATACGATCGACGTCGAGCGTCTTCGTAGTCATGGTTGCTCATTGAATTTCGTGATGTAATCTTTGAGACTTACGGCACATGACTCATAACAATGAAGGCTTATTAAAAGCTCGCGAGGTAGACAAAAAGTGATATCCAATATGTAGCAACGTTAGTGGGGGTGGTGCGCGGGGGTGGCGGGCGCGAGGAGGTCGGCTGCAGAGGTGGCGAAGCGGCAAGAGCGTTGACCGCGTCGCCGCGCTGCAGCGACGGGCTAACGGCACCCGCTGAAGCCCACGCCTCTCACTGCACGCGCTAAGGATGTCTAGATCCGACCCGACACCAATCTATTGTGCAAGTGATGTCTGCTCGCCGCTCGAACCCCTCGTTATATAGCAACAGTTACTGTCACTACTCCACCCGATGATAACCAGTTGCTTAATGACGTCTGTTTGCGCAGTATGATCTCATTGCGAAAGCAAAAGCAAACACATTGGTGGCTCAGCTGGTAATCTTAAAACCGCATTTGACTACTTCGTGTCGAAATGTAACGCCAGCTTGCACTTCCTTGAACCGGCTGAGTCATCGTCTGACATTAGTTACAGGCTGTTTATCGATTTTTTGTATTATAATCATTACATACATAGAAATACGAACTCAATTGCATTAGAAATATACGCCTATATGTAAAGCTATCTAATCTTATCTAAAACACACACATTATTTGGAATTTAACAGTTTTCACTGTGATGATAAAAGTCGCTCACCTACTTCGATATTCTCTTACTTTATGAGACAGAAATTCGAACAACTGCAACTTAAAGCCACTTTTACATAAAAAATAACTTTATTTATCTTATATGTAGGTACTGTGAGTACACGCGCTTCATGAGACCATTTCCCAATAAGAATTACGTCGATACTTTTCGTTCGAAAACTACTCTGAAGTCCATTTGTAAGTCTGAAGCCGGTGCTATCCAAATTCCGCAGATAATGTCAGTTGGAAAAAGTGGTTGATGTGTATAGAGGGAGCGGGCGTCGTGACGCGTTTTGCAGATTCGACGCCACATCGCTAATTTTAGCCGCGAGAAGCAGCATTGCTTCATTGCCTCGCTCATAAGCGCAGCACACGGCGCCGCGCTCACGTCGTGCTCCATTCCACCACCTGTGGAAACATTCATGTAGCGTTGTGCACTCGCTTGAAGGACTGACTGCTCTCTCGTGTGAATTTTCTGTGTGGTGAAACATGGCACTTGCAAATGAAGAAATCAGTGGTAAGAGTCGATAACCGGCAGTCATTTGTGTGATTGCTTTGGACATTCCCGATCCTAATTTCGTCTCTTAAGAATCACAGTGTTCCAGTAGGTAGAGCCTGACAGGATACCGATGCTTTAAGGTTTTGCTCGGTACATAAAAGTTAGTATTCCAGTCGTAAACTCGCACGAAACTTCCGTTCAATATTTTGCATTTAAATTACGTCAGCTTCGCTTCCGTCGTTAATTTTGGCGCAGTAGTCCAGCAAGATCAACGACACATTTTTGGGAGCATTCCACAGTTTTATGTACTGTGCGTATATCTGCCGATATTATAACTTATGTGTACACGTGTTTATTGTTCATACATATAGGTACCTAAATAATAGGTACATTGTTGTTCTTGAGCGATTGGTTCGTCCGAATCGACCTCAGCGTTGATACAATGCATATCGATAAAACGTATTCAGAATGCTATCTGCAATTAAATAGACCAGGTTTGTTATTGAGCTCTTGTCGACAACAATCTATAAATGTGTTATTGTTTTTGAAGGGACAGCCATGATTTTAAACCATAATTGATGAATCGATTTTAACTGCTAACTAGAACCTTTCATTGGCCAAATTATTCTAACCGTTCCCATTAGCCGTGCCCTAATAACTTTCAAGGTCATGGTCGCGCTTATAACGCCCCATCTAAATACTCGTAAACGTCAAAAATGTTAATGTTGAATTCCTGTATTTTTTCTAAGTAATTTTATAATAACACATTATTTTCTTTTAAACTTAAGGTCATTCATTTTGTGATGGCTGTAGAGATGAAGGAATTGTTCCAGTGTCTTCAGGTTTTTGTAATTTGCATCTTATACTCGTACTTATAAGTAGCCTTAATTTATGTAATTAATGACACCGCAGTGTCGCATATAGACCTCTACAAAACCCTACTTAGATATCCTACATCTAAATATGGAATTTAATTTTAGACCAGGTAGAGCAAAGCCTTTTGAACCCTTGCTAATTGCAGAAAATTGAAGAACTTTTAATTTGGTATCGATAGAGGTGTTTTTATTTATAAACCTCACAGCGAAAGTATTTATTTCATCTATAGGTTTAGTACTGGATGGATTAGCAGTCCAGTGACCTAAATCATTGGTACATTTTTGAATTAAATTATATAAATCATTGGTCTAATGCTAGTAATATGTTACTGTTTTTCTTTTCTCAGTTTATGATCTTAAATGCTGATAGCACAGAACAATTTCTTCTCAAAAACACTTCTTAAAAAAGCCGCATTTAATCAAGTTCCCACAGTTGTAAGTGTGATACCACGAAACTGGAGGAATGGCTGTTGCATGACAAGTATCGTAGATTCAACCGTGTTCCTGGTTTCAGTCCCGGTGCTGGGGAAACTCTTGAAGAATATGTGTAATGGTTTTCATCTATAATAACATCAGCTATTTTGTCTCGACATTGTCGGCACTTGCTATACAGATAACGAACTTCTACGTTTTAAATGACTTGAACTTTTTCATCTCTAATACACAAATTGCTCTCACCTATCTACTGATAGGCTTAGTGTTATCGCAATTTCAAAATAATTCTAAAGCTTACAAAATGACATCAGTTTGTTTTTTTTATGCCAGAAACTGTCAAGTGTGAACATTTCTACATTTGTCTCCTCGGAGCCTCGTTGCACTCGTTGACCTAATTTTTTTATTTTATATATATATTAAAGTATTTTTTGTAATGTTACGCAGAACCCTTGTTTGTGCTCATTTTGAGGGTGACGTCATTTGCAGTCACCCCTACATTATTTGTACCTCAAAATGCCCCAGAAGTCTAATTTGGTCAAAATGTTCGCAATGTTTTCTGAAGCGACTGGGCAGTGCGTTGATTACAACTGAAATACGTATTTTTTTTCGTAACTTTCACTTGCACGTGAGTTGTTATATCATGAACATCTTAATTGCGTAATTAATTATGGGCACAGTTAATTCGCTTACATTACACAGCAGTAGGCTTTGTGTACATGCGGTGAATCACGGCGGAGGATTCCACTGGCTCCTTGGTGTCATTTTCTATTATTAGACGTTTCGCATAATTATATTAACTTGTTTACCGATAAGAGCCTGATTTTCTTTGATATGAACAATAATTTCCTGTTTAATGATCATGTTCGTGTTTGAATTGCCTTATCATGTCGGTGAATTAGTGGAAAAGCCCAGACGTGCAACACGGGCCGTCTCGCGAGTAGGTAGGTCGCGACCAGTCGCGAGGGTGGCGAAGGGTGCGCCGGATCGATACTTGTTCGCTACTACGCGGCGGCCACTCTGTGAGATACACCGTCTACTCTCTTTATGTATAAATGGATCAGTCCTGTAGCTAACCCGTAGAAGTACCTGCTCACGTATCCTCTACAAATTTATTACCTCTCGTATTATTCATGTGTACTGGAGGAATATGTACCTCCCTCCCGTTCGAAGTGAATTTTACATGTTAATTTATTAGAAATGGAGTAACAAAAATAAGGAAATTAATGTTTCTCGATTTTATAAAATTTGACATTGATGCTTCTGCAACTGTATGCTTCGCCTTTCTGGATTAACAGAGTCTCCCACTTTATAACAATTATTAGAAACAGTAGTTCCAGAGGTAAGTAACTACGTTCAACCCATCAAAAAAACTCTTCAGCTATTTAGAATAGATTAATATGTTTGCGTGATCCCGGGTGGCTCAAACTTTTCCAAACTTGCAGACTTGTTTGATTTAGATTTGAATGAACTTAGTCAATGAACTTAAACGGAAGCTATAGCCATGCCATCTAACTCTTTGTGTACCTTTATCAAATACCTGCCTTCCTTTACTGATAACTTTAAAGACGAAATGCTTCCATTTTGCACTTTCTACGGCTGTCGCTCGTTTTATTATAAAGCAGTTCTGTTCGGACCGTAGATATGTTTTTCTTTTAAAAACACATGAAATGGACACAAAGAACATCTAGACTCAGAACATAAATTCTTGGGTTCGAACCCACAATACTCAGGGTAGTAGAAAGCGGCGTGCTGAATGCTTGAACCACTGCGTTATCCATGCAGTCTTGTCATCTTTGAATACAAGTTATCACTGTATGCAATTAGGTGAAATTCGTCAGCCGGTCTAACCGCCGTGTGCTCAGGTAGTAGTGACGTCACACAGTGGGTATTTTTACCCCGTGACAGGGCGTTCCACGTCACGCGACATGTTTTACTGTCTGTGTTGTTACTGCTACGGTGAAATATTATTTGCACGCACACCTGGTGTACCTAGTTTGTTAGTCACTTTTTATCTGGCGACTCTTAATCGAGCAATAATCTGCTGTGCTCTACAGTGTTGTAAATAATCACTTGGACCATTTAGGTAAAAAATTATCCCCATGTCTTAGATAATAGCTACTCCATCACTGAGGCCTGTATTATTAACTTTTTATTGTGACTTGTGTTATTTAAGAACCGATACAACCTCTAAACCTATTAGAAAAGACCGTATACCGGCCTCAACAGCAAGACATTTGTGACTCAGATGATACAGGTATTCCGTCAATGGTTTTTTTTTTATATATTGTGCGCCAAAATGACTCTACTCTGCCTGATGGAAAGCATAAGCAGAATCCAAGAGTGGTGACCACCATACTCACTGCGAATGCAGGACAATGCATTCTGTGCGAGGGTAGTACCGCCCCGGTCGAGCCGGCCCAACCGTGCTGCAATCAGCGTGGCTCTACTACCTATTACCTCGTACGGAAGCATAATACACATTATGCTTCCGTACGACATTCCTAAAAGAATAGTACCTATTAAAATACTCTAGAAGAATAATAGTAAGACTAAGATATATAAAAACAGAATAATTGCTCAAGCTATGCGTGTAGGAAAAGATCAGGTAATTACTGAAAAAAAAAGAATCATCAAAATCAGTTCACCCTGTCGAAAGTTATGAGGTAACAAACATAAAAAATATAAAATACAGTCGAATTGATAACCATCTCCTTTTTTGAAGTCGGTTAAAAATGTGTTTTATACGAAACAGTTAAATCGTGTTTTGAAGTGTTTATAAGCAACTTATTTAGCATTATTCTTCTTTAGCTTTTGAAATGAAATGAAATGAAATGAAATGAAATGAAATCATTTATTCTGCAATTAGGTTACATGAACACTTTTGCAAGTTAAACTTTTTTTGAGCAGATGAGTTCGGCCTTTCCTAACTGGACTAGCCCTGAGAAGAAAGGACGAAACAAACTCAGGGATCACCGTCTCTTTTAAAGTCCAGACAATATGCAAAAGACATTATTTCAATAAAATAAATGCGATAATTACAATTTGAGTCACAATTACAATAATCAGTAAAGATAATAATTTAAAAAAAAATGACAACAATAGCAATAATTTAAAATGAATTTGTTTCAAACTATAAATTATCGTCACATCAAAATAAATTTAAACATTAAAAATAAACAGCATGTGCAGAATGGGCAGCTCAATCCCAGGCGGTTTTATCATCAAGATATTCTGCTATGGTGTAATACCCCTTTGCGGATAACTTAGATTTTATGGTATTCTTAAATTTCTTTAATGGCAAATTCCTAATATCAATAGGGAGTTTATTGTAAAAGCGTATACATTGACCCATGAACGAGTTGCCTACTCTGTGGAGACGAGTGACGTGAACACTAAGATTATGTTTGTTTCTGGTATTTACCGAATGAACATCACTGATTTTAGTAAACTTTGATATATTTTTTTGAACATAAACGAAATTTTCGTATATATATTGTGAAGATACAGTCAGAATATTTATCTCTTTAAATTTGGAAGATTGAATTTTCACATAAGAAATATGTAAAAGTAAGATTACCCAACATAAGTGGGCGAAACATGAGCGTACCTACAATCAATACAATGTATGGAAATAAATGCTCGTTTCAGTAGTGAGTAATGCTATCTTATCAGATCCAGGTTAAACGGTAGTATACGGTGCAATGAGTCACCGGGGCGGCTATTGTGCGTCTCGCCTCTGGTCGCGACAGCCCGCTGCCCGACTCAACTGCGACATGTCAAGTTAAAATCAATCACCTCTAAATAGCACCTTATGTCTATAAGTTAAATACTATTTTCTATTGAGAGAGACGTGTAAGATATGATCATGGCCATTACGGTCAAGGTCAGGTTACCAACCAATCTATATAAGGAGATGAATTCTTTCATAAAACTGTTTCGCAAAACCAACTACTTTGCAAAGTGACTTGACAAATTTACCGAAAAATACATCAACTAGGAATATAATATGTATAGATTTTGAAGAAAATAAATAATTTGAAAACATATAACTTGGTGTCTAAAATCCACCATTTTTACTTTCTACAAATTTTCTCTCCCACTCCTGAGGACCTGACCCCTGAGGGAAACTCAATTTTGTTCGTGTTACGAATTTTCTCGTTTGTCCGAGTGCTGCATAAAAATAGTCTAGACTCTAGACATCACGATATTAGACTTTCAAATTTGTGCTTATTTATTAAATGACAAGTGGTACAATCCTTAGACTGTTTGTAGGAAATGATAAGATATGACGTCATGTCCCTCTATTGCAAGTCACTTTCATATTTTAAACTAATAAGAAACATTTGTAAAGGACATAATCTTATATTAGTTATATTATAACTAGCTGACGTAGTAAATGCTTTTTTGCCATAGAAATTATTTATAAACGAACCCTTCGTTGTTGATGCGTGAAAATTGAGGAAAATCTAAACATGTAAAAAATTGACCAAAAAAAATAGTTGAGATCCCTTACTAGTCAGGAATATAAAATTAGTTTACAACTTAATCTCAGACCTAGCGAATATACACAAAAAAAAAAACATGAAATCGTTCAAGCCGTTTCGGAGGAGTTTGGTTACAACCACGGTGACACGAAAGTTTTGTATTTATTCGACACGAAAATATAACTTCAGGACTGTTCAACCATGTATTTTTACTGTACACAAGCTGCCCCAGAGAGCGTCCCCTTCTACGTGACCCATTCAAGGGGGAATCTAAAGACCCGTTTTCCAAAAAAAATGGTAAAAAAGTCACGTAGCTAGTATAGGTACGTCCCCCTCCTACGGCTATTGCATTCCAATGTACTTACATTCGAGGGGCTACCTCTAACCGTAGGTATGCTGCAGTGCTGAGTAAATTTCTCAGCTGCTTCAAATACACATGCTGCCATCTGCAACTCTTCCCGCTAATACTGAGGATATGAATATAATTTTAAAGCCTATAAGCATTTAGGGAAAATGCAGTTATAAATAAGTGTAAGTTTTTCTAGAATTGATCCAGTAGGTTCAGAGATTACTCTCTACATAGAAACAATTTTACATTTTTAAATATTGGGGTAAATGAATTGACTGATTGGGAATGCTAATGATACAAAAGCTACCGTTCAGCTATATGACATCCATCCATCGTGATGGTCTTTACCTTTATGCCTTAATTTTATTTCTTTAACAACGTTTAATACCTTTACATTGTATCTACTAAGTCAAATAGAAAAGTCATTACTTGTTCAAATATTAAATTCAAAGCAATATAAATACATACCTAAACTTAACTAAGTGCATTTTAATGTATTTCAATTTAATCAGGAAAGTGTATGGTTCATATGGAACAGTGTGAAACAGTGTGCAACTGTCAAGTTGGGCGTCCGTGTACTTAATTCTGTTGATGAGGTCATTTGTATTCGACACAAGGCTTTACTTCATTCTGCTGTCTATCGCTGCGATTGGCAGTTTTTGTCGCATGCCTTGCGATGTATGAAGGCAATATTAGAAACTCTAACAAATTGACAAAAGTTGTATTATTGATTTTATCAATTCCTCAGGTAACATCTAGCTAGTTACACGCAGTAATCACTAATCACACATGTTATCACGCTGTAACGTGGTAAATTATGTACGGGACATAGTAACAGATGACTCATCTAAACGTTACTTATTAATTAAAGACGTAAACACGAGCCGAACCGTGAGCACTGGCGGCAGTGGCAGTTGCCGCTTTTCTCGCGTTGTTGGAGCATGCTCGGAAGTCCCCTGGGTCAAACATTAACTCTTTAATAAGTATTACGATACGGGAGTACATGAGGCGAATGCACTTTGCAGGTCAGTGCAGCTCGCTTCTGATATTATTCCATGTAGCACCCACGATGACCTGCCGCGCCGCCCGCGCCCAAGTAAACAACTGGGTACTGCGTCCCGATATATCTTATCATCCAGTTTGTATACACAATGCATTTGTTAATTATTATTGTTTCTAAAGACCTATGTGTACATATTATGTTTGCATTGAAACTAACCTTTGGTTTGGTACTAACCGCACGAGGAACTAATACTCAGACTAATCGATGTAATGTATAGCAACTTAAGATATGTGGCGGTGGTGGTGGTGGTCATGTAGCACGTTGGGGGTGACGGGACCGCTCCGAGGCGGGTGGTGCGCATGCGCGCGACCAACGCGCTCGGTGCGGCGCGGAGGGCTCGGCGGGGTTGCGGCGGGCGGGGGCGGGGGCGGGGGCGCGGCGGCGCGGGGCTGCGCCGCCAGTATCGACGCGAGAGTCGGGCGCGGCGCGCGCTCCGTCCGCCGCCTTTTTTCCTTTTCACGCTCCGCGTTACGTAAATCGCCAGAATGACGAACTCCGGACCCTCCCTCTGCAGCGTCCTCAACCCACGTAAGTGTCGCCGCACCCCCTCCGGCCCCCCGCCGCGCCGGCTTCGCTTTGCCTGCTTTCCTCTCTGTCTGTCGCGACTAACCCGCTAACGCGCAGCCTTCTATTCCAGATGCCTGGTTCGACCCACAGAGGCTGCACCCCGAAGGTGAGTGGTGACCGCGAGCGGAAGGCAGAAATACGTTTTAGGTGGCGCGTCGCCAACCGGCCGCCCGGGCAGCGCACCTCGCGCCGGCCCTGCGGCCCTGCACTGTGACCCACCGACGCGCCGGTACACGTAGTGTTCGTGTCTCAGTGTCAACTCACTCCAGTGAAATAGCCGACGAGCGATCGATCGTCGCCAGACTGTGAAGCCAGTGGACGCACAAACGTGGTAACGGTGGTGGTGATGGTGGTAGACGGTAGGTAGGCGACATGTCGCCGGCGCACGGTGCTATACCCAATACTGCGGAATAGTCGTAGTAGCCGCAGTCGCCGCCGGTGACAGAACAATAATAACTCCGCGTGTCGAGTCAAGGTTCGGCAAGACCGACCTAGATGTATCTGTATTATTAAATAATGAACTAATTGTGCCAAATTACATCACACGATTGCTTTGCTAACGGTTTCGCTACAATCAAAACTTAAATAATTATTTGTGCACTTATCGCAACCCTCTTGGTGTGGTTCATGCTCTTTTAAAACTTGGGTACGGCACGCTAATAGTGTAGGACCGGCTCGATGTTAAAAAAATCCACTGCACCATATTCTGGGTATTTATATCTGTCGCATTGAACAAAAGGTGCAAATATGTCTGCAGTGCGTAACTATTTGTGTGTCGTCACGGGTGCGGGAAAGACCCTCATCATAATTGCACTGTTTCCAATAATATCAGTGAGTCTCAATAAGTGCTGCCCTTGACTGTGGTGGTGGCTTAACACTTGCATCTTAGAAGTTGATATTGTGTGCTCTAAGTGTCGCGTATGGCGCGCATGCGCTGCCGTTCACCCTGCAGACATCGTCTTACTATTGCCAAGATGAAATTAGACCGATTTTAACGTGGACTAAGGCTACTGTCTTGTGATTTATAACCATAGACGAACCATCGACTTCTCATTTGTTTAAATTCCAACATGATATGCACCATTTCGAATATCGCTTTTTAATTATCTTATCTTTTACGGCGACAGACAGTGTCTTGCCAAAAAGAATCCAGTTGCTATCTGTAAACCATTTCGATAGGTATATGATTCTTAGGAGTCATATTTTACATTAAGGTGATTATTAGATTAATATATGTTTGACTATTCATATGCATAGTTCTACGTTGGTCTAATTCAATTAAGACTCGACGTTTTACAATGGCTGGTTTGGATCCAGGGCTTCTTATACACTATGAATATGGCGAAAAATTATTTTAGTCTTTACCCTGTAAAGTCACATTATATACGGCAAACATTTTCTGTTGCAAGTAAATTCAATATGATAATTGGCAAGGTTTTCTTGAAATTCTTCTTTTACAATATGTAGGTAGTCATAGCTTAACTGTTCTAACTCGCCGTCTGATCTCAAATTAGACAAAGATATTTGAAAAATCGTACTCATCGTAAATGATTTAATTGCATTTCAATCGGAACCACAACCACTGGCTTACCAGTCAGTATCGCTGATCTTTATTCGCTAACAGGAAAGTCAAAAACTTTTCGACTAAATTCTATCAGTACTTCAACAATTCTCGTTTACACCACGACGGATCGGTGGTTTCTCTTGTTTCCTGGTTTTCTAAACCGAGCGAAACTTGATCCTACGCTTTAAGGCCACATCCCATACATATATGTGTTACAGTAAACTTGCCACCGAGTATCCGTTACGATATCGTCTTGTAAAACTATTCTACTAGAACCTACCATTATCTGGTATGTCATTTTTACCCATTTATAGCTTTTAGTCATCTGCAATATGACGAATTGACGACCTCCGTGACGAATGAAGGATGTCCTTGGACCGTGGCACTTAAACCCTTTGCACACGATACAACTTTACGCACAATTTGATTACATTTTCAATAAAACTGTGCAGATAAAATTGTCAAATTCAAGGCCGAGTAATCTTCTGACTTGAACATGTCAAATCATATTGGATGAATTTGCTGTGCAGACGCTAAGTGGCTAATTTAGTTCTGGTATTTTACCGAGATTTATCAGTTCATGGCTTATAGGATAAACTTTTATTAGAAGCTGGTACCATTTATTAAAAATTATATTACATATAAATATCACCCTTTCTTGGAACTGTCCTAATTTTACTAAATACGTTTGAATGTAGAAGTCAAAAGTCAAATCAGACCCGTACAAAAGTTGTTTCGTGTTTGTGTGTAAGTAGTTTTACCAAATATACTATAGGTATAATTATATGGTTAGTCGTACTAAAGTTGTAGTAATGCTCAGAGCTGCATTGTTTTTGCTACCTGCCGTGCCGGTACGTGACCTCACTGCCAACCCAGATCGGTGTGATTTCATCTGTATTCTTATTAGTTTCGCCTTGATCTGATGTACTCACTAATGATCACCGCCACTCTTACATCACCTAGATATTCATGATACATCTTTCACATAAACTCGTTAATATCGTTATAACAAATGCCATATTCATATCCAAAAACACGCTACTTGAGCTCTAAGTGTGATTTCACGACCAAAACAAAAGTACGAAGGAGATTCATGTTATCTCGTTTTTTAGGGTTCCGTGCCAACCTTAAAACGGAACCCTTATAGATTCGTCATGTCTGTCCGTCCGTATGTCACAGCCACTTTATTCCGAAACTATAAGACCTATAATGTTGAAATTTGGTAGGTAGATGTATTCTGTAAACCGCATTAAGATTTTCACCCAAAAATAAGAAAAAAAAACAATTAATTTTGGGGGTCCCCATACTTAGAACTGAAACTTAAAATTTTTTTTTTCATCCAACCCATACGTGTGGGGTATCTATAGATAGGTCTTCAAAAATGATATTGAGGTTTCTAACATTATTTTTTTCTAAACTGAATATTTTGCGCGAGAGACACTTCCAAAGTGATAAAATGTGTGTCCCCCCCCTGTAACTTCTAAAATAAGAGAATGATAAATTTAAAAAAAATATATGATGTACATTACCATGCAAACTTCCACCGAAAATGAGTTTGAACGAAATCTAGTAAGTAGTTTTTTTTAATACGTCATAAATCGTAAACTGCATTTTACCTTTTATTCAATCAACACAAATATAAAAATAGAATAAAAATTATATCATGTTACTTGCTGCTGCGGAACCCTTCATGGGCGAGTCCGACTCGCACTTGGCCGCTTTTTTTTTGTTTTTTTACAACGAGAAATGAGGTATGTCGAGTCGGGTACGGTAACACATGTGTCGGGTCCATCCCTATCCTCGCCATGTGTTATTCTATTGTAACAAAGAACCAGACGAACGAATCTTGTAAATAAATTCTAATATCTTTTAAAAATACGCTTAATAACATAATAATAATTTTTGTGGTAGTTTTCTTCAAATCTAGAAATTTCGATACAGCTTATCAACCAATTAACACGATACTTTGACCCAGCTAATTATCATACACATTAAATAACAATTAGTACCCCAAATCATGGTTAGAAGTCAGTATCGCGCATTATCTATTGTAAATATAACAAAGAAATAGACTCCTCATACAATGTGCGTGCTAGTAGACACTGAATAGGGTGGGACATCTTTTATGAGCAGCTTCCCGTGGTTCGGTGCCGCTTGTGTTGATTGACGACTGATAACGCTCTCGTTGCATGCCACTACGCAAACGCTCGCCAGATACTAGCTAACACCTGTCACAAATAGATATACCGATAGACACTTGTGGCCCGTCGCAGTGTAATCTTAATAGTTTCGTAACTCCAATATTCTTTACCTGTGACTAAACTGCGCAGGTGCCGTTTATATCACTTGACGACGCATCTGTACTCTTATATAGATGATTGTTTAAGTCGATGCGACATTTAGCCAACTTCACAGAGGAATATTGGCAATTTAAAGAGTTTTTTTTAGTTACTTGATGGAACTTTGTAGATAGATAAAAGATTAGGTTAAATCTTTAGTTTTTATAGTGTTGGACACGCGATTCATCATTACGTTTAAATTAGTTTTTGCTAAAACTTCGGCACAGTCTTACGTTTCGTTTGATTTTAGTATTAGACGTTATCGTGCTTTCAGGGTTCATTATCACCTCCTATAGCCATGACAAAGTCGTTATGCCTCCTTTTTTTTAGTAATTTTTCCATAATATTTGTTATATTCGAATGGCCCGTTTCGAAAATAATTTTATTATTTTCGTGAAGTTGTGCATGTCAATGGAATATAAATTCTTTTTGTCAAACGGTAATAGTAGTGGGCGTATGAGAGGAATGTTTGAATTAGATCATTTTAGAAGACGCTCCCGTGTGTGACGCGGAAGCAGCAGTGGCACTGCGTTATTTTTAACGCGTGTGTGACGGCGCCGCCTCCCGCCTGCCTATTGTCATTCTATTCACAACTATCATGATTTATTGCCATGTTCCCGTCAGTCTGGACATCAAAGTGTGTTAACTGAATCAGCTGTCGAACATAACAAACCATTATGTCGGGGAACTTGATTTGGCGTAAAGTCGTAACTTAGTCAACTGCCTGTCTCCAAAGACTCGATATTTAGTTACTCTATTTCTTTCTTCCCTTTGACCTTGTTAGTTGTGCTTCTTATGTCACCTTTGATAATAATTCATAATAATAATAATGAAGTTCACTGCACGGTTGGCCTAGTAGTTTGGGCGGTCGCCACGCCGCTTGCCAATTCGCCAAGTGTTGTGGGTTCAAATCCTACACGGGACAACACTTTGTGTGATGCACAAATTGTTGTCGTCTGTAAAGTCCCCCGCGACACAGGATGTTTATTCCTAACGAGGGAGTTGTCTTTTTAAAAAAAAAAAAAGTTTTAACGTACTTTTACTAGCTTCACTGGTAACTAACAAAATAAATGAATCTCTATAGTCTATTTCAATGTATTTCTAATTTTCATATCGAAATAAAATTTCGTATGTAGTTAAGGAAGACAATATCTTTTGGTACCTACTTTGACTTAGGACATTGGTAATGAAATTTTTGCTGAGGGACTCCTTAAGTTTAGACTCAATAAATTGTTTTAATGAGTGAATCAAATTAATAAAATTGGTCTGTTGATAAAGACAGGAGATGGAACTTTATACATATTGTGCAACTTGCAAAAATGTTTGCTTCTTAATTGTGATATTTTAATGTCAGAATAAATTCCCTTAATTTCTTAAATTCTGCATCAGCGGGGAGTGACAAAGAATATTCAGGTCAACAACCCTTTACATTTTATGATCTCTTTCTTTTACACATTAATGCACAGTGAAGATAGTATAATCTTTGATTGAATCAATAACAAACGCCAGCTGTGCTTACGGCATGGCATTGAATAACCACATACGAGTACATGTACATAAATGCAGTTCTGTAGCCGTAGCATCATAGTGTAGCCGGACTGATTGGTCGTCCGACCATAGTACGTACGGCGCCTACTTACCGTTCTACTACTACGAGTACAACATTCATTTACAACTAACTAGAATCTTGACTAGGTTTCAAAAATCTATATTGACATAAGAATCTGCCCATGCTAAACAAACATTTTTCTCTCAAATTGAAATAAAATAACTTTATATTCTAATGTCTGCGATCAGAGGTTAAAATTCTGACTCAGGTCAAGTATATATACATAGAACATTACATGCAAATGCATACGCATTAACATGCATTAGTCTCGGTTTCTATGTGGTAATAACATGTATATATTTACACGCTATTCCGTGTTTAGATTTTTATTCTATTGAGGAAACAGAAATATGTTAACATCACAATAGGTTTACTCGATGTACTGAGTTTAAGTGCTGAGAGTTTTATTCTAAGATCTTTAAGGGGTAAAATTAATATTTTATCTAACAATGACAATGATAAGATGTGAATTTGTAACAGCCCCAAACATGGGTGGTCTGCTGTATCAACTGTACTACGTAGTTCTAACCGGGCTATTTTAAAGTGGAAATTGCCCAAGCTACAAGATATCAATACCAAATACACAACAAGTTATATTTACAGTACACATAAGGAACAAATATTTTTACCAAGATAATGATTTTTACCTAATTAGGGGAAATTTTCGACTTTTGCTAGTCCTTTTCCCTTTATACTTGTCTCAAAGATGTTCTTCCTCTCAGTTGTGGAAAGCTACATGACATCCGGTTAGATGCCGATCAGGGTTTGGTGAATCTGCCAAGCAGAGTTGAGCCCCAGATCGAGATTTTCTCCTCAAGTACTTTAATTTATTAAAAGTTCTCTTAGTTTTTTGAACGGAAGTGTATTAAAATGGCGCTGCTCTGAAAGAATCCATTTTCGATGCTACAATTGGCTGTCTTGCGGTTCGGCTTTTGCTACGAGTACCTATATCTGTTGTTAAAGACCGTCACCTCTCGAAAGGCAGACAAATTTGACAATCTAACTACATCAATTAATTCCTTTTCAAATATGAATTCGTATTTCATTTACTTACACCAATTGTAAATTTCGTCCACTACTATTGTATATGTCAGTATTTATTTGTATCCTAGTAGTTAATAGCTCAACTCTTGGATTCTACTCTTTTTTATGTATACCTGCCAAAATGACTCTACTCTGCCTGATGGAAAGCATAAGCAGAATCCAAGAGTGGTGGTCACCATACTGCGAACGCAAACAATGAAACAATGCAGCATGGTGACCCACACCATGGTGGGCTAGTGATGCTTCTGTATCATTGGGCCTTCGGTCTCGCATTCACCAACGAAACACGACAGCACGAACGCTGTCATTTAACGTTAATCTTCTGTGCGAGGCGAGGGTAGTACCGGCCCGTTCATGCTGAAATCAGCGTGACTTTACTACCTCGACTCATGCTTTCTATCAGGCAAAGTAGTAACTTTGGCAGTCCTTAGAATAAAAAATAAACTAAAATAAGAACGCTGGAGATGAGATATGGAAGATTTATTCAGGTTAACGCCCCGTCCACTTTCTTATCAGGCAAACAAGGTAAACATTATACGCTGACAATAGAGTAAATGTTCCCGATACTTCGAGTCTTATCTCAGGTCCTGCTCACTACTCTACCCTACTTGTTCTTGTACAAATGAGGGCAGTCGGCCGTCGCGTGGCGCCCCCTCGACTAGTAGAAAGTACCTATACGAAATTATGTTGATAGATGTTGAAGAATATAGCTTCAAAGGATCATTTGTTTGTATGATCTACAAATATTTGTTTCGGAGTTTGGGTGTTTTCTATGTATAATATGTATGCATTTACAAAAAAAAAGTATATATGTATTTGTATCAGTTGTCTAGTACCCATAACACAAGGTCTGCTTAGCTTGGGACTAGATGGCGTTGTGTGTTAGATGTCCGAAAATATTTATTATTTACATATTTACACATTTACATTTATATACAGTAGGTAGTAGAGCCACGCTGATTTCAGCACGAATGGGCCGGCTCGACCGGGGCGGTACTACCCTCGCACAGAAAATCAACGTAAAATGACAGCATTTGTGCTGTCGTGTTTCGTTGGTGAGTGCGAGACCGGAGGCCCAATTAGTCTAGTCAACAAGTTCCATACTTGTTGACTAGACTAAAAGATGCACAAGCATCACTAGGCCGCCATAGTGTGGGTCGCCATACTGCATTGTTGTATTCGCAATGAGTATGGTGGCCACCACTCGTGGATTCTACTTATGCTTTCCATCAGGCAGAGTAGAGTCATTTTGGCAGGCCAAACATAAAAAAAAAAAAAAATATTTTATTATTTTTCTTCAACAATTATCAGATGTTAAAATGAAATGAATGAAATTCAATTATGTGCGTAATATCCCCGCAACGATAATAATAACGAAAGAAAGCATATCAACGCTAACTCTACGAAAATGAATTTATCCTTATCAAAGGTCGCCTTATCATTAAAACAAACATTGTTTCAATCCACTCCACTGTCTTTCTCTTGGACGAGACGATCTTTATAGAGGTCGTTAGGTTATAAAATAAATTTTACGCACTGTCATTATACGTATAATTTTTGACGTTATCGATAAGGCGATTATAGTGCGTGGCATTGACCGCGAGAGCGCAGTGCTTGCGCGTGTGCCAAGAGCGCCTGCGCGAATAGTGTGCGCAAGAGTCGAGTTGCGCTCCACTGGCTTGTTGCGGTACCAGTTCCCCGATAACGAAAGCCTATCTACACACATGTAGTGGACTCTCGGTTTCGTTTGGTGTTTGTATGTACTTCATAAACGGGTTTCGTGTCGGCAAGTTGTTCGAGGTTGCACTACGCTGGTTATGTGCATACTTCGCTAAGTAATTTACTTGCTTAACTTTAACGGCGATATGCGTTATTCAGTAGGCTCGCTCAGTTCATATTTACAAATTACTGTTTTGTTAGTTATTGTTTTGGTACTTGTATACCTACATTCCTACGGTATTGATAAGATATTTACAACGTTGATAACGTGATCTTGATGTGAGAGTTGTCAGCACTTAAGCATTTTTCAATTGATAATGGTGCTATAGTAATAGGGATAATAAGTACAGAGAGTCTTCTATCACAATATTAGTACTTAGTTGCTGTCTCTCGTTTTTGATCAGTTTGAGGCTTAAGCAGTTAAGCTGCAGCACAGAGAATTCGGGTAATTCTCTGTGATTTCGGGTATTCCTCGGTCTAACCATTTCGCTTAATCTCTAAATGAATTTATTTATCCTCCCAAAGATGATTGTATTTTCAAGAAGATTTGTCGTCAAGCAAGCGATCTGTCGAATCCATCGAAAATCTTTACAAATTATGCTGAGTTCAGATGAAATTAGAAAAGGGCAAAACAATGATATACTTACCTACCCTACCTTATCTTTGGAAATAGTACCTATGCTACATTAAAAAGTAAATGAGATTTAACAGAACTCACTAATCATAATTCTTTCTTCCCTGTATATATGCAATGTTAGTTGAATGAACAAGCATCGGTGTTCCGATGTCAGACCGGCTCTTGTACGTGGTGCCTTCCTTATAGGTAGGTGATCTATTCGCGGTGTGGGTGTTCATTTGATGTCATTGGCATGGGAACCGTGACTAAACATATACTTTAAGATTACGTCATGAAGAGTTAACTTGAAGGCCTAGTCTATTTACCGCATCTTTTTACAGTCCATAAAATTGGCTTAATATGTAGATTGTAGTAGCTCATATCTGTTTAAAATTGGCCATTAATACATCTTTGCATTGTTTGCAACGCTCTCTGGAGTTGAACACAACCGGCAAATGGTTTTAGTACTACATTAACGATTGTTATTTATAGACGTATAATTTTGAAATTTAATTCACTTCAAACGACCGGCAATCGGTGCCTAATATAGCATCGTGAGTCACAGTTACTTGTCGGAAAGCCCATCCATCAATATTGATAAAGCGTCTGGTTTAACATAAACTCTCGATGCAATTGAAACCGTTTTGAGTTATTTACGGTACAGCAGCGGTCGAAACTTGAACACATCGGTATCAAGTTCAATGATTTGACCGGTACCTCGGTACGCTATATGGCACTTATCAACTACCGTTTTATCGCTTAGGTATTTTGTTATCCCGCCCTCTTAGATTAGTGCTCAGTTGAGGTCATCTGTCCAGAGATTATGTTCGGGCAACTGTCTCTCGGGCTGTGTACGTACGTAGCGAGCGATGAGAGTTTGCGTGGCACAGTGTTGTGCGCGGGAGTGCGGTGTCAGCGGGTGTCGCGGTGACGTGTGTAGAAAGGCAGCGCCGCGTGGCGCGCCGCCATGTGCGCCTTCACTCCGTCGCCATGGCGCGCCCGAAGCACTCGCCGCGACACGCCGCGCAGTACGATGACCTGCCGCCCAGAGGACCAGGTATTCACACAAATTCATCACATAAAATATCACCAATATTGCCTTTATATAACATGCCGATGTTCTGTGATAGTGTTTTTAGACGAATAATTGTTAACATCTGGTGTCGTGTCTTGCCGGACCCGTGGGGACGTGAGGACGTGGAACGGAAGCTAGGGAAACATACTGCAGTGTAATGCAATACTGTTTGCTATTCATTCCGCGAGTTTTCTTTCATTTTTTCAACGGAAGTAATCTTGTCGTCGGAACTAATCGTATGCGGATATTCTGTATTAAAATTGACTCGTTCGCAACATATGTTACACTCGGTGCGGCTTATTAAATTTCAATTGTTCATTATCGTGATATGTATTACTTTCGTATGTGTGACTAGTTTTGGGAAACAACCGAAACTCTAACGGTAAAATACAGCGCTATTCGATTTTATTGGTAACCGAACGGTTCGGCAATAGTTAACTGTAAGAAAACATCAAGGAAACTTGCCCCAAAGAGGCCGAGCTTTGTGGTGAACAAATTATTGTTAGATTTTAGTCAGAAACTCGTGTCAGCCACCGAGATCATTGACAGGAAGAACTGGTTTCTTGAGCCGCCCGGCCGGGAACTTGTTTACAATACAAAATTGTTATTTATTTGTATGTAGCCCTAGATTTCAGCTGGATGTGTTTTGGTTTTAATGACAACAATGTTGTATGTACTCGTAGGCTTATCACACAATTACAATTTACATACGTAAGTTTGTGTTGTAAACAAATTATATTATCCATTTAAGTCTGTCACGGGTGTGAGCGAAACAGAAGATGAGATTTAATGGTAGGGTTTATTAGCACAGATATGCAAAGTATGCAAATTATCATTGTTAGAGAGTTCTAAAACGTAGTGCAAAACAGACTGCCTTTCATATTTGTTACATTAATGCTGCCACGAAATCACCGAGCAACTAGAATCTCTTTTTGAACCCGTCTCTTTCTTTACGAGTTAATAACTACACACATCAAAAGTGTCTAGGGATCAAGCATTTTTATGCGGATTTCTTGAGATTGAGATGTGGCTTTGGCCCTGGCCTGCTCAGTCGCCAGACTTGAACCCGATTGAGCATGCATGGGATATGCTACAGAGAAGAGCTCTGCCGAATATGGAGGGTATCCAGTCGCAAGAAGACCTTTTTTTGTTGTTGCAACGAACATGGGCGGCCATTCCACAGCGTGATTTGGATGAACTCATTTTGAGTATGCCAAACCGATGTTCTTGTGTTAGTGTTCGCGGTAGAAACACGGATTATTAATTGTTTAAGTTACCTAATAAAATTTTAAAGAAAACTGTTATTTCAGTCTTTTTTTCGAACTTTAATGTTAGTGGTTCAAATGTCAAAAATCCTTTTATTGGGAAAATGGCAAATTTCTTTATTAATGCAAAGGTGACTTGGTTTATCGTTACTGTGACAAACGAAAACACTTTATTTGATGAATCCTTAAAGAAAATTTTAATTAATATCAATCAGGAGAAAAGTTATTGCAAAAATATATGTTGATCCCTAGACACATATGTTGATCCCTAGACACTTTTGATGTGTGTATTAAAGAAGCTCTCTTCTTAACTGTTAAAGGGTCAGCGCAGATCATATATCTCTCTGTTGTTTGCTAGATTAGATTATATGGTCTCATATTAAACCGTAGAGTTAACAATTTATTCACGTTTTAGAATTATATTTTCCACGGATTTCACTGATCTGACAAAAGGATCGTTTTAATCAAATGAATACTTGAAGCAGATCTGTAAGGCTGGGCTGGTGCTAGTGTGCAGTTGTGCACGATGCGGGGTAATGAGCGTGACGTGTGTGGTTGTGTCGCAGTGGAGTCGCTGATCTACTGGCGGTCGGCGGCGCACAGCGGCGCGGCGCTGGGCGCGGGGCTGGCGCTGCTGGTGGCGCTGGCGTGCTGCTCCGTGGTGTCCGTGTGCGCCTACGCCTCGCTGCTGGCGCTCTCCGCCGCCGTCGCCTTCCGCATCTACAAGAACGTGCTGCAGGCCGTGCAAAAGACCACTGATGGACACCCCTTCAAGTGAGTTCACCTAACTATACATGTGTTCGATTCTACCAATCAATCATATATGGTCTTGAATAGACCTGGTTTCCAGCATCAGGAATAGTTTGTGTACAGAACAGTGACTGAAACATATTCCAATGTTTTTATGTAACTAAGGAACAGATTTGTTTTACCATTGAGTCTTTTTGCCTAAAACTTCTTTGGTTAACTTGTAACCATATATTGAATCAAACTCATGACTATTTTATACACCTGAATACTCCCACTCTGACGAGTCATACGTCAACATCTATACTAATATTATAAACGCGAAAGTTTGTAAGTATGGATGGATGGATGGATGTTTGTTACTCTTTCACGCAAAAACTACTGAACGGATTTGGATGAAACTTTACAGTAATATAGCTTATACATCAGAATAACACATAGGCTACTTTTTGCCGCGGTAACCGACATGTACGCGGGCGGAGCCGCGGGCAACATCTAGTACTATGGGACTAATCTCCTCCAGTTTTCTTCTGATTAATTTCGTTGCGGGTTCCAAGACAGTTTAATTTTTCCTGGGACTTCCCGAGTGTCATAACTCGGTGTTTTCGTGGGTCACCGCTGTTAATCCTGGTGTACAGGAGTTACAGTGGTGGGCGTGTGGGCGGGATTAGTCCCATAAAACATCTAGTACTGTATAAAATTCCGAGCGCCTGTTATTAAATAATCAATACGTCCGCGTCAGGACGCGTCCTGGAAATGAATTCAAACCGATATCAACCCAGTTTACAAGTCATAAGGGTTGAACACACCGGTAAACCTATCACGGGTAATGTCCGGCGACGCGGACCTAGAGATATCCGGTCACAAAAGAACTTTATTAGGATTCTCGACAGTCCATGTAAATCGCTACGATCGGTTAACTTCTGTGTATTCAAGACAACTTAATACTATTGAGTTCTTTATAATTAGTAAAACCATTAAACTTCTTTGTTAGACAAAAGATAGACACGCGTATTTAAAATAAATTAAACCGTTAAGTTCTCAACGTTCAATCCAAAACTTTCGAAACAAAAAACCCAATTCTCAGGACCCAAAAACCAATTATATTCACACGCAATCTTAAACAGAACCTTTTTACCTTTCGTTAAAACAGCTCTTTATAAAATCGAATGATAAAGTTTTAAGTCGATATTTATTTAGTAAAAGAACTCAGATGTATTTAAAACAATGTTTAAAAGCGAATAGACCTGCCACTCAACAGCCACGAACCTATTTAGATCTCATTTCACTTATTGATAAATTCGTAACTGTGACAGCGTCGATCACGCACCGCTGACTTTTGCTTTCTCCTGATCGACTTAATGCATAAACGCATTTACTTTGTGCTATTTTATTAGTAATGTAAATTAGTCGAAAAAACGTTGACTAGGCACCTTCACGAAGTAGCGTTCGGTAGCGATTGAGACACGATTTAAATTGCATTATTAAATTGATGTCTCAAACTAAATCAGAAGTCGAAAAACACGTTTTAGTTGAAATTGTGATTTTTATTATCTAATGAGACGGTGTGTGCACTCGATCACCGCGTGTAGGATAAGATCAACGGACTCCCAACACACTTCGTCGAGTAGACATTATTCTGTATAAAATTTTTGTTAAACCAGGATCAGTAGGCTTCCTCGATAAAAGATATCCTATTCTTTTTCGCCTATTTCTCAGGGAAGTATAGACAGTTGATCTCCACTTATTACGAGCCTGACACACCTTTTTTTCTTCGTTCAAATTCAAAATCATTTATTCAATAAAGACACTCAGTGACATTTATGAACGTTAAATTGAAGCTACAGTTTAAGATCATAGATCGACACAAACAGACGCCACAGGCCACAGCATGTGCTATACTGTCAAAGTAAATTAGGTGAAAACACCATAATGTACTGTCAGTTTCCAAAATGCGTAAACCCTTATGAGAAGAATACTGGCAAAGAAACTCATGGCCACTCTTTTTAAAAGTCAGATATTCAGGTACAATAATGTATTACATGAACGGTAAACAGTATGCAAAGCTGTTGCAACCTAAATTTCATGTGATTAAAATGCTCCAAAATCTAACGTACAAACAAAAAAAAACACTCAGTGATAACGTTGAAAGTTTGAGTCTATAAAACAGAAATTATTCAAGGTGCACATCTACTTACATTCAGTTGCAAAAATCTACTGTTAAAAATAATTGGTGACCTGATTAAGTAAGAGGCTAGCGTTGCAGTTGAGAGTTCTATCATCCATCCTCTCTAAGCGGCTTAACTTTTTTTTATGGTATAGGCGGGCAAACCAGCGCACGTATCGCCTGATGGTAAGCGATTACCGCCGCCCATGGACACCTGCAACACCAGAAGCGTCACAAGTGCGTTGCCGGCCTTTTGGGGATGGGGGGGGGGGGAGGTAGGGGATTGGGGTAGGGGCCTCCGGTATCCTCACTCACTCGGTGAAACACAGCACAAGCACTATTTCACATCGGTTTTATATAAAATCGCCGAGCCGGCCCATTAATGCCGAAGCGTGGCTCTCCCACGTTTTCTGTATCTTTTTCTTTTTTGTGCCTCTGAAAATATATTATGAATTTTGACAAGTAGCAACTTAATCCAGTTTCAAAAATACCAATAAATGGTATATGTGCAGTAAAATCAATGTTTTATGTTACGAAACACAATCCATTGAAATGTGTGCACAGTTGTAATATTTAATTCAATACATTTTCGTGCGGCGACGTGGACTGGTGCCAATTCACAATGTTCAACGTGGCTCTAACTAAATAATAGATTACGTGAACGGTTCAAATTGCAAAACGTGTTTGTTTAAACACCTAAAGGCTATTCTTTTATAGCGAGGAAGGATAATCGAAAAGCGAGTTTACTTTTCGACATTTCAAGCACTTTTTCTAAAATATTATTCGCAGTAAGACAAGTATGACTTCACAAAATAACAATTCATGACATCATACCTTGCTTATAGTCAAATCAAATGTGCGTGACAGAGCCATCATTTAAATTCAAAATCATATATTCAATTACGAGCTAAGTGCCATTTATGAAAATTAAATTAAAGCTACAGTTAAGAAATCATAGATCGACATCACCAGACCCTACAGATGTACTATATTCTTAAGGTAAATTAGGTGAAAACACCAAAATTCACTGCCTGCCTGTGACGATCCATAACTTCCAGTTTCCGAAATGCCAAGAGCCTTATGAGAAGAATACTGGCAAAGGAACTCATGGCCACTCTTTTTAAAAGTCAGTCATTCTTCACAAATAGGTCGGGGCTCGAAGGGAGTGAAAAGTAGCTTACAGAAAACCAGTGCTACGTAATTTTGTCGTTGCTTTTCTGAGTTGGTGCAGTTACCGGAGCTCGAACCTCTCTTTGATTCTGATGAAAGGGACTCATCGCGGCGCGGCGTCTACTCATTAGCCCTCCTATACTGTTAAAAAAAATGGTTGTCTGTAAAGTCTGTTCGCAAGCGCCGCATCTATCTCTCGCTTGCAATTCAAGCCTTAAATAGAACCGCGTAACGCCGCATGACTTCAGGTATCCGGCTCCATCGAATTATAAGACGTCACGTCAAAAGTACAATACCTTACTAAACAAACATACGTGTAGTACTAAACCCACTCTTGAGATAAGCAGGTCAAAAATGTCCTTTCCAGAATATTTTATTTAAAGTTAAAGTCAACTAGGTCCCTATTTATATTTAAGCAGTATTGATGTGGAGCCAAATTAGACTAAGTGCTCCCTCGGTACAGTCTAGCGGTGGCGTGCACACCGCGGTGTAATGAGTAATAAGTTAATGGACTCTTTACCTGGTGGATGGTTAATGTGACGTTTACCTACACCGCGGTACTATTAATTTAGTAACACACAAACTAGGTTTAAATAGAATCCTTACTTATTCCCTTATGGACGAAGTACGAGTTCAGTTAAACAAATAAAGGACGCTTCTCACTTTATCAGATTTTTTTAGGGATTTTCATCTGCTAATAGACATTTCTTGTAAACGCTCGAATAAAAGTAAAACTACAAGTAAAACATAAAACATTATAATATAAATGGAATATTTTGAACATATAAAACTTTACAATTTCTAAATATTGCTTAAACAAAAGTTTAACTTGCAAAAGTGTTCATGTAACTTCATTTCAAATCTATCGCAGACAAAACAAAAAATAACTTTAAATTCATCTAACGTGTTTTTAAATTAGTTATCTATTTTGAGATTCTGACTTCTGAGTGCATACAGATGATGAAATCGTTACAATTTTAATATCTATACATACATACAAATAAATTATATATAGTTATATTAAAATAACAAATAAAGTTGTAATATTAAAAAAATACATTAGGTACATTCTTTTTAAATCATTAATTAAAATGGACCCAAAAACTAGTAGCCGACCCCAAATCTTGGGAATAATAAAGGCTAGGAAGAAGAAGAAGGACCCAAAAACGTCAGCTTACTGAAATAAAATGTTAGAATTCTTCTAAGGATAGCTATGATTCTAAGTATAAAACCGATGTCTTCGTAAAAAAATAATATTCATTTATTGCTTGTCACGATTTCAATCGTCTGTTGGTAAAGGTTTATAAGTCAGAGCATAAAATACAATTTAAATAAAAGACATGATTGCCATCTGTTACGAACTTCACTTGGTAATTTAAAGTAATCACTTGAATATATGTATTTCAAAGACAACACGTATGTATATTGCACACAAAAACTGCTTATATGCCGGTTAAAATCTATTCTGTTAAGTGAAAAATCTTGGCTTCAGAAGTGGCCTTTAATATGTCTGCCCAGTCAATAGGTTCACGCTCCATTTCCCATGCTTCATGGGTAATTGAACTCCTACTTGCTATAAAGACGTCTTCAGTAACTAAAATGGTAGCGACATTTTAAGGTCATGTGAGCCATGACTGCTAGTAATAGCTGCAATTAGGAAAAATTATAACAAGAATAATGTTGCTTAATAAAGCAGTCAATATCTAGTCAATCGTGGAGAAATTGATGAGGCTACCTTAAGGATTATGTTGATGTTTATATTCTTGACAAAATGACATGAGGTTCCTTTAATTGGAACTAGGACTTCACCGAAACTATGGTAGATTCAAAACTGTTTCCAAGCTATAATAGGGTATTTTACTGTTTAAGAGAAAATATCTAAATATTATTGAGATACCTTGGACAAAAAGCAGTCGGAAAATGTTAGTTTTAGTTCATAAAATACTTTTTATAATTTATTTCAAAGTTTTCAGTTTTTTTATCTGTTCTTTAACACCATGAAATAGTAGCTGCCATGTTAGTACGTCAAACGGCTTTGTAAACGAAAGTGTCAACTGATCAGCGTATGCTTATATTGTCAGCGCATTTGTTTTTGTTTACAAAGCCAACTGACGTCAATATCACAGAGCAACATGGCGTCCACTGCGTCCAGCATTTTTGACAAATTTCGCGCGAAATTTGAAAATGTAACATTTAAACGCATTTTTATGGCACTTACCGATTGAATAAAATTTCAAAAATGTGTGGAATACTCTAATATGAGATCAGCTTTCTCCGCCGTTACACTTGATGCTATATCAATCTTCTTATTGAAATTTATTTTTATTGTTATATCTGTATTATTCTAAATATTCCAGAGCGTTATTGCGTAAAACGCATTTATCTAACATGGTCCACTACTGTGGACAGTGATCAAATTTTCGGCCGTCTAGTTAGGGTGCTTGCTTTCTTTTCTTTTCCATACCTTGATTCTCTCACACAAGGCATCGTTTTTTTTTTATGGAACAGGCGGGCAAACGAGCAGACGTATCGCCTGATGGTAAGCGATTACCGCCGCCCATGAACACCTGCAACACCAGAGGCGTCACAAATGCGTTGCCGGCCTTTGGGGGATGGGGGGAGGCGGGGATGAGGGAGATAGGTTGGGGTATGGGCCTTCGGTATCCTCATTCACTCGGTGAAACACAGCGCAAGCACTATTTCACACCGGTTTTCTGTGAGGCCGTGGCATCTATCCCAAATTAGACAGAGCATGTGCTATGGAAACTAGATTGCTAAAAAAGTCACTCAAATATTTCTAAATATCTACATACATACACACATCAAAAGTGTCTAGGGATCAACATATGTGTCTAGAGATCAACATATATTTTTGCAATAACTTTTCTCCTGATTGATATTAATTAAAATTTTCTTTAAGGATTCATCAAATAAAGTGTTTTCGTTTGTCACAGTAACGATAAACCAAGTCACCTTTGCATTAATAAAGAAATTTGCCATTTTCCTAATAAAGGGATTTTTGACATTTGAACCACTGACATTAAAGTTCGAAAAAAAGACTGAAATAACAGTTTTCTTTAAAATTTTATTAGGTAACTTAAACAATTAATAATCCGTGTTTCTACCGCGAACACTAACAACACAAGAATATCGGTTTGGCATACTCAAAATGAGTTCATCCAAACACGCTGTGGAATGGCCGCCCATGTTCGTTGCAACAACAAAAAAAGGTCTTCTTGCGACTGGATACCCTCCATATTCGGCAGAGCTCTTCTCTGTAGCATATCCCATGCATGCTCAATCGGGTTCAAGTCTGGCGACTGAGCAGGCCAGGGCCAAAGCCACATCTCAATCTCAAGAAATCCGCATAAAAATGCTTGATCCCTAGACACTTTTGATGTGTGTATTATAAACTTAACCCAGTCACAGAAAAAGAGATAATGCTGGGTGGGATCGATCGATCATTTGCGTTAAGTACCTACTATAAATAAGTATATAATTAAAAATATCATATTGTTTCCGCCTTTTTATCCTAACAAACTTATCATGTATTTTATTTAATTAAGAAATTTAGTTAAAATGTTATGACTATGTAATGAATGAGGTTTCCAATGACGTTTCGGACAAAAATAATTGAATTTTATTGTGAAATATAATACGTTTTTGCTGCGTGGTTAAAAAAGGATTGAATTTAATTAAAATATTTGATTTCATAATTATGCTGACCTAAATTTGAAATATGATGCTCATTTGTTTTACATTTTTGCTTTACTTCAATAACATTACTTTTTTTAAATACCTACCTTGTTAAGGTTTATTGTAGTATAATTCATACTAATATTAGAAATTCGAATGTCTGTTTGTCTGTTACGCTTCCACGGCTAAACCGCTATACCGATTTCAATGCAATTTGGCATAGACATACTTTGATTCTTGAGGAAAGACAGGCTACTCTTTACCGCGATAACCGACATACATATTGATTATAAAAATCGGCCAAGTGCGACTCGGACTCGCGCAGGAAGGGTTCCGTACCATTATCTATATATTTCAAACGTCTACCTGTTGCCGTTATCAATATCGAGCAAAACGAGCAAAAAATCACGCTTATTGTATGGGAGCCCTCTTAAATATTTATTTTATTCTATTTTTTAGTATTTATTGTTATAGCGGGAACAGAAATACAACATCTCTGAAAATTTCAACTGTCTAACGTATCACGGTTCACGAGATACAGCCGGGTGACATACGGACGGACAGACAGACAGACGGACAGTGAAGTCTTAGTAATAGGGTCCCGTTTTACCCTTTGAGTACGGAACCCTAAAAATGTTAAGTTAAATCAAAACGTTCTGCACCGATTGAGCTCTTACCACGACATACAAACAAAACCCGCTTTGAAGATTGTTTTTATATATTGTATCGTCATTTCTGTTCTTCATTTCTCAAGTACGTAATATCTCGATGATTTCTCAATAATTTGCCACAGCTTCGTACAAAAATGAAAAGCGAGATGAAATATTTGAAGTTATATGTCTTTTACGTTTTGTTCTTTACTTTCAACTTTTGTTTGATCTCAGAATTCTATTTAATTCTTCAATTAGCAACCCAATTGTTGCAAAACCTTGTTTTGATATAAAATTTTAGTTTGTAGTAAATTTAGTTAAAAATAGATAAGTGATATGTAGTTAGAACGGAATAGTATATTTGACATTGACTATCACTTGACTTTGAAGTTAGCTTTTAAATTATAACACGCAAGGGTGACTAGGTCCTTTCCAAACTTTATGAAAGAATTTATTTGTAGGTATATGTTAACGGAAATGTATGTAATCCGTCATTGTATACAATTCCTAGGAAATGTATGTAATTCCTAAAATCGCACGTAAATGTGTGAAATAAATTATATTATACTCACACATTACACATTTCCTAGGAAATCTATACATTTCCTAAATAGCAATCGGAAATGTAAAACATTTAAGATATTGCTGGGTAATTATTTTTAGGTTAGGTTAGAACATATGAACATATTATTATTATTTTACGGTATTAAGATAATATATACATATTATTATTATTTTACGGTATGACTGTTACCCGATTGTTTCAATAAGTGCTATAATAAAAAAATATTATTAACAACGTGTTTTATTACAGAAAGCATTTACTTTATACATTTCCTAATACGATATTGGAATTATATACAATTCCGAGGAAACTTATACATTTCCTAGGATATCTATGTATTAAATAGTTTTTCAAACAATATTTTATACATTTCCTAAATAGTATCGGAATTGTACACATTTCCTAGGATTTGTATACAATTCCTTGATTTCATACATTTCCGGTAACATATACAATACAAAATATCGAGATTTTGGCTTTGGCCAACTGTAGCGTCAGACCTTAAACATAAATCGTACTTCTATTGCGGTAAAACACACCCTTAACAAGACCAAATCTCACCCTTAACCAGACAAATATTCCTGGTGCTGTGTGTTTTTTTTTATGGAATAGGCCGCCAAACGAGCAGACGTATCGCCTGATGGTAAGCGACTACCGCCGCCCATGGACACCCGCAACACCGAGGCGTCACAAGTGCGTTGCCGGCCTTTGGGGGATGGGGGGGGCGGGAGATAGGGGGAGGCGTTAGGGCATAGGCTTCCGGTATCCTCACTCACTCGGTGAAACACAGCGCAAGCACTATTTCACAACGGTTTTCTGTGAGGCCGTGGTATCACTCCGGTCGAGCCGGCCTATTCATGCCGAAGCGTGGCTCTCCCACGGTTAAAATCGGTATATTAATGTGATCCTTGTGGTGGTGGATGAAGACTTTGAAATATCACCACCCCTATGCAACCGGTGGGTGTCGTAAGAGCAGAGAGCAAACTATCCAGGACAAATGCACTGCAAAGAGGAGGAAAACTAGAAACAAACCATATACTCTTCGACTTCGCACTGATGCAAGATGCTGTGTCGGATAGCCGTCCCAAGGGATTGTGAGAGTGAGGGAACAGAGAGTACACCCGTGTTTTTGTTATAATGTGTGTGTTAATGTGACTGCCTCGATGGCGAAGTAGTAGCGTATGCGACTGCTGTGCTTGAGGTCTCGGGTTCGATTCCCGGGCTGGACCTAATGTTTGTATGATCTGCAAATAAATTTCGGAGTTTGGGTGTTTTCTATCTATATTTACTTATAATAAAAATGTAACAGGTCCAATTCTGTACATTAAAGATATTTAGAAATGTTTTTTTGGAGGGCTCTCTACAATCGATACTGAAGCCAAAACTGTAATTTTTTTCATTTTTGTCTGTCTGTCCGTCTGTCTGTCTGTCTGTATCTTGGCCGCGCATCACGTCGAAACTACTGAACGGATTGAAATGAAACTTGGCATGATTTGAGTTCATACTACGAGGTAGGACATAGGATACTTTTTATCCCGAAATTCAGCACGGTTTCCTGGAGAGAGGGGATGAAAGTCAAAATATGTACTTGGTTGTAATTCAATAACACATAGTCCGATTTCATTCATTATTTTTTTGCTAGAAAGAAAAAAAATAAAAGATAACGGGAATAGTGTTTTTTTTTTGTCCGCGACTGTACACTGCCTGTGGGAAGCTGAGAGAGATATGTAAATATGGCGGTACGAAGTTCGCCGGGTCAGCTAGTGTATAATATATATGTATGTATTTACAAAAAAAAATATACATGCTACTAGCTCAGCTTTAGTTTGGGACTAGAAAGCGTTGTGTGTGAGATGTATCTTATCTTGCGTAATTGGCTGGTCTCAGGTGAGACTGGCCGCCGCCGCCGCGGTCGAAATCGGGTAGGAGGACATCAATACTGGTTGTTGATGTTGATAATGGTGTTGTATTGTAGGTGGTATATGGTGTAGTAAGTGTTGCGTGCTTGTGTTGCAGATGGCTCCTGGAGAAGGACGTGTCGGTGTCGGCGGAGCGCGCGCAGTCGCTGGCGGCCGCCGCCACCGCGCACCTCAACGCAGCGCTCGCCGAACTGCGCAGGTCAGTACCTCACAACACACACACTCTTCTACCTTGTTTTTTTTATGGGTCTGCCAAAATGACTCTGCTCTGCCTGATGGAAAGCTTAAGCAGAATCCAAGAGTGGTGGTCACCATACTCATTGCTCATGCAGATAAAGCAACAATGCAGCATGGTGATCTACATCATGGAGGCCCAATGATGCTTCTGCATCATTGGGCCTCCATGGCCCTGGGGAGGGGGGGGGGGATTTAATGATCCTAGTATTAATTCAATGGTTGTATATTGCATCACCATATGACGATAATCTTCCCTTTAGAAATGTCCTTCCAAATAGAATATTTTACATGCATAAACAAAATAATCGGTTGATTAATTACAACCCGGAAACGTAAATAGCAAAGAAAGAAAGTATTACGTTTGTAAAACAATTGAATGAAACTTGTTACAGCAGCTTAGCGCCTAATTCCATTGTTCTATTGCTAAAACTTATAGAAAGTATGAGAATAGTGCACTAAAAATAATGTGTATTGGTTTACGACACCAGTGCAGTGTTTAGGTCGATTTGACATGTCCTTCAGTTTTCACTGCGATACTTGTTTTTTTTAAATTACCTGCCAAAGTGAGTCTGCTCAGCCTGATAGTAAGCACAAGCAAAATCCAACAGTGGGGGCCACCATTCTCACTGCAAAAGCAGACAATGCAGTATGGCGTCCCACACTATGGCGGCTTAGTCAGATGCTTTTTCACGCCCCGCTTACAGGACCCGGCATCAAAGTGATATGTGATGGTGACAAAATAATAATAATAATTACAATAATGACATCACACACGCAAATAAGGATACTCCATCACTATACTGTACGTGGGACTCCTGACGTTTCGAAATACCATACTTCCAAAACTTCTGAAGTCCCACGTCAAAGGTCCGGTAGCTAAGGTAGACACATCTGCTCATTTACCTTCTAATTTCTTCAACAATGATTCATCTTTCAACAAAAATAAACGGCATTAAGAAGTAAAGATATTACGATTGTGATGGTTGTCCAATAGTCGATGTCCTGTAGAACAAGATGACTGAAGTGATGATCTTGTACGACTTTGACATTTGTGTGGATGACGTGTCTCATGCTATAAATAAATTATTATTTATTCATTCATACATCCTGTTGCCTTAGTTGAATAAGATTAGAGTGTTAGGTATACGAGAATTGTTATTTGTTAGATATATGAAAATACTTCTATGTACGGTTTGAACACTTATGCTTATTACTAGCAACACTGACTTTTAATACACTCGAAGATAGCTTAAAATTCGAGTTCTATTTACGTTTAAAATATCTATCTGCGACTTCGATACCTACTCCTAAATTACAATACATTGTGTATTGATAGTATTATTTCTTTCATTATTTTTCCCCCCTTACAGAAACATCAGCTCTTTAAAGTTAAATGGAGTCGGCCTCGGGAATCTAGTCCAAAGAAACCGTATTGAGGAACTCCTTCTTTCTAAAGCTTTTTGATCGTAATTCATTACCAATCTTAATATTATCCCGGACATTGAAATTGTAATTAATATTTACTGTAAAAATATTGTAGCAGAATAGAACCTTAGAACATGTCATGGATTTGATCTTTCGATAACCGTCGATTACTGAACGAAGGCCTCCCTCCAAGGAGCACCAACGCAACGGTCCAGGTATTGGGCAGTCATGGGCAGTTTACATACATGTAACTAGATATATAGAGACGCGGGATGTGAGTCAGTTTGTTTATGGTGTTATGTATTCGCTTCCAGGCTATTTCTGGTGGAGGACCTGGTGGACTCGCTCAAGTTCGGCGTGCTGCTGTGGTGTCTCACGTACGTCGGTGCCTGCTTCAATGGCATCACGCTCATCATACTCGGTAACGCTCTTCTTATTTATTCTTCATCTAAACTAATATATATGAAAATACGTAGTACTGAGCTATATACTTGCCTTGCACAGACTCTTGCTGGCTGACTGAGCTCTTGACAGAGGTGACCACATATAGTAATGTAAACATGAAAATATTGTTATCATATAATATTGTATTGTCACCCTGAGAAGGAGTTTCGCCATTCACTCCTTGGCTTAATCATCAGACCTTTGCGTTGTTGCTAAGCTGTTGAACTTATCAAAATTAGTTTTATGAATTCAAATTCAAAGAGTTTACTGGTAACCTTTGTAGAGTTCCACATAAAACTGTTCCATTGACGTGACGGTTTAAGTCACACTTGTCATGGTAATAAAATATTTTAAAGGATCTGTTAGCTGGTACACATATTCAACGTGTAAATTACCACCCTTTGCCCTCGGTTCCGCCCGCTTGTATGTCGACTATCGCAGTAAATAGTAATATACCTATGTGTCATTCTGATGTATTAGTTAAATAAAAGTTTTATCTAAATCTGTTTAGTAATTTTTTGCATGAACAAGTAACAAATATCCATAAAAACGTTCAACATTAGTAGGATCAATAGGAACAAAATTAGTAGGATGATAATTGGATCTTAAGTAGCTTAAAGGGTGGTTACATGTGGCCCTCGAGTCCTGACAGTTGATTATTGCAAAAAATTAAACAAAATTATAAAAGTACTATTGGTTGCCCGCGGCTCCGCCCGCGTATATGTCGGTTTCCGCGCAAATAATAGCCTATGTATTATTCTGTTGTATAAGCTATATTACTGTAAAGTTTCGTCTAAATCCGTTCAGTAGTTTTTGCGTGAAAGAGTAACAAACATCCGTCCATACTTACAAACTTTCGCGTTTATAATATTAGTAAGATAGATTTGATTAATTTTCTTTCAAAGGAAAATATTACTTTCAGATGTAACTTATAATGTAACAGGAAATGTGTCAGCTACAGTTGGATATGCGAGGTGTGACGCTGCGAGCGAAATTAATAAAAATACGAGTTGTGGGATATATTTATCCGACTATTCTGATCGCTGCGGCGCGATGCTAGCGCATTATTCACTCACACTATATTAACATATACTTATGTTATATTCAATTTGACTAACGTATGTAAAAATACCACAGTCAATATACATGTATGTATATAGTAAACTAGCGGCTCGTCCCGGCTTCGCACGGGTGGACATAAGATTTTTCTATATTTTTACCTTCACTTGTTTTACACCTTGGGTTACGTTACTTAAGTTTTAGTAAGGATCCCTAATTTTTTCTAGCAATAAATATAGCCTATGTTACTCAGGGTGAATGTAGCTTTCCAATGGTGAAATATTATTTTTAAATCGGCACAGTAATTTTTGAGTTTATTCATTACAAACAAACACACAAAAATACAAATTTTTCCTCTTTATAATATTATAGTGTAGATGACTGCACGGTTGGCCTGGTGGTTTAAGCTGTCGCCACGCCGCTTTCTACTGCGCCAAGTGTTGTGGGTTCAAATCCCACATGAAACAACACCTTGTGTGATCCACAAATTGTTGTTCTGTGTCCGGGTGTTCTTTGTCCCTTTCATGTATGTTTGTAATGTCCCCCGCGACACAGTATGTATATTCATAATGTAAGAGTTGTCTTTAAATAAAATTGTCGCCAGATATTGCTTATAAGTCAGCTTAAAATATATATGTAGTACCTGAATGAAATTTTCTAAAAATGAATTCTAGCTAGCTCAATTTATCGCCTCCGAAACCCCCCTGCATACAAAATTTCATGAAAATCGTTACAGTCGTTTCCGAGATTCAGATGTATATAGATATCTAAAAATCGCTCGTTTAAAAGTATATTAGATTGCTTTGCTTTCATTAAAATGTATTTGTATTACCTAACAAAGCTGATATTGTTGGGTAGTTTTCTCACTAGTACGTACGTGATTTGTCGTAAAATAATCACAAATTTTAACAAAAAAACCAACTTCAATCTGGACCAAATTGAAATGGGACCACAAGACCAAAAAAGAATCATCAAAATCGGTTCACCTAGTCGAAAAGACATGCATACTTTCTACCGCGACAAAGCTAGTTTGTATCTATAAAGAATTTAAATACTTAGTATTAATGTAAATATAATTGTGTTGTTATTATTCCAGGATGGATAGCGTTGTTCACTTTGCCGAAGGCGTATGAAATGAACAAGGCGCAAGTGGACGCCAACCTGGAGCTGGCGCGCGCCAAGATTAACGAGATCTCTGCCAAGTGAGTACAGCCGTACAAAATACCACAACAAACCACCCTTTTTTTCCCCGTGGGGAAATCCCTCCGGACACCACCTCCTGATGGCATGTCTTGGGTACTAGAAGCCGGGGAACCAGATGCTCCCTAGCAAGGAAAACCCTGGAACCCCGACGTACCTCGGGCCACCTACGGTTTGTAGATAGCCCCTACTGTTCCCGTATCACAAACCACCCTTAGAAACTATTGACTGCACACTCATGCACCTACTATCTAGAAATGGGGCATGTATGTGTTGTACCAGACCAATGGGAGCCGAGCATGATTGAAAAGACATGCAGACAAAGTTACGTGGGACAACTAGTCTGATATAAAAAATATTTTGTTGGAGCAGAATAAAGCTTTTCGATAATTATAAAATAGACAAGTTAAGAGTAGAGCCGATTCTTCATCATTAAAATAATCAGTCACACACAGTCATTCACTAGAAACACGTCTGGCAAATTATAAAAAAAACAAATTAAATTATATGTTATCTCATTAACAAAACATGTTTCAAAAATATCGAGATGTATAACTTCAGACCTTGTAATAAGTGAAATAACAATTTAAACCGAAAGTCAACTTGTCTAATTTTTATTTAATTACTGGCTGTGCCCGCTACTTACCGTTTAAACCTTCCCTAGACTACGACAAACATTTCAAAACCAAAATCAGCTAAGTTGGCCCAGCCGTTCTCGAGTTTTAGCGAGACAAACGAACAGCAATTGATTTTTATATATAAGAATATTTAAATTTCTCAGCACATTAAAATGAGTGAAAGTGTATTGTATTACTAATTTTACATAACATTGCAAATATTAGGTGTGTTAGTCGCGAAAGTAATTCATTTTAGATTGTGTTTTTACTTTCTATTTAAAGAACTAGGTATAATAAGAATTTAATTATATAAGGCCGTGTTGTTCACGACCGCTACGCATTTAGCATTTACATTATAATATTATACTAATTTAATTAGCGCATTGTCGGCACAGTCACTGAAACATTTTTTTTAAATGTTAATTGTTATAGTCTTGCTTTTGTTTGGCTGATTGTAAAGAGACATCAAAGGGAAATGTTTCTTGTGTTTATACTGAAAAATCTTCTGGAGGATGTGCCTTTAGCACAAACTCTTGTACCAAAATTAATCCTCTATTAGGTGTTTAAATTTTTTGGTAACATGAAACGAATTTGTAAGAATTCACATTCAACATCATTCTTGTACCACAGATAAATAATAATGTACACGAAAATTGTAAATATGCTTTTTTTTCAAACAGTAACTTATGGTATGGTTCTTCTCCAAAGGAATAACATTTTGGAATTGCGTAGTCATTAATATTACGTTTAGAAAGTGCCTGCATCAAGAAGTACTTGAAATAAAAGCATTTTTTTTATATGGACCTGACAAAATGACAACTCTGCCAGATGGAAAGCATAAGCAGAATCTAAGATGGTGGTCACCATACTCATTGCGAATGCAGACAACGCAACAATGCAGCATGGGGACCCACACCATGGTGGGCTAGTAATGTTTCTGCATCATGGGCCTCCGGTCACGCACTCACCAACGAAATCGATTACGTTGATTTTCTGTGCGAGGGTAGTACCGTACCGCCCCGGTTCAGCTGTTCGTGCTGAAATCAGCGTGTCTCTACTACCTTCTAATTGTATTTGCTTTTGATTGATCATTATCTTGTAAGACTAACGTGGTTGTGTTTGCAGGGTGCGGGCGGCGGTCCCGCTGGGCCGGAAGTCTGAGAGCGAGAAGGACAAGTAGGGGGTTGCAGCAGATTAGCGCCGAGTACTTCTCATGTTTGTTATATTTATTATTATGTACTATTAAAGATAACTACTTTACGTGTAAAGCTTTATGAGACGAGTCATGCGGAGATTATTGTATTTGCTTTTTGAAATTTTAAATTAAAATAACTGTCGAACCAAATGTATATTTTTATTTACATAACCTTTTAAAATACAGGTCTGTACAACAGAGACACAGATATTTTGAGACGACTATTCATTATTTTCCTTATCAACAGCAGCATCAAATTACCAGACAGCCGTGTGTAAGACGTGTAAACCCATCAACAATAGCAAACCCAAAACTCATGTAGGTACATATATAATAAGTCTTTACCTATGAAATTGCCGTTTTGTATGCAATAAGTGAAAGTACTTATTTTTTCAAACTTTTTTATTTCTGTTATTCGAAGTAACCACCCATGCAATCGACGCATCTGTGCCAACGCATTGGCAGTTTATTGATGCCCTTGTAAAAATCAGCTGGACGGGAGGCAACAAACTCTTCAAAGGCATTTTGTACTGCCTCTCGGGAATTGAATTTTTTACCCAATAAAAAGTTGTCTAAATTTTGGAAAAAGTAATAGTCGGTAGGTGCAAGGTCTGGTGAGTATGGCGGATGAGGGAGAGCTTCCAACCCCAGCTCTTGCAGCTTGGAGACTGTTGCGCAGTATGGGGTCGCGCGTTGTCGTGAAGGAGCAGTGGGGACGACCGATTGACCAAAGCTGGTTGCAGATGTGCAAGCTTCTCCATCATTTTCTCCAGTTCTTCACAGTACACATCTGCATTAATGCTCATGCTGTTTTGTAAAAAGCTGTGGTGAATCACACCCGCACTAGACCACCAAACAGTGACCATCACCTTTTTAGGGTTCATTTTTGGTTTAGGGCATTGCTTTGGAGCTGAACCAGGGTCTAACCAACTTGCTGAGCGCTTTCGATTGTCGAACAGAATCCATTTTTCGTCGCACGTAACAATTCGTTTGAAAATTCCTTCATTTCTTTGCCTGTTGAGCAGCGCAAGGCAGGTCTCGATGCGTACGTTGCGCTGGCGATCGTTAAGGTCGTGGGTCACCCATCTATCAAGCTTTTTTACCTTGCCAATTTGTCGTAAATGGATCAATATTGTTTTGATGCTTACATTAAAAGCTGCTACTAGCTCAGCTGTAGATTGAGTTTCGTCAGCTTCCACAATCGCCTTTAATTCATTATTGTTTACCAAAGTCTCCGGACGACCACGAGCTTCATTTTTCAAGTCAAAATTTCCAGGACGGAACCGGGAAAACCAATAACGGGTTGTGGGTTCGTTTGTACAGTTCTCTCCGTAAACGTTTTTGATGTTACGTGCCGTTTGTGTCGCGTTGGTGCCACGACGGAACTCATATTCCATAATTACACGAATTTTTAAAGTATCCATTATGACGAAAAATGTTCAAATGTAATGAAAATACAACGCTAATCAAAAATCAAAAGACTGAGTTTGTAAATAGAATGTCATGGTTTTAAAACAAAATTAATTTGAATTTAGAATACAGAGCCATTACAAACTTTTTTTTATTTGAAATGACCTGTACTGAAGAACGGCAATTTCATAGGTAAAGACCTAATATACTCTCGTGTATGTTTATTACGCAGCACGAGGTATATATTCCCCTAACGTGCGTGTCCCGGTTCGGCGTTAAAATATGACTGGCGACTGGCTGTACTCTCTCAAACTAACTCGACACCGTAATCTAAATAAGCATTTCTTTGTGCATTGTGTCCCTACATGTACCTATTTGGACTACACATTGTGGGTATAGGTTACACTGCGACGTACACAGCAGCAAAATTGAGAAGGTGAGCGACGGATTAAAAATACGAAGTTGCTAGAAGAGAGTAAATTATTCAGGACAACAGCACTGCAAAGAGAAAGAAAACTTAAAACAAACCGTATACCAACCCGTCTGGCTAGCGTGGGATAGTAAGCAGTAAATATTATATTTATCTATGATAGTAGGCCAAAGGGAGCTATGAAGCTTGCTAAGGGGAGGCGTCCAGCATTGGACTTTTATAGGCTGGCGACGATGATGTGTTAGTCAACTATACTCTTTGCGCTGTAGCATGGTGCATGGTGGTTTAATTTAATTTACTACAGTTATCAATGATTTAATATATTGCGAATGTGGTACAGCTGAAATACTAAATCATAATTTGTAAATCGCGGCAACTTTCAAGAGTGAAACGAAATGTTACTGAACCACGCCACGCACCTTGCTACAAAGAGTATAGTCAACATTTTAATTTCTAAACTGGCTGACGAGTGCTAACCATTTTAATTTTGATCATTTGGAGGTGGTACCTGTATGTGGTACTTCACTACGTGGTATTTCGTTTCCTACTTAAAACAGAACATTAAACAGAAAGACTTTTAGGAGTTTTTACTATTATTATTATTAACTAGCTGTTGCCCGCGGCTCCGCCCGCGTGAATGTCGATTTTCGCGGCCAATAGTATCCTGTATAAGATATATTACTGTAAAGTTTCATCCAAATCCGTTCAGTAGTTTTAGCGTGAAAGAGTAACAAACACACACACTCACACACATTTTGTGTTTTGTTTCTGGTAAATTATCATAACTATTAAGTTATATGTTTGTTTATATTAAAAATTATAACTCCTAATTCAAGTATTTCAAACTTAAAATTGATATTTTACATTTTTATTATACGATAAAAAAGTAATCATATAACGTACCTATTGTAAAGTATCTTTTAGAAACTGTTTAAGAACTACCAGATGTGGATGTTGTGTTAGTTACATTGAGATGATAATTTTAGGAACTGGTCACACACACTTTTTTGGAAATATAAATACAATGTAGATTATTTATATATTATTTATTAACTTTATGCACTAAGAATGTACATCGGCGGACTTAATGCCCAGAGCATTCTCTTCCAGTCGACCTTCGGGTGGTGGAGAAATCTTATAAGGCAGGTGTGTGAAATCTCATATACTTAGAAGTCCGTTAAAATTTACAATAATCACATCATATTCAACGTTATACATACAAATATACATATATACTTAAGTAGATATAGATATACAGATTACGTATACATAAATACAACATTTATACACTTATACTACTACTACTACTACTACTACTATTTATACTTAAAAAACCGACTTAAAAACTAAAAAGTATCAAATAACTTGTATATGCTACCTATTCATAGGTTTGAAGTCGGTGCCAAGCCAAATGTAATAGTAGGTACCACACTCGCTATATTTCGAGACGAACGTCAACGACGTCACCGACGCTTCGGTTGTTTTGTTCTACGCGAAGAGCAGCTATCCCGCTCAAGGTCACGCCATATCAGGAGATATGGTGGCCATGGGACCACATGAGGAGCATACCCTTTCGAATACAAAAATAATTTTCAAAATCGGTTCACAAATTGACGGAGGAGTAATCCGTGTACGTACATACATTGTGACGATGAACGATGAAATTGAGAACCTCCTCCTTTTGGAAGTCGTTTAAAAAGGACGGTAAGCTATAGATTACATAATTCTGCCAGTTCATTGAGAAAGAGCTCATGTACTTTATTTTTGAATGTATATCGGTTAGTGGACATCCTGATTTCGAGCGGGAGCGCATTCCAGAGTAGTACTGCTTGAACAAAGAAGGAACAGTTCACGAAGTCGGAGTAATGAGACGGACATGAGAGAAGCAGAGACCGTGGGAGAGCCACGCTTCGGCATGAATGGGCCGGCTCGACCGGAGTGATACCACGGCCTCACAGAAAACCGGTGTGAAATAGTGCTTGCGCTGTGTTTCACCTAGTGAGTGAGGATACCGGAGGCCCATACCCCAACCCCTCCCCCTATCTCCCCCCCCCCATCCCCCAAAGGCCGGTAACGCACTTGTGACGCCTCTGGTGTTGCGGGTGTCCATGGGCGGCGGTAATCGCTTACCATCAGGCGATACGTCTGCTCGTTTGCCGGTCTATTCCATAAAAAAAAAGCAGATTATTAACTGAGCGAAGATTTCTATCGTGATTAGAGCACAGGTATCGGAAATACGGAGCAAGGTAGGTAGGTAAGGATGGCTAGTTGAGAAATGAAAATAGGAAGGTAAGAGCTCGCTGATTGCACTGTAGGCGAATAGGATTGCATTTTAACTGGGAACGCAAAGCAGACACATGGTCATACTTTCGAATATTGAAAATAAATCGAATGCAGTTATTAAGAAGACGGTCAAGCTTGTTAAGGAGGTCTGCATTCAGGTCGAAGTAACACACATCACCATAGTACATTCAGTGTTCCGCAAACTTTTTGGGTTCAAGGTACATCTAGGAAGATTAAAAATTTTGGAGGTACACCATAATTTAAAAATATTTTTAAGTAATAAAAAACAATGTTTCTTATTAGTCACAAAACTATATTTTTATTTTACACTTTAATTGAGCATAGGCGGTCTCATCTCTCGTCGATCGTCTTGAGGCGTTCCCTTTTTTGTTTTTTACTGTGGTAAGAGTTAAAAATCCTAATCCACATAACTTTAAATTTTTCTTATCTAGTTTTATGGTTAGGCAGATTTAGACAAAATAAAAAGATCTCAGAAATTACAGAATAAAAAATAAAAAGTCCTCAGAAATCAGAACAGACTTGTCTGTAAGTAAATTCTGATAGCTGCAGCACTTTGAATAGGAAGGGAAGAATAGAAATAGGGCGAAAATTTTCAGGAAAGGAAGAATAAGAATAGGGCGAAAATATTCAGGAAGGGTAGAATAAAAATAAACTTCGTACCGCCATATTTACATATCTGTCTCAGCTTCCTACAGGCAGTGTACAGTCGCGGACAAAGAAAAATACTTTTCCCGTTATTAAAAAAAAAAAATTAAAAAAAAATAAAAAAAAATCTATGTCCTACCTCGTAGTATGAACTCAAATCGTGCCAAGTTTCATTTGAATCCATTCAGTAGTTTCAGCGTGATGCGCGGCCAAGATACAGACAGACGTCGCGGACAAAAAAAAAAGACTTTGCCCGCTATCTTTTAATTTTTCTTATACACAACCCTTAATTTCATTCGTGTAAAATATATGATGCCTATTTAAAACCCTTAATTTAATAAGTGCTTCAATTTGACAGTCAAAAGTTTGACAGGAAAGTTGGTAGAACAGTTTATATTGGCAAAAGGAAATTGTTGTTTTTATTATCTTCCCCGCAATTTTTCCATATTTTATCACCGTTTAAACCTTCCCTGAACCACGGCAAACACTTCAAAACCTAAATCAGCTAAATCGGCCCGGCGGTTCTCGAGTTTTAGCGAAACAAACGAACAGCAATTCATTTTTAGGGTTCCGTGCGAAAGGCAAAAAACGGAACCCTTATAGATTCGTCATGTCTGTCTGTCTGTCTGTCTGTCTGTCTGTCTGTCCGTCTGTCTGTCCGTCTGTCTGTCCATCCGTATGTCACAGCCACTTTTTTCCGAAACTATAAAACCTATAATGTTGAAACTTGGTAAGTAGATGTATTCTGTGAACCGCATTAAGACTTTCACACAAAAATAGAAAAAAAAAACAATAAATTATGGGGGTCCCCATACTTAGAACTGAAACTCAAAAAAATTTTTTTCAAAAAACCCATACGTGTGGGGTATCTATGGATAGTTCTTCGAAAATGATATTGAGGTTTCTAATATCATACTTTTCTAAACTGATTAGTTTGCGCGAGAGACACTTCCAAAGTGGTAAAATGTGTGAAGTGACAGGGGGGGGGGGGAGCCGGCCTGTAATTTCTAAAATAAGAGAATGATAAATCTAAAAAAAAAATATGATGTACATTACCATGCAAACTTCCAACGAAAATTGGTTTGAACGAAATCTAGTAAGTAGTTTTTTGTTTAATACGTCATAAATCGTAAACTGCAATTTACCTTTTATTCAATCAACACAAATATAAAAATAAAATAAAAATTGTATTATGCCACTTGCTGCTGCGGAACCCTTCATGGTTGAGTCCGACTCGCACTTGGCCGCTTTTTATAGGATATAAAAGAAGAAGAAGATATACAAATTGTTTTGTCAACTTTGCAAGTTTTTTCTAGTAATCTATTACTGTAAAACCAGCAAATTAAATACAGTCTACTGAAAAGACGTCTTCCTTCATACATTTGGACCTTGCTCCTTTACAATGACCATTTAACGTTATTATGATATTTTAGTTTTTGGTTCAGAATCGATTAGAGCGTCCTCCCAAAAAATTTCTCTAATGTACAGAATTATTATAATTATAATATAATTATATTAATCTGTTTTTTTTTATTATACCTACTTTAAAAATTAATCATATATAGATTACTCGTATATAGGATAGGTATATCCTACTGTGAAGTTAGTGTTACTTAATTCCAATACATGTCGCTGTTAAGTTCAGAAACAATTTTCAAGAAAATTTCATTGCTTCAGTAACGATTAGAGAGCCCTCCCGATAAAACATCTAAATTCCTTTAATGTACAGAATTGATCTGTTACATCACATTTTTATTATACGTTCAAAAGAAAATCATATTACGTACCTATTGTAAAGTTAGTTACTTGATTCCAAGAGATGTCGCTGTTTTAAGCAAAGAAACTGACAAACTCAACGTCTACAGATTTATTATACGTGATATATTTATAAATAGATCACGGAACAATATTTAAAGTACTTGCTGTCTAGCAAAAAAAGAATAAATGAAATCACGTGTTATTGAATTACAACCAAGTACATATTTTGACTTTCATCCCCCCTCTCCAAGAAACCGTGCTGAATTTATGGATAGAGAGGTTGCGATAAATCAAATACTTAATGCTACACCGAATTATACGTAATACGTTCTACGATTATTCCACGATATATTAATCAAAGTGTTATTAATTACGCATGGCTGGCAATAGGTGTCGCTACATGTTGTTTTACGTAATGATAAATTCTTTATAATTTTTTTTCCAATAGATAGAGAGATTGTGATAAATTAAATACTTTATGCTACAATCTTCAGAGTATCTCCTTTCTAACAAAAAAAGAATTATTGCAATCGGACTACTCGTTAATGAATTACAATTAATTACACATTTTGACTTTCATCTCCCCTCCCAAAGAAACCGTCCGGAATTTCGGAATAAAAAGTATCCTATGTCCTACCTCGGAGTATGAACTCAAATCATGCCAAGTTTCATTTGAATCCATTCAGTAGTTTCGGCGTGATGCGCGGCCAAGATACAGACAGACAGACAGACAAAAATGAAAAAAAAAATAGTTTTCGTTTCAGTATCGATAACAGAGTGCCCTCCAAAAAAATTTTCAAAATATCTTCAATGTACAGAATTTGACCTGTTACATTTTTATTATAAGTATATAGACTAAGTGAAGCCCCAAAAAGTGCCTAAATGTACCATAATGTTTTCATGAAATCGCGTTTTGATTTTTATTTCAATAAATAAACTTGTCTGATTCTCATAATTATACTCTTTTTCGTATTTTTTTTTGTTGGTCACATTTACTTTTTCAAATGAAAGTAAAGGAATTAAAATTAAAATCAGTAGCTGTAACTAATGCGTCCAAAGGCTAAGGTTGGTGAAAACGGGAATTAAATCTCATTTTAATTTAAGGTGATTGGCTACATCTACATAATTTTAAACTAGATACAGTCTGTAAAATAATTTCAATCTCACAAAATGGTTTCATTCACTATTGGTATGTACCTGTACTTACTTTATTATTTCCATTTCTTTATTTTCTCGATGACAGCTCTTTGTGGAAACTTGAACGAGCGTCTTTTTTACATTATATTACATATTTACATTAGAAAAATATGACGCTTACGCACGTACAAGGTCATAGCAGATGGATGGAAACTCATAGGGATGGAGCTATCGATAAACGTAATACGATAACAGACCCGATATTTTTTTACAAAGTGTAAGAAACTAAACTATTGCCGGATAATTTTGTACACATTTATTAACTAATATTACATTTCATTACAAGATGTAATTATATTATGTTGATTCTTTATTTATTTATTTTAACCAATATCTGATGAATCGTCACTGTCACTCGATGAGCTCTCCCTAACATATATTATAAGTTCCTGTACTTCTACATATATTATCGAATGCCACATAAATCCGACGCTATAATGTTTTACTTCCGCACATGCATTTTTTAATAAATCTAACATCTTGTTTGCCATAAAAGGGGTATTGTTTCGAGCGGCGTGTCCTTTGATTTGTGCCCATATTAGTTCTATAGCATTGTACTGGCAATGATACTGCGGAAGTCGAAGAATCCAATGACCACATACGGCATCTATTTCGTCGGTAAAATATCTTTTAGGGAGGCATTTTTTGGATTTTAAAATATTCACTAATTGTACTTATAATAAAGTATTATCCACATTTTCGCCATGACGTTAGAGCCAGTCAATTATCTCTTGTTTTTTATTGGCCTGCGTCGGCATTTTATCAATATGTCTGGAGTGATATGTAACATTTTCCATTAAAATTATCGACGGTTCTTCCAGAGATTGCACCATTTCTTAGATTGCATCATTTCTTTAAACCATCCTTCGTAAATCTCTGCGTTCATTTCCTCGTGGTAGTCCACTGTTTTCTTGGATTTAAAGGCCAGTAAAGCATCTGACACGAATCCTTTCGTAGACCCTGCATGGAATATGATAAGGCGTTCAGTGTTCACCTTTCCCATTGGCACTGAACTAGTAGAAGCGGCGGTGTCGTCAGTCCAGTTCTTAGATACTGTGTGGTTTGCATTTAACCAAGTCTCGTCAGTGAAAATAACATTTGACCAATCTGATATCTTTTTGGCTTCGCTCAAAAATTCGCAGCGAGCCATAGCAACATCGTGACGCTCCATCAATATTTTAAGTTTGTTCGATTTTTATAAGAAAATCCAATTTCTTTCAAAACCAAGCTAAATGACGATTTTGGCCATGGAACAAACCACATTCACGTAAAGAAACAACAAATTTTTTAAGTGTTGGAATTTCTTTGCGCAAGTAATAGTCATATATATGACGGCGAATAGCGACAGCGTCGAAGTTGTCAACCGATGTCACACGACGTGGTTGGCGTTTTTTCTTCGGCGTATGAAGCTTATTTTCCTGTTTGCCGCTAGTAATTTTTGAAATTGTAGGTCCACTAATTCCTAATGCGACCTAAACACGCTCTCGCACTTGCGACAGTGGTAATAGCGGGCCACCATTTTGATACTCTGCTTCAAAGTAATTACGAACCTTGATCACCAGTTCTCTCGCCTGCCTTTTCAGAACAGATCCTTTAGGCATTTTGAAATTTGACAGCTGGGCAGCAATCAACACGGAGGAACACAAAATACACAACGTAACGTATGTATGGATAATGTGAAAAAACTCAGCGAACAGAAATGTAGTTAGTGACTTTAAAGCACGACCGTCTTGTTGCGAGTGACAGATTAAAACAAACACAAAATGGTGGTGGGTCATTGAGTGTTCCCAGCTTTCAAAAATATATTTGAATGTTTTTGTTGTATTTGTCTTTGTTCAAAACATAATAAATAAATGCGATCGATATCACTACTTATTTGGTCACAACACTACAACTATCAAATTAGAACTGTCATCGAGAAAATACAGAAATGGAAATAGTATTATTCTAAATGATAGAACTGGAGGTTAAGCGGCAGGCAGTGTAAATTCGATTGTACTTCGTAACATTATTGACTGATTAAGGACAAATGGCATTATTATTATTTAAGGACCTCTTAGCCTAATACCTACTAGGGTTTTTAACTGATGTTAAAGTAACCACGGTGGGGCAGGGTGGGGCGCTTGCTCAACTCTCTCTCTACCCCGATTTGTATTAGATTTTGTTAAGTGATGAATTTCTAACTGAAAACATTCCAATGAGTAGTTTCCACTTAAACACTTGTGTAATTCTGGTGTTTTGTATGTCCGTAGATAGATCTAAAATTGAAAATTAAGCTCAGGCTACACTGAATTAAAGGCTGGGCTGGGAACTATTAGAGTATTAAAATTATATGCATAATATTTTTCTCCTCATTATGGTTAAAGGATGTAGTAATAGCTGGCAGCAAGCTACGATAAGGACATGCAAAAAGATAATCGGCATTACAAAAAATAAATCTCAAACCTTGTGTTACTGTGTTCAAGAATGCCATTATTACCTAGTGATCGACTGTTAGGAATAAATTCTGAGCGCAGACCATAGAACATTTTACAAGGTAGTAGAGCCACGCTGGGCGGTACTACCCTCGCACAGAAAATCAACGTAAAAGACAGCGACTGTGCTGTCGTGTTTCGTTGGTGAGTGCGAGTCCAGAGGCCCAATGATGCAGAAGCATCACTAGGCCGCCATGGTCTGGGTCATCATGCTGCATTGTATGCATTCGCAATGAGTATGGTGACCACCAGTCTTGGATTCTGCTTATGCTTTCCATCAGGCAGAGTAGAGTCATTTTGGCAGGGCCAAATATTAAAAAAAAAGAGGTGAAGAAGGCACAGAGCTATATTGTTACTACTTAAGATTAATAATGTGATGATTCCAAAAAAGGACAACATGTAATAAGTGTATATAAAGCGCCAGTCAAAACAAAATTCTAAAAGGCTTTTGGTAGTAGTTGCGTAAGTAGCGAATTTTAGTAATTGCGACGTCTGACATCATCGCCGCAGGACGTTTATCACTCCTTGGAAAAGGAGGTGACCTCGAATTAAAACTATACGAAATTACACACGTGAGTAAATTAGTTCATTTAAAAAAAAAAGTTATTTCATGAAACTTTTATTATAACTCTACCATTCAACAAAATTGTTTGAGGTGACTCTGTAGAATAACAAATATCTAAACAAGTTTTGCAACTTCTACTTTACGTTTACCTCTTTGCATAATTATTAGCATTCATGCAACTGCAAGCAACGTTACATTTTCTGCACACAGATAACCGAGAACCAGATTTTTTGTGGCACATGAAAAAATGAAAAAAACCAAACAGCTGACTGTCAGTGCGTTGTCTTTTGTCTTAGTCAAATTCTTCAGTGCTGGCTGTCAGTCAATGTGCTCATGTACTCATGACAGGCTGAATTCCCTGAAACAAAGTTTTCAGTACTTAATTTATTACTTTATTTATGTTATAAGAAATAATTATATCACGAATTTCCACATATATGCTATTAACATAGCTGTGGTGTTTTAAAAAAGTTATTTTTTACACGTTAAATGATGATGTAAGGTCTCGAAATATTTATGCAACCTTTGAAACCCAGATAAATATACAGTTGTAACTGTTCTGTGATATAGGTCGGAGAATATAGATCTTCATTAGTGATAGTATTGTGTTAGAAGACGACATGGAAGACAACGTAAGGTTAGTTAAAGTTTTGATAGAACTCTGCTGAACATGGCTTTAATTTATGTACTTGGCATTTAAATATACTTTTCAATCAATGTATGTAAATTACCTTACTGACATTCAACTAAAAAAAAACTAAAGTTTTCTTTAATTCTATGTGATGATTATGATTTAAACTTCATGTAAAGTCAAGGCTTTTCCTGTATATAAGGTATTGCTAAAAAATGTATAAATTTTGTGACAATATTTAATATAATTTATTAACAGATATTACATATTTACATTGTGTATCTTTTATATGTTTAAGAATTGTGTTAGATGCCAAAATGCATGACCTTTAACTGACAAAAACTGCATAAATATTTTATTTGGCTTTTTCTGAATTATAAATGTTTTGTTTTAATGTAATATATTGTGGTTGTTAAAAATATAAAACTTTTCTCACATGCATATATTTTGAAAGTACTCGACTAGTTTTGGGGTACGCTCACACAGACCGGCTTGGGGAGCATCAGCTCGCCTTTTTTCTTTTCACACAGACTGGACTGTATATGCTTGGAATTGGCTGGAGCGACGCTGCCAACTATTTCACATAGGTTGGCTGTGGAAGAGAATCAGAGCCGATCGGCTGCACAAGAGAGAAAGAGCATGCAATCGGAGCAGGTCGGCTCCTCTTATTATTTCACACTAAGTGCGTTCAAGCATTCTTGATGACAAAAAAAGTGCACATGCAAAAATAAACCTTACTACAATTACTCAAAGCTCTGTTTCCATGTGATAAAAATCTGCTCTCCTCTCCGAGCCGGTCTTTGTGAACGGACCCTTGGACCTGATATGGGTCTTAATGCAAGGAGCGTAGCATCTTGTTATGTCAAATATAGTTTCATGTGAGCTTAAACATAAATCTTTAATAAACACAAATATTATTCTCTAATTTTTCCTTCTTTCTTGTTCTTTTTAGTTTGTGCTTTGATGCTTTGTAGAACTACACTGTTGTGGTTTTCAGGTGAATGGCTTCTCCTAAGTGAAGTGGTAACACCAGTGATTGGCACAGTATGTAGATATTGATTTGCACATTTTGATTTTGACTAACATGTATAGATTAGGTACACAATTTAACAGGCAAACTAACAACATTGGGTATACATGGACAGAACATGCAACTATAATTGCTATTGATATCTACTTTTAAATAAGCAAAGTAACAAATGGTACTTGTTTAGTTAATTGTATGTCAATTTTATACAGTTAAAAAAAGATATTTGTTACAACTACCTAGTAATTTACTCATTGAACCAAGATCAATTTAAATGTTTTATCTTACTAACAACTATTACCCATTTTGTGATGAAGGTTATCAAACTTAATGGCATGCACATAGCGTGCACTATCATTTTAAAACTTATAAACAAACTTATAGATAATGTTTAATATTTTGATTTTTTAAACCAATTATTGTACTATCAACAGTTGCTAGTTCTGTGGTATTTATAAAATATTGTATAAAATCATAAATAAATATACTAATATAATACCTATAGATGTTACAGCATCTGTTTCTAATGTCAAAATAACAGCCTTTTAGTAAATAAATGCATGAGCATGTATAGTCCATTCGCTTATATACAGCCACCTTGATCGCGCCGCCGTCGCACATACGGAAAGCCGCCCCGAAATCAAAGGGCCCGCCTGCGCCGTACACCCGCAAGCAAGTATGATTTGTCAGTTTACGCCGTTGTATGAATTAAATATTCGTATTTCACAACAATAACTACAATTGCAAGCGGGTGCACCGACACCATCTAAACGAATGGACTATACTAACACTAAAGGTATTTTTCTTTCTTATTTTCGTATCTTCCATGTGTTTATCTCTGGGTAACCTGGTAAGAGATGAACCTATTTTTTTTCAGTAGGCTTTATCGCGCATAATGTTTATTTTGTGACAAGTAACTTTAGACTTTTATACATATACTACAGAAATATAGTGTATGCTTAGTAATAATTGATCTCGGAAATAACCAAAGACTAGGTTATATAGTGTGACTTGTTTTCCTGTTATGCTGAAAATCTCTGTCTTATTTTTCCCCGTTTACAACATGTTTTCTCTCACCAATCTTTGTCTGTTGATATTTTTAATAGAAAGAGTACCATAATAGCTATAAGGAACGAAAACTATTAATTTGAATACGGACATTTCCAACATTTGCTGCTTGCCTTATTTAAAATGTACGAAAATTTTGGATGGTTACCTATATTTGGTTAAGGCTACTCTCGCTCGACGAAGGATCACAGCTATGAATACGTCATTCTATATAGTCGTAAATTGTATCTATAGGTAATAGGTATATCCGACTCGAAGGACCATAAAAGATGTACAGCCTGCTTACTTTGGGAATGATTGATAGATTGCCATTGATATTTATTGATAACTGATTAATTAGGTGAGTAACATGTACGTTACGTTGTATGAACGCGAGTTGTGCACTGAATCATAATAAAAATGGTTGAAATGTAATGATACAAATTCGATGAGAGGGCAGTAATTGTGGTGTACGGTTGCAACGTACAAATAATAATTTTATTGTTTCTCACACAGTTTACAAATAAGTACCTGGATGACCGAGCTTTGCTTGTTTTTTTTTTTTTGGTAAATTTTGTAAAAATGAATCCTAGCTAGATCGATTTATCGCCCTCGAAACCCCCTTCATACTAAATTTCATGAAAATCGTTTGAGCCGTTTCAGAGATTCAGATTATATATGTTTTAAATAAAATTAGTCATTTTATTAAACCGACATAAATAATCGTCGAAATCACACTTCACACTAATATTATAAAGGCGAAAGTTTGTGAGTGTGTATGTTTGTTACTTCTTCACGCAAAAAGTCCAGAACGGATTTGGATGAAACTTTACAGTAATATAGCTTATACATCAGAATAACACATAGACTACTATTTGCCGCGATAACCGACATACACGCGGGAGGAGCCGCGGGCAACAGCTAGTAGGTTTATATTTAAATGATATATTGTGAACTATCGGTAAACTGTTCCCAGCTGCTAATCCCTTCATCGGTCCATCCATCAATGATGATGTTAATGAAAAAAAGGATGATTAAACTGTTGACAAATTGCGAAAATATCAATTGCGTACCACAGGAGTGTCCCGTCCCGTAGGCCTGCTCCCCCTCTCCCCCCTATTACAAAACAAACAACTTTCCAAATTGATTTTAAGATTATCTTTGAATGATTTTGATGTACCTCTTGTTGTACTTGGAAAGTTGACCTGAAAAGTCAATTCCGTTCTATGGTGGTGTCACCAAGTTGACCCGGCAACAAAGTTATTTTTCATTCAAGGTTAGATAGCTAGCCTTTATTCCACTCCAAAAAGCATTATACCTGCAATCTGGAAATATATTAAAAAGAACTACCTTTGGCGGTTTTATCGCAGTCTTTAAAACTACGCAACGGATTTTGATGCGGGTTTTAATAGATAGAATGATTCAAAAGGAAGGTTTTATGTATAATAAATGCATAATATAGTATGAAAACACTGTTAATTTTCGAGGTTTCTAATGTGATGTAGCAAATAAACACATTTTTTTGCGCTTACATTGCAAACCCTGGTTGCACCCTACGAGATAGATCAAAATAATGTACTACAGTATTGTACACCTTAAAAAGATCTACAAAAAAGTCCGCGACGGTATATGTCTATCTCTTAGGGATAATCCACAACAACCATTTTTTATTCCTTTCTTTTTACGAGAAATAATGGCTTATTTACGAAGTGATTTTAAGCAATACAGAATGAATCCTTATTTATACAATTAAGTACTTAAATTAAATACATTGTGCATTTAATATAGATCAAAATGACCCTTTATAGTATCTAATTTAAATTAATTTATTCAAAGATATTACAGATTTAAAATGCACGAATCGTGTCGACGGCGCGGGCATCTGAAATCCACCCGTGCGAAGCCGGGGCGGGTCGCTAGTGTATAATAATAATGGACGGCAGTAGATACGTAAATATACGTACCGATATCGCAGGAATATCTAAATGAAGCCGCGGTGACCTACGAGGTCATCCAAACATTACGGTCAGACTTATAGTGTTGGCCTTTACGTCAAAATGTTTTAGGATCGTCACACTTCATGAACTTTAGTTAAACAGGTAGATATGTGTTCTTTTAAGTTACCACATACTGCGATGATAGAAATATATTTGTGACTTGTAAACTTTCGCGTTCCATGATTTAATAATAATATTTTTTTGCGGGAATTAACGCAATCACTTATTTAAAGGTATTACATACCTCTGATTTGCCTGACGGACGTTTCGACCAGGTTGCACTGACCGTGGTCACAGGCAGAGTCAGCCTGTGACTTTAGACCTATTTCTTAGCGTTCCATGGATTCACCGTGCGGGTGCCTGGTCCATCGCGTGATAGATGGGGGCAACACATGCGACTTCGACAGTGCCTGGGAATTGCGACCCAGGTTTAGGTTTAAGGAGCACTCCTTACGACGCGTCAACGCTCACCTGCACTATCCGCCGTGTTACCCCCTCTACCTAACCATATTTGAAGTGAGCCTAGCAATGCCGCTTTGGATATTCGTTCAAGAAAAGAGCTTACTGAAGCTCTTGGCAATCCAAGGTCTTTAAGCAGGTTATAGAGGGATTTCGCTGGTATACCCCTCGCGCCCACTTCCACGGCATACAGCGCAACGACATAACCATTTTTAGTTATTTCGTTGGTTAAGTTAAAGTACTTGTTTCTTTTTAAAGCGTGGTCTTTAGGGATGTTCGTTTCCCACGGCACCGTGAGTTCTACTAGTACTACACGCTTAATTGACATTGCATAAAGAAATATGTCCGGTCTGGACGCCGAGGCACAGATATCCTCCGGTATTCTGTAGTGATTTTCATACGTGTCCACTAATAATGTCCAGTCACTGGCGGTATTTATAATTGAGTACGGCTTTTGTGTGAGTGAAGTCTTTTTTGGTGAGCCTTCCTTTACAAACGCGATGTTAGTTTTTATGTTTGTTGTTATTCCTTTTTTCGCTCTCGCCAGTGATAAACTCATAGCTTCGCGTATGATGAGTAATACCCTATCATGGCGACGTGAATAATGACCCCGATCTAATAGCGCCTTACAACCTGTCAGTAAGTGCCTGGCTGTACCTATTGCCGCATTGCACATCGTACAAGCCTTTTCTGTAGCTTTTCCCCACCTTACAAGGTTGCTTTGATCGAGGAGAGTTAATTGAAAGGCGTTGAGGTAGAATTTTAACAGGGCGGGTGACCAATCATATAAAAGTGTGCGCCATTTCAAAGCTGGTGGGATACAAAATTCTCCTAGAGTTAACCATTCATTCTGCATTTCTAGGTTAATTGCGTGCACCTTGTAGGTCTCGTTTTCATCTTGTTGCATGAAAGATTTTGTTATCTCTTTGTCGGTCTGTCTTCTAGCATTACCCAAACCAACTCTACTGGACTGCGTACCCACCATGAATTTTTTGTGGAATTGGAGCCGTGACTCTAGCTCTGATGAATTTTTGTCTTTTGGAAGGGATCTAACGATTTCGTCTTGGGATTTTGACAAGACATGCATTTTGGTAACTCTTAGGTGTTTGTAGAGTTCCGAAGGTTTTTCTAATTTCATTCCAAAATTATTCGAGCTCCTGTACAACGTTGACGGGTCTGCAGACGGTGCTAGCCCGAGCCACGACTTCAATGTCTTAGTGACTTTCGCGTCCAGTGTTCTTATGTGGTTCTGGTTTATATCATATACTAGAAACGGCCAGTTGAGACGTGATGTTAAGTAGTTGTCGTAAATCCAAGCTTTTTTTACGTTCCTAATTGGCTGTTGGTCTACCTTGTCAATGTCTTTTACGAAGTCATCGACTATTACGTTTATAGATGGAGTACGACCTTTTTAGTCTATCTTTCTTCCAAGGAATTTAAAGGGCACGGTTTCTGATATTATTGAAACACTTTCTCCACCAATAGTAATCCCGGGGTCATATGAGGTATACCTGGTGCCTCGCCGGCCCAGACAAAGGCAATAGCATTTGCTAGGTTTTGTCCTCATTCCCTCCGTCCAGGTACAGAAGTCATCTACCTTACGCAGTAGTTCTTGGCACTGCTTTGGATTACGTGTAATGATCGCAAGGTCGTCTGCGAACGCTAAGATGGATTCCGTATATTTTCCATTGACCTTAAACCGATAGCCCCACCTCTTTTCGCATGTTGCGATATTATCTATTAATATATTTATAACTGTATTAAATACTACTGGCGATAAGCAGCAACCTTGGAACAACCCTACTCTGTATTCGAGGGGTTTCGTATGTCCCTCTTTTGCTGTGATTACAAATTTTAATTTACTGTAGTATGATGCAATTATTTCACAAACTGTTGGCGGGAAGTTATACCATTTCAAGGCAAATAACATAAGCTCGTGCTGTACTGAGCCAAAGGCATTTTCTAAATCTATCCAACAGACTGTAATTTGCCTTTCATTTTTCCTAGCATCTTTGAGACTTTCCGAAAGTAATGAGTTATGTTCCAGACATCCAGAGATTCCGGGCATGAACCCTTTCTGGTAATTTGGTCTGAAGTAATTATTGTTGGACATATACTGTATTATTTTTAATTGAAGACAGGAGAAAAATATTTTAGAAATTGTATTGGTTAGGGCTATGGGTCTAGTGTCCCTGGGATCTACTACTTCACTTTTCTTAGGAATGAGGACAAAATTAGCTTTGCCAAAGGTTGCTGGTATTTCCTTGTTCGACCAGATCTTGCTGAATATACTTAGAAGGTGTTTACGCACTGATGGACATTTTTTATCTATACTAATATTATAAAGCTGCAGTTTGTTTGTTTGTTTGTTTGTTTGTTTGTTTGTTTGTTTGAACGCGCTAATCTCAGGAACTACTGGTCCGATTTGAAAAATTCTTTCAGTGTTGGATAGTCCATTTATCGAGGAAGGCTATAGGCTATATTTAATTTTCAAAAAAATTAGGGATCCGTAAGAAAATTGCCATTTTCTAACCCAAGGTGTGAAATCGAAAATCTATTTTTGCGTGCGCTGCAAAGACTATTGATAATAGAACAAAATAATGTATTACGGGTTTGTAGGGCCTATTAAGATCTACAAAAAAGTCCGCGAGAGCATATATTTAACTATCATGGTTTAGTCACAATAACCGCTTTTGTGTTCGAAAAAAATATTAAATCGTCTGAAGAAAGAAACTACGTCAAATGTATATCGTAATATTAATCCTTATCCAAATTAAGCATTATGTTATCAAGGGTATTTATGTAGAAGTAAAATACTTTTTGTTTCATCCCAATCCGACATTTCGTTTAGAAGTTATCACGAGTATAAGACGCTAAGAGTTGGTACCTAATAATGAGTTATTTGCCAAAGAGTTTTTATCAACATAATGCCTAATATTAACCTTTATCTAAATAATTGTGGTGTTAATTATGAGTATTAGATCTTAGAAGAGTATAATAAATACATCTATACTAATATTATAAAGCTGCAGAGTTTGTTTGTTTGTTTGTTTGTTTGTTTGTTTGTTTGAACGCGCTAATCTCAGGAACTACTGGTCCGATTTGAAAAATTCTTTCAGTGTTGGATAGTCCATTTATCGAGGAAGGCTATAGGCTATATTTAATTTTCAAAAAAATTAGGGATCCGTAAGAAAATTGCCATTTTCTAACCCAAGGTGTGAAATCGAAAATCTATTTTTGCGTGCGCTGCAAAGACTATTGATAATAGAACAAAATAATGTATTACGGATTTGTAGGGCCCATTAAGATCTACAAAAAAGTCCCCGAGAGCATATATCTAACTATCATGGTTTAGTCACAATAACCGCTTTTGTGTTCGAAAAAAATATTAAATCGTCTGAAGAAAGAAACTACGTCAAATGTATATCGTAATATTAATCCTTATCCAAATTAAGCATTATGTTATCAAGGGTATTTATGTAGAAGTAAAATACTTTTTGTTTCATCCCAATCCGACATTTCGTTTAGAAGTTATCACGAGTATAAGACGCTAAGAGTTGGTACCTAATAATGAGTTATTTGCCAAAGAGTTTTTATCAACATAATGCCTAATATTAACCTTTATCTAAATAATTGTGTTGTTAATTATGAGTATTAGATCTTAGAAGAGTATAATAAATACATCTATACTAATATATAAAGCTGAAGAGTTTGTTTATTTGTTTGAACGCGCTAATCTCAGGAACTACTGGTACAATTTGAAAACTTATTTCAGTGTTAGATAGCCCATTTATCGAGGAAGGCTATCCATATAATCCATACTTCCATACTTCATATTATAAATGTGAAAGTAACTGTCTGTCTGTCTGTCTTGCTTTCACGGCCAAACCGCTGCACCGATTACAATGAAATTGAGCCAGAGCCTGAGAAAGGACATAGGCTACTTTCTATTGCGAAAAAAAGGCAATAAGGGGTTGAAAGGGGGGATGAAAGATTGTATAGAAGAGTGGTGGTTCAATCGCCACACGCCTGCGCGTTACCTTGGTGACACCGGGCGTCTTGGCAACGAGTAAATAAGGATGTCAAATTCATTAAAAATATTTCTCCTTTTCCACGAAGCCTTAAATTAATATAATAATAATAATATAATAAATAATATACATTCATAAATATGATTTGTATGTTCATTATATTAATAGAAATAAATAAGACAAATTACAAAACAGTGTATACAGTGTCGTCATTTTAAGCTAAAATCTTAAACTTTATACACACATCAAAAGTGTCTAGGGATCAAGCATTTTTATGCGGATTTCTTGAGATTGAGATGTGGCTTTGGCCCTGGCCTGCTCAGTCGCCAGACTTGAACCCGATTGAGCATGCATGGGATATCCTACAGAGAAGAGCTCTGCCGAATATGGAGGGTATCCAGTCGCAAGAAGACCTTTTTTTGTTGTTGCAACGAACATGGGCGGCCATTCCACAGCGTGATTTGGATGCACTCATTTTGAGTATGCCAAACCGATTCTTGTGTTGTTAGTGTTCGCGGTAGAAACACGGATTATTAATTGTTTAAGTTACCTAATAAAATTTTAAAGAAAACTGTTATTTCAGTCTTTTTTTCGAACTTTAATGTTAGTGGTTCAAATGTCAAAAATCCTTTTATTAGGAAAATGGCAAATTTCTTTATTAATGCAAAGGTGACTTGGTTTATCGTTACTGTGACAAACGAAAACACTTTATTTGATGAATCCTTAAAGAAAATTTTAATTAATATCAATCAGGAGAAAAGTTATTGCAAAAATATATGTTGATCCCTAGACACATATGTTGATCCCTAGACACTTTTGATGTGTGTATTTTAGGCTGTTGATTACATATAAATAAAAATGTCATTTAAATTTTGTAAAAATTTTAAGATCAAGGGGGTAAAATAGCAATAGGGGATGAAAGTTTGTATGGAAATATGCAAGGTTTGTGAAGGCAAGGCAAGGCCTATGTCCAGGAGTGGATTGCGATAGGCCGATGATGATGATGCAAGGTTTGCGAAAATGTTTCACGAGTTTGGGACAGGAGACAAAATATTAGAGCTATTCAGATGTAACATTTACTGAGTTATCACAATATGCCTAAGTGTGGTTACCCGAACGGGCAGACATGTGAGGGCAGACGACTGTGCGGCATGCGGATGTTGAATTTTGCTACTAAAAATTCGTTATCATTCACTAGGATTCGATTTGTTTACATGATTTTTTGTTTATTCAAATAATTTTCTTCGTGAAAAAATCCGAAGGAAAAGTATCCGGCGGGATTTAAACACAAAAAAAGCAAGAGGGGTACACCTCAAGATGAAATAAATGCCTGTATGAAACATATGTATTATGGGTACATGTTAAAAAGTTTTGTCTTACTACAATTATGCGAGTACAACTTCACAATGATTTATGAGCAGTGTCAATATGCAAATGCTCTTCTAAAAATAGGAGATGATTGTATGCCAAATGACAGTAACGACATGATTACACTGAGACGTGAGTTCTGGTATATGATAGCACACATGATCTAAAAATAATATCTTTTCTGATCCGCCGACTAATGAGACAGTTATCAAATAAACGAACGGATCATGTCAGACGTGGAGGAAGATGTTAACGAATACCTCTCAGGAAGCAATGCAAGGCAAACTGAACCAGTCATATCATAGCTTATGCATAAAGTTTTTTAAATCTTTAGAATTATCAGGAGCGCCTTCCCATAAGTTAAGAATGAAAGTTAATGTTCCAGTCCTATTAATAAGAAATCTTGAGCGACAAAGATATGTAATGGTACACGGCTACAAAATACACATCTGGGGTACAACATTGTAAAAGAAAATGTTTCGATTCCCCGTATTCCAATAATTCAAACTTATTTGCAATTTCAATTTAAAAGAATGCAGTTTCCGCTGAAAACAACATTTGCACTACCAATTATCAAAGCCCAAAGACAGACGGTTAAAGTTGCAGTTCATTTAAAAAAAACATGTTTTTCAAATGGGCAGCACAATCGCGTGTATCAAATCAGCTAAATCACTATATTTTGACAAAGGATGGCAAATCAAAAGCGTAGTATTTTAAAATTGTAAAAATTGAGAATTTGCTCAGACTGAGGGAAAACTCAAGCAGAATCCAACAGTGGAGGCAACCATACTCGCTGTGAAAGCAGACAATGCAGAACCAAACCGTTTGGTTCGAGAGCGTATTTCTAAGACTGAGGCGGTGACTTCCAAGACCAGCACGTGTTGTTCTGTAGAGGAAGGGAGAAGGTGGGATCAGTTTGAAGAACGCTTCAGAACACTCTCCATGGTAAAGCGGTAGAGGACTGCCATAGAGGCGATATCTCTCCGCAACTGCAGAGGCTCAAAGGAATCGGTAGTATTGGGACTGTTGATAATGCGGTCTGATTGCCGCTGCAAAAGATCGAGAAAATCAATGCCTAGATCCATCACAAAGATGAGGACAGTACGGACGAGCGTACCTGGGTCTTATAAAGGAGTCACAAATGCTAGGGCGCGAAAACCCGTCTCACTCTGTTCAGGCTGTCTTAGTGGTGCCCTCGATGTACTCCCGTGGGTTGAGGTCTCGGCAAATATCCATGCCTAGGATACCGAGCTTATCCCGTAGTGGCAGTTGAGTGCTCTGAAAAGTGGGGAGGGGAAGAAACGGAGGCTTTTTGTAGAGAACGGGCACACCTGTGTTTTCTTAACGTTGAACTCGACCAGATTCTCATCACCCCATTGTTAAATGCGGTTCAAAACCCGGTCAAGCTCAGCGACAAGCTCCTATCCATTTTCCTCAACGTCTACTATCTTGGCTGCAGGGTATCCATAATATCGCCCATGCACTGTGCTATCGTCTGCATAGCAATGTATATTGCCAAGGGCTAATATGTCATTGACATGCAGAAGAAACATCTTGGGCGACAGGACCGAATTCTGAGGTACGCTAGCGTTTACCTCCAGAAAAACAGAGGCCGCGCCGTCCGTCGCAAAGAACCCGAATGCGAAGGCGCTGATGAAGAAAAGAGTCAATCTAGAGACGACTCTAGGAGGCAGACCGAATGCTTAGAGCTCGGAGAGAAGCGAACGGTGCAAGAACAGGTTGAAAGCCTTGGCCATGTCCAATGTCGAAATAAGCTCATACCAAATACTTTTTATTTTATGTACTTATATAAATACTTAAATATGTTTTTAACAGTGAAAAGTGTGTCTTATTTTTAAAATAATATTAGCCTTAATAATTAAATCTGCTACCCAAAGTCACTGTACCACGCGGACGAAGTCGCGGGCTCAGCTAGTATACTATATATGGTATACCATCAGGCCCTGGAGCTGATTTTGAATTTTTCCTCCTAATTTGGATTTCTATGTCTTCTAAGGTTGGCGGGTTACAATCAAATTTAAAACGAGGGCTTGCTGGGTTTTGTGCACTTGGTTCCTGATAGGTCTTCTTATGTGTTTGCACCTCGTACGTAGTTTAATAGTGTTCGTAGATCTGGTCGGCCGTTAGAAGCAGTTGTCCGCTCTTCTCTTTGAGAATATTTCTGGAATATTGGTAAGGGTTTCTATCGAACTCTACTTCATGCTTTGCTCTGTTTAAGTTATCAGTTTCGTAAGCAATTTGTACTGATACTCCTTGAATAAGTTTTAGTATTGATCTTAAAGCCCTGGCCAGTTGGTGGCTCAGGTGGATATCGCCCATGGCTTTAGCATTCCGTAGTCGTTTGACAAGGTCCCTCTTTCTCTTTCTCAGTTTAGTCTTAAATCTGTTTTCATTTCCTTTATGAGCATAGTGTGTTGAGGGTGGGTAGTGCTCATGAAAATATGTATATATTTATATAATAAATATGTATAGAAGCAGGGCCTGGAACAAATCTTACCTGGGGAATCGTTTCCTTAAATGGTTTTCCGGAAATACATATAATACAGATAACAATACAAGTCAAAACCTTATCTAAATACAATATTAGAGCGAAATCCTCAAAGCCTTTTCCGTGATACACGAAATTTATGTATTAGACAAGACTGGCTTTATATAGCCAATAGATTAGATGTACATAATTATGTATATACACACATCAAAAGTGTCTAGGGATCAAGCATTTTTATGCGGATTTCTTGAGATTGAGATGTGGCTTTGGCCCTGGCCTGCTCAGTCGCCAGACTTGAACCCGATTGAGCATGCATGGGATATGCTACAGAGAAGAGCTCTGCCGAATATGGAGGGTATCCAGTCGCAAGAAGACCTTTTTTTGTTGTTGCAACGAACATGGGCGGCCATTCCACAGCGTGATTTGGATGAACTCATTTTGAGTATGCCAAACCGATTCTTGTGTTGTTAGTGTTCGCGGTAGAAACACGGATTATTAATTGTTTAAGTTACCTAATAACATTTTAAAGAAAACTGTTATTTCAGTCTTTTTTTCGAACTTTAATGTTAGTGGTTCAAATGTCAAAAATCCCTTTATTAGGAAAATGGCAAATTTCTTTATTAATGCAAAGGTGACTTGGTTTATCGTTACTGTGACAAACGAAAACACTTTATTTGATGAATCCTTAAAGAAAATTTTAATTAATATCAATCAGGAGAAAAGTTATTGCAAAAATATATGTTGATCCCTAGACACATATGTTTGTGGCGACCTCCACATACAGCGCAACAACAACATAACATACTACAGCGCCATCTACCGAAGATACATCGAACTACGGAGTAACGAAGGAAACTAAGAAACTACCAATTACCAATCCTGAATCGCGCAGTGAAAGTTCGCGCGCCAATTAAGATACATACAACATCCCAACATCAACCGTTGGGCAGTTGGCCCGCCAGGCATGATCACCTCGCCTGGTCGGAGGATCCTCCCTTTGTGTTGGTGGGACATGACACACCTGTCCCCCACAGTGGTGACCCCGACGTGATTGGAAGCAGCCTTCGATGCAGCATCAGCACGCCACCATCCTGTTCACTCCCACAGCAAGTCTCACAGCCAGCCAGCAACTTCGGCCTCAACAGGGATACACCACAAGCAGGAAGCGACCGCTCCAGCCTGGTTTACCCCTACGGCCTCATCAGCGTCTAGGCACAGCACACTGCAGCTACGGTTCATGTAAGCAGAGCATATCTCTCCCGTCTATGCAGCAGCCAGCCACTACGCAGCAACCTCCCCGACTCACTGGGGACCTCACCGCAGCACCGCCACCGCCTACCATCCCGACTCACTGGGATCAGCGGACTTCAGCCCCGACTCACTGGGACTAGCGGCATTCAGTTCCGACTCACTGGAACTTGCGGCACTCAGTTCCGACTCACTGGAACTGCTCACTCCTGGCACTGGCAAGCTCCACAACAGAGCACAGACAGCTGACTCAACAACGTATCGACCTCCGGTCTTGGAGGGGAGTGATGTGGCGACCTCCACATACAGCGCAACAACAACATAACATACTACAGCGCCATCTACCGAAGATACATCGAACTACGGAGTAACGAAGGAAACTAAGAAACTACCAATTACCAATCCTGAATCGCGCAGTGAAAGTTCGCGCGCCAATTAAGATACATACAACATCCCAACATCAACCGTTGGGCAGTTGGCCCGCCAGGCATGATCACCTCGCCTGGTCGGAGGATCCTCCCTTTGTGTTGGTGGGACATGACACACCTGTCCCCCACATGTTGATCCCTAGACACTTTTGATGTGTGTAGATAACGTAAGAGCGAGTTAGTATTTACTTGTCTGATCTTTTGTATGTGGAACGTATTCGCAGACTGAAAGGATAACCATTGCACACTTGGTATTCTTGGGACGTTGATTCCTAATCAGTGTTGCGGTCAGACAGGCGTTGGACTGTAAAAGGAATCACTCTAAACTCCTGAGCGTTAAGGCCCGTATTATTCACTTTGATTAGTGCGAGTGCAGGTGTGAAGTGAGGCGATCAACGATTGGTAGAAAAAATGTGTGGGTCGAGAATTCGCTGTCCACACGTACTTTCCACCGATCACCCGCGCTAAGCACTCGCACTATACAACGTGAATACGGGCCTTTATACACAGGAATTAAATGTCGATGACGCGCGCACTTACAATACTACCTACGTCATTTTGAAGATCGATAACGGTTCTACGCAGTGTCTTTTTTGCCCTAAAAATTTACTTCCGTCAATTGTATTAATCTTGAATCTCTGGACTGTGGCATATTCAATGTTTATAATATCTGTGAAAGCCTGTTCAACGAAGTTGATGACCTATATGGTAACTTCAAAGATAGCGTTCGATAGTACCGCTCATTGTTAAATTAAAACTCGTAAACATGTCCGTGTATAACCTAGTGTATATTTACCTGTTTTGAGTATAAATATATAGTATTTGAGGGGGCAAAAAAAATAAAGACATTTATACATTTGTAAACACGTATCAAATGTAAGTTCTCACAATCTAATGTTGATGTTTTGATGACCAGCGATCGTATTGAGAAAGCTGAAAGTCAAAACAAGTGAATTAACGTTTAAATGAAAACATATTATTATATAACTACGAGTACTTTTAGTGCTGTGATTTAAAGAAAACGTCAATTCGAAGGTCAATTCTGATTGTAGAACGTGTGTGGACCTAATTATTTTCTGAAATTAAAATTAACCCAACATTAAGTGGGAAACAATTTAATTACAGCTGAAATAGTAAGAAATCATTTCTTATAAATGTTACTTAATAGTTTTGAGCGCCCAAGGCCACTAAGTAACTAAGTTTTCCAAAACTTAGGGACACCCTTCCCAACCGTGGGAGAGCCACGCTTCGGCATGAATGGGCCGGCTCGACCGGAGTGATACCACGGCCTCACAGAAAACCGGTGTGAAATAGTGCTTGCGCTGTGTTTCACTGAGTGAGTGAGGATACCGGAGGCCCATACCCCAACCCCTCCCCCTATCTCCCCCCCCATCCCCCAAAGGCCGGTAACGCACTTGCGACGCCTCTGGTGTTGCGGGTGTCCATGGGCGGCGGTAATCGCTTACCATCAGGCGATACGTCTGCTCGTTTGCCGGTCTATTCCATAAAAAAAAAAAAAAAAAAAAAAAAAAAAACACGTAAGTGAAATTAAAATGTAAATGTTATCATGTACATACCTGCATGTCCTATAGTGATGTTAATATTAATATTAGCCTTGAAAACACCCGCGTTAAATATGGTATTTTATTGAGCGTGTGACAAAATAAATGGGTAATAATTTATTTTATTGTAATCAAAATAATATGTTAAACTATAAAAAAAAACCGGTCAAGTGCGAGTTAGACTCTCGCACCGAGGGTTCCGTACAAACCTGTAGACCCTTTTTCTCAGGAACGCGTGGAGGTATCAAGCTGAAGTTCATATCAAATACTCAGGTCTACTAAACCTGTACAGCTATAATGAGAAGTTCTCACGCTGAGTACAAAATATCATACTTTTCAATATTATTTTTGATTGTTGGGTGCGCAAGCATGATCACCTTATCCGCTTCCTCAGTCAGGCGCTATAAAAAGACAAAGGTTGCTCAGTGTTGGCAGTAATTCTTTGGATTGACTTGATGCTAGGCCCTGACGTAATAGCAAGAACAAAGTTAGCTTTATTTTCCTTTACGCATGGTTATCTATATATCTCTATATACAGGATGGATATGACAAAACGATATTTAACGAAACCGCGGGCCATTCAAATATGTCTGTTGACTTTGGGATTGTTAAATTTATTTGAAAAAGGAAATTAAGAAAATGAAACTTTCAAACAAACTAAATGCCTAAAAATATTAAAACCGATAAGAACACCATTTGCAATTTAAGTTCACTAACCTACGTGCATACGAGTACAGCTGAGGGGCATGGCGGCAACGTCAAACGGCGCCCGCGCGGTGCTGCCGCCTACTTATTGTAATAATAATTTACATGTTTTTACACAATCACAATATTTCACAATAATATCACAAAAAATGAAATTCAATTAATTATAATTTAAATTTTTCAATTCTCAATGAATACACAGATCGTATCTTTTAATAATGTAATTTTTTCGCAACTTTGCCAATTAGTAAGTAACTAACAAATAGCTTTGCAAATAAGTAATAACGAAAAGTATGTCTTACGGGCATTAAAAAAAGTATATCTCGTCGATCTAATAAAGCCTGTACTTACTTGTATTTAAAGGTTTACGCTTGTTATTTTTAGAACTTTGTGAATAGATGTATGGCTTACTTACTTGAAAATGAGGAGCAGCTGTACGCAAACTACATATCAGTGTAGGTACGTAAAGCCAGAGCGGCGTTCCCTCGCCTCGGCATTCTCCATAAATTAATATCATATCCGAGTATTCACTAGCCGTATAACCAAATCGAGGCATTGTTTCATTTACACTCACACAAAGTAATCGTTAAATAACAACTAAGTACTAAGAAACCTAACTAATGTGTCCTGTCACTATAAAAGCAGTTTTTCGCACTAATCACTTTAAAATACCTATTATTAATAATCAAAACAAACACGACATGGCCCGCCGGCTACTTCAAACGTGCAACGACGCGATAGACTTTGCCAAAATGTGCAACACGTCATGGGTTCGCGTACTGCGACACACTGGCTCACTAATCAAAAATCAAATGCAGTTTTTTACGTTTGAAATTAGGAAAGGATAGAAAATATATTTTCGGTTGACCCTTTTACTCTCCCAGGTTAAGCAAAACCTACCTATTGTTTTTAACTATTTTGTGATTACGTGTGTGAGGATAATATTGCTCAGACATAAGGTATATTTTAGAGTGAAAATTATTTGAGTAGTTAGACCTAAGGTCGTTACCCCTTGGAGATAGCAGTGCATTGAACACATCGTGTAGTAAATTTCAAAAACGAAAAGTAATGTCCTGTGGCTAAACTACTGAACCGATTTCATTGAAACTTTGTAGGTAGACTTGTAACGTGTGTAGGTATACCTAGTTAAAAAACTCTTGCTTTGTGGTATCCACCTTGTACATATAAAGGAGTAAGGTGACTGACTGACTGACTGACATACCCAGAGATCAACGCACAGCCCAAACCGCTGAAGCTAGAATCCTGAAATTTTGCATGTAGGTTTTTTTATATTAGCACTAAGAAAGGAATTTTGGAAATTCCACCCCTAAGGGGGTAAATCAGGGGATGAAAGTCTGCGTGAGCGAAGCCGCGTGCAAAAGCTAGTGTAATCATATATCATGAAAAGTTCGAATGTTCGAGTTTATGATTAACTATAATGATTTCTGTGTTGTTGTATTTAACCTCAGGATGTGATGTTCATTTATCTGAAGAGCTGCTCTTAATTCAATGCTCTTGTATCAAAGTCGTTTACGATTTATCATTGAGCGTTACTTGGCCGGTACTTGTGTGGGCGGTATGCAATAACAAATAGTAGAAAGTAAATCTGCTTACTATTTCTAAAAGTTCCTTAATTTAGTCTTTTTTGTAGTACCTAAGTAAGATATTGCGATCAAATAAATTACCCACCAAAACAAAGGGAGGATCCTCCGACCAGGCGAGGTGATCATGCCTAGCGGGCCAACTACCCAACGGTTGATGTTGGGATGTTGTATATATGTTAACTAGCGACCCACCCCGGCTTCGCACGGGTGGATTTCAGATGCGACGACACGATTCGTGCATTTTAAATCTGTAATATCTTCGAATATATTCATTTAAATTAGATACTGTAAAGGGCCATTTTGATCTATATTAAATGCACAATGCATTTAATTTACTTAATTGTATAAGGATTCATTCTGTATTGCTTAAAATCACTTCGTAAATAAGCCATTATTTCTCGTAAAAAGAAAGGAATAAAAAATGGTTGTTGTGGGTTATCCCTGAGAGATAGATATATACCGTTGCGGACTTTTTTGTAGTACTTTTTAAGGTGTACAATACTGTAGTACATTATTTTGATCTATCTCGTAGGGTGCAACCAGCGTTTGCAATGTAAGCGCAAAAAATGTAACGCAGACTATATTACGCTTTTATTATACATAAAACCTTCCTCTTGAATCACTCTATCTATTAAAGAAACCCGCATCAAAATCCGTTGAGCAGTTTTAAAGATTTAAGCAAACAAAGGGACATAGGGACAGAGAAAGCGACTTTGTTTTATACTATGTAGTGATTAGCGCGAGTACTTTGTATTGTGCGATTCAGGATTGGTTGTTTCTTCGTATTGTACGTTGCTCCGTAGTTCGGTGTATATCCGGTAGATGGCGCTGTCATATGTTTTTGTTGCCGCTGTATGTAGAAGTCGCCACAAGGTTATTTATGAAGTTTCCTCTTACTTGGTATTATCTTCCTTTTAGTATGAGATGGGTCGTAGTCTACAATGCAAACTAGGTATTGTTGATGGAGCCTCGGGTTGATAGTTTCCTCATGTTTTTTAATGCGTATAATTACTTCAAAATTTCAAGTTCAGCAACTGGATCACAAAGGATTATAAAAATTAATATGAAAACGTTGCTATGAGAGTACAATGACTTTTCAAGAAGCATGCAGACAAATATACCTACACGCACACACACACGCATACATGGACACGCTTACACACACGTATACACTCGCATAAGCACCCGCACACACATCCAATTACACGCAAAGCTGACGTCTATTACCGCAACGTAGGCTTTTACCAAGTTTTGGGTACCAGGCACCAATTATTTTATAAGTTTTTATGTTATTTCATCGAAGCGTAATCATTCGCAAAGGTTTTACGAATATACGTATAGATTTACCGAATTTTATCTAATCGCTATGTAGTATATTATGAACTAGCTGACCCACGTAACGTCGTTTACGTCTCCTAATTGCGCGTAGAGTATTTCCCCCGTTTTTGTGACATTCTTCATTGATGCGCCGCTCTTATTGGTCTTAGCGTGATTATATAATAGCCTATAGCCATCCTCGATAAATGGGCTATCTAACACTGAAATAATTTTTCAAATCGGACCAGTAGTTCTGAGATTAGCGCGTTCAAACAAACAAACTCTTCAGCTTTATAATATTAAGTATAGATAATGTTAGGTAGGTACGTTGTTTCTATCAAACAAATACGATAATTACAATGAACTTGACAGAAAATAAAACTATTGTTATGCTGTTTTTTAGATTATTTACATTTGTTTGCGTAATTCCTGTCTATTGATTTTATACTCAAGACAAGGTGTTCTAAGGTTGTTACGTTACAAGTTCGGCATTTATGAACCGATTAGGAGGACAATTTTTTTCCAAGATACTCTTCCCGTTCGTCCCATTAAAATTTGGAGGAAAATTATGCGAAATATATTATGGTGTATGTATAAAATAATGGTGTGACATCAGGAGTATTGAAGTAGGTAATGCTTTAAAATGTTACATCTCAAACTCCAAATCGTTAGCATAATACAATCATTAATAAATTTAGGCCTTTCTCCATTAAGGTTTTGGCGTAGTACACCACGCTCCCCAGACGGGTTAGTGCAAGGTTTTTTTTTTTTTTTTTTTTTAATGTAATAGACCGGCTAACGAGCAGACGTATCGCCTGATGGTAAGCGATTACCGCCGCCCGTGGACACCCGCAACACCAGAGGCGTAACAAGTGCGTTACCGGCCTTTGGGGGATGGGGGGGAGATAGGGGGAGGGGTTGGGGTATGGGCCTCCGGTATCCTCGCTCACTCGGTGAAACACAGCGCAAGCACTATTTCACACCGGTTTTATGAGAGGCCGTGGTATGACTCCGGTCGAGCCGGCCCATTCATGCCGAAGTGTGGCTCTCCCACAGTGAAAATTATTTATGTTTTATGTCTCTTTTTTATGTTTGTACTAGTTTGCTCGCGGCTCCGCCCGCGTGTATGTCGGTTATCGCGGTAAATAGTAGCCTATGTATTATTCTGATGTATAAGCTACATTACTGTAAAGTTTCATCCAAATCCGACTGCTTTGGTGGCGCAGTGGTAGTGTATGCGACTGCTGTGCTTGAGGTCTCGAGTTTTATTCCCGGGTCGGACCAAATCTTTGTATCATCTGCAAATATGTATTTGTTTCGGAGTTTAGGTGTTTCCTATTTATAATATGTATGTATTTACAAAAAAAAGTATATATTTGTTTTTATATCAGTTGTGTAGTACCCATAACACAAGCTCTGCTTAGCTTGGGACGAAACGGCGTTGTGTGTGTATTAGATGTACGAAAAAAAACCTTCGTTTAAAAAAGCCGACTTCAAAAATTAAAAGTATCAAATAACTTAATTTGTATGTGCTACCAATTCATAGGTTTGAAAATGTAATAGTAGGTACCACACTCAATATATTTCGAGACGAACGTCAACGACGTCACCGACGCACGCTTCGGTTGTTTTGTTCTACGCGCAGAGCAGCTATCCCGCTCAAGGTCACGCGCAGCGAGTGCGGTACCTACTATTACATTTTGGCTTGGCACCGACTTCAAACCTATGAATAGGTAGCACATACAAATTTTATTATTATTTGATAAATCAAATCAAATCAAATCAAAATCATTTATTCATCTAAGACACCAAGTGACACTTATGAACGTCAAATTGAAGCTATAGTTAAAAATCATAGATCGACACAAACAGAGGCCACAGCATGTGCTGTATTGTCGAGGTAAGTTAGGCGAAAACACCAAAATCTACTGCCTGCCTGTGTCGATCCATAACTTCCAGTTTCCAAAATGCGTAGAGCTCATGAGAAGAATACTGGCAAAGAAACTCATGGCCACTCTTTTTCAAAATCTGATTTTCAGGTACAATAGTGTTAGTATTACATGTAAGGTAAACAGTATGCAAGCTGTTGCCACCTGAAATTCCTTTTATTAAAAAGCTCCAAAATCTAACGCGCAAACAAACAAAAAACACTAGTACTACTACTAGTAGATACATTTTAGTTTTTAAAGTCGGTTTTTTTAAACGATTTTTTTTTTCGCTTTTTAGTCTCTCTCAAGTCTCTCATCATCATTTCATCTAAATAACTTGAAAGAATACGACTAAAGATAACATACATACTGTATAGAATCGAAAGGACTTCAGGTATTTTTTTGTAATAAAATCTCAAATGGACTATCTTCTATAGGTTACTATCTGAGGTAATCTCTGATATCGTTAGGACCCGTTTTATATATTATGAAATTAAATGATGTCTACAGAATATGAAGGCATGCAGACAATTGCTCTTAACTTCATTGCAGGCGCTCACGTAAATTTAGGGGTTTCCTTCGATTACCTTAGGATCCCATCATCAGATCCTGATATGGTGGCCATGAGCCCACATGGGAAGCATACCCTTTCGAATACAAAAATAATTTTCAAAATAGGTCCACAAATTGACGGAGTAATCCGTGTAGGTACATACATAAAACAAAAAAAAAACCGATGAAATTGAGAACCTCCTCCTTTTGGAAGTCGGTTAAAAAAAACATTCAGTAGTTTTTGCGTGAAAGAATAACAAACATCCATACTTACAAACTTTCGCGTTTATAATATTAGTAGGATTTATTTTATATTTATTTTTATATTCTCCTGAATAATTTGCTTCCTTAGCCGGCTTGTACGACGTCCATTAGAAAAATGGGGGGAGGAGGATACTTCGTAGTCTTAATCAGTCACCACGCGAATACTGACGAACATGAACGTAATAAAACGATTGACGTTATAGTTAGCTCAGAAGTACCGTATATTCAAAATGGCTGTTAACCAAATACATAATAGATAAGCTAATTGTTAATGTGCTTTACGTGTTACTGTTTCGTATACTTAACTAATTACTTTCGATTCTTTCATGAAACAGTCAAATCCAGCATATTTTGCTGTAACAAATTTCTTTTTGATTTGTACATATTTTGAGAATGTTTTCTAGACTTGCTATTTTCATATATTCATAATTTAATTCTGTTGAACAATGGAACGTCAAGCATTTTCAGATAGGACCAATTAATTGCGGATATCTTTTGAAATTTAAAAATTCCTTGTTTTTTTATTTTTATTGTATTTTTCGGCATGTATCGTCGGCTAGATCGGTACTGTAGTAGGAGTGTGTAGTAGTAGTAGTAAAACCGTGGTGTGCCACGGCTTTACAGAAGACTCGTGTTGAGCTATTCCTTTATCGCTTTTTATGGAGGTGTCTATAGGCGGTAGTAGTTTTTTTTCATGTATGGCCCGTCAAAATGACTCTACACTGCCTGTAACAGACTATTTGGGCCTCCGTTCTCGCACTCACCAACGAAACATGACAGCAGGAACGCTGTCATTTTACGTTGATCTTCTGTGCGATGGTAGTACCCCCCGGTCGAGCCGGCCCGTTCGTGCTGAAATCAGCGTGGCTCTACTACCTTTGATAGAGTTATTTACTATCAGGCGACCCGTCTGCTCGTTTGGCACGCTTTAAAAAAAACTCTAAAAACGAGACACTGCAGATAATCTGAAATTTACATTGTGGCGACTTCTATCTACATATTTATTTGTTGCGCTGAACAAAAACATACTACACCACCATCTGCCGCACACACACTGAACTACGGACTCGAACTGCTAATCCTGTGTCGCGATATAGAAACTCTCGCGTCGATTAGTATATCTACAACTTCCCAACATCAACCATCAAATTTTTGTTGAAAGGACACACCCGTTCCTCCACAACATCAGTTTCTATTAAAGCTTTGCAAAAACTTCACGTTTAAAGACAGAACTGAAAATAGGAACATAATTATCACACGCTGTAATGATCAGAGACGTTAGCTGGCATCATTGGCCAATAACTAGATTACGAAATTAGATCTAAAGTATGTATATCTGTATGATATAGCAAAACAGAAATTAAACGTTTGCTGAGACAGTCGATTGATTGCAGAAGCACAAACAACAAATTAAGTTGATTGAGGTTGCTCGCATATTTCTTACTATCGAACTGCATTCGATATCTTCGCAACATATTCATTAATTATAATAATTGCAGGTCAATTGGATATTGGCCTCTGTCATACGTCGAACTAACAAATAGTGTTTATGCCTGTCGTGCAGTTTCGGTACAAAATGTCTATACAATTTCGAGTACGTGATAACAACGTGTCAACACCCCTCTTCATCTTGTGGTTGTCGTAATTAGTCCGGTCAATTTAGACATTCGAAGTTACCTTAATTCCCACCAAGCTGAAAATCGGTAAGATTGTTTAAAATAATATCATTAAAAACAAAATTTGAAAGTTCCCCATCTTTCCCCTGTAAGGAAAAAATTTTATTCAAGGTCAAAGGTCAAAAAAATAGTTTTTTGCGATTTTCAGCAAAACGGTAAGTTTTATCATAAAAGTACCTTAAACAAAATTGTAGATGATAAAATTATCTAAAAAAATTATCAAAACTTTTTTTTCTACGAGCCTCCGTTTCTGAGATATAACGATTCAAATAGTTTTTTTTTGTTTTACAAAGGCAACTCCCGCACTAGGAATAAATCCTGTGTCGCGGGGGACTTTACAAACATACATGAAACGGACACAAAGAACACCCAGACTCAGAACAACAATTTGTGGATCACACAAAGCGTTGTCCTACGTGAGATTTGAACCCACGACACTTGGCGAAGTAGGAAACGGCGTGGTGACCGTTAAACCACTAGGCCAAACGTGCAGTCGAAACAACTTTTATAACTTTTTGAATGGTTATATCTCAGAAACGGTGGCTCGTAAGAAAAAAAATATTTATACATTTTTTAGATAATTTTATGATCTACAATTTTGTCCAAACTACTTTTATGATAAAACTTATCGTTTTGCTGAAAATCGCGCAAAACTAAATTTTTTGACCTTTGACCTTGAATAAATTTTTGTCCTTACAGGGGAAAGATGGGGAACTTTCAAATTTTGTTTTTAATGATATTTTAAACAATCTTACCGATTTTCAGCTTGGTGGGAATTTAGGTAGCTTCACTCTTATTTTTTGGTCTAATTTGACCGGACTAAATAGTCAACCAAGGGAGCAAACTGCGCAAGACAGCGACACTGCAAAGAAAGGAGAAGTTGAAACTTGTGGCGACTTCCAATCACGTCGGGGTCACCACTGTGGGGGACAGGTGTTTCATGTCCCACCAGCATAAAGGGAGGATCCTCCGACCAGGCGAGGTGATCATGCCTGGTGGGCCACTGCCCAACAGTTGATGTTGGGCTGTGGCTTTGAACTTCTATTGCGCGATTCAGGATTGGTAGTTTCTCCGTGTAGTACATGTCTCCGTAGTTCAGTGTATCTGCGGTAGATGGCGCTGTAGTATATTTCTATTGCGCTGTATGTGGAAGTCGCCACAAAAGTAACCCTATAGTGACCTGTTTGGTCAGCGTGGCACAAGTACGCCAAAACCTCCTTTCTAATGAGAGGCCTATGTCCAGCAGTGGACTATCAAAGACTGTTAATGATGATGGCAACTTTGGCATGTGTAAATATTCATATATCATGTTCATATATTAAAAAATAAGCATATGATTGTGGACGCGCCTCACGTAAACCCACATTATATTGTTTATCAGATAAGCGATATTTAATTTGCACAGTTGTGAGATGTATATTGTTTTGACTTCCTGGCTCCTCGGCACGCGTTTAATTAAATGAGAAAAATGTGTTAAATGTGTTTAATAAGTGTAAATAGCGCGTTCGGTTGAAAATGTAACTTTGTTGTTTCAGTAATCACGTGATATATTAATAAAATTGCTAAATAGTGTCTCATACGGTGATTCAAGCGACTTAAACTTTGAAGTCGAACCTTAATTTATTACAGGTAAATAAAATTACATTCCCTGATGAATCTGTCAAACTCATCATCATCATCAACAGCATCAAGGCTGGGTTACAAACTGGAAATTTTGGCAGATGATATTATGTAACAAGATATTAATATCATCAGGAAAATTTTATTTATTACTAGCTGCTAGCTGACCCGTGCCCACTTCGTTGGGCGGTAAACATTTTTTTCTTCGACTTCTTTGCAAATCCGGCTACCACAAAAAAGTCTTTCCACTTTTCGGGTTATTATAAATCCTATGTCACTCACAAATAACGTGGCCTTCTAGTGGTAAAAGAATTTTCAAATTCGGTACAGTAGATCCAGAGATTACACCCTACAACGTCACCAACGCACAAACTTTACCTCTTTATTTAATAGTGTAGCCCGAGTGTAGATGTAGAAATGTAGATTAGATATTAAAATACCTACTAAAAAGGATTTTTAAACATTTTTGTCCTTAGGGGTAAAAGGCATGCCTTTTCAAAGTGAAATGCACAAAAAAGTTTCTATTAAAACTAGTAAACTCATCAAACTGTAGGTACTTGCTAGTGTCAGCGCAAAATAAACCAAAAATAGTTTCCGTAGGTATTATCGCAAGCAGATGGGATGACTAAGCGAATTTGAATTCAATGCCGATTCTGTTGTGACTTATTGAGTATAATTGTTCGTGTTCTTACCTACTGATCTTAAGACCAAATACTCGGAAAATGTTACCCTACATCCTTGTCTATAGATACCGGTTTGCTTCACGAACTAATTTACGCGACGGCGCGTGCGTTTTTGGAATGTTTAGATCATGTATAATTTGGTAACTAGGTATGATTTAAATGTATAGGAATAACTATTTTGCTGAACTGAGCTCAGATGGAGTGCATGCCGCGATTTGACATGGCTGGCGCGGAATTCGCCCTGTTTGCCTAGCAAAACCTTGCACTGTATACTCGTAGTCGCTACAAGCCTTTAACATCTGCATCAGCCTTTTACGATTCTACTCATATTCTAAAAGTAGTAAACACGTAGTACGCCATGGTATAGAAAAATGCATAATATGCTATAATTAGATATTCACTCGTCGGGTCATTTACACAAAACTATACAAAAGTGCAGAAATACACGAGTTTTTCCAGAGGTGTGCGTGTGAACCGCGGGACCATAGTGATATTTTTTGTAAGAATTAGTAGTAGGCTTAAAGCAATTGTAGAACAAATATGAAAATTTGTAAAAAAATATATTAAAAACTACAGCCCTTTAAGTGTGGTCCCTCAATCCTCACATACCATCAGCCCGATCTCGGCAAGTATGGAAAAAATGAAGTTATTGTGACTGCAGACATTTAGTAGAGAATTTGTAAAAATATATACTAAATAACTGAGCACAAATCATCAACGATTAAAAAATACAACGACTATACTGTGGTCCCTCAGTCCACACACGAAAGATTTTGTTATACTGAATATTACCACATCAACGGAATAAAATATTTGTTTTCTTACATAATGTTTTAGAAAAAGTCTTAAAGCAATTTGTAAACATTAAATTAAAAAAAAATATTGACACACTTTGAGGATATATATGTTTAATTAAAGCTGGTCCCTCAGTTCACACGCAACTTTCCGGAGCCGTTCAAAAACCATCATGGTCAATTATGGTAGCGATTTCTTCGACCATCTCGCTTTGAACATTTTATAGTATTATTATTTTGGCATAATACAGACTGCGAAATATTCCCTGTTACTTATCTATTTTGTTGAAAGTTCAATGATGGCTATCTCAATTATTAGAAATTACTTGTTGTTGTTGTCTGAATTGGGACGTTACCTACCCTACAAGCTATTTTATCTCTCTCTATTTGATGAAACCTAATTGTTATCTTTTTATTGCCTAGTTGTCAGCCACTGCGTATTCACACGAGATTTGAAATGAATCTGCCTCCAATATGTCTTTCAATTTACATTTTACGTGTATGTTATTTGTTATGGTCGTTATTCAGATTAAATATCTAACACGGCCTTGTGAATATTATAACAGAACTAGCGGTACCTGATCTATACATGTGTTTGATATTCTCTTGACTCGCTGTACTGTGGTGCAATGATGGATTTTCAAAAGTAACACGAAATTTAGGTTTTTTTTCACAAATAGGGAATATGCATAAAATTTTTATTTGTCTCAAACATTTTTTTCTAGATTCTTTATTGTCTTTACAATAAACATAAATGGTATTTTTTTTATTTAGAGATTATTTAAACCCAGAAAATATTAAATAAAAAATGAAAATTAAGGGAGGGAAATTCAAACCTGCAAAACGCGTCCTATTGGTCGAAACGAAATGTGACGTCGATTGTTACATTATCGAAATTATCGACGTCGAAATTCCTACTGTGTTAGTAGTGTTTGTGAGAAAAAATTACTTCTTCCATGATTTTTTTAGCAATCAAAACTGTAAACAGGTATAAAATAACTGAAACACTTAATAGTAAACAAACATGAAATGACAATCACGTCTCTCAGAACTCAGAATAACAAGAACTCTCAATATCCACATTTAGCTTCGACTAAAACATGTAGTTAGTGGTGGACTTAACACAAGCTTTAGACTGCTTGAAACTTACAACGGTATTGCTATTTGCTTACGTTGCAATCGCAGCTGAGTAAGGGCGGCGCGGGCGCAGCCTGACCGCGAGCTGTCACCGCAAGCCGCCAGTGCCGCTATGCCCACCATGACACCGACTTACCGGTAGGTGCCTGCCATCACTAATATATCTTATCACTAACAATTGGAACATTAAACATTGCAACCACCAAACATTCATTTTTAGATCTTAGCTTCTGTCACCATTTTTGGTATATACATATTTATGTGATAAGCATCGCAGCCTCATTTAGTCAGTCACACCATCGCTCATTCTGGTCCCGCGTGTTTTTATAGTTGGTCGTGTTTGTATTAATATCACTATATAATTAAGGTAAAAGACATTCGTGCGTGTGGTTCTGAATGTTAGTTTTTGTTTCAATTTATTGTCGTTGCGGTGTACACACATCCCAGTGAAGCAGGTCATCCAATATGTGAGTGATCAAAAATAGTTAGTATGTAATCTTTAACTAGAAGTAGTAGTTATGAAAATCCGTGAACCTCAATATAACTATTCACAATTTTTTTCTTAATTTATTGAGATATAAAAACGATTGAGGTTGCCTTTTTAATGCCATGTTATTTGTACATGGTTTTGGTGAGTTTTCAAAACCATGTAAAAACAAAAAATAGCTTTTAATAAATAACGACAAAACAACATGCTATCAATGAATGCACTCAAACAATTAAAACGATCTTTTTGATCAATTTAAAGTGAGATACTCATTAAGAAAACGTTCAAATTGAATTGAAATTATCGCGGCTTAAGGAATCGCTTTGGTATCTAATTGTAGCTTTACACTGTATTATTGTGCACTTAGCGTTGCATTTGTGATATAGTGATATATGTTCGCATAATGTAGTGATAGACAGTGTTTGTTGTTTGGTGCATCTCATCTCGGTGACTCGCGTCCCAAAAGGTCTCGGTCCGCGTGTGTGGTAAGTCAAGGCTCCGTGGCCACCTCACCGATACTACTTTGTTGTATTATATTAATGTCTAATTGTTTACTTGCTTCTCGTGTTGTATTAACATTAGATACATGATATCGTGCAATTGAACAGCAGCTAAATGGACACAAGTGTTCTCTGTACATACGTCAAGCCTTCAGATTTTGAGAATGTTATTTTCCTTCAGTGACTTTGACGGCTAAATCATCTTTATTATATTATATTTATTTTTTATTTTACTTATTTATTACTTACGATAACTTTACTAAGTTATTATTTTTTATTATTGCAATCAAGGTGCTAATAACGGGCTGTATCCACGCGCAGGTTAAGCGAGCAGAAGGAGAGGTCTCCGTGCCTGGACCGCGGCGACACCATCGCCGTCAGCATGTGGGGCGCACAGCGGCGCGTCACGCTCGACGTGCTCATGGCGTGCTGGGGGATCGGCACGTGGCTCGGCGTCAACGGGCTCTACGTGCAGCTGCCGCTGCTCGTGAAGCGGCTGCCCGAGGGATGGGCACTGCCGTCATCTATGGTGCTAGCTATACAGCTCGCAAACGTCGGCATCCTGTGCTACGGAGTTCTTCGAAGACTCAGCTCTAGAATTTCAGAGGCCTTCTATATATACAGCCTTCTAACGATAGGGACGCTCGCGTTAATTCTTAACGCGTTCTTATACGATAAGACGAGTGTGATTTTTGACTCCGAGCGCTCGATTGCTTACTTAACGTTGACTTTCTTCGCGGCGCTGGTAGGATGCACCAGTTCAGTGTTATTCTACCCGTACTTAAGACATTTTCGTGACATATACCTCGCGACGTACTTAGTGGGAGAGGGGCTCAGTGGTTTCCTGCCGAGTATACTAGCTCTGGTGCAGGGTGTCGGCGGAGAGCCGGAGTGCCTCCCTTCAGCGGATAATTCGACTTTGGAGGCGCACTATCCGCCGCCGCGATTTGACACTACTGTGTTCTTGCTGCTGCTGGGAGCTTTGTCGGCGACCAGTCTGGTCAGCTTCACTACTATCAATAACTTTAAAGGGTTTCGTCCAGAGAGGGTGACTCCGGTGGCGGCGGCCAAAAATGAGGAGGCGACGACGGATCACAAATCAATCTTGAGCCCTCGTTGGATGTGTGTGCTAGTGCTGATGTTAGTGCTAAACGCCCTGAGCAACGGCTTGCTGCCGTCGGTGCAGCCGTACTCGTGCATGCCGTACGGCGCGCGCGCGTACCACCTGTCGGTGACGCTGGGCGCCATGGCCAACCCGGCCGCGTGCCTGGCGGGCGTGTGGCTGCGCCCCGTGGACCCCAGGCTGCTCGGGGCGATGCTGGGCGTCACGGTGCTGCCTTTCTGCTACATCCTAGCGACGGCACTCCTCAGTCCGACGCCGCCGCTGCTCTACAGCACTGCTGGTGAAATATTAGTTGTAAGTATCATGATACTTTTTAACCGACTTCCAAAAAGGAGGAGATTCTATGTTCCACTGTATGTATTTTTTTTATTTTTATGTATGTTCACCGATTACTGCGTCAGTTGTGGACCGATTTTGAATTTTTTTTTTGTATTCGAAAGGGTATGCTTCCGAGGTGGTCCCATTGCCAGCATATCAGGATCTGATGATGGGATCCCAGGGAAATCGAGGGAATCCCTCACTTCTTATAGGCACATACTATGTTTTTCGTATATTTTCTGAAGTTACACCGATATTTGCGTCTGGTAGTCATCATTTTATGATGATGAGCTGATGATGTAAGGTACAACTCCTTAACGGTTAGGAGTTGGAGGATAAATCTTTAAATATCATATGTATATATGTTACCTTTAGTCGTATTCTTTCAAATTATTTAGATAAGCTGATGATGGAAGGTGGAAGGTACAACTCCTCAACGGTTAGGAGTTGGAGGATAATTCTTTCAATTTCATACGTATCTAAAGACCTTCAGTCGTATACTTTCAAGTTATTTAGGTGAGCTGATGATAGAAGGTTAAACTCTTCAACAGTTAGGGATTAGAGGATGATTTTAATATTACACATACGTATAGACCTTAATTTGTATTCTTGATGATGAAATTTGATGAAATAGTTCAACTCACTACTTACCTACGATTGTTTGCACTAAAAACGAAAACTCTCTGCCAAAAAACACTTAAAAGCGTAAAATAAACTGGTTCTTCATAAATTGCCTATACCTAATTCTTTATTCATTTAAATAGTAGTATTATAATGTGTGCTAGGTACCTAAAATCTATTTGAAGTCGGTGCTAAGCCAAAAAGAATACAAACAAACAATTACAAAAGTCTAAGCGATAGTCACTTGGCACCGACTTCAAACAGATTTTAGGTACCTAGCACACATTATAATACTACTATTTAAATTAATAAAGAATTAGGTATAGGCAATTTATGAAGAACCAGTTTATTTTACGCTTATAAGTGTTTTTTGGCAGAGAGTTTTCGTTGGATGTTTTTTGGAAGTCGGTTTTTTTTTTACCCGACTACGGCAAAGCCAAAGGAGGGTTATGATTTTGACAGGCTATGTATGTATGTATGTTCATTTGTTCCCTCATAGCTCCTTAACTACTTATTAGAACTGGACAAATGAGGTATCGTTAGAAGCGTCTTGATCGTCTGCTGGTTATAGGCTATATGACGTGTCGCTGAATCTAATGTGGCGCCCTCTAGCCGACATAAAGTAATGAATTTAAAAAAAAAATTGAGATAAATATACCGTGTTTAGTATCATTGGAAAAGGCGTTACTTGTACATTTCAAATATATATATCTTATATATTAATAATGGCACCAAAACATTTTAAATAAAAAAAAGTAAAAACTAAAACCCAACTACGACAAAAAACGACGCTGAAAAAGTAAGAAACAAGTTTGAAAAGCCGTAGTCACACGTTGTTAAAGTGTTATGTTGCGTTTCTATGTAACGTGTGACTACGGCTTTTCAAACTTGTTTCATACTTTTTCAGCGTCGTTTTTTGTCGTAGTTGGGTTTTAGTTTTTACTTTTTTTTATTTAAAATGTTTTGGTGCCATTATTATACAAGGTGGATACCACAAAGCAAGAGTTTTTTTAACTAGGTATACCTACACACGTTACAAGTCCACCTACAAAGTTTCAATGAAATCGGTTCAGTAGTTAAGCCACAGGACACTACTTTTCGTTTTTGAAATTTACTACACGATGTGTTGAATGCATCGCTATCATAAAGGGGTTAGCGACCTTTTAGGTCTAACTACTCAAATAATTTTCACTCTAAAATATACCTTATGTCTGAGCAATAAGATCCTCACACACGTAATCACAAAATAGTTAAAAACAATAGGTAGGTATTGCTGGAAGGAATCTCAAATCAAGAGTCGAGTAAAAGGGTCAACCGAAAATATCTTTTCTATCCTTTTCTAATTTCAAGCGTAAAAAACTGCATTTGAATAGTCGGCAAGACGGCAGTCAGTCGCAATACGCGAACCCGTGACGTGTTCGCGTCGCCGTTGCACGTTTGAACTAGCCGGCGCGGAAGCTCTATGTACCTACCTACTGTTTGTTTTGATTATTAATAAATAATAGGTATTTTAAAGTGATTAGTGCGAAAAACTGCTTTAATAGTGACAGGACAGGAACAGGACACATTAGTTAGGTTTGTTGTTATTTAACGATTACTTTGTGTGAGTGTAAATGAAACAATGCCTCGATTTGGTTATACGGCTAGTGAATACTCGGATATGATATTAATTTATGGAGAATGCCGAAAAAATGTCTTTCTGGCTTTACGTACCTACACTGACATGTAGTTTGCGTACAGCTGCTCCTCATTTTCAAGTAAGTAAGCAAGCCATAGATCTATTCACAAAGTTCTAAAAAAAACAAGCGTAAACCTTTAAATACAAGTAAGTACAGGCTTTATTAGATCGACGAGATATACTTTTTGTAAGACATTGCCCGTAAGACATACTTTTTGTTATTATTTATTTGCAAAGCTATTTGTTAGTACCTACCTACTTACTAATTTGCAAAATTGCGAAAAAATTACATTATTAAGAGATACGATCTGTGTATTCATTGAGAATTGAAAAATTTTAATTATAATTAATTGAATTTCATGTTTTGTGATATTATTGTGAAATATTGTGATTGTGTAAATACATGTAAATTATTATTACAATAAGAAGGCGGCAGCACCGCGCGGGCGCTCAGCTGTACTCGTATGCACGTAGGTCAGTGAACTTAAATTGCAAATGGTGTTCTTATCGGTTTTAATACTTTTAGGCATTTAGTTTGTTTGAAACTTTAATTTTTTTAATTTCAATTTTCAAATAAATTTAACAATCCCAAAGTCAACAGACATATTTGAATGGCCCGCGGTTTCGTTAAATATCGTTTTGTCATATCCACCCTGTATAGCAGGTGTGTGTGTGTGCACATGTAATTGCAGTCTTATTCACTGCCGTATTCGTAAATCATTAGACCTATCAGTAAGTATGGGTAATAAATTATAATTATCAAGAAAATAAAATGCACTTAGAATAAAATATTATATAGTAACACTTACACAACGAAACAATTGTTATTAAGTACATCTATGCAAATAAATAAAATTAGAGTGTCTGTTTATAATATTAAAATTAATTTTTACTAAATGCATATGTGTGTATACATTGTAGGTAAATATACCAAAATAGCATATTTTTTTGTCTGTCTGTCTGTCTGTTAGTTCCGGCTAATCTCTGGAACGGCTAGACCTATTTTGACGGGATTTTCACTGATAGGTAGCTGATGATATAAGGAGTAACTTAGGCTACTTTTTTTAGACTAGCTTCGCACCGCGGCTTTACCCGCGGTACAACAGTAACCGTGGGTAACACCGCGGGGTTCAGCTAGTCAATTATATTATAACTAGCTGACCCACGCCTCCTATTACCCTGAGCGTAATAACTTTCCCCCGTTTTTGTAACATTCTTCACTGGCCCTCCGCTCCTATTGGTCTTAGCGAGATGATAAATTATCCTTTAGCCTTCCTCGATAAATGCGCTATCCAACACTGAAAAAAATTTTCAAATCGGATCAGCGGGTCCTGAGATTAGCGCGTTCAAACAACCTAAACAATAGACTGAATATATATTAAATTATTTTAAAGGAAAGTTAGCGATTTGGGTAACAATGAAGGTTTATTTAATGAGTAAAACTATTAGGCCAATGACAGGACCGGCCAGATTCATTATTGTGTATGCCTTATTCAGACATCTTCATATTTTAAAGGAGCGGTCCAATTTGCTCCTAAATTCAAGCTGTAAACTGTGTCATCGACCGCATCGACGAACATTACATTATGCACTGAACTGGTTCTTTGGTATAAATCACGCAATCAACTTGTTCCAGGTGCTGTGCTGGATCCATGTCTCCGGCGTGATCTCATACGCCCGTATGTGGGCGTACGGCTGGGCCCGAAGAGGAGGCGCCAAGGGCATGCGCGCCTGCGGGGCTGTGACGCAACTGGGCTCCATGTTTGGCTCCATAGTGACGTTCCTCTTAGTCAACTACACACATCTATTCGTGCAGCCCAAAGCTTGCAGTAGACTGTTAAACAATCCATAGAGAATGTACTTATTTATAGACAAATATAGTTACCTATTGAATGTTGAACTTTACCTTTTGTGTTTTATTGCTTCTAAAGTTTTTTTGCTTTATGTAAAGCTTCTTTTTATAGTTGTGACCTTGGTATCTTCATTTTAGTGTTTAGAAAGGAAAAAATACTTGCCCTGAAACAATATTAGAGCTAAAGAGAGATTACAGATGAAAGATTGTGTGAAGATGAATGTGAAAGATGTAAAGAGCTTAGACATGAACAAATGTTTTGTTTCGGTCTAGCTGTTCATTACCAGTAATAAGAAATAATGCTAACGTTTATGAACTAAAGACCGAGAGACTACGCGACTGGTACGTAAACAGGCCTTACTGCGTTTTTTAACCGACTTCCAAAAAGGAGGAGGTTCTTGACTCGTAAAAACCTCATTCGCCAACGACCGCGACGTGTTGGTACATATTCGATGTAGCTCTTCGTTTTAAATAAACAAGCCTTAAATTTCTTACAATTGCATATCATGATATGACTATTCGTTTTGGTGAAATATAATAGAAATAAAACTTATTTTTCTTGAAAGGAATTAGATTAAGGATTCAGTACTTTAGTGCTGGGGACGGACGACAAAATTCAGCAAGATGGAGTTGCAGAAGAGGTCAGAAGATTGATAGACATATTTCTTAGCGTTCCATTGATTCACCGTGCGGGTGCCGGGTCCATCGCGTGATAGATGGGGGCAACACATGCGACTTCGACAGTGCCTGGGAATTGCGACCCAGGTTTAGGTTTAAGGAGCACTCCTTACGACGCGTCAACGCTCACCTCCACTGTCCGCCGTGTTACCCCCTCTACCTAACCATATTTGAAGTGAGCCTAGCAATGCCGCTTTGGATATTCGTTCAAGAAAAGAGCTTACTGAAGCTCTTGGCAATCCAAGGTCTTTAAGCAGGTTATAGAGGGATTTAGCTGGTATACCCCTCGCACCCACTTCCACGGCATACAGCTCAACGACATAACCATTTTTAGTTATTTCGTTGGTTAAGTCAAAGTACTTGTTTCTTTTTAAAGCGTGGTCTTTAGGGATGTTCGTTTCCCATGGCACCGTGAGTTCTACTAGTACTACACCCTTAATTGACATTGCATAAAGAAATATGTCCGGTCTGGACGCCGAGGCACAGATATCCTCCGGTATTCTGTAGTGATTTTCATACGTGTCCACTAATAATGTCCAGTCACTGGCGGTATTTATAATTGAGTACGGCTTTTGTGCGAGTGAAATCTTTTTTGTTGAGCCTTCCTTTACAAACGCGATGTTAGTTTTTATGTTTGTTGTTATTCCTTTTTTCGCTCTCGCCAGTGATAAACTCATAGCTTCGCGTATGATGACTAATACCCTATCATGGCGACGTGAATAATGACCCCGGTCTAATAGCGCCTTACAACCTGTCAATAAGTGCCTGGCTGTACCTATTGCCGCATTGCACATCGTACAAGCCTTTTCTGTAGCTTTTCCCCACCTTACTAGGTTGCTTTGATCGGGGAGAGTTAATTGAAAGGCGTTGAGGTAGAATTTTAACAGGGCGGGTGACCAATCATATAAAAGTGTGCGCCGTATCAAAGCTGGTGGGATACAAAATTCTCCTAGAGTTAACCATTCATTCTGCATTTCTAGGTTCATTGCGTGCACCTTGTAGGTCTCGTTTTCATCTTGTTGTATGAAAGATTTTGTTATCTCTTTGTCGGTCTGTCTTCTAGCATTTCCCAATCCAACTCTACTGGACTGCGTACCCACCATGAATTTTTTGTGGAATTGGAGCTGTGACTCTAGCTCTGATGAATTTTTGTCTTTTGGAAGGGATCTAATAAAATCTATCGTTTAGCGTATTAGTGGATTGGTACTATTTACCAAGTTACATACCAACTTGGATCACCGACCAATAAATAAGTGCTGGGAAACAGACGACAAACGATATTCATTTCTTGTAATTGCTTGACAGCGACCATTTTTTATTATATTCACGAGATTATCACAAGGTTAATGTTCATTTAACGAGTAAGTTGTAGACTTGATCGTCTTGTGAAATATGATATTAATTACATACCTAACTAAACTAATGTTTAAAAAAATATTTTGATAAGTATTAAAAATGAAAACTAAATCCTACTAATATTATAAACGCGAAAGTTTGTAAGTATGGATGTGAAGATAGATGGATGTTTGTTACTCTTTCACGCAAAAACTACTGAACGGATTTGGATGAAACTTTACAATAATATAGCCTATACATCAGAATAACACATAGGCTACTTTTTAATGCTAAAAAGGGTTGTAAGGAGGTTTAAAGCGGGGATGAACGGTTGTATAGAAGTCTGGCGGTTCATTCGACATACGCATGCGCGTTAAATACGCCGGGCGTCTTGACAACGAGTAAACAAAGCTGTCACACTCATTAAAAAGATTTCACTTTTTCATTGAAGACTTAAATATCTTACTAATATTATAAACGCGAAAGTTTGTAAGTATACTCTTCGCGATGGTATTCCGACTCTAAAGGACAAACAAAGGAGTATTTTCCATCGTGTTTGTAACAGTGCCAATAATTCTTTGGGTGAAATGCTTTTTCTAGAGGCACTGGAAAAAAAAATCTCACAAAAGTTATTCTCGCACAATTACGGCCAGATGGTAAAATAGCACTTGCTTTTGCATCCTCTGATACTGTTGCCTGGTGAAAAAACTACACACACGATATTTTAAAATTGCCTTACAATTAGAATTAACAGAACAACATAGATTTTCTTAAAATAACTTTGTTTTGTTTCTATATAAATTCAGACAAATGATTGGAAGATGAGATTGAGAAAAAATCTTTGAATCTAAGCACGCGCGAACAAAGTCGCGGGCACAGCTAAGTAGTAAATAAATAAATGAGGGGATTGAAGAGTGGCTACTTCACTTGCTACTCTTGTTAAAACCCTGTTAATACGATACTTGCTGTTACCTGCGGCTGTCGATTATCGCGGTAAAAAAGTAGCCAATGTCGTTCCTGAAGAATCAAAGTATCTCCATGAAAAGCATTGAAATCGGTGCAGCGGCTTAGCCCTAAACGCCTGTTACGCGACAGCTAGGCAAACGGTGACTCCGTTTTGAATTCATAATATTACAAATTTGTAAGTATTTAGTTAAAGTATGAATATATTACAACGCATCTAGTTTCTCCTCAGCGAGTAGGTACTATAGGCTAATGACCTTACTGAACTGTCGATAATGCGAGTACCTACCGTAATTTATGATCGAACTAATTGCTTGCGCAAACTCAATGTTATTTTTTTCTCTATCTATCTATCTTTCTATATCTCTATTGATAGTATTATAATTCGTAAGCTCAAGCATTCTCTGTGTGGTGACGATTTAAAAATACAGTGTCACCAACCCTATTCATCCCGTGGGTGGCGTAGGTGACTAAAGGAGCAAACTATGCAGAATAACATACCTGAAAAAAAAGGACCAGTAAAAACAAAATATGTGAGAATGAGGGTATCCGAATAATAATAGTGTTACAAACATTTGCCACTATCGAACGGTTCCGTGAGTCGGGCGAGGTAGTAATGGAGTCTATCTATAGCGGCGCGATCGGAAACCGGTTTCTCTCTTCAGAACTCGCGACGACCATATCTCTTGATTGTGACATGGGTCACTCCTGGGTCGTAGTAGTTTTCTATTATTTGATTTGTGATTTGTTGTATCTGTGCGTTTTATACCGTGTGTGCGAGTACCGGATGTTTGGTCCTTAATCTCTCCCTTTGATCCGAGTGAAGCGATATTTACCTGTGGGGGAATTGCAAGTCTGGTGGCGAATTCCACAGGGCACCGCGGAGGAGTGAGCGTTGCCCCAATCCCCTCGTGGGGGTTGCTGATCGTGTTTAAGTTAATTCGTATCCGTTTAGTAGTGATTAGTGTTTGGCTTTAGTCCAGATTGGCTGTATCTGTGATTCATATTCTCGTTTATTCTCGTGTCTCCGACATATATTATTTTTGGTATGGGAGTAGGTACTGTAGGGACACAATGCACAAAGAAATGTTTATTTAGAGCTTGTGGCGGATACAAGCAACCCATAAATATTTGATTTCTATAGAACCAGTATGAAATCATCCACTCGCTGCGCGTGCGTAAACATTTTTAGTGTCTAGTTGCTTCCATTTAATGTGTTCGGTAACGGTAACTAGAAACCTATTGAAGACACAAGCAACATTACCTTACAACATCGTGAGACTGACGGAAAACAAGCGACGAATTGTGGCCAATAGTAGGAACCGGTGACTGTTTACAGTTGCCGCCACCGGACACAGCAACTACGGTTACCAGTGGCCAGTAGTAGCAACACGTTTCCGCAGTGCCTAAAGAGTACAGCCAGTCGCTAGTCGTATTGTAACGCCGAACACGTAGGGGAATTATATACCTCGTGCTGTGTATTATCTTTTTTTATTCCTTTAACAATCAAAATTATAAGAGTAATCTGGGCAATCAGGAATTAGTATATTTACATATTAGTATTTATACTCTAACAAATTCGTCTGGCGAGCGTGGCATAGTAGGCCCAAGCAGCCTTTCTACGGAGCAACCTAAGTCTAGCAGTGGACTGTTAATTCTGTTGATCATTGAGCCCACGGGATGGATGCAAAATAATCCCGCATTCTATCCCAGTCTGCTGACGAGTAGTGCCATAAACGTCTTTTTGCTGCCACTCGTCGTGGGGGGGCAGCAAGAGGCACCGTGGTGGACACCAGGCAGTGATCGGAGGATCCTAGGGGGGCGAGCACCGATACACTGTACTGCGCTGGGTGACTCGTCAGCAGTAGGTCCAGCAAGGAAGGCGCTTGACTAGGTATGTCTGGTATCCTGGTGGGCTGGAGTACCAGCTGGGTGAGGTCATGCGTGAGAGCGAATGCCTGTACAGTCCGACCCGCGTGGTCAGTTCTGGAAGATCCCAACCCGGACTCATGGTGGGCGTTAAAGTCTCCCAGAAACACCAGTTCGGCGGTCGGAAACTGCTCCTGCGCTTTGTCCGCTGCCTGGCTGAGATGATCAAAAAGTCGAGTTGTCTCGGAGTCTCCAGAATGGGATCGGTATAGCACTCCTCAAGCACGTAGCCGGGGTAGTGAAGATATGTCGTGTCGGCAGGGCGGCGTATTTGTGTCTCCGTTAGGAAAAGCATGGCCGGCCGAGCCGTCTCAAGATGCTGGTGGACGGCGTTGAGGTTTGCATGGAGTCCACGGATGTTAGTGAACTCCACCTCAAAGAGCGGGTTGGTGCGAGGATGGCGTGCCGCTGTTGATCGCTTATACCTTTTTTTTACTGCCATGATTTAAAAGAGAGGGAGGGAAGTGGGGGCGTAAAAGGCGTGACAGTCATCGTGGCAGTAGTGAGGCATGACGGTAACCGAACCGCGACGGTTCGATCCACGTCATCCTCAACATGACTCTACGAGTATTCCACTGCTCACACACTTACCACGATAACTGTCACCCCTGCATCATTGGGCCTCCGGTCTCGCACTCACCAACGAAATACGACAGCACCAAAACTGTCATTTTAGGTTGGTCTTCTGTGCGAGGGTAGTACCGCCCCGGTCGAGCCGGCCCAGTTGTGCTGAAATCAGCGTGGCTCTACTACCTGTGTATCAGCGTGGCTCTACTACCTGTGTAGTTTTTGACTTTGATTTTGTTACAGCTTAAAGGTATTATAGACCTGAGTAGTTGATATGAATTTCTATTTAATACCTCTACGCGTACATGAGGAAAGGGTTAGTAAGTTTAAAAATTTTAAAACTATTTCTATTATATGATGGAACAAAAAATTTATGCTTTTCAAATTTTTTCCTTTATCTATGCTATAAGACGTTGCTTCGTACCAAATTTCAAGATCCTGAGTTCACGGGAAGTACTCTGTAGGTTTTGATTCCCTTGCGAGTGTTGAAAATTTGCATCATAAACGACTTATTAGACGACAACATGGAGCATGCGCGCCCTGGGGGACAGTAACGGTAACATTGGGGTTCTCACACAGGAGGGGGCCATCTATAAACCGCAGGTGACCCGAGGAATATTTGGGGTTCCAGGGTTTTCCTTTCTAGGGTGCACCTGGTTCCCCGGCATCTAGTACCCGAGACGGCGTGCGGTTTTACTCGGTTCGAGTCCGACATACCACCAGCAGGTGGTATCCGAGGGGATTTCCGCACGGAGGAAAAAAAAAGGGTAGGTTTACTTGAAAAAACAGTTCAAAGATTATTCGAAATCTTCAATTTCAAAAAAACATCAAAGAAAAGCATAAATAATAAAAAAAATAGATCAAGGCACACGCACGCCCCGCAACAAGAGGTTGCATTATGTGTACACTTGATAAAAATGTAAATAATGAACAGATAGCACCGCATTGGTCTGTGTACCTGCAGCCAGCCGTTTCAAAATGGAAATGACTTTGAAAGAAAAATCGGGTCAAAGAAACAGCCGAGATAATTGACGTGGTGGTAACAATTCATGTTTAATTGTGTTATGTATCTACCTACATATAATATGAATGACGTAAAAATATCATAAATCATAATAGTTAATTATTGCAAATTTTGTAAATATAAAAATAATGTCGAACCGAGTCTTCCTTCCTTTTTTCATTTTTTATTGACTTCAAAAAAGGAGGAGGTTCTCCATTTGACTGCTTTTTTGTTTTTTTTTTATGGCTTATGGGAAAATGAGCAATCGGGCTACCAGATCATAACTGACTAGCTTACACACATTGACACCTGCTACTAGAGAGGTACGAGTGAGTGTCCGCCGCTCGTCTCAAGGAGCCACGACTCCCTCCAGCTTGGTCCTTCGGTACGTAGGTGAACACTAATGAAATAATTCCTTAACGCCGTTTTTCTGTCGGCCGAATCAAATGATGTTTCTAGACTCTTTGTCGGAGATCTGCAAAAGATATGGGGTAGGTATGTATCATCAAGAAAAAATAGGTCCTTGGAAATGATCACTTATCAATTTCCAATCAATCGGTAGGTAGATACAGTTAGATTATCTACGTGTTATACATAGGTACGTATAATTATATTTTCAATTAATGAACAACTCTCAGTTTATCTAAAACAGCTATTAATTTTAAGTAGGTATATAAATAACTAGCTTCGCTCACGCAGACTTTCATTCCCTGATTTACCCCCTTATGGGTGTAATTTTCAAAATTCCCATCTTAGTGCTCACTTACGTTATATAAAGAACCTACATGCAAAATTTCAGGATTCTAGCTTCAGCGGTTTGGGCTGTGCGTTGATCTCTAGGTATGTCAGTCAGTCAGTCACCTTCCTCTTTTATATATATATATAGATATATAGAAGATTATGAAGATTAGAAATTAAAAAATCATTGATCTACCTATCTATTTGGGATAGGATACCTATGAGATGAGGTACCCAGTTGACAAAGAAGGTATGTAGGAACGTACAATGCGAACTCTAGTGACTGTGTCAATCATAGCAGTGATTTGTTTAAAACGAAGTCTATGTAAACACCACTAGGTATAACAGTATACAAACACTTTTATTAAAACGTATCTTGGCACAAGATAATGCTGCTTAGGTTTCTTTTCAACCTCAGCTGAAATATAAACTAAGTTGTTATACCTACATTTGTTATTAAAATAAAGCACAATTAGGTCACGTTGTTTAAATAACAGTCTCTGAGTGAAAACAAAAAATAAAGAAGTGAAACGCTGCTCGTTGTTACTACCGACTGGAACAGTAGCTCGGTTGAATACCGTATTTATACGGAAAATAGTTGGCTCCGTCCTCCAATGCTGCCTCTAGTCAAAGGATGGAAATCAGTTGAAGACTGTTCTTACAGTTTCAGTCAGGAGGACTGATCCCGAGTAGTACAAAGTTCCGTCTGAACTTTCCTATGCCTTGCATTACTTGCTTGCCAGGAGGGAGAGATCTGAACGAGATAACCTGAGCTAATATAAGGACCATCAGTGTTTTCTAAAATTTGTAACTAAATACTTTTGGGACATAATGACTGTCCCTGCTATTGTTGTTCTTACATACGTGAGAAAGAATAGTTGTTTTTAAAACATTTGGCTATTTGAAACACATGTGTTCAATACATACATAACCATAACAGACATTATTAACAAAGATATTTTGCTATGAATTTGGCTAAACAATGGTAAGACTTCATTAAGGAACAGTTATATAAATTTTAAACTGTTGCGACCACGTAGCAAAATATACCTATATACTTTTTCTGCGTCTCTTAAACATTTTTTCCCATTTTTGCAACATTTCTCATTGATGTTCAGCGCCTATTGGTGGTTGCATGATATCACATAGCCTTATAGCCTTCCTTCTTAAATAAGCTATCCAAAACTAAATTTGTTTTCTTCAATTTGAAACAATAGTTTCTAAGATTAGCGCGTTCAACCAAACGCACTCTTCAGCTTTATAATATCAGTTTATGAATAGACATACTTTTGATTATGACTATTGACCTGAGTGTGAGTGTAGTTGATTCACAACAATGACGAAACCGGCATGCGTGCTACGAGTATGATCTTTAACCGACTTCCAAAAAGGAGGAGGTTCTATGTTCCACTGTATGTTTTTAAGCTATTGCATAGCTTTTATCGCGGGCTTTGGGGCCTTTGTGCAGAAATTCCGTAACGTAACAAAAAAACCTGACACCCGAAGCTCGCACGGATCGAGACGAGCTGCTCCGAACGACGAATCAACGAATGTTTCTGTGTTGTCAGTTGTCAGAGACAGAAACGAATCTGAGTACCTGTCACGCACGAACATACTGCTTAAAAAAAATAATAATTGCATAAGTTGATAAAAAATGCTATGCAATAGCTTTAACGCGGCAGTCCCCGAGTGCCACACGTATTTTTTTTATGTATGTTCACCGATTACTCCGTCAATTGTGGACCAATTTTGAATTTTATTTTTGTATTCAAAAGGGTATGCTCCCGAGGTGGTCCCATTGCCACCATATCAGGATCTGATGATGGGATCCCAGGGAAATCGAGAGAAACCCTCATTTTTTATAGGCACATACTATGTTTTTCATATATTTTCTGAAGTTACACCGGTGTTTGCGTCTGGTAGTCATCATTTTATGATGATGAGCTGATGATGTAAGGCACAACTCCTTAACGGTTAGGAGTTGGAGGATAAATCTTTAAATATCATATGTATATATGTTACCTTTAGTCGTATTCTTTCAAATTATTTAGGTAAGCTGATGATGGAAGGTGGAAGGTACAACTCCTCAACGGTTAGGAGTTGGAGGATAATTCTTTCAATTTTATACGTATCTAAAGACCTTCAGTCGTATAGTTTCAATTTATTTAGGTCAGCTGATGATAGCAATCAAAGCAAAGCAAAGCAAAGCAAAGCAAAGGTTAAACTCTTCAACAGTAAGGGATTAGAGGATGATTTTAATATTACACGTACGTATAGACCTTAATTTGTATTCTTGATGATGAAATTTGATGAAATAGTTCAACTTACTACTTACCTACGATACTGCACTAAAAACTGAAAAATAAAAACTTTTTATAAAAAAAAGAAAACCGACTTCCAAAAAACATCCAACGATAACTCTCTGCCAAAAAAACACTTAAAAGCGTAAAGTAAACTGGTTCTTCATAAATTGCTTATTCCTAATTCTTTATTCTTTTAAATAGTAGTATTATAATGTGTGCTAGGTACCTAAAATCTGTTTGAAGTCGGTGCTAAGCCAAAAATAATACAAACGAACAATTACAAAAGTCTAAGCGATAGTCACTTGCCACCGACTTCAAGCAGATTCTAGGTACCTAGCACACATTATAATACTATTACATATTTAAATGAATAAAGAATTAGGAATAGGCAATTTATGAAGAACCAGTTTATTTTACGCTTTTAAGTGTTTTTTTGGCAGAGAGTTTTCGTTGGATGTTTTTTTGGAAGTCGGTTTTTTTGAATGACTGTGATAACCTTAATCCGACTTAGATTGGTATGGTAGTGAATACCCCCATGGTTTTAATAATCAACTTCCTTACGAGGAAGGAGGATAACCTCCTTCCTAAAAACTTCTTCCCCATAAGGGATTCCAGAAACCTTATTATTTGTTTTTCTCTGTAGCTGTGGTGTCACCCGGGCAAGTCAGCACATTTTTGAGGCAACTTGATTCTCCCAAGGACTTATTATACTTTGATCACCTGGATGATATAATCCGGGTGAATTAATTAGACTTACTCATTTTACATTTTGTTGGGTTGATATCGATATCACCCCGGTGAACAAATTGGAATAAAACATCTAAGGACAATAAAATATCAGGTATCAATCTTTACAACCATTATGACTTCACAAATCGTATTTCATGAAAAAGGACAATATTATTTGTGTTGAAAAGGCAAGTAGGTAGTAGTAGCTGCCCAAGGATTGCAAAGTAAACACCCTACTAGAATAATTTAATATAACTAACTTAGTTAACAATCAGATATAATTTTTCTAGCGATTGTAGACTGTAACATGTTTTAAGAATCGTTGCTATAATAGCGCTTGCTGATTGCTTCACAAATATAGGAACATTTTTAAATTGCACCTCATTTAAATGGCTGTTAAGGAGGAGTTTGTCTTCTCATCTTGATGTATACCAGGAGTAGATAACCTAGTAGTACTCTTCTATACTGTCTAGTTGAGATGTTCTCTTCTAACTCAAGTACCTACTAAATAATAATAGCTATAACACCTTGACACATCTGCAGAAGGCAAAATCTGCTCTATAGTATCCAGTTTTATATATTTATGTAATAAATTTATGTTAGCATCATATGAAAATTTTTTTTTATACATGGGCATGCTAAATTGACTCTACTCTGATCACCTTACTCATTGCGAATATAGACAATGCAACTATGCAGCATGTTGAGATGCTTCTGATTTAGAAGGCGTTAGTAAGTTTAAATATCTTGACCGCTATTTTATAAATGACTTAGAATATTTAGAAGAGGTGAAATGTCGAGTAGGACAAGCTAAGACCGCTTTCTTCAAAATGTCCTTCAAAACTTATTTTACATTAAAAGTGCTGGAGCGAGCCAAGTGCAAAGGGACTGATGGCTATTATAGTGAAAAGGAAAGTGGCCTTCTTTGGACACTTATAAAGGTGCCCGCAACATGAATTCTGAGGTTTCTTTTAGAAGGAAAAATACCTGGCAGGAGGACACCAGGTCGACCACGAAGGAAGTAAATAGCTGACATCGTGGCCTGGACCGGACTAAAGTATCACCAACTAAAAGAGGCCGCTCATGATCGAGAGGGATACCGTCTGCTGACTTCCAAACTTCATTTTGAGGATAGCACCCCATGATGATGATGTGATGCTTCTGCATCATTGGGTATATATATTGTCCTGGCTGGGAATTGATCCACCGACCTGTTCAATAGTCTCCTTTTTGTGTTTAAAACTTATTCCAACACATCATCACCTTAACTGCCTATTCATTAGTGAAACAAACATATCAGCTATGCCTTAAAGTGAGCAAAGTTTATAATGAGAGTTATTTGAGGCTACAATAGTTCTTGTTGCCTTTGACATCAACTGATAGACCCCTGCCTTGCAGACAGATACGGGGAAGACAATCATGGATCTGTTCAACTTTGTCGTCACATATTTTATTACCAAGAACCTGTACATAATGAGCGCATTCGTTTGCTGGCCGCCTGGTAACAATAATATTTTAATAAATCTAGACAGATCTTGACTGATAAGCCACAGGGCCAGGATCCAATCTTCGTCCCGAACAAACAATTCCGTTTACTATAATCCCCTGCTTATATCCTACAGCGATTTTTTTGTGATTCTAGCGGACGTCGTGTTTAAAAAAACTTCCAAATAAATTCCCTTGGGGATCAAAATGCAAAATAAAACATCCCCCAAGGGACAGTTACTGGATCCCACAGGGGATCAGTGTGGACAAAAAATCAAATAAATACCACCCCCGGGAGATTCTGGTGGACAGAAGCCAAATAATATTAATTGTGTGACGAGTACGATTATTTTTCTCTCTCTGGGTACAATTTATCCTGGATCAGATTGCCGTGTTGGAGATATTATTGTACTCTATTTTAAAACATACCAGCACAGCAATCTATCGACCGATGCAAGTTAGTGACCTCTGGCATGATGTAGTGTAACAATTATGAATCGCGCAATTGATGTCTAATTGTAATACCGCATGATATGCTCCTATTATTTGTTCCGTTTGTTACATACATTTTAGCAATTTTCTTTATGAATATTTTACAAGATTCGTTAATTCAACATTACCAACGGCCTTTGACAGTCCACTGCTGGACATAGGCTTCTCTCTAGAAAGCAGATTTACTATTATTTTTACTACTATATACCACGATGGTCAGTCGGATTGGTATAGGATTTATTCCAAGTTTTCATTCTCTTTGAAATGATCTTATCCTGCGTAGTTTGATTCCTTACGGTTCTACCACACCACCACAAATAAACGGTATCAGCTCAATTGATTAATTCTCGCAAATTAATTATTCACAGCAATATAAAAAAGTTTTATGGAAAGTCATCTTTGTACCTACACGCTCTCAAACTATAGACTTTTAGTAAGAAATATAATTGCGTAGACCTACGTTTAGTCGGCTCTTGAGACACCCATGTATTGAATGAAGGTGATGACACTCCATACTCTTAATACGTCACCACACGGTAATGGTTTAATTTAAACAAAAAAAAAGGCAGCCAAGTGCGAGTCGGACTCGCCCATGAAGGCTTCCGAAGCATCAAGTAACATAATATAAAAGTTCTTGTAGTTCGTTGTAACTTTGATCGATAAATTGCGGTTTACGATTTATGACGTATTAAAAAAAAACTACTTACTATATCTCGTTCAAACCAATTTTCGGTGGAAGTTTGCATGGTAATGTACATCATATATTTTTTTAGTTTTATCAATCTCTTATTTTAGAAGTTACAGGGGGGGGGGGGGACACATTTTACCACTTTGGAAGTGTCTCGCGCGCAAACTATTCAGTTTAGAAAAAAATGATATTAGAAACCTCAATATCATTTTTGAAGACCTATCCATAGATACCTTATGGGTTTGATGAAAAAAAAATTTTTTTAGTATGGGGACCCCCAAAAAAAAATTTTTTTTTTTTATTTTTGTGTGAAAATCTTAATGCGGTCCACAGAATACATCTACTTACCAAGTTTTAACAGTATAGTTCTTATAGTTTCGAAATAAAGTGACTGTGACATACGTACAGACAGACAGACGGACGGACAGACAGACAGACAGACATGACGAATCTATAAGGGTTCCGTTTTTTGCCTTTGGCACGGCACCCTAGAAAGGGCAAATTTTGCTAAATGAGTATTGTATTCAGTAATAAAATCTGTTTGAAGTCGGCGCCAAGCCAAATGTAATATTAGTTACCACACTCGCTATATTTCGAGACGACCATCAACGACGTCGCGTCAGCCCAAGCGTGTATGCCCGCTTGGGTTGTTTTGTGCTACACGAGGAGCCGCTATCCGGCAGCGACGAGTGCGGTACCTCCTATTACATTTTGGCTTGGCGCCGACTTCAAACCGCTTTTAGGTACCTAGCACACATAATTAATACTACTATTTAAATGAATAAAGAATTCTGTATAGACTAGAATTGGCACATAGCAATTTATGAAGAGCCAGTTTATTTTAAGCTTTTTAGTGTTTTTTGGCATGGAGTTTTCGTTGTTTGGTTTTTGGAAGTCGGTTTTTTTTTCATAAAAGGTTTTTTATTTTTAACCGACTTCAAAAAAAGGAGGAGGTTTCTCAATTCGACCGTTTTCTTTTTTTTATTTGTGTGTTCGCGAATAACTTCGTCATTTATGAACCGATTTTGATGATTCTTCTTTTGTTGGAAAGGAGATGTTCCGACGGTGGTACCATGACAAGTAAACTAGGATCTGATAATGGCATCTCAGAGAAATCGAGGGGAACCCTCATTTTTTTTCGGCCCCTACTATGTTTTTCGTATATTTTCTGAAGCTACTCCGGTATTTGCGTCTGGTAGTTATCATTTAATGATGATGAGCTGATGATGAAAGGTACAACTCCTTAACGGTTAGGAGTCATATGTCGGATGTCATATGTATGTATGTTACCTTCGGATTTAGTCGTATTCTTTCAAGTTATTTAGGTTAGCTGATGATGGAAGGTACAACTTCTCAACGGTTAGGAGTTGGAGGATAATTCTTTCAATTTCATACGTATCTATAGACCTTTAGTTGTATACTTTTAAGTGATTTAGGTGAGCTGATGACACAGGCGCTGTGATGACTAGCTCCTTAATGTTTTTTGCTTTAAGTAACTCGCCTACTTCTATTTAATCACGACATTTAAGCTTGGACACGATTCCTATTGCCCCGTAGACCACGTTCTTGGTAACAGAAATCTTGCATCTCAACAAATTTTGGAAACTGAGCATACTCAGTTTTAATACGTGTTCAAACCACTAAAGTTATTCACATCAGCAGAAATTATATGTGCACTAAAAATGGAAAAATAAAAACTTTTTATAAAAAAAATACCGACTTCCAAAAACCATCCAACGAAAAGTCCCTGCCAAAAAACACTAAAAAGCGTAAAATAAACTGGCTCTTCATAAATTGCTATGTGCCAATTCTTGTCTATACCTAATTCTTTATTCATTTAAATAGTAGTATTATTATATGTGCTAGGTACCTAAAATCTGTTTGAAATCGGCGCCAAGCCAAAATGTAATAAGAGGTACCGGAGGTTCTCTTAATATAATTTTATGTTACATTCAACAAATTTCAATTTACAATAAATTTCATTGCTAACTAGTTGGTGTACCATGCTTCACTATGGCACATTGTGGCAGATAGTGTCAATGTTTAACCTCAATCGGTGCATTGAGTTTTTGAAGACTGCAAGAAACTTACAATATTTTGCTTTGTTGACAGACCAAATATTACATTTGTGGCGCAGCGCCCAAGACTTCAGCGTGAGACTAACCGTGTACACAGACCTGCGACATGTGCCGTACATGGCACCCTACGACCGACACCGGGAAGCGGTGCTCGTGGACTTGGAGTGTCCCGACGTGGAGTATCTTCTGAACAACGTAATATAGGTCTTATTGGTACAGTGATGAATGCTTTAGACATTTCGATTATTTTTACCTGTCCCATGACGTAATCAAACATTTCATTATCATCACCAACAGCTTTATTAGTGCACAGTTGGACATAAGCGGTTTCTTAGAAATGAGGTTTTGGCGTACTATAGGAGGGTTTGTATTAAGTTTACCTTCGTTTTTTCATGTAATACTAATACTATTGTACCTGAAGATCAGACTTTTAATATTTACAAATTTTAACAAAAAAAACGACTTCCATCTGGACCAAATTTAAATGGGACCATTCGGGAACCACCAGCTTTCAAAAGAAAAATAATCATCAAAATCGGTTCACCCAGTCGAAAGTTAAAAGGTAACAAACATAAAAAAAATACAGTCGAATTGAGAACCTCCCCCTTTTTTTGAAGTCGGTTAAAAAGAGTTGCATGAGTTTCTTTGTCAGTATTCTTCACCTAAGGCTTTACACATTTTAGAAACTGGAAGTTATGGATCGACACAGGCAGGCAGTGGATTTTGGTGTTTTCACCTAATTCACCTTGACAATACAGTACATCCGTAGCGTCTGTTTGTGTCGATCTATGATTTTTAGCTGTAGCTTCAATTTAACGTTCATAAATGTCGCTTAGTATTTTAAGTGAATAAATGATTTTGATTTTTTGCAGTGATTTTGTCATTCGTAGTTGGTTCCCTTAGCCGACTCTTACGACACCCAAGGGTTGAATAGGAGTGGTGACCCTTTGTATTCTTAATCCGTCCCTAGACGGAACCTCAAACATTTAATTGTATTATCGTTATCTACAATAGGCTATACAATAATAAATAGGAGACTACAGAAACTAGATTTTTAAGCAATTTCAAACTTGCGTTTTTAAGAAACTTAGGTATTTCTTCTTCGCATAACTGATCAGCAACATAGCCAAGTTGACATTCTACAAACGTTAACGTTCGTAGAAAACTAACTAATGTATTGGAATGACGTCATCTCAACATTAAGTCACGTGGTTAAAACAAAATATTATCCAATAAATACAAGGGAATAAAGGCGTTAGCAATTGTAAAAAGAGAATTGACGCGAGACGTGAAGTTGCAGGTGTAAGGTAGGTACATTATAACATAACCAGTGACCCGACGGATATACCTACTTGTGACTTGTGTGCCATATCAGAAAATAACAATGACATTCAAAATATGTAAATCGTTTTATTATAAGTAACTTGTGAGCTATTGAAGTTAATATTTTGATCCAGATGTGGCCTTAATTTAACATTGAAATTAAACATTATTGATAGAATCGTAAAATTAAAGCAGTAATTTTGAAAGCAGAACAAACGATCTTGTTTATTTAAGACCTACTTCGATTTTACCTTCCCTGTAAATAATTGTAGGAATACATAACGTAGAATAATATCTCAATATACCTATATTTTTATAATATTGTGGTTTAGGCACTTAGAACAACGCACAAATGTGATCGCATCGAACCACTCATTATTTTCAGCATTGGCTGTCTCAAATGATGGCTAAAAATAATTTAAACAAATACTTTCTTACTAGGCATCTAGCTCCCGTGCATTCAACTACCGATACGCGTGGCTTCTCCTTCACAACTCTTCGTACAACAGAAGTATCATAGAAGACACACTTGAAGACTACCAAATCCTCCCTGACTCCGATGTCGTCTGGTCTACCCCTGGCAGTCTGGTTGACGTGTACCGAGTGAAAGCCAAGCATCCCTACTTACTGACGGATCTGGGGTTAAGTCGAAACGCGTCCAGGCATGAACTTGATACGTTGTGGGCTGCTCTACCAAAGACGGTGACCAGGAGAAAGGATTTAAGGAGAATGAAGCTGGTTGGTGCTTCTGTGGTAAGTAACTTTTTATACATGTCATTAATTATAAGTGGAGGAACGGGTGTCATGTCCCTCCAACACAAAGGGAGGATCCTCCGACCAGGCGAGGTGATCATGCCTGGCGGGCCAACTGCCCAACGGTTGATGTTGGGATGTTGTATATATGTTAATGTGCGCCAGAACTTTCACTGCGCGATTCAGGATTGGTAGTTTCTTAGTTTCCTTCGTTACTCCGTAGTTTGACGTATCTTCGGTAGATGGCGCTGTAGTATGTTATGTTGTTGTTGCGCTGTATGTGGAGGTCGCCACAGCTGTAATAATTGTAAAATATCCTATCTTCTTTATAAAAAAAGAGAAAATTTAATAAACGACTAAATGGAAAAAATTGACACAACTAGATTGTACATATGTACAGACCAGTGTCGATAAGTTTTAAAACCAAAAAAAATAATAGTAGAATGAAACCCATTAGAAAAGGATGGGAATATTATAAAAATGAAAGGAAAAATAATTTACAGGCGATCTGAGGTCGGGAAGGGGATGGGGGGGAGGTTTTAAGGGTAAAAAACGGATTTTCTCGATTTCCGGCAAAACTAAAAGTCCTATGGAAAAAAGTCAAATTGCAAAGTAGGTAATAAAAAGATGTAAACTTTTGTATTTACACTTATATCACATAACCATAAATTCGAGTATTTTTTGCATTTTCTGAGAAGATTTACTATGTTAACATATATATATATATATATATATATATTTTCACCATCGAAAAGTAAAGATTTCAACGAACAGAAAACATACCAATTTTTTGTAAAAAGTTGATATTTTGACTGATGAATATTCGATTGAAAATTAGGATGCTTTTTCAATATTAATTCAATATAAGGTGAAAAAATTTATATTTCTAATCAAATAAATTACAGCGTATTTGGGACATAAAAAGGCAACCTTTCCCCAAATTTTGTGAAAAAAAATATGAAAATTGTAAAAGATAAAAATAAAAAACCAAAAACTTGGTTTTTTTAATTTTTCACATAAATTTTGAGGTTATGTGATATAAGTGTAAATACAAAAGTTTACATCTTTTTATTACCTACAACTTTGCCATTTGACTTTTTTCCATAGGACTTTTAGTTTTGCTGGAAATCGAGAAAACCCGTTTTTTACCCTTAAAACCTCCCCCCCATCCCCTTCCCGACCTCAGATCGCCCGTAATTATTTTTCCTTTCATTTTTATAATATTCTCCTCCTTTTCTAATGGGTTTCATCCTACTATTTTTTTTTTCACTTTTTATAATTTTTAAAGGCTTCTACCCTGGTCTAGTATCGCATTCGTCAACAATACAGTGTTTTAGTAGAAGTAGTATTAAAGCAAATCAGCAAATCCTATCCTCAATCCCACAAGAAAACCTATAACCGCCGTTTTTCAATGATGAAATGTGTCCTTATAACTCCATGACTTACCTTTAATAAGTTTTAGACCCCACTGATGTAGAGAGTAAGGGTGTTGTTCCCTTGGATTACTTGCACCGGCTGCACCTAGATGTAATAAGGGCAATAATAAAAACTTTCAGATAGGCCAACCGGCGTATTTCCGCGGCTGGTCGGACGTGAGCACGCGCCAAATTGATACCTTCCCCAAGCTGACGTACCCGCTGTTGTTGAACCTCGCTGATGACTTGAACTTTCAGTAAGGAACTTGAATTTTTATTTTGAAGTAGTAGTTTTGAAGAAGTAGTCTGTAGAGCTACTTCACTTGGGAAGGAAAGAAATAGGAAGTGAAGCAAGTTGTATTTCTAATTGTAGCGCTTTCAATTTCATTGAAAGGATGACAAGACAGATGATTTAAAAAAAAAACCAGGTGTGTGTTTTTGGTTCATGTTTGGCTTTTAGAATTTCGTCGCATTTTTCTCGACCAAAAATAGACTTTCACCCCTTTAACATAAAGAGTATGTAAAGACAGTTTAATAGAAGTCAGGAAAGGGGTAGCAACACACAGTACGTTCACATTGAAAAAAAATAACAAAATTTCCGACTTCAAGAACTGGACCAAATTGAAATGGGACCACACGGGAAGCACCAGCTTTCCGGTTAACTCAGTCGAAAGGTATGAGGAAACAAAAATACAGTCGAATTGATAACCTCCTCCTTTTTTTAAGTCGGTTAAAACTAACTTATAAATAAAATATGCCAATTTGGTTTGGTTTGGGTTAGTATCTCACTTTGATTTGTTATTTTTATGTAAACTGTAATATCTTGTGTACAATAAAGTTAATTCTATTCTATTTATTCTATTCTATCTCGTTCAATGCAGACATTGAACGAGAACGTAGAGCGTTGTCCATAAGAGCGAACATGCTGGCTCGCAGGTTTGCCAGATGCTCACACCAAGTGAAAATCACGTTGTTCCGTGCTTACTGTACACCGCTTTACACTGGCGGCCTTTGGGCGAGGTATAGTTAAAAGAGCGTACAGCGCTCTGCGGGTGCAATACAACAACGCGTACCGGGCGTTGTTGGGGCTGCCTCGTTTCTGCAGTGCATCAGGAATGTTTGCCGAAGCCAGGGTGGATTGCTTTTACTCCACGATACGAAAGCGATGTGCATCCTTGCTCTGCAGAGTGCGAGCCAGCCCCAATCGAATTCTGGCTATGATAGCTGCCAGACTCGACTCCACCTATATGAACCATTGTTGTAGGGTTCATATAGAAAAGTAAGGTATTTTTATTGTTATTTAATTGTTGATATTTTTATTATTGTTTCATTTTTCAATTATTATTATTATTTTTTTGCATTCCTATCTCTTGGGATTGTATTTTTAATATTTTAACACAAAATTTTTTATATAAGCATTTTTAATTGAACTAATTTATATTTGATTTTTATTATTCTATGAATTAATTATTGTTATTTTATTATTCTTTTTATTTGTTAAATACGTAATATTTTGTATGGGTCCGAGATACCTGAAAATAAAGAGATTTTATTATTTATTATTATTATTATTCTATTCTCACTTCCCCGTTTTCAGTTTAGGATTTCGTCAAGTAGACCTTTACGGAGAGCTGCAGCCGAACGGCTCGTTCAACGGGCTCGCGGGCCTGCTGGAGCGGAACGAGGTGGAGGTGGGCAGCGTCTCCATATTCATGAGACAGGACAGAATACAAGTGTTACACTTCTTCTCCGAAACACTGGCCCTTACGTATGTATTAGTGGTTTCAATATTAATGCACTTAATTTACTTGAAATGTTATTCTTTAGCGTTGTAATAAGGGTCCTAGAATTTATATTTATTGCTGTGAATTACGTGATTAATCTCATTGATTTATAAATTAAAGTAAGATAACAAGCCATTTTATAATAATAGATAGGTAGGTCACGGTTCTAATTTAAGCTTATATAAGAGTTAGAATGAAAAAGTTACAGGCATTTTCTATAGATATACCTACTCGTACTATGGCTTATTCGTGTGGCTCTCTAGCCCCTGATAGGTACGAGGCATTTAAACTATTTGTATAACATATTTTGAGTTCTGTGTCTGTTGAAATCGAAATATATTTGGCCTATTTCAGCACCGCTTTCATATTTCGCCAGCCGTCTCGATCCGCTGTGTCCAATGTGTTTTTGGCACCATTTAGTTCGGGTGTGTGGATAGCTTGTGGGTTTGCGTCGATGTCAGCTGCAGTACTGCTCGTAGTACTGAAGAGAGTGAGGGAAGCAACAGACCGGAGGTCTCAGCAACTGCTCGCGCCGCTGACGCTGCCGGACACCTGTACCTTCGCTCTTGGCTCTATGTGTCAGCAAGGTAAGCACGTACCTACTTGCATACCCTCCGTGGCATTATGCTGCTGCATTGTATTGCTATATAGAACATATTGGCGCAATTCTAAAGAGACGTTTCATTACAACTTCTGAATGAAATTACACAATATACATTTACAGTTTTTGCTTTGTTTGTGATTGTTCCGCGACATGTAACTGTCCGCGGTAGTTCAGAGGTATCCAACAGAAAGATTTAGCCACCTACCGTTGAGATTGATGCGTATTCTGATCGGAACCTTTGTGCTGTTTAAACTACGTTAAAATTCTCACACAACCCGCTTCTGGTAAATCGCCTGATGAAAATCATAGCGCAATATATACAACTAGCCGACCCAAGCAACCTCGTTTGCGTCCAAACTACCATCCCCCGTTTTAACCCCAAAAGGGGGTTGATTCCTAAAGATACATTATTAGTACACTTTCACACCGTCTATAGAGTATACATTTTAAATTTTAAGTCTCTTACTTCAAAAACATAGGACTTTCATACAAACGTCCAACCTCTGTTTTACCCCCTTAGGGGTGGAGTTTCGTAAAATCCGTTCTTAGCGGATGTCTACATCCTATACATTTTCAACCTTCCAAATTTCAAGTTTGTAGGTGTTATAGTTTCTGAGATTTCGTGATTAATAAGTGAGTGGTATTTCGCTTTTATATAATATATAGATATTAATTCAGTGCAGCGCCTAACTTCAAAGTTCAAACGCAATCTGCCTGCTCGTTTGCCCCCTATTCCATAAAAAAAATCTAATTGATATCGCCATTAAGGAAAAGTTTCTTGTTTGCTTCGTCTTATTCTGGATGGAATTATCAAATGTCAGATGCACATAAAAAGTGATTTTCTTAATTCACATTACCTACTGAAATATTGTTCTCGACTTTTATTTTACTTGAACTTTGAACTTTCCCTGGAACAAAGCTAGTATTTGGTAATTTAATTATAATGTTCTCCAGGGTTCTATATAACACCAGCGGTGACGTCAGTGCGCTTGGTAATGTTTAGCACGCTGTTGTCCTCGCTGTTCGTGTTCACGGCCTACTCGGCCAAGATCGTGACGCTACTGCAGACTCCCAGCGACGCCCTGCGGAACATCGACGACCTCACCAGGTCACCCATGACGCTGGGCGTACAGGAGACCACTTACAAGAAAGTGTATTTTCTTGTGAGTCATAGTTATGCATCTTTAATTTATTTGTATTTATTTTCATGCATTATTAGTTGTTTTTATAGTCATTACTAGCTGAACCCCGCGGTGTTACCCGCGGCTGTTGTCGTACCGCAGGTAACGCCGCGGGACGAAGCTAGTCTAAAAAAAGTAGCCTCAGTTACTTCTTAGATCATCAGCTATCTGCCAGTGAAAGTTCCGTCAAAATCGGTCAAGCCGTTCCAGAGATTACCCGGAACAAACAGACTAACAGACAGACCGATAGACAGACAGAAAAATTGTAAAAAATGTTATTTTGGTACATGTATCGCATATACATCCATATGCATTTATTAAAAAGCGGTTATTTTAATATTACAAACAGACACTTCAATTGTATTTATTTGTATAAATATAACAACATAGAACAAATGAACGTGCTCATCATGTTGGGATTCGAACTGACGATTTCTGGCGGAGCAGTCGGGTTCAATACACTAGAGCGACAGCCCCACCGAATAAATGTCCAACAATTTGTGTTTTTTCGGTGCTTCAGGAAGCATCAGACGCCTCTACGCAGCATCTGTACCACCGCAAGATCCTGCCGCAGGGGGAGCGGGCTTACCTCAACATTGACGATGGAATCGCTCGGGTCAGGACGGGCCTATTCGCTTTCCAGGTACCTGCTACCTAGAAGTAGGCAAGGAAAAGTCTGGAGTTGTTAGCAAGAATACACCTAGTTGCGGGTACAGTATCTCAAAGATTTTAGAAGTTGCGGGAACTTTCGTGAAATTTCTCATAGCCCGAATAACTGGATACGTCTGTGGAAAGTTCTAGAACGTCGTTTAGCATTCTGGAATGTTCGAATTTTTTCTAGAACATTATATTCAGGTGTCATTTTTGATTTGTAGATTATATTTAGAAGCATTGGTATCTCGTAAAACATTAAAGTAATACTTTAGAGATTAAATTTATATAAAAGTATTATCGTACACTGTTGAAAAAAAGATAATCTATGTCCGTGTCCAGGTGGAGCGCAGTTCGGGCTACGATGTGATCATGAAGACCTTTACGGAACGCGAGAAATGTTCATTGGACGAAATCGAGGCCTTCAAGATGCCCATGGTGGCTATCCCCATGCGGAGATACTCAGGATATCGGGAGCTTTTCGCTGTCAGGTATCGAAACGTCCATAGTAGACGAGACTCAATTGCCCAACAAGGTTAATGGCCAAATATTATAGTTTTTATTATAATTGGCTAACAAAATTAAACCAACTCTTTTAAAATTGATCTATTTTCATTGCTTATTGTATTTATATTGATAACACTTTGTGTGATCTACAAATTGTTATTCTGAATCTGAGCGTTGTTTAAATCCGTTCGGTGCATGTTTGTTTAGCCAGCAACACAGGAGTATAGTTCGTTGCAGGAATTATTTTATTAAAAAATGAAATGTAAAGCTGCCTTAAATAGTGATAGAAATAGTGTTTTTGAATGTGATGTGTTGTGCCAGGATGCGTTGGCAACGTGAGGCGGGCTTGATGTCGCGCGAGCGGCGCGTGTGGCTGGCGGCGCGCCCTCGCTGCGAGGCCGCCTCCGGAGGGTTCATCAGCATCGGCCTCATCGACGTGCTGCCAGCTTTGGAGGTTATCTTCTCATTTCATCATCTGTCACACTGCAGAGTTGCCAGAGTCTTCCCAGAATGCTATTACTAAGTGGTTGGTTCATGGTATTCCTGCTACCACTAGAAGTGTTCGGTGTGGTGACGAACTAAAGTTACTGAGTTTCAACACCTCTATTTATCCCATGAGTGTCGTAAACGGCGATTAAGGAAGGCGCAAATTATGCGGGACAACGTCACCAACCAACCAACCTACCCGTCTTACCAGCGTAGTATAGTAAACCAAACTCTCTGGTCTTAGAAGAGGCTAAGGTCTGACAGTTGGACTATCAAAGGTTGATATTAATGACTATAATAATATTTTAAATAAAACGGTTTATAATTATGTACTCACAAAACCTTCTAAATACAATGTTACTGTACGCAGGCGTTGGCGGTGGGTGCGATGGTGTCGGTAGTGCTACTGGCAGTCGAGCTGGTCCTCCACACGCTTAAGAGGAAGGCTATCAAATGCCATCATCATCAAGGAGGTGGAAAACCGTAAGAGTGGCTAGTTACACGGAAATTATAATTATCAGGTATTTTTTCACATATGGACGTGTTATAATATTTATTTATTTTATAGTTAACTACCTGACCCGGCGAACTTCGTACCGCCATACGGCCCCGTTGACTGACTCTTTCTCGCAAAGCATTAAAAATACACTCACAATTTCACTCCATCGAGCCACAAACAAATCGCACTTGATTGTTGATAATTATAATAGCACCCTTCTGTTAAATACAATTATCTAGGTATATTTGATGATGTATAAATGTGTTTGCGCCTTGCGGACACTTCTTGTTTCTAAATTAAACCGAGCCTGACTAACTGACTATTGATCCAAATTATGACAAGCATGGAGCGCTATAGCTTTTTACTATCCTATTAATTATTCTACCGTTTTTCAGTGTATTAACAAAATTAAAGAAAGGCTGAGAAAGCAACACAACCCAAACCTCACAATTACTGAATGTGTACCTAAATAACCCAATATTGTTTTCTTTTTTCAGACAATGGACAAGACGGTAATCTAGTTCCGAAACAAATACTGACGTTTAGCAACGCACACGACGCGACGGTTTTAGTGAGACATAGCATAGATCACCTTCAAAACTCGACAGTTAGCCCTCCCTTTCAGATTTATTAGATCTTTATTACACCTGTTTTGAGTTTTATTGTAACAAGAAACGAACCAGCATTACAATATTCGCATTTGATTTTCATACAGCAGCTCACCTACAACCAACTCGATGCAAAGCAACGAAATAAAACTTAGTTTTGATTTTCTGTCAGGTGATTACATCACTCACACTACTCACAGTTACTGGATAATTGCAATTCAAAGCTAATAAAGCCATTATCAATAAAAATAAGCTTAATATCAGAAAAATTGCAATCAATCAATTTTATGGCAGTTTGAAAGTAAATAATGTATTAGTGTGTAGTATTATAACACGATAAATCTTGTAGATATGCTCGTAGGTGCAGATTATCTAATTAAAATAAGTAATTTATTAGCACACGTACGAAGTTTTGTCAATATGAGTCGGTTATATAGGAGGTATTGCCGTGGGAGAGCCACGCTTCGGCATGAATGGGCCGGCTCGACCGGAGTGACGAAGTGATACCACGGCCTCACAGAAAACCGCGCTCGCGCTGTGTTTCACCGAGTGAGTCAGGATACCCCATACCTCAACCCATCCCCTTATCCCCCTCCCCCAAAGGCCAGCAACGTACTTGTGACGCCTCTGGTGTTGCAGGTGTCCATGGGTGGCGGTAATCGCTTACCATCAGGCGATACGTCTGCTCGTTTGTCCCCTATTCTATAAAAAAAGGTGCAGACTGAGGCATTCTTATTTTGCCACCATATAGTTACACTAATCATAGAAGAAATGCAATTTTTTAAATGATAACTCCCGCATTGTCAATAATACACCCTGTGTCGCGGGGTTCCTGTCTTCTCGTCTCTCCGTTCGCGTCTCTCATTTCGTAAAATTCGTAAAATTTACTTATAGACTATGATCTGCAGTAGTGATGCACCTTCTATATGCCGCCTGGAAGTTTTGTGTTCCAATGTACTTATCTTTGCACCACACCGTTCACGAATTGTAATCTATATAGTGCATACTTTACAAGGTCAGGATATGCCAAATTGATGACGATTCTTGCGAGTTTTCTCTTCCTTCTATGTTATTCAAGGTCTAACATGACATTGACCAGGGTCCGCTCGTGGTCACGATCGGGGCCATTCGACCTAAACTTCGGCTAATAAAGAAGGTACCTATTAAATCACGTAAATATTATCGTTTAAATTCCAGATTTACACGTATAAGCCGTGTGTCAGATACAAGATAATACAGTCTTATAAGTAGCTGATAGGCTGCTACGTGCGCCGGTGACCGGCCGGAGGTTTTGTGTTTCAAAGAAAGCACCTACATTTGTAGCGGATGCGGTATTGTTTGATGAACCTCACCCCCTTTTCTTAAAGTAAGGCATTTACCACATTTAATAGCTGAAATACTACGTAGGCTATGCCAATAGGTGTAATTTAAATCAGTAGTTGTCATAACGCCCAACATTTTGTGAGCAAGCCCATGTTCAGATGACGAGCGCTCAACGCGCATTTTGCTAACGCGCGTTGACAACTAGATGTAATTTGTTCTAGGTGTACACATGCTAACGCGCGTTTTTATATGGAGTCGCTAACGCGCGTTAGCAAAACGCGCGTTGAAATACCCCAACACCCTTTAATATTAGTCATGATATAAAAAACATGCCTACATAAACATCAGAATTGGGACACTGTAAGGATAATACGATACAGTTGGTAGGTACATTTCCAATCAATATGAAAATATCAGGAAAAGATCGGTTGCATTCAGCATTTTCTACCCCATGGATTCGGAAACGGACGGCTGACACCAATAGGTACAACCTGCTAGAATCGTCAGGCAGTTCCTATATGTGATACCTATTATATAGTCATTATATCTATATATACAAAAGGGGAAGGTGACTGACTGACTGACTGACATACCCAAAGATCAACGCACAGCCCAAACCGCTGAAGCTAGAATCCTGAAACTTTGCATGTAGGTTCTCTATATAACGTAAGTGAGCACTAAGAAAGGAATTTTTTAAATTCCAGAGTGCTAGCCTTGCTAGGTATCTAAAATCATACATATAGTGGAACATAGAACCTCCTCCTTTTTCAAAGTCGGTTAAAAATAGAAAACGTGTAACACAAATACAATGTAAGCGGATTGTCCTTGCGAGGGCGGATACCCGGCTCAGATAGTGCGCCTACGCAGAGCGCACGCCTCAACTAAACACCAGGAGCACAACATTTTTAATTTATAACAAAAGTTAAGTAAGGAATTATTTTTCAAAAAGAGAAACATTCTAATCAAAAATAATAATAAAAACAAGTGCCTACAAAAGTAGATTGAGGTAGTTTCTTCTTTGATAGATCTTTTATAGATAGACACCTGCAACACCAGAGGCATCACAAGTGCGTTGCCGGCCTTTAGGAAGGAGTACACTCTTTTCTTAAAAGTTTAAATGTCGTATTGGTCCGGGAATACCGCAAGCGACAGTTCATTACACAGTTTTGTTGTGAAAAGTGCACAGTTGTGGACTGCTAGCCTCCTAAATGATGGGGATGAAACGCTTGTCGCGTAGGACGATGGGGGAAAGAGGTGGCAGGGATCAGTTCGAACAATTCTTCGGAGCACTCCCCATAATAAATGCAATAGAAGATACATAGCGAGGCCAAATCTCTACGCAGCGCCAGAGTGTCTGCCCGATTTGAAACACCTTGGCAGTCGACGATTCGAGTCGCTCACCGTTGGATGCGGTCTTAAGGGAGGAGCTAGTACTGAGGTGACCCTGCCTAAAGATGAGAACAGTATTCCAATGAAGCAGAACCTGCGCCTGATAAAGCAGAAGGCGGTGGGCCGGAGTGAAATACCGTCTTAATCACGCCAAGCTTCTTCCAAGTTCAATTTGGCTTTACCTGCGGGCGGGCCACGAAACTGGACGAGCCGGCCCATTCATGCTGCAGTGTGGTGTGAGTATATGCAACAGGCGTACCATCAAAAATAGATATATGTATTTAAATTAAAGTTAGGTACCTGGATGTAAAAAAACACTAATTCTGAGTTTAGTAATCGACCTTTCTGTACGTATTTTATGATGATGATGTAATCCGACCGATTTCGGCCATGGCGACCCCTTATAGGGCTTGGCGCTGATGCGCCCGGAGATGGCTTATATAGCCAATTTTTGCAGCAAACTCCCTCGCACAAAGTGGGCAAGTGAGCTTACCGCTCTCATAATTATAGTGAATGGCGGCGAGTGGACGGGCTTTAAGCTCATCACGCTTGGCGTCGAGGTCAGCTAAACGCTGTTCCTCAAATTCGCGGATTCGCTTCTTCACAATCTCGCGCCATTACGGTCGCTGTGCTGCCAAACTCTCCCAGCGAGAAGGCTCTATGTTGCATCTCTCCATGTGACGCTTTAGAACATCTTTATATCTGAGGAGTTGTCCGCCATGCTTTCGCTTGCCCTCCTCTAGCTCAGAGCAAAAGATGCGCTTCGCCACTCTCTCATCCGCCATCCGTGATACGTGACCGCACCACCGAAGTTGCCGACGCATCAAATATGCCTCAATGCCACCAACATTGGCGCGTCTTAGAACTTCGGTATTACGCACCCGATCGGACCATCTGATCTTCATGATGGTGCGCAGGCATCTTAGGTGGAATCGATCGAGAGTGCGTATATGGTGACGATACACACACCAGGTCTCGGAAGAATGGAGAAGGTTTGGCAGCACGATCGCCATGTAAACCGAGATCTTAGTAGCCAGCTTAAGGTCATGCGAGCAGAAGACCTTGGAACACAGCTTTCCAAATGCTGCAGCTACAGCACTTATCCTGCTGTTGATCTCAGCATCAAGGTCACACTTAGCTGTTATAGTGTTCCCCAGATAACGAAATTTATCGACCTGTTTCAGCACGTCCTCACCAAGCAGCTTAATGGTCAGTTTCTCACGACGATGGATGTCAAGGGACGTCACTTCCGTCTTTTTGACACTGATCTTTAGGCCGAATTTGCAGCATGCTTGGTGGAAAGCGGATATCAGCAGTTGCAGGCCGTCTGGGGATTCTGCCAAGAAGCACAGGTCATCAGCATACATGATCTCTGTGATCAATGCATACGAGACTTTGGTGCGTCCCTTAAGTCTGGCCAAGTTGAAAAGACTGCCATCGGTGCGAAAGCGAATGCGAATGCCTTCAGAGACAGTTTGTATTACCTCCTTGACTGCTACTGCAAAGTATAGAGCTAACAGTGTGGGTGCTAGGACGCACCCTTGCTTTACCCCACAGGTAACGGGGAGAAAGTCGGACTATTCGCCAACTACGGAGACGCAGCACTGCATATTGTCGTGCAGGAGTCGCAGAAGTCTCACAAACTGTTCTGTGCATCCTAGCTTTCCCAGAACCATCCAGAGGGCTTCGCGAGGCACACTGTCCAATGCTTTCTCCAAGTCAACAAAGCAGAGGTACAGCTGACGCCCCTGTTCCTTGCTTTTCTCCTGAAGTTGACGCACCGAGAAAATACAACAAGGTGTCATGTCACAATAGGGTGTCATGTCCCACCAACACTAAGGGAGGATCCTCCAACCAGGCGAGGTGATCATGCCTGGCGGGCCAACTGCCCAACGGTTGATGTTGGGATGTTGTATGTATCTTAATTGGCGCGCGAACTTTCACAGCGCGATTCAGGATTGGTAGTTTCTTAGTTTCTTTCCTTACTCCGTAGTTCAGTGTAACTTCGGTAGATGGCGCTGTAGTATATTTCTATTGCGCTGTGTGTGGAAGTCGCCACATCACTCCCCTCCAAGACCGGAGGTCGATATATGATATGTCAGCTGTCTTTGCTCTGTTGCGGAGCTTGCCAGTGCCAGGAGTGAGTAGTTCCAGTGAGTCGGAACTGAGTGCCGCAAGTTCCAGTGAGTCGGAACTGAATGCCGCTAGTCCCAGTGAGTCGGGGCTGAAGTCCGCAGATCCCAGTGAGTCGGAATGGCGCGCGGTGCGCGGTGCTGCGGTGAGGTCCCCAGTGAGTCGGGGCGGTTGCTGCGTAGTGGCTGGTTGCTGCGTAGACGGGAGAAAGATGCTCTGCTTACATGGACCGTAAGTGCAGTGTGCTGTGCCTAGACGCTGATGAGGCCGTAGGGGTAACCAGGCTGGAGCGGTCGCTTTCTGCGTGTGGTGTATCCCTGTTGAGGCTGAGGTTGCTGGCTGGCTGTGAGACTTGCTGTGGGAGTGAACATGATGGTGGCGTGCTGATGCTGCATCGAAGGCTGCTTCCAATCACGTCGGGGTCACCACTGTGGGGGACAGGTGTGTCATGTCCCACCAACACAAAGGGAGGATCCTCCGACCAGGCGAGGTGATCATGCCTGGCGGGCCAACTGCCCAACGGTTGATGTTGGGATGTTGTATGTATCTTAATTGGCGCGCTAAATTTCACAGCGCGATTCAGGATTGGTAGTTTCTTAGTTTCTTTCCTTACTCCGTAGTTCAGTGTAACTTCGGTAGATGGCGCTGTAGTATATTTCTGTTGCGCTGTATGTGGAAGTCGCCACAGCTTCACATATGCCTCGGGTAGGTCGGAAGCCGAACTGGGTTTCAGGCAGGATCCTTTCTGATAGGTCCATTAGACGGTTCAATAGAACTCTTGCAAAGACCTTTCCAGGAGCTGATAGTAGTGAAATACCGCGATATGAGTTACAGTCGGATCGGTCACCCCTGTTCTTGTAGAGGGCACTAATACGAGACAATTTAAAATCGTCTGGGACTCGCTCCACCTCCCACATTCGAGCAAACAGTTTCCACACCGACGTGTGCAAATCCTTACCGCCGCATTTCAATAGCTCGCCTGGTATATGGTCAATGCCAACTGCCCGCTTGTTTTTCTGCTGTCCGATGGCAGTGACAACCTCGTCGAGCATCAGTGGCTCATCCAGCTCGATAGATAAAGGGAGTTGAGGCATTAAGCTGATGTTTTGCAATTCGGCTGATCGATCCACGTTAAGCAAAGTGTTGAAGTGTTCAGCCCAACATTTTAGTACTTCCTCCTTGCCAGTGAGGAGGTGTGACCTGTCTAAAGACCTCAGAGGTACTTTTGCTCGGTAGGAAATACCAATCAGCTCTCGCACCTCGCTGTAAAACTCCCCAAGCTGTTTAGTGTCAGCAAGCCACTGCATTTGACAAGCTTTGTCCTGCCACCACTTGTTTTTTATCTGACGAGACAGCTTGCGTAATTCTTGGTCACTCGCTTTGACCACCGCAATGCTTCCGCCTCTTCTATTGTGCTGACGCAGGAGCTTTCGATGTTTGCCGAATGCTGCTTTGAGAGCCTCACCGTTGTCATCGAACCAGTCTTCGCTACGCCGGTCTTTTGTACCCAATATAGCTGAAGCGGTCTCCGGAATGTGACTAGACAAAGCTCTCCAAGCAGCACCGACATTATCCGTCTCATTTTCAGGCAACAGTTTCCCGATAAGGCTTCGGCATATTCCTTTCTAGTCTCGCAATACTTTAGCCTATCCACGTTTATACACGAAGGCTTTTTCTCTATGGATCTACGAGGCCGGCGGAGGCGGAGTCTTAGCTTAGTGACAATGAGCCGATGATCAGTCCAACAGTGTGCACCGCGCATAACGCGGGTGACTTGCACTTGCCTGATGTCTCGTTGCCGTATGACAGCGTAGTCTATCAAACGCCAGTGTTTAGACCGCGGGTGCATCCACGTTGTCTTGTGCTTTGCGGCAAGCTGGAACATAGTGTTCGATATCGCAAGGTCGTATTGAGCACAAAGACTGAGCAGCAACTGACCATTGCTGCTCATGTTGCCGACTCCGTGTGCACCCAGAACTCCAGGCCAAGCCTCATATTCCCGGCCAACTCTGGCATTGAAATCGCCTAGCAGCAATATCTGCTCTTTGCTGTTGATGTTGTTTAGGCATTGAGATAATTCCTCATAGAATTTGTCCTTGATAAGTTATGGAATCAGGCGTTACTTTGCGGAAATCCATGACATTCAATGCTATGAAATATATTTAGCTTTAATTCCGCGAGACAAATATCCAGGTCTGAAAGCAGGGCACAAATCCCACCGTTATGCATACTCACATGCACATATGGGTATCATTTGATATGGCGTTTGAGCTCGAATAGTTCGAGCTCAAACGCTCGACGAGTCAACATCTCCTGAGGATGCCCCGTGGAGGGGCGAAACACGTGTCGAGTATAGGTTTGGTTGCATGGCATGCTAATTATTTCTCACTTGTTTTGTATGTGTGCATATGCATGATACCTATATGTGCATGTGAGTATGCATGACGGTGGGATTTGTGCCCTGCTTTCAGACCTGGATATTTGTCTCGCGGAATTAAAGCTAAATATATTTCATAGCATTTTTGTCCTTGATGTCATCAGACTTGTCCAGCGTTGGGGCATAAACACTGATGACATTAAGGTAGTTGTCCGAGTCCAGGTGAAGGCGCAGTGTGGTAATGCGGTCCGATATGTGCACAGGACATTCATGAAGTCGCTTTGTTAGTTGAGTTTTGATGGCAAATCCTACCCCAGACCTACGAGGTTCGCATGAAGGGGTACCTTTCCAGAAGAAAGCGTAACCACCTTCAACTTCCACCAGCTCTCCTTCATCAGCGAGATGTGTTTCGCTGAGTGCAGCCACATCCACATTATAGCGACGAAGTTCCCGAGCTACTATAGCTGTTTTGCGCTCGGGGCAGGCGTTGCCATCTCAGTCAATCAGCGTTCTTACGTTCCACGCCCCAAATGTCATGATAGGTGGTTTCATGATAATTTTGTTCTTTCTGATACGTCGACCACGAATTGGATTGATGCAGTGGCAGCCGCGGTTACTACCGGGCCCGGGCTCGGCCCGACCTTCCGGGTCGGGACGAGCATTTTTTAGGGCACCTTTTCTAGCCCCCTCCTCGGCTGAGCGAGGAGAGCAGTGCGTCCCTAAATAGGGCTGCTCTGTCACCCCAGGTGCTGCCGAATTCGCATTGTCGTCCCAAACTTGCAATGCGAAAGCGACCACAACGTGTACTCACGCCCCTGGGGCCGCCTATGTGCAGGTATCAGACAAAGCCCAGCTTGCATCACGCCGGACCTCTCTACCTCAGTCCATCGCCATAGGACTTAGCGTACTCGGAGTCCATATATCTATGTGTCTGGCCGACGGTAACTGTACGCCCTCTACCGTCGCCCTAGGCCATTCACCTTGCCTTACTGAATCGCCGAGTGTACCAAGCCCTTTCGCCTTGACTGCCTCGTTGGTCTCGCGGTTGGCGTGTACGACTGCTGACCATGAGGTCTCGGGTTCGATTCCTGGGTCGGACCAAATGTTTGTATGATCTACACAATATTTGTTTCGGAGTTTGGGTGTTTTCTATGTATAATATTTATGTATTTACAAAAAAAGTATATATGTATTTGTATCAGTTGTCTAGTACCCATAACACTGCAAGCTCTGCTTAGCTTTGGACTAGATGGCGTTGTGTGTTAAATGTCCGAAAAATATTTAAATATTTCGCAGTATCTGCATTGGGTTGCCACCCTCGCCGAAACAGACTTTGAGTGGGATACTACTGTCTCGATGGGAGGGAGCCAGAGACAGTAGCGGCTCGGGAAGCCGGGGTCGCATACCCGTATACCACAACACAACTTTCGGCAGAAGTTGCAGTGGGTACCCCTGACTACATGTAGTCAGGGGTACCCACTGCAACTAGTCTAAGTATAATTAAAAAAAACCGACTTCCAAAAAACATCCAACGAAAACTCTCTGCCAAAAAAACACTTAAAAGCGTTACATAAACTGGTTCTTCATAAATTGCCTATACCTAATTCTTTATTCATTTAAATAGTAGTATTTGTTATAAGTAACGATTCCAACCTCGTATAAATGCCTGATTTGTTTAAATCTTAATAATTACTAGGCATACAATAAAATATATTATAAACTTATAATTCAATTGGTGATTTTATAAACAAGTAAATAGTTGATTCATATTAATATCTTGGCGCCTTCCGCTTGTCAGCTTCCGGCGCGACTTATATTTCATATCAAATCTTTAATGTTACACAATCCTGTATTATCAAATAATAATTGTATGCTAATAATCATTAGAATATTTATGGTAAACAATATTTGATATTATCTACTAAATATGTGAATTTAGTATTGAATTGGGTCAAGCCTGTCAAATACTATAAAAATACCTTCGTTCGAGTAATTTCACGCATTCATAATCCGAACGTTCTACTTGGTGCTAATCGACCGTTACATATTATAATGTGTGCTAGGTACCTAGAATCTGTTTGAAGTCGGTGCGAAGTGACTATCGCTTAGACTTTTGTAATTGTTCGTTTGTATTCTTTTTGGCTTAGCGCCGACTTCAAACAGATTTTTACCTTAAACAGAGTTTAACCTTCTATCATCAGCTCACCTAAATAACTTGAAAGTATACGACTGAAGGTCTTTAGATACGTATGAAATTGAAAGAATTATCCTCCAACTCCTAACCGTTGAGGAGTTGTACCTTCCACCTTCCATCATCAGCTTACCTAAATAATTTGAAACAATACGACTAAATGTAACATATGTACATTTGATATTTAAAAATTTATCCTCCAACTCCTAACCGTTAAGGAGTTGTACCTAACATCATCAGCTCATCCTCATAAAATGATGACTACCAGACGCAAATACCGGTGTAACTTCAAAAAATATACGAAAAACATAGTATGTGCCTATAAAAAATGAGGGTTTCCCTCAATTTCCCTGGGATCCCATCATCAGATCCTGATATGCTGGCAATGGGACCACCTCGGAAGCATACCCTTTCGAATACAAAAAAAATATCAAAATCGGTCCACAACTGACGAAGTAATCGGTGTACATAAAAAAAAAAAAAACATACAGTGGAACATAAAATCTTCTCCTTTTTGGAAGTCGGTTAAAAAGAAAATAACATAACCAAACAGAAGAGATGGTCCAAAGGTTTAGAACTTCTGGCCGATGACAGTGATTCATTGCACCCTTTGGCGTTCCACCACTTCTGACCATGGCGTACCATCGAGCAGTTTTGCTGACTACCTTACTCTTCTGTACATACGGTAATTAAACAATTTTTTCTTGTTTTAAGTATCATATTAGTAGCAGCGGTGTAGTTAAAAGAGCCAGATAAGTACATACCAGTCTGTCAGTGTTAATAAACTTCTTTTACTGGTTAGTAACATAGTGTAACCATAATTGCCTTGTCGGAGATTATGGATGTCGTGGTCCTTTATGTTTTCATTACTTGTTTACGAGTTTTTCTATTTCTGACTACACTCTTGTGCGTGTGGCGGATCTTACATTTTACTTCATTCAATTGGATTTAATTTTGGACATTCAGCTGAACGTTTGACCTTCTGAACTGGTTTTTACTTAACAATAATTGTGTCCTTCTAAATGATTTTCAAAGGTTCGAAATAGTTTTACATTAAATACATTTTCCAGGTGTGAATGTGACGTGGAGTCAGTGCCACAACTCGACAGCGCTATCCATCCAAATAGATACTTTGTTCGCGGAGTACGACAGAGAAGTGCCTCCACCGGGTGCAGGTGCCCTCGAGGTACACGTCACACTGAACGTCAACCATGCCAACATCGACCAAGAACAGTCGGTGATGAGGCTTCTTGCTGATTTGCATTTGGTATGTCTTCTATTGACTAATATGTCAAAGTTAGTTCGCTTATTTCATTCCTCAATTTCATTAATTAATAAATAAATTTAAGGCATGAGGAATGATATTACATTCCAAATACGTATATTTAATTCATCCAAGTTAAACAATGTATAAATTGTTTGTGTTGTAATAAGTAATGTTTAAAACATGGTCTTCATATTTGTAATAGATGGCTTAGCTCTAAAAGTTCGCTATGTTTTTTAATTTCTTTTTTAAATTTTTTTATTTAATCTATCACGTGTAACTTCCGTTTAACTTCCAAACAATTTTAAGCTGAGAATAAATAGCGAATAATGTGATTTGAGTTATGTTTTCATTTCATCAAATATATTGCTATTAAATTTCTTGATATCCTGCAAGACCGATTAAAATGGTTTTAGATTGACACTCAACTTTGTGCTGTTTAAAATTTTGTACGACATTTATGTTTCCGTCCTGTTATTTATTTACATTTAAAATTAAATACTTTGTTCAGATTCGGTTCATATAAAATATGAATACTGTGTATGTGCTATGCTCGAGCTTATTATCAGTTGTGCTAATAATAGCGAGTTAGTTTTACTATCCTACGCACTTCGTGTTATTTTCCAAACGCTAACGGAAGGCTAAGGATTTTATACTGTTACGAAAACAGTACAGATGTGGCACGTTATTATTATTACAAGTATAATTTCTTTTGAAGATCGCTTCATGAAAGAAAACGACCCAGTTGGGTCTCCCGGAGTACTATACTTCGTGTCTTACCTTTAATCCTGGCGCACTTAAGAATCAGCGTTTATTTATTTATTTTTTATAAGAACCCTGTCTCCGAATCCTATTGTAGTTTTCACAATTAAATAAAATTAAAAAGTTGTAAATTTCTTTACAGGTATGGGTAGACAAACGCGTCCTGTGGAACCAGACGGAATGGGGTTGTGATTACGCCATTACAGCAGCAGAACGCCTCTGGCTGCCAGACATCGTGCTGATAAATGAAGCGGCCACCGGCGTATCCAACGCCCCGAGTGACGTCGGCCTGAGAGCTCGCCTCAATTACGATGGAGCGATAACCTGGGCGATGAGGCTGGACCTATCGGCGCCCCTGGAGTTACAGCTCTACGACTGGCCCAAAGACACGCAGTCGTGTATTTTCAAGTTTGCATCAAGGTCATACAGTTCGGATCAAATTCAGCTGAAAGTTATTGAGGCGCAGGTGAGCCTGAGACTGTTTATAATAACAGACGTACAGTTCTAAATTCACGATGCATGCACAAACACTACTGAGTATCTACATTAGTTAGATAATAATTACAACTCAGCTAACATGATGCCTATAGGTATCCCTCAACATATTTTATGAATAGTTTTTAACAGTATACTTCTGGACTAAGTCTTCTCATTAAAAAGAGGATGTTGACCTATTATACTCCGACGGCCAGACGGGATAGTATAGGGTTCAAGTTTTCCTTCTTTTTGCATTACTTTTGTCCCTGTAGTTTGCTCTGTTAGTCGGCTCTTACGACATCCATGGGATAAATAGGGCGTGGTGCCATAACACTCCATATTCATAAAAAAACACGGTAAAAAAAAAACAAGGTAGTATAGCCACGCTGATTTCAGCACGAACGTGCCGGTTCGACCGGGGCGGTACTACCCTCGCATAGAAAATCAACGTAAAATGACAGCGTTCATGCTGTCCTGTTTCGTTGGTGAGTGCGATATCGGAGGTTCAAATAGTCTAGTCAACAAGTTCCATACTTGTTGACTAGACTAAAAGATGCAGAAGCATCACTAGGCCGACATGGTGTGGGTCGCCATGTTGCATTGTCTGTATTCGCAATGAGTATGGTGACCACCACTCTTGGATTTTGCTTATGCTTTCCATCTGGCAGAGTAGAGTCATTTTGGCGTGGCCATACATAAAAAAATACCTTACTAAATCAATTTTTTTATGTAACTTAGAGTGCGGTTGTATTCGAAAGTGGCACCTGGGAGATCCAGACAATCAACGGCGATACATTGCAATGGAACCGTGGTGACGAGGAGACTAGCGTGGCGCTGTGGATGATCGTGGTGAAGCGGCGTGCGCCAGCGCATGCTCTTGCGGCCACCACTGTCCTCATCGCCTCTGCACTGGTCCTCGCTGCAGCCGTTGCGCTGCCACCTGACCAACGACATGCTCTAGCAGCCTGCGCGTCATTCATCGCTGCTCTGTGGTTAGTACTGTTACCGACACAAGACTAACGTTACACCTTGTGGCACACCAATATAATTAGCACTTATAATTTGACAAAGATTTTGGAATAACACACCCATGTCATGGCAAAACTGTGTGACTTGTAGTATTAAAAAAGTTTTAATTTAGTATTATTATAATGTGTAATGTTAATGGCATAGATAGTATGGATGTATGATGATAGTATTAGCAAGCTATTAGTAGCTTTTTCCTGAGATAAACAAGGTAGTATCATTTTCTTAGCTTTTGCAGAGGCTCTCAGATTGCAGCTTATATACTAATATTTATCTTCGTTTTGAATTTTGATATACTATTTTTGTATTATGTTTATTAGATGAAGTAGACAAATACACACAGGACGTGTCTCTCGTGCTTATTTGACAGAAAGCTGCTACGGGTTGCTATTCAGCTGAAGCTTGAATTAATTTCTGATCACCAGAAATGCAATGCTTTCCTAGAATTAGCTCTTCATAGTCTTACGTAAATTGAAGGCGTAAATGCAACAGCATAAGTTTGGTATTAGTCTCGAGGGAATATAAGTGTTGTAATTGGTTCACAGGATGATAACAGCGCTGCTCCGGCTCCCAGGCGCGCACACATGTCCGCGCGTGTTGTCGCTGATGTGCGCGATGTGCGTGTGCGGTGCGCTGTGCAGCGCGTGTGCGGCGTTCGTGCGGCGCGTGGCGAGTTGCCCCGTCCCACCGCCGCGGATGCTGCGGGGCCTGCTCTCCAGCCTCTCTACTATCTGCAGGCTTACGCCTTCTCCCGTCAGTTTACAATTTTATCTTATTCTGATCCATTGTATAAAACCTTTTTTGTGACCAAGATACGAGACGACACGAAAGTATGTTAGACAGACTAGAAGAAATAACCATGACGCGCTACGCCATGAACGGAGCGACAAAAAAGAGACTCGTTTTTTTTTATGTACTAGGCTCAAACGAGCAGACATATCGCCTGATGGTAAGCGATTATTGCCGCCCATGGACACCCGCAACACCAGAGGCGTCACAAGTGCATTTTGAGGCCTTTGGAGGATGAGGGGGGTGGGGGGAGTTGGAGGGATAAGGGCCTCCGGTATCCTAACTCACTCGGTAAAACACAGCGCAAGCTCTATTTCACTAAAGTTTTCTGTGAGGCCGTGGTATCAGTCCGGTCGACCCGGCCCATGCATGCCGAAGCGTGGCTCTCCCACAGTAAAATTATAATCTGGAACTCATCATATGCTGTGTAATTTACCACAATGTTCAAAACGATTTTATGTTAAGGAGGTGTGCACGTCGTCAGAGAGCGGTGCGTGGGCGGCGGCGAGCGTGCTGGCGGACCGCACGCTGTGCGGCGCGCTGCTGTTCACGCTGCTGGTGCTGCTCGCCGTGCAGCTGCTGTAGACCGACCAGCCTAACTACATCTACAGATCTACTACGTGCCTCGTGTTTTGAATTCTTTGTGCTCTCTTGTAAATATTAATGAAATAAATTACTTTAACTAATATAGTATATGGATAATATTTCGTATCATTTTATCATTTACCAATTTTCGAAATAAGTTCGAAATTAGGCTCGAAGCTTATTCTATTGTGGAGAAGTGGAAGAAAAGTGACATAATGGACATCATGAGACTATCCAGGATACTGTTACATTTCCTCATTTGAATGTCTGTCTGTTGCACTTTTAATAATATCTTTATGGTCTACTTTAATTGACCGACTCTGCGGAGACGCGTGTTTTATTATTTAGTTGTTGTGGTAAAAATGAATTACCATAGGACTCTCAACTGATTTGGTCCTACATCAGAAGTTATGACCCTCCCCTCCTTCCTCTAGTCAAACCGTCTTTCAGTCCACTCACTCCCTCTTAACTGAGAAGAATACAAGGAGAGAAAGGAAGAAGAAGAAGAGGAAGGAGAAGAAAAAGGAAATAAACAAATAAAATACGTAAAATATAAAAAGTAAAAATATATTTAAATAACTTCTATTTATTGCGCTTGAATATGAATGCTGTATTATTTATTGTCTGGTATTTTAATGTCTTAAAGAAGGATAAAATTAATTTTAAGATTTAAATAAGTTAGTTTAACGAATACAGATAGCTGCTGGGTGCGCTACAGGCTGAGCCCTGAACAAACAGATTCGTGAAATTGACTAAGCAGTACATTACAACGGAGCCTAGCAAAGACCCGAGCTGGGTGACCGCTCCGCAGGCGCGCATGCCCTTGGCGCCTCCTCTCCTCGCCCAGCCGTACACCCACATGCGTGCGTAAGATATCACGCCAGTGACCAGGATCCAACACAGCACCTGCAAGATATTGGTTAGGGTACAAACTAACCGAAAACAAAACTACTGTCTATGACCAGAATCTACATAAAATCATTAACATATAGCTTGACTGTTGTAACTGGTGTCATTTTTGAACCTACGAGGTATATTTTAATGTCTGCTTGTTTGTCGCGGCAAACTTTACAAACGTACATGTAACGGACGCAAAGAAAACCCAGACTCGAACAATCAATTTGCGGATCACCCAAAGTGTTTTTTTTAAATACTAATTGTCGTAATCTATCTTATTAAAATTTCATTTTATTCTTTAAAAATTCTTTAAAATTTATTCTGAATTTGTCCTGTACACGTGATTTGGGTTAATATTTAGTAATTATAGTGGCCAGTTTCTCACAGAATTATGTAGCTTAATTGTCTTTCATTGTATTAATAATCAACTATTACTAATTCCTAGTTATATTGTAAACAAGGGCGGTAACGCACTTGTCACTCTTTTAGTTGTTGTATGACGTATTTACTGCAATGGTCGTTGGTAGTCGCTTAACAAAAGGTGATCGTCTGCCCCTATATTATATCTATACTAATATTATAAAGCTGCGGAGTTTGTTTTTTTTGTTTGTTTGTTTGAAGCGCTAATCTCAGGAACTATTTGAAACTGGTCTGATTTGAAAAATTCTTTCAGTGTTGGATAGTCCATTTATCGAGGAAGGCTTATAGGCTATATTGGGATCCGTTAGAAAATTGCTATTTCGTAACCCAAGGTGTGAAATTGAAAACCTATTTTTGCGTGCGCTGCAAATACTATTGACAATAGAACAAAATAATGTATTACGGGTTTGTAGGTCTCATTAAGATCTACAAAAAAGTCCGCGAGAGCATATATCTAATTATCATGGTTTAGTTACAATAACCGCTTTTGTGTTCAAATAAATTATTAAATCGTCTGAAGAAAGAAACTACGTTAAATGTGTATCGTAATATTAATCCTTATCCAAATTAAGCATTATGTTATCAAGGGTATTTATGTAGAAGTAAAATACTTTTAGTTTCATCCCAATCGGACATTTCGTTTAGAAGTTATCACGAGTATAAGACGCTAAGAGTTGGCACCTAATAATGAGTTATTTGCCAAAGAGTGTTTATCAACATAATACCTAATATTAATCTTTATCCAAATAAATGTGTTGTTGATTATGAGTATTAGATCTTTGAAGAGTATAATAAATACATCTATACTAATATATAAAGCTGAAGAGTTTGTTTGTTTTAACGCGCTAATCTCAGGAACTACTGGTCCAATTTGAAAAAATCTTTCAGTGTTAGATAGCCCATTTATAGAGAAAGGCTATAGGCTATATATCATCACGCTAAGACCAATAGGAGCGGAGCACCAATGAAGAATGTTTCAAAAACGGGGGAAGATTATCACGCTACGGGCAATAGGAGACGCAAACGACGTAGCGTGGGTCAGCTAGTCATAGATAAACATACACGGAGTGTGTCACCTTTGAATATGAAGTGAAACATCAAAATACTCAGGTATTTAGGTAGGATTAAACTATATCTCATGATCCGAGTACAAAATCACAACAGAGATAATGATTTAAACATTATATTGCTTATGGCCGAGTGCCGATATCTACTAATATAAAAGTGGCCAAGTGCGAGTAGGACTCGCCCATGAAGGGTTCCGAAGCAGCAAGTAACTTATTATAAAAGTTCTTGTAGTTCGTTGTAACTTTGATCGATATTTTAATAATAGTGTAATTTTTTTGCGTTTTACGATTTATGACGTATTAAAAAAAAACTACTCACTAGATCTCATTCAAACCAATTTTCGGTGGAAGTTTGCATGGTAATGTACACAGAACAAGTAGAATTGTTATGTAGGCGGGGTAGGCGCGCCGAAGTTAAGCGCCGATACCTCTAATAGGTCTGCTGGCATCAACTGAACGCTTTAATACACGTATAACTTTCGTCGGGAACGTAGCTGCGTAAAAAAATATTGCTAAGCCGAAATGTGCGATAATTACGTGCTGAAAACGAAGCAAGGACTACAATTTACTCAAAGCAAACATATCGTATCATCGGTAGTCTCAAAACTTTTGTTTTTAAGCAATATTAACAAAAAACTACACATGAAAACCGTTATATTCTAATCTATTGAAATAATCATACATTACGTATTAAATTTAAGTATCATTTGCATAGTTCCCACGAGAGCACGCAATGAATGAACTGCGTTTCCTGCGGGAATATTTCAAAACATTTGGCAAGAAAATATTTAATAAAAGTAATGTTTACAATTATTTGACATAGGGATGTAGACAAATTCAATCGATATCGTAATAACATTACGATACGATACTTTTCGATGATATTGATTTTTACAGTGATTTAATGTTTAGTATCGTAGTACGATTTATATTGTACTATGGTTTTTAAAACAATATATGATTTTATTTATTCGCAAAATTTTTATATAAAGTTATTTTGGAGAAATATTTGAAAATAAATGTTTTAATAAAAAGTTTATAAATATTTCATATATCATAATTTTACAGCTACCAGACAAATAAAACAGATTTAATTAAAAAAAAGATAGTATGTAAGTAATTTTGACTAAATAATAAACGTAACATATTTTTAGTAATATAAGTTAGTTAGCCATTAATCCAACGGCTTTCTGTACGATGTGGACGCAAACAACCGGTGGTTGTAGAGAACTTGCGAAAATGCGCAGTCGTTTTTTATTTATTTAAAGTTTCTGAAATATGTATGCCTAAACACACAAAAATATAATTTATTTTAGGTAAATAAGGGCGTTGCAATGATTTGCAACAAAAAAAAAAATAAAGTAGAATGAAAGGATATCAGAGTATCAGTCAAATAAATAATTAATTTAAAAATTATTGTAACATAATTATAATCGATAAATGTCAGATTCACCACATCCCTAAGGTTTTCGAAGAAACTGTCCACGAACACAAATATGCAAGTGAAACCCTACCTTCGTTGAAAGGTATAAGGTTGTATTTAGTAACATTGTAAGTGGCTTTTTGAACTTATATACATTAAATCCTTTGGACGAATCAGGAAAGACTTCGTTATGTGTGTATAATATTATTGATCGTTAATGTGTGCATCTAGGCGACACGCTGTATCTTGCACTTGCTGCTCGATACCTCTTCTAGTATATTCATTTGTTCTGTGGTAATGTACATCATATATTTATTTTAGTTTTATCATTCTCTTATTTTAGAAGTTACAGGGGGGGAGGGGACACATATTTTACCTCTCGCGCAAACTGTTCAGTTTAGAAAAAAAATATATTAGAAACCTCAATAACATTTTTAAGGACCTATCCATAGATACACCCACACGGTTGGGCTTGATGAAAAAAAAATTTTTGAGTTTCAGTTCCAAGTATGGGGACCCCCAAAAGTTATTGTTTTTTTCCTACTTTTGTGTGAAAATCTTAATGCGGTTCACAGAATACATCTACTTACCAAGTTTCAACATTATAGTCCTTATAGTTCCGGAGAAAAGTGGCTGTGACATACGGACGGACAGACGGACAGACAGACAGAACCCTAAAAACGGCTTTATAATTTTCAAATGTGTTGTGAGTAATGTTATGTACCTAACCTAAAATAAGGAATTCTATTGAATGTGTTATAATCTCGATTTAAGGATTTTTTTCAATGTACCTATAACTTTATACAACAAACCGCATTGTAATAAATGACTAAGTATAACGAATATCTTGTAATCCTCATGAATTTCTTTACATTGAACTGCATATTAAAAAATAAATATTTAACCAAATACCTATCTTATGGGTTTATGCATATAATCATTTTGTATTTTATCAATTTGGAATCGAGTAGACGATTAGTCGGAATCGGCGAGTCAATTCCTTTTTTTACTGTGTTGTTAGAAATATTACCTGATAGAAAAGGGAAGAAGGTATATTTAGTATGCTGAATATATGTACTTACAATTAGCACTTCCCCACCAGTGCTGTCAAACAGTGGCGGAAAGGGGCTGAGGAGTGCCGTGGCCAAGATGAAGCACAGCGGCGCAATGGCGATGGAGAGCATTGCTGCGAGAAACGGCAAGGGCATGGGACGCAGCCATATACCTGCCATGCACGCGGTCGGGTTAGCCATGGCACCCAGAGTAGTTGCCAAGTGATGTGCGCGTGTACCGTACGGCCTCGATGAATATGACTGTATTGACGGCATCACACCGTTCATTAGCGCATTCAACACCATCATCAGACCAAACACAGCGAACCAACTTGGGGCCACTATTGACGTCTCTTCTTTAACCTTCTTTTCAGTCTTGTCTTCTGCTACCAATTCTACTCTCTCGCTGTTAAACCCTCCGTAGTTATTAATAATAATAAAACTGATCAAACTGATAGCAGACAACAGTCCAAGGAGTAATAAAAACACCATGGTGTTAAACCGTGGTGGTGGGAAATGCGCCACTATGGTTGAACCATCCTCTGAAGGTATACATTCCGGTTCTCCACCTATGCCTTGGATTAGCGCCAGTATACTTGGAATGAAGCCACTGAGACCCTCCCCTACTAAGTACGTAGCGAGGTATATATCAAGAAAATGTCTTAAGTATGGATAGAACAACACTGAGCTGGTGCACCCCACCAACGCCGCGAAGAACGTCAACGATAAGAACGCTGCCGAGCGCTCAGAGCCACCGATCACACTTATCGTATCGTACAGGAACGCGTTTAGCACCAAAGCGAGTGTTCCTATCGCTAGGAGACCGTATATGTACACACCTTCGGATATTCTGGGCAGTAATCTACCAAGAATGGCGTATACAATTATGCCAACGTTAGCTAACTGTATCACTAACACCATGGATGAGGCGAGTGCCCATCCCTCGGGTAAGCGGTCCACTAATAGTGGGAGCTGGACGAAGAGGCCGCTGACTCCGAGCCACGTGCCGATCCCCCAGCCGACCATTAGCGCATCTAACAATATGCGCCGCATTTTCCGCGAGTTTGTGATACTGTGATACAATAAGTACCTTCTCTCACGTACGTTCACTCACAACTAAACCTCTTTAAATTAAAAACGGAATCATGATAATGAAATTAAATAAACTAAGTACGCGTTAATAACACCAACAGACTTCACGCACATAGTTTTAATGCAGTCTTTATCGTCTGATAATTGAAACTAAATGATAAGATGTCGTATTCGCAATCTTAGACGTGACGTGAATGATTGTTTATAGAGAACTCGACAAATGTTGACGATATTAATTAACAAAAGAACTAAGCGAAAAATAGAATACATACTTAAATGTTTTTTTTTTTCAATTGACCAAGCTCCAATATTTATGTTTACCATATTTCTCTTCGATATTTATTAACTACTTATATCGATATATCGAAAACCAGTTGCTATAACTATATATTATATATATATATATATATATAACTATATATATAACAGTTGCTATAAAACTAATTTTAGTTTAATATCAACATGAAAAGGTACCACACTCGCTATATTTCGAGACGAACGTCAACGACATCACCAACGCTTCGGTTACTTTTTACTTTTTTTGTTACTATTACATTTTGGCTTGGTACCGACTTCAATCCTATGAATAGGTAGGACATACAAATTAAGTTATTTTATACTTTTTAGTTTTTGAAGTTCGGTTTTTTTAAACGAAGATTTTTTTTTATTTTTCGCTTTTTAGTCTTTCTCAAGTCTCTCATCATCATTTCACCTAAATACTTGGAAGAATACCGGTAGGACCCGTTTTATATATTATGAAATTAAATGATGTCTACAGAATATGAAGGCATGCAGACAATTGCTTTAACTTCATTGCAGGCGCTTACGTAAATTAGAGGGTTTCCTTCGATTTCCTTAGGATCCCATCATCAGATCCTGATATGGTGGCCATGGGACCACGTGGAGAGCATACCCTTTCGAATACAAAAATAATTTTCAAAGTCGCTCCACAAATTGACGGATTAATCCGTGTACATACATTTAAAAAAACTATGAAATTGAGAACCTCCTCCTTTTGGAAGTCGGTTAATAAAAATAGTGATACATTAGATAAGAGGTTGCCGTTGACGCCCGTACGAATGTAAGTTGCAATGTAGTTCAGCTTGATTTCACCCAATTGAATCACAACAAACAAAACAATCCCTGTACCCTACGCCGTAACTCTACCAACCCTAACTTCAGAAACTCTACATCTCAGTAAAAATGTATGGCTTGACTGCTTCGTTACTTCAAAACTAAATATTCGCATAACCCATTGCTTCAGAAACTAGATAAATATTTGCAAACACAAAAGGCGTTCGTTTCGCCTTCATGACGATAGCGAAACGGCGAAGCGATACATTTTTACTGAGATGTAGAGTTTGTGGAATTAGGGTTGGTTGAGTTGGTCGTGTAGATTCAGAAGCTTGGCTCTACATGAGATCTGATATCTTTTTCACAGGGTAAGCCATATGCAACATGAAATCGGCAACATTTAACATGAAATTGCCTTTGGTGGGATTTTATATCTTTTTGTATGTTGCTTATTTTTGGCTGCTTGGCAGTATTTTTTATTGTTTATTTTTTCTTTTTTGGAGGTGTATTTCTTCTACATTTTCTTTCTTCTTTCGAAAAAGTCCGTATACCAAAAATAAAGACAAAAGTAATAGGTTTATGATTTTTTTTGTTATTTGTATACTAAACTTAGTTAACATACCAAATTTCAGCTTTCTAGCACTTCAGGAAGTACCCTAACAGTTTTGATGATCATCAGTGTGACAGTGGACGGTGGTGTATTTTAGATATCAACAATAAAATCTAGAGTATCAGAGCTATGCAATTGAAAGTTTTTATGTTTAATTAGTCTATTATTGACATCAAATCCTGAGAGTTTGAACTACGAAATCCAAAGTTATGAGGGTTCAAAAAAACCTTTTCTGGGGGCACGGCCGTTTCTTATTCTCCTATTTCATATGGGGTTTGGAACGTAAGAGTCACACAGAAACACTGTATTGTAGACTTTGATAAAAGAAAGTAGTCATTATAATTTGATAACTATTTTATTAATGCAATATTTCACAAAAAATATGAAATTAGTTTACAAAATCACAATATACTGTATTCAAATTTAAATGAGTCCGGATTATGAATTGTTTACAAAATTTAGCATTTTTTACAACATGAAGCATGTTGGTTTTATACATATATTTAACAACTTGGTTTTATTTGTATATTTATGTTTAAATCCTGACACATTTAAATAGTTCATACCATTTAGACTGCGGCTTGCAGACGACATAGTTATCCTGGCGGAGTCTCTGCAGGACATGGAAGAAATGCTTAACAGTCATCCTGGCGGAGTCTCTGCAGGACATGGAAGAAATGCTTAACAGTCTGGACAATTCTTCAAAACGACTGGGACTGGGAATGAACATAGAAAATCATGCATAATCGGCATGTGTCCCCAAGTCCCGTGACCGTAAATGGCGTTACTATCGGGGTTGTGCAAGAATCTACCTTGGCCAAACTATCCAACTCGGCCGGCACAACTTCGATCGGCAGGCTGACAGAATTATTCTTCTGGGCTGGGCGGCGTACGGAAAGCTACATCACATGTTTGAGTCACCAATACCGCAACCATTAAAGACCAAGGTAACCAGTGCGTCCTACCTCGAGCTCGGCTCGAGCACGTGAAGCGATCGCCTTTCCCCTAGTAAGTGCTATGACATTCCCAAGAAGAGTGACTGCTGGGATTTACTTACACTTTACACCACTATGGTAAAGGAAACAAAGTAGTTTGTTGGTAGTTGTTGTGATATGGGTAATGATAGTTCTAGAATCTTAAGAAGTGGAAGTTCTAAAACATTCATAGATGGATTACAGACTATTATGAATTCTATAGAACTGTACAATAGGATAGGGTCTTGTAAAGCATTCTGTAATGTCGGCCCAACTTCCAAACCGCGGGCTGTTGTTAAGCATTTTGTAATCAGAAAAACACAATAACACTTTTTGACCCGACCCGGGAATCGAACCTCTTGATTGTCAGTCGCATACGCTGACGCTAGACCAAGGAGGCAGTTGTCATGTGATATCAAAGTATCAAATCGTTACAACGAGCAGACGGATCGCCTGATGGTAAGCGATTACCGCCGCCCATGGACACCTGCAACACCAGAGGCGTCATAATTGCGTTGCCAGCCTTGGGGGATGGGGGAGATAGGGGAAGGGGTTGGGGTGTGGGCCGCCGGTATCCTCACTCACTCGGTGAAACACAGTGCAAGCACTATTTCAAACCGGTTTTCTGTGAGGCCGTGGTATCACTTCGGTCGAGCCGGCCCATTCATGCCGAAGCGTGGCTCTCCCAACATGAAATTGACCATTGGACTGGTCCACAAATTTAAAGTGACTCAGCGTGCGATGTCAGGCGTGGTTCTAAGGGGGGGGAGGCACAGGGGACATGACCACCCCCCCAAAATAGTACAGATGTATAAATAACTAATAAAATATTTTTTTCCGACTGCTACTAGAATCAGATTTTTTAAATTAAAACTGTAATATAATGTGGATAACAAAATTTTAGCCTCCAAGGCTGTCGTGATTCTGGCCTGTTCTGTCATAAAGACTCAGATGACACTACTAATCTGGACCGGAGTTTCTATGAAGAGTGCTGGACACGCTCTTCTCAAGGGTCCAGGACTGTCCTCCGATCCCTCCGACGCAATCGGACCGACAATTCTGGTCCGACGAGTGTGAGGTATCGGTAGGAGATCTGGATCGAGACGTACGTCGGCTGGCTTCCCGCAACACCTGATGGTGTTCCAGGTCGGGTGCTGGTGATCACTCTGTCGGTGCTGGGAGACAAACTGAGGCAGATTTTTACTGAGTGTTTTGGCCTCGGTATCTTCCCACTCGACTGGAAAAAAGTGAGATTGGTGCTCCTCTAAAAGCAAAGAAAGGCTGCAGATTCTCCCTCTGCGTTCCAACCAATATGCCTGCTGAACGAGTAGGAGAAACTCTTTGAAAGAGTTATCTCTGACCGTATCAGTGGACACCTGTCACGAGTGGGCCCTGATATATCGGACTGCCAATATTGATTCCGACGCGAACGCACGACAGTGGATGCTATTAGGTGTGTTCGCTCCCTGTCAGGGTCAGCGGTCCGATCTGGGGGGTGGTATTAACAGTTAGCCTTGATATTCGTAACGCTTTCGGCACCCTTCTCTGCTGCGCGATTCGGGCGGCCCTTGAATATCACGGGGTGCCGCCTTACCTGCGTGCGATCATAGAGGCCTATTTGTGCGACAGGACAGTGGGGTTTGTCGATCAGAATGGAAAGACAAATCGAAGGGAGGTGTTTTGTGGGATTCCCCAGGGCTCTGTATTGGGCCCATTGTTATGGAACTTCGCATACTATGCGGTCCATCGCACTAGTCTGCCCTCTGGCCTCAGTGTCGCCTGCTATGCAGACGATACCCTAATACTGACTAGAGAGTCACGCTTCGGGGAGATGCTTCTGCTCGCCGAGTAAGGGGTGGCTTGTGTCGTGGATAAGATTCGTGAGCTGGGCCTAAGGGTGACGAGATCGTACAGGGATACCTTATGATCAAGAAAGAGTCCGCAGAGCGGGATAGGGAAAGGGTCGACCCACTCGAAAGAGGTGACGAAGGGGGCGTGGTAGAAGCCGCTAGCGGCCCAATCGTCGGTTAAGGGTCGTTGTGGTCACATCCAGGGGTGATGTGGTCACTGCAAACGACCCGAGACCGGTGACACCTCGGTGCGGCCTAAGGGTGTCGTCTAAGGCGGGTCGGTTTTCCGACTCTTACTGCGTAGAGCTGAGAGAGGCGTGACAGCGACCTGCCCTGGTGGTGAATCTGGTTACCCCGGGATATACCTCAGTTGTGAGGTACAGCAGGGGGGACTCCTGAAGCCACTGAAGCGTTTCTTGAGCTCATCTTCACTGCCGAGTTAGGCCGCCACGGGGTTTAGTGACCGATTGAGTAGACCGATTTGTCGGGAGTCCCACACACGCCCTTCGTGTCATCCAGAGAACTAGAGTGACTGACATCTCACGGAGAATCAGTACGCAGAGTGGAAATGGGCCAGTCATGTCTCTAGACGTACCGATGACTGTACCGCACTGACTGAGTGGGTTGGTATCGGATTGGTTTCAAAATTTCCTTTTCTTTGCAGTGATGTCCTCCTGCACAGTTTGCTCGTGATGAGTAGGGGTGGGGTGGTGACTGGTGACACTCTGTATTCTCAATTCATCACCACATGGAGACGGGGATCAATTTTAATAATAATTGATAGTAACCGTATCTAAAATACGTGACAGGATAAAGTTCTTATGAAGCGATATGTGTGTATTAATGAAAAGAATTTGGAACACAAAAAGTAAAAAAATCTATTAAATAAGTATATAGGTACATAACATGTTTCTAATTTGTTGCATAGTCGATTATCTTTACCGATAAATTACCTAAGGGAATAATTAAAATTATCCAATCATGTAAAATCGTTTGAGATATTAAACATGCAAAATACATTATCTGCACTTCTCATCCGATAATAATGATCGACTAGATAAATCATTACAAACTAAACAAAAGTGGCATTTACTGACTTACTTTCACAGAAGTCACGTCAAGAAGAAATGTCTCACTACGAAGTCATACGAAGTCAAGACTGCTTACAAAAGAGAGGTAGATATTTCTATGTATACAATATGCGTACTTCTAAATATCATTGATTACATACTAACTGTGGCCGACCATTTAATATTCCCTCATTCAGTGCCATAAGTAGTGGTCTTCCATCGATGCCTAAACACAAGGCGCACAGACCTTAGGGGAATCATATTATTCAGGCCAGCTTAAAATAGATTTTCGAAAATAATTTCCATGTGTCGCAAAAGGTTGCACTGGCCGTTAATTATAAAGCTGGCTACAACTGTGGTCATTTCATTTTCTGTTCTGGCCAGATCTATTAATCATGAAAAGCGCCTGACGTTATGAACAGCTGTTCATATCATTTAGCATATCCTCACGTCATAAAATGGTTCATACAGGTTGTAAGCGATGCAGTTTCTAAACGTATATTCTATTGTTAATATTGTAAGGTAGATTTAAGGAGTCGTCCAGTTACCGCCGCTGCAATCGGCACGTTTTTCTATCGCTCTGTAATTTTTATCTCGTATTTTGTAAAAGTTTTAATATTTCGGTAATATAGTCTCAGTGAGCTTAAAACAGTGTCCGTTTTCTTTTATTTTGATCTCCTGACCCTTACACAGGTCGTAAAATGATAAATAATATTTGTAAAACGCTGTGATATTCTTATTATATTTGTTTTAATTTTTTTTTAATAAGTCATTGTAAAATAAATGAAAACTACTAGGTACGCTACAAAGTAGTTTTATGAAATTTCGAACAGTGCGGAAGTACTTTATTAATTACATACTGTTATGTGTATCCCATCTCTACCGATAGTTTATGCAGTGCGAACCTATAAAAAGACGGTAGGTACTTGGCTACGCTCACTCACTTGTTGTTCGAGCAAAGCGGTCGGTAAGACGTGTTTTCATAGGATCTTAAGGCATACGTCAGCCATACCTTGTCGTTTAAAACTTATTTCTTATCGGTATAATGTCGATCTGTTATGGTATTTCGTGAATTGCTTGTAATCATTTGAATTATAAGATTCGTTTATTGTGAACTGTTTAGTGTTTTAATTATAAATAAGACCTGAGGTTAGGCTACCTCCAATTTGGTTCTTTTATTTAATTCTCACTCCTAGTTTCTAACATTACTATAATATAGATAAGTAATAATGATATTTTTATAGTTTTAAGAAATAGGAAGCATTTTAATGAGTACCTTATACCTAGGAACTAATAACAAGCTTGTCCGACATACCTTAATACAACAAATGTATTTACAACTAACCAATATAACAACAAAAGTTTACATTTACTTAAATTTACTTAAACGAATGTAAAATTACATAAATTACGAATTATTTACACTCTTTCTTTAAAAGAAGGACTGGATTTCAAAGTGACTTAATGGGTTAGATTTCTGCGCTTCACCTTCCTTCCTTCTTCCTTCACTTCCTTGCGCTGTGGTTCACCGAGTGAGTGAGGATACCGGAGGCCCATACCCCCCTCCCCCTCCCCATCCCCCGAAGGACGGCAACGCACTTGTGACGCCTCTGGTGTTGCGGGTGTCCACGGGCGGCGGTAATCGCTTACCATCAGGCGATGCGTATGCTCGTTTGCGCCATATTCCATATAAAAAAATGGCTTATAAGACGTTACATAGACATCGAAATAAAAACGACGATCAATAAATAATTATAATTAGTTCTGTGATGTCAAATAGTCATTGCAATAAAACTGCTTTTAAATCGTTAAATTAATTTAAGTTAAAACAAAAGGCATGAAAATAAAAATGTTCTGTGACGCTAAACAGTAATTATAAAAAAAAACTTCGTTTAAAAAAACCGACTTCAAAAACTAAAAAGTATCAAATAACTTAATTTGTATGTGCTACCTATTCATATGTTTGAAGTCAGTGTCAAGCCAAATGTAATAGTAGGTACCACACTCGCTATCTTTCGAGACGAATGGCAACGAGCGACGTCACCGACGCTTCGGTTGTTTTGTTCTACGCGAAGAGCAGCTATCCCGCTCAAGGTCACGCGCGGCGAGTGCGGTACCTAGTGTTAAATTTTGGCTGTGCACCGACTTCAAACCTATGAATAGGTAGAACATACAAATTAAGTTATTTGATACTTTTTAGTTTTTGAAGTCGGTTTTTTTAAACGAAGTTTTTTTTTCGCTTTTTAATCTTTCTCAAATCTCTCATCATCATTTCACCTAAATAACTTGAAAGAATACGACTAAAGGTAACATACATACTGTATAGAATCGAAAGGACTTCAGGTAATTTTTTGTAATAAAATCTCTAATGGACTATCTTCTATAGGTTACTATAATTCAAGTGATTTGAGGTAAACTATCTGAGGTAAACTCTGATATCATTAGGACCCGTTTATGAAATTAAATGATGTCTACAGAATATAAAGGCATGCAGACAATTGCTTTAACTTCATTGCAGGCGCTCACGTAAATTTGACGGAATAATCCGTGTACATACATTAAAAAAAACTGATGAAATTGACAACCTCCTCCTTTTGGCAGTCGGTTAAAAACAAAACTTTTTGTGATGTGAAACGACTTGATGTCCACAATAGAAAACGTATACGAGTATTTTATACAAAATTGAATGTCTTCTGTGCTATAAAAAGTCTCGGAGAAAATAAAATTAAACCTCTTTAATAGTAGTTTGACATTAAAATTTTATTATTACATGTTAAATTCAAATTTATAAGTAGCTTCTTATTTATTTTGTCCATTTATCAGGTTGTTTTAGAAAGATGTGGTCAAATTTTAGATGTGTTGTGTGAGAGACGTGTTTTTAAACAGCGTGTGCATGCAGACTATTTCGTCATCTCGTTGGCATTTAAAACCCATAGTTTCATTCGAGTCCGCCGTCACTTTCAAACTAATATTTCTGGTATAAAGACTACACAATTTTCTACAATTATCAATGCAAACCTAACAATTTCACTACAACTTTTTGTACACTTCGTGTATAATAAACCTGATTTATATATTTAAATCTAAATTACAACAAAAGATTCAGTATATTCACAGCTTTCAGTTCTTAAATGCGTAATTCACTCCCACAGCTTGCTAATATCCAAGTATAGACAGGTTTTGAGGTAGGTAAAGATGATCACACTTCGAAAAATGTCTGTAAAGAATTCATTGTGTGGTTGGCGGCGGTGGTGGTTGCTGCGCGTGTTGTGTGGGGGGCAGGTAGTGCCAGTGGGGGGGGGTGTCGGCCGCCTGCGCCTGGCACGCGGCCGTCAGCCCCGCCCAGCTGAACCGGTAGGCGTACCGCTTGCCGTGAACCTGCCGACAATCAATTCTATATTTATAGCAGATTAGCTTACGCATGTTGTGCCACTTGTGATGATGTTGAATCTCCTGGTACTAAATAATAGTAATTATTCCGTGAATTCGCTAAAAAGAGTTATATTTATGGTAAATTACATTTGTAATGTGTTGTAATAATGTTTTGTTATCTTTCAGTATTGCGATTTTAAACAGAGTCATTAGGCAGATGGACGTACAAAATTATTATTTTGATTGTAAAATAAAACGTAAGATCGTTATTACAAATTTTCCAATGTTCATTGTTGCCAAATTAAAAATGACACCACTTATTGATTTATAATATCTGTAATAGACAGCTACTGTTCACAGTTTCATGGGTAAAATTGTTCATAAACTCGCTACGTGGTCGTAGAGGTGAAAGCTCTGCTTCGAACCCGTTACGTCTCAGTGTTCAATTCTGTAGTTCGTAGAACAGATCTGCTACGAAACAGCTACGGTCAATCTCAATTAAAATAATTAAACCGAAAAACTTGAAATGGCACTAATTTATTTTTCTGACGCATAATTTTCAACACATAATATAAACAATATTAATATAATATTATAATAGCTTTGTGCATTTTTTTGCTGCTTTGCTTCATTTACACATAAAAATTCTGTATTTCAAGTACTTCTGAGCAGACGTATCATCTGATGGTAAGTGATTACCGCCACCCATGAACACCCGCAACATCAAAGGCGTCACAAGTGCGTTGCCGGCCATTGGGGGATGGGAGGGGGATGGTGGGAGGGGTTTGGGGTATGGGACTCCGGTACCATCAGTCACTCGGTGAAACACAGCGCAAGCGCTGTTTCACACCAGTTTTCTGTGAGGCCGTGGTATCACTCTGGTCGAGCCGGCCAGTTCATGCGGAAGCGTGGCTCTCCCACACAGTTTGGGTAACAGTAGTTTAAACTTTTGACATGACGCTTGAGACGATGGCCTCTCCGTCGCGTCGTCATTAATAAAGACAAGCACCTGAATGACCGAGCTTCGCTTCGCGGTATTATTTTTTTGGTTATTTTTCTAGATTTTCTAAATCGATTTATCGATCGGTTATAATTTTTATGAAAATCATTGGAGCCGTTTCCGAGATTCTGATTATAATTTAAATACATATACATAAATATATTAGAATTGCTGGTTTAAATTAATTAGATGATAGGAGTGTCTAAGCTATTGTAAACCAAGTAAACAAATTATATAACTACACGTGCTCATACATACATAAATAATTGGTTGTCTGTAAAGTCGGCTTACGGACGATAGTTTAACGTGACAACGTCATAAAAAAACATGGATGAAATGATACTACGACGTACAATGAGGGTAAGGGGATAATGCACGTACGTAACGGGACACATGAGCATAACTGTACAATGAGCCATTCATTTTCGTGCATGCAGCCGGCGTTCATCTATTTATTAGACGTTGCCACGTCAAAAAGGGTATAGGCATAACAAAGAACTAAGCACTCATCATAACTTTATTTTAGTTTCACTTTCATAATTTCGTGAAAATTGATTGAGTATTTAAGACTTGCACAACAAACTTTAAGTTATGAATATGCGTGGTGATAGGCACTGTACCGCAGCTGATAATATCTCACCTTGCTCATGATATTCTTGTCGTAGTAGTACCGCAGCGCCCTGGACAGTTTGTCGTAGTTCATGTTGGGTTTCTGCTTGCGCCTGCCCCACCGCCGCGCCACCTCGTCAGGATCCGACAAACGAAACTCACCATCGCCAGGAGGACCCTGATATCATTCAACAACATATTGATCATCATTCAACAAGATACTTAAAACAGAAAGTAGGTAAATAAGTTTGTAGTAGAAGAATAACCGTGCTAGAAATACGCTTCGTTGCCCTTCCACTTCTAGAAGGAGTGAATCAAAAGGCACAAGTGACTCTTGGGTTACAGATGTCCATGGGCGACGGTAGTCAATTACCATTAGAACCGTCTACTCGTTTGTCCCTTACAATATAAAAAGCCTCAAACATACTTACGTCCTAATATTACTCGTTAAATCTAATAAAGTTATACTAAACTATTTTAGTCCTGAAGCTTTTTAACCAACTTCAGAAATGGATGAGGTTTTTTATGTGTTTTCGCTTCGCTTCGTCGTTTATGAACCGATTTTGATGATTCTTTTTTGAATGGAAAGGAGGTATCCTAACGGTAGTACCATGATAAGAACACTAACATCTGATGATGGCATCCAACAGAAATCGATCGATTTGGTCGTGCTTGAAGTCGGTTTTTTATTTTGTTAAAATTTTATGTTAGTTACAAGTTATCTCACATATCTGTTTTAAATCTACCACGCCACTTTCAATTTTAAAATCGTTACCCTCAGAGAGTCATGTCCAGCAGCTTACTTTTGCAGTCTGTTGATGTGGATGATGATGGTTTAGTCGATACTAGCACCATTTTGCTTTATACCTATGGTTAGTTGCTACTGATGAGATTAGAAATAAACTGACATGAAATCTTTATATTAATACATTTATATTTTGAGCTTTTTCTCTGCAACTAGACAAATTTTATAAGAAAATAGGGAACAATTTCATTTTAATTACACCTCAAGTTCATTTATGTATATTTTTTAAATATGTTATAGCTTATAACGACTAAATACCTTTAAGTGTCTATTGTAACATACCTCCCAGCAGATCCCAGGAGCGCCGGCTGCCAATTCTTCAAGGAGAAACTGCCACAGCTGGACCTGACCGCCAGAGGCTCTAGCGCACCCGCTCAGGGCACCGTACGGGTCTGCAACAATAGGTACACTATAGTCACAATTACTAGGAAGATAGTCTGCCAGTTCTTGGCTAAGATGAATAATGGTGTAGCCGATTATACTGAAGAATTCTGAAAAAAAATGTTCAGCACTCACTTTGTGGTGTTTGATAATAAAACTTATTTTTATTCTTTTTAAAGTAATTTCCTACCAAATCAAAGTTATTTTGTTTGAACCCGATGGATATGACTGTAATTTTTTGATACCATAAAAGCTTAAAAAAATGATAGGCATACTCAATATTGATGCCATTTTATATTTTTAACAGCTCCTCATTTTTAACATCAATTTATTGAATACTAGCGACCCGCTTCGCACGGGTGGATTTCAGATGCCCCCGCCGACGACACGATTCGTGCATTTTAAATCTGTAATATCTTCGAATATATTCATTTAAATTAGATACTGTAAAGGGCCATTTTGATCTATATTAAATGCAAAATGTATTTAATTTACTTAATTGTATAAGGGTTCATTCTGTATTGCTTAATATCACTTCGTAAATAAGCCATTATTTCTCGTAAAAAGAAAGGAATAAAAATGGTTATTCTGGTTATACCTAAGAGATAGACATATACCGTCGCGGACTTTTTTGTAGTAATTTTTGAGGTGTACAATACTGTAGTACATTATTTTGATCTATCTCGTAGAGTGCAACCAGCGTTTGCAATGTAAGCGCAAAAAATGTGTTTATTTGCTATATCACAATAGAAACCTCGAAAATTAACAGTGTTTAAATACTATACTATGCATTTATTATTCATAAAAACCTTCCTCTTGAATCACTCTATCTATTAAAGAAACCCGCATCAAAATCCGTTGCGTAGTTTCAAAGATTTAAGCATACATAGGGATATAGGGACAGAGAAAGCGACTTTGTTTTATACTATGTAGTGATAAGGATACCAGAAAATGACCATATTGTGATAAAAATTTCTTAACCAATACTATGAAAAGATCATAAATTAATAAAAAATGTATTTATAAATATCAGAAAAGTTATAATCAGACAAAATAAATAAATATTTCGAAAAAAAAATAAAAAAATGAAAAAAGAATGTAATACGAGTATGGAAGTAGAAAGGAAATAAACTAACGACCGTGGTACAGATGCTGAAAGCGTCGGTGCTCGCTGGAACTCAGCCACAGCATCACTCAATCACTCCATCACTTTCTTATCACTCATTTAAATCACACACCTTTATCTAGTCACTGTTTTTTTTAATAATTTGGTATTAAATCCAGTAAGCCGGATATACGGCCGGATGCGTCTCCGGAAACGCTCGAGTGTCGGAAACTGGCGACATCACGTCCCGCCCTCACGCCCCTCCCTGGTTGAGAGGGCGGGCACTCTGTGACACTTGATAGCGAGAGGGTAAAGATAATGTACCGTCTGATTGTCATGAAGTGTAAAAAGGTTACTCAGTTTTTCAGTGAATTATCATAAACGTCGGTGTCGCCGCGTCGGCTATATCAAGTAGGTAGGCTTTAAACATTCCACAATTACGTTGAGCATTTTAAATAAATACATATATGATAAGAAAAAATTACAAATCAATTTGTTTAAGAAAACGGTTATCTATATACTTACGAGAAGAAAATTCTTTAATCCATATATAATTTCAGAAAAACTGTCGTCCAAAAGTGTGAACAACGACAGTTCCATGTACTGTAAATTTAATGAAATTATTGTTTCATTCAAAACAGTCGAACCACCGACAATTTTTTTCTAACATAAATATTTAAACTATACAATCTTATCTCTACTTTTCAAGATTCTATTAAAAAAAATACTAAAAGATCTCTGACAAAATCTTTAAAACATATCTGTTAGAAATTGAACGTCATTATAATGGCAACATTTTTTATTGTCATTTTTCGTTTTTGACGTTTTGAAGTGACAAGACAGTGCTAAGGAGAAGCTTTGTGAAAACGGTCGACCATTGTCGTTTTTGGGTGCCGTTCAATGAGGAATTTAGCTGATTGTCCATCCAACTCGGTGTTTCGTTGGTTACCGTTATGATTGGTCTGGTTTGGACACGCGAGTTTAGTAGTCCCGTCAAATAGGCGCGATCCGCGACAGTTAAAACGGGTGTATTATAATTACGATACTAGGGAGCCTGTAAAGCCACTTAGGAGTATGAATGTGTGACGTCGCAGAGAGGAAACTACCCAAGGGATCCCTTGGAACGCCGATATCAAGGAATCCACACATCTCCAGTAAGTGCTTGATATTACATTAGCTTAGAATAAGAACAGGGTGAAACGCCCTGAAGGTTTGATGCTCTTGCCAGTGACATAGTTAGCGATTGAATGCCTATACCATGGGCCCTATAGACATGCAAATTTCACATGGTGCACGGCACCATTTTGCATTGGCAAAAGGATTGAACATATCATTATTCAAGGTTTAGCAACGCACACACCTAGACTAACTGTCAATTATTGCCCTTGGCCTTAATCGCGTGATTTCTTCGCGTATTTCTTATTTCATGTTAATAGGTTTGAAAATTACAAACTTCCATGCATGTCGAGGACAGTTTTTTACAATTTTACAAGCATCAGTTGCAATTATTCGAGTTTGTAGCCTCTCAGCATTTTAGGGTTTGCGTTGATCAGTTCATAGGGATCAGTCAGTCAGACATACGGCAAGTAATTTTTATGCATGGTTTTCTCTGTGCTATTCTTTAATTTACATCGTTTGAGATAGTAATAAACAATCCCAAAATCCCAGCGAATAATCCACAGAAAGACATTGCTGTTTGTGTCAAGGGGTAAGTTAATCCCTTCGTTGTAATGAAGCCCTCACGCTGTGAGCACAGCCGGTTTGAGCCACTCCGACCCACGAACATCCCTCTTACATCAATATTACTGGATTGTATTTAAAATTTCATTACTAGTTACTCTGAATGAACATACAAGTATATATGAGAGCAAATTCACATAAAATGGGACTTGACACTCACTTCTAGAAGACTGACTTGCGACGAAACAACTTCTTGCATTATATTTTATACCACACACATATTATAATGTAAACATTTTTCGCAGAGTATACTCGTAGTAAGTTTAGAATTTATAAAAAGGAAAAGAAATAATGAAACTACTATTTAGAATTCATGAGTTGACTAATTTGCTGAGCATTAGACACTCTTTTGTGTTCATTGATCAGCGTGTCGTTCAATTTTTTAACCGACTTTCAAAAGGAGGAAGTTCTCAATTTCATTATAGGTTCCTGTGACTTTAGAGTAAATTGCATTTTACTATAACTAGTAGTAGTACATAACTAGTATGATGTAACACTTTTTATACTATGGACTAATTTGTGTGATGATAATTATAAGAAAAAACAGATTTTTTTCCATTGTGAATTCAAGAAGTAGAAAGATAGCTTATATATACTAATGATAACTACCCATATGTTGTATTAAGTTTAAACTAACAGCGTATAATGATTTTACTCCTTTTTGACTAAAGAATTAAGTATATTTAACTATGTAGAATTAAGTCGCAAATCACGTGGCTATTTATGCATAGGCCTTTTGAATAAAATGACCTTACTAAAGTGAAAGTTGAGAGCTTAAACGGTGGGAATTACATATTCCGGAGAAACGTAAATATTTCCGCCTTCTGAATGGTTTGAGTCTTCACTCACATGATGAAAAACAATGACATCATTTCTTTACATCGGTTTTCTGTGAGAGTATGTTATTATTTCTATAGAACCGCCCCATATGTGTCTATCGAAGCATGGTTCTCACACGTAAAATAGCTACGCCCACTTTGTTCTGGCATTAACCGTACCTACATGTATTATGCTTATATTTATTTATAGATCCATCAAACCTTGGTCAGAAAATAATAACTCATTTGTTTAGTACAAACATTATTTCTAACCACAGAGCTGAATTAACCAATGAATCAGAACACACGACTGGAAATAAACACTACCCACGTCGAGACCAGTTTAACCGCGGATGTGTGTAGGGGTGCACAAACAACTGTTTGCCCTAGAGTAAGATCACCTGGAAACTGTATTCTACCTACACATACATTCCGTCTGCTCAATCTGCAGATTCATACATGTTGAATACTGGGCGTCTTGGGTAGCCAATTGAAACGCAGACAATTCCAAATATTCAGTTGTATATTGTTTTAAAGAGTACAGTAGTAAATTAGTAGTAAAAATAGTAGATTAAAGTTAGACTATAGCTTATAATGTAACGTGTGTGCTTGTACACACGTCATAGCAATGTATCGACGAGTGGCGGTGCGCTGCGGTGACGGCGGGCCGGTCGTACAATCGGAGAGAAACCGGTTCAAACCGCTTCTCTGGCTTTGTCCCTTTATACACGGCGTGAACATCCTGGGGGCCCTTGAAGACGGAAGTATTCAATTGTAGGTAGGATCTGTAGGTTCCGTAGACTCGTCCAATAAGGGGCAGAGGTACTTCACACCTCGTCTGTAGGTGCCAGTAGTGGTAGTGACGTCGGCGACACGCGAAACCCCGTCTGGTCCAGGGAAGAGCCCCGAAACACGACCGAGGCGCCAATGTAACGGAGGAGCGTTGTCTTCCTTAAGCAGCACCAATTCACCCAGTCGAATAGGTCGGTCGAGCATGCGCCACTTAGTGCGCTGTTGAAGCTCGGCAATGTACTCCAGTTGCCAGCGCTTCCAAAAATGATGACGTAGGGCTTCGAGTCGTTGGTAGCGGTCCAGTCTGGCTTCGCTGAGACCCTCCATAGAAGGCGATGGCAGAGCAGTCAGGGCCCGGCCGATGAGGAAGTGACCTGGGGTTAACGGTTGGAAGTCGTTTGGGGATGAAGAAATAGGACATAAGGGGCGACTGTTAAGGATGGCTTCTATTTGATTGAACAGGGTTGCCAATTCCTCGTAAGTTAGGTGACAGTTGCCTAAAATTCGTTTTAAATGATACTTCGCGGACTTAACCCCTGACTCGAATAACCCTCCAAAATGGGGAGCATAGGCTGGCTGAAATTTAAATTTAATTCCCTCATTAGACGCGAAGGAGGTAATAGAATTAGAATTTGCCTTTAAAAAATCACTAATCTCTCGGGCGGCTGCTACAAAATTTCGACCGTTATCGCAGAGGATCTCACGTGGCTTGCCGCGTCTAGATATGAACCGACGTAAAGATAAAATAAAAGCATCCTTCGATAGTTGACTTACGGCCTCTAAATGAATAGACTTAAATCTAGTACAAACAAAAATAGCTAAATAACATTTGGTAATTTTGCAACCCCTTCCCTTCCTATCGGTAATCAAAAACGGTCCAGCAAAATCGACACCAACACTAACAAACGGAAAGTCGAGAGTAACGCGCTCAGAAGGCAGCGCTCCCATGAGAGGAGTGAGGGGTCTAGGAGCGGCGCGTCGACACGTCACACACTGCCGAGAGACAGTACGCGCGAGGTCGCGCCCGCCGACAGTCCACACGTACTCCCGCGTGGAACTGAGAAGGAGCTGGGGACCAGCGTGAAACAGACGTAAATGCTCCTGCTGAAAGAGTAGTCTCGTAAGTCTATGTTTGGCGTGTAAAAGCATAGGATGGCGCTTTTCAAAAGAATAAAAAGATGAGTTGAGGCGGCCACCTACACGCAAAATGCCTTCATTATCATAAAAGGGATTTAATGAGATAAGGGGATTCTTAGAACTTAAAGGTTGCTTATTTAAAAGACTTTTTAATTCAATAGGAAAGCTATTAGATTGCGACATTTTAATTAATTGTTTTAAAGACGATTCTAGCTCTTCAGGCTGCAAAACCCCCACAAGCTTGTTATTTGTGTTACGGCAGTTATGCAGAAACCTAAGTACGTAAGCAAAGAAACGTTGAATAGTTTTGAGTTTAGAATATTTGTCGAAATCAATTAATGTATAATTTGTCTGAGTCTCATTCGTTAACATAACAGTTGTTTTCAATTCAGGAATATCATTTGAATTTAATTTATTAGCATTTAGTTGTGGCCAGTTACATTCAAGCTCATATAAAAAGGATGGTCCGTTCCACCACATATTTAATGTATCTAAGCTATGCGCGTCGACACCGCGAGATGCATAATCCGCAGGGTTGCAGGCTGTAGGCACGTGACGCCACACGGAGCCCTCAGTTAACTCTAAAATAGTGGCTACTCTGTTCGAAACAAACGTTTTTAATTTGTTATGGTTGGTTTGTAACCACGCTAGCACAATCGAAGAGTCCGTCCAATATAAAATGCGATTTATTCGTAAGCGCAAAGTGCGCACAACGGCTGTCGTTAACTGAGCGCCGAGCACTGCGGCGCAAAGCTCTAATCGAGGTATGCTGGTAGGTGCGACCGGACTCACGCGCGCCTTGCCGCACAGGAGCCGGACAGAGACGTCGCCGCGATGATTCATAGATTTTAGATAAACACAGGCCGCATATGCGTTCTTACTACTGTCACAGAAACAATGCATTTCTATATAGTTAGGAGAATCACATAGCACGTGGCGAGGCACTTGGAGTGATTGTAAATAAAACAATCCGTTAACAAATTGCCTCCAAGATGCTTCAATAAAATCTGGCACGGGCTCGTCCCAATCAAGTTTAGCCAGCCATAATTTTTGCATTAAAATTTTAGGCACTATAGTTAAACAGGATAAAATACCCAAGGGATCGAATATTTTGCATGAATCCGATAAAATTGACCTTTTGGTAGGGGAAAAGTTTTTTGTGTTGTATTGAGTAGGGAAATGTATGACGTCAGCAGCAGACTCCCAGCCCACTCCCAGAGTATGAGAGTAAGAACTTAGTATGAGACTGCCCTGAGAATTGAAACCTTCACAGGAGTTTAAAATTAAATTTGAATTTGAACGAAATTTGCGAAGAGGAAAACAACCGGCTGCTAAAGCCCGCTCAATTGAAGTTTTAATTTGTAATAATTCATCCTCCGAGTCCGCACCTGTCAGTAAATCGTCGACTAGAAAATCGTTTTGAATGATAGTTTTAATGTAAGTATCTTCACAGTCTTCTCCCAGTTGCCACAAACAACGTGTACTTAAAAAACTGGCGCTAGAATATCCATACGTGACTGTGTTGAGTCTTAGTGTTTTTAACGGTTCTTTATCAACATTTCGCCATAGTATTAATTGTAAATCGCGATCACAGTTTTGAACTAAAATTTGTCTATACATTTTTTCAACGTCACCCGTCAACGCATATTTATATGTTCGGAATCGAAGTAGGATATTAAAAAGTGAGTCTTGTATACAGGGTCCAACCATCTGTAGATCGTTGATCGAGTACCCAGATGTTGTGGCGGCACTGCCGTTAAATACAACTCGAGTTTTAGTTGACTCGCTAGATGGTTTGAGTACAGGGTGATGTGGTACAAAAAACGAAGTAATAGGTAACCTAATTCTAGACTCAGATAGATGGCCTAGGTCAGCATATTCCGAAATAAATTGTTGATAGGATGATTTAAGATCTGGATTATTTTTAAATCGCCTTTCTAATCCGAGAAATCGTTTTTTAGCTAGTCGATACGAATCACCTAGGCAATCGGGCTCAGTAAATAATGGAAGTCGCACACAAAACCGACCGTCTTTATTGCGGTATGTGTGTTCGACAAAGTGTTGTTCACATGCGGATTCGACATCAGTGGAAGGAGTAGGCTGAGGGATCTGCTCGAGCTGCCAGAATTTCGCTAATTGTTTATCCAAACTATCGCTTGTAGAAATATAATTGCAATGAGTTGAGGATTGCTTTAACGAATTTCTATTATACATAGGGCCTGCCAATATCCAACCTAGCTTCGACTTGCGCATGATAGGTAAACACTTGCCTAACGTAATTTGCTCGGACCCAATTAAATACCAAAATAGATCGGCACCGATTAGAACATCGATAGGTGCTGGTTTATTAAAATAAGGATCTGCGAGTCTTATGTTAGAAGGTAGTTTAAAATGAGAAATATTAAAATGTTTTTGTGGTATATTGCTAGAAATAGTGGGTAAAACTAAACAAGATGTATTTAAATTAAGTGTTTGATTATATTTAGACCTTATTACTATATTACAGCGCTCGGGCACAGGCGACATAGTAATGTTACCTACACCTACTACGCTTGTATTATTAAGCTGAGAAGTCAACTTTAGCTGTTGTTTCAAGCTAGAAGTGATTATAGAAGTTTGACTTCCGCTATCTAAAAGACATCTAACGGTTCGATAAGCGTTAGTTATAGGGTTATAAACATCAATGAGTGCCGTCGACAGTAGAACCTGATTGTTGTGAGCTGTCGCCACACCAGCCGTGACCTGAGGGTCGGATAGTGCTGGCGAGCCGTTGGGAGTATTGTCAGCCTGAGAGAGTTCCCTATGTAGCAAAGTGTTATGTCGCTTTCTGCATTTAGAGCAGGGGCCCAACCTACAACGGTACGAAGAGTGACCCTTGCGTAAACAATTGAGACAAAGATTTAATTTTACCGCCTCCTTGATTCTATCTTCAGTGGATTTGAACAGGAAAGATGAGCAGTCGTAGATGCGGTGCTCGCCGTGGCAGAAGACACAAGAAGCAGAAGCCACAGAGGAAGCATCAGAAGGGACTGAAATTTGCAAAGATTTTACTGGTAATTTATGTGAATTAAATGAGTCTCGTTTCGGCTGAGAAATTACTCGCTCAGACTTGTTTCGCTGGACCGACTCCAGAATGTCGGCGCGACACTTTAAAAATTTGTTAAAATCAGCAAGTGTGGGCATGTCATCATGCGAGTTTCTATGTTCCTCCCACTTAAAATTAGTGCTACTGTCGAGCTTTGTTGAGACCATGTGAATAATTAAAGTGTCCCACTTATCAGTGGGTTGACCCAGTGTATTTAGAGCTCGTAAGTTCTTAGATACATGGTCTACCAAGTATCTCAATCCCTTAGTTGATTCACGACCTATCGGTTGAATATTAAATAGAGAATTGAGGTGATTGTTAATTAATTGCTTTTTGTTGTCATATCTATCGCAAAGAAGATGCCAAGCCTCTGCATAATTAGACTCTGTGACCTCTAAATTGCTAATGACTTGAGATGCTTCTCCCTCTAAATAAGAATTCAAATAGTGAAACTTATGTATAGATTTTATATTATTATTGTCGTGAATCAGCGAGTTGAAGGTATCTCTAAACTCAAGCCACTTAGAGTAAGTGCCATCGAAATTTGCGACTTTAATTAAAGGCAATCTAAAATTAACCTCAGCACTAGCACCGTGGTGACTGCACTGGGATCGCGCGATATCGGTACCAGGTTTGGCGTTCGACGCATTCAACATTTTTTGTACACTCGCTATTAATGTAAAAAAATCATTTTCTATCTCCTCCCGCGCGTCTATTTCAACTTGCATTGAGGTTGGAGACGAAATTTCAATTTGTGTTTGTAGTTCGTCGAACTTATCAAAAAGTAAACGGAACCGTTCAAACCTCAACGCCAATTCTGTCTTTTCTTCAGACGAAATACTCTCGGATTTATTAAATCTATCGAGATAGTTTCTAAATTTAGTAATCTGACCTTTAATTGAGCTTCTAGTGGCTATAAGCGCAGATAAAGAGGGTAGAAGTGTTGGGTCAGGCATTGTTATACAAATGAAAAAATAAAATAAATGAGTATAGCAATTAAAATAACACAAATGAGTTAGTAAAAAGATGTATAAATAACGAGTTAAACAGCGAATGACACAGCTAGCTACAGTTAACGGCTGCAGGCACCTACCTACCTACAACGCACGGCACTTCTAAATAAAATAATAGATTCGCCGCCGCGCCGTTATTTAAAATATGATAATTCAGCCTTAAAGATAGAATAAAAATTATCATACAACGCGATTGATTAGAAATTAAGGACGGAAAGGCATAGAAATTGGCAAAGCATACAATCAAATAGAAGTGGGTATAATAGGACGTAAGAATAAGGATAAATAGGTGCACTTCCCTGGCTAAACCTTGGCTGCGGTGCTGTGGGCTGACCGGCTGGCTTGAAGCAAGGGTTGGCTGGAAGCTGTTGTAGATCCTTTTCTCCTTGTATTTCGACTCACGTCATCACGTCGGGGGTCACCATATGTTGAATACTGGGCGTCTTGGGTAGCCAATTGAAACGCAGACAATTCCAAATATTCAGTTGTATATTGTTTTAAAGAGTACAGTAGTAAATTAGTAGTAAAAATAGTAGATTAAAGTTAGACTATAGCTTATAATGTAACGTGTGTGCTTGTACACACGTCATAGCAATGTATCGACGAGTGGCGGTGCGCTGCGGTGACGGCGGGCCGGTCGTACAATCGGAGAGAAACCGGTTCAAACCGCTTCTCTGGCTTTGTCCCTTTATACACGGCGTGAACAATACATAAGTATGTAGATAATACTCCAGCCTACAGAGTCCACTTATTTTCAGAAAATGGTTCGATCAATTGAACTGATGTGTGTTGTTCAGTTGTTTTTATCAGCACTGAGAAATATAATAACTTTTATTTTTAATAATAATTTAATTTATAGTACAACTAGCGGACCCGACAGACGTTGTCCTGTCTACACGTCTTTAATTTGAAAATTTCAAAAAATAATTTAAAAAACATTGTCCAGCGGACAAAATTGTGAATCTAAACCATTCCCAGATCCCCTTGAACACACACAAAAAATTTCATCAAAATCGGTCCAGTCGTTTGAGAGAAGTTCAGTGACATACACACTCACAGAAGAATTATATATATAAAGATTACCTCCTCTGAGCTATTTAAGCGCTTATTAGTTAAATTACATGAAAGAATTATAGCCAAGAATATTAGGTTATAGACAACAATTAGACATACGAGTAAATTATCTGATCATTTTTGTTGTCACAAGAAGAGAACAGAAAGGACAAGTTTTTTGGCCATGCTACAAAATAAAACGCAAAGGAGATGTCTAATTTTTGCCCCAGAATAATCCGACATCATGTTTTAGTTTTTGGAATAATAAAATAAATGATGTATTTTGAGTAACTTTATAAAGTCCGTATCAAATTCGGAAAAAACTCAAAAATCAAAAAGATTTTAAGCGATACTTGAATCTTGAATTTACTTTGTAAGAATTTTACTTGCCATGATAAAAATATGACGCAAAGTGGGGTAAAATATTGAATGATTTTTTTATTCATGTGCGCTTCTTATTAAAATCAAAGGTTATTGTACTATCACTGAATTCATGTTATAATTATTTTTAAAATATTCGTCATTCGAAATCAGTAACTAATAATTCATTATTCAAAAATAAAGAAAGAGCATTTATAAAAATCGAACTATGATTTGAACATTGGCAACATTCAATAAACTTCTCAATCACACTTCAAAGGGCTAGAACCCAGAGCCGCAGAAAGAGTATTCTAATAACATGCAGTTATATGCATCAAAATAATTTTCTTTCTTTTATTTTCATTCTATAAAACTAACCTTGTAACCAACAATGGACAGATGACATATTTGTTTTTGGAGATCTAAAACGTTGGAGAATGGCACAATTTACTTATCATGGACTTTCCACACGAGTGGAGCCATGGAAATAAGCCAGTAGTATATATTTTGACATGAGAACACATAAAAAATCTTTTTATTAGACCTGACAGAATAACTTTAAAATATATTGGGAAAAAATGATGTTGTCGGAGTGATATAATTTTTTTTTAAACCTTCATAACTTTTTTCAGTATCTGCTTCGCTTCGTGAACTTTTTAAATTCGTTTTTAGAAGATCTCAGCTATCAAATACCACTTATTTGATCTCCGTATAGTCTGGGGTAGAAGCCCATACATTTTTTGGAATCTCCTTTATTCTTATTTGTTTATTTAATCAAACTTTATGCACTTTGTACATCGTTGGACTTAATGCCCGAGGTATTCTCATCCAGGAACAAAAGGATGGTGTAGATATCTAGTAAAGTAGGTGGTGCAATTTAATGTAATCAAACTGTAAATATTTCTTCGTTATAAGTTTTTGTTGTTGACTGATGGCTATTGGCTAGTTACGATTGTTACGAATAAACTATTCCAAAAACGGCCAAAACTTTATCAGTTAGTTAGAAAACAATTTCTGGTATCATTATTAAATTGAAGCTAGATAAACTGGGAGCTGTTCCATAATGCATACAGCTCGGCTCCCGGCATGCATAATGCATGGGCGCCCCGCCGCGTGCGCCAATATAGCGCACCCCGCGCCCTCGCTCGGGGTTAACTTGTCAACCTCGATGGGGTGGTACAGGTCAAGTAATCACTGTTTAATAATAACGAACATACGTTGTTTATTTTTTTCTACTAAATGGGGAAACAAGCTCTTAAATTTAAGGATATAAAGTTTCAATTTTTGTAGTAAAAACCATTAATATTGTGTCGCTCTGATGCGTATGATATTGTGTTTTGTGTATGGGTAGAATTTATCTATAACATGACTGACTGACTGACTAACTCTTAGAGGCAGAAGCCACAGTCTAAACGGGTGGGGCTACAAACTTGATATTTTGGTAGGTAATGCTATTATATTCTAAGCACTTATTTAGGAAGGACTATTGGATTTTTCGCCCCTTAGGAGGTAAAATAAGTGATATACGGGTACATACAAGTTGCTCAAAATTACAAATCACAAGAAAATTAAGTCGCGAACAATATCTAGCTTTATTTAACAAGTTAAACCTATTTAATTATTAACACGCTTACATTAGCTTATTATATGTACCTATATTTCTAACCACCATTTGTACATCATTAATGTGTTGTACATAGTCCGGGGGCCCCATGAACAAAGTTTACAAGTTATTACTATCAAGCTAATTTTCGTGAAGAGCTTCGTTTCGATGAGACGCCCAACAATTACCTGTGCGAAAATTCTCAATTGTGGTAGCTAAGAGAGGTAGCAGGGTTAAAATATTTTGATTTGATGATTCTCAAAAAATTATTAATAACTGGGTTTTTTTTGTTAAATCTTAAGATAAATTACCTAAATTATTTGAAAAAATATTTGTTCTACAAAATGTATGGTTTGATCAAAGAGTATTGTCCTTCCAACATGTATCGATAACGATATGGCATATTGATGGCAAATAATAATTGGTTTAATGGTCTCCAAAGTCCATCTTTTGAAGAATTATCTTCTGACATACACCCTATTGATACTATTGTGATTTAATGGTTGATAAATTTTAATAAGTTCAAAAAGAAATATTTATTGCTAGTGGTAAACTCAAACTCAAACTCAAAAATATTTTATTCATATAGGCACTTATTTTACAGGCACTTATGAATAGTCAATATTTAATATTAAAAAATCGAGTGATTCTAGTCGCCAGTTCCAAGTGCAGCCTACCCTTCATGGAGAAGAATCTGGCAAGAAACTCCATTGTTGCTCCTTTTAAAAAATAATAATACGTTTTACAATATTTTTTTCACTAAGAGACTTGAATGAGAACGAAGTCGACCAAAGAAAACAAAATAAAAGGTTTGGAGTCATTGCTGCACAGCCATGAGCTTACCAATCATGCGCCGTTCTTACTGATAGCTGTAAGATTCTTATATTGTTATATTGTGACATTGTATTGTTATATTGTGAGGACCACTTATGGAAAATAAAATCCAAATAGCACTTTCACTCACAGTCAAATTTAAAAAGATGTAATATGTCCAAATATAAAATAATCAATAAATGTCACAAATGTAAAATAGAGTAAGACGCATGGATCAGCCATCGACCTATTCAACCATAGTTGAGCTGCGTACTCAGGCCGCACGGCAAATCCTCAGGTCAATATCAAAGAAATTAATAATTAATAATAATCATAGTCGACAAGGTGCTCATACAATAACAAGTGCGTATTTAATAAATTGGGAAACATTGTTAGATAAGTACCAAGGTACCATCATGTATTCATTTACATTATCCAAGTATGTGTATGTTTTCATTTATAAGTTGCAACTAAAACAACTTGTATTTAAGAAAAAAAAAGAAAGATGAAAATTAAGTAGAATTGATACAAGAAAGAGATAAAATAAAGGAAAATTTAAACAAGAACAAACTAATTAAGAGAAAAAGGAAATTATTAAAGAAAATTATACAGAAAATAGTTACAAACAAATCTTAACTTAATTAAATGTCGGAATTAGATGTCGCTAGGTTAAAGTATACAAACAATTCATACCGGAGTACCAACATGTCAAAATTTATACATTATTCAAAAAAAAAAAAAAATCTCAATTTCAAGACGAAGTTAGTGTGTATATAATAACATTAATAACACCTTAAACCCATGACTCTTTGTCGTTCAGATAATCGCCAATCGTATAGTAGGCTTTTCTAATAAGGTGATTTTTTACAGTACGCTTGAATTTATCTATAGGAAGGTCAATTACATATGTAGGAATTTTATTATAAAGACGTATACCAAGACCTTCGAACGAGTTGTGTACCTTATGTAAACGATGATAGGTACCAACGAGTTTAGACTTATTTCTTGTATTAATATTGTGTACATCACTGTTTTTCTTATAGTCATTAATGTTTTGCCTAACAAACATAACATTTGCAAATATGTACTGTGATGCAACAGTTAAAATACCTATATCTTTAAACAACTCTCGAAGAGAGACTCTAGCACCTAAATTGTATATTGAGCGGATGGCTCGTTTTTGTAGAATAAAAATCGTTTCAATATCAGCCGCCTTGCCCCAGAGTAGTATACCATAGGACATGACGCTGTGAAAGTAGCTAAAATAAACTAGCCTAGCTGTGTCCGTATCAGTGAGCTGACGTATCTTCCATACTGCATAAGCTGCCGAACTAAGTCTACCTGCAAGGCTATCTATCTGGGCTCCCCACTGTAGTTTGCTGTCTAATGTAATTCCCAAGAAAAGGTATTCAAGATACCTCACTTACCTACGCCATAATAACTTTACTTTAACCGATATATGTCAGTAAAATATTTACAACTATTGACATAATATATTATAGTACCACCGCAGTTTTTACGATAAAATGACATAGGTATCTTTTACAACATTATTTTGTACTTTTACTTCCACTAGGCAGGTAGGTAGGTAGGTAGGTAGGTAGGTACAAAAGCGTGTTTATCAGTTTTTTAAACCATAATTTATTAAACATCGCATTAATTCAAACCCATGCCAAGATTTTTTAACAACAAAAATTAAATAATACAAAATATTAATCCTAATAACCCACCCCACAACGTTACTAAATCCCTTTTAAATCACCGCTTAAAGTATTTAATTGTTCTCAGGAATTGGGGTCCCAGATATCACGGTGGTATATCGATAAGTGTCACGTATTAATTGGCGGGAATACCGATAATTATATAACAAGGTACCCAAGCCATATAGTAACAATTATACGTATAATTTTATTAACACTGGTCTGCGCTTGAGAGCGCGATGAATAATAGCGGCTAGGCTAAAGGCGGATGTGGCCAATGAGTGTTTCTTAGAAATGAGTGGCTTGCTGCAAGTAATAAGAGAGAGCGACTTGATTCACTCGTGATTGTTTGATTTACAAACTTTTAGATACGTGTCTTCGATACATAAAGATACTTGAAAATAACTCTTATTTATTTGTCAGTATGAATTTTATTTATGAAAATTTGCTATACTCTGCCAAGCTTCGCTGTGGCATACGCGATACGAATATAAACAATCTTTGAAACGCTTTTTACCTATCTAACGTGTTCAAATTTCAGACCAATCGGTACAAAGAAATTGATATTTCTCTAATATAACCTCTTACGAATTCAGATTACAAGAAAAAAGTTAAGTACAAGTTTTCTTAAATATAAGTCCTTTCAAAAAGTACCTATTTTTGTTCTAGCTTCTTATACGAGTAGCGAAGGAAGGAAAAAAGAGGAAACATTCTCTTCTTCCTAGGAAAAAATTGAGAGGTAAATGGACTCCAAACAGTTAATAATAAATTCCGGGTGGTCTTTTACAGAGCTATCGATGCTTACTGACTGCTCGCGATTGTATAATACCTAAGTATTACTAAATTTTCAGATCCCTAAAAAAGTCACAATGAAGTTAGTCATTGCCGCATCCGAATTCCATCCAAAAAATAAATCAATATGGCACTATTTTAATTTGGAAATGTCGAAACATTGAGGGCGCGTTCCCACTATGTCATAACGATTAATTTATCATTGGACAACTGTCGTCTCTAGCTGTTCCCATTATAACGATTGTTTGTCGTCAATTTTTTTATCGTTTAGCGACTATCGTATCTAGCTGTTCCCATTGGATCGCGACGACATTTTATCGTTTCACGGCAGTCGCTTTGTCGTTTACAAATTATTAGCAAGCTACAAATCTACAGTCGCCAAGGGAAAACACGTGTAAACGACGAGACGATATTTTTATCGTGGCTACGATAGATTTGCCGTCAGAATTTAGTCGTAACGATTTTTTATCGTTTTACGACTGTCCTAGCCGTTCCAACTGTCATGACAATCTGTCTTCACTGCAAAAAATTTCGTAGACGATAGTAAGTCGTGTCGTTCTATATGTGAACACCTCCATTTAAACATATAAGCCACGACACTTAAAACTATACGATTATCTGTCGTCACGACATAGTGGGAACGCGCCCTGACTCAATATAAGCTTTTGAATTGAGAGACCAATTGGTACATACATAAATGTTGTAATCGAAGCGATGTAATGTTATTCACTTTCACATATTTGCTAAGAGTTAGTGATGAGTTTCACTTTAAATATGTGCGTTAATTTCATAATTAGAGGAGAGAAACCACATCCAACTTCGTCTCTTTAATAGGATTTTCGGAAAATGGACTACGTTATAAGAAATGAAATAAATGTTCTGCGGATATACAGAGATAGAACCTTACCCTTAGGCATAAGTATTTTTTTTTTCTCTAAAAAAAGACAACTGTCGCATCACATATTATATCCTGTGTCGCAGGAGACTGTACAAACATACATGAAATGGCCACAAAGAACACCCAGACTCAGCGCAAACCGCGCAGTCATTGATTCACCTTTAGTGGGTACAAATATTTTATTTAAAAAGTTTTATTGGAACCACTAAAGAAATGGCAAACATACGCACAAACAAAGCAAAATTTTGTGGCTTTTAGTGATTATTTTTCAAAGTTAAAAACTCGATATTCTCCAGCCTAAAAAATCCTATAGCCGCTTCCTTGCGTATACGCATGAAAAACCGTTTGAACATAACCCTGAGTATCTTATCACTTGCGCAGATACGGCGGTGGCGCAGAGGGCGTAGCCGTCGCAGGCGGAGTCTGTTACGCTCCTCCCTGACAAGTGCACTCCCCCGCACTCCTCACACCTCAGTCCTCCTGCCTCTCTTGCCCAGGGACGTTGGCTCACCGTCAGACATCAGGGCCCGCACGTCACAAGGAGAGGCACCTTTTACGTAATACATTCTACCTTCTTCTTTTAATTAATTAATTAATGTGACTGATTAAGTTGTATTATGTTCAATTTTATAGAAGTGCTAGACAAGCATGTAGCCCTTTCGAAATAACCTGACTTTAAATAACATAGTGAAATATAAATACAAACAAGTATCAACAACTGGTTCTGATTCCAGTAGAAATCTGTTGTAGGTACTTAATTTCTTGTGAACTAATTTAATCAAGTAATTATTCAAACTACCATAGTTATTTATACTTGATATATTGTTGGCGACGGAATATTTACCCATGTTTATTTGTAATCTAATAAACTTTCTCAAACACGTTTAATAAGGCTACCAAATGGTAAGTACAGAAAATACATAATCAAGATTGCAATCTAGGGCTAGTTTATATTGGGCTACCTACATATTGGGCTCTAAAAATAAAATAATAAATTATAGGCCAATGACTGGTAAGAAAAATAATAGTAGGTATAGAACCAAAGAAAGAGCATTAAGCACAAATGGTCTTAATAATCTTAATAATAATGCTTTTAATTTGAATTGTTTGAAGTTGATTCAAATGGTAGTTATCACATAAATACCTATTCGTCTTCTGTGGGAATTATAAGGACGACCTCAATCTTAGCACATAGGTTCACTAATTCCGTATCATTCCACAACTGCACTAGTACTAGCTGTGCCCGCGACTACATCCGCCTGGAATAGTGACTTTGGTTGGGTAGCATTTATATTATCTTTCACCCTAACCCCCCCCCCCTTTAACCCTTTTTTCGCATTTGAAAATTAGCCTATGCCCTTTCTCAGGCTCTACACTATCTGTGTACCAAATTTCATTTTAATCGGTTCAGTAGTTTTGACGTGAAAGCGCGACATACAACAGAGTTAGTAAGGTAAGGATTCCGAATCATAATATAAAATACTAAACTATATGAATTTTAGTAGCATATTGCAAAATCAGCTGTAAATACAATTAATAAATTATGCATATACCCATGTATGTGTGTGGTATGTTGTAAAGTGATTGTCCCATTACATAACTAGGTGGTATCCGCGAGGCTCTCGAACTGGTACACCTATCGGCGAGTTCTCACGGGCCGCATTCTTCGCGGATGATTCAGACACCTCCGGGTGGACGGCAGCCGCGGGCCACTGCCGCGGGAATGTGAAAGCCGAGGAATGCGGTCTGGAGTACGCCACGACAGGTGATAACCAACTATTTTAAATTCTAAAATTGAGGCAGAAACGAACTTCTTTTTAACCGCCTTCAATAAAGGAGGAGGTTATCAATTCGACTGTATTTTTATAATGTTTGTTACCTCTTATCTTTCCACTGGGTGCACCGATTTTGATGCTTCTATATTTATATGCAAGCTGGTGCTTCCTGTGTTTCAATTTTCCAGTTCTTGAAGTCGTTTTTTTGTTGAAATTTGTAATTTAAAAAGTTATTTTTTTCTCTCATATTATTCAATTTTCAATCACATACGTCTTTTTTTTACCAAGAGTAACTTGTGAAGTTTCTTGCAATTAGAGTCATTGATAAAATAAAACATTTACTTGAAATAAAAGATTTTATTTGTTCCTGAGGAAGTTTTTAGTCCCACTCACGTAAAGGCGGCAAGTTTACTGTGCTTATGTACTAGTAGCCGGAGAACCACGTGTACCATAGAAACGTAAGTCCTGGTACCGACGGACCCGGGCCATCTACGGCTCAGTTTAATACTTTTAACATAGACTGTCGTGTTTTAATGCTAAGTAGAATTAAATATCGATGGAGGATGCCAAAAACATTAATTGCCACATAAACCACAAATATTCAACCGCAATGACCTTTAGACGTGACAATTAATAGCCTTTACAAAAATAAAAATGTTACACACAAATACAAGAAGAATAAAATTTTAACAAAATAAAAACCGACTTCAAGGTTCGACTCGATTTCTCTTGGATGCCATCATCAGATCTTAGTGTCCTTATCATGGTACCACCGTTGGGATATCTGCTTTCCATTAAAAGAAGAATCATCAAAATCGGTTCATAAACGACGAAGTTATCCCCGAACACACATAAAAAAAAATATATATACGGTCGAATTGAGAAACCTCCTCCTTTTTTTGAAGTCGGTTAAAAATAACATACCTACTTGTTTTGAACCAATGTATTTTGACCATTGCGGGTGCTTATGATATTTGTTAGACGTACCTATTCTCGAATCATAATACCATAACAGAGATATACTAAGCCTTTGATCGAAGTACTAAGCTATATTTTTTTTATGGAATAGGCGGGCAAACGAGCAGACGTATCGCCTGATGGTAAGCGATCACCGCCGCCCATGGACACCTGCAACACCAGAAGCGTCACAAGTGCGTTGCCAGCCTTTTGGGGATGGGGGGGAGGTAGGGGATTGGGGTATGGGCCTCCGGTATCCTCACTCACTCGGTGAAACACAGCGCAAGCACTATTTCACACCGGTTTTCTGTGAGGCCGTGGTATCACTCCGGTCGAGCCGGCCCATTCATGCCGAAGCGTGGCTCTCCCACGGTAAACTATATTCTTTCTTATATTTACCTTGGCCCTTAAAAGTTTCTTAACAGGAATACAAAATAGACATTTGCCTTCCGTCTCACTTGATAAAGATGAACAGTATCGTAAGATTATTAGGTAGTACTAGTTAATTGTATACATACGTTAAAGTAAGATGTTACTAAGTACTGGTTAATCTTAATTGTATACATTCCACTCTTTAAAGTTCTATGCTAAATTATTTTGAGAAATTTACGCTTGTGAATAATTCAAGACTAAAGTACTCAAGCCAAACAAGAGCTTCCAAATACATCTATCTAAACGTTTTAACAACCTGAAAATCAAATCGTTGAGTAGCTAACCCCTTATGAATTAAGATCGCTTTGCGCTATGAGAAAGTGCTAGGTGCTGTCAGAACATTTCCAGATTTCTATTTGATATATCGGAGCAACCCTTAAAGAAAATGAAAACACTTCAATTGAAAGAGACAGAGTTCACAGAGTATCTGAGCATGTCAATATATCCTAAGACTATTTTAATACACATAAAGAGTGCCATGTTCCATTCTAAAGACGTGAAATACCCCACCGCAACATTACGCGACCACAATACATTCGTAGTCGTATGACGTCACCGGCGCGTGCGCACTTCCTCGGTGGTATGTGTGGCGAATATTGTGACATATTTGTGTGTACTGGATTTTACCGATTTAATTAGACTTCAGATAAAGATAGAAGATAGTATATACTTACGTAAAGCTTATTTTGCACTTATATCATCTTGCTTTACTTATTGAAGTCTTGTTCATGTCTTTATACCCGGTTACTATAAGCTACAGTCATTTTATTTATTTCTTTCTATAATCCTAGCAAGTAAATATCCTACAAATACTAAGTCTTTTATATGGCTAAACTCTGGAATGATATTGTTTCACAATCATCATCATCCTATTGCCGTCCGATCAATGAAGGCTTCTAAAGCAGTCACATTTAAAAAAAATAGATAAACAGCAAACGTCTACTAATATATTTTTGGAATTTTTCTAAATACACTTTTCTTTTGCCACAGTACTGATGCTGCTTCGTAGCGTTATGTTCAACACATCCACATTTTCCAGCTAGTTTCCCTCCAACTCAACTAATTATGGTAGCAAAAAACTTAAATGACAGAGCTCGTTCTAGCATAATTTTCTTAATTAAAAACAATCATGTACACCTACTTAATACTATAGCTACCTAATAGTACTAATTTAGAACCAGATACAGAGAATTAAGTCTATAAAAATCCATCTCTGTACTGTTTCCTCGGAAAGGACAATATTTCCACCAACAAAACTAACAACTTAATTTCTGCAATACATGTAAAAAATGACCTTAACCAAGCTAAACATATCTGAGCCCTATTGGTGGATGTCGCAGATTTCCTCGTCTAGTTCCCCACTTAACCTCTGCCCCACAAAGCCGAAACTTGGCGACTGTTCTCAATTACGCGCCGCGGCGCCGTCTGGCCGCCATCTTCCTTTCCTAGAACATATTCACAGAATGGGCCGCACTTATTATCTGTATGCTAAATTTAGATTTACCGCCATGATACGCGCTTAACTTAATTCAACCTTTCGTGAGAGAGATCCCCATCAGTGTGCGTTTTGAGGAACTCATTTTTCTCTTCTGTTGCGATGTTATGTCTTAAAAAGATCACGCAGCGGTTGATGCTTAAACTTTTTTTTAACTTTATGCACAAGTGTATAATGGTGAACATAATGCCATAGGTAGAAATGAAGGACAAGGTGGTAACCAAATATCAAGAAAGTACAAGTACAAGTTACACAAACCTATCCCCGAAATGCAATATAAATAAATCCCCGTATATCCTTAAGAGCCACTGATGACTACATTTAAAAAAATACGTGTGGCACTCGGGGTCTGCCGCGGTAAAGATATTTTGTTTTTTTTTTTTTTTTTATGTTTGGCCCGCCAAAATGACTCTGCTCTGCCTGATGGAAAACATAAGCAGAATCCAAGAGTGGTGGTCACCATACTCATTGCGAATGCAGACAGTGCAGTATGGCGACCCACACTATGGCGGCCTAGTGATGCTACTGCATCTTTTAGTCCAGTCAACAAGTATGAAACTTGTTGACTAGACTAATTGGGCCCCCGGTCTCGCACTCACCAACGAAACACGACAGCACGAACGCTGTCATTTTACGTTGATTTTCTGTGCGAGGGTAGTACCGCCCCGGTCGAGCCGGCCCGTTCGTGCTGAAATCTGCGTGGCTCTACTACCTCTAGAACGCTAAAATGCTATTGCATAGCATTTTTATCAACTTATTCAATTATAATTTGTTTTAAGCAGTATGTTCGTGCGTGACAATGACACAGATTCGTTGATTCGTCGTTCGGAGCAGCTCGTCTCGATCCGTGCGAGCTTCGGGTGTCAGGTTTTTTTGTTACGTTACGGAATTTCTGCACAAAGGCCCCAAAGCCCGCGATAAAAGCTATGCAATAGCTTAAAAATATAGTTAACATTTGCTCCTTATGCTACTTCTCCCCTCTCCTTTCGCTTTTTTTTCTAAGATTATTTGGGGTCAAATACATACATACTTTATGTCATAAGAGCTGTGGTGGGTGTGTCAAAAGTTCAACCGGTTTCACCTAAATATCAGTTTTTCCCTTTAATGATTGAAACAAATGAACAACATGACAACCAGGACCGACTTAACGTGCTCTGCAAGGCACGGACGTGAAACACCGCCAAAATTCCATACTACGGGCGCTTATTATGAAATTCTTGTAAGAAAACCTCAACTACACTTTTGACCCGACCCGAGAATCGAACCCGAGACTCTTGATCACAGTCGCGTACGCTAACCGCTAGACTAACGTAGTCGATATTTATCAATATTTACTCCGTATGCATTTTCTTTAATTATTTTTACTTACGAAACAATTTAGGAAAAACATCTTCCTTTTCGAATCACTTTGTTTCGCATTAGATCGATTGTATCGATCGATTGAACGATCTTTCAAAATAATATTTATCGTGTAATTCCATCGGAAGACCCAAGAGATCGGCTCTCTATTGAAGTTATAATTTAACTTTCCTGCGAAGTTGTTTGTAAAACCGCAATGTAATTATCCAATCGCGGCAAATATCGATCGAGCTTAGTAAGTATAGCATCGGCGAGGCTTTGAACACCGATCGCTAGGTTTATGCGATGTTGATTTATATCTACGTATGAAAAGATACGACATACAGAATCTAAGAAATACGTGACATACTTATATACATAGGACATATTTATATTGTTTATTTACTGTCATGTTTATTTGTCGGTGTGTTTAGGTGTTGGTGTAAGACTGGGTTCTATTTAGTTCGACTCTAAGCTTGTTGTTTAAATTCCAATTCCGATGATTACCCCTTGTCACCTCTTATTCACGCTCAAATAACATACGAGAAATATATCCTATGTCGTAAGGAACTTTACATTACATGAGAAGAGAACACCCCGACTCGAAACAACAATATTGGGATCACACATAGTGTTATCCCATGTGGGAGACCGTACCGACTGAAATCAACGCAACAGGAACCATGAACCGCTGCGACATGCGCACTTCGTGCTTAAATCCATGATTCTATACTTATACTATAAAAAGCAATTGTAAATTTAAGACTACAAGATTCCTTAGTGATGTATTTATTTATTTTAGTGAATCTCTAAACCTAAATCACGAAGGTACTTCGTCTAACAAGTCCCTGCTATACCTACATAGGTGCATAATTAAGCAGTCATATCAGATTTGCCTCGGTACACAAGGTGACCGTCTGCAACCTTGCTTCTACATACATTCAAATAAAAACAAACCTCATTTATTGTTTTGTGTTTATTTGCATCTAATATGCTTGGCTTAAACATACTTTATGTCATATGAGCTGTGGTGGGTGTGTCAAAAGTTTGTAGCCAGCCAATAACGATCCACCGCTAAATAAACTCACTACTTATATATTTTATTGTAGCCGTACAGAAAAAAACGTCCGTTTTTAAAAAGAACATTTAGGTCGAACAAGACAACTGACACGTGTATTTGTTTTATTTATAATAAATAATAATAAATATTTATTCGGACATCTAACACACAACGCCATCTAGTCCCAAGCTAAGCAGAGCTTGTGTTATGGGTTACTAGACAACTGATACAAATACATATATACTTTTTTTTTGTAAATACATACATATTATACATAGAAAACACCCAAACTCCGAAACAAATATTTGTAGATCATACAAATATTTGGTCCGACCCGGGAATCGAACCCGAGACCTCATGATCAGCAGTCGCACACGCTAACCGCGAGACCAACGAGGCAGTCAAAGGATGTTGATTCAGTTATGAGTTTTAAATGCACCAAACACAATCAATTAAATTAAAAGACTTTAAATGTAAATATCAATAAATAAAATAGATATTGCAAAATTTGGATGAATTTTATTTTAGACGTTTGCTAGTAACTTAACTGTTTGTCACGATAGCTATTACCAGGGCCTTTTTGTGACTAAGATCATGACTACATTGATGTTTCGGAAACACGAACTTTGCTAGAGACATGATTGGTTATGTTTTAAATAAATGACAGCATTCGTGATGTCGTGTTTCGTTGGTGAGTGCGAGACCGGAGGCCCAAATGGTCTAGTCAACAAGTTCCATACTTGTTGACTAGACTAAAAGATGCAGAAGCATCACTAGGCCGCCATGGTGTGGGTCGCCATGCTGCATTGTCTGCATTCGCAATGAGTATGGTGAACACCGCTTTTGGATTCTGCTTATGCTTTCCATCAGGCAGAGTAGAGTCATTTTGGCGAGCCAAACATAAAAAATATATATATCAGAACCTACACACATCAAAAGTGTCTAGGGATCAAGCATTTTTATGCGGATTTCTTGAGATTGAGATGTGGCTTTGGCCCTGGCCTGCTCAGTCGCCAGACTTGAACCCGATTGAGCATGCATGGGATATGCTACAGAGAAGAGCTCTGCCGAATATGGAGGGTATCCAGTCGCAAGAAGACCTTTTTTTGTTGTTGCAACGAACATGGGCGGCCATTCCACAGCGTGATTTAGATGAACTCATTTTGAGTATGCCAAACCGATGTTCTTGTGTTAGTGTTCGCGGTAGAAACACGGATTATTAATTGTTTAACTTACCTAATAAAATTTTAAAGAAAACTGTTATTTCAGTCTTTTTTTCGAACTTTAATGTTAGTGGTTCAAATGTCAAAAATCCTTTTATTAGGAAAATGGCAAATTTCTTTATTAATGCAAAGGTGACTTGGTTAATCGTTACTGTGACAAACGAAAACACTTTATTTGATGAATTCTTAAAGAAAATTTTAATTAATATCAATCAGGAGAAAAGTTATTGCAAAAATATATGTTGATCCCTAGACACATATGTTGATCCCTAGACACTTTTGATGTGTGTAGTTTGCAAACTTTGCATATTTGCAAATTTTGATCAAAAAGGGGCGTTTTAATTTCTTAATGTGTAGATAGTAGAGCTCGACCGGGGTGACCGGATCTTACAGAATACCAACCTAAACTGACAGTATTCGTGCTGTCGTGTTTAGATGGTAAGTGCGAAACCGGAGGCCCATTGATGCAGTGGTGACAGTTATCGTGATAAGTATGTAAGCGGTGGAATACTCGTGAAATCACAGTAAGGTTGGCGTGAATCGAACCGGCATCCAAGAAGACCCGTAGAAACGACGGAGAGAGAGAGACGACCACTTCCGCAAGAGTACGGGGGCTTACCACGAGTCCTGGTTTTGATCTTCCAGAACTGACCACGCGGGTCGAATTGTCCACGTATTTACTCTCACGCATGCCCTCAACCAGCTAGTACTCCAGCTCAGATATCCAACCAAGCACCCTCTTTGCTAGACCTACGACGACGAGTCACCCAGTCCAGCATAGTATGACGTTCTTCGCTCCTCTGGGACCCTCCGGCCACCACCTGGTGTCCACCGCGCGGTACCTCTTGTTGTCCTACCACGACGTGTGGCAGGAAAAAGGCGATTATGGCACTCCTCGTCTATTTTTGGGTTATGGCGATTATTTACGCAAAGTATATTGACAGCGAAAGTGATTTTTATATTGTTACTTACTAAAATGTAAGTTCACATTTCTTTTAAGGATATTAATATCTTTAACCAATAAAAAATGATTTTCTCGATTTTCCCTCAAAACCACTACTGTGGTAAAGGACCCGGGGGGGCTTTTGGCAAAAAATTATGGAAACTTTCGAAAATTAGCTGCCTCCGAAGTAGAAGTGACAAAAAAGCCCTGACTATTAAACTTCTACTCCTTTGAATCTTATAACCGTCTTTATATTAAACTTGTTATTGAGATATAATTTGACGATGTGTTTGTTTCTCACTTATAGGTGGAGACACATAGCGTGAGCCTCATTGCCCAACGAAAATGCAGCATCGTCAACCACGATTGCTCTGTCAAGAGTAAACGACTAAGAAGAGATGTTTCTCACACACTTACCAAAATCTTTAACATACCTATTATTTTCAGATATAATTACCAAGAATACGACGTATATAAGTAGGTTGTAGCTACATGCTACATAGGTACAACAGTGGACTAAATGTGACACATTGTTAGTTCCACAGCTCTCCCACGGCGCGTCGCGGCGCAGGCGCCATCATTTACTCATGCCAACAACATCTAACCACGTGCGGTCCACCAAACAAAAATAAACACTATAACTCACGCTTTAAGACTTTTATTCATTCGGAACTGTAAGATTATAGTAATTTGATGAATCAATCCGGAACTTTGAATCATAGTTCCGAGTAAATAATGATTCATTTCCTCTATTACTATTATGTTTGGGCCTTATGTGGCGCATCTTGTGTAAAAATACATTACTCATTACCGGAGACTAAAGCTGGTTGATAAATACCGAGTATAGAACGGATAGTTTTGCAACGACAGGTTTGTCCGTAAAACAAAAATGTGTTACTCAATGAGAAAGTGAAGTGCGAAGATTAATTTGGTCAATGACGGTTTAGTCATCGTATTTAAACAGAATATTCACGCTTCGGTAGACTCCTATGAATTCATTATATGTACGAATAAAAAGCTACTTCAGAGATAAATGAGTTTTATTGCTTGCATAATATTTTCCTCATATTGTACAGGATGTTCTTATGTAAAATGTCTCTAAAATGCATATGAATGGTAGCACACCCTTAAGTCATCTAACTCTGAATTTAACTCTCTTTTCCGACGTAACACCATTGCAAAATTGCTTGTATCAACAATCAGTTTAGCTTAGATGGAAGGTTTTTACGTGCCTCGTATTTTATAAAGGTAAATTTAAGCTGTGACAATATTCCACTATCGTTCATACTTACAGGAATCTGTTCATTAATTTTTGCTTAATCAAATTTATTCATCGCGTTAATTTTAGTTCCTGCTATAGTTATCCCTGATTCTACTATAATGATCACATAACATGGCGATGACACGGCAATCACAACGTAACGCATTCTTCTTCGTTCGTTTTTCGCACATGTGTCGGTACAAATGAGTTTGGTATCAACAACTTCGTGAATCAGAGCGTGTGCGTAACGGAACGTTAGGAAGCCCGCCAAATATGTGTACCTACCCGAAATCTTGGCGGGAATCTTTGTAATGATTACACATTGACTACTATGATTGGGCAAAAATTCGAAGAATATCTAATTATACCTAGTACTGTTTGTGCAGATCACGTATTTTTTAAATGCGTGTATTTGTTTTTGTAATATATTTCCGTCTTCCGGTTCAATAATTTATAGATAATAAAACTTAAACTAAGCAATTCTATCCTATTGTCGGTTGTCATACATACAGCAAGTTGCGTTACTTGACCTTATTACTTATTTATGGTAGCGGGGCCAGAAAATTATTGATCGTGTTTTATTTAAATTTTATAGACCGCCCCAATTCACAGGACTTACTTAACCGTTCGAGACTTGCATGTCCTTACCCTAATTAATTACCATGGTAACATAACACGGTAAGGCAAAATAAATTCATGTCCATAATTCTATAAATAGGTAGTTTTGTTTACTACCAATTATTCGATACTAATGTGGCATACAGAAATTCACGGAACGCGTGAAAATTGGCAAAGAGACAAGCATGACAACATTTTTCACGTGTTTTTAATTCTTACGATATGAGTGCATGGGCAGTCATAAAAGTAAACTACTCACATTATTCACTGATTCGTAAACGCGTATTTAAAATTGAAAAGAACGATGGACAATAATCCTCTCTCTATTCTTGAAGGTCCACAAGGCCGCGAGGCGAGAACCCTCCCAATAATAAGTGAATTAATGATTACGAAACGGAGGTCATTACGTAAGAGATCTATTAAGATACAGTGGCATTTTGGGGCAGATTATGCCATTTTCGAATTCTCTTGGGATGGGGGAAGAATGGCATAAATTCGAAATAGTTTTAGATAACAATCGGCAAAAATTACCATAACATCATTGCTTATAATAATTATAAGCAATGATGTTATTTATTACTCTCTAGTTTTTTATTGTAAAATTTCAATTATGCGGGATATGAATCAAGGTAGCACACTGTATACATCTAGCTTCAATATAAAATAAAAAGATGGACGAAAAAAAGCAATACTAAGAACGCATTCTCGACGGTGCATAGTTAACCGTGCAGTGACCCGAACACAGGTGGCCTATTATTTTGGAACTAAATGCGTCAATATCATTCGATAACACTTCTTAATAACATATTAAATAACATACATTGTAATGTAATTTACGCTACTTTATTAATTTTACGTTATACCGTTTTATGTGTCAAGTAATTACAGTTCAAAGTTTGATTTCCTCGAATCGTGCTTTGAGTCAGTTACCGTGAGAGATGAATGGAACGCGCGCGAGTGATTCACTCCGCATCCATTCATGAGTTTTTTGGCGCGCTTTCTCATTTAACTACACGCCGAGAGATGGCGTTATACCGTGATTTCCGTTCTTAGGAGGTTTGTATTTTATTTTAAGTATAATTTATATTATGTATGTTATTATGTCTTAGGCAATACCACCACCGTTGATCTACATTAGTTTAAGCTTTTTACGTATTGACTCACAATATGATTGAATTGTAATTGCAATGTTTTCTTAGAAATGAATTTAGGCGCTACTGACCTTTACTGATTCATCAGTTATCGGCTCTATAAATACATATTTAATTGGTAATAACACTTATTTATTGTGACATTGGTTGCTAATTAAAAATCTGATAAGACGGACCACTGTCTTATTTATACTTCTAGGACTTGGATGTGGAGGTCTGATGGTAGTCTCGAAGAAAGAAGAGTATGAAATTCAAGGATAGTCACGTGCCATAGAATAGATCTATGTCCCATAGGCTGATGATGTCTCAGTGGACTGGTATAGTCTGATGATGAAATTCAAAATTGGTTGTAAAAAGATTGTAGGCACTTACTGTAATCGGCTGTGCTACTGGAGGCAGCTTGGTGCTCCGGCAGCGGCTCGGGGGGCGGCGCTCCCTTGGCGCCCGCGTGCGTGTGCAGCAGATACGCGTGGTATATGCGCGCTGACTGCTCGTTGCCGTCGCATATCTATAGCACAGAATAATTAATAGTACTGTGTATAGTTCATAGACATAGAACAAATTGTCGTGCTCATTATACAGTACTATCTTTTGAGCGCGGCTCCGCTCGCCTGTTTGTCGGTTATCGCAGCAAAGAGTAGCCTATGTCCTTCCTCAAGAATAAAAGTATCTCCAAGCCAAATTTTATTGAAATCAGTGCAGCGGTTTGGCCGTGAAAGCAGGACAGAACAGACAGACAGACAGAGTTACGTTCGCATTTATAATGTAAGTATGGATTTATCCTCGATGGGAGTCGAACCTACGATCTGTAACTAAGCAGCCAGGTTCGTTAGAGGACAGCAACATTCAAATCGTACATTATACATACAAAAGAACAGAATTAATTAATTAATACCTGTGTCCAGTTGTCCTGTGTGAGCGCCAACAGCGCCTTCCCCGTGTCCGGGAGCAGGTGCTTCCTCGGGGCGCGCACCGAGAATGTCTTCGCCACCCAACGAACACACCGCGCCACGTCTGAACGCTCCCATTTCTCCGGATCTAAACACAGAATATAAACATTAATACAATAACTAATTATATGACACATTACCTAGGTAATGCTAAAACTTCAAAATCAAATAAATTTTCAAAATATCTGTTTTTTTTTACTATGTTTACCTCATAACAATTACGAAGTGATTCGAATAATACTTTTTTATTTATGAGTTCCCTTAACATTTGGTGAAATTCGAAGAATTTCGAAATCAATATGTCCTATAACGGTGGAAATAATGAATACAGTTTATGTAGGCAATTTTACGTAGGCGCTCCCTTTTAAATAGTTAGGTATTAAACTTTTCCCTGCCTACAGGAAACTATAATATCCGCTTATTGTTCTAATTTAAGTAAAGTGCACTTCGATACTACGAGTACAAGTTGCTGGTGCTCCTGACGTTGACGCACGCAGGGTTTTCCCACGTATGTCATACTTCAAGCATAATGTACCTAAAATGAACTACAAATAATGAATAAATGATTAAATTTCTGCCAAATTTGGGCTTCGCAAACCTAGTGGTTTAAAACATCATTTATAATAAGTTTTAATTTTACCAGAAATATTTAAGTTCTATGTAGCTAAATATAGTTACGTCGAAAGGATACGAGGTTCAAAAATAGGTAGGTACTATAATATGGTCAAAATGCAGACTTTAAAAATTGGCACTGACAGTGTCCATCGAACTTTTCCCCAATTGATTAGATGCGTAAATTAAGAATACAGTTTTTTTTAAATGGCATTATATTATGTGGCTATTATTTTGATACCGACCCAAGTAACTTCCGTTTACGTCTTTCAAAATAAATAATTATTCCTCGTTTTTTTGTACATTTTGCATTTAGGCTGGACTGCTATTGCTCATAGGCTTGTTATATATTCAATTCTATAAGAATTTTTCAATTTGAACCTTGGGATATAGACCAGTGTCGATAAGTTTTAAAACCAAAAAAAAAAATAGTAGAATGAAACCCATTAGAAAAGGATGGGAATATTATAAAAATGAAAGGAAAAATAATTTACAGGCGATCTGAGGTCGGGAAGGGGATGGGGGGGAGGTTTTAAGGGTAAAAAACGGTTTTTCTCGATTTCCGGCAAAACTAAAAGTCCTATGGAAAAAAGTCAAATTGCAAAGTTGTAGGTAATAAAAAGATGTAAACTTTTGTGTTTACACTTTTATCACATAACCTCAAAATTTATGTGAAAAATTCAAAAAACCAAGTTTTTGGTTTTTTATTTTTATATTTTACAATTTTCTTTTTTTTTCACGAAATTTGGTGAAAACTTACTTTTTTATGTCCCAAATACGCTGTAATTTATTTGATTAGAAATATTTATTTTTTTACCTTATATTGAATGAATATCGAAAAAGCACCCTAATTTTCAATCGAAAATTCACCCGTCAAAATATCAGCTTTTTTCGAAAAGTTGGTATGTTTTCTGTTCGTTGAAATCTCTACTTTCCGATGGTGTAAAAAAAAATATGTTACCATAGTAAATCTTCTCAGAAAATGCAAAAAATCGAAAAAAACTCGAATTCGAAAACAAATTTTTAATCATTATAAATAATTTCATCTAAAAATGTGATTGCTGCAATTTGCTTCAATTAAAAAGTTGATTTATTTAATGCTTATTACATTTATGTCATAGAAAATCTCATTATATATAAATATAAATGTAAATCGTACTATTAAATGTAGATACTTTATTCTGATTACGTTATTCATTACAATATTTTAAGCACATTAATATTACCATTCATAAATATGTGAAAATCGGCCAAAAGTTTGTTATTAAAAATATATGTACGATATATATTTTAAATATATTTTTATATTTTTAATAGATTTTTAATATATTTTTTATGTATTTTGAATTTTTTTTTTTCATGGGAGTAACTAAATTTGTTTGTGCCAAATTATGGAGATTTTTTTTTTTAATCTTGTACTAAAATATCATTCAATTTTAATCTTTAGGTTATGTTACGTTAAGCATACTATTTTTTAAAGGAACTATTACTATTTTATGTTTGAGTTGATTGATACAGATAAAAATAGAGATAGTATTTACCTTCCTATGCAGATTCGAATAGTTTTTTTTTAAGTAAACTTGTCACAATTATCTTAAAGAAACTCAGCGTGCACGTGTATTTTTATAAACGACTAGCTAACACCCCCTGTTTTACCCCCTTAGGGGTGGAATTTCAAAAATTCCTTTCTTAATGCTCACTTACGTTATACAAAGAACCTCCATGCAAAATTTCAGGATTATAGCTTCAGCGGTTTGGGCTGTGCGTTGATCTCTGCGTCTGGGATCTTATGTCAGTCAGTCTGTCAGTCAGTCACCTTACTCTTTTATATATATAGATGTTGTTTACTGTACTGTATTTCGAATACTGGCTAGGCTAACGGTTGTTACAGCTGCTACGAAATAGTAGGTGTGTATGTAGTAAGACCCAGACCCGCCTAGCCCCTTTCCCATTTCTCTATGATATACCTTTTGATGGGCTAAAATTTTTCGTAGGTCACTCAGGTATGTAAGTTATTCTTAAAATAGTTATAAATAGGCATCTACGCATATAATTTAAAGAAGTTTCGACAACTTTCTCCAAATATTGTAGATGTCTTATTAAATATTAATTTTATTAACTTATTTGTTTGTTCATTATAGTAGTATATTTTGATTTGCAATTTTTTTTATCAATGTAACATGTAATCCTACGTTTTTCGAGTAATTAAAGTGTAAATATTCATAAATAGCTCAAAATTGTATATGATAATTAAAACAAATTTTCGAATTCGAGTTTTTTCGATTTTTTTACATTTTCTGAGGAGATTTACTATGGTAACTTTTTTTTTTTTCACCATCGGAAAGTAGAGATTTCAACGAACAGAAAACATACCAACTTTTTGAAAAAAACTGATATTTGACGGGTGAATTTTCGATTGAAAATTAGGATGCTTTTTAACCGACTTCCAAAAACGAGGAGGTTCTATGTTCCATGTACTGTTCAATAGTAGTATTATAATGTGTGCTAGGTACCTAAAATCTTTTTGAAGTCGGTGCTAAGCCAAAAAGAATACAAACGAACAATTACAAAAGTCTTAGCGATAGTCACTTGGCACCGACTTCAAACAGATTTTAGGTACCTAGCGCACATTATAATACTACTGTTTAAATGAATAAAGAATTAGGTATAGGCAATTTATGAAGAACCAGTTTATTTTACGCTTTTAAGTGTTTTTTTGGCAGAGTTTTCGTTGGATGTTTTTTGGAAGTCGGTTTTTTTTTATAAAAAGTTTTTATTCAATATTAATTCAATATAAGGTGAAAAAATTAATATTTCTAATCAAATAAATTACAGCGTACTTGGGACATAAAAAGGTAAGTTTTCACCAAATTTCGTGAAAAAAAAAAAAGAAAATTGTAAAAGATAAAAATAAAAAATCAAAAACTTGGTTTTTTGAATTTTTCACATAAATTTTGAGGTTATATGATAAAAGTGTAACTATTTGACTTTTTTCCATAGGACTTTTAGTTTTGCCGGAAATCGAGAAAAACCATTTTTTACCTTTAAAACCTCCCCTCCATCCCCTTCCCGACCTCAGATCGCCCGTAAATTATTTTTCCTTTCATTTTTATATTATTCTCCTCCTTTTCTAATGGGTTTCATCCTACTATTTTTTTTTTCACTTTTTATAATTTTTAAAGACCCTGGTCTAATAAGCGCGTTAAAACTAACAAATTATATTCCTTTATAAAGTATAGATTTATGTTCAGTGCAGTACTGCAGTCTGTTTTTGTAACTGTTATAACAGATGATCGATTAAATATAGGCATCGTTTAACGGAGCTAGTAAATATTTAAGCGCCAGCGGTCTGCGGCTTCAGCGCTAATTAGATCTCTGTTTAATTTGTTTATTCAAGAGACGTAAACGTATCTTAGTCGGCCCTCATCTACCTTACATACTCACATCACACTTTGTCTCTAAATCTACTTAAAACCTCACCTATAGATTGTATGTTTCTGTTTCAGGCCCGGTAACCTCACTTACTTCGTGAAAAGTAAACAAAACCAATTAAATTTACAGTCTTTAATGTGTGAGTAGACTTTTCTGACAGGTTTCGAGGCTGTACAAATTCTTGAATAACGCATACCACGTTTTGTGCCATTGGTATCCATTAAAAAAATATAGTAGGTACATACTTATAAGTCTAAAACCGGAACCTGCCTCCTTAAATACTACGTTTCGTATCGATGATTTAATCATATCTACCTTGATTGTGAATCTTCTAGACGTCTACAAATATCACAGATAAACTATCTCGATGCCGCGTCATGACCTGTCTCTTTCAAAATAATTCAAAAGTATTTTATGACCCACAACAATACATTAATATTTTCAGTATATACTCCCAATTTTGGTTGTAATTTAGTAACCCGTTTACTTATTTACCATTTAATAAAATAAACTAATTAATTCGCCTAGAGAGAAAATTTAGACGACATTTAGTTGAAAAAACGGCATGCGGCAGTAACATGCTTGATAAATAATGGATTTTTAGACAAACAGATAGAAATATTTTTTCGAATTTAACTTTATCTTATCTTAAAAAGTTCATGTACATGGCGATCTCACTATTTCCTTAGGATGAGGTTACTAACAGTATTTATTTCAATTTTAAACAATTAATTAGTTCAAGTCTCAATTCTGAATATCGGTGCAATGATTAAAATGTTTGCTCTGCGACTGAGACGTGCCAAATGTTTAGGAATTCGATTTCCATAAAAAACGTAAATGTAAGACACATTTACGTTTTTAATTTATTATATAATGGACATGAGTTGAATGTTTTTTTTACCCGACTGCGACAGGAGGGTTATGTTTTTCGAGTGTATGTATGTATGTATATATATTTCTTTGGCACGCCCTAGAGCCTAAACGGCTTGTCGTATTTTTATGTGAGTGGTGTCAATAGATTCGTCTTAGTCGTGAGAGTGACACTGGGTACATAAAAAAAAAAAGGATTTTTGGCGCAAAAAAGTAATATAAAAGATATTAATGTTTTCAAAATACATCGAGTGTGGTATCAAAATAAATATTTTTTAACGGTGATTACGAATAAATATAAAACTTATATGTTTTTATTATTAAATATTGACGCAGTCGGGTTTTTTATTTTTAATAATTTGTACTTGTTATAATCTATCTGTATTCTTGATAACCTCGTAGACTTTACCTGTAAATGGAGCAACACTACCAGTGTTCGTTCATACCTTTGCTTTTTCTGAGATGACATTCATCAACAACCCATAATGTCCCACTGCTGGGCTCGGGCCTCCTCTCAGGAGAGGGTTAAGTTAACTTAAGGCCATACCCATACGTCCCCACGCTGGCCAAGTGCGGGTTGGGGACTGGCAACACAACGTTGTGGATACGTAATAATCTTGCCGTTCGATGTTTTTAAGCCGCCTAAAGCCTCCAACTAAGCTTCACGACTGTTATCCTATGATAACAACCGGGACCGACTGCTTAACATGACCTCCGAATCACGGAGACGCTCATGGTATCATGCCACCAGCGGTCACCCATCCAAGTACTGACCGTCGTCGTCGCTACCTACCCTCGGTGATTGTTTCTAATCACCGAGCGCAAATAGGCTATGAGCGTCCTGGGGGAGGACATTACTATATACTAATATGAAAACACAAACACAATATTAAGTGCTGTTCACTACTTGCACTGCGATCGGTATTAGCCGAGCTGGTAATAACGTGGTTGTTAATTCTAACTCCACTATATGCGAAGTATTGTTTAGTTATCCTCAAATGAACTTTGACGAAAATTACATTATTTCAAAGGACAAGATTAAAAAAAAAATTGAAAATTCCAAAGCAATAACAAAACTTGTTTTATGAAAATAGTTTCGACACACTATAATCACGATTGACTGAAATCTGCATGGCGAAACTTTGATTGTTGAGGTAGGAAATAGGCTATTCTTTACCGCGATAACCTATATACACGCGGGCGGAGCCGCGAGCAAAAGCTAGTATCTCAACATCATTACATTCAATTGTATGATTTATTGAACTGAGCACTTTTTGGTAGGAGAAAATCTTATGAGTTCGGGTCACCCCGTCACCGACATGCTGACGTCACAAAACTTCTTTGGCGGCGTTGAGCACTTTTTGGTAGGGGAAAATAACATTCTAAGTTATAAGTTTTCACTTCTATCGGTAGTCCATAATTATGATTGCCATTTTTCTTGTTTTTTAGTAATATATGTATGCACCTATAAACGAAATGAAATTTTCTTCTATTAGTCAGGAACTAGAATTTCTTAATTGAGTTTTCCTTAAAGCAATACTGGCTTTTAGTTACAGTTCAGACCAAGCATCTTCTAACTTCTTCGATCTCAGCCCAATTTCAGACACGTGACTTTCACCTTTAGGTACCTACCTTCACCTTACTCTGTTTCCTCCACTCTTATTTTCCTCATGAATTTGTAATATCTGAAATTGAATATGCTCAAGGAAGGTTTGCGCACAAATTGTAGCTCAAAAATTAGGTATAACTATTCGCAATGCAACCAATTCCTGATAAAATTGGAAACAAGGCAGGAAAAAATAATCAAAAGCATGTTTTATGGTTTTATAGACTTTTTATGGTATAGGGGGCAAACCCGTAGACAAGTCTTCTGATAGTAACTGCGTACCACCACTCACGGACAGCTGTAACGAAAGAGTCGCCAGTGCATTGCTACCTTTTGATTCTCATCTCAAGAATCAGGCTAGGGGTTGCTGATGCTTTGATAACCGGTAACTCATTTAGTAAAAAGTAATCATAATAGTGTACACATCTCACACACGGCCATCTAATCTTAGACTAGGCAGACCGCTGATAAGCATATTTATATGTTTACAAATATATACATATTCATATTAAAGATAAAAGATTTGCTCTATGACATCTGGGTGGGAATCGAACCCGCTACCTTTGGCTTAGCAGTAAGGATCACTAACCACTAGGTATACCAATAAGCGCGTCTAAATAAAGTAACGAAATAATTGCTTATCTGGCTTTCTGTGATGCCGTGGTGCCAGCAGCCAGACCAGCAGTGGTGATGACCGAGTCGAGTCTATCCATATTATTATGTACCGAAGTATGGCTCTCTCGCGTTTGGAGTCTGTGCCTAACAGTTGTTGAGGAGGTTACAGGTTACAACGGATGGTGACTGTGTCTGTGCATTACTCACTGCCTAGTTTTTGAAAATTTATATTTAACTGTTCTCGGTATTTGACTGTATGACTAATCCCTTTGAAAATAAATCGACATTATTGAGGTTAGGTGATGAACCGATGATAAATCTTTTAGGTTTTTATAAAGTTAAGGCTTCTTGTTAATTTATAAGGTAGAGGTCTGGTTCAACCTAGTTTTTGAATTTGCTACGAGACCAAACCGCTTTGGCTACGATCCAGCTCGATTTTATGAATATTGTGATTTTTTATTTAAAAAAATAAACATTTAACCCGTTTTCAGACAGCAAGTAGGTGTAAGCGAACAGAATACTAGTTAATCTGGTAAGTATTTTTTAAAATAGACTTTTTAATTTCTGGGTCTCTCTGACACGACAGGCTCTTAACATAGAGTGTTGCCTTATTCTGTGTTATGTCATGCTTAAATTATGGTAATCCAGAGTCTCGCTCCTATTCGGACGCAGTATTTCACTCTGTGTGCTTTTAGTAGGTTAAATGTAGACACACGAGGCCACGAAATACTCCAATGGGGTGACAGGACCACGGGTGTCCCATCGATAGTCGGTAACACGAAAAATATCCCTTTTTTAAACGACTTCAAAAAAAGGAGGAGGTTCTCAATTCGACTGTTTTTTTTTATGTTTGTTACCTCATCACATTTTACTGGTTGAACTGATTTTAATAATTATTTTTTTATTTAAAAGCTGGTTCCCGAATGGTCCCATTTAGATTTGGTCCAGATTGAAGTCGGTTTTTTTTTGTTAAAATTTGTAGGTAATTATTTTTCATAAACTACTGAGATCTAATGAGTAATGAAGTGAGAAATAATTAGCATTGTGCTCTCTAATAAGGTATTCACTTTGTTTACATTTCCGTGACTGAACTCCCGCCAGCGGATCAATTTAGACATTTCGTTTATGGGTGCCTGCTGCTTAGAATCAACTATGTTGCAATAAACCCCATTTTCAGTTTTATTTGTGGCACAGGGCATACGAGATTCTCATAGAAAATGACGACTGTACCCTCTGAACGGCTCCAACTCAAGATTCACAAGATTTTTTGTACGGTTTTTTATTTTAGCGCATTCTTTTTATAGTCAAAAATATTTATTTATTTATTATTATTGAAATGAAATGAAATCATTTATTCTGCAATTAGGTTACAAGAACACTTTTGCAAGTTAAACTTTTTTTGAGCAGATGAGTTCGGCCTTTTCTAACTGGACTAGCCCTGAGAAGAAAGGACGAAACAAACTCAGGGATCACCGTCTCTTTTAAAGTCCAGACAATATTCTCAAATGCAAAACACATTATTTCAATATTAAAAGTAAGCTCCCTTGTCAAGCTTAATCCATCCATACTTATAAACTTTCGCGTTTATAATATTAGTATAGATATTAGATATAATAGCCCTGTAGCCCCAAACCGAATTAAGAGACCGTTTCTGGTAGGTGGGTATTATTATATATTATATATATTATATATATTATATATAATTCAAATATTAAAATTAAGGTAACTTATTTTAATTACCAAAAGGTAATCAAGATAGGATTTATAAAAGTAAATAGACTTCAAAAAGAGGAAGAGGCTTTCAATTCGGTTGAATTTTGCTTTTGAATGTGGTACCTCAGAAATCCGTCGTTGATGAACAAATTTGCAAAACTTTATTATTTGAGACGAAGTGAGGGAGAGAGGATTTATCAGACGGTCAAAACGGATCAGCAATAAAATGAAAGAAGTAATTGAAAGGGTTATCAAGTGAAAGAGGAAAACTCATTGCACCCCGCCCCAAAAATAACGGTAAATGGCTTAAATCCCCTAAGATCACATACAAATTTTTAAGTGAAAATTGCATCCCAAAGAATGAAAATATAGAAATGTGAATATTAGGTTCATAAAATGTCGACCTGAAAAAGGCACCCTTAAGTCGATGACATTTTTAAACTAATATAGGTAGAATTAGAAGGTATAATTAGAAACTAAAAAAATAACTTTACAGTTAACAGAAATGTTGAAAAGCGAAACTTTTAAAATTTTACTTATGCAATAATTATTTTCCACATATTACTTAATGGCAAAAAAATGATTCGAGAAAAAAGATACTAAAAAGTAAATGATGAGAATGCAATTCCTAACTTTTAAACTTTCGAGTTCCATGATGTAATAATAATTATTTTTACGGGAATTCAGTCAGGCAAAACAGAGGTATGTAATACCTTGAAATAAGTGATCGCGTTAATTCCTGTAAAAATAATAATTATTAAATGCAATTCCTATTACGGTGGTTAGTTCCGTGTGCCTTTAGTTATTTCGTTTATTGGATTATGTTAGAACTCTTCGTCAATGCTTTTTATATATACCTAACAGATTAATTTGAAGCCAACATCATCATCATGGGGAGCCATCTTCAAAATGAAGTTTGGAGGTAGACCAGCAGACGGTATCCTTCGCGATCATGAGCTGCTTCTTTCATTTGATGATATTTTAGTCCAGTCCCGGCCCAAATTTGAAGCCAATATTCGAAATAAATCTTTAAATTCCAATATGCAATTAACATATTGTTTGAAAGCTAAATACAGTTACCTATAACCTTCTTTCACATTAATAACTTCATAGTAATTTTTGACCGAAATAAAAGCTACCAAAATACCAAAGTAAAAAAAATAGAATCGCGAAAAAAAAAACAAAATTTATATGTCTAAATTGTATTTGTAAATTGTTTAATACATTGTTAACAATGTTTAGTTAACTTGTTTTAGAAGCTAAAGCCTGTGGTATCTTTAGGCCTAAACGCATGACCGCCGACTGCATATATATCACATCACGCGTCTTTAGGTGATGTTTTATAAGTATATTGATAAATGTTAATTATGTACTTAATAAATTATAGTTAAATTAAATGAGATTTTCAACAACTTTTTCGGTATTTAAACTTTTTAGGTTTCATAAAATAAAGGGTTCGCAATAGTAAGAGTGGGAAAAATAGTTATATTATACCTATTTACCTATCAGAATCTTGTAATTAGAGAGAAAACATTGAAAAGAAACCCAAATAATAATGCGTTGCAATAAATTTTGTTGTGTGAAGCTAAATTTAATAAACATTTAAGATTATATGAAATGCTACAAAAGTTATTTTATTGTTAAATATATTATTTAAGAAATTAAATTCTCTTCTGCCTTCTTATCTTCTCCATGAGAATATCTAAGTAATAATATATATGTACATACAGTTTTTTCGATGAATCCTTGTTAAAGCAAAATTCTGACATTAAACCCATCCACAGGAAGATATTTCCCGCCAAACATTCCAAACATTTAAATTTATGCACAGATCACACCCACAACACATGCATCCAACACTGCACTGGTCACTTCCTCGCTCAACCACACATGTACTAGGGGTTAGGAGTTACCGGCCGGCACGGAGTCATCGCCAGAGTCTTCAGCGTCGGAGTCTGCCGGCGGCGTGGGCAGCGCGGACTCCATACAGGCATGTCTGGGCGCCAGGGTGTACACCTTGCGAACCCGCCAAGCACCAAACAACACTAGGCTTCGCGCACCGCGCACACGCTACTTTTTATACTTTATTCGCGACACCGCGTCAACGTTGTGACGTAGGCGATTCGTCAGCGCGATCTCCGCGTGCTGTGACGAGGAAAACGCTTTCTGGGAAGCTGCGCTGCGCTTGCGCCCGTATTTGTGTCTCGCAACTGCACGATGCTACTCTGTCGGCATCCAATCATCTACTGTTTGTATTTACTAAACTGAACTAGATTTATATTTGGCTGATATAATCCTATTTATTATTTTCTAAGATAAAGTCGTTTATATTAGTCATCGTTCTTTATCTTGTAATCTAAGCATAAAAGAATGAAATCGATTTAAAAAAAAATTAATAAATGAATGAAGGTTTAACAGCGATAATTTACTTATCACTAGGTCATGCCTGATTTGGTTTCAGCCCTCTAGATGGCGTTGAGTACTACAGATTTTAAATGAATGAAATTATTAGAGATATTATTTTCCATTTACCTCTACCTCCCCTTTTCCCCCCAGGACCAACACTTTTTTCAGAACAATAGTAGCCCGTTCTCTGCCTTGTATAAAATGCCTTAAAATGAACAGTTGAACAATGCAAGGCACGAAAGGGAGCAACCAACACAGTACAATATTACTACAAAGAGAACGACAACTTGAATCAAACCCTATACCCATTCGTCAGGGCAGCGCATGGCCCAAAACCTCCTTCTGAAGAGGTATTATGTCCAACAGTGGACTGTTAAAGGACTTAAAGGCTGTTGATGAGGATTTTAATCCCAAGCAAAAAAAAACATTGATCCAATTTAAAATAAATATGAAAAACATATTGTGAATAAAGCACCTAACTGAAACCGTTGAATGAAAATCTTAATGTACACCACATTTTGCTGAAAAAGTGCCCAGATCTGACAACTGTACACCATCAATGTGATAGACAGTCAACTTTGCAGAGGATGATCTAAAGAGAACAAACCCCTGCCCTAACAAACGTAGTCCTGGTTGGGAAGGAGTGCCACACTGTAACGTGGTAGGTATATATTAGACGGTATCATTTATAAATAATCGATTGTACGCAAGTTAATTAGTCGAGTTGGTAGGTACGCCACTATTTGCGTGTACCTTATTTAATTGCTGTCGGTATATGGAGATTTTGTCATTTCGTGCTACAAACTTAAACCACAAACTGCTTTAAAAACTACCGAACTGCCGTCGTTGTGCTGAGCTTGGTGCAACTGTTAATTGTGAAATTGTTAATAGTTTACCTATACGTGACCCGAATATATTTCGGTAAGTTAACTTCCATAATTTAAATAATTCTTATTCCGCTCCAGGGCTATTAAACTGCTTAGTAGCTGTTAATTTAAATATATAATTTGAATCAAATACCCGCAATCACCTTAAGTGAATTCGTTATTCAATAATTGTACGAGTATTTGCTCTGCTGTTTATTAGCTGTTTATGTGTATTATTTTCTCCTTAATTGTGTAATTGTGAAGCATCTGTAAACGTGCAGCGAATGCCTGAACGGGTGTTCGTTGCGCGTTTCGACGTTGTGTGTGGTACCCTACTGAGGCCGCCTACCTTCTCCGCTTCAGGGTCCACCCTACGGGTTCGCATCCACCCTACGGGTTAGCATCCACCCTACGGGTTAGCATCCACCCTACGGGTTCGCATCCACCCTACAGGTTCGCATTCAACCCTACGAGTTCACGTCCACGTTACGGGGTCAAGTCCCCTACGGATTCAAACCCATCCACGGATTACCAGTTCACCCCACGGGTACGAAGCCACCTTACGGCCAGCGGCCAGTCTGCGGCCAGAGCGTCGGGTGACTCCACTGTGCCGCGTCACCGACGAAGGGGCCACCACAGGCACGTCCTAAACCGTGTGCGACCCCGATTCATCAAAACTCTGAGACGAATTACCCGCGACCCTGACTTTAAGCTACCGGAGCATTTCTTTCTTTCATTAAAATATATTAAGTGTTACAATCATTATCTTTTATTTACTAATCCCACGTATAAAGAGTACAACACGACGGACAAGTATCATACCTGATACAATATAAATTACTAGCTGACCCACGCAACCTCGTTTGCGTCAAAACTACCATCCCCCGTTTTAACCTCAAAAGGGGGTTGATTTTAAAGATATATTATTAGTACACCTCCACACCATCTACAGAGCATACATTTTAAATTTCAAGTCTCTTCAAAAACATAGGACTTTCATACAAACGTCCGACCCCCGTTTTACCCCCTTAGGGGTGGAGTTTCGTAAAATCCGTTCTTAGCGGATGTCTACACCCTATAAGGTACCTACCTGCTAAATTTCAAGTTTGTATGTGTTATAGTTTCTGAGATTTCGTGATTAATAAGTGAGTGGTATTTCGCTTTTATATATATAGATACACACATCAAAAGTGTCTAGGGATCAAGCATTTTTATGCGGATTTCTTGAGATTGAGATGTGGCTTTGGCCCTGGCCTGCTCAGTCGCCAGACTTGAACCCGATTGAGCATGCATGGGATATGCTACAGAGAAGAGCTCTGCCGAATATGGAGGGTATCCAGTCGCAAGAAGACCTTTTTTGTTGTTGCAACGAACATGGGCGGCCATTCCACAGCGTGTTTGGATGAACTCATTTTGAGTATGCCAAACCGATATTCTTGTGTTGTTAGTGTTCGCGGTAGAAACACGGATTATTAATTGTTTAAGTTACCTAATAAAATTTTAAAGAAAACTGTTATTTCAGTCTTTTTTTCGAACTTTAATGTTAGTGGTTCAAATGTCAAAAATCCCTTTATTAGGAAAATGGCAAATTTCTCTATTAATGCATAGGTGACTTGGTTTATCGTTACTGTGACAAACGAAAACACTTTATTTGATGAATCCTTAAAGAAAATTTTAATTAATATCAATCAGGAGAAAAGTTATTGCAAAAATATATGTTGATCCCTAGACACATATGTTGATCCCTAGACACTTTTGATGTGTGTATATACATATACATAATAAGTTTCTATGTCTATAATATTGTATAGTATGTAAAATATTTATAAGTAGAATAATCCTTCTCACCCGTTCCAATTATACACCGGATGTACATATACAGCTCTGCATCGCCCAAAGTTTCACTGGAAGAAAATGCCTATGGCATTAGGTCCGCCATAAGTATTTGCAAAAAGCTTAATCTTTTTTTTTTACAGGATTTACCTGGTAGGCTTTTACACTTCTGAAAAAAGCTGGGTTGGTTTACTAATCAACCTGGTAAACTACTGTGACACAAAATATCATCCCTAAATTGGTGGTGGTGTGTTAAATTTTGATGTGGAAACCAGAGCCCACCAGTGACATAATAATTTAGTTAAAATCATGCTCTTATTTGTTAAATTATTACTGTTTGTAGTTTTAATTAACCGACTTCAAAAAAAGGAGGAGGTTCTCAATTCGACAGTTTTTTTTTATATTTGTTACCTCATAACTTTCGACTGGGTAGACCGATTTTGATGATTCTTTTTTTATTTCAAAGCTGGTGCTTCCCATGTGGTCCCATTTTAATTTTGTCCAGTTCTGACATGTCATCCATGAGAAAATCATATAAATCTTCAATTTGCATTTTGTTTGTGCGCGACAAATTGACGGATAACTCAATTCAATTTGGTCGGAGACAAAAAGTTCTCTCTCTCTCAATTTGACATTTTTATTCTGAAAAAGTATTTACATACTTTTCGTATAAATATATGTACATTATAAGATTGTTTTTCAAGATTGATTGATGGATATTTCATTACCAGAAATCTTGATTCAAAGTCTAATAACACTTATTTTGCTCTGTAATTAAGTTTTACTTTATTGCCACTTTATTTATCATAAATTAAACTAAGAAGAGTTACTTGTTATACAAGAGTGCAAAGTTGCTTTTTAAACGCGTGCTCAATTTTGATGACCGAGCAAGCTCAGGATTCTAAAATTAGAATCCTGAGCGTTAGCGAGGGAATCAAAAGAGCACGAGGTAAAAAAAAAATTGCACTCGAGTGCAACACGTAACTTTTCATTCCACCTCAGCGAAGAAATGACTAAATGACGTGAAAATAAAATGGCGCCGGCAAAGCAAATCAAAAAAAAAGTACACCAAGAAGGTTCCGAGTCTGAGTTCTTAACAAATTAAAAAAAATGATAAATTCGGCACCATAGAGGTAGAAGTAAATAGCTTTAATGATATTTTGACTTCACAAGTTTAGTGCACACGATGTTCTAAATTCAATTTTACTTTATCCTCTAGCGGATAAAAACGGCTTTTGAACTCAGATATCGAAGGGGAAAAATACTCATTCCGAGATGGTGGGATGAAAAATTATTTATTTACAGTTATTAAATTTGTTGTAAATTCGGAACTACGAGGATGTTTTAAGGAGACACATTAGCGCCCATGGGACACTTTGTTAATATATGATGAGAAAGTTGGAAGTATTATTAGATAATACTTTAGAAAGGATGCTAATGGCAACAGTAAAAATCTTTATTGCTAACTAAATGTACCTGTGAACTTAGTAGTTTATCTCAACTTATTAGCGTTTTCGAGGCATTGCAATTTGAAAGTATGATGATTGTATTAATGGCATAAAAATGATTTTTACATTAAATATCTTTCTTTAAAGCCTTCCATCCCTATTTCTAAAAGATAAATGAGCACAAGAACCATCTGACTTCAAGTGATTATGATTATGAACACCTCCAACTGAGGCGCCCTTTTGAGTCAAATTCAGAGGAAGTACGGCTCTCTCGCGATGACAAGCATCAAGTCCATAATCAACCTTGTTAAAGCTATCTATATCTGCCCTGTCCTTAAATCTTCGCGTTTTACTCTATTAATGAAACAATTTTATTATTAGTTTATAACAACTAGAGATAACAATTTACTTCCATGATAGGGTTACCAAGAAAACCAGACTGCCTCGTTGGTCTAGTGGTTAGCGTAAGCGACTGCAGATCAAGAGGTCTCGGGTTCGATTCCCGGGTCGGACTGCTGTTGGGTTTTTCTTACAAGAAATTCTAAATAGCAGCCCGGATTATGGAATATGGCGGTGTTTCCCGCCCGTGCCTCGGAGAGCACGTTAAGCCGTCGGTCCCGGTTGTCATGAACATCTATGGCAATCGTTATTGGGAAGTCAGCGCCCTCAAATATACTGACAACTAGTTCAATCATCGAATTTAGTTCGCCCTCAGGGTTGCGGAGGTCCGATGCCAGTCGCTCCGTGTAAAAACTGATATTCAGGTAAAACCGGTTGAACTAGTAGCCGACCCCAAATCTTGGGAATAATAAAGGCTAGGAAGAAGAAGATAGGGTTACCAAGAAAACACCTTGATACTAATGCAAATAATACACGTAACAGATAATTTCATTGATAGCTCGGCTTTCCTCGTTATTATATATTCAACATTAGTATGCAATATAGATTAAATAACTGTAATTTCAATTCATGAAAATCTTTATCAATAGGTGAATGAACAAAATCTAAAATAGGTACTTACACGATGTAACTGGGTGTAGATAAATGTGCAAAATATCGTTGATGAGCAATGGTTCAGGTATTGTGCGGAGTGATGCCACAGTCTCATAGAAAACTGGTGTTATGCAGTTAAGCAAGATGTAGCTTGTCTGATCCACAGATTGTTGTTCTAAGTCTGGGTGTTCTTTGTGTCCGTTTCATGTATGTTTGTAAAGTCCCCCGCAACGCAGGATATATATTTCTAATGCGGGAGTCTTAAAAAAAAGTTAGACACGAAATCTCTTTCGCCTGATTTCAGAAGAACTAACTGAAAGGGTGTCAGGCGTTGTGACAGTGTTATGGTACGTTTCTATGTAACGTGTGACTACGGCTTTTCAAACTTGTTTCATACTTTTTCAGAGTCGTTTTTTGTCGTAGTTGGGTTTTAGTTTTTACTTTTTTTTATAGTAGGTAAATTAGCACACGTAGCAGGAGCTCAGAAAAGGTAGGTACAGCAATCCTCGAATGCAGGATATTTCTTGACGTTAATTACGGCAGTTTTCAATAACTTTTAATTAGTTAAAACTAAAACTTGTGTATCAATGAAAGTATTAAATCAGTCATCTATATATATAGACTAATATTATAAACGCGAAAGTTTGTAAGTATGGATGGATGGATGGATGGATGCATGGATGTTTTTTACTCTTTCACGCAATAACTACTGAACGGATTTGGATGAAACTTTACAGTAATATAGCTTATACATCAGAATAACACATAGGCTACTACTTGCCGCGATAACCGACATATACGCGGGCGGAGCCGTGGGCAACCACTAGTATTAAATAAAACAGTTAAAAAATTGACATCTCCAGTTTTAGAGACAGTCCAGTAGGAGAGATAGGTTAATGAAAACGGTTGTTAGATTCACTCTGCACTTAATATCGATATATCGATAAAGACAAGCTTATGTTATGGAAGTAGGTACACTATTTTCTTTAACGTGGTAAAATTTTCATCCCTGTTACTGAGATACCTAGAAAACTAATTGCAATTATTACAATTATCTACGTTAAAAGTTTTTTTTATGTTCTAGGCAGGCAAACGAACAGACGGATCGCCTCATCGCCTGATGGTAAACGATTACCGCCGCTCATGGACACTTGCAAAACCAGAGGCGTTACAAGTACGTTGCCAGCCTTTGGGGGATAAGGAGGTGGATGGGGAGGGGGATGAGGAGGGATGGGGAGTGGTTGGGGTATGGGCCTCCGGTATCCTCACTCACTCGGTGAAATACAGCGCAAGCGCTATTTCACACCGGTTTTCTGTGAGGCCGTGATATCACTCCGGCCGAGCCGGCCCATTCATGCCGAAGCGTGGCTCTCCCACGGTAGAGAGTATTATAAATAACTGTAACAAATACTTAGCTTTAACTTTTGTTTATACCTAAGTAGTTTTTGCCGAGACTGCTTCAGATGTACATCTATATGTAGGTGTGCATCTAAACAACTAAATGAAATTTAAGTGTCTGTTTTTAATTTCAAATTATAAACAGCTTTTCACTAAATTCATAATAAAGTTTATCTGTAAGAGATCGCCGTGAGCGATAACACCGCTTACCTATTGTAATACCAAAGGTAGATTTTCATCTATTTCTGTATAACATTTTATACTTTAGTGGCGTGAACTGGTGTGCAATAAAGTTGTATAATTAAATAAATAAAAGTATGTACGGTACTTACATTATATCTATTTTAAATATTGTCTATCTCTTTGTTTCTTCCGGCTAATCACTGGAACGACTGGACTGATTTTGACGGGACTTTGGCAGGTAGCTACATTTTTGAATAGCTCGCCTACCTCTACAAAAAACCGCGAGTAACGCATCAGGGCATGGCTAGTAAATATGAATTTTCGATACTTAATTTCTGCTCCTTCTTATATCTTATAAAATTTGAAACATTTTCCTTATAGGTTCTACAAACGGCTACTGTACAAACCCTTTACAGCAGGCTTAAAAAATGATATGTAAAATTGTCTGATAACTGTCACCGATAAGACTCAATCGTGTTGTGTGTAAACATTGACAATTGGACAAACAAGTTTGAGCTATTTACCGGTGCTTTCGCGGAAATGTAACTCATGTTTATCGAGATTATACACATATGGGTTTGATATCTATTTGTCTGACCATTTTCCTCGAATAATCGAATGTGGAGTATGCAGGGTACCTGTTTTGAGACTTAATTGTTTGTAGAATAAATAAAAACCTTAATAAATAAAATTTTAACACAATAAAAACCGACTTCAAGGTTCGACTCGTTTTCTCTTAGATGCCATATGCCATCCAGATCTTAGTGTCCTTATTATGGTACCACCATTGGGATATCTCCTTTCCAAAAAAGAATCATTAAAATCGGTTCATACACGACGAAGTTATCCGCGAACACATAAAAAAATATATGGGTCGAATTGAGAACCTCCTCCTTTTTTGAAGTCGGTTAAAAAAATGTTGCCGACTTCCAAGCGCCTACATAATAATGAATTGTAAAAACTTATATTATTTAAATACTTACTTATGCACTATTATCCATATATATAAAAAGAGGAAGGCAACTGACTGACATACCCAGAGATCAACGCACAGCTCAAACCGTTGAAGCTAGAATCCTGAAATTTTGCATATAGGTTCTTTACATAACGTAAGTGAGCACTAAGAAAGGAATTTTTGAAATTCCAACCCTAAGGGGGTAAATCAGGGGATGAAAGTCTGCGTGAGCAAAGCCGCGTGTAAAAGCTAGTGAATTATATACACATGTGAATTGTGAACTTCACATAGGTACCTACCTAATTTCAAATTTAGTTTCCCAAAAAGTTGATCGATTGATAAATAAAAGATGTAATTCTGAGACAACAATCTTTTAAAATACAACCAAACGAGATCCTTCTCCTGTTTCGAGTTGGTTATAAGCCTCTAAAGCTTTTTCGTTCCCTTAATTTTCCTAAGAAAGGGTACAAAGTTTCTGTTTCACGTTAATAAGCACGTGAAGGCGAAGCAGAAACTTAGAGGGTTGAACGCCGAAACCTCACCCACTTGTGATAATTAACGAAAGTATTACTTCCAACTTCAGCCTATCGCCGTCCACTGCTGAACGAAGGCCTCCCCCAAAGAGCGCTAACCACCCCGGTCTTGTGCAGTCCGCATCCATCCGCCGCCAGCCACTTTCCTCAAGTCGTCGGTCCATCGTGCTGCAGGGCGCTCTACACTGCGTTTGCCTAATCGTGGTCTCCATCCTCCATCTCTAACACTTGTCGGCTCCAGCGACCATCAGTCAGCCTGGAGACATGACCGGCCCACTTCCACTTCAGCGTGCTGATCCTTCGTGCGATATCAGTTACTCCAGTTCTCTTTGGAATTGTCTCATTACCAATTCTATCGATAAGAGAAACACTTAGCATAGCATGCTCTATTCGCCTTTCTAAGGAGAGACTTAGGTATGGTTAACTGTGGTTCAAAGGTTTTTGATGATAAATGATGACGATAATAAAACATTCTTCTTCTTCTTCGGCCTAGCGTTTTCCCTGCTTAGTGCTGGGGTCCGCTTTCCTACATAATCTATAAAATAAAATATTTGTTTCATAATAAAACATAACATGTCAAAAATTAACTTAACATTACATTTTATCGCAGATTAAATAATCTATATATCTATAACAATGGTAGTAAGATTTCTGAAATTGCCTCCATAATAAGTTCATCAATATTGTTATCAATTTGTTTATCAATAATCAGAATCAGATACTTGTCGTGGCAATATCTTGTTGCGAAGGTAAGATATTGTTCATTAATAACGAAAAGAGTTTTTTAACATAACTAACAATAATGTCAGGGTGAATGAAATAATTTATCTTTTAAGGAAAACTATACAAAAACCCTAATGAGGAAAACATTGGCACGTTGTTATCATAGGACTTATTAGCGGGCTATTTGGTGATATTCTTCAATACTAGCTAGTCTTTCGTAAACTGGACGCCAGCATACTGAAACTGAAAACGCTTCTGGGTTTGTTGATTTTGACTTCACTTGATGGAGCAAACGGGTCACCTGAAGATGGAAGCCTTGATAGCTGGGACTTGTTCTGACCGTTACTTCAAGAGAAGAGAATTGATTAAAAAGTTTTCAGTATATTTTAAATGAGCTAGAATTCAAAATCAATAAAGAAGAAATATATTTACTTAGAAATGTCTAAAATTTTAACATTTTAAATATTCGCGCCTGAAGGTATTAACTTTACATTTTTGCTGATAGTAGCAGTATCTCAACTGGTGGATTTCGTTGCCCTCCCAAAACACGCAAGGTTCTCGGATTTATTTCAATGACTCAACATATTCAAAATCAAAATCAAAATCTTTATTGCTAACTAAGTGTAGGTACATTTGTGATCTTATAATATAACTTGTCTCAACTTAGTAGCCTTTTACAGGCATTGCAAATTTGAGAGAAGATGACGATGTTACACACATTACATAGGTATTAGGTTATAGAATTTTAGAATTATATAAAGATAAACAAATTAATAACTATAACTAAAAATTAAGTAATAAAGTGAACCATTTTAAAATCCTTAAAAGAATAAAATAAAAAGATTATTGATATAATGACATTTTACATCGAACAACTGCTTTAAATTACATAAGCCTAAAACTAATCATTTTGCATATATATTATATCTTTATCATTTATCTACCTAGCCATTATTGTGATTTATTGTTTAGGTGTAGGATTTGTTGGTGTGTGTTCATTTGTGTGTGGCTGTGTGTGTGTGTGTTTTGTTTGTGGTATATTTTCTATTATGTATTATTTGTGTTTTGTTTCCATGTATTCTTCTACTGAGTAAAAGCATTTTTTGATTAAAAATGTTTTCAGTTTTTTAGTGAATACTGTAAGTTTGGTTTCACTTATAATGTGAATTGGTAAATTGTTGTAAATTTTAACTGCCATGTAGTAAGGGCTCTGGTTCAGCATTTTAATTCTGGATTGTGGTAAGTATAGTCTGTCTCTGTGGCGTGTATTTAAATTGTGGGTGTCTTTTACTTTAGTGAAGTGATTTATGTTTTTATAAACAAATATACAAATATCAAATATATATAATGATGGTAGTGTGAGGATGTTATATTTAGAAAAATAAGGCCTACAGCTGTCACGATTTCCAATTTGGGCGATAATTCTGATACATTTCTTTTGAAGTATAAATAAATCCTGAAAGTATACACTATTCCCCCACAACATAATCCCATATCTTAACCAGGAGTATGCGTAAGCGTAGTAAGCGGATAGTGCGGTTTTTTCATTTGTGCTGCATTTAAGCTGGAATAAGGCGTATGTGAATCGAGATAATTTATTTTTAATAAGATCAATGTGTGCTTTCCAGTTAATATGTGTGTCTATTGTTATGCCAAGTAATTTGAATGTGTCTACGGTTTCTAATTGTGTGTTATTGTATGTTGTGTCAATGTTTATAGGGGTGTTTTTATATGATCTAAATTGAATGGTTTTTGTTTTATTGTAGTTTATTTCCAAGTTATGGTCATTAAGCCATTGATTTACTGTATTAAGAGTTTTTCGAAGTATTGGTGTGGGATTTACTGACTTATCATACGCAATCAATATTGATATATCATCAGCGAATAAGACGGGCAATGTTTGTTCCTTATTAAGTACTTTCGGTAAGTCGTTGATGTATATCAAAAACAGCACACAACCCAACACGCTACCCTGTGGAATTGAGCAGGTAATGCTTCTTCTTTCAGATCGCACCATTCTAACTTCATTTGTATCAGAGTCATAATGGTCAATCTGAACTATTTGTGATCTGTTCTCTAAATATGATTTGAACCATGTGTAAGCAGGGCCACGAACGCCAGAACCATGTAGTTTGTTTAAAAGAATGTCGTACTGTACTTTATCATATGCTTTCGTCATGTCAAGCAACACTATTTCTTTATATTAAGATTTCCTCACGGAATTCTATAAAAATTGTTGACTCTTAAAATCTTACACAATTTTTACAGTACTTTGCAACAGCAAATTTCCCATACTTAAATGGAAAAATCCCCAAAGATGGGATGGCATGGCATTCCTCGGAGCACTGAGAAGTTGAGAACCTCGGATTCTCGGATTTTGTACTCAGTACTCACAGTCACACGCGCACGTCAAACTATAATGACAATACGTTCGAAAACTTTACTTTTAAAATATACACAATACTCTTTTTTAAGATATCTATACCAATTATTGGAATCTTATCTATTCAATTGGAATAACTCGAGAAAATTTTATATTATTTTTAGAAGTATATTTTCAAAATATGTTAAAATCTCTGTAAGAATATAAATTTCAATTGGAATGTTCTAAATAACAGAGTTTTCGAACTTAAAAGATGGGTGTCTGACTGACTGACTGACGTTTGTCCACAGTCTGGTACTGCTGATTTTTGTTATTGATCATTTCAAATCCAATTATTCTTGAATTTGAATATATCGCAATGGTAATTTACGGTGTGTACATCGTTTCTAAGTCCGGTGGCCTCATATTTAATTATGACCACAACATTCCACGCATTGAAACCGAGAAAACCTTTGGATATCCCCTTGATATAAAGTTACAATACGAAAATAAGAAAGTTGTCGTCGCATTTGGACAGCGAGACGGAATAAATGGTAGGTACAAATGATCAAAATTAACTACTTTAAATCTTCATTTACGAAAATTTCCTAGAGTTAAATAAAATCAGACAATATGGTGCTAGACTGTCTGCTTGTGTAATTTCAGTGGGACATGTTTTACTCTCTGTAAATGGATCTCCTGTCACCGGCCGCACTACAGAAGAAGGAAGAGATGTATTCGAAGTTGTAGAAGTCAAAGTAAGTAACAAACAGTCTCGAGAATCTGGCTGTAGAACAATAAAACTTGTTACACTTGCTAAAGACTAGATTTGTAATTAAAAAAACGTGTAACTTCGCCTATGAATAGGGTACCTTATCTCGACTTAAAAACCTTTTATTATTGTTGTAGTATGAAATACAATGTATGGAACATTGAACATCGTAAACATTGCATGAATAAAGAAAAAAGTTGTTCAAAAATGTCATATCAAAATTACCACATCTAAGCACAAAATACTATTTGCTTTATATTTTATGATACATTTTCAAACCGAAACTACCTCCCCAATTCAACTATTTAAATTATATTTGATAACAAGATTGCTTATAGCAACAAGTAAAATTTTAACAAAATAAAAAACTGACTTCAAGTATGACCAAATCAATTGATTTCTCTTGGATGCCATCATCAGATCTTAGTGTAATAGAACCCAGCATTTGTTAAGCCAACGCTGATATATATATATTTTTTTAGGGTTTATTGGGCAAATGAGCAGACGTACCTTATTATGGTACCATCATTGGGATATCTTCTTTCCATTAAAAAAAGAATCATCAAAATCAGTTCATAAACGACAAAGTCATCCACGAACACACATAAAAAAATATATATACAGGCGAATTGAGAACCTCCTCCTTTTTTGAATTCGGTTAGAAAGGCCACCATTTTTATATGTTCAGATCAACGTTGATCATCTAAAAATTAAATTCTGTAAAAACAAAACTGGTGTTCAATGGTGTTTATTCTAAGAGCCTTAAATTTTTCAATTTATTTTCAGGAAAATTACCCATTAAGCCTAAAGTTTGGCCGAGCACGAGCCACAACCAATGAGAAAATAGTATTAGCCAGTATGTTCTACCCACTGTTTGCCCTCGCCAGCCAGCTCAGTCCAGTGCCCAAGTGCTCCGGCATTGAGTCTCTGACAGCCGACACCTTTAAATTATCATGTTTTCAGACTTTGACAGGTATTTATAATCTTATTTGATGTCTTCTTTCATACATTCAAACTTGCAATGCATTTTTAACAATAGAATTAATTTTGTAACAATCAAAACAATGTTGCACCAAATTATTCAGTATGCTGCATGTAATTTTCTTTATATTGATAAATTTTTAGTGCCACACTCCCTGATTGGAAAGCACAGTTGTGGCCTCTGACACTGCTGCACAACTGCACACATTTTTGTTGAAAAGCAGCACAAGAATGAGGGTTTTCTAAAATGCTCTACATGAGATGGCAGCACTGTACCATCAGGTCCAACCACCTGTCAAAATACATACACGATTTGTATTTTTCGATCATTTTTTGGTTAATTTATTCTTAAAAACGTTACAAAACGAATATTATTTTCTAAAATGCCACAATGTTGTGCAGTACCTATGTGTGACAGAATTTCATTAAAGAAATATATGCTGACAGCTATCTAGACCTGACGCTTGCAAAGCACTGACTGGCAGCAGGAAAAGTATCGAAAACTCTCATTTCCTAATGCTGACTTTCTGTGAAGTCATCATATCATTCCAATCAAGCTAGCCTTCTTCTGTAAAATGTATTTTAATAATGAGTCTATACTCTTTGCGCTATAGCATGGTGCGGCATTTATTTGTAGACTAGAACATTCTGGTCAATTTAATTTACCTAATTTACTACAGTTATTAATGATTTAATATATTGCGAATGTGGTACATCTGAAATACTAAGTCATAATTTGTAAATAGCAACAACTTTCAAGAGTGAAACGAAATGTTACTGAAACTGTCACGCACCATGCTACAGCGCAAAGAGTACAGTGATTTTATCATGTCAAAGCAATATTTCTTGTAATAGCACTCCAGTAAGCTGTCACCATACTCTATAGATACTTGAAAAACCAGGGAACATTGCATGTCACGCATTATAGACTTATTTATTGTTTAACAGCTAGTTTCAATTTGCAAACAAGTAAGACTAATAATTTAAAAGCCCTAAGCAGAGAGCTATGGTTAGCTATCCTAATTATTGATAATAGATCTTATTTACAAGAAACATCTTTTTTATCATTTTCCAGGAGTAAAATTCATAATAGTAACAGACCCAAACATGCAAGGTCCAGAGGTTGTTCTCAAGCGGATCTATGAGCTATACTCTGACTACGCGCTCAAGAATCCTTTTTACTCCCTCGAAATGCCCATCAGATGTGAACTGTTCGACACTTCATTACACACTCTACTGGAACTGGTGGAGAAGTCGGGCACAGGAAACTTATAGTCATGGAAGCTATTTAGTTAGTACTTACTTTAAGTTAATGTATATTGTTATTGATATTAAAAGATGTATTATTATATTTATTATAAATAACTTCTGCACTTTAGATCTAAGTTGAAAGATATTATGACAGTTCTTGTGCCCTACAATATTTAGGAACTTTAGAGGAGAACCCCTCTTGATGTAATAGAAATTACATCAAGAGTTCATCTATACAAATAAATAAAATTAAAGTGTCTGTAATATTAAAATAACCACTTTTACTGAATGCATATGTATGTATACATGGTGTCGGTACATATACCAAAATAACTTTTCTTTTTGTCTGTCTGTCTGTTTGTTCCAGCTAATTTCTAGAACGGCTGGACCGATTTTGACGGGACTTTAACTGATAGGTAGCTGATGATATAAGGAGTAACTCAGGCTACTTTTTTTACACTAGTTTCGCCTCGCGGCGTTTCCCATGGTACGACAATGACCGCGGATAACACCGCGGGGTTCAGCTATTTTAGGATATAACTTCACAATATTTTTGTAATTTTAAGTCAATGCAAGGAAGAATAGGCATGATGACATTAACCAAGAACCACTAATATAATGTATTGATCTGATGAAATGGGGTTCATAGAGTATAAAAATCGTATTTCTTTTCATATTTAGAGCCAGATCAATAGTTAATTAAAAAATTAAACTACAAATTATAGCAATCCGCCATGTTTAGTCATCATGCCTATTATCAACACCTTAATATGGGCAATAATAAAAGACATAAATTTACAATAAAAAATTTATTGATATAATAATTATTTATTTTTAACAATTGCAATGGGGCGGCTGCCGGGCCGGCCCCGCGTCGCTCGACCGTTAAAGTCTAGGTATAGTTATCGACAATGACCGAACACTCAACCTTTGTACTTCTACACACACAACACACGCATTATTGCCTGATATTTGGTTCACACGCGAACTCCGCGCAGATGCCTCCGGCTTATCCGAACTTATCCTAACACACAGAGAGATGGAGAGACATGATATATCTACCAATCAGTTTTATGCGTTTAAATTAAGGTCGAGTCAGACACCGGACGGGTGGGACGACGCTACTGGTAGTGTCGGTATTGACAACCGTTCACAATACGTCGCCGTCGCCCCGAGTGCTGTCTGACTCAGCCTTTAGACTATAGTAGATTTGTATCACTCGGCCTCACTGCTGCCAAAACGATGTTCTATAGTATTTAAGTTCTGCTTTCATTTTAACTCTAAAACTGTATGCTGTGCAGATGCTGCAATGCCTTTTATATATAAATATATCACTGCGACTTACATATTTACTTTTCCCCTCCAACGAAATCTCACACCTATGGAGGCACTATTAGACTCCACACAAACTGCTCGCAAGCCTCCACCGGCTATGCATGAACACTTCAAAATTTTCTTTTTCGTTCTACTGAAAAATACCGTGACTTCCGAATTGAGGTAAGCGGTCACCAGCTCCTTTGCGTGTGTCGGACAAGGCATTGTGCGAACTACAAAAGCTACAATTAGTACATCTAAAAATAAAGTAAAATCAATCTAAAAGAAAATACGAATTACAAACGCGTCGATCATAATATAATTTGGTTCCCCCAGTCTGCGCCGGAGTTCGTTGGCCAAGCGCTTACACTTAGCTCTGACAACCTTATATGGACGACTTCTGGTGCAAACTCCACCATCAGAATTGGATAAACGCCGCATGGAGTGGGGGAAGGAGAGTGGCTATGTTCTAAAAAATAGTCAGTAAACTTCAATTTTAGTTTGTTTAAACAAATGAATATATATTATATTTATTATTTTTGATCACAATATGTGATTACTGTAAAAAAAATTGTCCATTTCTAATGCTTGCTTGAAGGAAATCAAATCAAATAAAAACGGTTGATAGCATTTTGCTCTCAGAATTTCTTGTTGATAAGTTTTGTGCGGGGTTTATGCAACCCTAGTGGTGCGAGACCATGCAACCCTCAACAATATACTACTATTTATATCGACAGCACAACGAGCTTACCCTAGCATCAACATTGCTTGACAGCGAGCAGCTGTCTCTCGTTGTCACCACCTCACCAATCAAATAGTGTAAAAACAATGGCATTATTAGTTATGTAAACAGCTTGTTTGAATTAACACATCACAACATTACAGTTGTACTTTTTCAGTTTGATTTTGTACTGTTTGAGACCGGTGACACTCGAAGTTACCTCTAGGACCTTCACGTTAAGAAAATAGTGATGCACAGATCAAGCCCCGCATTCTGGCCAATCAAATTCGTCGACCAGTATCGTCGATAATTTCTTAGACCCGAATCGATCAGAGAGTGGATTTTGACTGTCACCATTTTATTAACGCGAATAGATTATAGAGTTAATAAGAGACAACTGAAGTATCTGAACTAGTATAATTGGCCCAGTTAGTCCACATATATTTTACTTATAATACCATTGTCCTCGCACATAATACTGCATAAAAATCGAAAATAATAGGAAAAAATTCACACACGCTTTTAGAATATGTTTAATTTTAAATTTTAGAACTGTACATCATTATGACGTGGGCCAATCAGAGCGCTCGATTACAAATACTGTCCTCCGATTGGTCGATATTTGAAATTCGTCAGTTGGAACATGTCAAGCATAACGGCTTTGTCGTAACCTCTTGAGAGATTCGTGATCGGTATAAAAATAGAGCCGAGAGTTCAACGGGCACCGCTACAAAATATACCCTCTGCTATATACTGTTGTGTTTATACTCTAGGATCATGCAGTGCGACAATCACTATTTGACAGTTCACGGGCTACAGGAATTCAAACTTTATAACCAACGATTTTAGGTTCAAATTTGACTTTTAATTTTGTTAATTTCGCACTTCTAATTCGGTGATATTTTAAATTTAGAGATCGTATCAACAGCATTTAATAGTGCACTGATGGATAGACATCTCCTTAGAACTCATTTGTATGGTGGAGAAAAGGGGTGTGGTGGCCTATTTTCGACTAAAATCCTTTTTTATATATTTCCTTGGTCCAAGTCAGTCATTGGCCCAATTTATACCAGATAAATTGGACTGTTATTTTATTAATGGCAATTATGTAGCCTAAGGTAGCCACATTCATGTATTTTTTAGCTTTCTGCACTTCCTCTATACATAAATTTTAAGTATTTGAAATACAAATTTTCTTCACATATTAATATAGACAAGACAGATTTTGCCTCGTTTTTTCGCCATCCAAAAAATACAACACATTATTTAGTATTCTCTCTGTCTATTTACAGTAAATAGAAAGAGACATTCATATTGGTGTTAATCATATAATCGTAGAATTAATTCTAAACGTTCACTGCATGATTCGAGAGTAAAAACTAAGTCTTAATTAATTAAACCGAAGAGACTTAAATAAATTATCTCTAGTGTCCGAGAGCGCGGGGAGAGTAGACCTTCGTGTCAGGCCGGTAGCCCACCGCTGGGAATACAAGACCCACGGTTCAGGCTAGCTCATAGTCCATTACCAACTTAAATTTAATTTCTTATGTAAATCTAAACTATAATATACTTCATTGCCACAACTGTCAGTTTACACACAAGCCGCTCCGACTTTAACCGACTTCAAAAAACATCTTTGTTATTCATGAACCGATTTCAAAGAATTTTCCTTTCTTATAAGTTACAGTTCGTTTGAAGTCAGTTCCTCTTCTTATCAAAATAGACATTTTTATCAAACATATAACATAATATAAATTCAACAGATATGTGCGATTTTAACAAAAGCGCTTGTTAATACAATAAATCATTTGTATGGCGACCACATCTTATGGAATTTTGAATTCGAAATAATTTGACAATAGTACGTTCCCGACGTACGTCACAACCGTGACGTCACTCTCCCCGTGCCGCGATGGTCACAACGCGATCTGAGTATGTGCAGTCTCTAACGCGTCGTCTGCACACGATACACAACAATCTCAACACTACATTGCACGTACTTAAGGTTTAGATTTGAGTGTATCGTGGACGAGGCCTACTTGCCCAGTAACTTACATACCATCTTCTATAGTACCACTTATCTGTTTACATTTTCATTTGAAATAAAAGGAACTTTTAATCTGAAGCAGACACGAACTACGATATGTTTCACGTTTTGCAACCGACTACAATTTTTTTTTTTTTTATCGAATAGGTTAGGAATTGTCATACAATTAAAATGAAGATATACCAATTATTGGACCTGGTGAACATTTTGTACATGAGTCGTGTCTCGCTTTTGACAAAAGTCCTTGAAGTGTTCAGTCGTCAACTAGGTTCGTCGTCGATGGTAAGTGAGTTACCGGCGGAGTCAGTCAACCCCTCGTGAGAAGACGCCCTCGAGGATACCGCCGAACATCCGGTGCGCTGTAGTGTAGGGGTACTAGGACTGGTGGGTCTTAAGGCCCCACAGTGTAGGGGTCCTAGGGCCCCACAGTGTAGGGGTCCTAGGGCCCCACAGTGTAGGAGACTAGGACTGGTGGGTCCTAGGGCCCCACAGGCGCAGGGAGTAGTCGTCGGAGGCGGACACCAGCACGTCGTGGTGCACCGGGTTCCACGACACGCAGTTCACGCACCGAGTGTGGCCGGAGATCACAGCTATTGGCTCTTCACCGTTTATGTGCCATATGTATACCTGCATGGAGAAAATATTTAGTTAGAAACACTTAAACATAAGTTTATTCTTATTTTATACACTCTGCGCTGTTAGACATTGCACTGACTCTAAAGAATATTGGTAAAGGGAAGGAAAAATGGATGTGCTTGACTTAGAAACTGCTTAATCACTTCGTGAGTGTGTGCTTACTCTTAGTGCTAATTCATCTCTGTGCTACATTCCATCCGTATCCGTTCAACTGTCTAATCCTAGATTTGACATAGTTTACTGCGGTAACCAGAATGTTGATAAAGGTACTTATATATTTTTAAATAATCATCAACATTTAATCAATCGATCAACATCAACTTTTAATAGTCTATTGCTGAACATTTGCCTCTCCTTAAAAATTTATAAATATTTAATAATAAATATTTCGGACATCTAACAGTCCCAGTCTAGTAGTCTAATAGTCCCAAGCTAAGCAGAGCTTGTGTTATGGATACTAGACAACTGATACAAATACATGTATACTTTTTTTTTGTAAATACATACATATTATACATAGAAAACACCCAAACTTCGAAACAAATATTTGCAGATCATACAAACATTTAGTCCGACCCGGAAATCGAACCCGAGACCTAAAGCACAGCAGTCGCATACGCTACCACTGCGCCACAGAGGCAGTCAAGTGACGTGACAAGGCCAAAAAAGTAGCCTAAGTTACTCCTTGCAAGCGCCTCGTCATCTCTCGCTTGCACTTCAAGCCTTAAATGGAAGCGAGAGATTCGTTATGACGTTGTCACGTTAAACTATCGTCCGTAAACAGACTTTACAGACAACCATTTTTTGACTAGATTCGCCCGCGGCTTTTACCGCGGTACGACAATAACCGCGGGGTTCAGCTAGTTATAGATAAATTACACCCTAACGTTATGTCTCACTAGGCCGCCATAGTGTTGGATCACCATGCTACGTTGTGTGCATTCGCAATGAGCATAGTGACCACCGCTCTAGGATTCCACACGTGCTTTCTAGTCCAGTCGGGGCAGACATTTAAATAGAAAAAAATCCGGGGAGCGATTTTTTTTTAAACGTCGGGGTGGGTGGTTTGAACTATAAATCTCGATTTTCGAACTGATCCCGGTAGAGAGTTCGCCGCCATCTTGTTTTAAAGTTTTTTTATTTTTTTTTTATTTAATTATTCAAAAATTTTAAGTTTATCAAAAATTTAATTTGAGTATAAATCCGAAAACATTGATCGTGGAGTAAAAAAAGTGCGAGAACCAAAGTTGAAGAAAATAAAATTCCACCCATTACGATTTTTTTGATAAACTTGATAGTATAACTCTGCAAATATTGATCCTAGCGTAAAAATGAAAATAACCAAACTTGTGAGAAATTAAATTTCCAACAACTTTGAATACTGCCATTTTTGCTCTAAAGTTGCATATTAACGAGCTATTTCAGAAAAACGAAAAAAAAAACTTTAATACAAAATGGCGGCGAACTCTCTACCGGGATTAGTTTAAAAAAAATAATAGCTCCCCGGATTTTTTTCTATTTCAGGCAAGTTTTATGTCTGTCCCGACTGGACTATTCCATCGGGCTGAGTTATTTCGACAGCCAATTTATAAAATAGAACACAAAATGAATGAGCATGCACATGACACATATATTAGTCCTAGGTCGGTGAACCTACGGTCAGGACAAATGATATAGGTGGGTGGTGGTGGTGGGGGTACCTTGTTGTCCTCGCTGCCGGAGGCGATGAAGTCGTGGTGCGCGCCGCCGAAGCAGGCGTGGATGGTGAAGTGGCCCTGGCTCAGCCCGCGGAACCGCCGCACCAGCGCACGGGCCCCTGAACACGTACACCAACACTGTTTACTACTACGACCTATTATATATCACCTATTATATATAATATTGTAAACTTTCGATAGATTGTCAACTGTAATACACTGCTTACGCGCGTCAAAACGTCAACTGTCCCTGATTGGTCGGTTTTACAGTAGGCAGTTCAATGGCCACAGATTTAGGTTAGGTTACAACTTCTTTGATTAATAACAAATTCATTTTATATAACTAACAACAATTTTATATAACTAATTCTAAAGCTGTGAGGTATTTTCAACATGAAATCAATTTACAATCACAAAAATACTTTACATTCGGCAACAAAGTCGAATTAACAAACAAATATGGCGACGCGGGACATATGCTGTTCAACCAATCAGCGCGCGACTTGCGATTCATCGATACCATTTCGCAATCTTTCGACTGTTTGCAATCTCGCGAGATAGATTACTTTGTAACGGTTTTGACAATCTTACGGTAACATAATATACACTCGGATGGTCACTCAGGTGTCACATAACCAAATATTGCCCTCCAAACATAGCTTACTCTGATGATCTGTGTCACAGAATCATGTATACTCCTTGAAATACTCTATCTCTGTGAAACTTGTCACTAGTGGCATTTTACAACTTACGAGTTACATTTAAGGTGTGAATTTTTTCATTTCATTTTCAGTTTTTTTTATGATAAAACTGACACGTAAAAGTAAAAATCTAGAGGTTAAAAAATAAAATTGTTTATACAAAGTTACTTCATCGGTTTCATAACCAACTGCCTCAGACTCAAACTATATATAAATACATAAGGAACAAGTGAATAATAAAAATAATCACAAACTGAATATAAATGAATCTATAATGATAGGTAATGTTTCAAATGACAGAAAGTTAACTTAATGGAATAGAAGTCAAACATGTGAGTGACTGGAGGTAAAAATCAAGAACCACAAGTGCCATTACGGCCATTTGAGTTCCTCTAATAAATATCTTAAATTAATACAATGATCTTAATAATATTTTATATTTAAGATAATTATTATATTTTATTATTATAAAGATTTTTATTATTATTATTATTAATTACAAATCATTGTATTGTGATTGTGAATTGTACTAGTATTCGAAATAAACATTAGTTACTAAATTAAAATTATAATTTTTGACGTGACAACGTCTAATAAATTGATGAACGCCGGCTGCCTGCACGAAGAAGGATGACTCATTGTCTAGTTACGCTCAGTGTCCCGTTACGCTCGTTGTCTCGTTACGCTCATTGTACAAGGTCATAACAATACATTACATCAACGTTTTGTTATGACGTTGCCACGTTAACCAGCGTCCGTAAACCGAATTTACAGACAACCAATTTTTATTAATACGCTTGTTGTCTCTGGTATTACAACTTTTTTATTAATCGCAATAATTTAAATTCATGGCAAGCTAAAACGCAAAGGCAATACAATATTAAGTACAAAAGCAGTAAGGTATAAGGTAGATACTAACGTATGTCCCAGAGGTGCACGCCCTGGTTGGCCACGTTGAGCAGAAGCAGAGAATCCGAGGCGTTCAGAGTCATCGCCATCACCGCGTGCTCTTCCTGGATGCTGCACACACATCTTGTTTTACAATCAATGCTAATGCATCATATCCATTCAACAATTTATAGTAGTGACTGATGGACGAAGGCCTCTCCTTAGAAAGGAAGTTTTGGTAATACACACACTGTCTATCGGTACAGGATTCGTATCAAGTTTCAACTGTTTTACACTTTGTATGAAAAATGTACTTAATACAAACTTGTGACGTCACTGTTTAAGACCACTCAATTGAGCAATATATTTCGATGTTTATTTGATTAAAATTTGTTTTAGAAATGAAAAGCTGTATGTATTAACATGGATTAACCTTAGAGCATATATATCAAGAGGGGCAGCCGTACGGGTGAAGGAGAAGCTTGCGTGAGAAAGACGGACACTACCGAAACTCAGTCTCTCTCTACTCCGATCACGCTTTCCGCCCGTTCGGCTGCCCCTCTAGATATATGTTATGCTCTAAAGGTGCTCCCACACAGCAGTTATATAACGTTATAAAACTTTGTATAACACGATAACATTTTATAACATTTGCTACAACATGTTACATGATGTTGTATAACATCAGTAACATTTTATAACTTTGTTATAAATGTTATCCAACAAATGTTATGCAACATTCTCTAACATTATTCAACTGCTGTGTGGGAGCATCTTAAGGTATTAACTGAATTTACTGTATTGGGCTTTGGATGAAGTAAATTCAAAAGACTGTACAATGAAGTAACACCTTAATTAAAATAAATAAATAGAGATATAAATGTAATTCATTAGTGGAAAATTTAAAAAAATATGTTTGAAAAATTCTTGACTCAATTAAGATATATGACTTGGATATTGCTTACTAATTGTATGCTTCAACTTTTTCCATCTTTAATTAATAAAGAGTGAAATAAGCTACAGCAGGTCTGACCTACTTTTCTGTGAGTCAATTTAAGTTAATTTGTTCTTGTTAAGTAGCGAGTCTGTGAGTCAGAGTGAGTGAGGTTAAGATGTGTGTGTGGGAGGCAACTCACAGGTTCCTGTCGGTGAGGTTCTTTGAGTAGGTAAGTAAGTAGCTAGTCTGTGAGTCAGAGTGAGTGAGGTTAAGATGTGTGTGTGGGAGGCAACTCACAGGTTCCTGTCGGTGAGGTCCTTTGAGTAGGTAAGTAAGTAGCCAGTCTGTGAGTCAGAGTGAGTGAGGTTAAGATGTGTGTGTGGGAGGCAACTCACAGGTTCCTGTCGGTGAGGTCCTTTGAGTAGGTAAGTAAGTAGCCAGTCTGTGAGTCAGAGTGAGTGAGGTTAAGATGTGTGTGTGGGAGGCAACTCACAGGTTCCTGTCGGTGAGGTCCTTTGAGTAGGTAAGTAAGTAGCCAGTCTGTGAGTCAGAGTGAGTGAGGTTAAGGTGTGTGTGTGTGGGAGGTAACTCACAGGTTCCTGTCGGTGAGGTCGGTGAAGTCGTAGGCTCTGACGCGGTGGTGCGTGTCGGCGGCGAGCACGGAGCGCCCGTCCGCGCGGCAGCACAGCGCGTTGACGCGCACGCCGTCCCAGCTGTTGATGAGCGTGCCCTGCAACCACCACACACATGACACCGCCGCCTAGCTGAGCCGTCTACCTCTGCTCTGCACCGCGCTACGTACGTCGAGGCTGCAGTGGTAGAACTGTCCGCGGGCGCCTCCGCACACGAACTTGTCGGACAGCGCGTGCCACGCCACCGCCGTCAGGGAGTCCTCCTGCGAGTGCGTCATCTTCAGGTGCAGCTGCTCCGTCTGAGGACGAACACCGATACACGTTACACACAATATTATCATACATTTTATTTGTTGCATACACTTCATGAGTAGAAAATATAATGCGAAATAATCCTGTTCCTATGAGATATAAAAAATGGCACCGACATCATGTCATGTCTAAACATCTTGTAAAGTATCAAAATAGATCATTAGTACATAACGCTCAACTCTCTGAACGCTTTCCAATTTTTTCCAACAAAACAAGTTAACAAAACAAATGGAACATAGTAGATAAGAATTGCTGCAAATCTCTGATGAGAAATAAAGCGTGAACAGTCCAGGGACCTAAACCCATTTGTGAGTCTAATAATTATTGGCCACAAGAACAAGAACATCCATACTGGTACAACTGGCGGTCCAAAAATAAAATTACCTCCATATTCCATATCCAGAGATCGGGGCAGTCTTCAGGTCCGGCGGCGATGAGGTACCGCCCGTCCGGACTCCACGACAGGAACGACACACCGTATGTGTGACCCTCCAACGATTTCCTGCAACAGTGGACCGAAATATTTTGTCAAATCCTACTAATATTATAAACGCGAAAGTTTGTAAGTACGGATGGATGGATGTTTGTTACTCTTTCACGTAAAAACTACTGAAGGGATTTGGATGAAACTTTACAGTAATATAGCGTGTGTTATTCTAATGTATAACATCAGAATAACACATAGGCTACTATTTACCGCGATAACCGACATACACGCGGGCGGAGCCGCGAGCAAAAACTAGTTTAAAATAATTGGCTTATTATTTTACGATTAATATTTGTTTGGCTTTTAGTTTAATCAGGTTCAGATAGAAATGTCTGCATTACATCAAAGTTTGGACTTGTTTAAACTGATCAGCTTATCTTGGATGTAAAATTTCATGCAGTTACCTGAAGGAGAGGCGCTTGGCCACGGGATCGAAGTCCCATATCATGACGGTGTTGTCTTTGGAGCCCGACGCGAGTTTCATCCCGTCCGGCGACCATTTGCAGTACCAGACCTCGTCGCAATGCTCGTTTAACACCTGCAGGAAGAAAGTAAGGGGTTAGGTAGGTGCAAGGTTTGAAATGTATTTCAGTTTGCATGTGTTTGTGATATTGTGATGTATGGGTACACATTACTTTAATACGAATCACACACTGTGGTGTACTTTATTCCCAAGTGTATTTTTTTTGTGGTAGACATAATAAAGTATTACACCCATTTTTTAACCGACTTCCAAAAAGGAGGAGGTTCTATGTTCCACTGTATGTATTTTTTTTTTTTGTTTTTTTTTTTTTTATTATGTATGTTACCTGATTACTCCGTCAGTTGTGGACCGATTTTGAATATTTTTTTTGTATTCGACAGGGTATGCTTCCGTGGTGGTCCCATTGCCAGCATATCAGGATCTGATGATGGGATCCCAGGGAAATCGAGGGAAACCCTCATTTTTTATAGGCACATACTATGTTTTTCGTATATTTTCTGAAGTTACACCGGTATTTGCGTCTGGTAGTCATCATTTTATGATGATGAGCTGATGATGTAAGGTACCACTCCTTAACGGTTAGGAGTTGGAGGATCAATCTTTAAATATCATATGTATATAAGTTACCTTTAGTCGTATTCTTACAAATCATTTAGGTAAGCTGATGATGGAAGGTGGAAGGTACAACTCCTCAACGGTTAGGAGTTGGAGAATAATTCTTTCAATTTCATACGTATCTAAAGACCTTCAGTCTTATACTTTCAAGCTATTTAGGTGAGCTGATGATAGAAGATTAAACTCTTCAACAGTTAGGGATTAGAGGATGATTTTAATATTACACGTACCTTAATTTGTATTCTTGATGATGAAATTTGATGAAATAATTCAACTTACTACTCACCTACGACTGTTTGCACTAAAAACTGTAAAATAAAAACTTTTTATAAAAAAAAAATCGACTTCAATCTGATTTTAGGTACCTAGCACCCATTATAATACTACTATTTAAATGAATAAAGAATTAGGTATAGGCAATTTATGAAGAACCAGTTTATTTTACGCTTTTAAGTGTTTTTTGACAGAGAGTTTTGGATGTTTTTGGAAGTCGTTTTTTTTTTTTTATAAAAAGTTTTGAAAAATGACTTATTTAGATTCCATAGTGCTATTAAACAAAAAAAAACACAAAATTTTTATTCAATTTGTAAGTGCCATAAAAATGCATTTAAATTTTACATTTACAAAGGAGATGTCCAAAAAATGTATGCGCTTCTGCCCCAGACTATACGGAGTCCAAATAAGTGGTATTTGATAGCTGAGATCTAATAAAAAAAGAATTTAAAAGGTTCATGAAGCAAAGCAGAATTTGAATAAAGTTATGAAGGTTTAAAAAATATATAAAACTCCGACAACATAATTTTTTCTCAATATATTTTAAAGTTATACTACTATAAAGATTATTTATGTGTGCTCATGTCAAAATATATACTACTGGCTTATTCCGATGGCTCCACTCGTGTGGATAGTCCATGAAAAGTCAATTGTGTCATTCTCCAACGTTTTAGATCTCCAAAAACATTTGTCATATGTCCATTGTTGGTTACAAGGTTAGTTTTATAGAATGAAAATAAAAGAAACAACATTGTTTTCATGCATATAACTGCATGTTATTAGAATATTCTTTCAATACCACCGATGGAATAACATACATAGTTCTTGATCATTTTTATTTCAATTTACATCATGACATCCTATAATCTATACCATGTTTCTTGACGCTACTGCTCCGTAAAAAATATATGAATCATAATTCACATTAAATTAAAATTATGTTATCAATATCATTGTTATCAAAAAATAAACAAACAACGAAAAAATACAAACGGAACGAAAATCGGCGCGTGAGACGAGTTGTTGCAAATTGTTTTTTTTTTATGTGATTGACAATAACTAGAAATTTACGGCTCTGGGTTCTAGCCCTTTTAAGTGTGATTGACAAGTTTATTGAATGTTGCCAATGTTCAAATCATAGTTCGACTTTTTATAAATGCTCTTTCTTTATTTTTGAATAATCAATTATTATTTAGTGATTTCGAATGACGAGTATTTTTAAAATAATTATTACATGAATTCAGTAATAGTACAATAATGAATAATTGAACATGAATAAAAAAAAACATCCAACGAAAACTCTCTGCCAAAAAAACACTCAAAAGCGTAAAATAAACTGGTTTTTCATAAATTGCCTATACCTAATTCTTTATTCATTTAAATAGTAGTATTATAATGTGTGCTAGGAGGTACCTAAAATCTGTTTGAAATCGGTGCCAAGTAACTATCGCTTGGACTTCTGTAATTGTGCGTTTGTATTCTTTTTGGCTTAGCACCGACTTCAAACAGATTGTAGGTACCTAGCACACATTATAATACTACTATTCAAATGAATAAAGAATTAGGTATAGGCAATTTATGATGAACCAGTTTATTTTACGCTTTTGAATGTTTTTTTGGCAGAGAGTTTTCGTTGGATGTTTTTTGGAAGTTTTTTTTTTTGTATAAAACGTTTTTATTTTTCAGTTTTTAGTGCAAACAATCGTAGGTAAGTAGTAAGTTGAAAAATGTCATCAAATTTCATCATCAAGAATACAAATTAGGGTCTATACGTACGTGTAATATTAAAATCATCCTCTAATCCCTAACTGTTGAAGAGTTTAACCTTCTATCATCAGCTCACCTAAATTACTTGAAAGTATACGACTGAAGGTCTTTAGATACGTATGAAATTGAAAGAATTATCCTCCAACTCCTAACCGTTGAGGAGTTGTACCTTCCACCTTCCATCATCAGCTTATCTAAATAATTTGAAAGAATATGACTAAAGGTAACATATATACATATGATATTTAAATATTTATCCTCCAACTCTTAACCGTTAAGGAGTTGTGCCTTACATCATCAGCTCATCATCATAAAATGATGACTACCAGACGCAAATACCGGTGTAACTTCAGAAAATATACGAAAAACATTGTATGTGCCTATAAAAATTGAGGGTTTCTCTCGATTTCCCTAAGATTCCATCATCAGATACTGATATGGTGGCTATGGGACCACCTCGGGAGCATACCCTTTCGAATACAAAAAAAATTTTCAAAATCGGTCCACAATTGACGGAGTAATCGGTGAACATACATAAAAAAAAATACATACAGTGGAACATACAACCTCCTCCTTTTTGGAAGTCGGTTAAAAATCATTCAATTCAATCATTAAATTCACTTTGCGTCATGTTTTTATCATACGGCAAGTAAAATTCTTTGAAAGTAAATTGAAGATGCAAGCATCGCTTAAAATCTTTTTGATTTTTGAGTTTTTTTCCGAATTTGATACGGACTTTATAAAGTTACTCAAAATACATTATTTATTTTATTTATTCCAAAAACTAAACATGATCTCGGATTATTGTAGGGCAAAAATTTGACATCTCCTTTCGCGCGTAATTTTTCAAAAACGCTGGACGCTGTGGACGCCATATTGCTCTGTGGTATTGACGTCAGTTGGCTTTGTAAACATAAACAAATGCGCTGATCAGTTGACCAGTCAGTTTTTTGAAGTCGGTTAAAAATAGTGAGAGAATCTCAATTATTATAGGTGTATATCTTCTTCTGCTACCAGTTCCACAGTATAGTAGCAGGTCCAGAATGTTCTGTGAATGTCTTTATTGATGGATTGAGAGAAATAATGTGTCTAGACATTCTGGACAACTTCACCGTCACTGGTCGAACTTTCAATATTGTTACCTTCTTATAATTTCTGCTAGAAGGGCCGAAGTTCGGTCGAATTTTATATTTTTACCGAATGTTCGGCCGAAGTTCGTATTCGGTTACAACTACATTCGGCCCCTCCTATTTTTTTCTCATATACAGTAAAATACCCTATTGTGGCAAGAATCAACGGTCATTGAAAATGTGTTTCTTAGGTATTTCTGTTGACCAGGATGCTAGAGTACGGTTTGTTTGTGGAACATTTGTGTTCCGTGCCGAGTGTAGACGGGGGACGGGGGACGGGGGACGGGCAGTACCTGCAGCGAGTGTATGGGGAAGGTGTCGGGCGAGCAGTGGTGGTCGGCCAGCAGCGTGAAGGGGATGTGGTCGGGCGGGGCGGTGGCGGTGGGGGCGGTGGGGGCGGGGCGCGGCGCGGCGTGGAAGCGGCAGCGCACGGCCTGCTGCTGCTGCGCCTGAGCCAGCAGCGCGCGCAGGCGGCCCGGCGCCATCATGAGCGCGGGCGGCAGCACGGCCTGCACGCGCGCCAGCACGGCCGCGCGCGACGCCGGCCCGCCGCCCGGCCAGTGCGCGCGCGCCTGCAGCTCGCCCGCGTCCGCGCACATCATCAGCGCCGACAGCCGGTGCACGCGCGGCGTGTCGTACTGCAGCGGCGTCAGCTCGTTGCGCAGCACGTGCAGCGCGTCCAGCACGCGCCCCGCCTCCAGGTGCTCCAGGTACTTCTGCTCCAGCACCACGAACTTCATCTCCTGCAAATACGAACGTTCGGCCGTCTATTAGCTTTGCTCTCCCGTGTGAGACGCGACGTGAGAGAGCGGATTGAACTACTAACGGCTAGGTTATGCGGCTCGACGTGCGGCGAGTCGCGGAGCAAGTCGTGCAGCGCGCGCAGGTCGTGGTCCGCCTTCACCCAATCTCCGGCGAGCACGTGCTGCCGGAACGTGGCCGCCGCCGAGTGCTCCAGGTGAAGACCCGACTCCTCCATGAGGAGGGCAGCGCTGCGCCTGCACCGACACAATTAATCCACTTTAGAAATAGTATTGTAAATAATCGAATTACACATCTAAATAAATATATTCTTATTACAATTCGAATCTCTTCAACTCATAAGTTTAAATAAATAGAATAACCATACTAATTGTACTTATATTATAAATGCGAATGTGTTTGTCACTCTTTCACGCAAAAACTACTGAACTGATTTAGATAAAACTTTACAGTAATAAAGCTTATTCATCAGAATAACACATAGGCTGCTATTTACCGCGATAATCGACATACACGCGGGCGGAGCCGCGGGCAACAGTTAGTATAAGAATAAAAGAATATCTGGTTTTAAGTTTTAACATAACACGACATCAGTCCGAGCGAAACTGCAGACAACAGTTAGAAAGCTATAACAGAATCCTAGCAAAAAATAACGACCATACATTCAACTCTCATTAAACCTTATCATAAATAATAGCTTAAGTACTGCGGCAGATATAAGTCAAGTAACAGATAACAAAATAGCTTAAGCGCCGTTCATTCGATAAAAAGACACTCTCAGCCTGCAATCAATCTACCTAAACATATTGATTTATAAACTCTACTTGTAAACACCAACATCATACTAGGATGATTACGAGTTTATGTATATTTCTTTAATTACATGTACCTACCAATATAATTACGGAAATGACGAATGTTTCTATCAAGTACAGGAAACCTGTTTCTATATTTTAATACATTTAAAGCATTTAAAGTATCTAGATTGTTAGACATGTCAAACACAGTTTTCTGTTCATACAGCCTTGTCACGAAGCGGAATGCTCTCAATATGTACCTACAGAGTAAAGTTACAGAGATAACGTATGACACATAAGGTACTCAAATTAATTTATGTACCTATACTGATATTATAAAGTTGAAGAGTTTGTTTGATTTTATTGAACGCGTTAATCTCAGGATATATATAATCTCTACTGATAGAATTTGAAAAGTTTTTTCTTTTGAGTGACGCAGAGTGTCGTGCAGATCAGCTGCATCGCTTCGACGCGATTTTAAGTACATTTCTAATTTAATTTGGTTGGTCTCGTTGATGGACCTGGCGAAGGTCGTGGGAAGTCTTTGGATGAGGACAGCACTGGACCAGTTGTTGCGAAGAGCCTTAGGGGTGGTATATGTCCAACACTGGACGTATTTCGCCTGACATAATGATAAAAAGAGTAACGATATGACTAGATGTTATAACAATGGACAATGATTATGCTCTTAATAATTTTTTATATACATATTTAATCTTACCCAATAAAATATATTTAAGCTGCTTTGAACAGTACAAAATTTGATACCTATCAATAGTTATACTGTGTTATATATTTAAACTGCACGTTTGGCCTAGTGGTTTAACGGTCACCATGCCGTTTCCTACTTCGCCAAGTGTCGTGGGTTCAAATCCCACGTAGCAAAACACTTTGTGTGATCCACAAATTGTTGTTCTGAGTCTGGGTGTTCTTTGTGTCCCTTTCATGTATGTTTGTTAAGTCCCCCGCGACACAGGATTTATTCCTAGTGCGGGAGTTGTCTTTTAAAAAACAAAAAAAAAATATATTTGCGGTATATTGCGAGGTAACATCGGCGCGACACAAGGAAATTGCGAATTATCGCGACTTAACTAGAACATTTGCGGTCGACAGTTCTATAGATAGCGTAGGTATGTGTCCACCGGTTCAACAGCTATATCAGCGACCTCACCACACATAAGAACGAACGGTTCACTACATATTTAATTAGTTGTAATATTGGTTTAGAAAATGATTTTAAGCGATAGTAGCATAAGACCGCAAGCGTGGCACTCTTTAGAAAACAAAAGACTGCCCCTTAGCTAAGATGCAAGTGTTTTACGTCTTATCTCTTTCTACAGTCGCTAACTCTTCTATTTTCTTGTATTATTGGTTAATATTTTGTTTTTACCCCATAACTTAGCGTTGAGATGACGTCAGTTCCATACATTTGTTAGTTTTATGACGTTTACGTTCGTAGAATATCGACTTGGCTAGGGAGGCCCAGAAGCCTAGTGGTTAAGAGATGGTGGGTTCAATTCTAATTTTATGATAAGCACAATCGTTTATTCTGTGTCTGTGTTTAACTTATCAACAACATGAAAATATTTAAGTGTGTTTATCAGTCTGTTTGGCATCAGAAGGCCGTGTGAAAAATGTGTCTACTATATTATCAAGCGAGAAAAGCTTTAGTTTCAAGTCTTACAAATTAAAAACAATTCTTAAATGGCTAAAAAAACGTGTGTTTGTTGACTTGGTATATGAAGGGTTTATACAATCATGTAATGTTATAAGGGTCAATGATATAAAACAAACCATTTAAAAGTTAATGAACTATGGCTAAAGTTCGACAACCAGCCGCTCTCTAGATTGTATAAAATTATGACGATATTATACAGTAATTACTAGGTAATAACGAACATATTTAAAGTTGATAAGTCTAGGTAATTAGTAAATACCACATCATTAACTATTAAATCATTGGAATAATCACATTAGAGGTGCCTATTGGAATAAACACATTACGAGGTGCCTGTTATACTTTTTCCATTCGTTTATTTTCTTTTTGACAGCTCACGCCTATAAATTACCAATTTTTTTTCGGAATTATGTACTACAGTAATGTCGTACTTTATTGACGGTGACGGTACTTTAGTGAAGTGGTCTGTGCATAACAAACAACCACAGACTATAAAACAGTACTTGAAATACGATAAATCGATCTTATGATAACAATAATTTGACATCCTGTAAGTATTTTTCCTGTAAATTTAATAAAAAAAAAGGAAATAAAAATAGTATCTCTGACTCCAAGATTGAATTTTTGCAAGGAATTAAGTCGAAATCTTGGAATTTAGGATCAAACCACGAGTAAAGAACAATAACTCTGTTAATTCATCTAATTTACTGATTTATTATTTATATTTTTGTTTATTTCTTACATAATATAAAAAACTAATAAAGGAATAATTAATATTTCAACAAAAAATATTTAATTAAATCGATTGAAAGTTCTTCATAAATAAAATCGCTATTCGTTTCAAATCAAATCGGTAATGGGTGAGGGCGACACTAATTTCAAAATTTCTTGAACTGTCAAAAAGAAAATAAAGAAATGGACAGAGTATAGTGACTTTTACTGCTATACTGCAGATAGTAGCTCGATTCCAAGAATTAGGTAATACGCGGGTAACGCCGCGGGACAAAGCTAGTCTAAAAAAAGTAGCCTAGCCTAAGTTACTCCTTAGATCATCAGCTATCTGCCAGTGAAATTCCCGTCAAAATCGGTGCAGTCGTTCCAGGAACCAGGAACAAACAGACCGACAGACAAAATTTTAAAAAAATGTTATTTTGGTATATGTACCGTGTATACATACATGTATATGTATATACTCGTACATTTATTAAAAAGCGATTATTTTAATATTACAAACAGACACTTCAATTTTATTTATTTGAATAGATATAAAAGTATATTTATCAGAAGTCTAGTACAGGCTCAGGCAAGTTTGGGATCAGACTACCAGTGTGATATGTGTGCAGTTAGGTATTACTCATTGTAAGTAAACGGTACTCGCATCCCATAGAGAGTAGATAGCTGCTCTCTATGGGATATAGACCCGGCATGTATTGCAATTCCAAGCATAAAAAGTAACGAAACAAAAATACACTTAAGGATTAGGGATGGGCCGAAGTTCGTTTCACATTCGGTTCAACCGAATTTCAGCGGCTTGAGCCGAATTTCGGTATTCGGCCGACATTCGGTTCAAATGCCGAACATTCGGTAAAAGAAAATCTCAATTATTTCTAATCAAATATTGAAACAAGCACTTCACAATCATAGTCATTGATTTATTGCCTGCAATTTGTACTTGTTCGTACTAAAATAATTTTGCATTTTGCGGCCGATTTTGCATTTTCACCGAATGTTCGACCGAAGTTCGTATTCGGTTGAAACTACATTCGGCCCATCGCTATTAAGGATAGATCTTTGGGGCCAAGAACTCTCGCGGGCGTTCCTAGAACGTCACTCCAAAGTACTATTAGTTATTCTGTGACCAAAGTTTCATTACAATCTGATTTATGGTGTTAGAACAAACATAGATTTGTATTTAATGGGGGCACGGTAGTGTCCCCGCCAAGTCGAGCAAAAAAGCGGCACGGCCGTACTATTAGTATTTACAAGATATATTATGCTTTTTACCATAAGTATATTAAGGGGAGCCCCGGATGGTTTCCGATCCTAAAGGAAAGCTTTGGATACAGAGCCCGGAGTTATACCTACCACTGCTCCACAAAAAAAAATTAAGCAAGTCTTTTGTAACTGTGCCTACAAACTAAGCCACCTTTATTTTTATTAAATTTTAGTGAATCATTTTATAAACAAACAGTGTATATTAAATAATTTATACAATCCAAGTAATTATTATTCTGGTTGTGCAATATTTGCAAGCACATTACTTTCTCTTATGTTTTCTTATTATGCAGTTAGCTTATTTGTAATTTGCAATTGAAATATAACAACAGTAGAAGCAAGCAAAATTAAATATAATTTTAAGTTACTAAATAAATACTGTCAAATTCTAAAAGTTATTACGTTGTAAACCTTACGTTGTAAAAATGAATGAAGATACGTTTTATTGCTGAGAACTCACAATAAAGAAGCCACAAAATAAGAGTAATAATTTATAGTTTAAAAAACTAAAAGACACGCTTTAATAGCAATCGAACTAAAAAGTAGAAAAAAAAATGTAAAAAGCGTAGGGGCACATTATTGAAATATTTTCAGAAAGCACCCCACGCTTTTTACATTTAAATTATATACTACTTTTAATTCGATTGCTATTAAAGCGGAATTCTATGGCAGTCTGTACGCTTCGCATGCATCTCGACCTGATCCCGAAAATGAGGACCCTAGAGCTACATTAACACGCCATTACACTGAAGATCTGCCAGAAGTCAGCCTTGACGAAATCGAGATGGCTCTTGGACAGCTAAAAAATGGAAAAGCCCCTGGAGAGGACGGCGTTATTACAGAGCTGTTGAAAGCCCCTCCGGCTTTCAACAGCTCTGTAATAACGCTAAACCCGTACTGAGGGAGCTCCAAAAGCTTTTCAACGCTGTCCTGTTCGAAGGGAGAACTCCATAGGCGTGGAGTAGGAGTGTGGTCGTCCTGTTCTTCAAGAAGGGTGATAAGACCAGGTTGAAGAACTACCGGCCCATTTCCCTTCTAAGCCACGTCTACAAGCTGTTCTCAAGAGTCATCACGAACCGTCTTGCGGGAAGACTCGACGAATTCCAACCACCGGAGCAGGCTGGGTTTCGGAGCGGATATGGCACCATAGACCACATCCACACAGTGCGGCAGATTATACAGAAGACCGAAGAGTATAATCAGCCCCTGTGTCTAGCATTTGTGGACTATGAGAAGGCCTTTGACTCGATCGAGACCTGGTCTGTTCTGGAGTCCCTGCAGCGTTGCCAAGTGGATTGGCGATACATCCAAGTGTTGAGATGTCTCTACGAAGCCGCCACTATGTCCGTCCAAGTACAGAATCAGCATACAAGACCCATACCATTGCATCGAGGAGTGAGACAAGGGGACGTCATATCCCCGAAATTGTTCACAAATGCAATGGAGGACTTCTTCAGGACGCTGCACTGGAAAGGACGCGGCATCAACATCAATGGCGAATACATCTCTCACTTGAGATTTGCAGACGACATCGTCATCATGGCAGAGACGCTGCAGGACCTACAACAGATGCTGAACGCTCTGGCTGACTCTTCTGTACGCATCGGCCTACGGATGAACTTGGACAAGACCAAGGTCATGTTCAATGAACATGTACTACCGGAACCGATTGCGGTACACGGCGCCGTTCTCGAAGTTGTTCAGAAATATGTGTACCTCGGGCAGACTTTGCAGTTAGGTAAAAACAACTTTGAGAACGAGGTGAACAGGAGAATCCAGCTGGGTTGGGCAGCGTTTGGGAAGTTTCGTCGGGTCTTTTCATCGTCGATCCCACAGTGCCTAAAGACGAAAGTCTTCAATGAGTGCGTCCTACCCGTAATGACATACGGAGCCGAAACGTGGACACTTACGGTACGGCTGGTCAACAAGTTTAAAGTCGCTCAGCGTGCTATGGAGAGGGTTATGCTCGGCGTTTCTCTAAGGGATCGTATCAGAAACGAGGTGATCCGGCAGAGAACCAGGGTCATCGACATAGCCCATAGGATTAGCAAGCTGAAGTGGCAGTGGGCTGGCCATATTTGCCGTAGAACCGATAACCGTTGGGGTAAACGAGTTCTTGAGTGGAGACCGCGTCTCGGCAAACGTAGTGTAGGACGTCCACAGGCCAGGTGGAGTGATGATTTACGCAGGACGGCTGGCAGAAGCTGGATGCGAGAAGCCGAGGATCGAACTAAGTGGCGTGCAATTGGAGAGGCCTATGTCCAGCAGTGGACTGCGATGGGCTGATGATGTATGTATGCTATTAAAGCGTGTTTTTTAGTTTTTTAAAACTATTTTTGGTTATTTTCCCATTCTTGTCATCGGCCTTGATCCCTGTGCAAATTTTCAAGTTAATCAGACTCCTAGAAGTAGGTGAAACTGAAGTTAAAAGATTTTGTTACATACATAGAGGTCAAGCTAATAAAAGCGTGTTAAAAACTTAGGACGGCAGATAAACATACTAATATTATAAATTCGAAAGTAACTCTGTCTGTTATGTTGTCACGCTGTCACGCTTAAACCGCTGAACATTATGGACGAAATTTACAATAAAGATTCTTTGATTTTTGAGGATGGACATAGGCTACTATTAAGCGCTATAACAGTCACAGGTATACGTGAGCGGAGCCGCTGGGAAAAGCTAGTATGGAATAAAAACATTAGAAAGGTGGAGAAGGGAGTCTAAAAATAAAGTGGCCCTGCCAAAATGACTCTACTCTGCCTGATGGAAAGCATAAGCAGAATCTAAGAGTGGTGGTCACCATACTCGAATGCAACAATGCAGCACGGTGACCCACACTATGGCGGCCTAGTGATGCTTCTGCATCATTGGGCCTTCGGTCTCGCACTCACCAACGAAACACGACAGCATTGCTGCTGTCATTTTACGTTGATTTTCTGTGCGAGGGTAGTACCGCCGCGGTCGAGCCGGCCCGTTCGTGCTGTAATCAGCATGGTTCTACTACCTATGTAGATAAAAAACTCATTTTGAAACTACATACTATTTATATTTACCACACGGACAGACTTCATAAATTTTGTAAATCTTTTTAATTATATAAATTAACTGTGGGAGAGCCACGCTTCGGGATGAATGGGCCGGCTCGATCGGTGTGATACCACGGCCTCACAGAAAACCGGTGTAATATAGCACTTGCGTGTGTTTCACCGAGTGAGTGAGAATACCTAAGGCCCATACCCCAACCCCTCCCCACATCCCTCTCCCCATCCCCCAAAGGCCGGCAACGCACTTGTGACGCCTCTGGTGTTGCGGGTGTACATGGGCGGTGGTAATCGCTTACCATCAGGTGATACGTCTGCCCGTTTGCCATAAAAAAAATTGCTAATTCAAACCATCTGGCCATCGTGGTTTAGCTGGTCAAAACCTCCTTACTAAAGAGAGGCCCCGGCCAAGCGGGGGACTATTAAAAGCTGTTATCTATACTAATGTATAAAGCTGAAGAGTTTGTTTGTTTGTTTGAACGCGCTAATCTCAGGAACCGCTAGACCGATTTGAAAAATTATTTCAGTGTTGGATAGTATATTTATCGAGGAAGACTATAGGCTATATATCATTACGCTAAGACCAATAGGAGCGGAGCACCAATGAATAATGTTTCAAAAACGGGGGAAAATTGTCACGCTACGGGTAATAGGAGACGCAAACGAGGTTGCGTGGGACAGCTAGTCTATACTAATATTATAAAGCTGAAGAGTTTGTTTGTTTGTTTGAACGCGCTAATCTTAGGAACCGCTGGTCCGATTTGAAAACTTCTTTCAATGTTGGATAGTACATTTATCGAGGAAGGCTAGGCTATAGTCTATAGCCTAGAACGTATTTAAATAGATGATATTTATATCATCACGCTAAGACCAATAGGAGCGGAGCACCAATGATTTTTTTACGCTACGGGCAATAGGAGACGTAAACGGCGTTGCATGGGTCAGCTAGTTTGTTTATATACAAGAATGCTCTGGTAATTGCGGCGGGGAGCTTTACACCGACTACAGAGAACATGTTTCTGTAACCTCGAGTCTGCAGTTGATTCAAAACGTGCATGATGAATGTTCATGTTTTCTCTTTCAAACTTTATAATATTATCGGCAGATAATACTAAATCATGACTAAATAAACCAACATTATTTACTTAAATAATAAATGCAATTTTCTTTAGTCATCAATCATCAATATTTATATTTTGTGTTTTACTTGAAAATCTATTTAAATACGTTCTTATATCTTAAATTGAATTCAGTTGATCACAATTGTTATAATATATTCTCGTGATAGCTCGATTTCTGTTTTAATGAAACAGCGATGAAAAGCTGTCGAAACACACAAGGTGTTGATATTTTCTATAATAAGATAGAGCATACATAGCTGCAGTATATTAGTCGCTGTAGTGTGACTAGTTGCGTTGCGTGGGCGCAGTGGGAGGGGCTACACCGACATGACGTTCGCTTACGACACACTCGTTGTGTCGTCATCAGCGATGCCGGGCCTACCGCAGCAGTGGGCATCAAACTGGTTCACAAACAACGTGATCTGTTGACGGGTTGATATCTGTGCATTCTGTTAACTTTGTTCTCTAGTAAATGTTGCATTCGGCTTCGATCCCCTGCCTAATAGTATTTCTTCCATTTCTTTCGAACTTTTCCTGGATATGTTTGCTTAATATATTTGAATTTCAACATTTATACATTATATAAAATTACTTGCCGTAACTGGCTGATAGATTAATTCATGCAGAGTCTAAATCGCTGGGGCTATAAACTTAAATGTTTGGCATCATCAGTTGTTGAAACGGGTCAACTTACATTACAGAAGGGTAAAAAAAGGGATGATCTGATATGGGACTAATCCCGCCCACACGCCCACCACTGTAACTCCTGTACACTAGGATCAACAGCGGTGACCCACGAACACACCGAGTTATGACACTCGGGAAGTCCCAGGAAAAATTACTGTCTTGGAACCCGCAACGAAATTAATCAGAAGAAAACTGGAGGAGTTGGAAATATAATAAGTCCACTTCCCTCCTTAGCAAAGCGGGAGACAAAATAAAGTCAAAATAGGCAGACGCCTTTTTCAAACCGGGAAGCACCACGGATAAAATATTATGGGTCCTAAGTGAGCTATATTTGATTTCTATAGTATGTATGGCAGAATCGCTTAAACGCACGGAAATTTATCGCAGTTGACACAAGATCCCCATAATATACTACCCCAGACGTCATTTGTAAGCTATTTAGCATCATGTTACGTTCATTGTACCAAAGACTACATTCCCAGAGGATATGATGAGCTGACTGTTCACAGCTAGAATCAGGTGTTGAGCATTGACACAATGGTGAATCGACTAATTTAAATGAGTATAGTTTGCTCTTAAAGCTACCGTGACCTGTAAGAAATTGAGCGACACAGTGATCTACCTCGAGCCATGTCCTTGACAACCGTTCGCGAACAGATGGAAAGAACTGGTAGAGGTGACGCCCCTTAGATGATTCGTCCCATCGTTGCTGCCATTCATCCAAGAGGTCGTTATAGACATTGGATTGCTGTTGAAACAATCTTAGGATTTTATCGCAGTCTCGTATGCCCAAAAAATCGCATTCCATGTTTTGTAGTGTGGAATAGTACATGGCTGCACGTCTTTGCACCTCGAGATCGACCGGAAGAACACCTGCCAACACCGGTAAAGCCTCAGTGCTAACCGTCCTATATGCCTTGCACAAGAAAATAAATGCAGGTCGTTGGCCTTGTAACAGTTTGCGACGGACAGCAGCTACAGTCGCCCTATCTGCCCATACAGGAGCACCATAGCAAATAGAACCCAAATAAGTAGCTCCATATATGATCTTTAGTGTATTAAATGACAGACCCCATGTCGCAGTTGATATCCTCGTCAGTGCAAAGAAACTCTTTTTAGACTTTTCATTAACTGTTCTAATATGTTCAGTAAATAAAAAAAATCTTTCTAAAACCAATCCTAAATAACAAACCGAGGTTTTATTTTTAATAGTAACATTTTCAAATTTAATACACGGCGGTGATTTGAGGTTACCTTTCAGAAGTAGCTGGAAGGTTTTGTTTGGTGCAAAAGTCAACCGATTACGCCCACCCCACCGAGATATTAAGTCCAAACATTCACCGGCCAGCCTCTCAAGCCCCGATCTAGTATCCGACTCTATCAATAACAAACCGTCTTCCGCGTACGCATTCAGGGTACATCCGGACGGCACAGGCATTGATCTGATATATGAGAATACACCATTTTCAAAGAAAAAACTCGAAATAAGACAGACATAGCTGGTAGCATCATAAACGACGGAGTGCTGATATAACAAATATGAACGGAAAATACACCGCATTTAAAACTCCTTTTATTGAAATCGGTTAAAAAAAGTCAATCTTTTGTCTTAGTACAATTACACGTTGTGAGTTAATGAGTGAAGGCGCTTGCATGCCGCTGTGTTGTTTTATTTACGGAAGCGTACAGACCTTCTAACAATTATTGTAATGTGGTTTATATGTCATTCAGTGTCAGACACTGTAGTTATACCTAATAAAAGAGTTTAAGAGCCCTGAAATGTCGTAACCAGAGTTAATGAGAAAAAAGCCATCTATAAAATTTCATGCCACATTCCCACCTTCAAATTACAATGGTTTTTCGTGAGTAATAAAAATACAGTAAAAAACTTGTTTGGTATGTAAACCAGTGATTTATAAGAATTGAGTATGTGGTATCTTGTATATAAAATAATATATATATAAATCATTAAAATGAACATAGACTTTGAAAAGTCAAAGGTTCGTGACCGGGAATTGAACTTAAAAACTCACATAGCGAGTTCAAAAGGAGCGTGAAAATGACAAACAACTGTGCCGGTGAAGAAGAATATTAGATCCTTAATTACTGCCAACCCTTTCTCGACCACTTGTAATAACACAGTTTAACTCTAGGCTGTACTTTCAATGACTGTGACTTTTAATTTACATTTCAGTTGAACTTGTATTTTGAGACGCAATACAAACCCTGTCTTAGTTTGTCACTATCTCCCGATCATCATGAAGTAATTCTAGCAAATCATCACTTAAACTTAGGTACTTCTAGTATATCGTCCAGCGTTTAAGATGTTGATTTAGCCTGTTATGCAAATAAAAAACTTTAACATATCGATGTTTTGAACCATTTTCTCGATACCTAACTAACTATAACTATGTAATAAACATGAAAGAACAATTAAACAGGTAGGTAAAGAGTGTATCATCGACCGTGTCAATATTGCACTACTTTATTTGTATTACAAAAGCTTTGCTTTACCTCACGGCAATGTTTATAAGTTTTTTATACGTTATGTTTTGCTCGTCAAATGCTGAAAGTTATTTCGAAGGTCAGAGATTATTCGATAACATGACCATATTCTGGCAAACGCAATAGTAATGTTGATTGAACAGGTTTCGCAAACTGTTATACCATACAGGAGACATTATCGAAATGCACTAAGTGTTTTAACAAGATAAATAGGTGACCGATCATTTGATAAGTGGTTACGTGTTCATTGTGTACAGACAGAAAATAGGTTATTGGGCGTATCAAAGTCTTGAAACTGTCAGTGCGTGATATGGATAGATAAATATTGTAAACACATACATTTGCGCTTGACATAATTAATCCCAATCACGTAATCAGCACGCACCTATTACCGTTAACTGGACACTTGGGAAACAAAGATGGCTGATGTCTATCATGTGGATGGTTCCATTTTAGTATTTGGGAATACTGAGTGTCTATTAAAAGGATAGTGATCATTGCCAAGAGAAGTTGAAATGGTTAATCTAAGGAAACCAAACAGAATTGGAATTAATTACCCCATTTCTTCTTAAGGGCTTCCCAAGAAATGTACTTTCTCATAACATGTTTCTTTAAGATAAGTTATGGAATCAGGCGTTACTTTGCAGAAATCCATGACATTAAATGCTATGAAATATATTTAGCTTTAATTCCGTGACATGTTTCTTTAATGCCACTTTTTTTACTCTTGAATCCAAACGCACATTATTATTAGTATGTTCAGTAAACGACTTAGTAATTATAGAAAACGATAATCGATGCGTATCAACGCTTTATTCAATGACGAAACTAAGAGAATTTCTAAAACTGTGGCAAGTCTCAGAAATTGTTCTTTCATATGACAAAAACCGAAGTACCGGCGACGGTTACAAGTGGTTGGCAGCAGATGGATGCGGACTAACAAGTCGAGATAGCGCTGCTTCGAGGAGGCCATGCTTAACAGTGGACAGGTTGTTGACGAGACGAACAATGTTTCCTTAAGTTTCAAGTCTCACACACACACACACACTGGTATTTATAGAAAATATGGAACTATTTTCTATAAATACCAGTGTACTCTAAATACAGTACACTCTGTAAAAGCTTCTGCCAACGTAGGATAACGTCACCTTCGCCATGGATGCAGATATCACGGTATCCTGTCCTTTGAGACTATAATAATGAATAAGCGCAAGCTAGTGCAAAGAAGTGCTCAACCACATAATGCAGTGTGCAGTGTGCCATACTGCACTGCATCCAAAACTTATTAAGATTTTCAACTACCCCTAGTGTCTGACTACGTCGGCGAATTGGACACGAGTGGAGATCAAGAACTACCATCATGCCTAAAACCAACTGTGTAAATTAAAAGTAAAAAAGAGACCACATCAAAACATCATAATGAGGAGGACTAATCTAATCTCTACCAATTTAGACATTGCAACCGTGGCTTCAGAAATAGAGTGTTTTAAACACAATACTCAAATTGTAATAGTTATTTGGTTTATGACTATCAGAACAATCCCCTCTGCTGTGGTTTACCTGATAGCACATATACGAGCAAGAGATTAAAAAAAAAACACTTTCAATAGACAATGAGGCAGCCATATCGTCATCATCGGCCTATCGCAGTCCATTGCTGGACATAGGCCTCTCCAATTGCACACGACTTAGTTCGATCCTCGGCTTCTCGCATCCAGCTCCTACTAGCCGTCTTGCGCAAATCATCACTCCACCTGGCCTGTGGACGTCGTCCTACACTACGTTTGCCGAGACGCGGTGTCCACTCAAGAACCAGTTTACCCTAACGGTTATCGGTTCTACGGCAAATATGGCCCGCCTACTGCCATTTCAGCTAGCTAATCCTGTGGGCTATGTCGATGACTTGCCGAATCACCTCGTTTCTGATACGATCCCTTAGAGAAACGCCGAGCATAGCTCTTTCCATAGCACGCTTTGAACTTGTGGACCAGCCGGGTAGGACGGGTAGGACGCACTCATTGAAGACTTTCGTCTTAAGGCACTGTGGGATCGACGATGAGAAGACCCGACGAAGCTTCCCAAATGCTGCCCAACCCGGCTGGATTCTAATGTTCACCTCGTCCCCAAAGTTGTTTCTTCCTAACTGCAAAGTCTGCCCGAGGTACACGTATTTTTGAACAACTTCGAGAACGGCACCGTGTACCGCAACCGGTTCAATGAACATGACCGATGCGTGCCATAGCCATAATAATTTGAAATCACATTCCTTGGCGAGCATGTTAACCCTTCAATGACAATGAGACAAAGTGGCCTCAAACATACTGACAACTTTTTTTTTTAACGTGTGGCGGGGCGGTGTGTCGGACTCGAACCGATTAAACCCACACGGTGTTCCACTCTGCGCCTGAGACGGGAAGAATCCGGGAACTGCTGACATTAACACACGCAGATCCCTTCCAGCGCCTGCCCGCACAGAAGCGGGCACCGTCTGCTGGTAAAACTCTCTAAGTAGGTGACGTACGGCACACGCGTACGTCGCCCCCTCGCAGGTGGCCACTAGAGCGGACGTAGGGAAAAACCCGTCTCGACCATCCGCGGCCACACTCAGGGCGGCATGAGGCGCTGATAGGCGCCCCTCCGCCGCCCGGTTCGCCGGCGGCGGATTGGGTCCGAGTGGATATCATCCTCCCGGGCCTTCTCCGCCACCTCCTTCTGCGCTGACTTCTTCGCTTCTGCGAAGAAGTCATCTCGCGGTTGTGACCGCGGTAAAACTGCTTTCGCTACCGGCCATGGAGCGTAAACATACTGACAAAAAGTCGGAAGGAAAGGGTCCCGTGCTGCCGCCCTGCCTACTCGAGGATGACCGGCTGGAGAGCCTCCACGGCGACAAAGCCAGCGCGAGGAGTCTCCACGTGACTCGACGAGCGGCTTCACGCCATTCGCGTACCTCTTCGGGCGGAGGGCAAAATAACTTGCAGTATTGATTGTTGAGAGAACTTAGTTGTACTTAAAACTAAATTTCCAATAGCTGGGTTCACACCAGACGATCCAAATTGGATCGGCGATCCTACGATCCTTGAACCAAGAACGCGATGCGTGGAGCGTGATCCAGTTTGTTGAAACTGCGATCCTAAACTACGCTCGAAGCTATCCTTAGGCGATCCGGGACTCAGCTTTACTCAGAGTTAGTTTCGCATTTCGCAAAAAATCTTGTTTTAATCCAATTGTATATTATGGTAGTATTTATTATTGTTGTAGTATTAATTATTTAATGTTGACTTGATTAATTTTATATGACATTAATTTTTGCATGCTTATATGGCAGAATGTATTAAGACTAACACAGTACTAAAGATCTTATTTATGTAACTACATACATTCGATGCAAATAAATGATTTTGATTTGATTTGCGTTCCATAAACATTTAAATTCTTTGTAAAGCGATATCAGACGGCGACCTTGCGAGATGTCCATGGTGTGGTGACTGAACTGACTGAATTGTGCGAACCACACACACCGTACACATCGCGCGAGCACGCAAGCGAGGCACTTTTAAGGTAAAAAATCTTTCTCATGTTCAGATAAATGAATGGTTAAGTCTAACTAATAATACTATAAATATATATAAATACTATAAATAATAATAATAAAGTTACCATACACTGAACACCTGTTATCAGTCCTGAAGACTAAAACTAAAGGTACTACTAAACTAAAAGAACTAAACTAAAGGTTTTAGTTGGTCTGATTCGGACACTCCACTCTGCCGTCAACCCCGATTGGGTGACGGACACTCAACACCTAAATGAGACATCTGCTTGATTGTCTCAAATAATGTAAAATTAAATAATATTATTGTTTTGGTAACAACTTAGGCCTTGTATTTAGTGACATGCAAATTTGTATTATAAATTATCAAAATTTTACTCCATTCATCAATCTTCCAAATCCAATTATTTTTGTAATCAAGTCTCCAAAGCACAGATCCGCCATATGTATGGACTGAAACCCACAAGTGTGTGGAGATTAACTCCAATCGAAGTATGTTTCTCACACTAAAAGTTCGAAGTAAACAATCAGTAATCATTGTGCCAATGACCCCACACACAAGAACTCTTAGTTCCTTTTGTTATGATCAATCAATAAATAACATAATAGAAGTGCTAGCATTGCTTATTAAATAATATTTCACTTCAAATAATACATACAACTCACAAACAATATCTACATAATATAAAAATATGGATACCTCATACATATTTAAATAGTTATGTGTTTTATCAAATCACTAACACATTATCAAACAGCAACAGTGGATAAGCCTTCAGATCAAGGCTTTCTAGGGAATGTCAATACTATAAGGAAACAGACAATACTAAACACAAACTGCCTCATGTGGCTATTTCTTTGTTTTACAAGCACAATGTGCATGGCACAGAATAGTTAGTGCATGCTACTTTTTGTTCTAGAACTTCTTCCTATCAATAATGCATGCATTTAGAATTAACAATCTTTTGAAATTATGCTTGTTGAAAGAAGTTGTGTAGACCAAAACAAACATATCCTGTTTTGCAACCCATACATGCCACCATCATTTTGAAAAGTCATGATATTTCTAGAAATGCATTTTCATCATTTTCCTTTGTACTTGCAATGTGTTGACAATGTGCATGCAGTGTGTACATTAGTATATGTACTTAGTGTGATATATATTCAGCTAGGGTTGAAACACCTAGAGGATGTTCTGTTGAACTAGGTGTTTCACATCAATACTTTGGATGTTTCCAACAGATAAGACACAAAGATATAGAGGCCTGCGATAGAGGTAACCAGATAGCCATGGTGTATCATACCAAAAACCTAACTATGTCTGATACTTCTAGCTGTTATTGACATGATAAGAACACTCAGCAATACTCACTCAAGTCCAATGGAGATGAGATGCTGCCCTATGAGGCGCACGATCTCCTGGTCAGTCTGGGTCATGCGCAGGCCCGGAGGCGGCAGGTCGCCATTGCGCGACGCGTCGCCGTTGACGTGCGGCGCGCCGTTGGCGCAAGGCTGGTGCATGTCTGCGGGCCGGGCGGGCCGGGCTGGCGGCGACAGCCTGCGGGACCGCTTGCGCGGCGGCCGATGCCCAGCGCCCTCGTCGCCCGAGTCAGTGGAGGCCAGGCTGGCCCGCTCAGCTGCGCCCGCGAGCCGCGCTCGTCGGAGCGCCGAGATCACGAGCGTGCCCGCCGCATCGGCCTCGACCGCCTCGACACCTCGGCCGAGTGACGTCACGGCCGCCCGCTACGCACCACCCGCGCTCAATAGACCATCTCCCTTTGTTCGTCACTGCAAAACTGTCGCTTCACCACTACTACTTCTAGACACTCTCTTCTTATATGTGTTCTCTACGTGAATAGAACTGATGAAGTAGTACCGTTATGAAATGCCTTGATCACCAATCGAGTTTGCAGCGTCTGCGATGCGTACACAAAAATCAGCTGAAAATGATACGACAGCTGTCTTTCTTCGCTAGTGCAACATCGCCCTTCTTTCCGTTTCGGATGACGTTCGGGTCTCGTTCGGTTGCGCATCGGGCAAAATCGTGTTGTAATGTAATGACCTCAAAAATAAAATTAACGTGCATCAAAAATGGTGCAAGGCTAATAAAAACATAAAATTGTGAATTTTCACATCTTTGACTGAATTTGATCCAAGACTTCATTAAAATTTTCACAATGAAATTATATATTTAAAATTGAAATTTGAATATTTTAAAATTTCAGAAATACTCAGATGAAAATAAATGTAAGAAACACATATATTTAAAAAAAACTGGAATTCATTACTGGTGAATTTCAAACACCAATTTTTACAATTTTAATGTTGATTTTTCGCGTACAGGGATATCATTTGCATCTTCGTATAAAGGAACGTAAAAAATTCTATTGTGTTGTTTGTTTGTTACACATGTTTTTACGTAAAACTTGTTTACTGTTGACAAAAAAACTGATTTTTTTAAATTTAAAACTTGTACTTCAATGTTCTTTAAGATTACATTATATAGTTATTTTTTAAACAAAATACAAAAAAAAAATTGATTTTAAAAGGATCATCATTTTACAACGTGGTTGTTTTTGAACGAAATCATTGTTTTCAAATTAAAAAAATTGACTTTTATGATCCAATGCTGCCAATTCAGCATTTTTTGGCTAAATGCAACTTTTTAAAATATACTCCTTTTGTGCCTTTATTAATAGTCGTTAACACTGCATCACCTTCAAAAAAGGAGGAGGTTCTCATTTCGACCGTATATATGTCTTTTTTTTTATCCACTGGTATGTGGCGCCCTCCTAATGTCTAATTGACACGTCTGTGTCATCATTTCTGGGTGGTCTCGCGAAATTTAATTACAGTGATGGATTTACCACTAGGCTGGGGCCTAGGGCGGCAAATTTTAGGGGGCGGCAGATTTAGCCCAAATTTTTTTGAAGTGAAAACTTCTTTAGCCGCGTTGAGCACGTTTTGATAGGGGCAAAATCTGATGGGTTCGCGTCACCGACATGCTAACATTTTTTTTTATTATTGAAGTGATAACTTCTTTAGCCGCGTTGAGCATGTTTTGATAGGGGCAAAATCTGATGGGTTCGCGTCACCGACATGCTAACATTTTTTTTTTATTATTGAAGTGATAACTTCTTTAGCCGCGTTGAGCACTTTTTGACAGGGGCAAAATCTGATGGGTTCGCGTCACCGACATGCAAAAATTTTTTAAACATTGACGAGAAACCTTCTTTAGCCGCGTTGAGCACGTTTTGATAGGGGCAAAATCTGATGGGTTCGCGTCACCGACATGCAATTTTTTTTTTTTACTATTGACGAGAAAACTTCTTTAGCCGCGTTGAGCACTTTTTGACAGGGGCAAAATCTGATGGGTTCGCGTCACCGACATGCTAACAATTTTTTTAACTATTGTAGTGAAAACTTGTTTAGCCGCGTTGAACACTTTTTGGTAGGGGAAAACCTGATGGCATCACGTCACTGACATACTAATGTTTGATGTTGATAATTTAAATTAAAACATAATGAAATTTCTAATTTTACACATTAATTTTACAAATAATATTCTAAGTTATAAGTTTTCACTTCTATCAGCAGTCCTTATGACTGCCATTTTTTTTTCTTACAAAAATAACAATAATATGGTAAAAATACGGATAAAAGAAGTCTTGAAAATTTTACAATACTTTAGGACCAAAAAGTGTGCCCATAGTGCTGCGTTCGTCTAGCCACGATGACGCGCTGGTTCTGGCCCGACCAGCGCGTCATCGTGGCTCGACGAACTCACGTACCCACTCGTGGTCATTTGATCCAACACTGCGACGAGTCGAACGTGCCGCTCAAAATCCGATTTCGACATTCCGACAGATCGGACCTACACCTCACAGAAATGGCATTGGATGCGGATCGAGAGATCATCTTAATTAAAACAATAATTCTGGCGATTCGCAAATTTGGTAAGCGCCAAGCTGGTAGGCAGGCTAGCATTATGGCGGTACGACCCGTATGGGAGTATGGGCTCGACAGTAAAACACGGCACCCTCTCATACCAGCTGACGCAGATGATGTTGATGTCCAGAATACATACTTTGGAGATCACGTCCGGCTGTTCCAGGGCTGGTGTGACAGACCAGAGTGAAGGAGAGAGTAGATTGGTATTGGGTTAGGAGGAGAACCATCTAAGTTCACAAGGCCCGGGCATGGTTAAGGTTCTGCACTCAGTTCAGGCGCTGGAGATCACCGAACGACCTCGAAGGCTAAAAGTGCAGGCCTTTAAATTTTGCTATCTTTTAATCACCACTCAGAGCGGCATGGGGCCTTGGAAACAGTGACTACGCTATCCGTTTCGCCAACGGCTAATAGTGTCTAAGTGGTAATCTTCCTATCTTCTTCTTAGCAGCAGAAACAGGCATAACAGAATGACATTAGAGACAGGACCATGGTACCCTGGTCACTACACACATAGTATCGTGGGAAAAGAAACCTGTCAACCACTTCCTACAAGCTTCCTGAAGCTGGACATGAGAGGCTCAGAAGGAGTGATGCGCGGAGACGGGAGCTAAGGGGGTCTCGAAAGGGGATATGAAAAGAGCAGGGAAATATCACCGTCGGAGAGCCACGCTTCAGCAGATGTGGGCCGGCTCGACCGGAGTGATACCACGGCCTCACAGAAAACCGATTTGAAACAGCGATTGCGCTGTGTTTCACCGAGTGAGTGAGGATACCGGAAGCCCATACCCCTCCCATCACCTAAACACCGGCAACGCACTTGTGACGCCTCTGGTGTCAGGTTTACAAGGTAGTAGAGCCACGCTGATTTCAGCACGAACGGGCCGGCTCGACCGGGGCGGTACTACCCTTGCATAGAAAATCAACGTAAAATGACAGCATTCGTGCTGTCGTATTTCGTTGGTGAGTGCGAGACCGGAGGCCCAATTAGTCTAGTCAACAAGTTCCATACTTGTTGACTAGACTAAAAGATGCAGCAGCATCACTAGGCCGCCATAGTGTGGGTCGCCATACTGCATTGTCTGCATTCGCAATGAGTATGGTGACCACCACTCTTGGATTCTGCTTATGCTTTCCATCAGGCAGAGAAGAGTCATTTTGGCGGGCCAAACATAAAAAAAAAAAAAAAAGTTTCCATGGGCGGCAGTAATCGCTTACCATTAGGTGATACGATTGCTCGTTTGCCCCCTGTTCCATAAAAAAAAATGTAGGTTAGTAGGGGCGGCAAAAATGTAACAGCCTAATTTTGGCAAATCCGCCACTGGCTGTTGAAATATTTCTTTATGTCTGAAATCTTTATCAAATACACAATCTGTGTAATAAAAACTGCTCATTGCTAACATACTCATGATTTAATGTCATCCTTTCACACAATTTCAATAACAAATCACAAAAAGAAGTCATACAATACGACACAATTCACCTCCTAAACCACTAGTTTGCCGCGCGACTGAATAATTTTTTTAAATGTTTAGTAATTGTTATTGGTATGTTTTAGATACTTGGCATGGGACTATATGCCTTCCTTGTTCTTTCCTCTATATACTGGTGCAAGTTAGAGCAGAATAGACACAGTGCAAAACATGCTACGATCGAAATAAGTGTCAGCGGAACTGTCGAACTCCAGGAGCGGGGTACACAGATGCGTGGTTTTTATCGTCGCGCTCCAGGAGCGCGATACACAGCCAAGGGGTTATGTGTGTTCGCGGATAACTTCGTCGTTTATGAACCGATTTTGATGATTCTTTTTTTAATGGAAAGGGGATATCCCAACAGTGGCAAGACACTAAGATCTAATGATGGCATCCAAGAGAACTTGAGTCGAATCTTGAAGTTGGTTTTTGTTTTTGTTAAAATTTTACTCGTAAGTTGTTTCTTTTCTATGACAAAGGGTCAAAAAAGAAGAGAGGTAAGTTGAACAAAAAACATAGGAAGAATGCTTTTCATAAGCATGGTGTATTGCCATTAAGTAAATTATAAGGCGGACCAGTCCGGACCACTGATTTAACAAACGCATTTTCATGTTACTCTTGACCACTTACCTATGACCACTGCTGGGCTCGGTTCCTGCTTTGGTTTTTTCTCAGGAGAGGGTTAAGGCCATACTATATAGTAAAATTTAATTTAACAAAATATAAAAATTACAACCATGAACAATGTCATCAATAATATTAAATAGGATTTAATTTCTATTATCTTGGATTTGGCACAAAATATTTTTTTAAGTCGGCAACCCTGTAACCCCTTCTAAAATCTAAAATAATATAGATGTCAGTAAATGTTTTCAGGAAGAAACCAATCACGAAAGGATGTCAAAAACGTAAAAAAAGACCTAAAAATAAAAAACAAACTTAATTGCAAACAAAAATGAAACTCCTGTTTTATCAAGCTATCACAATATTCTTATTAGTTAAATCTACGAATTTACAACTTCTTATTAATGTGCGAAATCAGGTGAGCATGACAGCAAACACCGATACTTTTTAGAAGTTGGAAACTTGTAGAAATGTTTTCTCCTGTTTTTGTACATTAGTGATCAGATACCGTGTGTTGTGGATGATAATGATGGAGTATAATATTGTGTGTAGGGTGGCGATGTTATGCAGGAGAATATAACAGCGAACGTGTCGGAAGACACAATCACTCTGGAATTTATAAGACTCGACGGTGTATTCATCTCACAACTTGTGGACTTCACTAATGTGAGTACCGAGTTTCCTACTATTTTACCTGGGCAGAAATGAAAAACTTCATCTTTTTTTTGTTTATGTGGGCCAATGCCACATAAACTGCCAAAATGACTACGCTGCCTGATGGAAAGCATAAGCAGAATCCAAGAGTGGTGGTCACCATACTCATTGCGAATGCAGATAATGCAACAATAAAGCATGTTGACCCACACCATGGCGCGCTAGTGATGCTTCTGCATCATTGGGCCTCCGGTCTCGCACTCATCAATGAAGTATGACAGCATGAACGCTGTCGTTTTACGTTGATCTTCTGTGTGTGGGTAGTACCGCCCCGGTTGAGCATGCACGTTTGTGCTGCAATCAGTGTGGCTCTACTACCTTCTGCTATAGTGTCATGCTCCTGCTATGGCTTCATCTATGGTGTCCATGAAAATAACACACAATTTTTTAACATTTAATAGTACTTGTTTTTGTCATTAAATAAAAAAAAAAATATATCTGCTTAAAAGTTATTTCTCATACAAGTAAATTATGTAAAGTAAAACATTATAAATCCATGTACAATTTAATATTGGAATTATTTAGTCCATTATTGAGGAAATCCATAAAAATCTATTTTTTAATTTAGCTGTATAGATTTTCTCCTTAATGGATAGTAAGTTCCAATTGGTAATATGTTTAATGGGATCATCATTATGTTACAAACTTCTTTATAGTCTATTAGTACCTGGCTCTCTACTGCCTGTCTTCATGCCAAAAAATAAGAAATGTGCTGCACTCCACAGATTCCAAATACTAAGTATCACCATCCCCATTCATACCATGGGTGTAGTAAAAAGCCACTAAGGGATCAAAGCACAAAAGAAGCCATGAGTGAGGTATTAAGGTGCGTCTCCACCAAAATTGGCAATTTCAGTGTTTGCAACTGTTGGTAACTCTTCAGAAAATCGCCAACTTTTGTTTCCATTGTGTCTACACTGAGTCGCCAACAATTCGAAAAACATTCGAACTAAGCGTCTCCACAGAGCCAATAAATACCTGCAACAAGCGTATTCTTTTGATGTTTACCGCCAAAAACAGAAACACGGTTACTAATTTTTATTGCCACCACAAGGAAATTACAGAAACTTTTGTCACCAACACAAAAGTTCACAACTTTTGTTCGGTGGAGTCTCGGCTTATGTGTAGATCAAAACCTGTGTAAAATAGGATATTATAGTAGTGGTATTTTAGCTTATTGCATTGTAAAATGTATTAATTGTTATAATGTTACAGGAGGTTGAAGCCATGAAAGTGGTAATACCAGGAGAGGAGGAGTTGGGACAGACGGGCCACCAAACTTTGTGCTTCCTCACACATGCTGCACAAGCCGACTTTATAGCACCTGATGCAATGGCAAAATTACGACAGGTTGGAGTATGATAGTTACAGTATTGCTTAAGACTTTTCATATATGTATGTATATTAAGGCCTGTATTCACTTTGCTTAGTGCGAGTGCAGGTGCTTAGTGCGGGTGATCGGTGTTCGGTGGAAAGTACGTGTGGGCAGCGAATTCGCGGTCCACACGTATTTTCTACCAATCGGTGATCGCCTGCGCTTCACACCTGCACTCGCATTAATCAAAGTGAATACGCGCCTTTAGTAAGGTGGCATTAAGAATATTTAACTTTTAATACATTAGTAATATGTTTAGACGAAAAGTAAAACGAAAAGCTTTTGTGGTTTGAGATCTATCTAATATCAACAGAAAACTTAGGTACCCGTGGAACTAAATGATGTTATAGCTTTCAAAGATAGTGACTCTTGATTTTGTATATAATTGTGACTCTCAAGACTCTTACACACTATGTCTGCATCCGCGTTACCAGGCCGCCGGCACTTGCCGCAGAGCATCATTTCCATTAAGACAGCCAGGCGGCCATGCCTGTGGCTAGTTTGCATAAGGCCGGCGGCTCAATTAATAGCTGGCTTTGTCGCGGCTGGGCTTGTTGAAGGCAGTACCGCTGGCTAAGCCACCATCATAGTGTGAAGTATGTAATTCTCTTGGGATTACGATCAGATGACTCATGTAGTTATAAGAGAATGTTGTGGATTGAAACAAGTACAAATTATTAAAAAAAAAAACCCGACTGCGTCAATATTTAACATTAAAAATATATAAGTTTTATATATATTCGTAATCACCGTAAAAAAATCTTTATCTTGATACCACACGCGATGTATTTTGAAAACATATTTTTTTTTTATATTACTTTTTGGCTCCAAAAATCCTTATTTTTTAATTTTTTTTAATTTTGATGTACCCAGTGTCACTCACAACTAAGACGAATCTATTGTCACCACTCACATAAAAATACGACAAGCCGTTTAGGCTCTAGGGCGTGCCAAAGAAATATACATACATACACTCGAAAAACATAACCCTCCTTTCGCAGTCGGTTAAAAAGATGTAGTGCCAAGGTTTGAAAAGGGCATGCTTCGATGGTTTGGCTATTTAGAGAGGATGGATGATAGAATGTTCACGAAAGCAATTCATAGATCGAATGTGTGTAGAAGTGTCGGAAGAGGTCGTCCACAACGAACATTTACTGACCAAATTGGTGATGTTCTGAAAAAGGGCAATGTGAAGAGCACCAGGAACCGACGAGCATGCATGCAGCGATTGGTGAATGTGGACGAAGCAAAAGAGGTGTGTCAGGACCGTAGTAAGTGGAGATCAATTGTCTCTGCCTACCCCTCTGGGAGAAAGGTGTGACTGTATGTATGTATGACTCATCAGCATATTTGCCCCATAAACCATGAACAAAAATATGCGCATCTTACTGTTATATTTTTTTTTAAAGATGTTTTCTATTATGTCTAAACGGGTGAATTGATCTGAATAGATTTACACACAGACAGGTTACGATCTTAACACATGGGCAAGACCTGTAGGTAAACATTAACTCACTAACATGTTTCGAGAAACTTTCTGCCGCGCACAACAAAACTGTAGAATGAATGGCCGCCTGCGGTATTCCCGGACCAATACGACCTTCAAACCTACAAGAAAAGATCGTACTCCTTCTTAAAAGGCCGGCAACGCACTTGTGACGCCTCTCTGGTGTTGCGGGTGTCTATGGGCGGCGGTAATCGCTTACCATCAGGCGATACGTCTGCTCGTTTGCCCCCCTATTACATAAAAGAAAATATGTCACAAATGCAAATAAAGCTGCTGGGAAAAGCTATTTGTTATATGATAACATTCTAAATACTAGTAAATCTGCTGTTTACTATCAATAATACCACCAAACGATTTTAAAATACGAAATTCGAGGAACTACTACGGGGAAAAGACATTTTATAGATGGCTACTGGTATTACTGACTAATGTTTTTTTTTCAGAAAAATCCAGGAACAATCAGAGTAGCAGAAGAAGACAAAGGTTGGCGTCAGACAACAGCCACAGCATGGGCGGGCCACGCCACACGCCTACTGTCCCCAGCCGCAGCCAGGCACTGTGCGGCAGCGCGGGAGCGCGTGTTCCTGCGGGCGGCCGACCTGGCGAGATGGGCACCTCGACCCGGTAATGTTCAGTGGAGACTGATTACCATGCTATTTTTAACATTGGAGCTACTCGGTTATTATAGCAGTGTAAGGGACATCGTGAAAGCAGTAGTTGAATGTCTACTATAGCCATGGGCGTACCCAGTATTTACTCAGGGGTGGGGCAAAATTAAAAAATATAGATAAATGATTGTAATTTAATATTCCTACTATATAACATACGAAGTGAGTCAGGTTAATGAAGCATAAACCTCCTACAGCCTTCCCCTCCTAAATTGTAGAGTAGGTGGGTAAATTTCATTTATTTTGTGCTTCTAAAACGCTTTTTCTATGAAAACTAATCATGCCGAGGCCCAAGTCCGTTTTCTGTCATTGACGATAGTAGATTGACGTAAAGTACTTAAAGAGCTTTCGATTCTAGATCTAACTGGATTATTTTGTTAACGTTTCGAAAATTTTACCAAAAAGTTCCGACATGTTATGAGTTTGTCTTGGACTATCTCCGAGGTAGTTCAAGGTACGGAGTACCCTCTCACAGAATACCAACCTAAAATGATAGCGTTCGTGCTGTCGTGTTACGTTGATAAGTGCGAGACCGGAGGCCCAATGATGCAGAAGCATCTCAATTGCCCCACCCTGCCCCAACCTAGGTACGCCCATGACTATAGCTATCGCTTATGCCACTATTATAAATGCGAAAGTTTGTGAAGTAGTATGGATGTTTGTTACTATTTCACGCAAAAACTACTGAACGGCTGGATATAAAACTTTTCAGTAGTATAGCTTATACATCAGTATAGCCTATAGGCTACTTTTAACCATGATATCGGACATAGAATTATTTTACAACATAGTGGTTTAGGCGGTCGCCTCACTGCTAGCTACTGTTCCAAGTGTTGTGGGTTCAACTCCTACATGGGATAATTTGTGTGTGTGTCCGTTTCATGTATGTGAGTAGATTCCTAATATAATGCAAACATAATGAACACAGGGTTACCACTTTTTTTTTACAGTGTTTGGAAAAACATTTTAGTGACAACACATCTTTTCTTTTAACCGACTTAAAAAAAGGAGGAGGTTCTCAATTCGACCGTATGTTTTTAAAAAAAAAACGTTTATGAACCGATTTTAATGATTCTATTTTCAATGGGTAGGATGTATCCTAACGGTGGTACCATGATAAGGACCCTAAGATCTGATGATGGATTGGATTGGCACCTTGAAGTTGTTTTTTTTTTGTTAAAATTTTACTTGTTAAATTCAGTTTAGTCTGGTCTTAGTAGGCCAACCACCTCCCTTTTAAGGAGAAACCTATGTTCAGTTGTTTATGTGATGTGTTCAAGGTGTTCATCACAAAATTTTCCGTCACATGCCTAAATAACAAATTGTTTTTCATTTTAATTTTATGATACAGGAATGGAGCAGTCATCGTACAGTTCATCAGTGACCCCGTTCCCAGCACATGCACTGTTGACAGACATGGCAGATGGGAAGCCTGCAGTGAATCCTTGCGTCAGTGAAAATGACACCACAAAGGAGTGTATATGTGATTTGGAGGTAGCTTTATTATTTCTTTTGTTCTAAAGTTCATCTTGAAACAACCAAAGAGTGATGGATTAATAATTATCTAATTAAATTAGTGTATAACAGCTTTTTCTATTAAGCTTTTACTTTAAATAAATATTTCAGACATCTAACACACAAGCCGTTTAGTCCCGTTTAAACAGAGCTTGTGTTATGGGTACTAGACAACTGATATATATACACCTTTTTTTTGTAAATACATACATATTACACATAGAAAACACCCAAACTCCGAAACAAATATTGGCAGATCATACAAACATTTGGTCCAACCCGGGAATCGAACCCTAGACCTCAAGCTCAGCAGTCGCATACTACTTAAGCTTTTACTTTAACCCTAACATTTTTGGTTGCTTTTATAAGAGATAACATACATAAATATTTAGAATCAGACCAAAACATACCATTTCATTTATATGTCAAGATATTTAACACAACTATCAACATTGATAGTTTTTTTTTATCAAATAGGGGGCAAACGAGCATACGTATCGCCTGATGGTAAGCGATTAACGCCGCCCATAATGAAATGAAATCATTTATTCTGCAATTAGGTTACATGAACACTTTTGCAAGTTAAACTTTTTTTGAGCAGATAAGTTCGGCCTTTCCTAACTGGACTAGCCCTGAGAAGAAAGGACGAAACAAACTCAGGGATCACCGTCTCTTTTTTGTAGACACCCACAACACCAGATATGAGCTTCACTGTCTCATGAGATAGTGATAAATAGGTCACAGCTGCAAATAGACCTCTTCTAAGGAAGTAGGTTTTGGCTATATATAATAATAGTTGTTTTTGTACAGGTATGTGTAAACTGGTATCCATGTGGTCTTAAATACTGCAAAGGCAAACCCCAAGGAGGACTGAGCTACAGATGTGGCATCAAGACATGTCATCGATGCTACCGTTATCACTTCTATGTTCAAAGACGTGATGTCTGCCAGCACTACACGTGACAGCGACACAGCTGGCCTCCGTGCCAAATCCTCTATCTAATCCTTTTCATATATTTTTATAAAGACTCTAATAGGAACTGCGAGACTATTGTGCTACCATTCTTGTAAATATTGTTACAAGGCTATTGTTTAGTTAATAAGAAATAAAGATTTTGAATTCTATTTATTTACATGTTTCTATAACTACTTTTAACTAAAATAAAGTGAATATCACTGCTGCTAACCAAATAGAATAATAAAATACTATCTGGTTATAAAAAATGTTGTTTTACTAGATATCTATTTCTTTAGACTCTAAAATAATTTAATAACATCCTGGAAATGGTTCGTGTCTGTTTTTTCTTAGCACAAATTGAATTTTCCTTTCCATGTCTTCATTGTAGATAGCTTTGCAGCGTTCGTGATTCAAACGCCTTCGGGTCTGAAATATTGACAATATAAGCATATTATGTTTAAAGTAGTACAAGAATAAAACCAGTTATAAGTGCTAAGAACCGAGCAATCGGTATATTACCTGAAAAGGTTTCTCATAGTACCGGGTCAGCCTAAACTGTTCCAATAATCCTTCTTTACCAAGAATTCTATTGACCAGCCTGCACGCGTCATCGACGTTGTTGTTCTTAACGAACACTGTGCGCGCTATAAATGATGGGTGTCTGTTTGAAAGCAGCCGTAACGTTATGAACATTTTTGTAAATTAAGTAACTCAAAACTGACGATTTATAGGTTATTATGTTTTGACAGTTAGAACCAGTGTTGCCAGTATATTTTTTCCTCGAATAGCCTTGCTGGAGCACGCGCGTAGCCCCGAGATAACACCCATCTAGTGACGTCACTGGTACTCAAGATTTGACTTGTAATTATATATAATTGTGTAGATGTATTGCGAGACAGTTAACGTTTTAAAATTCATGCTTAATATACTCATAAACTATTGAAACTGATTGCTGCTGTAAAACTTCCTTTTTTTGCATTAAAATGTTTGTTTGAGATTTAAATATTTCCCTATCGGCTACGTGTAGCCAGCTCATAAAATATTATAGCCGCTCGGCAAGGGAGATAGGCCATCGTGCATCGGCGCTTAATAGCCCCACCTGGCAACCCTGGTTAGAACTTGTCAAAAATGTCAACAAGACTCATTGACAAAACTACTAAGCCAAGCAATGCTGCTAGGTAAAAAAATATTGAAAATTTTCTATACAAATATGAAATTAAGAAACATCATTTCTATAATTTTTTTAAATAAAAAATAATTAAAATGTTAAATGAGTACTTATAATCTAGTATCAGTATACATCCATTGTGAAATGCAAAGCAAATGATTTAAGCCTCTTTAAAAACTGACAATCTGACAAACTTATGACTTCTGTTCTTCCGTAACGTTTTATTTTAAATAAACATTGTTTTTATTTTAATTTTAAGATTTATTTTAAAGAATAATGGCGAACGAAAGCGAAATTAGATCTCTAATGTCGTTATCTTCGCGATCTGAAGCTAGTACAGCTGCACAGATGCGGACTCGATGGCGGAATGCTCCTTTGCACGAACGCTGTTCCATTAACGACATGGTTAAGTTAAAGGATGCTTTTGAGTCGGCTTACAAGAACATAATGATGCCAAATGAGTTTAAAACTTTATTGAAAGTCTTGCTCAATGTGGAGTATGACGACGAAGAATACAAGATTTTGTTTCTCAAGGTTTCACATAAATTATTTACCTACATTAGTTTTAAAATATTTTTAGCTTCTGGAATTTACCTGATCATTATCCACTGTTAGATAAACACAAGTCGTTCGGGTGAAATAAATTGGGATGAGCTGGTATCGCATTTGATCCTTGGCTACTTCGGTAACGACGCGGAAAACCAGCGCGAAAGTTTGCAGCCACCCATTATGGGCTTACCCACGGTCATGCGTTCGCAGCACAGGCATCCTGTATCCAGAGTATGCTTTTGCCCTGATGTCGCTAAGGTTATATTTAATTTATATTTATAAACACCAAATATATAAAATGGTAGTTTGTTAATTTTAATAGGAGGAGGAAGACCAAATAACTCTTTACAAACTGACTATAAGGTACCTACTGTGTAAATGTATACACGAACATTATTCACACAGAAAACCAGTGTGAAACAGCGTTGCGCTGTGTTTCACCTAGTGAGTGAGGATACCAGAGGCCCATACCCCAACCCTCATCCGCCATTGGCCGGCAACACACTTGTGATGCCTCTGGTTTTGCGGGTGTCCATGGGCGGCGGTAATCGCTTACCATCAGGCGATACGTCTGCTCATTTGCCTCCCTATTCTATAAAAAAATACACCTGTCTATTCAATTCATAATGCCCCATTGTCGAAGTAGATATGACCAAGTTGACAGAAGTTAGTACTAAATAATTACCTACTCAGTAAATCAGACATATACTATTCAATATTTCTTGACAGGATCGTACCACAGACCCTTTGCAAGGAACCTACATGACGGCAAGTCGTGACGGCATGATCAACTGGTGGTCTCTCGACATGAGTCTGTTGAGGACCGCCTACTCCTCTAGTCGTTAGTACTAATAATTTAGGTAAAGTTCTTAAGTACCTAAGACCTAAGTCACAAGATTTTACTACTGTTCGTACTACCAGAACAAGTAGCTAGTACTCAAATTAACGATATAAAATCGTAAAAGCGCAAATTTCTTGCAGGTCATGAAGTCTAGATTATTCTTATACTTTCTCTTAACAGAACCATAGTTCTTTTATAAAATGGTTTTTAATTATGTTTGTAACTGATATCTGCCTCTGGTTGTGACCTAACTAATATTTGTTACGCAGCTCATTTGAAGGTACGCACGACGTGGGTCACGGACATGGTGTGCATGCCAGACGTGAACATAATTGTGACCAGCTCCACGGAACGAGACCTTCGCTTCTACGACTGTACCGCTGGGACCTTCACTCTCAAGATTGTAATCAGCAGCTGGGAGTACATGGTAAACGAGGCCTCCACACTTACGTTTTCTAGAATGATTGATAAAATTATGTAATCAAAATTTAGATCCCATCTTACTAACACGCTAAGTTTTATGAATTACCTTTCTGGTTTTGAAAGTGTCTCCACAAGACTTAGTGGCTCAAAAAGAGATTAGTCATTGGACTAACAAGTTCATGTGTTATCAGATCTGCACAATGCACTACCATTTCGAGAAGGATGAGAAGGAGAAGTGTATCCTGATATGCGGTGACGTGGGAGGCAACATACGCGTGCTTCTGTTCTCCCCCATCAAGCGTGGGCCCTTCCGCAACGAGGCGGGACGCGCGCTCATACAGCTCAGGCACGTTGATCTGCAGCGAAAAGTGAGCCTCTTGCCTTGTCAACTTTTATAGTGTCTAGTGTCTTGTAAACATATTAATAACACAATTTTTATATTTAAAAAAATCACGCATATTTGATTTTTGCGAACTTTTCAGCATTTTTTTTTATGGACTAGGGGGCAAACGTGCAGACGTATCCTGATGTTAAGCGATTACCACCGCCCATGGACACCCGCAACACCAGAGATGTCACAGTGCATTGCCAGCCTTTAAGGAGATGGGGAGAGAAATGTGGGGAGGGCCTCCGGTATCCCCACTTACTCGGTGAAACACAGCGCAAGCGCTTTTAAGCACCGGTTTTTTGTGAGGCCGTGGTATGACTCCGGTCGAGCCGGCCTATTCATGCCGAAGCGTGGCTCTCCCACGGTAATATAATACATACGGTAATAACAAAAAAATTGCAATGTTGTTTCATTCGTTTATGTAGATTAACTCAAAGGAGGTGGGATCCATCCAACCCTGGTATACCTCTTTTGAATTGCCCGTTTACTGTTTATTAGTATTTCTTGGATAAATTTTTATTAACAACTAAGTAGATAAGTTGTAGACACTATAATTTTTATAATGCATACCATATAGTGTTTTTATTGTAGCCACATCTTCTGCCGGAATTGAAGCTTGTGGAACTGACACGAATCCACGCAGAGTGGATACGTCAAGTGTCGTACTATGCGTCGTTGCACTGCGTCGTCTCCTGCGCCACGTGCCCTGACTCTCTGCTCATGTGTGATATGCATGGCTCCAAGACACACAACATGTTCCGAGTCGACAAGGTACGGAGGTGCCCATGTACAGATTGAATGGCGGAGTACAGTATGCATAAAATAACTACATGTTATAACTGGTACAATTGGTACATTCAAAGTCAACTCACCTTAGTAACTTAGCGTACGAGTAATTTTTGTCAACGTGAAATTTTTGGAATTTTCGTTGACCAGATGAGTTAAAAAACAGCATCTACTTCTATAGGCAGGACGGTCAAAGAAAGGAAGACGGGTGCCAGGAAAACGAATAGTGCGGAGAGCAATGGCATGGGATACTGAATGGTAGTGTGTGACGAGTGTAACGACAGGCAGGAAATGGGACCGAAGACTGCCAAGCCACTTTAATAGGACAAGTTATTTGTATTAGGAGAAAGGTTAAATGTCACTAATCTTTTTATGACTGACGAGTTGGTTCAGTGCTTAGTGATGCTGATTGCTAATCTAGATGTTGTGGATTCGATTCTCAGCCTGTATAAACACTGTGTGTTGAGCACGATCATTTGTTCTGTGTCTCGGTGAACTTATCAATGATACATACCTATAAAGGACAATGGCTGGTTTGTATGGGACTTTTGTACCGCTTGGCGTATGTCATGGTAGGGTATGTTTTTGTATTTATTTGGCTGCTAATATCACCGACAATAACATTTTAAATTCCTAGATTTTTACAACTCGGCATTAAAAAGTTATTTTACTTTTTAGATTACAAGGAAATACATGGATCACAAATGAGTTGTCATTATTGTCAACAAGATGGCGTAATATTATATTTTTGAAATCAAAATCATTTGTTTACGATTTTCGTGATCAGTCATTAAAATGTTGCTCTGTTACTAAATTCACCAGTAAGCTTATTCATAAATATAGATTTAAATATTTAATCGTTTTTTATGAAATAAATATTTTAAAATAATGAAAAATACTTTCGGCAATCTGACACACAACGCCATCTAGTTTTCAGACTAAGTAGACCTTAATCATGGCGTGTCTAAAACACGTTAGAATGCGTTTTGTTATTGCAGTTGTAACAACTTTATGAGCAGAATAAAAATTCTGTTAGCACAGTTCTAAAAATATAATAAATACATGAAAATAAATAAGATGGTTCACTTAATAAACAGTATAAATCTCATAACCATTCATAACATATTGCCAGCGGTACAGGATCAGCCATTCTCCTTTGGATAGAAATATGTATATTTATCAGCAGTTTAGTTACCATAGCTCTACCTAGCGTGCGATCAAACGAACGTGTCTGAATGTTGCGGAGAGATAATCTTTCTTTTTTTTTCTTTTTTAAAAAGACAACACCCGCACTAGGAATAAATTCTGCGTCGCGGGGGACTTTACAAACATACATGAAACGGACACAAAGAACACCCAGACTCAAAACAATAATTTGTGGATCACACAAAGTGTTGTCCTACGTGGGATTTTAACCCACGACACTTGGCGAAGTAGGAAACGGCGTGGTGACCGTTAAACCACTAGGTCAAACGTACAGTCTCTTTCGTTTTTCTTTTTATGTATTGTTAAACTTTTAGGGTATCCAGTGCTTCGCGTTTGATGAGGAAGCTCACGTGCTGGTAACGGGAGGACCAGACTGCATAGTGCGAGTGTGGAGCCCGTTCGTACCCGCCAAAGCTAACGTCGTCTTTTTAGGTCACCACGCTGGTATCACATGTGTGGTGCTGCAGAACTTAGGGCAGACTATTTATTCGCTTTCTCGGGACAGGGTTATTAAAGTTTGGGATGTGCAAGGACAGGTGTGTGTACAGGTGAGTCATAACAGAAACTATAAAAACCACATACAACTGATTTACAGAAAGATGCTATCATATTTAAGGACCATAGAGACCTATTAAATGAGATGAAAGAAGATAGTCTTTAATAGATGATGTTGTAATGTATTTCTGTATTGTGTATGAATGTATTCTACGTAAGTACGTACGTGGTAGAACTATACTTCAGCACAAATTAACCGGTTCGAGTGTATATTCAGTTACGTTTAAATGCAGTTCAAAACTTTTATTTTTTCTAAACCACTCTTTATTCCCAATAGACGTATATAGACATACCTTCAGTAGTGGGAGAAAGAACACCAATATCTGCTGCCTACCAACCCGGGACTCGGGAATTTATTCTAGCAGCGATCAAGATTGCCATCGTAGTGCTAGACGAGCAGTTGAACCCTCAACATACAGATGGGTTCACACACTCCCGTGCAGTTGCCAAAGTGTTATACAATCCACTGTTCAAGGTCATTATCACTTGTGGCTTGGACAGTATTATTATTAATTGGAATCCAGTTAATGGTGAGTTTAAACAGAATAATGGTGAACCAAATATAGTTTTGAACACAGTAATTTCTGTTTTCGGATTGTTAACATTTGTTACGTAGTTCAGGCATTCAGACAGTTTACAAAAGAATGGCTTATTACAAAACAGCAGAATTCCTGCAAGCTTCTGCAATGCATATAAGTTATAACAACTGCAAGAACTGGTGCAGCTAACCTAATATTTTTCCAGAGCATACAAGAATACTATCCAGAAAATTGTTTTTATTACATATATTTTGTTTCCAAAAAAATCCTTAAGTGTGCAAAATTAAAGTCATGAAAAATGTAGGTCAACGCAACGTAATGGTCCGTGACGCTCATACTCGACTGCTGCACGGCGAGCTCATTCCCGTGGAGATCACAGCCGGGTGTTTTGACCCTGGGTACCAGCTGCTTCTGACTGGCGCTAGGAATGGAGAGCTTAAGGTTTACATCATTCGTTCTACTCCTTACATCTATACTTACTTATAATAAAAATGTAACAGGTCAAATTCTGTACATTGAAGATATTTTGAAAATTTTTTTTGGAGGGCACTCTGTTATCGATACTGAAACGAAAACTATTTTTTTTTTCATTTTTGTCTGTCTGTCTGTCTGTCTGTATCTTGGCCGCGCATCACGCCGAAACTACTGAATGGATTCAAATGAAACTTGGCATGATTTGAGTTCATACTCCGAGGTAGGACATAGGATACTTTTTATTCCGAAATTCCGGACGGTTTCCTTGGGAGGGGAGATGAAAGTCAAAATGTGTAATTAATTGTAATTCATTAACGAGTAGTCCGATTGCAATAATTCTTTTTTGTTAGAAAGGAGATACTCTGAAGATTGTAGCATAAAGTATTTAATTTATCACAATCTCTCTATCTATTGGAAAGAGAGAGAGATAAAGAATTTATCATTACGCAAAACAACATGTAGTGACATCTATTGCCAGCCATGCGTAATTAATAACACTTTCATTAATATATCGTGGAATAACCGTAGAACGTATTACGTATAATTCGGTGTAGCATTAAGTATTTGATTTATCGCAACCTCTCTATCCATAGGAAAAAGAATATCTATATCTCTCTGTAGACGTCGAATCTGTGTGTTTGGTTGTGCCCGCATGACTTAAATATTCAAAATAATCGTGGGAACTTTTTATGCACAAGCATTGTGATTAATGTGGTATATAGTTAGTATTTGATAGGTAGGTATTTGTTTTATGTTCTCTCTTTCCATAGAAAGGGTTGTTTTAAATTTTCTTGAAAAATTTATTTGCTTAAAACAGCGACATCTTTTGGAATCAAGTAACTAACTTTACAATAGGTACGTAATTTGATTACTCTTTTTAACGTATAATAAAAATGTAACAGTTCAGTTCTGTACATTAAAGAAATTTAGATGATTTTTTGGGAGGGCTCTCTAATCGATACTGAAGCAATTACATTTTCTTGAAAATTGTTTCTGTGCTCAAAACAGCGACATCTTTTGGAATCAAGTAACTAACTTTACAATAGGTACGTAATATGATTACTTTAAAACGCATAGGAAAAAGTGTATAAGATCAATTCTGTACATTAAAGAAATTTAGATTTTTTGGGAATCCTCCCAAAAAATCTAAATTTCTTATTTATACTGAACCAAAAACTAGAATGCCATAAACGTTAAATGGTCATTTATAATTATGATAACACGTCCAAATTGTTTAAAAAGCAGTACCCGCGCGGTCGGTCGGCTCCCTACGCGACACACGCACCCAAATCGACTTAAAAACTCAGTAGTAGTTCTTGAATGTAAATTCGGATAAAAAGTTATTTTTGGAACTATTCACTTGATTTTTGTTCTACCTACTATAAATATTACTTGGTATTATAATATTTCTTCTGTATTTTTAACCGACTTCCAAAAGGAGGAGGTTCTCAATTTCATCGGTATATTTTTTTTAACCGACTGCCAAAAGGATGAGGTTCTCAATTTCATCGGTATATTTTTTTTATGTATGTACACGGATTATTCCGTCAATTTGTGAACCGATTTTGGAAATTCTTTTTGTATTCGAAAGGGTATGCTCCCCATGTGGTCCCATGGCCACCATATCAGGATCTGATGATGGGATCCTAAGGAAATCGAAGGAAACCCTCAAATTTATGTAAGCGCCTGCAATGAAGTTAAAGCAATTGTCTGCATGCCTTCATATTCTGTAGACATCATTTAATTTCATAATATATAAAACGGGTCTTAACGATATCACAGTTAACCTCAGATAGTCAGTTTACCTCAAATCACTTGAATTATAGTAACCTATAGAAGATAGTCCATTTGAGATTTTATTACAAAAAAATACCTGAAGTCCTTTCGATTTTATACAGCATGTATGTTACCTTTAGTCGTATTCTTTCAAGTTATTTAGGTGAAATGATGACGAGAGACTTGAGAAAGACTAAAAAGTGAAAAATAAAAAAAACTTCGTTTAAAAAATCCGAACCGAAAAAACTAAAAAGTATCAAATAACTTAATTTGTATGTGCTACCTATTCATAGGTTTGAAGTCGGTGCCAAGCCAAAATGTAATAGTAGGTACCGCACTCGCCGCGCGTGACCTTGAGCGGGATAGCTGCTCTTCGCGTAGAACAAAACAACTGAAGCGTCGGTGACGTTGTTGACGTTCGTCTCGAAATGTAGCGAGTGTGATACCTACTATTACATTTGGCTTGGCACTGACTTCAAACCTAGGTAGCACATGCAAATTAAGTTAACTGATACTTTTAGTTTTTGAAGTCAGTTTTTTTAAACGAAGTTTTTTTTTAGGATTTTGTCAGGTTATAGCATAGGTATAAGCAGGCGATTTTTGTTGTACCTAAATCATTAGCAAATAGTCTTTTGTAGATACTAATTGGTTTTCTCGGTATTTTTAGAATTTTGTAAGGTTATAGCATAGGTACCTAGGTACCTATAATTTACTTTTTTATAGGATTTTGTTACGTTATTGGTATAGGCATAGGTAAGCAGATGTTTTTCGTTGCAAATATTTAATTACTTAGCCTTATTTGTTGGTGTTTTAATTTCTTTTAGTAAGTTGTAGATACCTTCCATTTTTTTCGTTGAATTAGTTGTAGATACTTAATTAATTTAGTTTTATTTACGCTTTGAAAATAAGCTTCATTCGTTATGTCTAATTTTTCATTTAACTGTAGTGATAAATTTAACATTGTTTTTCGTATTCGATTTTATCACATCACACTAATTTATAAAAGCGAATGTTTGTGAGGGTGTATGTTTGTTACTTCATCACGCAAAAAGCACTGGACGGAATTGGATGAAACTTTACAGTAATATAGCTTACTAGCTGTTGCCCGCAGCTTTGCTCGCGTGGAAGTTGATTATTTACAATATATTTAATTAAAACTGTGTAAGTATGTATGAATAATTTATTCATGTTTTTAAATGTACCTATTTATTTATTTTTAATCAATAGCCCATTAAAAAGGATTTCATACTAACGTTCGACCCTTATTTTTACCCCTTTAGAAATAGAATTCCCATAAATGATGATATAGGTATTAATTTATTTGTACTTAAAAGCCCAAGCACAAAGTTTCAGGCTACTAAATTAAAAATGACTGACTTCCAAACTAATCTACTTACGACATTTCAACACCTCATTCACCCCTTAGGGGTAGAAATATCGTTTATGGGATTTCCTTTTGAGGGCGCTCTGGTTCCCTGGTTTCTAGAACCCGAGACGGTGTGCGGTTTTTAGTCGGTTCGAGTCCGACATAACCACCAGTTGGTGATATCCGAGGGAATTTCCGCACAAAAAAGAGGTAGATATAATATCCAGAGACACTTAGTATCTACGCGTTTTTAACTATTAGCCCAAAGATAATTTTTCATGTTTCTAACTTAAAAAAGACGGACTTCCATACCAAACTTTCAACCCCTATTTTACCCTCTTACGGGAAGAATATTGGGAAACGCTTAAATACGTATCTCCTATTTTTTTATCAATAGCCCTAAAATAAATTTTCATGTTTCTAACTTCAAAACTGACGGACTTCTAGACTAACCCGCTTACGAAATGTCAACGCCTATTTCATCCCATCAGCGTAGAATATCGAGAAAGGCCTAAATACGTATCTATTCATTTTTAATCAGTAGCCCAAACCAAAAGAAAAGTTTCATGTTTCTAATTTAAAAATGACGAAGTTCCAAACAAAGTTCAACCCCTATTTCACCCCCTTAAGGGTAGAATATTAGGAAACGTTGAAATACATATCTACAATTTTTTATAAGTAATCCAAAAATAAAGTTTCATATTTCTTAAATAGCCCTAAAATAAACTTTCATGTTTTTAACTTCAAAAATGACGGACTTCCAGACTAACCTACATACAAAACGTCAACCCCTATTTCACCCTTAAGGAGTAGAATATCCGCTCTATCTATCAGAAACGCTTAAATACGTGTTTACTCATTTTTAATCAGTAGCCCAAAAATAAAGTTTCATGTTTCTAACTTAAAAAATGACGGACTTCCATACAAACTTTCAACCCCTATTTCACCCCCTTGGGGGTAGAAATTCCAAAATTCCTTCCTTAATGGGTATCTACTTAATGAAACGATCATACTCACCAAATTTTGTATTCCCAAGTTTAATAGTTTCCGCTCGGCGATGATGAATCAGTCAGTCAGTCAGTCAGTCAGGACATGTTATTTTATAAGTATAGAAGATACATCAGATTAACACATAGGTTACTGTTTGCCGCGATAACCGACATACACGCGGGCGGAGCCGCGGGCAACAGCTAGTACTTATAATAAAAATGTAACAGGTCCAATTCTGTACATTAAAGAAATTTAAAAAAAATATTTGGAGGGCTCTCTATAATCTATGTTGAAGCCAAAACTGTATTTCTTTTCATTTTTGTCTGTCTGTCTGTGTTCGGTTTTCGGTTTAATTTGGGGGTTTTCCTAGTGGACTGTAGGGCTGGTTGATCGATCGTAACGAATAATACACCACTTGCGCTGCCACAGTAATTATATTAATTTGTACAAGTAAAAACATGTATGCACGGTACGTTCACAAGCTGCAGAAGGGAGGAAAAAGTACAAGAGTGTTGACACACTTAATGTTGCGACTGTCGGGCTACTCCCTAGCAGTCTGGGACTTCTCCCACTTGATTGACGTACGTTTAATTTAGCGCTGGTAACGTACGTCCCACGCACCCCTGAATGCGTATTTCGAAGGGACTTGTTTAGAGGAAACTTGAATACTAATCTTGATGCTAATCTTGATACTAATCTTGATACTAATCTTGATATTAATCTTGATACTAATCTTGATACTAATCTTGATACTAAGGGATAAGGGATAAAATAAAAAGAATGCTTTTTCTTTTATTGCTTCAGGGTTCGGCTTCTATCTAGGTGTTGTTGAGGTCATTTAGATTAGTTTTAATTAGTATTTATCACATAAAATTTACTAACAAAGAATTACGTAATTACGAAACCGTACACAATAGGACTTAATTGTTATCACTCTTACTAGATTTACTAGCAATTCTTTTTCTTAAGTAATAAGTAAAATAAATATTACGTTCTTATTAGAATCTTATAGAAATGTTACCTAAACAACTAATCACTCTATACTAAGGACATGTTTAGTACCAAATATAAGTCAAAATATGTATATAAGAACTAAGTATTACTATATGATTCAGTCTTAAAATTTCTACCTTATTTATATTAAAGGCTGAACGCTCGTTAGAGCTGTCGCTACTTGCGCTACGTTGCCTGAGTGGGGTCTTCGTCGCCGACATTCTCCCCCTCGTGCATGGCACCATCCTCCTGGCTCGGCGACTCCTTCGGCACTAACAGCACTATTCTTGAACTGGGTCGTCGTAATACACCTCCTCGCGTCTCGACGTCGACGACTCGGGTTCTCCCATCAGGTCCTGGATACACCGCAAGGATCTTGCCACGCGGCCAGGTGCATCTTGGTAGGGTGTGGTCGACGATCAGCACGATGTCCCCAACTTGCAGGTCTGTGGCGCTGGTTCTGCCCTTCGTTTTCCTTGGCAGTAGAGTGGGCAGATACTCGCGCAACCATCGTTGCCAGAAGTGGTCGGCAAGACGCTGCGTAGTCTTCCAGGTGTCTCTCCCGACGAGCTCGTGGTCTTCGAAGCTGCCGATTCTCGCTGCGCCGCATGATCGCCCGATGAGGAAGTGGTTCGGAGTGAGGGCTTCTTCTTCTAGGTTCTCGGAGAGGTGAGTGAGAGGTCGAGAGTTTATTATGTGCTCGGCCTCTAAAAGGAGGGTGTTGAGTACCTCCTCTCGGGGATGCCTTTCTTTGAGCGTGGCGTTTAATGCGGTTTTGATAGATCGCACCAGACGCTCCCATGCACCGCCCATGTTGGGTGCACCGGGTGGTATGAACTTCCACTGCACACCAATCTTTTCCGCTTCCGAGACGAGGTCTTCTTGGTTCATTTTGTCGAGTGCTTCTTTTAATTCCTTACTTGTACCGACGAAGTTAGTTCCGTTGTCTGTGTAGATCGTCTTAGGCATTCCTCTTCTTGCGGCGAATCGTCGTAGCGCATTTATCATGGAGTCGGCGGAGAGTGTCGGAGCAAGCTCGATGTGTACCGCTCTGGTGGTTAAACAGGTGAAGAGTGCTCCCCATCGCTTCTCGTGTCTTCTCGCTACGGTGATTGTCATCGGGCCGAAGTAGTCTATGCCGGTGCATGTGAACGGAGGGGTACTGTGCATCAGCCTCTCAACTGGTAAGTTTCCGGTCGGTAGTTCTTGCGGCCTTGCCCTTTTTGTCTTACACCACTGACATTGATGCTGGACCGCTTTGATTGCTGATCTTAATCCTAATATCCAGAAGCGTTGTCTTACTTCATTCATCACTGTCGCATGATTCCCATGATTGAAACGGCAGTGGAAATGTTCTAGGATGAGTCTTGTAATCTTGTCCTTGTTGTCCAGCACGACGGGGCGCTTGTAGTCTCTAGTCACACCCTGTATCGCGTCGATCCGTCCCTTTAGACGCAGAAGACCTCCTTCTAGTACTACGTCGAGCCTCTTTAATTTGCTATTGCCCTCTAATTGCTTCCCTTGTTGTATGTGCCTGATGTCTTCTTTGAAGCTTCTTTCTTGGCTCCCTTTCAGCAACAGAGCTTCCGCTTGTTCTAGTAGGTCTGCATCTATCGGTAGGTACTTCGTTTCTGGTTTTCTAGAAGGCCGATTAATCTTTTCTATGGTCTTCAGCTTCTTTGGTTGCGTCATCTTCCAGGCGGGATCTTGTCTTCCTACGTGGACCCTTTCTTTGTTTCTGCAGCGTCGTATGAACTGCAGTACTCGTGCTGTGGCTCTACAGAGTCTCAGCCATGATGAAAATCTTTCTGGTTCTGGAAATGGCTTGGTGGTGCTCATTGCTGCTGTGGCGTCTATGCTGTGTATCCTTTCTTCCCCAGTGGCTTCTTTCTTAAAGCTTCTTGCCTCAGGCCAGTGCATTTCTTCTTTCTTCAGGAAGTCTGGACCGGTGTACCATCGGTGGTTATGGTCGAATTGCTCTGGCACGTTACGTGTTGCGTCGTCCGCGGGGTTCTTAGCAGAGGGCACCCACCTCCATTCCTGTGGTTTAGTGAGGTCTTCTATCTCCGCCAAGCGATGAGCTACAAATGTCTTGAATGTTCTCGGGTCTGTTTTGATCCATGAGAGTACGATGCTGGAGTCTGTCCAGAAGATCTTTCTCTGCACCTTCAGATCCATTTCTTCTTCCACCGAGTGTGCTAGTCTACTGCCTAATTGAGCAGCCTGTAGTTCGAGTCTAGGGATTGAAACCGGCTGTAATGGCGCGACTCTTACTTTTGCCGCAACCAAGCTTACGTAGTAAGTCCCATCTTGTTCTCCAATATACTGTGGCTGCGTACGCCGACTCGCTTGCATCAGTGAACGTGTGTAGCTCCCCCTCGGTGCGATGTGGTGCTAGGCATCTCGGTATCTGAAGGTCTTGGAGCAGCTTCATCTTCTCAAGGTAAGTTTTCCAAGCTTCGTACTCTTCCTTTTCTATTTCTTGATCCCAACCTACGCCGCTTCGCCATATGTTCTGGAGCAGCTTTTTTCCTTGGATGAGGACCGGTGACACTAATCCCAGTGGATCGAACGTGGACATTACTGCACTGGTGACTTCCCTCTTGGTGGGCACCTTGAAACCTTTGACTATTTCTTCTGATGTGTTTCGAAGATTCACCCTAAACCCTATGGAGTCCCTTTTTGTAAACCAGCGAAGGCCCAGCGTCTTCTCTTCTTTTTCTCCAAGTTCTACTTCAGTCTTCTCTGTGTCTTCGATGCTTATGTCTTGCAACAGCTCAGGTTGATTTGATGCCCATCCCCTTAGTTCGAAGCCTGCCTTTTTGTGAATAGAGTTCACCTGTGCTGTCACTCTTCTAAAGTCTTCTTCTGAATGGAAGCTATGTAGATAATCGTCCATGTAGTGATTCAGCTCGATGGCTCTCGCAGCCTCCGGATACTGTTCCTTGAAGTCCGCCGCGTTTCGGTTCTTCACATAGATTGCCGTGCTCGGAGATGATGTAGCACCGAAGATCACTGATGTCATCCTGTATTCCTTCGGCGGCACGTCTCTAAGATCTCCGCGCCACAGAAACCTTAGGCTGTCTCTATCTTCTGGTCGTATGCGAACTTGAAGGAACATTTCCTTGATATCTGCTGCTACTGCTAATGGTCCTTGCCGAAACCTCAGCAACACTCCAAAAAGCGATTGCAATAGGTCTGGTCCCGGCAGGAGAGCATCGTTGAGGCTTCTTCCCTTTGACTTGGCTGCAGCGTCGAAAACAATCCTTATCTTTTTCTTCAACGGATGAACTACGGAGAAGTGAGGGAGATACCATAACTTTGTTGAATCTTCCTTTCCCTCAGCTGCCTCTTCTGCATACTTATTGTCGATTAAGTGTTGGACTTGCTTGCCGTATTCCGCCTTCAACTGAGGATCTTTGTCCATCTTCTTTTCGATGTTCGTCAGTCGGTTCTTGGCAGAAGTGTAACTTTCTGGCATTTCTTCATTTTCTTTCTTCCACAGAAGTCCAACCTCAAATCGACCATCTTCTAATCTTCTGCAGGTCTTTTCTAAGATGGCGAGTGCTTTTCCTTCCGAGTCGGTGGTGGGTCTGCGTGGCTGTACACCAAGTGCTTCGATGGCGAAGTGCTCCTTTATAGTCTGATGCATATCTTCTTCTGGTGTGCTAACATGAAGACATCTATTTACAAAGTGTGTTTGTCTTATGTTTCCCATATCCGACCCGTGCAGCACCCAGCCAAGTTCTGTTCTGGAGGCAACTGGTTGTCCTGGTTTCCCTCTTCTTACTTCTTGGGTCACGATCAGTTCCCAGTTATCTTGACCGATGAGCAGTCGTGGTGACTCCCCTTGGTAAAGTAGAGTGTCGGCTAAGTTCTTCAAATGTTCACACTCTTCGATTCTTCTTCTGTTGAGGAACTGTGGTGTAAGCTTCAATTCGTCTATTGTCCTGACTCTTCTGAGAATCTTCCTTGTTTCCTCTGGTTGATGAACCCCTTTTACTGCAAGGTCCATTGTTTGAGAGTCTTTCTTTCGCATGAGCCTACCCCCGACGGTCTCGATGATCAGTTCCTCGGCCTTTCCTTTGGCGCCGATTTCGTTTGCCACCTTTTCATCGATTAGTGACACCGTTGACCCTTCATCCATAAGGGCCAGTATCCTCTTTGATCCTCGCGAACCGGAGACTTCTACTGGAATTATCTTCAGGTACGCCCTTGCATTGTTAACTGAATTTACCGATGCCATGATGCTTGTCACCTCTGGTTGTGTTTCTGTTTTCCTTTCCGAGGTTCTTTCTTCTGGGTCGACGTGCAACAGATGATGGTGCCACCGTTTGCATTCTTTACACGGCGGTTTCCTACAGCTCTCCTTCCGGTGTCTTCCTTGTAAACATTTGAAGCAGACGCGACTCTTCTTGACCGTCGTCCACCGATCTTGTACAGACGCCTTCAGAAACTTCTGACAGTCGACGAGAAAGTGTTCACCCTGGCATGCAGGACAGGTCCTTTCTGCTGGCTTTGTTCCTTTTCCTTTGAAGTCCCCTTCCTTTGCACAATGCGTTGTTTGTCGAAGAGTCTTCCTGTATCCGCTTTTGTCTTCCGTCGTTGCGAAGGCTCCACACTTGTCTGCTTCCGTATTTAAAAACCTCGACACAAGTGTCAGGTCGGAGAACTCGCCTTCTTTTGCTGCTGCTGTGAAGTCGTACCATCGGAATTTGAGTATCGTTGGCATCTTCTCTATAATTTGTTTCACCATCTCAGGTGAATATAGATATTGTGGTTTCTTCAACCCTTTTATCGCTGCTACGCTGTTGTTGATCTGGCTTGCGAATATGCATATGTCCCTTGGGTTTTCTGTAATCCTTGGTAACGCCTTGACCTTTTCTAATTCTGCCAGCACCAGCGCATCAGGTCTTCCGTATCTTCTTTTGAGGGCTTGCATTACTTCTAACGGAGAGGCTTCGGAGTACAGCAAACTCTTGATAGCTTCTCTTGCATTTCCTTTCAGTGCTCTTCTTAGTCGAGCCATATTCTGAACTTCGCTGAACATTGGTGCAGTGTCTTCGTAGACAACCTTGAACGCCAACCACTCGCTGCTGTTGCCGTCGAAGTAAGGTAACTCGTGAATGTACTTCGGCTGCTCTGCTGATCCTCCTCCTGATCCTCCTCGTGTGGCAAAGGCCTCTTTCAACGCAGTCGTTAATGCTTGAATTTCAATCGTAGCACCTTTCGTTGAGGAGTTCTCTTCAGGTTTCATCTCTTGTGGCTCTTCCAATGGGCGTTGACCTCGTGGCTCTGGTCTTTCTGTATGACAGTCTTCTAGTACTGAAGATTGAATCCAGTTCTGCACCTGTGCTGTTCTATCTTCCAGGTCTTCATCCACGGAGTCTTCATCTGCACACTGTGCCAGCTCCAATCTGACACGAGCCAGTCTTGCCGCAGCCTGTGCTTGTTCTAGCTCCAGGCGTGCCAATTCTTCTCTGGCTTCCAGCTCGCGTCTTCTGGCTGAGGAACTCGTGGTCTTCGTGGACCTGGCGCGACGACCGACCCCCTTCGGTTTCAGGGTGGCGGCAGAACCATCAGCACCCTTTTCCGGAACATCTTCTGGAGTCTTCTTGGTCGTTCCCTTTCGTGCGGCGTCACTGGTTGCCGCCGTGGTCGCAGTCGTAGTCGTAGTTTCCGTTGCGGAAGTCCCTTCGGTTCCTGAAGAAGTTGCCGTAGTGACCCCTTCTGACCCAGAACTCTCTTCTGTCGCGTCCTTATCTGAAGGACGAGACGGGGGGTGTGAGGGGGCATCCTTATGTGACCTAGTTACTGGCATCTTCTGGCAGGGATCCGGCTCGAAGGACCAACTGTTGCGACTGTCGGGCTACTCCCTAGCAGTCTGGGACTTCTCCCACTTGATTGACGTACGTTTAATTTAGCGCTGGTAACGTACGTCCCACGCACCCCTGAATGCGTATTTCGAAGGGACTTGTTTAGAGGAAACTTGAATACTAATCTTGATGCTAATCTTGATACTAATCTTGATACTAATCTTGATATTAATCTTGATACTAATCTTGATACTAATCTTGATACTAAGGGATAAGGGATAAAATAAAAAGAATGCTTTTTCTTTTATTGCTTCAGGGTTCGGCTTCTATCTAGGTGTTGTTGCCTCTTCGGTGGCTACGCTGCGACTGACTCGAACCGTCAAACGGCTCGCTTTATAAGGCGGCCGGTCCGCCCTTATAGGCGACCACGTAAAATTGATCGCTTTTTTGAACCTTTTTCACTTGAGCCGAACCCTTTAAAAGCGTTTATTTAAAAAACCCTTATAAAAACTATTACAATATATACATCAAATTACTCGTTATGACTTATTCTATATAATGGTATAACAATTTTTATAATTACTACAATTCAAATTGTGTTTTTAGAGCGAAAACAACAAAAATTCTTAAGACAGTTTTGCTATTCCTATTAATAGTTCTTAAATATAGTATAAAATAGTTTCTTATTATGATATTACGAGTTTTTATGTTATTTCTATCCATTTAGATTAGTTTTAATTAGTATTTATCACATAAAATTTACTAACAAAGAATTACGTAATTACGAAACCGTACACAATAGGACTTAATTGTTATCACTCTTACTAGATTTACTAGCAATTCTTTTTCTTAAGTAATAAGTAAAATAAATATTACGTTCTTATTAGAATCTTATAGAAATGTTACCTAAACAACTAATCACTCTATACTAAGGACATGTTTAGTACCAAATATAAGTCAAAATATGTATATAAGAACTAAGTATTACTATATGATTCAGTCTTAAAATTTCTACCTTATTTATATTAAAGGCTGAACGCTCGTTAGAGCTGTCGCTACTTGCGCTACGTTGCCTGAGTGGGGTCTTCGTCGCCGACACTTAAAAATTACATATTTTAGTGTTGGTGTTCCCAACAGTCTGTCTGTATCTTGGCCGCGCATCACGCAGAAACTACTGAATGGATACAAATGAAACTTGGCATGATTTGAGTTCAAACTACGAGGTAGGACATGGGATACTTTTTATCCCGAAATTCAGCACGGTTTCCTGGAGAGAGGGGAAGAAATTCAAAATATGTACTTAGTTGTAATTTAATAACACATAGTTCGATTTCTTTCATTATTTTTTGCTAGAAAGAAAAAAATAAAAGATAATTTTTTTTTGTCCGCGACTGTACACTACTTGTGGGAATCTGAGACAGATATGTAAATATGGCGGTACGAAGTTCGCCGGGTCAGCTAGTAATGAATATATTTAGTCATATACTTGTTTTTATTAATAATACCTTTTTTTAACATTGTTTTTTATAAAGATCTTATTACAAAGAAAGTTTCTAATATAATGAATTCACGGGGTATCATTCTTAACTCTTCAGGTATGGAACTTCAACACAGGCCTTTGTTTGAGGATTATGACCATAGAGCATATGTGCGAAGTTACAAACTGCTTCTGGGTTGATGGCAGGTGGGTACAATAATAATAATAATAAATATTTCGGTCATTTCAACACAACGCCATCTAGTCCCAAACTAAGCAGAGCTTGTGTTATGGGTACTAGACAACTGATATATATTACTTTTTTATTGTAAATACATACATATTATACATAGAAAACACCCAAACTTCGAAACAAATATTTGCCGATCATACAAACATTTGGTCCGACCCGGGAATCGAACCCGAGACCTCAAGCACAGCAGTTGCATACGCTACCATACCACTGCGCCACAGAGGCAATATTACCAATGTCTGTTATTGATTTCACACTTGAAATACTTATTGAATCAGAACATCAGGTGGTTGCGTTCTCGGGAAACCTGTGCTAGCTACATAGGCTCATAGATGCAACCAGCCAGTCGCAAGCAGTCCACAATTCAAATACGTGCTATTTGACAAAGGTTCCATACGAGAGAGCCGACGTTAATTCCCGATTTTAACGCAACAAACGGCTACAAGCCCTTACAAACACGGCTTTTAACAAAATCTATTCCAAAGCCCTTTTTTCTCTAGTGACATTTGACAGCTGCTAAGGCATTTTTGACAAAAACCTAGTGTTGCCATTATAAACTACTTATATCCAAATCGACGATTTGGTATCGAACACTTATAGTTCCTATAATACTCTATCCAGGATTCTAGCCGTGGGTTGGAACCGCCATGTGACAGAGTTTGAAGACACAGGTATGGCGATGACGGGCAAGGCATGGGAGACACGTCATTCAGATGACGTGTTGGCTGCGGCATCGAGACCTCCTATTTCTCTTGCGACTGCCTCTTACAACTCAGAGCTTTTGCTGTGGAAGATGGAGACTGGCCAACCGTACAGGTATTTACATAAAATTATTTCAAATGCAATGTTTTATCAGGTAGGTATGTCTTGGAAGGCATGGTACTACTTTTACTTTACATTACGTTACAGACGTTTTTCATGTACGGAGCCAATGTTGCGTATCAAGATGCACTACAACAGACGAGAACCTACTAAAACGGGTGCTGGGGCAACTAAAGAAGGTGGTCAAAGAAAGAGTTTTAGTTCGTTTCGGAAGCCCAGCGTCCGGGATTCCATCGACCCTGCCACAGCTGTGCAGAAGGCTTACGCGCGCCGCGTGTCGACAGTGACGGTGCCTACGCGCATACAGAACATGCGCCATCTCTCCGTGCACGCCATGATCTTCCTGCTCACGAGACCGTTCTCGATGCACGTTGGTCAGAATATTTCTATACCAACTGTTTGTAGTTGATTGGTTAGTAATGATGCTCGGAGGCTTAAAAACAGTCATAAGCATTAATATTTTGGTACTGATAAATACCAGAAACTTTTGGTTAGGCTTTCTTCCCATGGACAAAGAATAGATGAAAGTTTTTAACGATGTTAGACGACTAACTATGAATTACTAACTAGAAAACAAGTGACTAACTCACGCAAAATTCTTCAGCCTCTCTCATGGTTGCACTGGAGAACGGGCAGGTGCAATGTTGGTCTGACCACCCGGCAGGCGGGTTCCAGGGCGCGTTCCAAGTCCATCACTCCGCCGGGGACTACGTGGCCGCCTTCGCCACAGATATCGACAATGAGTTCCTATTTACGGGAACTACTTTCGGATATGTCAAAGTATGGCTCATGAGTAACTACCTCACGACTCAAAAGGTAACTTTGTAATAAACAACTTTTTAGCAGCCAGCACCGTTTTCTATTTGCTAAATACTCATAAGCAGACAGTAGCTTTTGTTATGGTTGTTCTTTGTGTGTTCTACACTATATGAAAGCGAGTAAATAATGATGTTTGTGTACACTTGCAACAAAATACATGATGAGTGTACAATACAATAATAAAATACAATGACATAAAACGCGGGTATACAGAGGCACTGTCCTTCTAGGCTTTGATATATATGTTTGATAGATTCTAGGTCTCTTCAACAAACTGAGGGTAACAATATTTTTTCACTTGTTTACTAATTCTAAACACAATTTATTTCAAAAATATTTGCCAAGACAAGAACGGTGAGTCTTCTGTGATGCTGGAGCTATGTGTGGTAGGTTCTGAGCAGTCCATGTCAGTCCAGGTGCACGTGAACATGTGTCGCCTGCGCTTGAAGTTCCCATTCCTGTGGCGCGACCGCATCGAGGGTCGAGCCAAGCGCTGTGTTCGCGACCAGCCGCTGCCGCTGTTGCTCAACAGCTACCGGGCACACCTGCGCTGCATCACCACCATGGCGTACATTGATGAACTGGAGCTTCTCTTCACGTTAGTTTTCTCTTTCTGAATGTAGAAGGTATAACGTAACCTTTGTAAATATTTTTGTCGTTGACGTCGTGAGTGACGTTACCTAAATGCTCAACCTTGTCCTCTAGTAATGAGGAGAAGGAGTCAATTACCTAAAGAGCGCCTAGGTACTTGTGCCTCTTGAGTTGCAGGTGTCCATAGCCACCGGTAGTCACTTACCATCAGATGAAACGTCTTCTTGTTTGCTTCCTATACTTATGTAATATTTGAATATCCAGTGGCAGTTCAGACTACAGCGTCCGCGTGTGGCGATTATCCGGAGAGTATTTGCAGACGTTGGGCAGCTTCTTGCCATGGACTCTCGAGCTCACGAGGTTCCCGCCTGACGTGAAAAAAGTCGCCAGCTTCACCACATTTAAGGTATGTAATTGCGTTTCATTGGCTCATTTTGTTCAGTAGCGAAACTCACTTCCATTGAACATTTACCGTGTGTTACGTCGACGTAAAAACAATAAATAACAATAATTGTAATTATATAAATTGTAAATAACTTTCAGAGGTAGTAGAGCCACGCTGATTTCAGCACGAACGGACCGGCTCGACCGGGGTGGTACTACCCTCGCACAGAAAATCAACGTAAAATGACAGCGTTCGTGCTGTCGTGTTTCGTTGGTGAGTGCGAGACCGGAGGCCCAATTAGTCTAGTCAACAAGTTTCATACTTGTTGACTGGACTAAAAGATGCAGTAGCATCACTAGGCCGCCATAGTGTGGGTCGCCATACTGCACTGTCTGCATTCGCAATGATTATGGTGACCACCACTCTTGGATTCTGCTTATGTTTTCCATCAGGCAAAGCAGAGTCATTTTGGCGGGCCAAACATTAAAAAAAAAAAAAAAAAAAAAAAAATTGAAATCGTAAAATGATCATTAATAAACGATTTCTAATATTTTATTTTATGGTTATTTATTGCTTTTTTCAATATTTCATTTATTTCAAATCAAAAACATGATTTCTGAAGACTTTTATATAATCTGCCCTATTCAGAGATATTTAGAGCTTGAGAGAGGAGGTATTATCAGTTTAACGATAAGCAGGTATGGCGCGGCGGATGGGTGTCCCGCCACGTGCCCGGGCAGGTGGAGGTGGACCAGTGGCGCGACATCACGGAGCTGGAGCTCGAGACCAAGACGTTCGGCGCGCCGCCCGAGGAGCCGCTGCTCGGCCACTGCTACAAACTGCCCAAGCGACCAGACCGACAGGACCCGATCATACTCAACGATTCATTGCAGACGGTTATTGAATATATTTGCCTGAGGCTTCCTAAGATAATTCTATTCAGTATATTTACGCCTCTATTGCTGAAGGGATAACAGAGACATAAAATTTGCTTATGCATAGGTAAATATGAACTTCAGTTTAAAATATTGCAGTGCGCAAAGGGAATTTCTCTTTGCGACATGATTGCAAGACTTTGCGACTGACTGAATAAGAAAAGATTTTGCACATTTTAAGCTATTGCATAGCTTTGAGCGCGGCGACCGAATCAAGAAATTCCGTAACGAAAATAAAACCTAACACCCGAAGCTCGCACGTATCGAGACGAGCCGTTCCGAAATCGGACGAATACGTAAGCAGTTGTTTGTGAGAAAGTTTAAAGGTGTATAGGTAAGGTATCTATCATATCTTTATAATGCCACACTCACTGCATGTGCGCCCCGTAAGTATACATGTTCAAAGAAAAAAAAACTGCATAAATAAAAAATATATAAAAATTTGAGAGGTGTCAAGGGACACCGGGATGGAACGAAGTTTATATTATATATATATGTATATATATATTTACTATTCAGCACTATGACGCCAACTCAATGTTAAAAGTGTCGTTACAACTTAATCCGTCTAGCCCCCTTTCGTAACGCGCCATAAGGAACTTCGTTCCAATAATTGTAATTGCAGAAGTTGATAAAAAATGCTATGCAATAGCTTTACCGCGGCAGTCCCCAAGTGCCACATGTTTTTTTAAATAGATTTGTCGCATTGCATTTAATGATATTTGATGTATTAAATGTCTTAATATAACAGAAGTTATAGCCAAGTTATAGGTAGGTACTCACTGAGCAACGAAATTAAGATATGACACAAACGTATCGGAATTCGACCAAAGGCAGTCTTTAGTATACATAGTAGTAAACCTGGAGTGATGGTGAGATACTTCCCACCCAGAAGAAGCAATTTTAGCAATGATCATTTTTTTTAAAAAATGGATTGGTTAACGAGAAAGTGCATTCGTCTAGGTCGTGCTACAAAACTCGTGTAGTAAAATAATGTCTGTCATGTAACAGATCCCGCTGTACGCGCACCTGCGCATGGCGTCGACGCAGCCGGTGCGGCGCCCGCCCACGCCCGAGCTGGTGCGCCACACGCGCCACACGCGCCTCAAGCGCCAGCTGCACCAGCTCAAGCACACGCACTTCGAGGACACCGCAGCACCCCACCCCGACCCTCCTGCCAAGACCTGATGACCCGACTAACACGAATTATATATTTTGAGTTATAGGGTTTGTTAAATTTGTCTCTCCAAACTGTACAAACTAAATGTTTAAAAAAAATAAGAGTTAACTTTTAATTTAAAATAAATGCTATCATGAGATTAAAACCAAATGGTGTGGGACTTAAATATATGCTTTTGTTTAATTCAAAACATATGTCGCGTTATTGAAATATTGTAAGTATGAATTTAAATATACGGCTTAGAACAGTGTTGATGAAAGGAAATTCTGTCTTCTTAATGATATAGTGTATTAAAGCACAAATGAGTCGCCATGGAAAGTGACTGACGCCGCCCATAAACACTGCCACGTCTAACGATGTTCAATACAAAGAGTTGCCCGCACAACATCAGAAATTTCTACCGTGGGAGAGCCACGCTTCGGCATGAATGGGCCGGCTCGACCGGAGTGATACCACGGCCTCACAGAAAACTGGTGTGAAACAGCGCTTACGCTGTGTTTCACCGCGTGAGTGAGGATACCGGAGTCCCATCCCCCAATCCCCCGAATAATGGCGCAGTTGAAACAGATGTTACCCCAGGAAGGTACTAACTGCGCTTGCGTTGGAGAATCCCTCTCTGCACGTCCACACTCAGAACACAACGCGCCTGAGCGTGGACGCCCAGGCTGCCCCTCGTATTCTGGGGGGGGGGGGGGGCAAAACTACGCTTAATCATGCTCGGGATAAGAGCAGTAACACCATGGCACCCCCTACCACGCTGGACGTGGACTTTTGCAATATCAGGGGATTACACAGCAACCTTAACGCTGTCCATCACCACCTCGAGACAGCAAAGCCAGCCTTGCTCTTCTTGACCGAGACGCAGATAGCGTTTCCAGCGGACACTACCTACCTAACTTACCCTGGGTACGGACTTGAACACTCCTTCATCTCTAAGGCCGGAGTGTGCGTGTACGTCAGAGACGATGTCAGCTCTCGTCGCCTCAGCAACCTTGAAGGTAGGAACCTCTCCATCTTATGGCTCAGTGTAGACAGCGACGACCATCCCCGCGTCTATGCGTGCCGACTCATTGAGCACATCCAGATAGCTGCAGAATTCGTTCAGCAGCAGATCCCTTCCGCAGAGATCATCGTACTTGGCGATTGGACCCACCACGCCGACTGGCTCAGTTCCAGTAAAACGGATCATGCGGGGAGATCAGTTCACGACTTCGCCCTGGCATATGGCCTTACACAACTGGTTGACACGCCCACACCACTGTTGGAACTTCTGCTGACTTCTCATCCGGACGGTTACCGCGTATCCGTTAACGCCCCACTTGACTCCTCAGACCATTGCATTGTCCGGAGTAAAGTGCCTATCACACCCTCGCCGCGATCACGAGTCGCACGCAGCCGTCGTGTGTGGCACTACAAGTCAGCAGATTGGGATGGGATGCGGTCCTTCTTTGCGTCCTACCCTTGGAGACGGTTGTGCTTCTCGCCGGATAATCCTAACGCCGCTGCTGATTTTGTTGCTGATGTTGTGCTACAGGATATAGAGCTCTTCATCCCATCCACTGTGGTCCCCATTGGTGGCAAGTGTCGGCCCTGGTTTGGTCCATCTTCCAGAAAAGCTTTTCGCATAAAGCAGGAGGCTTACAAAGCCTGGGCTGACGAGGTGGCGCTACGGGATCAAAATACCAGCGCTCTGAAATAGGAGTACAACTTTGCCTCCAGGTCCCTCAAAAGAGACATTGCAAGGGCGAAGTCGGAGCACATCGCTAGAATTGGCGAGAGGCTTGAACGTCTATCTTCGGGAACTCGGGCATTCTGGTCTCTTGCCAAGGCTATCGAAGGCAACTTCTGTAAGCCATCCTTTCCACCTCTGCACCCAGGAAATAATCCGTTGACCTATGACGCTAAGGAGAAAGCCGATCTTCTGGCAAAACACTTTGCGTCCAACTCGACCTTGGATGACGGGGAACAAGAGCCGTCTTCCATACCGCGGTGCGAGAGCTGTATGCTGGAAATCCAGTTCCACGAACGCTCAGTGCGCTTAGCACTTTTATCCCTTGATATCCATAAGTCGAGTGGCCCGGATGGAATCCCTCCTATTGTGTTGAAGATGTGCGCTTCAGAGTTGGCACCGGTCTTAACGCGTCTTTTTCGGCTCTCCTACTCTTCTGGCGTAGTCCCGACATCATGAAAGGCAGCATTGGTCCACCCGATCCCTAATAGGCGACTCAAATATATCTAACTACAGGCCGATAGCCATAACTTCCCTCTTCTCGAAAATAATGGAGTCCGTCATTGATCATCAACTCCTGCGGTACCTAGAGGATCATCATCTGCTTAGCGACCAGCAATAAGGTTTCCGTAAGGGTCGGTCAGCTGGTGATCTTCTGGCGCACCTGACACATCGCTGGGCACAGGCGATTGAGACTAAGGGGGAAGCCTTGGCAGTTAGTTTGGACATTGCGAAGGCCTTCGATCGGGTCTGGCACAAAGCGCTTATTTCGAAGCTTCCTTCCTATGGGCTTCCCGAGAAACTATGCGAATGGGTCACCAGCTTTTTAGCAGGTAGAAGCATAAAGGTCGTAGTCGACGGTGAATGCTCTGACTCTATACCTGTGAATGCTGGTGTCCCGCAAGGCTGTGTGCTATTGCCTACTCTGTTCCTCCTACACATCAATGATATGCTGCAAACTAGCGGCATTCATTGCTATGCGGATGACAGTACACAGGCGATGCTCTCTACACCGGCCGGGCTAATATTTCTCGGGAAAACATCATTGAGAGTCGAAACAAACTTGTGTCCCAAATTGAGACCTCTTTAGAAAAAGTCTCAGATTGGGGTAGACTCAATTTAGTCCACTTTAACCCCACAAAGACACAAATTTGCGCGTTCACTGCTAAAAAACTGCCGTGGGTCGTATGCCCTCGGTTTGAAGACACTCCCCTATCTGCCTCAGCCAACATTGGAATACTTGGTGTCGAGACATCGAGCGAAGTCCAGTTCCGTGGCCATTTGGAGGATAAGGCCAAATTGGCCTCGAAGAAGCTTGGCGTGCTCAACAGATCGTGACAGTATTTCACTCCGGCCCACGGCTTTCTGCTTTATAAGGCGCAGGTTCGGCCACATATGGAATACTGTCCTCATCTTTGGGCGGGGGCACCCCAGTACCAGCTCCTCCCTCTGGACCGCATTCAACGGAGAGCGACTCGAATCGTCGGCTGCCAAGAATCTTCAATTCGGCTGGAGTCTTTGGCGCTGCGTAGAGATGTGGCTTCGCTTTGCATCTTCTACCGCATTTACTATGGGGAGTGCTCCGAGGAATTGTTCGGGCTGATTCCTGCCGCCTCTGTCCGCCATCGTCCTACGCGACAGCAGTTTCATCCCCATCACTTAGATGGCTGGCAGTCCACAACTGTGCGGTTCTCTAGGAAATTTCTGTCTTGCACAACAAAACTGTGGAATGAACTGTCGTCTGCCGTATTCCCGGACCAATACGACCTTCAAGAAAAGAGCGTAGAGCGTACTCCTTCTTAAAAGCTCGGCAACGCACTTGTGACGCCTCTGGTGTTGCAGGTGTCCATGGGCGGCGCTAATCACTTACCATCAGGTCAGGCGTCTGCTCGTTTGCCCCTTCTTAAATAAAAAATATATATCATCATCAACAGCTGTTAATAGTCCACTGCTGGACACAGATTATAATGTATATACTAGAGACTGGACATAGGCCTCTCCTTAGAAAGGAGGTTTTGACCTACTACTACTGGCCAGACGGGTGGTATAGTACCTAGTCGGAGAGCCGATGACTAATTTTGAGAAGGTTCTTTAGGCAAGCTGAAATTGTGAACAATTACAATTTCGTCAATTGTCGAATCCAGTCCTGGAAGTCTTTTAGCGAGCTAGCGGTTATTTCGCTACAGCGCAGCATATAACATTTGAAAAATAAAATTTAAAAATAATATTTTAGGAAACTTGATTTTTTTTTCTTTTAATTTATTATTTCTAGAATTAAAAAAAAACCAAGACGTTTTTGTCGGTTATTGAGTATTGCCAGACGACTTCAAATTTTTTTTTTAAATTCCCAAAAAATATTAGCAGACGATTTTGCCGGTTACAAACAATTCCCACACGTTAATAAAGTTTTTATATAAGTGCGATAAAAAAGTATTATGCGCAGCCGTAAGTGCTAGTAGGGGAGCCCACGATGCTAAATGGGGATTTACTCGAGCGTTATAGAGACCTATTGGGTTGCAAAGCTTAGATGATAAGAAGAAAAAAATGTTATTACTGTATACCTTTTCATCGGTGAGGTAAGCAGCTATGGATGTTGAAAAATGTAAAAAAAATCTGATGAATGGACATACACGAGAGCGTCAGATATTGATAGCATCCATGTCCTACGTATTTTTAATAATGTACGTATGTTAATCTGATCGTTTGCATGGTGGGGGTGGTCGTAAGTAAGGTTTGAAAATGACAAAAAAAAATATCGAGCGCGTCAGATTTTCAAAGGGGATGTTAAGTGAACCTAAAATAAAGCTCTCATTCAATAATCTGACGATTTGGATATGACGCAAACTCACGGGCGTTATAAGAATGTGCAAAAAAAATCGTCATATTGATATACTCAAGAGCGTCAGATTAAGATATATATGGTTCATCTTTATGTCCTAGACGTGCTGTCTCATAATCTGACGATTATCTGGAGGGGTTCGCTTAATCTGACAATTTAAAAAAAAAAGATCCCAAATCCAGACGTGCTTTTTGGGAAATTACCACAATATCAGTATCAGAAGTTCTGGTAGTAATAGTAGAATCTTCATTTTGTTGGCAAGCAAGAAATGCTATGTTCGTCTTCGCTTCTTCATGATCAGAGCATGACAAATCATAATCAATTTATAATTAAAATTGTATTAAGTAATTACCTCGATTTGTGTCATAAATATTCATGTTTATGACACAAATCGAGGTAATTACATAAAATTATCTTACTACCTATAATCGTTGCCATCTCCTGCCCAATGATCGATCAACACCTTAGTTACTTACAACTTGTACTTAGTTTGAAAATTTTATACAAAGTTTTGACTTTGTATAAAATTTTCAAACTAATTGAAATAACTTGATTTGTCAAGTTATTTCAACCTTCCTTACACACAGGTAAATCTTGCGACAAGCCTTTGTATTCTATAAATTGTATAAAGACCACCTTCCATCATCAGACCCTGGATACTATCAAAACATAAATTACTTGTCAAGATGAATCAAACGATTTCAAACTCGATGGTATTGCGACGTTTCTTTATAGAGTTCCTATGACCACCTTCGAGCTCCAGCATCAAATTAGTTTCATGTCATTATAATATTGAATTGTCACGCTTGTATACACATGCTTGCAAAATTTCAGCAAAATCGGCTAAAGATATCTGCTTCAAAATTGAGTTGCAAAATTCCACCCAAACATACATACATTGCAAGTTTAATAAAAGCTTGTAAAAAAGAACCCATCTACAATTATAAGGTCAAATTGGGATGGCGGTTGCTCCATACTCCATACCATACATGACTTCTCAGTGTGAATATAGGCATCAACATCATCATCATCAAAAAAAGCAAGTTGCCTAAAAGATAACACTGCGGAACAAAAAAAAAAAATCTGCGGCATTAATTTTGTTAATGGTTTTTATAAATACTCGCTTAGAGACGTAAACGGTATGTGTACTATAATGAATTGACTCTGGTTCATGAGATGACGACATAATAAATCAATGAAAATATTGAAACTACCGTCTTCTATTTGTAAAAAAACTTGATTATTCTCACAAGTTTTGTTATCTTTTCAGGTATTTAGTTACAACGATTTCTCTAATAAGCTATTACACCTTGAAGTTATAAATTCGTGTCGTATTTTAATTATAAAAGTAGGTACATTCTGTGTTCAAAAATATGAGTTCGCCACGAAAACTTTATGTTAACGATTCCAACTGTTTTTATTAAATATGTGGCAAATAATATTCTCAAAAGCAAAGAAGAAAGATCACAGAGTCTATAAAACATACCTACCAAGCATACTTTGGGATAAAACTTGTACAAAAGAATAAATATTGGGTGACAGACATCGTGCGTAAGTTTTGTGTAGAGTCTCTGTGGTACTGAAGGCAAGGATGACGAAAAGGACTTAAGTTTGGAGTGCCAATGATATGGGCTGAGCCAATTAATCATCTTAGTGATTGTTACTTTTGTGCAGTGAATGTAAAAGGTACAAAAACGTAGGTGGACACGTACCTACGTACATCTTCAATGAACCACAAATCCGTACCTACCCTATAAAAGACTCCGAATTTTTAAACCAAATGACACAAATCGAATCCGAAGCATGGCAAAGCTTTGTATAAGTAGTAATTTTTTTTTAGAATAGTAAAGCACCAGACCATCCAGTAGTAGTTGCCAAAATGCTTCAAAATTTGAACAGGTTAGGCGCGCTACTGTGAGCACTAAATTGAATTCTTTGAATAGCCCGATTTAGACGGATTCACGGATAACCTTGGCGATTACAGTGAGAAACAAGGAGAATGGTTCCACCAGGACCATAATTGAAAGATACCAAGGTCGATGGGGCCGACACATGATGGCAGGCTACTGCTAGTGGATTAGCTATGAATAGTAAGAGGTTGTCCGGACCAAAAACATATTGGAAAAGCCTACAGAAAAAGTTTTTTGTATTTTTTTTATGATTTGGTTGAAAAGATATATATTTTTTTCGATTTTGTATCAATTTTAAAAGAACTTCACAGAAATATTGTTTTATATTGTACTTCTATTTTTATTAAGGCATTTTTAATGCGATAATATAAGTGTTTATCTCAAAAACTAGAGTCAATTTGACAAATCTGATATTTTTCTAGTGTTCAGCACACTAGGCTTAGTAAGAATTGACTTCAATCTTCCTTGCCGCAAAATGACTGTTCCCCGTGTAATTTTATGTTTTTTTTTTGCAAATGTTATATGCTGTGCAGTAGCGAAATAACCGCTAACTCGCTAGAAGACTCCCAGGACTGGATTCGCCAATTGACGAAATTGTAATTTTTCGCTATTTCAGCTTGCCTAAAGAACCTTCTCAAAACTCGTCATCAGCTCTTGGACTATAGGGTTTATTTCAAGTATTCCTTCTTTTTTTTTGCAATGATGTTGTCCTGGTAGTTTTCTTCCTTAGTCGGCTCTTACGACACCCACGGGGTGAGTAGAGGTGGCGACACTCCGTATTCTTAGGCTGAAATTTATAAAGCGTGCTTAGGCTTTGCTTAGACTTACCTCACGAGTTAAGTGTGCATTGAAATTTATAGTCATTATGCTTAGCTCAAGCTGAGCAAATGCTTAGCATAGTCTAAGTCACCGAAATCCTTGACTTGAATACTTACGCGCTCGTAAAGATGGTTCGATTGAGCAGGTAAAAAAACCGTAATCTAGTTTGAAAACTTTATAACAGAAGTCCGTAAGGGCATGCCAGGGTCAAAGTAAAAAGTTCTTTCTAGAAATTGATAATTAATTATATGTAATTGAAATCGAGACAATCTAAATAATTGTTGACAATTATTTTTTTATGGAATAGGCGGGCATACGAGCAGACGTATCGCCTGATGGTAAGCGATTACCGCCGCCCATGAACACCTGCAACACCAGAGGCGTCACAAGTGCGTTGCCGACCTTTAGGGTGGGAGAGGAGGGGATGGGCCTCCGGTATCCTCACTCACTCGGTGAAACACAGGGCAAGCACTATTTCACGCTGGTTTTCTGTGAGGCCGTGGTATCACTCCTGTCGAGCCGGCCCATTTATGCCGAAGCGTTTCTCTCCCACGGTGTCAATTCGGTTTTTTTTTTTGATGACAAGTCAAAGATACATTCTATTTTACTTGTACATGTGTTATTTTGGCCCTTTTTCACTTAAAATCAATAAAAAATAACGGTAATACGGTTTAAATTGATTGATATACAATTATACGATAAAGATTATAAGATTACTAATATTTAAGTTTAATACAGCCATTTTAAAAATAATATGTGTTTGAAATACCTATATAATTTAAATAAATATGCTATGCAAATTGAAACGTTAAACATTTTTTCCTGAGCTCTTGCTTAGCATACACTCAGTAAATACTTAGCCCAAAGGACTATAAATTCGAACGCTAAGATTACACTGAGCAGGAACTTAAGTAAGTATAGCGTAAGCAAAGTCTGAGCAAAGCCTAAGCACGCTTTACAAATTTCAGCCTTAATCTGTCACCACCAAAGAGTTATTATAGATAGAGATATGGCTGCCTGTAAACGTGGAAACGTCCAACGGTTACAAAGAGAGAGAAGATCGCGGTACCCCATCTGTCTTTCTTTACTGATGCATGCGCAGTAAATGACTAATGATGGTAATCCAATCACAACAATTATCTGCTTTTCCGCGCGAGTAGAGAGAGACAGATAGGTACCGCGATCGTCTCTCTTTCTAACCGAGGGACGGTGTGATAGTACCCCTTCCTAGATTCGCATATTTAAGGTTTAATAATATTCTTCGCCTTGTTAAAATCTTAATAATAATGTAAAACACCGAGCGAATGGCAAAAACGTTTCCTAGTTATAAAAAAGGGGTCAAGCATAAATATACAGATTGATGACTTTTGCGCAACGAAATACGAACATGACACTATTGAACACTTATTGTTCTTTTAACTGGGAAAGTCTACATCTGGGTGCAATAAACTCAAATTTTAAAGTGATACATGGGGAGAGCTGTAAAAAAGGACTCTACCTGCTTCTCGAGGGGTTTTGATGGGGAGAGACAGGGCGTAGGCAAGACACTTGATCTTGAACGGTGCTTAAAAGTAGGTGTTTTGGGGTGATTTGAGAGTAAGTTGTGATATACATGGAAGTAAGCCGGGTGAGTCGCTGTTATCTATAATTACTTGTAGGATAATGAGCTTATTATTTTAATACGCAATTGTTTCCCGGTCTGAGTAAAGTAGTAACTGTGCGGTTATTTGATATAATCTTACATTTATTTAAACGTTAAACAGCACAATTGATTCTATTTTGGTACCATGTGTGAGGATGTATAAGTTGGCCCTCTTATGCAGTCCACGGCGTGAGAGATTCGAGTCATGATTGAGTGGGGCTCGGCGGCTGATCACCGCTTGGTTCTGCTACACAATCGTACCTCGGAGATCTATCTACGTGGTTTCTTCATATTGAGGTTGGCGGGCTGTGAATTGTTCGAGTGTACTTAAGTGCTGGGAGTTTTAATGGCCGGCTACACGGAGTCTCTACAGACAAGTTGAGCATTGTCACCGTTGCGCCAGTAGGAGAACTGGTCGAGTTCCAGCCTGAGGTTTAGGGCATTTTTAAATGCCACGATATCAAATATATCGGCTTCAGAGTAGCATCAGGGCTGAATGCGCCTTCTGCCAGCGGCTATAGTGTTTGATTCTGCAGTACAGATTTCCTATGATAAATGAGCATTAAACCACCAGCGTCTTGATTGCACACTGATAGGTTATGAGAGTGTTCAGTAAGAATCAATTGTAATGTGTTTATTCGACCATAATCTTTCCCTTTGATCCGCGTGAGGCCTTTTATGCCGGTGGAAGAATTGCGGTCAGGAGACGAATTCTACAGAGCAGTACGGCTGGAGGGGTACTGTTCCTTCCCTCTAAATGAGGGTTGCCAGTCGTGTAATTAAAGAACAACCTTGTTCGATAGACAATTACATACTTTACTCAGGCTAGGATGGGCTAGGCTCGAAGAGGCACCATCACAACGGCTGGAGGCCTGGCTCCCCTGCTCTATCTATAATAGCTCTATGGTCACCACACGGATAATGTGCATTTATGACATATCAACATATGGCTTGTTATTTTACATTTTCGATATTAAGTACGCTTTCTGACATTGTGTTAAAGACAAATTACGTCTGTGTCATGCGATTTCAAATTTACTGTACCACATACTGTAACTGATTAGATAAATACGTATTTTTCTATGAATCTGTCATTTTGCGTCTTCGACAACGCCACGTTTTGAATATCTGGCAATCTTATTTAAAAATCAGACACTCGCATAATTGACATTCGGCAACCAAATGCAAGTTGTTCATATCCTCATATCAGTAAATATTGTCACTTTGGAAAATTTCAAGCACCGGTTGCAGTCCTGTAAGCATGAGTATTTCTTTATGTTATAGTCAAAATCATGTCTTGAAATGGAGGATTAAAAACACAAAATAGCTTTGACCAAAACTCATATATATTATGCCAAAGATTATATAAATATACAATAAATGATGCGCTCGCTACTCAGTTGTTGGTTTCCCGCTTCACTCCGCTGAGCACGATGTAGGGCGACTGAGTCTCCCGCTGCTTGTCCTGCAGCATCTGTAGAGTACCCAGGGGGGTGTCGGTGGAGCTCATCTTCTTCATCAACTGGAAGATAAAGATTGTGTTAATAAACTGTTTGCATGGGGCTTTCATTGCTGTTGTGTATTTGCTGACAATTTAAAAATTTAATAACTATTGCTATTTTAATACCATTCATAATAATAATAAACATTTTGACTACTGCTGGAGCAGTATTATAGTATACTAGCTTTTACACGCGGCTTCGCTTACGCAGACTTTCATCCCCTGAGTTACTCCCTTAGGGGTGGAATTTCAAAAAATCCTTTCTTAGTGCTCACTTACGTTATATAAAAAAGAACCTACACGCAAAATTTCAGCATTCTAGCTTCAGCGGTTTGAGCTGTGCGTTGATCTCTGGGTATGTCAGTCACTCAGTCAGTCACCTATCTCTTTTATATATATAATATGATGATAGTCCTTTTGGTAGAGTGTTTAATGACTCTACATCCATCTAATTCTAGACTAATATTATAAACGCGAAAGTTTGTAAGTATGGATGTTTGTTATTCTTTCATGCAAAATCTACTGAACGGATTTGGATAAAACTTTACAGTAATATAACTTATACATCAGAATAACACATAGGCTACTATTTGCCGCGATAAACGATATATACGCGGGAGCCGCGGGCAACAACTAATGTTTTATATATTATATAATGTAATTAAGGAACTAGTTGGAACGAAAACAAGCATATCGTTAGATCATATAGAGAAAAAAAAACGGTCACGGTATTTCGTTTAGTGCAGGATGAAATAAGCATCTTTAAACTGTCTAACATCATTTTCTATTCTCAACATAAATCATTTGATACTATTGATAAAAGTAATAAAAATCCCTCAGTAGTTACACAAGAATGTTTGTGATACGATCTCTGATCATTCATTAGAAATAGCGACATACCCCTTCTTGCACAGCTTTCTTGATCCGTTTCTCCTGTTTGTTCTTCCCGGGTCCTTTGCCGTGAAACTTGTGTGACAGGTATCTGAACGCCTCTTTGGGGCAGAGCGGACGTCCATCGTCATCCACGTACTCCAGCTTGATGTTGGGACGGAAGTGGGACTTTTCGCGGAAGTCTTGCAACGGGCCGGAGTGACCGCCTCGCTCGCGACGCCCGTATTTGTCATCCTCACTGGAAAAGGTATGAAACATTACTATTGTGTAACATAACGTAATAGTCAATTAACAAACATTTTATCTCGTTTGTACTTCAAAAATAAATTTGTATTTGGATTGGATTAATTTTGGTATGGTTTTTTAATTACACGATCGTTTTATGGATTTGTTTGCTTAAATTTTGATCTTTTGTGGAAGTCTTATAGTTTTGTCATGTCTGTCTGTCCGTCTGTTGTTTGGCTTAATTTTCAAAGGGTTAATGCTAAAAAGATGAAACTTTGCACCGATATGTGTATTTACAATGTAGACAAAGTGCTAAAAATTTTTTTGGGGTCACTTCTCTACACATGTAATTTTTTTTTCTCGCCTTGACCCCTTACTTCGTAGTAGTAAATTTCGAACGAAAGTAACGAACTATACATATTAACTCCGCCTTCTAGACCCACGTGCTCTATGCGTGGCTCGACACGAATTTGCTCGGTTTTATTATTTTACTATAATTTTAGTATGAAAATGTATGTGTTGCTAAGGAGAGTTGACGTTAGATAGTCAGTCAGACATAAAAGGATTATCAATATTAATCTTTGTATAGATACAAATATTTTCAAATTCTCAAGGGATGCTTCAACACGAATAGGGTGATCACGATTTTATGGAAATTTGGTGTTAAGTAATATTTTGTTGTTTTTTTATTGAGTAAGGTTACTGCAGTCCAAATCTCCCTTTTTCCTGTTTCTGAGGGCTATCCTCACCGAGGGGATTCGAAACCGTTAAACCGTGGAAGAGCCACGCTTCGGCAAGCATGGGCCGGCTCGACCGGAGTGAAACCACGGTCTCACAGAAAACCGGTGGAAACATCGGTCGAGCTGTGTTTGACCGAGTAAGTCTGCTATGAGTGATCAGGTAAGGGCTCACCCCCCGTAGGTCTTGTCCTCGATGGAGTAGTGGCGCGCGGTGAGCAGCGCGCTGCGGGCGGAGGGCGGCGCGGGGCCGGCGCCGGCGCGCTCCAGGTAGCCCTTGGACAGCGCCAGCTGCAGCGCGCCCCACACGCCCGCGCCCAGCGCCGGCTCCGCCTCCAGCCCCACGCACGAGCCTGCCCCGGGACGCACACACATTACACACTCCACACACGCCACACACTCCACTGCTACCGTCAGATTGTAATCTACCTCGCGACATTGCAAACAGTCGAAACATTGCGAAACGATATCGACGAATCGCAAGTCGCGCGCTGATGGGTTCAACAGCTTATGTCCCGCGCCGGGATATTTGTTTGTTAATTCGTCTTTGTTGCCGAATGTAAAGCATTTTTGTGATTGTAAATTGATTTCATGTTAAAAATACCTCACAGCTTTACAATTAGTTATATAAAATTGTTGTGATAGTAACATTAATTTGTGATTACTACTCTCTCTCTACTCTATAGCTATTTAACGGTGTTCCTATATAGTATTCCCATATACTCATATTAGTTAAATTACGAGAATGTATACATAACTAAGCAATGACAACATATCTCAGATATGAGGATGTTACCGGTCACGTAGTTAAAAATTCTTTTGTAGTTATTGTTGGCAAGTACAGCACGTGATTATATGCATTGTACCAATAGGTTTCAGTATATATAAGGAAACTGTAATGAGCATACACCCACTCATACTAAGGACTAACTCCCGACACACGTTACCATGTAACACCAAGAGTATACAGGAGCCTTGAGCTCCTGACAATAAATATACTACAGTCGCTACAACCTTCGTGTTATTCATCTCTCCAACAAGTATCTATACCGCTTTTATCACCGTGTCCTTAATCATTAAATAAGTTCGCTATAAACGGCCTACTCTAAAACTGATCAGGGACAATTGACAGTTTGACGCGCGCAAGCAATATAACACAGTTGACAATCTATTAATAGTTTGCAATCTCGCTAGTTAGATTATAATCTAACGGATTTTACAATCTTATGGTGACATATACAATTTACTTCAAGTTTTCTTCTCTTAGCAATCTTATTTAAATTCTTTGTAACTTAAAAATTAAAAACAACATTCACAGACAAAACATTGTACTACACTTTTTGTAACAGCTTATAAAAATTGATTAAAACGATATTTACAAACACACCACAATCACTCAATATTTTTGAAACTACAAACATGCGTGTGTCTAGTCACTCAGTTTAAAGAACTTAACTTAACTTAAACCTATAAACATAAACCAATAGATTTTCAGAAGTAAAGGTTCCACACCTGCAGCTAGGTCGGCGGGTTTGTCGCTGTTGACATCGACACGACTCCACGCTCCGGCCGCATCGGCCTCCTCACTCTCCTGCTCCACTTCCATGTCCTCACGCTCGAAATCCTACATAACAGTAAATCATTATTTATAACAATACTAGCAGAGTCCCTCGGTCTTACCCGCGGTTATTGTCTTACTGCGGGTAAAGCCGCAGGGCGAAGCTAGTCTAAAAAAAAAGTAGCCTAAGTTACTCCTTATATCATCAGCTACTCATCAGTTGAAGTCCCGTCAAAATCGGTCAAGCCATTCCAGAGATTAGCCGGAACAAACAGACAGACAAAAAATGTTATTTTTATATATGTATGTACCGTGTATACAAACATATGCATTTAGTAAAAAGCATTACTATTACATATACATTATTTTAATATTACAAACAGACACTACAGTTGTATTTACTTGTATAGATATAGTCGAAGAACAACGCGTAAAAAACATCCCTATTTCTAAATGCAGAAACTAGAGCTCACCACCAGTATCAAATATATAGTCTAAAAACATATATTTTTAAAAGGCAACTCCCGCACTAGGAATATATTGTATCGCAAAGGACTTTACAAATATACATGTAACTAATACAAAGAACACCTAGACTCAGAACTATTGTTCTGTTTATGAATCACACAAAACGTTGTTATGATATGAACGACATTGGGATATGAACCCACAACACAGCCAAGCGGCATGGCGACCGCTTAAACCACTAGGTCATACATGTAGTCATATTTCAGTACTTGACTTCTAAAACACTCTAATAAACAAATTAGGGCCGGTTTTTCAATCCGCAGTTAAACGGTCAAATAACTAACAAGGGAATAAATGTATCCAGCTCTTTAACAAGCGAATAAACTTTTTGTGTTTTTCAATCGGGAGTAAACAGTCAGATAGTTACTTGATGGTCCTTCACAGCTATGTTCACTGTAATCATGCGCAAGTGAGATGCAGCTATACAGGTAGTCACACGTTAGATAAGGACCAGAAACTTTTAGACAACATTCAAGTTGACTGTTCTTTTTCTATTTCTTTTTGTCTTTTTTATGATTGGCGGTTTGGGATATTTAATTAAATGAAATTAAAGCATTCGATTATAATTATTATTTGTATATAATAGATGTAGTAAATAATAATTTAGTAAAAAGTCGTTTATGATATTCCTGTAGTAGAGTCCATAACAATGATTAAAATCAAAATTTATAAAAATGAAATGCCGGGTTTGCGGGTGGTGCATAGTAATTTTTTAAACGGGTGTTTCTACGTTTAATAAATATGTGTTTAAAAGTAAAAAGTATATTTGTATTTATGTCAGTTCTCTGTACCTATTGGTGACGAGCAGATTCCCTAGCGGTAAGTCGCAGAACTAACGTATGACAGATAAAAATACGTATACGCGTTAACATTCCACTTTTAGAATACTGTTTACCCTCACGAAGTGGTCCTAAAGTTTTTTTTTTACTACTCCGTAGACGTCTATCAATGAAATCATTGTAGAAATAATTTAAATGGTGACGAGCATATTCCCTAGCGGCGTGTTGCAGAATAGAAGTGTCTGTCATACGTTAGTTCCGCAAACGGCCACTAAGGAAATCTTTTCGTTACCAATAGTACAAGCTCTGTTTTGTTTCGAACTAGATAGCAGTGTGTGAAATAAAAATTCTTCATCTTCTCTATAGTATCTATAACCTATATTTCTCTAATAACCCTTTTTACCTCAGAACAAAAAGTCAATCGAGTCAAAAACATCCATAATCTATCAAATATTCAATAACGACAACGTACTTAAACTTTACCACAAATAGGTACAACAGAAATACACAACGTCAAATCACTATTCTACAGAATAAAACACTAACTGAGGTTTGAAAGCACAGATAAAGTTATCAGTCAGATTACAGCTTTATTCGTCTGATAACTGATGTCTGACTATTGAAAGACCCAAACTTACGCTAACTGAGGAATAAATGCTATTTGACTGTTTATCTGACTATTGAAAAACCGGCCCTTAATTATCTGTACTAATTATCATCATCATCTTAGCGTTGTTCCCGGTTGCTTCTAAAGCTAACACTTTGGAGCGCGGGGGTTTGATTTTTATACGAATTATGTGTATGTATAATATTAATAAATCAGTAATATTTTAGACACCTCACACACAACGTCATCTAGTCCTAAACAGAGCTTGTGTTATGGGTACTAGACATCTGATAATATATAAAAAAAAAAAATTGTAAATACATATTATATACATAGAAAAGACCTAATCTCCGAATCAAATATTTGCACGTCATACAAACATTTAGTCCGACCCGGGAATCGAGTCCGAGGTCTTAAGCGCAGCAGTCGCATACACTAGCACTGCGTTACCCAGGCAGTCATATAACGTAGAGATAGGATGTTTCGGAAAGTTATGTAGTGTGGTAGAGTAAGCACCAAGATCTCAGCGTGATGGTCCCTGTTGCCGGCCAGCCCGTAGGTGGGGATGTCTCCGAGCGTGCGGCAGAACTCGGCCGTGGCGTCCAGCACCATGGACCCGCCCGCAGACTCCTCCTCCTCCGCCTGCCCCTCCTCCTTCACGCTCTCTAGGATCTCCTCCACCTGTATGGGACAATTTATTACTTCATTTCTCTAGTCTAGAAATAGACATATTTTAAGTGTTCTATGTAATGTAGTGTAATTTTTGTAAATACACTTCTTATGATACCTATTTCACATTACAACATGTTTCATAGGGCTTATGCCCAATGCCTATCATTAGAACTGTCACTACTGGTGGTCTTATGAACAATTTTTTTCCTAACCACCACAACTGGAAGCGGTCAGGTACAAATCTAAAAAAATAACCATTAGTAATAGGCATGATGACTAATTTTCAAAAATTGTTTTATGATGTTCAGAAGTATCTTCTATTGTCAAAAACAATCATATTTCTACAAAAAATAAAGTGGGAAAATCATACGATTTTAAGTTTAAAATTCACGTCAAAACGCTTGGTGGTGTATTGTATCTGCTAGTGACGTCACCATTTCTCAACCAGTGTCGATTATAGCCCTTAAAAACAGTAAAGTGACCTTTATACATACGTGACGTAACTCGCTTTGATTGGTGTTCAACTTAACATGGCGGATTGCTGTATTTCGTAGTTTTATTTTTGTTAATTAACTATTATACTCGCTCTAAAATGAAAATAAATACGATTTTAATACTCTATGAACCTCATTTCATCAGATAAATACATAATTTTAGTGGTTCTTGGTTGCTGTCATCATGCCTACTGTTAGGGAAAAAAATTATAGATCTGTTCCTAAGCACAGCGTTATCTGGTCATCGACATCCACGTGGGTGAGTAGGGGGTGCAGACACTTTTTATTCTTAAAGGACCATCATTTACCACTAGGTAAATGTGAGTAAGCAAATAGTATACCGTGGGAGTGTCACGCTTCGGCCGGTCGACCGGAGTGATACCACGGCCTCACAGAAAACCAGCGTGAAATAGCGCTTGCGCTGTGCTTCACCGAGTGAGTGATGATACCAGAGGCCCATACCACAACCCCATCCCAGGGGGGATGGGGTTGTGGTATGGTTGTGGATGGGATGGGGCTCCCCTATGGCCTTTGGGGCATGGGGGGAGCCCCATCCCCCAAAGGCCAGCAACGCACTTGTGACGCTTCCAGAGTTGCGGTGATAGGTCTGCTCGTTTGCCCCCTATTCCAAAAAAAAAAGAAATGAGGATCTGACCTTGGGCACCTTGAATTGCGCCTGTTCTGCCAGCTCGGCCTGGCGCAGGCGCCGAGCTCTGGCCAGAGCGGCCTGCAGCTCCGTGTCGGGTTCTGTCTCCTCCTCGTCCACCGCTATTGTCTTCGACAGCTGCTCCGGTTTCACATCTGTATCACATCAATTGTCACGGTTATTACCTAATGTTATTGCTCAAGTATTGTTACCTATGGAACAGCGAAAATATTTACGGTATGTAAAAGTTAATTTAAACCGACTTAAGTTTTGATCATAACCAGTACATTCTAGTTTAAACGTCGACCAATATAGAAGTATGTATCACTACATAGTATAAAACAAAGTCGCTTTCTCTGTCCCTATGTCCCTATGTTTGCTTAAATCTTTAAAACTACGCAACGGATTTTGATGCGGTTTTTTTAAAAAGATAGAATGATTCAAGAGAAAGTTATGTATAATAAATGCATAATATAGTATGGAAACATTGTTAATTTTCGAGGTTTTTAATGTGATGTAGCAAATAAACACATTTTTTGCGCTTACATTGCAAACGCTGGCTGCACCCTACGAGATAGATCAAAATAATGTACTACAGTATTGTACACCTTAAAAAGATCTACAAAAAAGTCCGCGACGGTATATGTCTATCTCTTAGGGATAACCCACAATAAACATTTTTTATTCCTTTCTTTTTACGAGAAATAATGGCTTATTTACGAAGCGATATTAGGCAGTACAGAATGAATCCATAAACAATTAAGTAAATTAAATACATTGTGTATTTAATATAGATGAAAATGGCTCTTTACTGTATCTAATTTAAATGAATATATTCGAAGATATTACAGATTTAAAATGCACGAATCGTGTCGTCGACGGGGGCATCTAAACTCCACCCGTGCGAAGCCGGGGCGGGTCGCTAGTATTGTATATAATGAATCATAGAACGTGACGATCAACAGAATATAGAGGTTTTGGTCAATGACAACAACAAGTTGTATTACTTTTAATAACAAGAAGATCAAGTGATGTGGAGTAAATACAACATACATTAAAAATTTGTAATGCTAACCTGTATCGTCCGTGTCGAGCGGTGCATTGCCGGCGTCATAATCGTCCACGTCTATTGGCTCCTCTTTCGCTTTCTTTCGCATTTTACCCTGAAAGAAGCAAAAAAGTTAGAATGTTTACATTATCATTTAATGAAAATATTAATTGATATCATTATACGTGACGGCAAATGCAGCGTAGGAAGGCCTCCCGCGAGGTGGACGGACGACCTAGCTAAGGTCGCGGGGACTCGTTGGACCAGGCCGAAGTGGAAATCAATGGGGGAGGCCTATGTTCAGCAGTGAACTTCCTACGGCTGATATGATGATTCATTCATAGAAGTGATAATTACGTAATTATTTTTTTTCGTTTTAAGAGACAACCGTATTAGGAATATACATACTGCGTTGCGGGGATTTTACAAACATAAAAAAGGGACACAAAGAACTAGACTAACCTAGACTCGGAACAAAAATTCGCGGCTCACGCAAAGTGTTATCCCATGTGGGGTTTGAAGTCACAACACTCTGCGCAGTAGAAAGCGGCGTGGTGACCGCTTAAACTAGCAGGCCAACCGTGCAGTAATTATTTAATTATCGATATGGTAAGGCGTGTATGATTGTTTAAAGTGTTTACCCTTTTCCTAGGTTTCTTGAACTTGGCCTGTATCTCGTGCTCGTCCATGTAGTCGGCCGCGATGCGCATCTGCGGCATCTGCAAGCTCTCCAGCCGCTTCTCCAAGCCGCCCTGCACGCGCTCTTGCCGCTGGATACGAGAACACAAACACATGACTCTCAGTCGCTCATCGCTTCACGCTTCGGCATGAATGGGCCGGCTCGACCGGAGTGATACCACGGCCTCACAGAAAACCGATGTGAAATAGTGCTTGAGCTGTGTTTCATCGAGTGAGTGAGGATACCGGAGGCCCGTACCCTAATCCCCCTACCTTCCCCCCCATTCCCAAAAGGCTGGCAACGCACTTATGACGCTTCTGGAGTTGCAGGTGTCCATGGGCGGCGGTGATCGCTTACCATCAGGCGATACGTCTGCTCGTTTGCCGGCCTATTCCATAAAAAAAAAATCCCCAGTACTAATTGCTCTGGCTATTGGTGGAATAATAGTTCACAATTCGTATAAAGTAAATTCATGCAATTAGTAACGTCTGAATGTCAATTATCTAAACAACCATAAAATAAAAAAAGTATCACCGAGATAGGAACTTGTCTCGTAAAAACATAACCACCAAACGGCTTGGACAAAAAAACTGTTTTTCCCCACCCTTCTCGAATAGACACCGTCGGATTCGAACCAACTATCCAACACCTCACGTCATCTCGGGCACTAAGATAGATACATTCTAGACAATATCTTTTCTGAATCATTGCTAACACTGATGCTTGTAGCAGACTGCGCTAAGTACATATTGTATTGTAACTGTGAGTATATATAATCAGCAAACGGTTCCTCACCATCATCTCCTTGAACTTCTTAGCCTCGAAGACGTCCTCGTCTCCGATGAAGAAGCCCTTCTGTTTGTCCGCAGCCTTCCCGCTGTCGATGTGGTCGTCGTACTTGGCCAGCACGGGCCGGGCGAAGCCCAGCGACGCCGCCTCCAGCTCTGCCTCGTCGTCATACGCGCGGTAACCTGTCTTCGCCTTCTTTGCTTCTAGCAAGTTCTGGAATATGGATGTACAGTTCATTCAACGCCAATTCAATGACCAACTAATATTTAAAAAACTTTGTCGCCAAGGACATACTGGCCTTACTGTTTATACAGTGGTCTAAGGATGAGTAGATGTCTTTACTGAAAGATATACTAGATAATATTCATAGAACTCACTTGCTGATTGCAGACAGTTGTATTATAAAAAAAAACTTTTCTGCTATGTAATAAAAAAATGTAACTTAATTATCTCAATTAACAAATATAGACTTGTAAATTTAATTATATGGTACAGTTTCAGATGACGTCTTTAATAAAAGCAGTAAAATATTAAGTATTCTTAACAGTGAAAGGATTTAATAAGACTATAAACTCAATATTACCTTCTTAGTTCTTTCTTCGTCAACGATGTTCACGTTGACCAAGACATCTTCTTTATCGTCCGCCAGTACATCTTTGTCAGCTAATGTCAGCACTACATCACGTTCATCGCCAATCTTTTATACAAAACACAAATATTATTACACAAACCAACTAAATAAACCAATATACAAAACTTATATTATTTAATAATAATCCTACTAATATTATAAACGCAAAAGTTTGTAAGTATGAATGTTTGTTACTCTTTGACGCGAAAACTACTGAACGGATTTGGATGAAACTTTACAGTAATATAGCTTATACATCAGAATAACACATAGGCTACTATTTGCTCCTATAACTGATATACACGCGGGCGGAGCCGCGGGCAACAACTAGTTACGTATAGATTGGATACATGGTGTTTTTCAAAAAATGAAATTTGAATTTTTTAATAAAATGTAAAAAGGGAATGGCGCGCGCGTTCTCGATGAGTATCGGCGGCTCCTGGGAAGTCAGTCACCATGGGGCGCTTCACCAGCGCGGACCATGCTTTTTGTGTGCGCGAGTTTTACCGAAAAAATGATTCGGCTATAATTGCGCGACTTAAATTTCGAGAACATCATAATTTACGCAACTTTAACGACACTCCAAGTGTTCACACGATTAAGAACTGGGTTATTAAGTTCGAGGAGAGTAGTTCGACCTTGAACAAAAAACGAAAACAGTCAGCTCGACCAAGGACATCACGGACGGAAGAAAACATCGACGTAGTGAAACAGTCAATTCGTAAAAATCCTACTCGGTCTACTCGTAAGCGTTCCAGTGCATTAAACTTACCCTGAACATCGTTACAGCGGATTTTAAAGAAAGATTTACATCTTCACCTCTACAAGATGCAGTTAGTGCAGGAATTAAAAGATACTGACTGTCTCGATAGACTTAATTTTGCAAATGAAATGTTGAGCCGTTTTACTTCGTTTAATAACGTGTTATTCTCCGATGAGGCTCAATTCCTCATCCACGGTCGTGTCAATAAACAAATCTTGTCGTTACTGGAGTCCCCGCAAATCCAAAACGCAAACATGAAAAGCCCTTACATAGTCCTACAGTTCAGGCAGCTATGTCAGCGCATGGCATCATAGGCTCTTACTTTTTTGAGGACGGCAGAGGTCTAATCTTTCCCCAATGGATATTTTTATGAGGTTATCTGAAAAGCAAAGTGTACGAATCCAACCCGCAGTCAAAACCTGAAAGAAAATATCCGACGAGAATTGGCAAGCATTACAGAGCTTACTTGCGCGCAGTAATGAATAATTTTAAACGTCGCTTACAGGAGTGCCGCGGTCGTAACGGATCACATTTAGAAGATGTTATTTTTTAAAATTAATTCCCATTTTATAATGATTGCAATAAAATAAAAAAGTGTGCCGTCATATGACGCCTGGCAGATGTGAAACATCGAAATTGTTTTGTATAAGTTTTACAATTTAAAAAAAAAGTGTGGTATTTTTGTCACTTTTTTTTCCATAAATAAAATGACTGTTTATTACATTAATATTCATTTTTATTAAATCCAAATTTCCAAACTTTTAAATTTATTTGAAATCGCGACAACTCAATTATTTTCATCAGTGACTTCGGGTAAGACGAAGCGGCGAGGGTCGCCACGCCAAAAATCAGGTTTACCCCTCGCCTGTAGATGTTTCACATCTAAATATTTTCCAAAATATACCAGTTTCTTATTTAATTATTATTTTACATTTTAAGAGACTTATGGGCTTCCCTGTACCTGCCACAGGGGGACGCAATCTTTAACAATGGCTCTGTCTGTCTAGAGAAAGCCAAAGGCTATTTTTAACGGGGTCGGTCGATCTTCAAACCTTCAAGAAAAGAGCGTAGTCCTTCACTTGTGACGCCTTTGGTGTTGCAGGTGTCCATTAATCGCTTAATATCAGGCGATAGGTCAGCTTTCCAAAAAAAAAAAATATGCGGACCGAGCCGGAAAAAGCTTATAATATAATATGAATAATACATACAGCATCTATATCGTGCGCCACTCGGAGTCCCTTCAGATGATTGGCAGTGTATCTGGCGCGTTTATCTGCTTCTTCCTCTTCAGCGACCAAGGCCGACACGCCGAATACCTCGTCCATCTCGTCAAGCATCGCCGCCTGAACACATACAATCTCACATTAGTAACTTATACTTGATTGCTGTGTGGTATGAAAAAAACAGTGCATAGTTATATAGCATAAGGGTTGCGAACGGGTTAACGGGTGGGTCCGCCTTAGTTGAAATCCTTTCACCAGGTGATCGGTCTTCGATTGTCTAGCTTATATCAGATGGGCCCGTATAGACTAGTAACAAGGGTTCCTTACTTCAGTAATGAAGTGCCTGGTGATTGGACTAAACAGAATAGATAAAAGCAATTCTTGGAGGCGGTTTTGGTATTGTGTAAATATTTGAGCTCAAGTTTTGCGGAATTTCCTGTTACTTAAATCTGGTACAAACTCATAACTACATAATCAAAATATTCCTAAATTTTATGTAAGATAGGAACTTTTCCAGTTATTTATTTTCACGACAAGTATAAGATGTAAGCTTCAGTAAATTATGTTGCTCACCCTTTGTGCCGCCTGTCGTTTCTGTGCTTCCATTTCTCGCGACTTGTTCACCCAGGCTGAGGCATCCTCCTCATCTGAATCTTCAGCCAACAGCCTTGTTTGTAACCTGCACAAAATATACATATATTCACTTACAATATGATCTCTAATTTTCTTTTATTACTGTCCTCAATGAGTCATGGAAATACTTGCAGCTAGTACACACACATTATGAACTAATCAAGACTTAGCTAACAGTAATGGTATATAATCCTGAGTGGTTTAAATACATACTGTGGCGATTGGAGCCTTCACCGTACCTATACAACCTCCACGTCATAATACTGGCAGGTGAAAACACCTGTTTGAAGCAAATGTTCAAAAATAAATTTATATAATTTGAAACTTCGAATTTTTGGAATGCTGAAGAGAGAAGATACACGTCAGGGGTCGTGGGGAGTCAAGACCTCCTGGCAGTGAAATATAAATAATTGTATTCCTATATTGCAAAATACTTATCTCGCAGTAAAAGCGTATAATACGTTTAGTCGTGTTGTTATTTCCCCAATTTCAGGTACATAAGTCCACTGACTACACATAACCCCTGGGCTCGTACTTGAGGAAGTTCGAGTTCCATAATACATAGTTAATTTCTTAAACAAAATTTGAAGATTTGAATTTGAGAATTGAAATAGTAGCAGTATATATTGATTTATTACAATACACTTACTTTTGTTCAATCTTCCTCTTCTCCTTACGTTCCTCGAGTCTCTCGCGGATCTTCTCAGATTTCTTTTGAGCTGCGATGTTAGAGGCCGGTTTGTGGTAGAACTCGCCCAAGTCGTCTTTAATCTTGCCATCGTCTGTGCAAAATAAAATGATTATAAACCATATCCAGCTCTTAGACTCTTGTGTTTAAATGCGACCCATGACCTCTGTACCAGGGATATTTCGGTTAGGGTTAACCTAACCGAAATAATCTGTTATTAACCCTTTTGGAAATGGGTTAACCTAAATTTAGGATTAACCTAAATATGTGTTACCGAATTATAACTGTTAACAGGAATAATCTAATACAGGATAATTATGGTTAACCTTAACCGAATTTGATATAGGTTTCTGGATATTTGTAGGTCCGTGATTCATTTTTCGTTACAGTCGTCGGTGACGTTCATTATTTGCGTGGAATGGGAAAAGGGGATAACAAGTTAATTTTTTTTCACAAGAGATCAAGTAAAATTGATTAATTTTCGAATCGCGTCACGTCGTAAAATAACCGAAATCTTGGGTTAACATCTATCATTTGGGTTAACAATTTCAAAAACATAAACCCTTTAATTTGGGTTAACCCTTATTGTTTGGGTTAAAACAATAACATATATAATCTGTTAACCGAATTGATAAGTAACCCTTTGAAACGGTTACAGATTGATTCGGTAACCGTTTATAACGAATACCGTTATGCATGGGTTTTCCGATCCCTGCTCTGTACAATCATCACCATCTCGACCATTACCAATCACCTCTAGTAGTTCACTGCTGGACATAGGCCTCCCCTTAGAAACGGGGTTTTGTCCTTCTCTACTATGGTGGCCAGACCAATTGGTATGTTTATCAAGTTTTCCTTTATTTGGCAGTGCAGGCAGTCGGCTCCTACGACCTCTTACGGCTTCTGATCAATAGATTAGTCAAAATAAGTTGTAAACTTTAAGAACTACTACAGGAAATAAGTTTATACGAACCAGCAGGTTTTTCTGCTGCCTCCAGCGGTTTGAGTCCAAGTTTGGCCCGGAGTTTGTTGGTTTCCTCGATGGACAGACTCTCCTTCGCCCCGCCACTGGTCGACGGCCCGACAGAGCTGTCGCGCTCGGCTGTGCGAGCATCACTTTCTGAACTCTTCTCTCTCTCTTTACTGTAATATTAATAATTGGTTAAACCTCAACATCGGCAATGGATGAATTGAACTCACAGTTAGTCGAATGTATTTCTATTGATATCTATACAAATAAATTAATTTAATAGCTTTTTAAAAGTATATTCGGTACTTAAATCAAAAAAGCAATTTTGGTTTGTCTATCTGTTTGTTTCGGGTAATATCTGGAATGGCTAGAGCAATTTTGACGAGACTTTCACTGCTGCTGCTGATAGCTGATGATATAAAGAGATACTTTAGCCTGCTTTTTTTGACTATTGCCGTCCCGCGGCGTTACCCGCGGTTATTGTTGTAGTATAAGTTAGAAAAACGTAAACGTAAAAATAAATTAAAAATTATACTTATGGAACTATTGACTGCCTCGGTGGCGCAGTGGTAGCGAATGCGACTGCTGTTCTCGAGATCTCAGGTTCGGTTCACGGGTGTCGGACCAAATGTTTGTATAATCAAATTTTTGTTTCGGAGTTTAGGTGTTTTCTATGTATGTATTTACAAATAAAAAGTATTCATGTATTTATATCAGATGTCTAGTACCCATAATACAAGGTCTGCTTAGTTTGGGACTAGATGGCGTTCCGTTATATGTACGAAATATAAAAAACGTAGCTCTTATTTACCTGTACCTGTCTGGTGCACGATCTTTGTGAGATCTGTGATGTTCCCTGGCACGCCTGTCTCTCTCCTCACTGCTACTGCGGGCATTGCTCACTGCCACTGCTACTGGTTTCTCCTTGAGTAAATGTGAGTCCACGGGTACTTCCTCAACTGGAACAACGAAAGGGAACAATTAGTCTCCACCTAACAAAACAAGTAAGTATGTGTTTGTTTCTATATGACTGTTTTCTTTTTGAATAGGTATTAGATTATACTTATAGTTAACAATTTTAATATTGAACAAGGGTGACATTTATAGTCCATTAGTTTAGTAAGGTCGGTGCACCCGCACTCAATTGTGGTTATTTTTGTGGCGGCTTACAGCACGTGCGACGGCGGCGCGTTCAAGGTGACCGTATCTAAGCGAATGGACTATACATACTCTTATCATTCTGGCTCTTTACTTCATAATGTTCAGATTTTTGTTATAGTTAGCCTTCTATTAAGTTATATAATGAACCTATCACAGTAAAGCTGCATGTAAACCTGTCACAATTTGCTCTATCACTCTCGGTACTATTCTCAGAATACAATGTATTCTAACTCTCTTTAGGGTCTCATTTATTCCTTATCTCAGGGAATGATTGTTGGAAGACTAACGAGAGGAAGTTAATTGGGACTCTGAGAGGTTTGTATTAAAATAAAAGTTATAAAAGGATACCCCAGTCCCACAGCAGTCTGAGTATGGCCTTAATCCTCTCCTGAGAGGAGACCCGTGCCCAGCAGTAGGACATTATGGGTTGTTGATGCATAAAAAAACTAACATAGAAAACAATAAACTGCTTTATGTAAGAAATGATAAGTTTTCACTAAACAAAACATACTTTAAACATGTAAATTGTGTAACAGATGTTTTAAACAACTATCTCTGAATATTTGCATCCAATTTAAGAAGTATACCTACAATTTTATTATAAAAATTAAACTAAAGAGCACCAATAAACAGATAATTATGTATCACAAGTGTAAAAAAAGGAGATAGAAGATACAGAAGCAACAGGTGAAATAGTATTTAGTAGATTACAAACACAACATTTACTACGATCTTAAAATATACATTTGAGTTACATCTATCTACTTATTGTATAAAATGGTAATAAGGGCAGTAATGAGATCCTCAATAGTGAGAAGAAAACTTGAGCTTATGATTTCTACATAGTCCCTACAGTCCTTAAAATATAGCTTGATCTCAGAGAGATGGCTATGAGATCGATGACAGATGGCTTTGAAGTAGTAATTTCTATTGTTTCAGCTATATTTCATTTTTTACGTTATTTTCATCACAAATGAAGTTTCATCTATACAAATATTAAAAAGAGGTAAAATTTCTAACTTTGTTTATATGGTTGTAGGGGGTAACCTTCAGAAGTACTGATCTGATCCTGAAAATTCTTTCACTAACAGAAAGTGACACTATTCACGAGTGACCTAGGCTAGTAATTTATTGTGATTGAACAAAAAAATCAATTAAAAATAATATAATTTGTAAATCAAGTCAAAGAAATGCTGGCAGGCTACTACCAACGAAGTGGGCACGGGTTCAATTCAATACTAATTCGGATATACCGTATACTTATTTACTATATTCTTGGCTGCACGGTTGTCCTAGTGATTTAAGCGGTCGCCATGCCGCTTTCTACTGCGCCAAGTGTTGTGGTTTCAAACTCCACACTGGACAACACTTTGTGTGATCCATAAATTGTTGGTTTGAGTCTGGGTGTTCTTTGTGTCCTTTTAATATGTTTGTAATGTCTTTTAAAAAAAAAATATAACTAACAAAAAATAGAAATACTAGTAGTAAAACAACTAAGTAAATAATTTTATACTCTATAAATACTATATTTACAAAAACTTTGATCTGATTCAGAGTCTACATTTGATTAAAACTATTGATCCTTTATAAATATACCACACTTGTAAAATTGTTTTTGTAGATCATGGAGTCTAGAGGTAAGGAGTACCATTTGATGGGCTCATAAGGGGAAAATTGTACGTCAAACATGACTAAATAATAGTTCGAGAACCGACCACATAGGCGCTAGAGTGAGAAGAGTGTATGATATTGATTTAATTCTTTTTTTAAATTGTGGTTTAAAAGTTAAAAACTTTGCATAGTAAGTATCGGACCAACATAATCAAATAATTTGTGGTTTAAAAATTAAAAACTTTGCGTAGTATCCTGTTCGACAAACATAAATAAATAATAGTTCATTTGATTATCGTTTCTAATTCTTTAAAATTTACACTCGTTGCACAGTGGCGTCACCTAATTAGTGCATTCTGGCAGACACTTTTTTATCTTCTAGATTGTACTCCTTATCTCTACACTCCATAATTGTAGATGATAATTATTAATAAGACCTGGTTGCATGAAAGTGTATGGATACTTAAAATTTACAAACAAGTATTTTTAAAGTTTACAATTTTCATACTCCCAGTGTTATAGGCGGTCCACACTACAACGATATATCGTAGCGATTTAACTGTGCAGTTTTATCGTACGTGTGGACGGAAATTGGCTCAGATATTTCTCAAAAAAAATCCATCCACACATACGATAAAACTGCACAGTTAAATCACTACGATATATCTTTGTAGTGTGGACCGCCTATAACTCTCATCTACCAAGAATTCCCAACAACATTTAGGATACCGAGTGTAACAAAGCAATATATCTCCTAATGTCATTTTATAAGAAAATATGATATAAGTCCTCACTTTCTTGACCATTCATTTCATCTTCAGTATACTGCATAACTTGTCAGTATGTCTTTGGAGTCTGTCTGCAGGGATCTGAGGATTCTCATTCCTTATCACTATTTCTTCTTTTAACCATTTTTTAAACTGATCATTCTTCATATCTTACGTAAGTAAGTGTGTTACCATGAGAATACTATTGTAGTATTTATTTTACTTTCATATTTTTTACACATTGTTCAACACTTTCTAAGATACATCACATTTGGTGACAACACTAACTCATGAGACACCAGATGTGCGTTTATGTCTTTCTGCAGTTCTGATAAGCACAAGACTATTTATAGTGTATACTATTAAAAGTACAGTAATAGATAGATAATGCGATGATGAAGCTTTTTCTACATCACATTATTGAGAGTTGTTGTAGTCATTTCTATAAGTTAACTGCATTTAACCAAACAAAACAGTGATATCAATCGAAGTAATCATTACATCAAAATTTATGGCTATAATTAAATTGCATGTTCTTACTATTAGAAAGTAGCTTTAAAGAAAAAAGTACCATGTAGAATTGCGGTATTGGTATTTATACTTAATAGAATACATCAACATAAAATGAAAAAGTTAGACTTTACATATATATGCATCCACATACACACATACACTGGGCTAATACATCTAACATACAAAATTATGATGTCACGGTGTTCATTACCAAACTCCTCCAAAATGGCTGGACCCATTTTAATAAAATTCTGTGTGCATATCGGGTAGGTCTAAGAATCAGTCAACATTTATTTTTCCCACCCTTAAATGATGAGGTTGACCCACCCCTAAATTGTTTATTATATTTTTATGCCAAAACAATGTTTGCCGGGTCAGCTAGTCTTTTATATAATGTGGCCATAAATATTCTTGTTCATAACCTTAATGGTAGAAAAATTAAGTAGATATAATGAACTCATCCAAAATCCACCAAATATTGAACATTCTTGGTCTCCGGGCCACTTTACACACCTACCTTGTGGCAGCTACGGGCAGTACGCGGTGGATCAACTCGAATCCCACCGAGTCTGAAATAACGAGCAAAAAATGCCATTATTTGGTCAAACGAGAGTTCCGCCAACATAGTTTATGGTTTCCATTCGATTATTAGAATTAAATAGTTCATTAAGTGGCACGGTATAATGATTAAAAAAGTCTGTCATTTATATGAATTAGTACTAAATAGAATATGACATCATATCAGGAAAATATCACGGCTTGAACCTGAAACCATACCAATACCACGATTTCTTACATCCTTTTCTGTGTTATAATATCAGTGTTGGAAACCATAACCTGCATTTAGCGTAAATATCTCTAAATAAAGATGTAGAACTTACCGTCTGGGGAGCGGTCGCGTTTGCGATCTTTGTGTTTGCGATGTCTTTTACGTTCCTTTTCCTCGTTTTCCAATGGTGATCGGGACCTACTCCTATGCTTCTTCTTTTTGGAGTCCTTCTTATGTTTCTTGGAACCCATTGTTTATTATATCGAACAAAACAATGTTATTTACTGAATTAACAAACAAATACACCAACACAGAACACGTACACACTCTAACGAAAGGCAAACACAAATAATAAATTAAATTAGCTTAAAGGTGATCAATGATTCAATGAAACGCCATGAACGTCTCTTAACATGAACGCCATATTGAAATTACTTAACTGTCAATTTGATGGCTGCGTAGGGATGTCAAAAAGTATCGATTCTTGTCAAGTACAAGGGAGCGCTGAACGCTGAACGAGCGGAATCCAAAAAGTCATGCAAACTGATTGGGTGATGTGATGATGACTGATTTGGTGGGAAATACACCACCCAATCAGAAGCTTGCGTGAGAGAGACAGACTCTAACTGAACTCAGTCTCACTCTCTCTACTTCGATCACGCTTTCCGCTCGTTCAGTGCTCCCTCCATGTATGTATGCTCTGATTGGCTCTGATTGGTGGACGCACTTACCAATTTGCATGACTGATTTGGCGGTAAATACACCAACCAATCAGAAGCTTGCGTGAGAGAGACAGACGCTACCCAAACTCAGTCTCTCTCTCTCTACTTCGATCACGCTTTCCACCTTCGGAAAAGAAGCTTTTCCGAAGGTCGGCTGCCTTTTCAGATATATATGCTCTAAGGTATAGACTGGTAAATGGTATCGTTACTATGTGATCAACAAGATTCAGGTATCTATTAACAGGTTACTGCAATCACTCATTAATGTTTTCTCGTCAATGCTACACTCACAAGAGGCGGAATTTTAGTAAGATAATTTCAGCAGTAGGTACATGTAGTTTTAAACATTTGTATTACAACAATAAGAAACGGTGTGCCTTGGGACCTAAGCTTGGGACAGGATGTCCAGCAGTGTACTACAGCAGATGATGACGAAATGGTATTATTTCTTTAAAATAATACAACATCATTTTATATAAAACAGTTTATTTCATTTACAAAACTCAACATAAAACATTATATTAGGATAATTTACAATGCATTTGATAGTTTAAAACACTATGAAATAATATTAAAAATCCTTATACATATAAATTATTGCCATTAATGTATTAAAATTGTTGTCAATGATACTTATAAATATGTAACAATCTTTTACTTATATTACAGGAATAAGATTGTTTTTAAACATTTTATGAAAGGAAAAAAAGTCCGATATTTGTTACTGTGGCCCAGAGTTCAACACCAGTGATAAAAACAGGTACCTAGTTGTTATGTTGTACTAAAGAGTTGCCTAACTATAGCCTCTATGTTATTTGTAAAACATGATTTCAGTGCCTGCTTGTGAGCAGTGTTGCCAGATGGGGCTATTAAGCGCCGATGGGGCTATCTCCCTCGCCGAGCGGCTATAATATTTTATACGCTGGCTACACGTAGCCGATAGGGCTATCTTCTTTTCAGACATATTTAATTATCAAACAAACATTTTTATGCAGAAAAAAGAACTTTCACAGCAACAATCAGTTTCAACAGTTTGAGTGTATATTAAGCATGAATTTTAAAACGTCAACTGTCTCGCAATACGTATAAAGGTACACAATTATAAGTCAAATCTTGAGTACTAGTGACGTCACTAGATGGGGGCTATCTCGGGGCTACACGCGTGCTCCGGCAAGGCTATTCGAGAAAAAATAATCTGGTAACACTGCTTGTGAGTATAAAAAGCGAGCTGCAAGTCATCGCCGCCTACAGCTTACTCGATATATTTTATACAAATCCTAGATATACAAATCAAATATTATTATTTAAAATTAATAGTGAGTAGACTGCCACTAATTTCGACAACAATATTAAAAAAACATAATTATAGTTACAAACAGATTACAAATTACGAACACATATATAATGACTTTAGAAAGTGTGTATGTTCTTCTTAGTTGGTAAAGATAAGGAACGCCATCTATGAATGATATCTGTGAATGACAAGGTCTCCGAATAGTAGAATTGCCCAATGCAAACGAAAAAGGTTGTAATGTAATAAATTGAAAGTTCATCTCGAAAATTTTAACAGTTTAGAAATTTAGAGAAATTCGGGCGTGAAAAAATAATAATAATTTTAACTTAGTGATTGCCAATATTATTTTAAATATATGTTATGAAAGTGGGCGCATGCGCTGAATACACCGCAAAAATACATTCAGAGTTTATATTCTGATTTATGAAATACAGGTAAATTAGCTTGGAGAAATTTTTGCGTTTGTAGTAGTGTATGGTCAGCAAATAAAAAAAAACAACATTTTATTTTTAGTTTTTATTTTTTTAAAGGTAATATACGTTTGTGGCTGGAGCACACCAAATGCGTACACGTCTACGCATACGCACTACGTACTAATACGGACGTGAAAATGTGTATCCACTGCATTGTAATCTATGGAACTATATGAGGCAGACAAGCCAGTTCCAAACATTACAAGCAGTGAATGCCGGTTTTCACTTCAGTGAAGACGTGTATGAATTAGGTGTTCTCCGGCCATAAATGTTTTATTCTAATAATTCATCAACCCCAGGCATATCACAATCATCCCCATCCTCGCTTTCATCAGATGAATTATTTAAATTAATTATGATTCGTTCTGATATTGTGTCTAAAGCTGCGTCTCTACCCTGATATTTGTTTTCCTCCTCAATAGCATGCAGACAAACTTTTCTCCATTCCTCTACAGTTATGGCGTTCATTTTTTCTTCAGCTAATGACATTATAATCTTCATATTCATTGCGACATTCTTTTTTGCAACATATGTTTTCACTATCCCCCATATATTTTCTATAGGATTAAACTCCGGATGGTATGGTGGTAAACGCAGCACAGTATGACCGTGCTGTCGTAATATTTCGTCTATCTTGTACTCTACAAATCTCGCCTTGTTTTGCAGAATCAGTTCATATAATTGAGGCTTAAGCAACGTGGATGAATGCTCAATGTTTCGCAATGTCAGCCAGTCAATCATTTGCTGTTTTCTAGAATTACTATTCGGTGCAGGATTTTGTATTGAGTTATGATATGGTGCGTTGTCAACAACAACAACACTATTTGGTTGTAAGTTGGGTATCAATTGAGTTTGAATCCACCTTGAATAGTTGTCATAGTTCATATTGTCGTGGTAATCTCCACTTTTTTGGTTGGCTTTAAACATAAGCAATGCATTTGGTATAAAGCCATCCATACCACCGGCATGAACAATGATTAAGCGGTTGCCTTTCGATATATGTTGCTTCAAACCTGAAGTGCTTCCATCTGACCAAGATTTCGAGAGGGTATGTGATGTATGTATATATGTTTCGTCGGTGTAAACAATTGGTCGGCGTTGTTCACGATATTCAGCAATTTTCATCAAATAATTAATTCGCAAGTATCTAATTTCGTGTTTTTCCATAAGAAGTTTCCGGTTATCTTCTGTTTGCTTCCAATTAAAACCTAATGACATGACGTGTTTTCGTAACGTGCTGACACAACCTTTATAATCGATATCTTCTCTCAATTTTGCGTGCAAAGTTTTCAAAGTGGGAACTTCTTTATTTGTGATGTGGAAGTCATGAATTGTTCTTCTGATAACTTGCTGATCAAAGTTATCGATTACTATTGTAGGTTTACGATTCGGTTTCTTTTTAGGAGATTTAAATGTTACTTCCTGATCTGAAGGACGACATTTGCTTTCTGATACTACCTTTCTGACGGATGCTATTGAAATTCCTGTTGATTTAGCAACTAATTGAGTGGGGGTCATAATACTGCTCGGGTTGTTATTACACTCATTTTCGAAATATTTGTACAAACAGTACAAAACTTCTTTAGTTTGAGAAGTCAAAGGCTTGCCTCGACCATGTTTTAACACTGGAGCCATTTTGAATTTACAATATAAAGTTACAACACTTACACACAAATTAAAAACTTCAACAAATATTATAACAATAATAACAAACAATAACAACAATCAACAAATACAAAATTTAACAATTAACGTAATAATTATAATTTTTGAATGAAATGTGTGCTTTATGTTCTAACAGTACCAAGCGACTGACGCCGGACTGCACGTGGCACCTGCGGACAGCGTAAACTGGTTTATTCTGGTTTTGTGCGTGTTTCCACTTTCCACTATCAAGTGACGATTTTTTGCTTTAGATTGAAATATCTCGGAAACGGTGCGTCCTAGGCCAAAAATAAACGCATAAATTTTGACCCCCCCGTAGGCCCCCCGGAGTTTTAAAAACCTAGATGAAAGGAAAGGAAAAAAATATATATTTATATCGGTCTCTCCTCTTTGAAGTTTCACTTCTATCGTGTGTGAATCGCACACACACCTTTTTTTTTAACCGACTTCCAAAAAGGAGGAGGTTCTATGTTCCACTGTATGTATTTTTTTTTTATGTATGTTCACCGATTACTCCGTCAGTTGTGGACCGATTTTGAAATTTTTTTTTGTGTTCAAAAGGGTATGCTTCCGAGGTGGTCCCATTGCCAGCATATCAGGATCTGATGATGGGATCCCAGGGAAATCGAGGGAAACCCTCATTTTTTATAGGCACATACTATGTTTTTCATATATTTTCTGAAGTTACACCGGTATTTGCGTATGGTAGTCATCATTTTATGATGATGAGCTGATGATGTAAGAAACAACTCCTTAACGGTTAGGAGTTAGAGGATAAATCTTTCAATATCATATGTATATATGTTACCTTTAGTCGTATTCTTTCAAATTATTTAGGTAAGCTGATGATGGAAGGTGGAAGGTACAACTCCTCAACGGTTAGGAGTTAAAGGATAATTCTTTCAATTTCATACGTATCTAAAGACCTTAAGTCGTATACTTTCAAGTTATTTAGGTGAGCTGATGATAGAAGGTTAAACTCTTCAACAGTTAGGGATTAGAGGATGATTTTAATATTACATGTACGTATAGATCTTAATTTGTATTCTTGATGATGAAGTTTGATGAAATAGTTCAACTTACTACTTACCTACGATTGTTTGCACTAAAAACTGAAAAATAAAAACTTTTTATAAAAAAAAAACCGACTTCCAAAAAACATCCAACGAAAACTCTCTGCCAAAAAAACACTTAAAAGCGTAAAATAAACTGGTTCTTCATATATTGCCTATACCTAATTCTTTATTCATTTAAATAGTAGTATTATAATGTGTGCTAGGTACCTAAAATCTGTTTGAAGTCGGTGCTAAGCCAAAAAGAATACAAACGAACAATTACAAAAGTCTAAGCGATAGTTACTTGGCACCGGCTTCAAACAGATTCTAGGTACCTAGCACACATTATAATACTACTATTTAAATGAATAAAGAATTAGGTATAGGCAATTTATGAAGAACCAGTTTATTTTACGCTTTTAAGTGTTTTTTTGGCAGAGAGTTTTCGTTGGATGTTTTTTGGAAGTCGGTTTTTATAAAGTCAAAACCTTTTTCTTTAAAATAAAAACTTGTTTTTATTGAAACCAAAAATCAGAGTGTTGCTAGGGATAAGTATAAAATTAAATAGTAATGTTAGGATATCGAAACATTTTTGTATAGGCCAGAACGATATAGTGGAAACGCGCTCTAAGATCTGAGTAATATACACACCACTACATATGCAAAAATTTCTCGAGACTAATTTCACTGTACATATTATATGACTTAAATGTAAGAAAAACAAGAGACGATTATATTTATAGACATCTTAATAATAATTACAGGAATGTACACATACAAAATATACGTACTTAATTATATTTACAAGACACTAGCTAGATATGCATTATTGCTTTTGATTTCCAATCCGCAAACAGTCTTTGTAATGGAAGCTTCATAATTATAGAATTACTTTTCAAATATATAAGTGTGTGTGTGTAAATAAAAGTATAATTTTCAAAGTTTAGTTGCCATATGTAATAATTTAAATTTATATCTAAAATATATTGGCAATATTTAAGGATTTATGTTACAAAAATACCTTTAGTCACAATAGGAATATCCGATAAAAATGTCACTGAAAGATATAATATAAACAAATATCTGGCAAGAGACATTAGGCTTAAATATATTAGCTTCTCTAACCATTCCTGCAGTTTATGGTTACTGCTCTGCCACTAACGGCCGTAGCGTTATGTTTTCTACACAAATACTCTACATAATACATTAAGAATCACTCAAATATGTATGATAGTTTCAGAGATTAGCCAGTTTAAACAAATTATCAAATCCTTAACTTTGATAAATTTAACATTATAAAAATAGATTCTTTAAAATTTATATTAAACAGTTGCTAAGACGGTATATATAATATTGTTAGGAACTGGACACTTAATGTAAAATACATTGTTTAAGTTTTGGCTCTCGGCATTCCTTACAAGCATTATATAGTTTATTACAAGCATTTCTTCATACTGTAATAATATATGTATATATTTCTATACTTTATAACAACTAGACTAGATAATATTTAGGTTCTACGTCATTAATTCGAGAAGATTTTGTTTTAAATACCATTCTTTTTTTTTCTACATTTTTATTTTATTTTATAGACAAAACAAAGTTTGGTGTCATGTTTTGTTTTCTAGTATGTTAGAACAAGTTTTGTATAAGATAATAATTGTTTATTTAAATTATTTTGCATTTTATGCTATCTATTTTACTCATGCATGAAGTACCTACCTACTTTCTTAGTTATTAAAATCATAATATCATTATCTGTTGTTATTATTTTTACTAATATAGGTTTGTAAACAACCGTTACTAGCCGAAAATCTGTGTGTTTCTGATATGTTACGTTTATTGGTCTGAGGATAACAGTTATAATTAGATGAACAAGTTGATAGCTGCCAGTTGGTAAAATAATTTTAATTTTATAGTACTTTATTGAGTAGGTAATTTTGTTTATGATATAAGGTAGCAAGCGAGCCGACGGGTCATGTTTGTTTGTTTCGTTTTACCGGGCCATTTCAGCACTTAGCCTCTTGATTGGGCCGTTGTACGTGAGTCGACGGGTTATGTGAAAGTAAGTGATTACCGTGACCCATGGAAGTCGCAGTTCAAGAGTTACAATTATGTGCCGTCCTACAAGTCATCCTTCTAGAAACAGGCAGAGAAGGGGTTTGGGTTAGAATTTCACTTATTTGGTTATTATTAAGATTATTTTTAATAGGACATTTATATTTTTTTTTAAAGACAACTCCCTCATTAGTAATATATATCCTGTACCGTGGGTGTCTTTAACACATACATGAAACGGACATAAAAAAACACCCAGACTCAGAACAATAATTAATGAATGACAGTGTTGTCCCATTTAAGGTTTGAACAACACTCGGTCCAGTGAAAAATGGTGAGGAGGCTTAAAGCCACCGTCCATGCAGTCTTTGCGATATAAATAAAGGCTTATTCTAAAACCTGTGTAGGTAGGTGTGGCTGGTGCTGGCGTGACGTCACAGCTGCGTCAGAAGAGGGCGTGCGCGGGGAGGATGCGCACGGGCGCGGGGCGGGAGAGGCGGGAGGGGGGGGCGCTCTCCCACGCCACCACCACGCCCGACTCGTAGCAGCCGAACAGCAGCTGGGAGTCGCTGCTGTACGTCAGGCTGATCACATGCAACAAATAAAAACAATTAATACACTCTTGCCAATGAAGGCTATTGTTTTATGTGCAGATGGCGCTACTGTAGAATGAGGTCCTAAAGTACGATTCTCAAAGTTGTTTTTTTTTTTTATGTATGGCCTGCCAAAATGACTCTACTCTGCGTGATGGAAAGCATAAACAGAATCCAAGAGTGGCGGTCACCATACTCACTGCGAATGCAGACAATGCAGTATGGCGACCCACACTATGGCGGCCTAGTGATGCTTCTGCATCTTTTAGTCTAGTCAACAAGTATGGAACTTGTTGACTAGACTATTTGGGCCTCCGGTCTCGCACTCACCAACGAAACACGACAGCACGAACGCTGTCATTTTACGTTGATTTTCTGTGCGATGGTAGTAGCACCCCCGTCGAGCCGGCCCATTCATGCTGAATTCAGCGTGGCTCTACTACCTACAAACAAACCTACCTGGGTTATGTTATTACGGGCGACAAAAGAAAAATGTATATTTAAATTATTCATATATATATATATATATATATATATATATATATATATATATATATATATATATATATATATATATATATATATATATATATATATATATAGGCATTCATATATATAGGCAATTTCATAGGTAAAGACCTATTACTTACCTAGTTTTCAATTAGGCTTACTAGCCTAATTGAAAACTAGGAGTCAATAATACTTTATTGACTCCCTGTAAACTGGATTGTTAATCATTGATACATAAACATGTAATACCAGTAATATTTTAGTTCCATTCATGCGTGACGACATCAGGTCTTCAAAAATGATCCCTCGTCTGCGAGCGGAAATACATAGGGGCGACAATGTGAGACGAGAACGAAGGTCGGAGAAAAGGGGAGGGTAAGACAAGGGTTGCAGTCGTTCGTAGTCTAAAATGTATGCAGATAAAACTTAATTTAGCAGTTTATCTATAGTACGGCGATGGGTTCACGTACCTGAGCAGCGGCAGCATGGCGTCGGGCGGCGGGATGTAGAGCACGGGGCGCAGGTCCCAGGACGAGTACAGGCGCACCCCGCCCGAGGCCAGGCCGGCCGCCACGCAGTTCACGCTCACGCCCTCCGGCGCGTTCGAGTAGCACGCGCACGTCACGCGCTCCACCACCTTCACGCTCCCTGACACGTGCATTATATACCCTTCATTACTTATCACACTTACACGCTCATATACCAGATACAAAACAGTTCAATTTGTTTCTAGAGACTAATTAAGTGGACAAGTCAATTTTGTTACGAAGAAAGATCATTCTAGAACAAGACTCGATACGGCTAAACATCGAGAAGGTTCTCGTTGATTTCTTGAGACACAGAACAATGAACCTTACATCTATATATATAGCGTCGAATATAGATTCAATCCAGTAAAGTCAAATCCGTAACAATATTTTATAACTTTGTTCAAAACATTTTTATGTACCTACTACTAAAATACAGAGCAGTTTTTATCGTGATACGTTCAAATATATCAGTAACACACTCAGTAGAATAATAAATAATTTGTTTTTTCAAACTGCTGCATGTCTTATCGTAAGAAACAAAGTTTTTTTATTTTATTATATGACCATTTTATGAATTATAATAGTTTTTAAATTTTAGAAAAATATAATAAAGTAATTATTTTCTCACCAACAAACTTCGCATTGACAGTGTGCACCCTTAGCAAGGATTTGTACTTATAAGCTGGGTCTTTCTCGTAAGCCTCGGTGTCGACGTCACTGGTGGAGTCACCGGTGACGTCATCGGCGCTGTTGGCCGTAGGTGTGGTATTGGGGTTGCTGGACGCCATGTCGTGGACGGTAGCCACGTCACAAAGCGTCTCGCTGATCGCCAGGGACGTCACCGTCAACATGTTCCGGTTGGGGAGTGTCCGGATGTATGTCAATCTGGGAGTATAATGACGACTGATTTTAATATATGTTAAAACATTTCGTGTCATTAAAAAAATAGAGAAAAACATTCTAAAACACTGAGAAGATGAGTACTTGGGGAGTTTTAGTTAGTACATGTTATATTTTACTTTTAAATAATAATAAAATTGTTTTTGAACTTCAATTAATAAAACGATCATGTTTTTTCTGAGAGAATATTTTGTATCTAGGTTTCAGCCTTCGTGTTCAATCTGTAATATTAACTTTTTCATTGGAAATTAAAGCGGCCAATAGCTTTAACACAGTTTTAAATTATTTGAAGTTTAGACTAAGTTTCACTGGTCGTGTACACAGACAGCTCATGTAAATAATACTTGTCGATCACGTTAATTCCGCATTTATATCTGTATTTTTGTAGGATATCTACCTTATCATATGATAATATGACATTAAATGAAACCGTGTAACAAATAAATTTAACATTTTCAATTATTAAAACCAATAAGGACTCTTCAGGTTTAGGTTCACCAACCGCCGTTGTAAGTAGGAGTTTCACAGAACGGCGCCCCACGTATCAACATCTTACGTTTACGATTACTCATCAAAGGCTTAACCACTTGAACGAAAAATAGTATCCTGTGGCTAAACTATTGAACCGATTTAAAAAAAAAATTGTAAGTGAACTTGTAACATGTGTAGGTATGTCTAGTTCAAATAAATGTCGTATTGTCATATCCACCCTGTGTATTATAGAATACTAGAATAATAAAAAAAAAACAAAAAGAGTAAACGATGAAATTTTAAAATAGTGCTGAGCGAATAGTGCACTGACTTGTTGAGGTCCCATACGACGACGAGTCCGTTGCTGGAGGCGGTGACGAGTAGGGCGGCGCGCGCGCTGACGGCGACGGCGCTGAGCGGCGCGGCGTGCGCGTGCAGGCGCAGCGTGCGCACGCGCAGCACGCCGCCCAGCGCGCGCACGCGCAGCGCCGCCACGCGCCCCGACGCGTAGCCCAGCAGCAGCGGGTGCGGGCACATGGAGCTGCCGTACGTCGACGACACGCGCGTTATCTGCACACATACCGTTCATTTTCCATTACTTGTTCCTACTCTACGTCAATAGCTAATCTACAAGTAGTAGAGCCACGCTCATTTCGGCACGAACGAGCCGGCTCGACCGGGGCGGTACTACCCTCGCACAGAAAATCAACGTAAAGGCGCGTCTCCATCGAAACTGTTGGCAATTTCAGTGTTTCCAAATGTTTGCACCTCGACCTCGTGTCTACACCGAGTCGCCAACAATTTTTAAATCATTTTAACTAAACGTCTCCACAGAGCCAATAAATATTTACAACGAGCGTATTATTTTGATATTTACCGCCAAAAACAGAAACACAGTTCCCAACATTTGTTGTAAATTTTTGTTGCCAACACAAGGAAATTACAGAAAATTTTGTCACCAACAAGTGTTGACAACACAAAAGTTGCCAACTTTTGTTCGGTCGAGACTCGGCTTAAAATAAAAGCAGCAGTGCTGTCGTATTTCCTAGGCGAGTGTGAGACCGGAGGCCCACTGATGCAGAAGCCTCACTAGGCCGCGATAGTGTGGGTCACCATGCTGCATTGTTGCTTTGTCAGTACGAGCAATGAGTATGGTGACCACCACTCTTGGATTCTGCTTATGCTTTTCATCAGACAGAGTAGAGTAATTTTGTAAGGACCATTTAAATTAAAAAAGTAAATAGAAAATAACCTTTATTGATCTACTTATAGACAGAGGCATTTCTTTAAAAGGAAGGTCAGGTGTTAAGTTTTCCTTCTATTTGCAATTATGTTGTTCTGCATGACTTGCTTCCTTAGTCGGACCTCTTTACGTTACTCACGGGCATTCATTGTACAAATAAGAATGGTGACAATTCGTTTATCTCTTAAGGCGCGTCTCCACCGAAATTTGACAACACAAAAATTGACAAATTTTGTTCGGTGGAGACCCGGCTTTACTCTACAACTTTACTTTCATTTTGTGCACCGGAGCCCAACTATTTCTTATTATTTGAAATTGATTGATAGTTATAATATAAGATTAGCACATTTAAACGAAACAAAAATATCTTTATGGATTGGATATACATATTAGAATAAAAAGAATTATATAAAATACAGTTTAGTATAACACCTCAGTATCTACTAAATACCAAAGAGTATATAAATCACTACGTTACACTAAATACAATTTGTGTTGGATTCCAAAGAATTTATGTCACACATACATTCAATCCTACAACCTGTGCAAATAAAAAAAGCAAAATGAGTGTTAAGTAACCGAAAATGCATTCCCTATTTGATTTAACAAGCAACCCTGACAATGCCAAATCAGAGTTGCCAGATAAATGCTAAAAATGATCTCTTATGATCATTCTGTTATCACCTTTTTGTTACCATATTTATGTTAGTGAAATATAATAATAATTAATTAAAACAAAGCTATTGAATAGTGCGAGTTACCTGATCCAGCGCAGGCACGTGAAGCAGTAAGTCTGGTCTTGCATCTCGCCTGCGCTTTAACCGGACGATGTTGTCCGCGTGGCCCCACGACAACAGCCCGAGCGGTTGTTGGCTGCTGGTTTGAGTACCGCTTGATAACGCTTCCCCTGATAATAAGTCACGGTCGTATTTATATTATAAACGCGAAAGTTTATTAGTATGGATGGATGTTTGTTACTCTTTCACGCAAAAACTACCTACTGAACGGATTTCAATGAAACTTTACAGTAATATAGTTTATACATCAGAATAACACAGGTTACTATTTGTCGCGATAACCGACATATACGCGGGCGAAGCCATGGGCAACAGCTAGTTCCTAATAATTGTTAATACTAATTATGCCTTTAGCTTATATTGCTCTTTTTAACACATTTTTTTAAGATGTTACGTTAATTTGTCATGTATGTTTTATATTGCATTATAAAATATGAAGACTGTATCACGTTATATACATTAGCGTAAATAGTAGATGAATTAGAATTGACCGAAACTTCGGACAGTGTTATTATTGAGAAAAAAATCATTTACAATTACATAATAGGCGAGGATTAGTAAGAAAACACCCAACAAGTTTATAAATAAAAACACGCAAACAAAGTGAAAAAATTAATGTTAAATATACAGTGTTCAAAAGACTTTGGAATATGATCACATGTTGTTTACGACCGAAATCGTTTATAATTTAGAACAAACATGTTTATATCATGTGTCGACAGATGGCGTTGTACTATTCTTCTGAGTCGCGCTATTGTTTGTATACTTGCTGTAGTATAAGATGTTTTAATATGTTTTATAATAAAGGCTAGACTGCTACATAAGCTTTACTAGTTAGATCAGATTACAGTTGTGGTTTCATTTCTCGGACCCCTCTAGTATATCTTTATAGGTCAACCAGGTCATAATTACGCTTGTCGTAACATTGGTCCTTCGAGCCGGATAAACAAACGGCTAGTTCAACGGTCTTGTCGGAAGACCGTCAATCGTACCTGCAGTGGATCGCTGCGCAAGGGTGCGATACAACAAGTGGCCCTGTGGCGCGTTTGGGGCTTTACTACAAGCTCAACGACGTCAAGGAGCCGAAATACGCCTTATAGAGGGCGCCACTCGTCGCACCAGCTCGAGCAAGTTGGCGATTGAAGAGTGTGTTGCAAGAGGAAGCGGAAAGTGCAGTTCACCACCGATAGAGGGCACCACCGGTACGTTGGTAAAACAGTGAAGTGCAAACGTGAGTACATTTATTTTCTTTATTATAACAGTGATCAAATCAAGTAAAATTAGACTTTATTTCAACAAACATTTTAACTTTAACTTTCAAGTTTGTGTTGTGGAACTTAGAAAATTTATGAAGAATATTGACCAGGACTTAGAATAATTCGTTTAATTTTAAATAAGTGTGCATGTTTAGATTTAGGACTTAGTATATTTTATGAAAAACGGGGGAACGAGGAGACTATGTCCGTTTACCGCCGATAGTAAAACGTTGTCCAAACACTTGTAAAATTTTAAGAAATTTACTCCTACCTATCTTGAGACTTAGTAAAATTTTAAGTTGGTCTTTGAATTAAATATTGGTTTTGAATCAGTATTTTAGAGTTCTAAATTTATAACTTTTGTATTATACCCTATTGTGTTAATTTGTAAAAATGGAAGGTTTACTTAATGTGTTAAAGGACCTTCAAGGTGTTATCCAAAGAGGCCTTACAAATTTTAAAAAGTGTCCTAAGGACAGATTATGTATAGAATACATTGAAACAAGACAAGAGTTATTAGAAAAGGATTGGACCTTGTTCAAAGATAATTATATTAAGCTACAAGGACAACATAAAGTGCCTGATGTATCTAAGTTAGCAGAAATGTATGATTGTACCGAAGACACATATATAACTTATAAAAGTTTAATTAAAACTATGTTGAAAAAATATGGCACTTCTACGGATGTTGTTCAAGTAGGGAATAGTAGTGTACCCACATCAAAAAATTGTTTTATTAAATTGCCTAACATAGAAATCCCTACATTCACCGGCAAATACGCAGAGTGGACAACATTTCGCGACTTGTTTACGTCTCTCGTTCATAATAACAATAATTTGGATAATGTAGAAAAGATGCATTATCTTAAGAGTCACTTAAGTGGTGAGGCCGAACAGTTAGTAAGGCATACACCAGTAACCGAGTCTAATTATGTTCAATGTTGGTCTCAATTAGAAAAGCGGTACAATAATAAAAAATATCTTGTAAATTGTATTTTAAAACGTCTTTTTGGACAGAAACGTATGTCTATCGAGTCAGCTACTTCTTTAAAGGAGTTGCTTGATACTACAAATGATTGTCTCAGCGCACTCAGTAACTTAGACGTTAACGTGACCACGTGGGACGTTATTATTATACACATTGTTTCTTTTAAACTTGATACGGAAACACGCAAACAGTGGGAATTACACGTTAGTAGGAATGACTGTAACGATTTACCCACCTTCAAACAATTTTGTTCTTTTATTGAAAATAGGTTTCGCGCTCTTGAGTGTATAGAACCAAAAAGAGTCTCGACTTACCAGATCAACAGTTCGCATGGTCTCAAGACTATGGTGGCTGTGAGTTCAAACAGTATGCGATGTGAATACTGTTCCGAAGGGCATAAATTGTGTTTTTGCAAGGCTTTTGCTAAACAGTCTGTTCATCAGCGACGTGATTTTGTAGCTAAACATAAATTATGCTTTAATTGCTTGGGAGGCAATCACGGTGTAGCCAGTTGTCAAAAGCCATCTACCTGTAAAATATGTAAAAAGCGGCACCACTCATTACTCCACATAAGTGAGTTTGTAAATAAAAATAACAACACACACACACACGGAAGCCCGATGACCGTTGATTCGTCCAGTTCGGTAAGTGGTACTACACCGGTGGTCTCATGCTTTTCAAAGGCTTTGCGGATACCTCGACAGGTATTACTCGCCACGGCGTTAGTCAAAGCTGAGTCCAAGACAGGTAATTTTCAGGTGTTAAGGGCACTTATTGATCAAGGCTCCCAAGCTTGTTTGGTAACAGAAGCCACCGTTCAATATTTAAGATTACCAAAAATACCTATTAGAGGAGTAGTATCTGGTTTGGGTCAACAATCGTCATTGTCTAAGTACATGGTAAGATTAAAATTGCAATCACAAGTAGATCAAACAGTCGAGTTAAATATAGACGCCTACGTTCTTAGCAAAATTACTTCGAATTTACCTGAAAGGGGCATGAATAGAGATGCCTTTGACTGGTTGAATATCGCATCAAAGGATTTAGCCGATCCTGAATTTTATCATCCAAATAGAATAGATATTTTATTAGGTGCAGAAGTATACAGCTGCATTTTGAAGGAACCGATGTGGAAAAGCCCATCAGGTACCCTTATAGCGCAGAGTACGACGTTGGGATGGATTATTTCTGGTGCAGTCAGTAACGAGAACAGTGACAGATTAAATATGACACCTCGATGTATAAATGTAATGCACACTCAGTTCAAGGAAGACGAGTTACTGAAGAAATTTTGGGAAGTAGAAGAACAGCAACCAAATTTGAAGAAACTGTTAACGCCAGAAGAGTTACGCTGCGAGGAGTTTTATAAGGCCACTACAACCAGAAGAGAGGATGGTAGGTATGTCGTTAAGCTACCGTTCAGAACTGAAGACCCTTTATGTAAGGCTGGATCTTCACGTGCTATTGCTGAAACAAGGTTTAAGACATTAGAAAAACGATTAGAGAAAAATTCTGATCTAAAAGGAAAGTATGTTCAAGTCATAAATGAATATTTAGAGTTAGGTCATATGAAGCCTGTGCAAAGGAAGGACACTATGAGGGATACAGCTGTCTATTTACCACACCACGCTGTGGTTAGGGAGGACAAGACTACCACTAAAGTCAGAGTCGTATTCAATGCATCGGAGAAGAACAAGAACGGGGTATCATTGAATGATACGCTCATGATCGGACCGACACTACAAGCCGACTTAAGGCATATTGTTTTAAAATGGAGAGTACATCAAATTGGAATAGTTGCTGATATCATCAAAATGTACCGTCAGGTAGGTGTAGATAAAGAAGACACTATATTTCAGCGAATCCTATGGCGCGATCGCCCTGAAAAGGAAATTAGTGATTACGAATTAGTAACAGTTACATTTGGTACCGCATCGGCACCTTTCCAAGCCGTAAGGACTTTACATCAACTCGCATATGATGAAGGTAAAGCATATCCACTGGCTGCCGATGCAGTATTGAACTGTTTCTACATGGATGATTTGATGACCGGGTGTTCGAGTATAGAAGATGGCATTGAAATATATACACAAATGGTAGGTTTATTAGGAAAAGGAGGCTTTACTTTGCAGAAATGGAACAGTAACGACCAAGCAACGTTCGATAAAATACAATCTATGGAAAGAGATAGGGCACAAATCAGGTCAACAGAAGAGGATATACATACAGAGTGTGATAAGGAAGGAATAAATATAAAATTAGATAGCACAATGAAAATACTAGGCCTTACCTGGAACCGAAGTAAGGATTGTTTTCAATACACCTTAAATCTCCCATCAAGGAACGCTGCACCTGTAACAAAAAGATCTATAATATCAGATATTGCTCGTCTGTTTGACCCCTTAGGATGGTTATCTCCCACTGTAGTCATGGCTAAAATGTTGATTCAAAGGTTATGGCTTACAGGACTGGGATGGGATGAACCTTTGGCGAATGAAATAATTTCTGAATGGTTTACTTACCGTGAAGAACTCTTAACGCTAACCAAGGTTCAGATTCCTCGTTGGTATGGCACGGGGGCCGATGCTGACGTTGAACTTCACGGCTTTTGTGATGCTTCGAAGTCTGCGTACGCCGCCGTGGTGTACATTCGAAGAATTGATGACACCGGTAATGTTTCTGTTTCTTTAGTGGCAGCAAAATCCCGAGTTGCACCAATTAAACAGATCAGCATTCCACGTTTGGAGCTATCAGGCGCGGTATTGCTCTCAAGGCTTCTGACAGAAGTCTCAGAGATATTAAATATCCCAAAAAATAAGGTCAAAGCATGGACAGATTCGACCATAGTGCTAGCATGGTTAAGTAGTCACCCTAGTAAATGGAAAACTTTCGTTGCGAACCGTACATCTGAAATATTAGGTGTAATGGATGCGTCTCAGTGGTTCCACGTCTCGACAAAAGAAAACCCAGCGGATTGTGCATCTAGAGGTGTATCTCCGAAATTGCTGGTACAAACAAATTTGTGGTTTTCCGGACCACAATTTTTAAAGGAGAGTGTTATTGTATACAAAAGGCCAAAAGATTTACCAATAACTTTAGAGCAGTCAATCAAGACGCACATAGCTACCGTAGCGAAAGACAATGACATTTTTGAGAGATTTTCAACTTTGAAGCGGTTGCTACGGGTGATAGCTTACTGCCGAAGATTCATTCAGGTTAGAACAGAAAAGAAAACATACTTACAGGGTATAGAAATAGAAAGCGCATTAGTATGTTGTATAAAAAGGACACAAGCACAAATGTTTACAGCGGAACTAACAGAGTTGAAGGACAAGGGTTATGTGAACTCAAGGACAAGCAAGTTAAAATCATTATGTCCTTACTTGGATAGTAAAGGTATTATGAGAGTACGGGGTAGACTGGAAAAGGCACCCATTGATGAACAAATGAAGCACCCAATAATACTACCCAATTCAACGCATTTTACTCACCTTATCATCTTGGATGCTCACCATAGAACTATGCACGGTGGTCCTCAATTAATGACCAACTATTTACGAGCAGCATACTGGATCATTGGTTTGAGGAATTTGGTAAAGCGATGCGTAAGGAATTGTGTTGTGTGTACTAGGCAAAGGGCGAAGACAAACAACCCAATGATGGGTTCACTCCCATCTATTCGATGTTCACCCGCCAGACCATTTTTGCATAGCGGAGTCGACTATGCTGGGCCTATCAGCATACGAACGACTAAAGGTCGTGGACATCGCGCATATAAAGGATATATATGCGTATTTGTATGCATGGTCACACGTGCTATTCACCTAGAGGTAGTCAGTGACATGAGTTCACAGGCATTTTTGGCTGCCTTTAGGAGGTTTATTTCTAGGAGAGGTCATTGTGCAAAACTCTGGAGTGACAATGGCACGACCTTTGTAGGTGCAGCTAGAGAACTCCAAGAGTTAAGTGCTATACAACCCGCCGTTGCCGAGCAATTAGAAGCCAACGGTACAGAATGGCATTTTATTCCTCCCCATGCACCCAATTTTGGCGGTCTATGGGAGGCGGGAGTAAAATCCACAAAATATCACCTTAAACGTGTTGTCGGTGACTCAACCCTGACTTATGAAGAGCTGAGTACACTCTTGTGTCAGGTAGAGGCTTGTTTGAACTCACGACCAATAAGCGTCATTAATTTGGATGATCCTGGTGAGCCGATGCCCTTGACACCGGGACACTTTTTAATCGGTGAACCTTTACTTACAGTCCCTGATTATAACTATGAGACTTCAAGTGTAACTTCTTTAACTCGATGGCAATTAGTTCAAAGAATGATGCAATCTTTTTGGAGACGATGGTCCAAGGAGTATTTATCCAACCTTATGAACCGATACAAGTGGTCTTCCAAATCGCCTGAGCCAAGTGTCGGAGATATAGTTCTCATTAAGGAAGACGGCTTGCCGCCATGTCGTTGGTCATTAGGTCGTATTATAGAGAAACACCCAGGCCATGATGACGTCACTCGTGTGGTCACGTTACGTACTAAATCTTCAATAATTAAGAGGCCAATCAATAAGTTGTGTGTATTACCTATTGCAACTTAAACATTGGATGATTTAATGTTTGAATAATGTTTTCATTCATATGGTTTTTTGTTTATAAATGTATTTGTATGTTAGTTGGTAAGTTTCTAAGTTTTTGTTTAATCATAATTGTTGAATCATGGTTGTATTCATTAGTATGTAGTTATAATTGCAATATTGGAGGCAACGTATATGTCACGGATATTTTATCATTTTATTTTCTAATTGTTACTAAAATTACTTTATATATTATTTTGTTATTCTCGAAGGACATTTTGGCACTAAATGTCCTTGGTGGGCGGTATGTTTACGACCGAAATCGTTTATAATTTAGAACAAACATGTTTATATCATGTGTCGACAGATGGCGTTGTACTATTCTTCTGAGTCGCGCTATTGTTTGTATACTTGCTGTAGTATAAGATGTTTTAATATGTTTTATAATAAAGGCTAGACTGCTACATAAGCTTTACTAGTTAGATCAGATTACAGTTGTGGTTTCATTTCTCGGACCCCTCTAGTATATCTTTATAGGTCAACCAGGTCATAATTACGCTTGTCGTAACACATGTTGACAAAAGACAAACTGTGACAACATTTGCAAGGGAATTTAAAAAGCCACTTTTTGATGAATATATTTCGGTATTAAATTTAAATAAATGTTGAAAATAATTGTGTAGGGTAGCAATAAAAATGACAAATAAAAATATTTTGTGTAAGTATTTAGGAGTCACGTGCAAATTCCCTATGATAGGTAAATAGTTTGACATTGCGTAAGTGGCAGTGCAGCAGTGTTACCTTGCAGGTGCAGCAGAGCGGTGTGCGCTGCGAGCACTGCCACGGAGCGCGAGTGCGGCAGCGCGTGCAGCAGCGCGGCCCCCGAGCAGGCCCGGCGCGCCACCACGACGGGCGGCGGCGCGTCCGGCGAGCCGCACCACGAGCCCCAGCGCGCGCCCACCACGCCCGCCCACACCGCCGTCTGCTGACGAAACTGTCAGTTCAGCACTGTTAGCCGTCTCTGCCACCATTCTATTTTACAAGCTTTTTATTAACTTGCGATGTATGTTTAGGTGGTATCTTGCAACTCAACTTTGAAGCAGGTATCTTAAACCGATTTTGCTGAAATTTTGCAAACATATGTATACAGCATCACAATTCAATGGAGCTGATCTGATCCTGGAGCTGGAAGGTGGTCATAGGAACTCACTAAAGAAACGTCGCAACATCATCGAGTTTGGACTCGCTTGATTCGTCTCGAGGCATTCCTGTAAAAGCTTGCTTTTAATAAGCTTTTCGATTTAATTTATTAGACTACACCGTTGATCTAGTGTTGAGGATTCTGATCGCACATGGGACAACACTGTGTGACCTATAAATTGTTGTTGTCTGGTTAACAAACCAACAGACCAGGATCATTTGCAACTTAAAATTCCCAAATGCGCGAATCAAAAGCAATCTGGGCTTAAACTCTGATTTAATTCTTTCAATGAAAATCAATGACACACCGGTTTTATAAATCGGATATCATTTCAGTTAATCCAGCCTACTTGAGCGGAAGCATGTTTCCCCCTAAAGATGAAAAGGAGGAAAACCTGAAACACCAACTCGCCCCAACAACCCCCATATTAACTCGTCTGGCCAGCGTGGTGCAATAAGCCAAAATCATTTTTTTCATCTTCTCATTCAATAAAAAGCAACAGAAAATTCTTGGCCCCGGCCCTTCAGTGTTACCGCATTATCACTCCGGTATATACGACCCATTTGTGTCGTACTGGAACTCGTAGGTAGATTGACGTTAGATGTACGTCGTAAAGTGGTGGTAGTGTGTGGTGTGAAGGCAGCTGGTGCAGCAGGTCGTTGTGGTGTGTAGTGTGTGGGCGGCTGGTGCAGCAGGTCGCTGTGCGCGTGTGTGGTGTGTGGGCGGTACCTGTGTGGGCGGCTGGTGCAGCAGGTCGCTGTGCGCGTGTGTGGTGTGTGGGCGGTACCTGTGTGGGCGGCTGGTGCAGCAGGTCGCTGTGCGCGTGTGTGGTGTGTGGGCGGTACCTGTGTGGGCGGCTGGTGCAGCAGGTCGCTGTGCGCGTGTGTGGTGTGTGGGCGGTACCTGTGTGGGCGGCTGGTGCAGCAGGTCGCTGTGCGCGTGTGTGGTGTGTGGGCGGTACCTGTGTGGGCGGCTGGTGCAGCAGGTCGCTGTGCGCGTGTGTGGTGTGTGGGCGGTACCTGTGTGGGCGGCTGGTGCAGCAGGTCGCTGTGCGCGTGTGTGGTGTGTGGGCGGTACCTGTGTGGGCGGCTGGTGCAGCAGGTCGCTGTGCGCGTGTGTGGTGTGTGGGCGGTACCTGTGTGGGCGGCTGGTGCAGCAGGTCGCTGTGCGCGTGTGTGGTGTGTGGGCGGTACCTGTGTGGGCGGCTGGTGCAGCAGGTCGCTGTGCGCGTGTGTGGTGTGTGGGCGGTACCTGTGTGGGCGGCTGGTGCAGCAGGTCGCTGTGCGCGTGTGTGGTGTGTGGTGTGTGGGCGGTACCTGTGTGGGCGGCTGGTGCAGCAGGTCGCTGTGCGCGTGTGTGGTGTGTGGTGTGTGGGCGGTACCTGTGTGGGCGGCTGGTGCAGCAGGTCGCTGTGCGCGTGTGTGGTGTGTGGGCGGTACCTGTGTGGGCGGCTGGTGCAGCAGGTCGCTGTGCGCGTGTGTGGTGTGTGGGCGGTACCTGTGTGGGCGGCTGGTGCAGCAGGTCGCTGTGCGCGTGTGTGGTGTGTGGGCGGTACCTGTGTGGGCGGCTGGTGCAGCAGGTCGCTGTGCGCGTGTGTGGTGTGTGGGCGGTACCTGTGTGGGCGGCTGGTGCAGCAGGTCGCTGTGCGCGTGTGTGGTGTGTGGGCGGTACCTGTGTGGGCGGCTGGTGCAGCAGGTCGCTGTGCGCGTGTGTGGTGTGTGGGCGGTACCTGTGTGGGCGGCTGGTGCAGCAGGTCGCTGTGCGCGTGTGTGGTGTGTGGGCGGTACCTGTGTGGGCGGCTGGTGCAGCAGGTCGCTGTGCGCGTGTGTGGTGTGTGGGCGGTACCTGTGTGGGCGGCTGGTGCAGCAGGTCGCTGTGCGCGTGTGTGGTGTGTGGGCGGTACCTGTGTGGGCGGCTGGTGCAGCAGGTCGCTGTGCGCGTGTGTGGTGTGTGGGCGGTACCTGTGTGGGCGGCTGGTGCAGCAGGTCGCTGTGCGCGTGTGTGGTGTGTGGGCGGTACCTGTGTGGGCGGCTGGTGCAGCAGGTCGCTGTGCGCGTGTGTGGTGTGTGGGCGGTACCTGTGTGGGCGGCTGGTGCAGCAGGTCGCTGTGCGCGTGTGTGGTGTGTGGGCGGTACCTGTGTGGGCGGCTGGTGCAGCAGGTCGCTGTGCGCGTGTGTGGTGTGTGGTGTGTGGGCGGTACCTGTGTGGGCGGCTGGTGCAGCAGGTCGCTGTGCGCGTGCGGGTGGGGAGCGCGGAGCAGCTGGCGCGGTGCCTGCCCGTACGTGCGCACCATGGCCGCGGCCGCCGTGCGGTCCAGCGAGTCCTCCAGCGCACTCGGGTCGAACCCGTAGTACGTCTGCACACACAATACATTACATTAAGGGGTTTCTACAACAGTTTACTACGAAGTTTACTTTTTGTTTAACTCATTTTTCATCAGCTTCTTTTTCTCTCTTTTTTACCCACTGTTAATATAGTTCTGCACCTCACATATTTCATATTTTTAGAACTCCTTTTTGTACGGTACATACAGGGGTACGTTTTGTTGTTATACAATATTTATTTTTTATAATACTTTAAAGTTGCTTATTTAATTATTGTAACATTGTATTATTGTAATAGTAAGTGCACGAGTGAAGCCTCACACAAGCGGGGAAGACGTTGATGGCGTCGATGGCGGGCTGGCCGGTCTGCTTGTAGCCGAAGACGAGGTCGATCCAGTGCGGCAGCAGCTCGGTGACGTGCGCCGCCTCCAGCGCCTGGCGGTGCAGCAGCGTGAACAGGCGCGCGTCCAGCGCCCACGGCGGCAGCTCCACGCTGTCCACGCCCAGCCCGCACTGCCGCACGCCCAGGCTCAGGCCTGCACACACGTACCTCGCATTACAAACAGCACACGGCTTTTGTCCATTCCCTACGAACTCTCTGTAAAGGCGTTGTATCACCCCCATAGAATCGATCCTAAGTATAGCTCTCAAGAGAAATATTTTATGAGTTTCTAAATAGTGTGTCTAGTTGTAACCATAATTCTGACCTTCGTTATTGTGGAAGAGCTCCGGCAGATAGAAGAGTTCAGGGATGAGCTCCTTGACGTCGGTGGGCGAGTCGTTGGTGATGAGCCGCCACGTGGTCGCCAGCGAGTGGAACGTGCGGTCCGGCATGTCAAAATTGTTATCTGCAATGTGACCAATATCGTTATTTGTTCTTTTCCCATTTTTTTAGACTTCGCGACATTTGTAACACTGCAAGAAGTTTTAGTTCTTTTCTTTTATGGTTTTGTAGTACAGTTTTCAGACAGGAAAGAGGAAGAAGGTATTTGGGGATAGCAACGGGGGGTATGTCGAGGAAGCTAGGGTAAGAAATGCTATTTTACTAAGAATTATTTTGATGTAAAAACAAACGACGAGTCAAGTGTTAAACTAAGAGTATATGTACCTTGGTAGTTAAGGAAGAGCTCTGTGAAGGGAGGCACTCGCACCAGGTAGTGCAGGACTCCCCCCGAGTTGGAGTAGAGCGAGGCGTAGTGGTGCGGCTGGCGCAGCAGCAGGGGGCTGCAACCCTCGCGCCGAGCTGCCTTCAGGTCCTGCCGAGACAACACCCTTTAGCTATTCATTTGTTTAGTTTTATCGTCTATCAGTCATAATTATAAATATACATAAATAAAAATATTTAATAAAGTTTCCTAGTTTTACTCAGTGTTTCCACTCTAAATTCAGGGATCAGTACAAGACTATATTATATCTGAATTGATGACCTTCCCTCCTGGAGAAAGAAAGATGGAGCTTGGGCTATGGTAGCGTTACTCATCCTCTATTCCGACCTCACTGCATCTAATCTAAGTAGACCACAGTCCAGCAGTGGACTTCTAAAGCCTGTTGATAATCCACTTACTCTCTCAACGGTATGACTCCTATCGAGCCAGCTCATTTGTGATGCAGCATCGCTATTGTACAGTATCATGTGTTTACTTACATTATAAATATTAATATAATGCTGTTCCCTATTCTTGTTCTGTACGGCCATCGGCTTACTGAGGTCCCTGAATGACGCGGGGTCATTGAGGTCTAGTATCCTGGAGGTGTAGTCTGCTATCACGAACGGCAACACGGGGTACTGCATCAGATCGTTATAGGTCCTGCCTCCAAGACCGTTGAGACGCATCAGGTACTCCCAATTCGTAATGCTGCCACTCCGCCAAGCTGACATTGCTTCGTTTAGGGTGTCAGGTTCGACTCTGTAAGGAATTCCCTGTCAGTGGTATTTAATTTTATAGCTAACTAGCAATTCAACCAGTTCCCTTCTGTTTCTGGTGTATCCTGATTTATGATGGCTGCTTTAGTCCTAAGATTCATAGCATAAAGTTATAGAACCTTTACTTTTCTTTAAGACACGTATAATGAACGTAAATATTTTTTAATATTAGAAAGGGTAGTTTAAGATTTTTTTTATTTTGCGTTTCAAGGGGAAAAAAAATTAAGTTGTATTATGTTAGTATAGGTATTCATTTACGAATAAATTTAGCAAACAACGAGTAGTATGCTTGTTCAGTAGTTTACGAACCTGGCGGGCGGATGCTGACAAGCAGCCAAGGCTTTGAGGAAGGCAGCGCGCTCGGTTTGGTCGGCGAAGGCCAGGAGCTGCGCGTGCCCTGAGCTGAGGAACAGCTCCACGGCTCGCTCTTGGAGGCACCAGCGCCGGGTGCTCACCTGCACAACCGACTCCAGCGGCCAGCTCGCTGCCTCCGCGGCGGCTTGGACCTACACATATTAATATTTATTTATAAATAGGCATAAGCAAATAGGTAGATAGAGATCGCTGATAAATGGTAACAGAGTAGATGGTACATTATAAAGTTAAGAAATACTGGCTAGGTAAGTCTAAGGATGGGTGACCATTATTAACTTCTTTACACCCCACTATGAATTGGAGATCACGTTAGGTCGATATCGGTTACCATACGAACATCTCTGACACTCATTACGCGAAGTCGGAGTCGTAAGAACTCCGACAACTGTTTTCTCTACAGAATTTCGATATAATCTTTTTTTGGGGTGTGGAAGTCTGATGGGAGACGGTTCCTCGTCGAAACAGAAATCTCAACCTAATTTGGGAAAAGGCTCGAAGGAAGAAACAGACACAGGTAGATTTATAATTTTGAATTTGTGTAACGGTTGCATTGAAGTGACTCGGTAGGTGCATAGAGAGGGGAGTGACCTCCGGTATGTAGAGGCGGTCCTTGCGCGGCGCGCGGTCGGCGCAGTCCTCGGGCACGAAGTGGATGGTGCGGTCGCTGAGCAGCAGCTCGCCGTCCAGCTCGGCGGCGGCCGACACGCTGGTGACGCGCGCCGTGTAGCTCACGGTCTCGTTGAGCTGCAGGCGCGCCACCAGCCCGCCGCGCAGCCCCCACCAGCCGCCCACCACGCTGCGCAGGGGAGCCGACACACCACCCGTCTCTGGGAACACCACCACTTTTACTTAGTTCTCTATTTTCTTAATCAAAACTTCTACGGGCAGGTTTGGGTGGAGAGTAAATTCGGCTCCGTCCACTAGGATTCCCTGCTTAGATTCCCGGGAGGATTCATTTGGAAATGACAAAATACTGTTACGAAGAAAGAATATTCTAATACAACGCTCGAGACGAAGCCAAACATCGGAAAGTTTTCGTTGATTTCTTGAGGCACAGAATAATGAACCTTACATCGATATACATATATATAATATAAAATCGAATATGGATTGATCGTCTTGCGTTTGGCTTGTTTATATGCGAAATATAAACAAGCCAAACGCACGACGATCAACGGGTACGTCATGTTCGAGATGTTTTATCGATGTTACGTCGTCGCGGAATCGACTAGTAGACTACGAGCCCATACAATTTCAATACCTCTTCTAATCCATTATTCCGCAACGCCGTACAAAAATCATGTGACAAGTGAGAAAAATCGAGGGTTGCTACCCCCTCCCCTTCACCAGCACTCAGTTGGATAGTTTACAAGTGACGGCATAGTGCTGAATGTTATTGTTTTATGCCCCTGTATCTTTCTAAAAAGGTCTCCTGTTGGTTTACGTGACCCATTAATTTTCGACACGGGCTCGTAGTCTATAGAACATTCCGGTTGTCGTCGCATCGAATATAAAAATGCGCTTCGTCGACAGCAGTGCAGTTCAGTTTGAGCTACAGTGCGATAAATATTGGAGTGATATCAGTGATTAAGAATTGTTATTCTGAACGAAATTGTGATTTTAAGACTGTTTTTAATAAAGTCTCTTTTCCACGTCAGAAGATTTATTTCTCAAATCCATCGAACCCTAACACGTAACAATACAAATAAATCCCCCATCCTTTTTAAGCAGGGGATCCAAATGGACGTTGTAAATATTTATAAAAACGTCCGTGTAATGTGATAACGTTGGAGTTTGGATGGGATTTATTTGCAGTATACCCACCTTAGGTCATTTGTTGCTACCTTTCGTGGCGTGTTCTTTGTGATTTTATTTTAAATAAGTAGTGATTAATTATGTCTCTATACGCTCTCTTAACCCTTCCGGTGCGGTTTCGCTTTAATTTGTAAATATTTGTTTCTCAGTAAGTGAATTGGAATTCTTATGAGGAAATAAAGATTTTAAACCGTAAAACTTCTAAATAAATACCCTGAGGGCTCAAAATGGGGACCAAATGAGACCCAAAAAGATCCTGTAGGTGATCAGTGTTGAAAAACTTTCTAAATAAATTCCTCAGTGAGCCAGGGATCCTAATGGATGGAACCGTAAGTTCATGTAACTTGTCATCGACGTGATTACGTGACATGTTAACGCATGTACTAATTTTTTCTGCAAAGATTTTTCGGAATATATGAAAAGATGAGATTTAACATAACAAGCAGTTTAATTATATACTATAATCATACGCATATTTAAATTATATTTTTAGTAAATTTTCGTTTGGCCTTATTTAGTTATGCACCCAAGAAGCATGTTGTAAAACGTTCTATATAACCACATAGACGTACGTATAGATGCTTACCAGCCTTATGTCGTTGGTTGGGCTTAAGGAACTTGGGCGCTATGTGCAGGTGCGCGCGCCGGAGCCTCACGCGCACGCGGCCCGGGCCCTCCGTGGGGTCCAGCTGCCACGAGCGCGGGTACGAGCGGGGGTCGTGCCACACCGCTGTAAATTACATACATCACTCAATTCGTGTTTTCATCTTTATTTATTTTAAGGTTCATCCAAATAACTTTTAAGAAGGAAGAAATACATTTTCTTTTCTGAGAGCAGGGGCGAACGGGAAGAGGAGTCACCTGTTAGTAAGTGACAATCATAAGATTTCTATATCACCCAAAGGTTGACTGGAAGAAAATAGTAAGAGTCAAGAATAGCCAATGATGCAGAAGCATCCTAAGGCCGCCATGGTGTGTGCCACCATGCTGCATTGTTGTGTTGTCTGCATTCGCAGTATGGTGACCACTACTCTTGGATTCTGCTTATGCTTTCCATCAGGCAGAGTAGAGCCGCAGTAGAGTCACAGTAGATACAGCGGATTGACTCCCATGGCGGTAGGGTGCGGTACCTTGCTCGTGCGTGTAGGTGTCGATGAGGCGCTGCCAGGCCTGCGCGGCGCAGGCGGCTTGGGCGTGCGCGCGGCGCAGGTGCTCCATGAAGGCCTTGCGCTGGCCGTTCTGCGCGTCCACCACGCCGCGCGTCACGCCCATCGCGCTCTCCGTCACCTTGCTGGCCAGCGCGTCACACCGCCACACCACCCTGCACACACACACACACACACAAAATCATTTTTAATGAAAACGCCCCTACTAAATCGCAAAGGACTTGACAAATATACACCAAACGGACCCTTAGACCACCCAGAGACACAGCTAAAAGCATTTCCTATTCTGTAGTCATTCTAGAAAGAAACACCAAAACAAACCATAGAAGTGTTTTAAATTAAGATATAAATAAATATTTCGGACATTTAGCAATTTAGCATATTAGTCTGAAAGCTAAAAAAAACTTAAAAATATGTAGAGCACTAACTTAGCGATCTGCGTCCGTGCACGTTGCGCGCGTCGTGCCCAGGCGCGCTCGTCTTGCTGCAGCAGGGCGGCGGCCTCAGGCGCCAGCTCGTCGGACTGCACGCGCTCGGCCAGCGCGCCCTGCGAGCCCACGGCCCAGGAGCGCGCCCAGTCCGTGATGGCCAGCTCCAGCGCGCCCGACAGGTGCACGTGCTTCAGCATCGACACCAGGTAGATCGCCAGCTAACCAACACATCTACATTATTACAGTTGCTAAATAATAAACCGGCTCGAAGGACCATGTAGAAGTTCATAAGTTGCTAAATAATAATGCGGTGAGAATGTAATTAATACAAATTTATTGAGTGGACCAAAATGATTTATTTTATAAAGAAGCGAGGGAGCACACGCGATCACCATAAGAAAATTGAGACAGTTAAATCTGTTAGAAATTTAACGTCATTGTAATGGCAACATTTTTGATTGTCATTTTTCTTGTTTGACGTTTTGACGTTGACAGATAGTACTTGAGACGCTTGGATCGGTCGAGCTGGAGCTTCGTAATTGACTGCCGGTTTTAAGTTATTTGAATTGTATTTTAGCTAATTTTCCAACGACTCGGTGTTTCGTCGGTGACCGCTATGATTGGTCGGGGTTGGACTCGCGAGTGTTAGTAGTCACGTTCAAAGGGGCGCGATCCACGATAGCTAATAAGAGTGTATTGTAATTCGAATTCCTTGAAGATTGTACAGTATTCTGGAGCATGTATGTGTGAACGTACCAGGACAGACCAGGCGGTGGGGAACCCCATCAAAGGCGCCGAGAACAAGGAAGCCACACAACTCCAGTAAGTGCTTGATGATTTTAGTTTAGATTAAGAACACGGTGAAACGCCGTCGTTCATTGGGCTTGCCAATGAACTAGTTTTAGCGATTGTATGCTTATAACATGGGCCTATAGGTATTTCAAACGTCACAAGGTGATCGCTGCATTAGCGAGAGGAAAGAACAAAATCGAATGGAAATATTTTTTGTAAATTCGGTGTACGTAGGCAGTAACGTATACGTATACGTGTAATATTGAACTAGTAAAGAAAGGTCACCTTGCGAATGAGTGCGGGTTCGCTGGGGGTGAGCACCTGCAGCACGTGCGGCGGCGCGTGGTAGAGCGCGCGCAGGAGTCTCGCGTGCAGAGCGCGCGTGCCGGGCGCGGGCGAGCTGCCCCACCAGAACAGCTCCTGCAGCGCGTTGGCCCACTCCGCGCCGCTAGACACCCACCATCTCGCACGCGATCCACCCGATCCGCTTACCGCTACGTAATACAATACTTGTTTCACTCATTTGTGATGGAAATTTTTACTCTTTCATAAAAAACGGTTAATTAGATATGAATCAAAATTTTCACAATTTCTGACTTGAATTTATATAGAAATGTCTATATATTATGGTGGTAAAGGAAGCTCAGGAGGTTGAAGCTACAGGAAAAAGCTAGTTAACTTTGGTAGATGGTGACGGCCGTTTTTAATAACGTATTTTTTTTAAGTTAAAACTGAGTTTATGGAAAACGGTATTGAAAAAAGTGTGAGTAGAGAACTCGTAGAGGGTGAGTGGAGTGTGAGTAGAGAACTCGTAGAGGGTGAGTAAAAAGCTCGTAGAGTATGAGTAGGGAGGTCGTAAACTGCTCGTAGAGTGTGGGTAGGGACCTTGTAGAGTATGGGTAGGAAGCTCGTAGAGGGTGAGTAGAAAGCTCGTACAGGGTGAGTACTAAGCTCGTAGAGGATGAGTATGGAGGTCGTAACTGCTCGTAGAGTGTAGGTAGGGAGCTTGTAGAGTGTAGGTAGGGAGCTCTTAGAGGGTGAGTAGAAAACTCGTAGAGGGTGAGTAGAAAGCTCGTAGACGGTGGGTAGGGAGGTCGTAGAGTGTGGGTAGAGAGGTCGTGGGGTGGTTACCGAGCAGCAGCGTGGTGAGCAGGCGGTCGAAGAGCAGCGCGTCGTTGTGCAGCGGCCGGCGCGGCGAGTGCGTGAGCAGGAAGGCCACGGCTCGCGACACGGCGCCCACGTGGCGCGCCGCCAGCTCACCGCGCTCGTGCCGCAGCCCGTCGCCCAGAGACACCGCCGATGTCAGCACTGCACACGCACACACCACACACATATAACATCACTATCGCACGCACGCGTCATTGCAGGACATCAATTATAAAGATTCGAGATATACTTCTATGTTCATGTAATAGAGATAAAAGGGAGACAAGTTTCCCTCCCTCTCTCCTCCAGAACTATTGGGTTCAGCCAGTTGTTGTTGGGTTATCTCACTTATAACATGAAATGATCATCTCACTTATAACAGATTTTATGCCGAGCAAGATCGTGATTTCACTCTGCTCGAACTGGCCTATATGCGCCTAAGCATAACTATAGACTTTTGTGACGTCAGCGGATTAAGTACCCTTTTAGTTTCCGAACATTACATTTCAAATTATTAGGTCTTTACCTATGAAATTGCCTTTCTTCAGTACTGGTTATTTCAAATAAAAAAAAGTTTGTAATGGCTCTGTATTCTAAATTCAAATTGATTTTGTTTTAAAACCATGACATTCTATTTACAAACTCAGTCTTTTGTTTTCTGATTAGCGTTGTATTTTCATTACATTTGAACATTTTTCGTCATAATGGATACTTTAAAAATTCGTGTAATTATGGAATATGAGTTCCGTCGTGGCACCAATGCGACACAAACGGCACGTAACATCAAAAATGTTTACTGAGAGAACTGTACAAACGAACGCACAACCCGTTATTGGTTTTCGCGGTTCCGTTCTGGAAATTTTCACTTGAAAAATGAAGCTCGTGGTCGTCCGGAGACTTTGGTTAACAATAATGAATTAAAGGCTATTGTGGAAGCTGACGAAACTCAATCTACAGCTGAGCTAGCAGCAGCTTTTAATGTAATCATCAAAACAATATTGATCCATTTGCGACAAATTGGCAAGGTAAAAAAGCTTGATAGATGGGTGCCCCACGACCTTAACGATCGCCAGCGCAACGTACGCGTCGAGACCTGCCTTGCGCTGCTCAACAGGCAAAGAAATGAAGGAATTTTGAAACGAATTGTTACGTGCGACGAAAAATGTATTCTGTTCGACAATCGAAAGCGCTCAGCAAGTTGGTTAGACCCTGGTTCAGCACCAAAGCAATGCCCTAAACCAAAAATGACCCCTAAAAAGGTGATGGTCACTGTTTGGTGGTCTAGTGCGGGTGTGATTCACCATAGCTTTTTACAAAACGGCCTGAGCATTAATGCAGATGTGTACTGTGAAGAACTGGAGAAAATGATGGAGAAGCTTGCACATCTGCAACCAGCTTTGGTCAATCGGTCGTCCCCACTGCTCCTTCACGACAATGCGCGACCCCATACTGCGCAACAGTCTCCAAGCTGCAAGAGCTGGGGTTGGAAGCTCTCCCTCATCCGCCATACTCACCAGACCTTGCACCTACCGACTATTACTTTTTCCAAAATTTAGACAACTTTTTAGTGGGTAAAAAATTCAATTCCCGAGAGGCAGTACAAAATGCCTTTGAAGAGTTTGTTGCCTCCCGTCCAGCTGATTTTTACAAGAAGGGCATCAATAAACTGCCAATGCGTTGGCAAAGATGCGTCGATTGCATGGGTGATTACTTCGAATAACAGAAATAAAAAAGTTTGAAAAAATAAGTACTTTCACTTATCGCATACAAAACGGCAATTTCATAGGTAAAGACCTATTATATTGGATCATAAGCCACCAAATAAATGTTATAAAACTTTTCTAATATTACACTAGACACACAAAACATTGAACTTCAAACGACTAAGTGTGTAACTTCAATTGCGTTTAAAAAAGGCTAATGAAAAGATATAATAAGAAAACTAAGTGCATGTTATTAGTAGGATAGGTATATGGTGAAAGAACGCCAGACCGGTAGTGAAGTAGTTGTGGTGCTTGGTGCTGGCGCTGTAGGAGGAGTGCAGCTTGTCCTCCAGGTAGTCGAGCTGCGCGTTGAACAGCGCGATCTGCCCGTCCCGCGCCACGCGCCCCACCTGCTCGTCGCCGCACATCTCTACGTACGCCAGCAGGTGGTGCAGCTCCGATATAGTCTGTACAATATCGCACGAACTTAGCTTATTTAAAAAAAAACAAAATATTTGTGTCAGTAGTTTTTTTGTGACAGGCAAATAACTTCGGAGATACGACTACTTCGGAACCACGAGTATATGGAGTTTCCACTAAAACCTATCCCGACGACTGATCTCAAACGAACTACTTTGGGGGAATCCGAAACAGAGTTTGATTTCTGGTCCCGTCTTAGGATTTATGCCGAGGGAAGATATAAGTAATAAAATTTCAATACGCCAATAAGTAGTCTAGTAATTAATTGAAATATTTACCCACCTGCATACTGTGCTGTGACGACAACGCTTTAATAGCGACTTTATTCAGCAGCTCGTACAGATCTTCGAGCAGCAGCTCCCGACCCTCGAAGGTGGCGTCGGGCATTTCACCCACGGCGCGGATGGACCGGACAACCACTTCCACTAGAGCGATCTCGGAGAGTATTTTTAAAGATGCCTGAAAAGAGACAATCATTTAGAACCAACAGCCTGGAATAATGTTAAATATTTAAAAAAAAATGAAAATCTGAGATCCTATATGGTATTCAATATACAATCAAGTTTATAATGTTTGAAAGTCCCCCCATTGTCCTTAACTCTGGGGGAATCCTGACATTTCACGGTTATGCATTGCACGGACCGTTGTTATAAAGCGATTGTTTGTGGGCAAGTTACCTTGTCGACGAGCCGCCTGAGCAGGGCGCAGATGTTGTGCGCCAGCGGCACGTCGCTAAGGCACGTGGGCAGCAGCGCCAGCAGCGGCGGGCTGCGGTGCAGGGCCTCCTCGCTCACGTCCACCCAGATGTCGTCCTGCAACCACCACATCATCAACATCACAGCGACTACGCACACTATGACTAGACTAGTCGCCTGCTAAATTATCTTCTTTCAAACGTTCTGAATTGGATTAGTAATAATAATAAATAAAATAATTTTCTTTCGGACATCTGACACAAACGGTATTTAGTCCCAAACTAAGCAGAGCTTGCTCTGTGCGTACTATCCAATTTATTGATATAAATACTTAGATACTTTTTTTTTCTAAATACATACATATGATACATAGAAAACACGCAAGCTCCGAAACATTTTTAGATCATATAAACTTTTGGTCCGACGCAGGATTTGAATCCAAGATCTCAAGCACAGCAATCGCATTCACTACCACTGCGCCACCAAGGCAGTCAAACTCAAGTAAGTAGAGTTTGAGTTTTGTTTGACTAATGTATTGCATTTTAGTTTTATCAGGGAGCCTAGTGGTGTTAAATAAACTCACACTAGGCCCTAAATTAGCAGAATCTTTAAAGGCGTTTGTTCAAATGGATACAACAAAAAATCTCTATCAAAAAGTTACCAATGAGTCCACCAAGAGAAGAAGAAAATAGAAAAGTAATATATTGCTACAGTCGTCCCGAATTGAGACAGGTATAATAAAGTAATTATGTGTTTCAGAAACGTTCGAAATTACATAATGTTTCATACCGTTCTAAAAATATCCAGTGAATATCGTGTTAGTCGAGATATTATTACATCATTTGGAAAAAAAAAACACTACTATCTAATTTATATTCTCGATTGTCGGCACTTGATGGAACTTGTTACAATACATTATAGAATCAAACTCACTTGTACTTATTCCAAGAATATGTTAATTTTGATTAACCTTTGATAATGCTTTATGGCAAAACCGGTCAGGTGTTAACTTAATTAAAATAATGGAATAAGTACAAGTGAGTTTGATTCTAAAATGTATCACTATTATCTAAGAAACAAGCCCTTCTGATTCGGTGTAGAATTATAGTTCTACAATATAATGAGTAAAAAAATATTTATGAGTCAATTATTGTGGTTGATAGCATGTATTTTTATAATGTCTTTTGGAAAATGTGTTTTTTTCGTGTGTAATTTGGTTTATGTTCGTGTGCAATAAGTACAAAATGCGTGTAATTACATCGAGTTGATCTTCAAGCGGGACATCACACTTAGTGAGTAGTGCGGCGCAGGCCGAGGCCAGCTCCCACGAGCCCTCGTATAGAGATATCTGAAATGTTTACATTCTGTTAATATCGTTCTTCCTCTGAGTATTTTTTTCAAACTTTCGTTCGTTTTTAAGTCTGTTAATGGACAGGTTTCGTCGGAAGTGGAATTGAGAACTCGAATAGGTTTTAAAGTTTTTTTTTAACCGGCTTCAAAAAAAAGGAGGAGGTTCTCAATTCGACTGTATTTTTTTCAAATGTTTGTTACCTCATAACTTTGGACTGGGTGAACCGATTTTGATGATTCTTATTTTTATTTGAAAGTTGGTGCTTCCCGAATGGTCCCATTTCAATTTGGTCCAGATTGAAGTCGGTATTTTTTTGTTAAAATTTGTAATTATTTATTTAATGACACAATGTTATAGCGTCTTACTTCCATTGTAATTAACCAGAGAGAGAGAGAGAGAGTTTGATTATTACCCAAACAAAAAATGATTTTTTAACAAATAAATTGTTGCCATTTAACGAAGTCAATTGCGATAAGGCTGAACTTAAATTGTTTACGTGAAGCGATACCCATAATTACTTAGGGTGGTAATGGTAGTGATTTTTTTTTACATTTTGGGACACGCTGTATTTAAAAATAAATACTTTGGCGTAACTATTTTGTTTGTCTTCAATAGCAGAATTAATGAAAGATTTTAAAGTTTGACCAAAAATATATATACCTATTTATTTTAGGTGTGGTATTAGTAATATCGTTACACATCTCACTAACGTTCGTCTGGTCTCGAACTAGACACAGCCTGTGCTATTGTAACCAAACTGCTGATCAACATGTTTTATATTCCTAAAAACATACATAATAGATATCCTACGTAAATCACTATTAGACACAAAACAAATGATCATCATCACACAAGAGTTCTTCTCGGATGGGAATCGAACCTCTGGTTCAGTCACAAAAGATGGAGATAACGAGTAGGTTCGCGTGTGTGTGCCGGGTAGGTACCTGGTTGGCGAGGTGCAGGTAGTAGTGCTGCGCGTGCAGGAGGCGCGCGCGGTCGGGCGCGTGCAGGCGCGTGAGCGCTCCCAGCGCGCGCACGGCGGCGGCGCGGCACGGCGCCACGCGCTGGTTGCTCAGCACCACCAGCCGCTCCGCGCACACAGCCGCGCACACCGCCTGCACACAACGATACCCTTCATAATAACAAATATCACGATCGTTCTAGAAAAGAACAAAGTTGATTCAACCAGACGATTCTAGAATTATGAGTTCGATAATAAAGCAAGGTGGCACAGAACAATTTACTTTATTCGTAACATACGTAAGGTCGAATATGGATTGTCGCGCAATTGAATTGTTTAACAATTCTAGAATAAGCTACTTACTAATATGGCAAATAATATAAATGAAGGCGCTCCGTCGCCACGGACAGTTAAGTTTGAACTTTTCAATATGATCGATTCAATACTTTCATTAATATGCGGATATATTTTTATCTACTGCTTGCGTATAATAACATTCCAAAACCTTTTAATAAAACAAATATTTGGTGTTCTAACACAAAAAAAAATACTATTAGGTACCTGTTGATGTGCATGGTCGGGCATCAATGAAAGTGCGTGTCTAAGAAGTAGCAGTAGTCCCTCGCAGGCCGACCAACCAGACACCGCGCCCGCACGGACCCGTCTCTGCATGACAAGTTCAATTCATTATTTTACCACACGAATAAGTTAGCTTTTACTTAAATAAAATAAATTAACTGTAATATTAGGCATACCACACTCGAACTATACTTAGAATAGTAGAGAAAAATTATAAATTGCACTGACCTGATGATAAATCCCACTGGTGTACATCTCCACAGTGGTGTGGTTGACGTCGTCCACGTCCACCACGATGTACTCGTTCAGCTCCTCCACTTTGCTATCTTTGCTCGAACCACTGTTGGCGCTCTCTTTGGTGCCCTTCGAGTCTTTACTCTCCTTACCCGTTTCATCGCTATCTACCACGTCTTCTTTGGGTTTCTTCTCTTCTATAAATTTAGAAAAACATAGTTTACATTCAAATAAAAAAAAACTTTAAAAAAGACGTGTGGCACTAGGGGACTGCCACGGTAAAGCTATTGCATAGTATTTTTTATCAACTTATGCAATTATATTTATTTATTTTTTATTTATGCAGTAATGTATGGCTACCATGAATAATTTTATACATTATATGACATAACAAATCTTCGTGTCCAAGGCAACGAACGTATTTCAATACGCCTGCGCGGCCGGCTGTTGACATATTCATGGTCTAAGAAAACAAGATCTCGCATTCCGAGAGTGGCTCGATTTGACGTCACTATCCAGTTACCACTTTATAGCAACATAACACGAACTGAACCAACCACAATGATATTATTTAATATCATTGACCAACCACAACCAGCGATAGTGATGATGGCGTCATCTCGATCTCTCTGTCTTCTCGTCACTGTATCTCGGAAAGCCACAGAGAGAGACAGATTTCGGAGCAGCTCGTCAACGAATCTGTCTGTCTCTGTCACGCACGAAGTGAGACAGACAGATGCGTTGATTCGTCGTTCGGAGCAGCTCGTCTCGATTCGTGCGAGCTTCGGGTGTCAGGTTTTATTTTCGTTACGTTACGGAATTTCTTGATTCGGTCGCCGCGCGCAAAGGCCTCAAAGCCCGCGATAAAAGCTATGCAATAGCTTAAAAAAATATTTTCCAATACAAACTATAGAGTAAATAAAAACACTTATCTCCATCTAGCAAACATTTAATTTGAATCAAAATAAAACAGTTGCGTTATGTTTTCAAATACATTAATTAGCCTGTATGGACATTAACCTGGGCCTGTCAAAAATAATACCTGAAGAAAAGTGATTACTCTGAAATACTTTTTTTTTCACAGGTCTGCAAGAGGCCTGATTGACTTTGATATAATAAAATCTATCGAGGCGCTGAATAAATTAAATAAATAAATTATATTTTGCAATTATGGTTGTTTTTACCATTACGTTATTTTAAAACAGACATTTTAGACAGGTCTCTTTGATATAAGGATTTTCGATACATAATTGGCTTGACAGTAATTATCATCCTCATTTGATTAGTTGATACCTACCTACCTATCTGATGCCTCATACAGAGATAAAAATAGATAAAATAGACTCACCAATAAGCGTATCTGAATTATCGGAGGTAGAAGATGCCGTGTGTTTTCTGAAAAATAAGGAATTGCTCTTTATTAGAACTCGCTATAGTTAAGTAAATATAGAAAGCAGTAAGTACGAAATTCTGGCAAACCTATTCTTGGTTGACGTACCATCACCTATTCGATGGTCTACTCATTTCAAGTACAATTATTAAATTTATCAACACCTTTTTGGTGATAGGCGACAATTCAGACTCACACAGAGAACACCTTTGTCAAATGAACTTGCCTGCCTTCTTGAAGCTGCATGTTAATCATCGACTTCATCATCTTCGAAGATTCCGTGCTGCCACTGCTCTCTATCCTCTCGTCATCACGACATTCCGTCATCTCCTTCAAGGCGTGAAGGCTGTCATTAGCGGTCTCGTCAGCCGAGGTGCTGGACACGCTCGGCCGATCTTCTGTTCTCTTCTTGATTCTTCTCGAGGGACGTCTTTTGGTGACGTTGGATGTGAACTCACTCATTTCTTGGGTCTCAGACGTTAGGAGAAAGTAGAAGTTGGCTCGGGAGTGAGTCACGAATGTGTCGCTAGCCTGGGGGAAAGAAACCGTTGAAATAAATAGTAGATGTGAGTTATGAAGTTGTGGGTTTCGAACGCGATGACACTTATGTTTTTTTGTACTTGTACTTGTACTACTTTGTAAATGTTTTTGCAGAGCAAGTATGACGCTTGGTGACGGAATAACGACTTTTGAACATTGTTTCCGTCATCATCACTATTTCAGCCATAAAACATCCAAAGCTGGACACAGTCCTTTCGTAATTATTTACAAGGAGAACGTTTATAGGAAAGAATCCTTGTAAGGTGATTTGAACATTAACTCGGAATATAATGTGATGAAATATAAGTAAGTAAATACCTGATGCATGAGGAGTAAGAAGTCGCACAGCATGGCGAGTCTCTGCAACAGAGGTGGCGCCCCCAGCAGTCCCCGCACCACCTCCACCAGGCTGCTGCTGGCCACTGGGTCCAGGGGACCACACTTCGAGTTCAGGAAACGTTCCTGTATACATATTTTAATTATAACATATACCTATGATATGTGGGTAATAATTGTGGGGCGCAATGAAAAGACGGGTTCATGAAAGCACTCGTTTAATTCTAATATTCGTGGCACGCTCGCCGCTAGGACGAGGCACTCGAGTGTGCGTACACACACACACGGCGCATGGTCACATGCCGGCAAAACACTTGTGACGCCTCTGATGTTGCGAGTGTCCATGGGCGGTAAGCGCTTACCATCAGGCGATACGTCTGCTCGTTTGCCCTCTATTATATATATATATATGGGCGTACCCACGTTAGAGTAAGGTGTGGAGGCACTTGTTCCACTCTCGACCTTGACTAATATGTGAAAAAAATTAAAAATATTACACTTCATTCAGGTTTCATTGTAACACCGAAATTTATTGTTAGCAGTATTTTATCAAGAAGGTTTTTTTTAGAATTTAGAATCAGAATCTGGACCAGAGTAAAAACTTGGGCCGTCAATGACAGAAAACCAACTTGTCGGCCTCTTCGAGATCAGTGGGCATAGAAAGAGGGTTTTGACCGCAAAAATAAATTATATTTTCTCAAACATGCATGGAAATTTTGTCATTATTTTCGGCGTGCTGGGGTTATTATATACTCTTTGATTGGATCTCTTTTATGGTATGCCAAGAATGATAAACGAGATCCAATCAAAGAGTATTAATAATATCCCCAGCACGCCGCTTCATACAACATTGCTGGAGCGTTGTAATGTTCCAAATTCAAAAAACGCTCCTGCAATGGATTTATTTTTCGATGTCCGTAAATTAGATACTTCGCGTGTTCTTTTTTCGAAAATAATGACAATATTTCCATGCATGTTTGAGAAAAGTAATTTATCATTTTGTAGTTTTCATTATTTCCCCATTATAGGTACAAGTTGCATCTAAGCAAATTAGTAGCTCGCCACATGTCAACAGTTTTTAATAGTTCTCTGTTAGTTTTGGGGCCCCATAGAAAGAAGGTTTCGGTCTAATATGCTACGCTCACAAGACGGGTGGTCTTAGATCTGTGTCAAGTTTTTCTTCTCTTTGAAATTCTTTTGACCTGCGTACTTCCTCTCGTAATCGGCTGTTACGATACAGTGACGGGGTGAATAGAGACTGTGCGCACCTTGCAGGCCAGCAGCAGGTGGTGCAGCAGGTCGAGGCGGTCCATCTGGTGGTGGTTCTCTAAGTCGGCTGTTATGACACAGTGACGGGGTGAATAGAGACTGTACTCACCTTGCAGGCCAGCAGCAGGTGGTGCAGCAGGTCGAGGCGGTCCATCTGGTGGTGGTTCCCGTAGTCAGCGGTTACGACACAATCACGGGGTGAATAGAGACTGTACTCACCTTGCAGGCCAGCAGCAGGTGGTGCTGCAGGTCGAGGCGGTCCATCTGGTGGTGGTTCCCGTAGTCAGCTGTTACAACACAGTGACGGGGTGAATAGAGACTGTGCTCACCTTGCAGGCCAGCAGCAGGTGGTGCTGCAGGTCGAGGCGGTCCATCTGGTGGTGGTTCCCGTAGTCAGCTGTTACGACACAGTGACGGGGTGAATAGAGACTGTGCTCACCTTGCAGGCCAGCAGCAGGTGGTGCAGCAGGTCGAGGCGGTCCATCTGGTGGTGGTTCCCGTAGTCAGCGAATACGACACAATCACGGGGTGAATAGAGACTGTACTCACCTTGCAGGCCAGCAGCAGGTGGTGCTGCAGGTCGAGGCGGTCCATCTGGTGGTGGTTCCCGTAGTCAGCTGTTACGACACAGTGACGGGGTGAATAGAGACTGTGCTCACCATGCAGGCCAGCAGCAGGTGGTGCAGCAGGTCGAGGCGGTCCATCTGGTGGTTGTTCCCGTAGTTAGCTGTTACGACACAGTGACGGGGTGAATAGAGACTGTACTCACCTTGCAGGCCAGCAGCAGGTGGTGCTGCAGGTCGAGGCGGTCCATCTGGTGGTGGTTCCCGTAGTCAGCTGTTACGACACAGTGACGGGGTGAATAGAGACTGTGCTCACCTTGCAGGCCAGCAGCAGGTGGTGCAGCAGGTCGAGGCGGTCCATCTGGTGGTGGTTCCCGTAGTCAGCGGTTACGACACAATCACGGGGTGAATAGAGACTGTACTCACCTTGCAGGCCAGCAGCAGGTGGTGCTGCAGGTCGAGGCGGTCCATCTGGTGGTGGTTCCCGTAGTCAGCTGTTACGACACAGTGACGGGGTGAATAGAGACTGTGCTCACCATGCAGGCCAGCAGCAGGTGGTGCAGCAGGTCGAGGCGGTCCATCTGGTGGTTGTTTCCGTAGTTAGCTGTTACGACACAGTGACGGGGTGAATAGAGACTGTACTCACCTTGCAGGCCAGCAGCAGGTGGTGCAGCAGGTCGAGGCGGTCCATCTGGTGGTGGTTCCCGTAGTCAGCTGTTACGACACAGTCACGGAGTGAATAGAGACTGTACTCACCTTGCAGGCCAGCAGCAGGTGGTGCTGCAGGTCGAGGCGGTCCATCTGGTGGTGGTTCCCGTATTCAGCTGTTACGACACAGTGACGGGGTGAATAGAGACTGTGCTCACCTTGCAGGCCAGCAGCAGGTGGTGCAGCAGGTCGAGGCGGTCCATCTGGTGGTGGTTCCCGTAGTCAGCTGTTACGACACAGTGACGGGGTGAATAGAGACTGTGCTCACCTTGCAGGCCAGCAGCAGGTGGTGCAGCAGGTCGAGGCGGTCCATCTGGTGGTGGTTCCCGTAGTCGGCTGTTATGACACAGTGACGTGGCGAATAGAGACTGTACTCACCTTGCAGGCCAGCAGCAGGTGGTGCAGCAGGTCGAGGCGGTCCATCTGGTGGTGGTTCCCGTAGTCAGCGGTTACGACACAATCACGGGGTGAATAGAGACTGTACTCACCTTGCAGGCCAGCAGCAGGTGGTGCTGCAGGTCGAGGCGGTCCATCTGGTGGTGGTTCCCGTAGTCAGCTGTTACGACACAGTGACGGGGTGAATAGAGACTGTGCTCACCTTGCAGGCCAGCAGCAGGTGGTGCAGCAGGTCGAGGCGGTCCATCTGGTGGTGGTTCCCGTAGTCGGCTGTTATGACACAGTGACGTGGCGAATAGAGACTGTACTCACCTTGCAGGCCAGCAGCAGGTGGTGCAGCAGGTCGAGGCGGTCCATCTGGTGGTGGTTCCCGTAGTCAGCGGTTACGACACAATCACGGGGTGAATAGAGACTGTACTCACCTTGCAGGCCAGCAGCAGGTGGTGCTGCAGGTCGAGGCGGTCCATCTGGTGGTGGTTCCCGTAGTCAGCTGTTACGACACAGTGACGGGGTGAATAGAGACTGTGCTCACCTTGCAGGCCAGCAGCAGGTGGTGCAGCAGGTCGAGGCGGTCCATCTGGTGATGGTTGAAGGCGCGGCGCGGGTGTGAGTCCCGCAGCAGCGCGCGCACGCAGCACAGCGCCAGCGCCCACGCCGACCCGCGCTGCGACGACCGGGAACCATTGGGGTTCACCACCTCCCACGTTATTTGCTGGAGACACAGTATTCATCATCATTCACTTCTCATTTCGTGTTAAATTAAACCGTTTATTACTTTATTTAACGTTAAGGTTGTCTGGAAGAAATCGACGTGAGCAATAAGACCGTCAATTGTTACGTTTTCAACTTTGTAATTCATCTTTTGTTATGTATTTAACTTTTGTATACAATAAAGATATACAGGGTGGATATGACAACACGACATTAATTTGAACTAGACCTACCTGCACAGGTTACAATTCCACCTACAAAATTTCCAAAAATAATGGTTCAATAATTTAGCCATAGGACACTATTTTCCGTTTTTGAAATTTACTACACGATGTTGTTGGGTTAATGACCGATGTTACCTATTGTCGCCGGGTCGCGCCATCGCACGCGCTCCCTTTGAACCAGCCGCCGCCGCGCGCTGCCATCGACGCGAGAGCCCTGTGTTTACCTAATAGGTATTTTGTAGTGATTTTATAGTGACGTGACAGGGCACATTAGTTAAGTTTGCTAATTGATACGTAACGTTATGTTATATTGTGTGAGTTTAAATGAAACAATGCCTCGAATCGGCTATGCACTTCTACGGATAGTGAATAATTTACTACGGATAAAATATTAATTTACGAATAATGTTCGTTTATCCTACTACCTACTAATAGTCGGTGTACAAATGGATCCTCAGGGGCCGTAAAATCAAACTACTGACTGTTAACCACTAGTTGTATTTCTCACTAGGTAAAACAATACACAATAGTTGAAAGAATGTTCAAAACAAAAAATAAATCCGTTCACTATATATTACATGCCGTCACCAAACGATAGTGCGATCTACCGGTAGCGCACAGCGCCATCTATCGAACGATGTAGTAAACAACTTGACTTAAACATTCCGCCCACCAAGGACATATATTAACTCTATGTCCTTAACAATGCACACAAACATAAAGAACTCCACCCACTAAACGGTAAAGGGGGATTGGTGTACAAAATTAATAGAAAACCGCCCACCATGAGGTCAAGGGGGTTATGAAATTATACTTACTTCTACAACATTTTAATCGAAACTTAAAACTATCTTACAATATCATTCTGCAATAGGCAAAATGCACAATTTGTTTGTAGGTCGTTTCAGAACAGAATCCTTGCATTTCACGGTGACAACTCTAGTGATTTCATCCGAACCAGGGTGCTTCAACAAAACTCTACCGAGTAACCATCTCCCCGGAGGCAGATTATCCTCCTTCATTAGAACCAAATCACCTATCTTTGGTTCAGGTTCCCTTTGAGCCCACTTATAACGGTGCAACATTTGGGTAAGGTATTCCTGGGACCAACGTCGCCAGAAGTCTTTTGTCAATTTTTGTACCAACTGCCATCTTTTCAACAGACCCATATTAGAGAGTTCGTAATTTCGATCCGGTGCAAGAATTAACGGTTCCCCTATCAAAAAGTGACCAGGCGTAAGTGGCATTTGGTCTTCTGAATTTTGGGATAATTGTGAAATTGGTCTGGAATTAAGACAACTCTCAATTTGGGAGAGAAGAGTAGACATCTCTTCGTAAGTGAGAGCGGAGTCACCAATGACTCTCTTCAAGTGATATTTAGTGGATTTGATGCCCGCCTCCCAAAGACCACCAAAATTTGGGGCGTGCGGTGGTATAAAGTGCCACTTAACACTGTTGTGTCCGAGCCAATCCCTAATTTCATTGGCAACCAATGATTGTTCGGCACTTACCAGGCAGCGTAACTCCTTGGAAGCGCCTACGAAATTCTTGCCGTTATCGCTCCAAATTTCACTGCAGTGACCCCGTCTGGCAACGAATCGTTTGAACGCTGCAATGAAAGCTTGCGACGTGAGATCGCTTACGACCTCCAAGTGCACCGCTCTCGTAACCATACATACAAATAAACATATGTATCCTTTATAGGACTTGTTGCCGCGACCTTTAGATACTCTAATATTGATTGGACCTGCGAAATCCACTCCACTGTGTAGGAATGCTCTGGCTGGTGTAACTCTGCACGAGGGTAACTGTCCCATGAGTTGATTTTTAAAGTTAGCTGAGTGTCGGAGACAAGTTACACACTTACGTGCAAATGATTTGACGAGTCTTTTTGCCCAGATTATCCAGTATTTCGAGCGCAGGTAATTTAACATTAGAGTTGGTCCTCCATGAAGTGTCTTTCTATGGGCGTCATCAATAAGCAGGCCGGCTAGGTGACTATTTTCAGGAATGATAATCGGGTGTTTTGTGCTTTCAGCGAGAGGAGCATGTTCTATTCTACCTCCAACTCGCAGTATTCCTCGTGAATCTAGCATAGGGCAGAGTGCCTTTAATTTGCTATGCTTATTAACTCTTCCTGATCTCTTTACATCATCTATATCTTCACTGAATGATTGCCGTTGACATTCTCTAATACAGATGTCTAGGGCCTCCTCTAACTCCTCGCTGGTTAGATAAGCTAGTCCTTTTCTATTCCTTTTAAGAAATCGCCGGCAGTACGCTACGACTCGAATTAGCCTCTGAAGTGATGAGAATCTAGTCCACAGAGAATCCTCCTGACGCATTGCTACGTGTGCCTTTACCGTCCTTATCTCTTCTTCCGTAGTGATTGACTTAGGTTTAGAGTAGTCGATCACTCCATTCTTCAGCCAATGTGAACCATCAAACCAAAGTGAGCAGTTTGAAAGTTCCATAGGTGTCATACCTCTGGACGCTATGTCCGCAGGATTGGAAGAAGATCTCACATGCGCCCATTGAGAACTTTCTACTAAAGACAAGATGTCTGAGACGCGATTACCTACGAAGGTAGTCCAACGGCTGGGGTGACCAAAAAGCCATGCTAATACTACTGTCGAGTCCGTCCAGCAGTGTATGTTCTCTTTAGCAATGTTGAATAATTCAGCTACTTCCGTAATCAATTTGGCCAGCAGAACGGCACCCATTAACTCTAAACGTGGTATCGAAAGCTGCTTTATGGGGGCCACCTTAGTCTTGGCTGTCACCAAATTGACTCTGATGTCCTTGTTCTCATTGATCATTCGCACATATACCACTGCTGCGTATGCTTTATTGGATGCATCACAGAAGCCTTGGAGTTCTACAATATCGTTGCTATTAGTTCCTAACCACCGAGGGACAACAATGTTAGGCAAGTTCGATAATTCAGTTTTGTAATTTGACCATTCATTTTGTAAAACAGTAGGTAAACTCTCGTCCCAATCGATTCCCGCAAGCCATAATTTTTGGATGAATATCTTTGCGGGTATAACGCACGGTGCTACCCACCCTAAGGGATCGAAGAGGCGAGATATTTCCGATACGACATTTCTTTTGGTAATTGGGCCAGACTGCTGATTCAATGTTACTGAATAATTGAAACAATCGTGCTCTTTGTCCCAGGAGATGCCTAGTACCTTCGTTACTGCAGGTAAGTTTAATTCTATTACCTTGTCTCTACTGTTTTTAGCTTCACTAAATTTCCTTGTAAGTTCTCGGCTGTTTGTTGTCCACTTTTGCAATTCAAAAGCTCCTCTTTCTAGCATTTCTGTCATTTCTTTATAAATTTTCATTCCTTCCGCTACACTCTGACAACCTGACATAAAATCATCTACATAAAACTCTTCCTTTAATTTTTCAGCGACCAACGGAAAAGATGTTCCTTCATCTTGTGCTAACTGCTGCAAACACTTAACTGCAAGGTAAGGCGCACATGCCGTTCCAAAGGTCACACGTGTTAATTTGTAATCCTTTATTTCAGACTCCGCATCGCTTCGCCAGAGCAGCCGTTGAAAAGAGGTGTGGTGAGGACTAACTATGACTTGCCTGTACATCTTAACAATATCGGCACAAAGGACAATTGGATGTAACCGCCATTTCATCACAATATGACGCAGGTCCGGTTGAATGGTAGGGCCAACCATCAGTGTATCGTTGAGTGACACACCATTTTTTTTTTATTTTTTTTTTTTTTTAAGTTTGGCCCGCCATAATGACTCTACTCTGCCTGATGGAAAGCATAAGGAGAATCCAAAAGTGGCGGTCACCATGCTCACTGCGAATGCAGACAATGCAGCATGGCGACCCACACCATGGCGGCCTAGTGATGCTGCTGCATCTTTTAGTCTAGTCAACAAGTATGGAACTTGTTGACTAGACTATTTGGGCCTCCGGTCTCGCACTCACCAACGAAACACGACAGCACTGCTGCTGTCATTTTACGTTGATTTTCTGTGCGAGGGTAGTACCGCCCCGGTCGAGCCGGCCCGTTCGTGCCGAAATCAGCGTGGCTCTACTATCTATTAAATTGGACCCCTTAGAAGATGCGTCGAATACAACTCGTACCTTAGTCGTTGTTTTATCCTCCCGAACTACGGCGTGGTGAGGTAGGTACACAGCCTCAGTTCTCTGAGTGTCCGTTTTGGGATTGATAACTTCCATGTGACCTAGGTCTAGGTATTCTTGGAGAACTTCTGTGTATTTAATTCTAAGTTCTGGATCCTTCTTGAAACGACGTTCAAGAAGGTGAATTCTTCTAAGTGCAACTTCTCTAGTGTTTCCATATTTGCACTGAGGGTCTAAGTCCCTAAATGGTAAACTGACAATATATCGACCAGTGCAGTCTCGTTTTGTGGTTTGCTTAAAGAAGTCTTCGCATAACTCCTCTTCCTGGGTGAGTATTTTCTTCTCACTGAATAAGTCAGATTCGATTTCCCAAAATCTTTTGAGCATCTCATTGTCACTAATCTGCGAATACATGCTAATGAAAGCCGGGTGACAATGTGCTGAATCTGAATTTGAATCTGTGTGTGTTCGTCCAGACAAAATCCAACCTAAACGTGTTTTCTGAGCTAACAAAGGTCCAAGAGGGTACTTAATTAAACCTTCTTGGAGAACCTGACCGTAGACCTCGGCTCCAAGCAAAATATCGATTTTGTTTGGAGTGTGGTACTCTGGATCAGCTAAAACAATTTCGTCTAGTTGATGCCATGTTGGTACTAATACTTTATCACCTGGTAGAAGTGAGGTGATAGTGCTCAATACATATGCCTGAACTTGAATTTGTAAATTAGGATCGTGACGTGATTTAATAGTTACGAAAACTATAGACTTGGAGACCATAGCTCCGCCGTCAGCTCCTATACCCGAAATGACACCTCTTGTAGGTATCTTTTTGAGTCCAAGCAACTGAACTGCTGATTCGGTTATAAACGATGTCTGGGATCCTTGATCCAATAACGCCCTCAGCAGATGTTTGTAACCGTTCTCTGTCTGTGCTTCAACAAGAGCGGTCGCCAACAAGACCTGACTTGGAACAATCTTCTTGCTAAAGTGTGTGATTACAGTGGAAGCATTTAACTCCTGCACCACATCGGAAGCAGTGTTCGACTTAGCTACTGCCGACATGACTACTGACGTCGTCTCTGATACACCTCCAGACGACGCTGATCCTGAGGAATCCTTAGGGTGTAATAACGAGTGGTGTTTGCGTCTGCAAATTTGACAAGTGGCGGTGACACGACAAAACTTTACAGAATGATTCGACCCTAAACAATTAAAGCACAAGCCGTTGGTTCGAACGAAATCATTACGTGTTTTATAATCATCCTTACAAAACTGTTTGCAGTGACTAAGTTTATGAGGTTGGTTACAGAATGGACAGCTTATTTTGACTGGGTTACAGGATTTTGAAGCAACTGCATGAAGAACTCTTGGTTTGTTATTTGTCTTTTGTCTACAATTTGTTGTATCTAAATACTCTAACGAGCGAAACCGGGATTCCAAAAAAGTCTTAAATTTATCAAGGGTAGGCAATTCCTCACAGGTGCTAATAGTTGACTCCCATAACTTTCGCGACTCAGTATCTAATTTAGCACTTATTATGTATATAATTATAACATCCCAAGAGTCAACCCCAACACCGATGTGTGCCAAACCGTTTACACAGTCTACAGTTGTGTCCAAGAGCTCTTTAATCGCGCCAGCTGATTCTGAAATATTCGGCTGATTTAACAGCCTCTTTAACATAGCGTTACACAAATATCGTTTGTTATCAAAACGTTTAGTCAGCAACTGCCAGGATTCCTGGTAATTAGCGGCTGTGACTGGCGTATGACGCAACAATTGTTCTGCCTCACCCGCTAAATGACCCTTTAAATAATGTAATTTCTGTACATCATCGATTTCATCATTATTATGGATTAATGATAGAAATAGATCGCGAAACGATGTCCACTCTGTATATTTCCCCGAAAACATAGGAATAACAACTTTAGGTAATTTTACATTATTATGCTTCGTTGCTGGATGCTTATCTGAACACTTTGTCGGCCTTGCAAGTTTTAAAATATGTTCCTTTAACTCTGATTTGTAAACCATATAACTTTCCTCGGTGCTATCATATGTATCTATCTTAAAATAACTATGTTCGTGATCTTTGGCAAGTTCTACAATCCGCCTATGTGTTTCTACAAAAGACTTCCATTGTTGTTCCAGAGTTTCCAATCTAGTCTCTAGGAACGAAGGCGTTAAACGTTCTTTAGGTGATTTTTTGTAATTTATTCTGCCTTTCTCAATGGAATTCTTTGCGTCATTTTGTAGCTTTATCAATGCTTCCATGTTGACGGTAGAAACTATGTAAGTATGAAAAGATCAATTTGATTTAAGATTACAGAAAACAAAGATCACAAACACCACAGAATTGCAAAATGTTACAATGTACCGATAAAATCAAGTAAAACTATTTCAATCCAGGCAACAAATACACTTTATGAGTGTCAGACACTTAAAAAATTTAAGCGTATATAACTTTCACGGAAATATTTCAAGTCCCAATACCAGCATGAAATCTTTAAAATTTTACAAGTGTTTGAAGAATGTGACACTTAGAAAAAAATCGGGCATGGATTCCCCGTACGTACAACTTTGACAAAATTATTCTAAGTCCTAAATAAATTTCAAAATTTTACAAGACTAAGTGTTTGAAGAATGTGACACTTAGAAAAAAATCGGGCATGGATTCCCCGTAAGTACAAAATTATTCTAAGTCCAAAATATTACTACAAAAACTACAAGTGCTTGAAAATTTAAAACTATTCTAAGTTACTTAAAATTTAATAAAGTTTGAAATCGCTGCCGACGGAACTTCACACTTTGCACTAGTTCAGTAAAGAAATAAATGTAGTTTACTCACAGTTTTGCTCGAACACTTCACTCACTTTCTCCAATAGAGGCCGCTTGTGTATCCAACACACCACCGCTTATGTCTCCACCACGCCACCGCTACTAGTCGCCTGTATTATCCGCTTCAGTGATACTCCGCTGTTTAATGCGCTTCAACGCGCTGCTGACAGCCAAGTGACTCCACACCCGTGGCGCCCTCTGCCGTTGACGGAGTACGTCGCTGAGGCCTCTTCGTGGCGCTTAGCGGCGGGAGCACTTCAGAGCAATCCACTCTGGTTTCTGTGCTGGTAAAGCACTAACGTGTGCACGTTGACACTTCCGCGCACTGTATCCGGCTTCGAAGGACCATGTACAAATGGATCCTCAGGGGCCGTAAAATCAAACTACTGACTGTTAACCACTAATTGTATTTCTCACTAGGTAAAACAATACACAATAGTTGAAAGAATGTTCAAAACAAAAAATAAATCCGTTCACTATATATTACATGCCGTCACCAAACGATAGTGCGATCTACCGGTAGCGCACAGCGCCATCTATCGAACGATGTAGTAAACAACTTGACTTAAACAGTCGGATTATTGTACAAACTTATCAATACGAGAATAGAGATAATGCTCTTACAGCTGTAACCTCGATAAGATGACCTAATTTAAAACCTTGTGGTTTTTGGTTTTCGATTTTTTTGTGATTATTATGGTGACTGTGTAATTTAAAAAAACGTGAATACATAATATTGCTTGTACTATTTAGCTTACGTGTCGATAAAGTAGGTAGGTATCTACTTTATAAATCTTCGTCGCGCGTCGTTCGGTGCTTTATGTACTTATTTTACGGCCGCCCGCGTCGCGCCTCTAAGGTTAGTGAACTTAAATTACAAATGGTGTCCTTATTTTAATTTTTAAGATATTTATTTTGTTTGAAAATTTTGATTTTTTTATATTCGTTTTCGGATAATTTAAACATTACCAAAGTAAACCAATACATTTAAATAGCCCACGGTGTTGTTTAATGTCGCATTGTCATATCCACCCTGTATAAATAAAAAAAAACTGTGAAATGAAATTTCCAATTATTCTTTACCAATTGGTGTTTGCAATATAAAAAGCATCAGCTGTCAAAATTTCAAGTTTGTAACCAAAGTGGTTCAGGTTCTGCGTTGATGAACCAGTCAATCTGGGTTAGTCATTTAAATGAATAGAATTTTTTTTCCTTGAAAAAGTTTTTTTTTTCAGATGATATAAAAGAATTTGCTATTGAGACATAGAAATCAGATAGGGCCAGGGTAGCCTAAGTACTAAGAAATTTTACAAGTCTCGAATGCTAAAAAAAACAGTTATAAGTAAAAATTATACTAATATTATGTCGGACAACGTGTGTTAAGTAAAGTGTATTAAAAAAAATACGATATATTCAAATGTACATGTGCAGCTCTATCTACACGTAACAATTTCAGAAGTCTATGTAAACAATTACCTCTTCAGTGTCCAGGTACCTCCACGCCTTAGTGATAAGCACGAGCAGTGAGGGCTGCAGCAGCACAGCATCCGTCCTGGCCGCCAGCTGCACGCTACCCGCGCACGTGCTCAGGATTGGAGCGCTACACGCTTCGTCTAGGATTACCTAAACATATACTTCATGTGTCAAATATATTGCGTATTGAAAATAGTTTTAAAAATCTTAATATTGATTATTCTGACATTAAAATGAAATTTTAGTTAATTAATAGCTAGCAATTTTCATTCGTCTGTTAGATGTCATTGCTGCCTCGTTGGTCTCGCGGTTGGCGTGTGCGACTGCTGATCATGAGGTCTCGGGTTCGATTCCCGGGTCGGACCAAATGTTTGTATGATCTTCAAATATTTGTTTCGGAGTTTGGGTGTTTTCTATGTATAATATGTATGTATTTACAAAAAAAAGAAGTATATAATGTATTTGTATCAGTTGTCTAGTACCCATAACACAAGCTCTGCTTACCTTGGGACTAGATGGCGTTTTGTGTTAGATGTCCGAAAAAAAAAAAATGCTATTATATGCTGTTACAGTTTTCTGGATCAAGTAATGGTATTTTTTTACTTTTATTTGACTGTTCGATACCGATAGTAATAATATGGAGTTGTAATGGTCATACTAGGTTCTTGTCAAAGTGTCATAGATGTCAAATGTGACTCGGAGTTAAGTATTGAGAGAGTTAATGGCTCCGGTGAGATTAGTTTTTACCACTTCGTGTTTGTGAGCTAATTTAATGTAATAATTAACTAGTGTTTGTAACCGCCTTCGGTCGAAGAAGCGTCGGTTCCTCGTGTACTTGGAAATACTTACCAGAAATATGGCGCCGGGCCGAGTTAGTTAAGCCGCGTGAGAATGGACCTTAGTTAAAAGGCCACGTGTGTTGGAAATATATAATTAATTGTTAAAACGAGGTATTGTGTGTGTGGTACGATAAAAGGAATTATCGTCGGCCCTCGTATGATCGAAGTGTTTGGTAGTGGAGTTGATAACCAGGTAGTTGAGTAAGGATTCGAGAATCCTCCTGGCCGTTCGTACTGAAACTTCACAAAGAGTGTGTTTCAATTGTAAAACGGAATATTGTGTGATACGGAATTGCGTGGATATCGTTAAGGGGATCCCCTCGCCGCAGCGGAGATTGAAACTATCAACACACCAACCGTGAATAAATGTATTATAATTTATAAAGAAGTTTGATATCCCTTCACCAGGTGTGAATGTTTTGCGACTTGCTGGCTATATCTATGGGCCCGTATAGGCCAGCAAGGGTTCCATGGTACGAACGCAACCCTGGTGATCGGACTCAACATTGACTATCAATGTTTGTATAATATGTTTTCGGTTGAAATTGGAAGCTAAATTAGAATTACCTCTCGATATCTGTTTGTGAACAAGAAGACGGTCATAGGAACTTTTTAGCTAAAAAGGTAGACTTATCGAATTTTGGTTAAATCTGTTTTAATTTGGTGAATATTTTGGAACTATGTGATATCGAGGGTGCATTAAAGCTTATTTTAATTATTTTTTTACTGTTAGTTATTGGTTTGGTCAATGATAAAATATTATTTTTATATGCACATTAATAAAGAAATGATGACATCTTCCTTCCTAATTTGTCAAAATCAGATTGTCATTTTTGTTTGGCACAAACGTAAATAGTCTTACAAGAAGACTTGGAATGAATGAAGAATTTAGACGAGGGAACCTTGAGCAGGTGGTGCGAGACGCGGCAGGCTGGCGCGGCGAAGACGCTGAGCAGCAGGCTGGGCGCGTCGTCGGCGTGGAACATGGCGTGCAGGCGGTTGTCCACGCGGCACGCGCGCAGCAGCACGCCCAGCGCCAGCGCCTGCTCCTCCGCGCTGCCCTCCAGCTCCACCACCTGCGCAACACCCCGTCACTACTGACCCGACTACCCAACTCTCAATACATTCTGTTGTACGAGAGTACTTGACTAGCCTTTACAAGTGCAAAAATATGGCATAACCGTGCAAAAATATGGCATAACCCTTCGACATATAACATATAATAGCGTGACTTGACGATGCCGACGATTTTGATCCCCATGCGACTTCACTTTGTGTAATCCACAAATTAATCGTTCCGAGTCTGGGTGTTGTTTGTCCGTATCGTCCTATGTAGTATTTGAACCCACAACACTTGGCGCAGTAGGAAGCGGCGTGGCAACCACTTAAACCATTAGACCAACAGTGCAGGATATATTCCTAGTACGAGAATTGTCGTTAAAAAATGTTAGAAGAAGTGAATGTTAGCAGATTATCTATACAATTTTGTCTATCTGTCTGTTTGTTCCGCTTAATTTCTGGAACGGCTGGACCGAATTTGACGGGACTTTCACTCGCGGTAACAACAATGACCGCGGAGAACAACGCGGGGCCCAGTTAGTTGAACTGTAAATCGTCAGAAAGACGTAAAGAAGTGACTCACCCTAGCGTAAAGGTATAGTAGCACCTCAGGGCCACCTAGCATGTAAATAGCCGGTGCCACACCGCGGTGTCGACTAGGCAGTGCGTTGCCCACCCATTTCGTGAACAGCGTCTCCGGGATTGATGACACACCACCTGATGATGATGACGGTAAGCTAGACGCTGTCGATGCTATGAGGCTACTTGAAGTAACGCGACCCGCAAACACTATACATACACACGCATGAAAAGTCATGATATAAGAATCATATATAGCAAATTGTTTTAAGAAATGAAAATAAAAGGACCGAGTATAGATCCCTGTGGCACACCCTTGGTAATGGAGATCTTCAAGCATTTTTGTTGTCTTTCTCAAATAACTATACTATTGAATGTATATTGCTTAAGCAAACCAAAACGTATTAAGTATACTATTTAACTCCGAATACATCACAATTCCTCAGTTTTAGTTAGTCAATTATGGTCAACACAGTCGAAAGTTTTTGAAATATCATTACAAAAATCGTAAAGAAATCACATTTAAATGTTCAGGACTTGACTTGTATTTTTACCAAGGCACAAAGCTCGTTCATCACTCATTTTACACAAATGACTTTGTATTAATATTTGGTAATTCTAACTGTGACTCACGATTTTTTACTAGTTTTGTACGAGTGTCTGAACAAGATAATTTATGACTCTAATCTCATGAGTATGAACTGTACATATTGTAATTATGTAGCTCTTATTTTGTACCAAAATTCCAAATTTGATTTATGGCTAAGATACGAAAAGTCATTAATTTATTAAGTCAAAGTAACGTGTGTATCAACTTTTATAAAATCTAAATAAACTAACCTGTCGGTAGCGCCACGGTCTGATGGTACAGATTCATGATAGTGGGCGCGTGCGCAGAGAATGTCAGTAGCAAGTTGTCGTGTAACTCTCGTAGGGTCGAGGATGATATTTCGAAAACCTACCACAATACACACATATATTTATAGTATTCTATATCTTATAGAATGCAAATAGTAGTGTAAGTAGATTGTACCTGATCCCAGTCGATATTCGAGTCTAGGATGTTGGGCGTCAGTACCAGCGGGATGTTGGGGTATTCACATCGAACCTGAAATTGAAAATATGATTAAACTATATATAATTTTATTAAGACAATGCAATTGGTTAAAGATTTGTTGCGTTTCTGGTATACGGTTGTAACTGTATTCAAGGGAACTTTGATTTACATTGTATTCTATACCAGTCATATTATTTACTTGTTCTCTGCAGTTTAAGATAATAATAATATAGTCGTTGACGGAAGCTACATCGTGAAAAGAGTGATGGCGTTACTTGGACTATAATCGTCCTCAATGAATACTCTATTCAATACAAAAATATTTTGAATATGTGATTAGCGCATTGAAACAAATATCAAAACGAAAAATATTCAACTTTTTTATAATACACACATCAAAAGTGTCTACGGATCAAGCATTTTTATGCGGATTTCTTGAGATTGAGATGTGGCTTCGGCCCTGGCCTGCTCAGTCGCCAGACTTGAACCCGATTGAGCATGCATGGGATATGCTACAGAGAAGAGCTCTGCCGAATATGGAGGGTATCCAGTCGCAAGAAGACCTTTTTTTGTTGTTGCAACGAACATGGGCGGCCATTCCACAGCGTGATTTGGATGAACTCATTTTGAGTATGCCAAACCGATTCTTGTGTTGTTAGTGTTCGCGGTAGAAACACGGATTATTAATTGTTTAAGTTACCTAATAAAATTTTAAAGAAAACTGTTATTTCAAACTTTAATGTTAGTGGTTAAAAATCCCTTTATTAGGAAAATGGCAAATTTCTTTATTAATGCAAAGGTGACTTGGTTTATCGTTACTGTGACAAACGAAAACTCTTTATTTGATGAATCCTTAAAGAAAATTTTAATTAATATCAATCAGGAGAAAAGTTATTGCAAAAATACATGTTGATCCCTAGACACATATGTTGATCCCTAGACACTTTTGATGTGTGTAGTTTTAGAATGAGGGTATCCGAATTATTGAAATGAGGGTATCTGAGTAATAAAAGATTTACCCCTACTTTACCGATAAATTATGCAGAGCCAACCTATAAAAAGACGGTACTTGGCTATGCTCGGACACTTGTTGTTTGGGCGGCGCGGCGGTCGGTGAGGACGTGTTTCTGTACCCATATCTTGTCGTTTAATTTTATTTCGTTGTGAACGGTTTAGTGTTTTAATTACGAGAGTAAGAGCTGAGGTTGGGCTACCTCCAATCTGACACTTTATTTATTTCTCACTTCAAGTTTATAAGAATAGTATATCGGAATGAGGGTATCAAAAAAATATTATTGTTACTAACACGTGACACAATCGAACGGTTCTATGAGTCGGTTGAGGTGGGTTGATGGGTGAAAGGGCGATTATAGGTATTTAATTTAACACAAAATATTATGTTGGCAGAGCAGGGCAGTGAGTGTAGTCAAGGTGGGCGCGTACCTGGCAGGCGTGGTCGGCCCCGTGCGCGGTGAGGTGCAGCGCGGTGCAGGCGCTGAGGCAGGGCGCGCGGTACACGTGCACGCCCGACATGTGGTACGCGCCGCCCCCGCCCCCGCCCCCACCCCCGCCCCGCCGCACTGACCCTATCAGCACGTTGGTGGGCGTCACCTTGCGGACCAGGATACCTGTACAGTGACACTGGTTTAATACGGCGTTTGATTTGTTATACTACTTGGATAATGTACGATATCTAATAATTATTTAGTTCTTCAAAGCTATTGAAAGATAAGATATTTATATAGACAAAATATAAAACAAAACCGCATCTGACCATTTTCATTTTAAATTTTTTTTTGATTACGATATTCAAGTCTTGGATGAAAATTTTCGATGTTGAAACCGAAATCATCTTTCGGCGTTTCTTATTGTTTTAAAATTTGCCTACTCTCAGGAAACATATAAAAACGTCTAAATTATGAATTGAACTCAAACTGTTATATCCGCATTCGAGATACTTAAATATAAATATTTTGATGAAGTATATTTACCTTGAACTGGTAAGGATACTGTTTCGCATTCATAGCCGTTGACGTACAGTGTTACCTGAGGAAGAAAATAAACATTAAATACAATTTATTATTAATTTACTTTACGTATAGATATGCACATGCGTTACAACATTGAATGAGCCTGAAAACAATATTAAGAGTGGTGTAGGTCCTGATGCTGTATCTTGGACTACACTTACTGTTATGTTCTAATATATTAAACATAGTATTGGCAAGACAGACCTGTATGTAGATGTGCCGCTTGTAGACGAGCTCCTTGACGTTGAGCGCGAGGCAGGTCCAGGTGCGCGGCGCCAGGCCACCGGCCACGCGCGCCTCGCTCACCACGCGGTTCTGCCCGGGTTCGGGCCGAGACAGCCGGAACGTGAAAGTGCCTACATACACAATATTCGTTTCGTTACTACTTTTGCTCTCAACTTTCCTTGTGTTAATAATATTCATCTATCTCTATTTTCCTCAACCCAAGTTAACTTCTTCCCTAGCTTAATTATGCTTGGGACACTTTGCCGATGCCTGACGTTGTAATGTGTAATACAAATTGCTTATCTTGGACATAATGATATAACAATTATTTAGTAGCAAAGAGAAAGTTTCACAAAAACCCTTTTTACTTATTAGACATAAACGTATGAATTTTCGTTTAACAAAGTAGCATTTACTGTTGGTCCTATTTAACATTTGGTCCTTCGAGCGGCATTCATATTCCGAGCCGAATATGAATTCGGCTCGAAGAAAAAGTAACTGGTTCGTACCAGTGACCTATGGACCTCTTAAGTTCGGCAATCATCCTTAACATGGTATAAAAATTCACGTAAAAGTATCATAATTACAATCAAATTACGAGGTGTGCAATACTACGTATAGTACAGTCTGAAATAATGACCTGGTTAGTCTAGTGATTAATGATCCTAATAGCTAATCTCCAGAGATTGTGGGTTTTATTCCCGTCCAGGACAAATGATTGTGTGATGACTGATGAACTTGACCATTTATTCTGTATCGGATATTTAAGTATGTTTATCAGTTGTCTGATCACCATAGTATCTGTTTAGTTTAGGATCGGAACACCGTTAAGTGTGAGATGGGCCAAGTTATTATTACTATTTACTAACCTGTGTTTGTGTCGAGCCACACTTCGAACATAAGCGAGTCATGTCCTACAGATATGACGTGGGATAGCTCTGTAGGTTTGCACGACGCTTCCTTCTTGGGCGATTTCTTCTTGTTCACCTCCGCGTCCGAGAGGTCATCGCTGAACTCGTCCATGCCAACTGTAAGTATTATCGTTTTTACTAGTTGTCTACTAGTAGACAGGTCACGTGACGCAAAGTGACTACCGACTCAGGAGTAACGAATACATTGTATTGTATGGGCTTTATGTAAAAGATAGCTTATAGCTTTTATTTGGTTTTAGATTTGTTGTGCGAGTCAAAAAGTTACTTGAAGTGCACTGAGGTGGAGTGCCAAGTAATGGGATGACTGAAACCACATACAAAAAAAAAGATTGATACCGGACAGTCAAACGTACCACATTTTCGCGACTGTTTTCAATTTTTTTCTTATATGCCATTCAGCATGAAAACTTTTTCTTAGCGATACAAGAATGTCCGTGTTGATTTTCAATGGTTATTTTCAAAGGTTTCTCGTTCTTCGACCTATCCTTGGCGCCCAGTTAATTAAAAAATTGGTTGGCTAGGTTACCCCAGTGCTCCTGCTGGTCTTCAGTGGTGGAGTGCTGCGTGTGGATCCAGGCGGTGATGGCGAAGCCACCCAGCCACGGCGCCCAGCCCGCGCCCTCCACGCCGCACCGCACCGCGTGCGACGACCACGGCGACTTGATACCTGAACGCAAACACCACTTTATAGTACTATTTGAAAGCGAGGACGACCGACCAATATTTTCTTTACGACACTCGACAATCCGGCTCGAAGGACCATGTTTAGGGTCCAGGCGAACGTAAATTAAAACGCAGACCGTATTCCTGGTATTTAGTCCTTTTTTTAGGCACCTTCCAGGCGTACCAAGTACAAGTAATACTGAAGGCCACGGTGAAACTAAAGGAAGAGATTGCCGGCTCGTCAGGCACATCGCCACGCTGATGCTCGCTACTGTCCCTTGTAGATGTCGCAAAATATATTTATGTAACTCAAATTCTTTTATTTATGTTTATTAGTGAGTTGCCCCATTCTTATGTTACCTCCATCCCTCCACTTGGAAGAGAACTTTTCAAAAATCTTTTGATAGTCTTACAATATAAAAAATCATCAGTTGCCAGAATTTCAAGTTTGTAGCTCTCGGCGGATAAATCAGTCAGTTAGTCAGGGCGAGTCATTCTATATGACTAGCTGTCCAGACAGACTTCGTTCTGTTGCCAGTAGCGACAGATGTTTAGATTTACTCATGATTTCTACGGGAGATGAAAAATGTTGTTTTTAATATTCCACTCGCAATCTTAACATTTTTCTCTCCATAAGAATCTTCCTTGTGCTTAACGAAAATATAAAATAAGCGAATTGGTCTAGCAGTGCTTAAGTTTTGAGCTCAGTAACACGTTTTATTTATATAGACTAGCTGACCCACGCAACGTCGTTTGCGTCTCCTATTGCCCGTAGCGTGATAATTTTCCCCGTTTTTTGAAACATTCATCATTGGTGCTCCGCTCCTATTGATCTTAGCGTGATGATATATAGCCTTCCTCGATAAATGGGCTGATACTGAAAGTATTTTTCAAATTAGACTAGTAGTTCCTGACTCAGGAATCCTGAGATTAGCGCGTTCAAACAAACTCTTTAGCTTTATATATTAGTATAGATGTATTTATTATACTCTTCTAAGATCTAATACTCATAATCAACAACACATTTATTTGGATAAAGATTAATATTAGGTATTATGTTGATAAAAACTCTTTGGCAAATAACTCATTATTAGGTACCAACTCTTAGCGTCTTATACTCGTGATAACTTCTAAACGAAATGTCCAATTGGGATGAAACAAAAAGTATTTTACTTCTACATAAATACCCTTGATAACATAATGCTTAATTTGGATAAGGATTAATATTACGATACACATTTAACGTAGTTTCTTTCTTCAGACGATTTAATATTTTTTTCGAACACAAAAGCGGTTATTGTGACTTAACCATGATAGTTAGATATATGCTCTCGCGGACTTTTTTGTAGATCTTAATGGGCCCTACAAACCCGTAATACATTATTTTGTTCTATTGTCAATAGTCTTTGCAGCGCACGCAAAAATAGGTTTTCGATTTTACACCTTGGGTTACAAAATAGCAATTTTCTTAAGGATCCCAAATTTTTTTGAAAATAAAATATAGCCTATAGCCTTCCTCGATAAATGGACTATCCAACACTGAAATAATTGTTCAAATCGGAACAGTAGTTCCTGAGATTAGCGCGTTTAAACAAACAAACTCTGCAGCTTTATAATATTATAGTATAGATATACGACTTCTGTTGCTGTCATAATTTAGGCCCATTGTAGTCGGTCCTAGTTTTAGAATTATTCCCAGTTTAGTTGACAACAGGCACTCACTAGCTCTGGTGTGCGCCTCGTGGAACCTTTTAGCGCAGCTCTCGGCGAGGTGGCTCTGTGACGTCACATTGTTCACTACGAAATATTTTAGATCCTCGGATAGCGACAGTATGGCATCTGCAATATAAAATATTCGGATTTTAATAAAAAAAGTTGACACATCTCACATATGGCCGTCTGCTCGCAAACTAGGCAGAGCCTGTACTTACCAGGATTATCACAGTCTACGGGGAAGGTTAGGATACAATCAGGTGTGTTGTAATTAGCCGCTGCAACCAATCGGTGCAGGGAATTGAGGAGCATGCCGAGAGGGGGGCGCTCGGCCGTGAACAACTTCAAGAAAGCCGCCAGCTCAGCGGGCTCTATGCTCTGGGAGGCCAGCACATGGATGAGTTCGAGAATACTGCGTTGTAGGTCTGGAAAATTTATCATTTTTGTTTGAGAATAATAATTCGGCTGTCGTAACGCAGTGTGCCATCTAGATGAAGCAATAATAATAATTAAAGATTTATTTTGATATTACACGTACTTAAAAAACTTTTATACAAGCGTTTGACAACATTAATGCTGAGGCCTAGACGTAAAATATACCACAAATAGTATTTCAAGTATTGATGTAGTCGTCAAAAGACAACAGCAATAGAAAACGGTAATTATGAAAGTTTTGAAACGAATAATCAATGTTTTCTGCCATCGATAATAAGCAGGTGTGCCGCAAGGAGTATAGATAGGTCCGTGTCACCTTCGAGTGTGGGGTCCGCGGCGGCCAGCAGGTGCGCGGGCTGCGGCGCGAGCAGGCGGCGCAGCAGCGGCGGCGGCGCGGCGCGCGCTCGGCACAGCGCCGCGCCCACGCGCCCGCACCACGCTCTTGCTACGCCCACGCCCACGCGCCATGATGACCCGCTCCACGAGCCTTCTTCTTTACACTTCACCAGCCTGTTCATCAAACTCATTTATGACATCGATCGAACCCACAACACGGCTCGACCGGGGTGCTACTACCCTCGCACAGAAGATCAACCTAAAATGACAGCATTCGTGCTGTCGTCTTTCATTGGAGAGTGCGAGACCGGAGGCCCGATGACGCAGAAGCATCACTAGGCCGCCATAGTGTGAGTCACCATGGTGCATTGTTACATTGTCTGCATTCGCAATTAGTATTGTGACCAGTACTCTTGGATTCTGCTTATCCTTTACAGAATAGAGCCACTTGGGCAGGACTTATTTTTTTTCTATGTATGGGCTTAAAAAAACACAGCGTTGTAGAAAGCCAGCGAGGTGACCACCTAATCCACTAAACATTCCATCCACAAGACACTTATTTTCTAAAGTATTTTCTTATAAAATGACACCTAGAGACATACTTTTTCGATTTGTCAATTTATAGTCGCTGAGGATCAATAGAAACAGTCAAAGAAGTATTGAAAGACTTTCAGGTATTGTTTTATGAAATCTTAATCTTATCTTATCTTATATCTTATATATATATATATAAATCTCGTGTCACAATGTTTGTCCTCAATGGACTCCTAAACCACTTAACCGATTATAATAAAATTTGCACACCATGTGCAGTTCGATCCAAATTGAGAGATAGGATAGTTTAAATCTCAAATTATAGTCGCAATTTTAATTTATTGCTAATTATTGTATATAAATATGGCGGTACGAAGTTCGCCGGGTCAGCTAGTATCATTATATAGATCTGTTCTAACCTATCTCACGTACATAACATCAGCAAAAATGTTCATTTTAAATGTATGCTTGACCATGACGAAATGTATGACGAAATTATTAATGAAAACAGTTCATTAAATATTCAAACTTTTTATCGAATGATTTTTTTAAGCTACTTATTCATTCATACAACCAGTCGTAAAATTGTTATTATAAATTAAATCCGTTTCTAAGACTTTTTATAATATTTTTTTAATCTATCTATAAAAATAAAAAAAAAACGCCGAAATTTATGTATGCGCATAACTTCCGATCGGCTTCACCAAATTAACTCTTTTTTTACGTGTTCGTTATACACGGACAAGGTTTGTATACAAAAAATAATAAAAGATAACGGGAAAAGTATTTTTTTTGTACGCGACTGCACACTGCCTGTGGGAAGCTGAAACAGATATGTAAATATGGGGGTACGAAGTTTGCCGGGTCAGCTAGTTTATAAATGAAAAGTTCAGAAAGCCTAGAAAACTTCCGTTTCTGTTTTAATGGTTGTTCATCAACAAATGGCTTTTTACGTATAGATGCACATTTTTACAATAATCATATCCTTTACTTAATATTAGTTATAAATCTTATGTATAAAAATCAATTGCTGTTTGCCTCGCTAAAACTCGAGAACGGCTAGGCCGATTTAGCTGATTTTGGTTTTGAAATGTTTGTGGTAGTCCAGGGAAGTTTTAAACGGTGAAAAAATAAAAATGGCGTAAAAATCCAAATGACACGTGTACGAAGTAGCGGGCACCGCTAGTAATTAAATAAAAATTAGACAAGTTGACTTACGGTTTAAATTGTTATTTCACTTATTACAAGGTCTGAAGTTATACATCTCGATATTTTTGAAACATGTTTTGTTAATGAGATAACATATAATTTACTAGCGTAGCGTAACAATTTTCCCTCGTTTTTGAAACATTCTTTATTGGTGCTATATAGGCCTATAGGTCTTAGCGTGATGATATATAGCTACAGCCTTCCTCGATAAATGTACTATCCAATCCTGAAATAATTTTTCTAATCGGACTAGCGGTTCCTGAGATTAGCGCGTTCAAACAAACAAACATACTCTTCACTTTTATAATGTAAGTATAGATTGGAATTATTGGAGTACAAAGTGGCCTCTTGGCTCTATCAAGGTTAGTAGCTTAAAGCGAACTTTTTCGTAACTTTAAATCATAAGTAAGAACCTTTCGTAATCTATCGCTGGTTATGAGCGCTTCTGTGTAGCAAATTTCATGACGTATTAAGCTATTTTTCGTACAAGTTGTCGATACTTGTACGATACTGACGAAAAGTAGCATAGTTTATAGCATAGTTGGTGCGTAACGCGTATGTCTACTTGGAACTACGCTACTTTTTTCTGTTTCAACAAGAACAAGGCGGTGCGTCATCGACCTTTTTAACCGACTTCAAAAAAAGGAGGAGGTTCTCAATTCGACTGTATTTTTTTAATGTTTGTTACCTCATAACTTTCGACTGGGTGAACCGATTTTGATGATTGTTTTCTTTATTTTAAACCTTCCCGTGTTGTCCCATTTAAATTTGGTCTAGATTGAAGTCGGCTTTTGTTGTTAAAATTTGAGATTATTTTATTTGATCTGAGGTATTAAGTAGAATAACGTATAATATTAGAATAGTTAATAAACTCTTCATTTTTGTGCTTATTTCCAATCTCCATTTCGCAAAATTCTTAAAATATAATCATGTCGTACCCATAAGTTGTAAGGTACTAAAATATTTGTTTAGTTTTAAAAGATATTTCCGATAAATAATATTTTAGTGTGGGTTTCAAATCATTGCGCAATATGAGTTACATAACTTGTTTGTGTTGTTGTCTGAGCGACATTTGCATTACGGAAATCAGAGCTTATACTATAATATTTATTTTTGGGAAAGAAACGTTAGCAATCTGTACTGAACGAAAACTAGATTGTTCCTCTTTTGTCTTCTTCTATTCAATGAGATATTGTTAGGAATTAGGAAGAATTGTAACAGCACTAGGGAGAGGGGGGTGGAGGAGCTGGAGATTTTCTTGACCAATATGTATAGTTCCTTCCTTCAGTTTTCTATATAAATAGCAGAAGTAATAAATATATTAAATCAATTCGAGAGGATGTCGATATATCAGGATAAGTACCTGGATGACTGAGTTTTGCTCGTTATTTTTGGTAAATTTCTAAAAATAAATCCTAGCTAGATTTATCGCCCCAGAAACCCCCTGCATACTAAGGTTCATGAAAATCGTTTGAGTCGTTTCCGAGATTCAGATTATATATATGTATATATACAAGAATTTCTTGGTTAGTGGTATTACATGTAAGTACATAGAATCATAGAACTTTAGCCTTTTTTATATTTGGCCCTGCCAAAATGACTCTACTGTGCCTGATGGAAAGCATAAGCAGAATCCAAGACGTCACTATACTCATTATGAATGTAGACAATGCAGCAATGGTGACCCATGGCGGGCTAGTGATGCTTCTGCATTATTGGGCCTCCGGTCTCGCACTCACCAACGAAACACGACAGCACGAACGCTGTCATTTTACGTTGATTTTCTGTGCGAGGCCTATCCTTACTTACAATTTATACAAGATACCTACATATATCAATATATTATATTGCAATATTTTAAATAAATGTGCAGTTCGTTGACATCCACAATGTACCGTTAAATTGTCAACATCTGCGGTCAGTGACCGGCCATAATTGATGGTAATGGAAAATATTGAAAAAACACAAAGAATTTATATAATGTCTTTGTAATGAGTATTTTTTTTTTTTAACAAAACCGGCTTCAAAGTTCGATTCGATTTCTTAAGGATGCCATCATCAGATCTTAATGTCTTTATCATGGTAACACCGTTGGGATATCGCCTTTCCATTTAAAAAAGAATCATCAAAATCGGTTCATAAACGACAAAGTTATCCGCGAACACACATAAAAAAACATATATATACGGTCGAATTGAGAACTTCCTCCTATTTTGAAGTCGGTTAAAAATAAAACATGACACAAACCAATCTAGTACGTAGTACATATACATATTATTCATAGACTATAAAAGCGCGTATCCACCAAAATTGTTGGCAATTTCAATGTGCCCAACTGTTTGCAACTCTTCAGAAAATCGCCAACTTTTGTTTCCACTGCATTCCATAGACCGAGTCGCCAACGATTTAAAAAACATCGCAACTAAGCGTATCCACAGAGCTAGTAAATATTTGCAACAAGCGTATTCTTTTGATGTTTACCGTCAAAAACAGAAACACGGCTCCCAACATTTGTAGACAATTTTTGTTGCCAACAAGGAAATTACACAAACTTTTGTCACCAACACGTATTGAAAACACAAAAGTTGTCGATTTTTGTTCGGTGATGACTCGGCTTTATAGAAGGGTGCATACAGTTTAGTGACCGTATCTATCATGTTGAATGTTGTAGACACCATTACACCTACTTAATTTTTGTGAATTCCGTGTTGTATTTATTCTATCAGGGTTTTCAATGACTAAATTGTTTAAACTAAACCTTAATAATTGGATTATAGGTTCAGTCTCTCGAGTATCCCATGTAAAACCTACTTGACTAAGTGACAAAACAGATTTTTTTTTAAAAGACAACTCCCGCACTTGGAATAAATCCTGTGTCGCGGGCGACTGTACAAATAAACATGTAACGGACACAAAGAACATCCAGACTCAGAACAACAATTTGTGGATCACACAAAGTGTTGTCCCATGTAGGATTTGAACCCACAACACTTGACAAAGTGGGAAACGGCATGGCGACCGGTTAAACCTAGTGGTTTAGTGGCCATACGTACAGTACACACTTCATTGTGTCATACAATGAAGTGTGTACATCAAGTCAAAGTGGGAGAGCCACGCTTCGGCATGCATGGGTCGGCTCGACCGGAGTGATACCACGGCCTCGCAGAAAACCGGTGTGAAACAGCGCTTGGGCTGTATTTCACCGAGTGAGTGAGGATACCGGAGGCTAATACCCCAACCCCTCCCCTCACCCCCCAAAGGCCGGCAACGCACTTGTGATGCCTCTGGTGTTGCTGGTGTCCATGGGCGGTGGTAATTGCTTACCATCAGGCGATATGTCTGCTCGTTTGCACCCTATTTCATAAAAAAATTAAAGTAGGAGGAAGTTGTTGGGTAAAACATCGTCAAATGCTACGAGACAAATGAATATGATAACACATTATTTCTCTCCTTATCTAAAGCCGAGTCTCCACCGAACAAAAGCTGGCAACTTTAGTGTTGTCAACCTTTTTTTTGTGTTGTCATTGTCCAATTTGGTTGGAGACGCACCTTAACAGATATAGAGACATGTGTGGACACGACATAGTAGTTCTACTCTCCTCTATGTAAGAGACAAGAGTGGCAAGGTGTACATACTTGTGTATGAGTTGCGTGAGTATGTCGACGACGATGACGCACAGCTCCGGGTGCGCGAGCTCGGCGCCCTTGTTGTACTCGGCGCACTCCGCGCTCAGCTCACACGGCGCTCGCTGCATCTCTGCACAACCAAACATAATGTTATATACATCTGAGCTTAGATAACTATTCACATAACATAGCGAGAAATTTAATTAGATCAGTCAGCTTTAGTTGCTCCATCATGTCGGAATTCTATGCCGGTTGGGAACATAGGACCTCATTACCCGACTACGGCAAAGTCAAAGGAGGGTTATGATTTTGACAGGCTATGTATGTACACACATCAAAAGTGTCTAGGGATCAACATATGTGTCTAGGGATCAACATATATTTTTGCAATAACTTTTCTCCTGATTGATATTAATTAAAATTTTCTTTAAGGATTCATCAAATAAAGTGTTTTCGTTTGTCACAGTAACGATAAACCAAGTCACCTTTGCATTATTAAAGAAATTCGCCATTTTCCTAATAAAAGGATTTTTGACATTTGAACCACTAACATTAAAGTTCGAAAAAAAGACTGAAATAACAGTTTTCTTTAAAATTTTATTAGGTAACTTAAACAATTAATAATCCGTGTTTCTACCGCGAACACTAACACAAGAACATCGGTTTGGCATACTCAAAATGAGTTCATCCAAATCACGCTGTGGAATGGCCGCCCATGTTCGTTGCAACAACAAAAAAAGGTCTTCTTGCGACTGGATACCCTCCATATTCGGCAGAGCTCTTCTCTGTAGCATATCCCATGCATGCTCAATCGGGTTCAAGTCTGGCGACTGAGCAGGCCAGGGCCAAAGCCACATCTCAATCTCAAGAAATCCGCATAAAAATGCTTGATCCCTAGACACTTTTGATGACTTTTGATGTGTGTATGTATGTATGTTCATTTGTTCCCTCATAGCTCCATATCTACTTATTACAACTGGACAAATGAGGTATCGTTAGAAGCGTCTTGAGCGTCTGCTGGTTATAGGCTATATGATGTGTCGCTGAATCTAATGTGGCGCCCTCTAGCCGACATAAAGTAATGAATAAAAAAAAATATTTGAGATAAATACACCGTGTTTGGTATCATTGGAAAGGGCGTTACTTGTACATTTCAAATATATATATATATATATATTATATTAATAATGGCACCAAAACATTTTAAATAAAAAAAAAGAAAAAACTAAAACCCGACTACGACAAAAAACGACGCTGAAAAAGTATGAAACAAGTTTGAAAAGCCGTAGTCACACGTTACATAGCACACACCATAACACTTTAACAACGTTTTAACAACTTTTATTTTATTTTAATTATTTAAAAAAAACCCGTCTGCGTCATATCTGCCATCTTTATTAAATTAAGGTTTGTTTTTTTTTTAATTGGTTTATTAATTTTTATATACCCAATGTCACTCTCACGACTAAGACGAATATTGACACTACTCACATAAAAACACGAAAATAAAAAAACACACATACATAGATACACTCGAAAAACATAACCCTCCTTTTTTCGCAGTCGGGTAAACGGTATTAAAAAACTCGAATTTCGCGATATTCTAAATTGTCAAATGAATTCAACCTATGAGCCTAAGTGAGCTTTAAGTAACTAAATATAAGTAACAAATGAAAAAAAAACTATAGATATGGTCAAGGTCAGATTTGGCTTTTTTATTTGTATTTAGTTTTTTATCCATAAGATGTTTTAAACAGTTTTATTATTCTTTTACTAATAATATTGTTAAAAAACGTTTACGACCTTGCCATTTCGAGAATAGGCAAATTACTTATTATGGTTAGAATGGAATTGCACACTACGTTTGCCTAATCGCGGTCTCCACTTAAGCACATTTCGGCTCCACTGACCATCGGATCGTCTGGAGACATGACCGGCCCACTTCCACTTCAGCGTACTGATTCTCCGTGCGATGTCGGTTACTCTAGTTCTCTGTCGAATAACTTCGTTCCGAATTCTGTCAGTCAGAGAAACACCCCGCCACCGAGCCACTTTAAATTTACGGACCGGTCCAATGGTGAGTGTCCAAGTCTCGAGTCCAACGTCATTACGGGTAGGACGTACTAGTTAAACACCTTGGTCTTCAATGATTGCAGTATTGGCGATTTGAAGATGTGACGTAGCCTCCCGTACGCCGTCCAGTCCAGATGGATTCTTCTATCGGCCTCCCGATCGAAGTTGTGACGACCGAGTTAGATAGTTTAACCAAGGTAGATGTATTCTTGTATAACGCCGATAGTAGCGCCAAATACGGTCACGGGGCTCATGATTTTCGTCTTGATTTTCTTTCTACAATCACTATCGCCTCAATTCCTTTGTATTATTGGATAATATTTTGTTTTAATCACGTGATTTAGCGTTGAGATTGAGAGACGTCATCCCTATATTTCTTAGTTTTCTATTAACGTCAAAGTTTGTAGAATGCGACTTGGCTAGTTCGACCCGCTTACAGCTATGCGATATACATAATGATATATATTATACACAGATGGTAAAGTAGGCATACAACGCCCCTGCTCTGCCTACTCCTTTGGAGATTTGGTGTGTAATATGTATTAAGTAATGTTTTTTTATATCACTTGGATGAACAATCCAATTAATTCAGCATCCATATGGAGAGCATCGGCAATTGGCAGATACTAACACTAGGTTATGAAGCCTTGTGCTACTGTGTGAAATATTTTTATATTTCTACTAGCTGAGCCCCGCGATGTTACCAGCGGTACAACAACAACTGCGATTAACGCCGTGGCGAAAAGTAAAAAAAAATATGTAAAAAGTCCTATCCTATATCCGTCTCCTGGTTCTAAGCTACCTCCCAACCAATTTTCAGCCAAATCGGTTGAGCTGTTCTTGAGTTATAAATAGTGTAACTAACACGACTTTCTTTTATATAATATAGATTCAATTAAAATATATCAGCTACTGTACAAATGAACTTCTACAGTAGTATGTACAAGTCATTGATAATTTACAATGATAGTATGAATGTTTTACCTGATGCTAAATTAGACAAAGACCCGGACAACTTCCTCAACTTGTACAGGGGTGGTAGATCCAGTTTACCTATTTCGACGTCAGCCTGAGGAAACAATAAAAACATCAGAACTTAATACATTACTAGGTCTCAATCTTTCAGTATATCTTTACAAATATATTTATATATATTATACAAAAATATAAATATTATTTGAAATAACACACCAAGTATTGTTAAACAGTTTAATTACTATAGAATCGGTCGTAAATACTGATGGCTCTATCCACATGCCACAGTCAGTGTGGGCGGTGTACCAACATAATACTAATGATGGTACTACGAATTGATCATTATTTTAAATCCCAGGACTTATGACCGAGTCTGCATCAAGCAAATACTTAGAAGTCAAAAATTACTATTAAATTAGAAAAGCAATAAGTATGATTGCAAATAAATGTTAAAAATATTTTTAATTAACACACTCATCAGTAGAGGAGTTCGAATGAGTAGAAGCACTTAAGTAATTTATACTCTCGATTGTCGGCACTTGATGGGACTTGTTATAATACATTCTTGAATTAAAATCACTTGTACTTATTCCACCATTTTATTTTTGTTTACACCTGACCGGTTTAGCCTTATGGCATCATGAAACGTAAGTAACTTTTGAGGATCCCAGGAAAAATAGTGGAATAAGTACAAGTGATTTTAATTCTAGAATTTAGAACCCATTTGCTTCTGCCTGCCAACGACTGCCTCGTTGGTCTCGCGGTTGGCGTGTGCGACTGCTGATCATGAGGTCTTGGGTTCGATTCCCGGGTCGGACCAAATGTTTGTATGATCTACAAATATTTGTTTCGGAGTTTGAGTGTTTTTCATGTATCATATGTATGTATTTACAAAAAAAAAGTATATATGTATTTGTATCAGTTGTCTAGTACCCATAACACAAGCTCTGCTTAGCTTGGGACTAGATGGCGTTGTGTGTTAGGTGTCTGAAATTTAATTTAAATTTAATTTAATTTAAAAATAAAAAAAGTATGATTGTAATGAGTTCACAAATAAATGACTTGACTTTGAATGGTGACACCATCATCACCACACCAAAATATAAAATTTTGTTATTACGAGTCTTTAAGGTTTAAAATTATTGTTTTCTTACAAAACTGAATGTTAAAAACATTCAAGAAATATAATATTTTTAAACCTATGTAAAAGTTTGTTTGGTGTTATCAGCTCACCTCGTACCCCTCATCGGGTCGGCTGGTGTACGGTTCGCTGTGCTCGCTGGCGTAGGGCCCGGCCACGCTGTCCTCGCTGGAGGAGCAGTCCACGGAGCTGCCCCCCGACGCGCACAGCAAGGGCGGCACCTGTTCACGCACTACATATTATCAATATTACGGGGTCGGGATGTATTGCTATTAATAGAAGTAAAAGGGTTATAAGTAGGTGGGCGACATTTCCTAAGATAACTATAAATTTAAAATTTAAAAACCCCCTATGCAGCATCAGGTCGAAGTTATAAATTACATAATTGTCATTTAACGATTATACTGGCACGTTTTGCAGACATTCGGTTATTCTTTCCCACTTTCACCCCATAACTTTTAAACGGCTCAACCGATTTTCATAAAACATGTCTAAGAACACTCGCACGTAACATACAATAAAAACTAAATTGAAATCGCTTCATCCGTTCGCGAGCTACGGTACCACAGACAGACACGTCAAACTTATAACACCCCTCTTTTTGCGTCGGGGGTCAAAAAATAATTAAGTTAACATCTGTTACCGAACTAGGCAAAGCCTGTATCAGCAATCAGCGCCTATTCTCTCGGATATAATATTGTCTAATGACCTTAGCTTAAGATTTGTACATTCATAAAGTTTTTTTTTTATTTAAGAAGGTAAAAATAAAAACCCACAAATATACACGAATTGAGTAAATAAACATTCGTGAACTTCGATTCGTTTTTTGAACTATAAAATTCCATCCAATATAATAATGTTTTAAGTTGACATGTTATATGTATACTAGCTGACCCACGCAACGTCGTTTGCGTTTCCTATTGCCCGTAGCGTAATAGTTTCCCCCCGTTTTTGAAACATTCTTCATTGGTACTCCGCTCCTATTGGTCATAGCGTGATGATATAGATAAACTCGATAAACTTCCTCGATAAACGGGCTATCTAACACTGAAAGATCTTTTTCAAATTGGACCAGTAGTTCCTGAGATTAGCGCGTTCAAACAAACAAAAACTCTTCAGCTTTATATATTAGTATAGATGACCCACGCAACGTCGTTTGCGTCTCCTATTGCCCGTAGCGTAATAATTTCCCCCCGTTTTTGAAACATTCTTCATTGGTACTCCGCTCCTATTGGTCATAGCGTGACGATATAGAAAAACTCGATAAACTTCCTCGATAGATGGACTATCCAGCACCGAAAGAATTTTTCAAATCGGACCAGTAGATCCTGAGATTAGCGCGTTCAAACAAACAAACAAACTCTGCAGCTTTATAATATTAGTATAGATATCCAAGCCGGCTTCAGCAAGCGTTTAATAAGCGACAAATTATGGGAGACCTCGGTTTCGTGTAATTTTTTATCGCGGTTGATAAATATTATGCAATACAAGAGGTATTATACAATATCTGGTCCAAATGTGTCTACAAAAAAAATGTAGATATTTAATGAGTTCAATAACTCAAACGGCATTCCAATACCTCGTTTCTAAGGGGAGGCGAGGCCTATGTCAGCACTGGACTATTTATAAGCTGTGGGTGTAATATGATTGAACTGGTGAGTGTCAATGAATTTTTGGAACTAGGTAAAAAAAAAATTACGTGTCTTTTAATTTTTTGCTTGTTGTTGGCAAGTTTTTTTTTTCTAACTTAATTTCAAATATCTATCAAAATTGTTAAGGTCAAAAGTTTTAGTTTAGTTTAAAAAAATTTTATTTGATTTTTATTTTATTGTATGCATGCAAATATGGATTGTACATGGTCTGAAATAAATGGATTATATATATATAAAAGTTAAAATGGGCTTACATTGCGAGGGACTAGAAACTACTTGATATGAAATACTACTTGAAAAAATACTACTTGAAATGATAAAGATATAATATATATGCAAAATGAGTAGTTTTAGGCATATGTAATTTAAAGCAGTTGTTCGATGTAAAATGTCATTATATCAATGATCTTTTTATTTTATTTTTTAAAGGAATTTAAAATGGTTCACTTTATTACTTAATTTTTAGTTATAGTTATTAATTTGTTTATCTTTATATAATTCTAAAATTCTATAACCTAATACCTATGTAATGTGTGTAACATCGTCATCTTCTCTCAAATTTGCAATGCCTGTAAAAGGCTACTAAGTTGAGACAAGTTATATTATAAGATCACAAATGTACCTACACTTAGTTAGCAATAAAGATTTTGATTTTGATTTTATGTTCTGAGCAAGCGTCTCTAGACATTTACGTTAATGCTAACATCACTACATAGTATAAAACAAAGTCGCTTTTTCTGTCCCTATATCCCTTTGTGTGCTTAAATCTTTAAAACCACACAACGGATTTTGATGCGAGTTTCTTTAATAGATAGAGTGATTCAAGAGGAAGGTTTTTATGTATAATAAATGCATAATATAGTATGGAAACACTGTTAATTTTCGAGGTTTCTAATGTGATGTAGCAAATAAACACATTTATTTGCGCTTACATTGCAAACGCTGGATGCACCCTACGAGATAGATCAAAATAATGTACTACAGTATTGTACATCTTAAAAAGTACTACAAAAAAGTCCGCGACGGTATATGTCTATCTCTTAGGGATAACCCACAACAACCATTTTTTATTCCTTTCTTTTTATGAGAAATAATGGCTTATTTACGAAGTGATTTTAAGCAATACAGAATGAATCCTTATACAATTAAATAAATTAAATACATTGTGCATTTAATATAGATCAAAATGGCCCTTTACAGTATCTAATTTAAATGAATATATTCGAAGATATTACAGATTTAAAATGCACGAATCGTGTCGTCGGCGGGGACATCTGAAATCCACCCGTGCAAAGCCGGGGCGGGTCGCTAGTGTTATAGTAATATACTCGTAGATCTTCCATGATCTGTCGTAACATGAACAGACATGATAATAAATAACATAAATTACCATTAAAGCAATATATGTCACGCTTTCACCGTATATTTGCCACACATACACACTTTTCGTATATTAACATCAAAATCTCTCTCATTTTATTTGGTATCAGAGCGACTTTTTTATGACGTTGCAAATTTTTTGGGGTTGTTTTATTTTACCTGATGCCAAACATCCTTGGGAATGTTAACATTTTCAGACGTGACATAGGAGATAGTTTGTAGGAGTAAGGCAAATCGTTTCGGTAAGGGAGCTAAGGTAAGGTATACCTGCCTGTATACCCAAGTCTTCAATAGTTTGAAGAGACTAGAGTCACGTTTCCGGACAGACGGACTTTAATTCCAGAGACTACATCCGCTACATGACTATGGAATCAACTGGCCATGGCTTCCATACAGTCCTAAAACTCTTAAACTTCAACTCTGAATCATCCATCTATTGTCTATGACATAGTAAATGTACGAGGTGATCGATTGTAATTCAATCGATTCCGTTAATTACCAGTTCCTGGTCTATGATAACAAAGGAAGTACGGTAATTAAGAACAGTTCATATTACAAAACGGTGGTCCTACTATGTGGGTATGGTTGGTTTGGAGTTGTGCACCAATATGTGAAATCCCACACTACGTTTGGAAATTATGAGTTGACGGAACATGTGAGTATAGAGAGGCATAGAGTTATAGTATTTTTATAAACATGGAGGGGAAGTAGACGGATAGTACATGAGTAAATTTTGTTAAAAAGTGGAATCACACTTAAAATAAAAATTCGAAATGTATAATGGTTGACGAGATACAGTGGTTTTACTATGAACAGGTAGACGCAATCCGCTCCATACGGCCTTGAAGTGCCGCCGCCGACCAACGAAGCTACGACATTAGACAGTGATGAATGGATGGTTTAACAAATCGTGAATTTAATTAAAATCACAGAATATGAAAAATAAAAATTTAAATATAGAAACCGGAATATCGACTGAATCGACGAAAATTACTGATAACTGAGAAGCAAATTATTTTACATAATCTTCTTATCTATAAATGAATTGCCGTTCGTTTGTCTCACTAAAACTCGAGAATGGCTGGGCTGATTTAGTTGATTTTGGGTTTTAAGCTATTGCATAGCTTTTATAGCGGGCTTTGGGGCATTTGTGCAGAAATTCTGTAACGTAACAAAAAAACCTGACACCCGAAGCTCGCACGGATCGAGACGAGCTGCTCCGAACGACGAATCAACGAATCTGTGTCCGAACGATGAACCAACGAATCTGTGTCACTGTCACGCACGAACATACTGCTTAAAAAAAATATAATTGCATAAGTTGGTAAAAAATGTTATGCAATAGCTTTACCGCGGCAGTCCCCGAGTGCCACACGTCTTTTTTTAAATGTTTGTCGTAGTCTAGGGAAGGTATAAACGGTGAAAAATTCAAAATAACTTGAAAATCCAAATGTCACGTGTACGAAGTAGCGGGCACAGCTAGTTTGTAATAATAATATGTATATGTAAATCTGTAAATCATACATGAAGGTATCGAGTTTACGTAGTCATGACTACCGGATCGGTCCATTTAAAGTAAGGGAGAAGGTTTAGGGTGACACCTAACACGTTCATTGTTTCTAAAAGTTCATCATAAACTCTTCCATTCATTTCACTTGAAGTGTTGTGTTTCTGTTATATGACATAATGATGTTAGGCTGATGGATACAGACAACAATTAATTCTATATTTAAATCCTCTCTTAATAAAGCTTCGTAAGTCACATTCCTGAACACATCTAACAAACATTTGAATTGAAAAGTACAGTCGACCAAATTGAATCATGACCCCCCTTAATGTCATTTACCTACAATTATTCTATACCATAAGGTTGAAATTAGCTTGAACATACATTTCATAAGTAACGAACCGTTATCATTCTACTAGACACTGACAAAGCCATGACATAGACATAAACGTATACTATGGACTATGGTAAGTATTGCACGAAAAAGTTTGTTAGCCAGTGAACGTCCTTATCTATAGGTATATTAGGAAAGATTTGATTGTCTGTTTGAGACATAGGATTGACTTTATTTCGAATAATGGGTAGACTTGAGGTAGGAGGGTAGAGGTACCGTAAAGGTAGCGTAGGGTAGGTGTAGAAAAAAAAATAGAAAAGCATTTATTTGGCAGAACAAAGTCTGTAGAGACAGCTAGTCATACATATTAATAAAATAAAACAGTAAATTTAGAGACTGCCTTTATTTTGTTTATTTCATATTATTAAATAATAAAAAATGGCATTCACTTCGTAAAGCGAATAAAAAAGAAAACTTCTCAATAGTTAATTTGTGGGTTATAATGGTTCCAATGGTTTGGGTCTGTAGGATTACTGGTTAAACCTAAAACCGAGTGTAAGCGCCATGTTTTTCAATAACGTCTAATAACCGATTACGCATAGACCCGATTAGACGACTGCAAATGTCACTTCCCCTCATGAAATCCCAGATTTCGTTACAATGCAGCTCCATTGCTTCTTTAGTCCTCTCGTTCCTGTTATCCCACATTTGAACCATCAAACCCCATAAATTTTCTATTGGGTTAAGATCTGGTGACCTAGACGGCCATGGAATGAGAGTAAATTCATCTTCATGCTCCGTAAACCAATTTGAGACAATTCTGGCAGTATGCACTCGACAGTTATCATGAACATAGGAGAATACTGGCACATCTTCACGGGGGTAAACTGTTCGCAAAGTCGGTAACATTGATTCTTCCAATAAATCGACATAGTTGATAGCGTTATGACGAGGAGAAATAGGAACAAGTTCGCCTATGTTTCCAGCATCCATCCATGCCCACATGTTAGCTGAAATTCGGCCAGATGATAGGCTGGGCACTACGTGGTCCTCTGTGTTATCGTAACGCCACAAAGTTAAGCGACCATGTTGAGAAGAGCGAAATGATTTTTCGTCTGTAAAGATGGTGTTTGTCCAGTCGAAATCTAAATAATTACGTGCAAAATTCAATCTCGCAGTTTTGTGTGCATCCGTTAAATGAACTTTCTAAGCATGATGTCTGTAATGCAGCCCATTGCGGTGCAAATTATTTCTAATTGTTTCTAGACAAACGTTGTAAAGTGCTGCAAAATAGCGGGTACGAGTAAAAGGATGTTCTTCATAATGGTGTTGCATTTCCGTTCTCTGTTGGTTGGTGATTCGACGAACCCCATGATTATGTCGTCGTCGGTCTTCAAGGATACCCTCTTCAGCGTGCCGTCTGATCCAGGTTCTGACCGTTAACCGTTAACTCACGTGATATTTCTCTAATGCCGCAACCTTGCTCACTGAGCACTACAATCCGAGCTCTTTGTTCTACCAAATTGGCCATTATACGATATCGTTTATAGATATAAATATATTCTTAGATTTTTATTTTAATATTTTCAGATTGACTACTACTTGACATCTAACACATAATGTCATTTCATTTTAAAAATTATAATACTTTTTCTCCGCAATGAAAAGAGTTTGGATTATAAACGATTATATTATTTGAAATTCAAATAAGACTGCTGTATCAAAAATATATCTTGTTCAGTGATGACAAAGGTTTAAATTGCATTGACATCTAACCCGTAATGACGCATTTTTGTTTATATCTAAAACGTACTATGTGCAAATAGCGAATAAAACCTAACTATACTCTGTCCATTTCTTTATTTTCTTTTTGACAGTTCAAGAAATTTTGAAATTAGTGACGCCCTCATCCATTACCGATTCGATTTGAAACGAATAGCGATTTTATTTATGAAGAACTTTCAATCGATTTAATTAAATATTTTTTGTTGAAATATTAATTATTCCTTTATTAGTTTTTTATATTATATAAGAAATAAACAAAAATATAAATAATAAATCAGTAAATTAGATGAATGAACAGAGTTATTGTTCTTTACTCATGGTTTAATCCTAAATTCCAAGATTTCGACTTAATTCCTTGCAAAAATTCAATCTTGGAGTCATAGATACTATTTTTATTTCCTTTTTTTATTATATTTACAGAAAAAATACTTACATGAAGTCAAATTATTTTTATCATATGATCGATTTATCGTATTTCAAGTACTGTTTTTTTTAATCGACTTCCAAAAGGAGGAGGTTCTCAATTTCATCGGTTTTTTTTTTCTTATGTATGTACATCGATTACTCCGTCAATTGTGGACCGATTTTGAAAATTATTTTTGTGTATCGTATTTCAAGTACTGTTTTATAGTCTGTGGTTGTTTGTTATGCATAGACCACTTCACTAAAGTACCGTCACAGTCAATAAAGTACGACATTACTGTAGTATATAATTCCGAAAAAAAATGGTAATTTATAGGCGTGAGCTGTCAAAAAGAAAATAAACGAATGGACAAAGTATACATTTATGATTACAAGCAAAGGAATAATTGGCAAAGTGGGTCATGATTCAATTTGGTCAACTGTACTTTGACGTGGCATTAATTAATAAATGCTTATTATATATTATATTATAAGTTACATTCCTGGATCCTAACTTCATCTCAAGATAAATAAATTATATATGTACTGGATTAACTTGATGATATTATAATATGAACGGATTCCACAGCGTGAGCGTGTTAATAGACCTAAGCAGGCAATTGCTGGTGACCTCTGACTTTTAAACACAAAAACACATAATATGCGCGTTAGCAATTCAATATCTTTATGAGTTAACAAATCGATGGAATCGATTTTTCAATGGTTTAAATAAAAGAAGAATGAAACAAGAAATAAAAGAAACCTGGAAAAAATACTTTGTAATGTTTTACATTGTTCGCGTTAATCCATTGAATCGCTCAAAAGCTTATTGTAGTCTAAAAATATTTTATGATAGATCTAGAGTGAGGAACATACAGAATAATTCAAGTAAGTAATCTAAGAAAAACTAAGTGTGTACAATTTCAAGGAAGTCAACTTCAAATCACCAAATATAAGAAATGAAAATCTCCGACATCGTTCAATGCAAACGGGAAGAGCTTTAAGTAACAACAAAAACTACGAAAGAGAAGCAAACCAAGTCAAATTTTCATCAGAACCAGTTTTTTCTAGGCTACACTCACTAAGACATTTACTAGTGAAATAACTGGTTTAGAAGAAAATAATACGGATTAACATTTAAAAGCGATTTTACATGTCATTTTATAGATGTATGATACTGTGTGGAGTCTCCTCAGTATTGTGGTTTATTAATACGAAATCGACACCCGATATGTCGCACCAACATTGAACTTATGCCTAAGATTATAGTGACGCATGAGTAACCGCGAGCGGGACTCGCAGGTCACTGAGTAATTTTATCATAGAAGGATACCTATAAATCTATTATCCCTCATTTAGGTTAGGTATGGCTGTGGACGGCGATAGTTTGATTTGGTGAGAAGGGGGAACTTATGATTTTCGAGTTTGTACCTATGTATGTGTGTACATATTTCTTTGGATTGCGCTGTAGCCTAAACGGCGCGGATTTTCATATTTCAGGTATTGTTATAATTGTAATTATTAATAAACGAAAAAGAAAATCGCCGGTTTGTAAATTTTAAGTACATTTTTTTTTTTTTCAATAATTACATAGCTGATTGAGAGTGCTTGTTTCCTATTATCTAACACTCAAGGTAGTAGAGCCGCGCTGATTTACGCACGGTTAGGCCGGCGCGACCAGAGCGGTCCCTCCCTCTCACCCTCTTACAGAAGATCAACCTAAAACGACAAGATTCGTGCTGTCGTGTTTCATTGGTGAGTACGAGAACGGAGGCCCAATGATGCAGAAGCATCACTAGACCGCCATAGTGTGGGTCACCATGCTGCATTTTTGCATTGTCTGCATTCGCAATGAGTATGGTGACTACAACTCTTGGGTTCTGCTCATGCTTTCCATCGGGTAGAGTAGAGTCACTTCGGCCAGTCCATACATAAAAAAATCTAGATATCTAGGTAAATCTGTGTGTACTTCACTACATAGTATAAAGCAAAGTCGCTTTCTCTCTCCCTATACTATATGTGTGCTTAAATCTTTAAAACTACGCAACGGATTTTGATGCGGTTTTTTTTAATTGATAGAGTGATTCAAGAGGAAGGTTTTTATATGTATAATACATGCATAATATCGTAGAGAAACATTGATAATTTTAGAGGTTTCTTCTTTTACGCTTACTTTGCAAACGCTTGCTGTACCCTACGAGACAGATCAAAATAATGTACTACAGTATTGTACATCTTTAAAAGTAGTACAAAAAAGTCCGCGATGGTACATGTCTATCTCTTAGGGATAACTCACAATAACCATTTTTTATTATTTACTTTTTACGAGAAATAATGGCTTATTTACGAAGCGATTTTAAGCAATACAGCATTAATACTTATACAATTGAGTCCCATATATACATTGTGCATTTAATGTAGACCAATATGGCCCTTTACAGTATTTAATTTAAATGAATATATTCGAAGATATTACAGATTTAAAATGCACGAATCGTGTCGTCGGTGGGTGCATCTGAAATCCACCCGTGCGAAGCCGGGGCGGGTCGCTAGTATTCTATATTTATTTTTATCGTTGCTAGTCATTGCTAGTACAGACTTTTAGTAAGTAAATACACACATCAAAAGTGTCTAGGGATCAAGCATTTTTATGCGGATTTCTTGAGATTGAGATGTGGCTTTGTAATAAATTTATGATTTTATAAATTTATATGGATCCTTTTTGGTGCATTTCATAATTTGAATCAGGAACTGTCAATCAAATTCGAGTAAAAGATGAAAATCAGCTGTCAATATTTTCCCTATAAAAACATACAACGCATTGAAGACATTATTAGTGCTACTGTTTCCCTACTACTGATTAAAACCAACGTTATTATGGAGCGGCGACGTCATTTAAGCAGGGAAGAAATGCTCAGAGCCGTGGGAATGATAGAAGCTGGTTCCCGGCAACGTACTGTGGCTTTAGCTCTAAATACAAGTCAGAGTGTTATCAGTCGACTTTGGACACGTTACCGAAGCACTGGTACCGTGGCTGAGCGCCATGGAGGACGGTATCGCTGCACCACACGGAGACAAGACCGATACATTCAAATCTTATCTCGAAGAGCTCCAACAATAACTGCCATGATGTTAGCCGTGAGGCTTCATCACTCTTCAGGGAACTTAATTAGCGACCAAACAGTCAGAAACCGCTTGCATGAAGTGAACCTTCATTCCCGAAGACCGCTACGGGTACCACCTATAGCAATGCACAATCGTAGGATTCGATATCAATGGGCTCTTGAACACAGAAATTGGGCAGAAGAACAATGGCGTTTCGTGTGCTTTTCTGATGAGTCTCGTTTTGGTATGAGACCGGATACAAGACGTATACGACACTGGAGAACCCCTGGACGCCAACAGCGATTAAAATCCTGCCAGGAAGTCCATCCTTATAGTGGTGGAACCATCATGGTATGGGCGGGTATTTGGATCGGCGGAAGAACTGAGTTGATTTGGATCAGAGGCAACCTCAACGCTCAAATTTAGGCTGAGACGATTGTATCAGACGTCATCGTTCCTCTACAAGTGCAAATCGGTCCCTTATTTCAGTTAATGCATGATAATGCATGACCGCACACCGCAAGAGTTGTAAGACAGACTCTCGCCGCAGCTAACATCAATGTCCTGCCCTGGCCTGCTCAGTCGCCAGACTTGAACCCGATTGAGCATGCATGGGATATGCTACAGAGAAGAGCTCTGCCGAATATGGAGGGTATGCAGTCGCAAGAAGACCTTTTTTTGTTGTTGCAACGAACATGGGCGGCCATTCCACAGCGTGATTTGGATGAACTCATTTTGAGTATGCCAAACCGATGTTCTTGTGTTGTTAGTGTTCGCGGTAGAAACACGGATTATTAATTGTTTAAGTTACCTAATAAAATTTTAAAGAAAACTGTTATTTCAGTCTTTTTTTCGAACTTTAATGTTAGTGGTTCAAATGTCAAAAATCCGTTTATTAGGAAAATGGCAAATTTCTTTATTAATGCAAAGGTGACTTTGTTTATCGTTACTGTGACAAACGAAAACACTTTATTTGATGAATCCTTAAAGAAAATTTTAATTAATATCAATCAGGAGAAAACTTATTGCAAAAATATATGTTGATCCCTAGACACTTTTGATGTGTGTAGATAAAGCAATAAATTAGAAATGTTATTTACGAAAATTACTTGACGGACGAATAAAGAGTTCTCTATTATGCAATGGCCGTCCTGTGGAGATAACGATGGACAGTACATATTACTTTATCAAAGGCACGACACTACCATTCAATGAAGCTTTCATAACTGTTAATGATTCACATTGATGAGAAGAAAGATATCTTCAGGAGTATCAATATCCGCCATTGTCGCACTTGTATAGTTACTCAGGAAGACGACTATAGGCTGTCTGTTTTTTTAGTCTAATCTCTGAAACGGCTTGACCGACTTTGACGGGACTTTCACTGTCAGATAGCTGATGTTATAAGAAGTAACTTAAGCTATTTTAATTTTAGAAAAAATGTAGTTTTATAAAAAAAAAAGAAATGTTAAATGCATCGAGGCTGAAATCGCGGGTGACAGCTAGTTTTAAATAACATTGAAAAACTAGCTGTGTCCTCAACTTCGTACACGTGACATTTGGATTTTTAAGTTATGTTTAATTTTCACCGTTTAAGCCTTCCCTGGACTACGACAAACATTTCAAAACCAAAATCAGCTAAAGCGGCCCAGCCGTCCTCGAGTTTTAGCGAGACGAACGAACAGCAATTGATTTTTATATATAAGATTAAAATTTAGATATAAAAACATTTGCTTGTGGTGTTACACACAGACAAAATTCACGACGTTGGCCTAGACTTACTTTACAGATTTGTAAAGTATGCGATACTTCACCGGACATTCAGCATCAATATTGTTCTAGTATCTTGACAATTATAGGCACATTACAAATTCATATGGACGAGAAGTGCGGAAAGCTAAAAACTAATAATAAATGAATATTGGTGGAATTTCAATCATTGGGGGACCACTATACAGTACATATAAATGTGCCTGGATAGAGGCAAGAGTTACTTTGAAGGAGGCAGCTTTTAGCTCGAAGTCTACCAACTGGGTGGCAATCGAAGGCTCGACTGAATCACATACCAATGGTAGCAACAATATAAAAATAAATACTCCATCTATTAAAAATGAATTATGGTGGAATTTTGACCATCGAGCGACCACTCACGACACGCGAATATGGCAATCTCCAAGACCTTCACATATAAATGGATTACCTGATGATTTCAGATGATGACCGTTGCTAGACATCTTCGATGTTGTATCCACACACTTCACTATTTACTCATCACTCTCACGTATACACAGCATCCGAGTTCTTAACGTCGGACTACAACGTTCTAATGTTTGTGAAAGACTGCTCTGTCGATTATTCCGGTTTCCGCTAAGCGCTATTAGTTGAGTCGCGACTGTCGCAATCGACGTGGGGTTTCGTTGGGGGTATTAGACATACTGTTAATATGTAATTAGATTGGCCTTGACTTACCTATTCGTAACATTTTAGTTTGTTTACTTATTTATGGACTTCAAAAATTTGGTGTACATTGTTAACCAATTTGAATGATTTTATCAGAGAGCCAATAGTTTTTTTTTTTAATGTATAATATCTATACTAATATTATAAACGCGAAAGTTTGTAAGTATGGATGGATGGATGGATGTTTGTTACTCTTTCATGCAAAAACTACTGAACGGATTTGGATGAAACTTTACAGTAATATAGCTGATACATTAGAATAACACATAGGCTACTATTTGCCGCGATAACCGACATACAAGTGGGCGGAGCCGCGGGCAACAACTAGTTAGTTATATAAATGCCTTAATTTAATGGGCCCTAATTGTTTGGATGTAAGTATAGTTAAACAAAAGCCTAGTGAACAATTTTACACGGAGCTGTTTTTGATAAAACCAGTAATATTTTCGCGAAAGGTCACGCTTACGGCGTTTTAATCATATTCTTCCGAGAATTAAACCGGTAAAAAATGTTCGTTTATGTGTTTTGCTTGGCACAGTATTATTTGTCTCTACATTTTATCTTTGAGTATTTAACTTAAACTTTCAGCTACAAGCTGAAATAATTTATGCTTAGTCTGAATATACCACTGTATATTCAGACTAAGCTAATTCAGAAAAAAATATAAAATAGATTTTATAAATTTTGAGAGAGACAAAAGGTTTGGAATGTATGTTAAATTGTTCAAATGGTACAAATTGTTGTTCTGTGTCATGACTCAGAACAACAATTTGTAGATTATACAAAGTAATACACCATGTAGGGATCAAACCTACATTACAAGGTAGTAGAGCCATGCTGATCTCAGCACGAACGAGCAGGCTTGACCGGGGTGGTACTACTCTCGCACAGAAGGTCAACGTAAAATGAAAGCATTCGTGCTGTCGTGTTTCGTTGGTGAGTCGCGAGACCGGAGGCCCAATGATGTAGAAGCATCACTAGGCCGTTACAGTGTGGGTCACTACGCAGCATTGTTGAATTGTCTGCATTCGCAATGAGTATGGTGACAACCAGATTCTGCTTTAACTTTCCATCAGGCAGAGTTGAGTCATTTTGGCAGGGCCATACATAAATAAAAAAAAGTAAAAACTAAAACCCAACTACGACAAAAAACGACGCTGAAAAAGTATAAAACAAGTTTAAAAAGCCGTAGTCACACGCTGTTATAGTGTTATGGTGCGTTTCTATGTAACGTGTGAATTTAAAATGTTTTGGTGCCGGTATAATTATATAATATATATATATATTTGAAATGTACAAGTAACGCCCTTTCCAATGATACCAAACACGACATATTTATCTCAAATTTATTTTTTAATACAGTACTTTATATCGGCTAGAGGGCGCCACATTAGATTCAGTGACACGTCATATAGCCTATAACCAGCAGACGATCAAGACGCTCCTAACGATACCTCATTTGTCCAGTTCTAATAAGTAGTTAAGGAGCTATGAGGGAACAAATGAACATACATACATACATAGCCTGTCAAAATCATAACCCTCCTTTGGCTTTGCCGTAGTCGGGTAAAAACACAATACTCGGCGCAGTAGGAAGCAGCGAGGCGCTTCAACCAGTATGCCATTGGTGTAGCCTTCACTATATTCTATTAAACCGAAGCACAATTTACTTTGCTTTTAGTTTATTTAAATTTTGTTTTCTATTCTCAATCCTGTTTCGGGTGGGAACATTACTTTTAAATTGTATTTTTGGCAGTTGGTTTTTGGATTTGTAATTTTTTTTAGTGTCCGAATTTTAAGTTTTAAAATTTACATCTGAGGTAATGAATGCCGATCGACTTTATATTTTTTGTTTTTTTTTTTTTATAATACATAGTTGGAATTCGTTTGGGTGGTTTATTTGTATGTAATACCTACCTGGAGGCTTAATAAAGTAGGTCCAAAGTCGATTCGAGGTTAAGGTAAAAAAAAATTGTACTGTAAATAAATTCCTCCTAAATTACGACTTAGAAACCGACTGTATTTTTAACACACTTTTCTTGGCTTGACCTCTATGTTTTTAACTAACTTATGTAAGCGTGGTTTTTTAGTTTTTTATACTATATTCGGAAATTAATTTCTCACGTTTTCCTGTAATTAATATTATTTACAAATACACCTGAAAAACGAGCGATTCTTACCAGTGTACAGGAGTCATCGGAAATCTCATGGCACTACGCGTACTCATTGGTCAAATTAAATAGCACGATTTCTCGCTGCTTGTCACATACTTTCATTTCTTTTCATAACAATCACGAATTTTAACTAAAAAAAACTTACTTTAATCTGGACCAAATTAAAATGGAACCACATGGAAAGCACCAGCTTTCAAATAAAAAAAGAATCATCAAAATCGGTTCACCTAGTCGAAAGTTATGAGGTAATAAATAAACTTAAAATAAAGGGCCGCCATGGTGTTGGTAGCCGTGCTGCATGTTGCTTTGTCTGCATTCGCAATGAGTATGGTGACCACCGCTCTTGGATTCTGCTTATACTTTCCATCAGACAGAGTAGAGTCATTTAGGCAGGCCATACATAAAAAAAAACAGTCGAATTGATAACCACCTCCTTTTTTGAAGTCAGTTAAAAATACTTTCACACTTTGGATGGAAGTAAGAAGAAAGTCCTTAAGGAAGAGGAAATTACTTTCTCAAAGGTTGACAACGCGTCTGTGACTCCAAGTTGCAGATTAATGAGTTGAATTGCCCCCTCTATCATTTAAAAACGTACGGGATAATGAAGACATAAACTTGGGATGCCTGGAAATATTTAAGTTTCATGCAATAAAGAGAGCTGTTTTTCAAGTTCCTACCTTGGCATGTGTCAGTCTCGGCATGGCGTGAGTGGCGCTAGGCCTGGCGGCGGCCACTCGTATGAGCGCCTCGCACAGCGCGCGCAGCCCCCCCCCGCCCTCCAGCGCGCCCTCCCCGTAGCAGAGCGCGGCTCGCACCAGGGTGCAACACGTCTCCTTCGAACGACCTGATGTCACATCTATTGCGGATAGGTAACATTACGTTAATACGGTCTGCAAAAAACTGCAAGCTAAAGCCGAGTCTCCACCGAACAAAACTTGGCAACTTTTGTATTTTCAAAACGTGTTGGGGACAAAAGTTTCTGTAATTTCCTTGTGTTGGCAACAAAAATTGTCAACAATAGTTTGGGACGGTGTTTCTGTTTTTGGCGGTAAACGTTGGCGACTCGGTGTCGACACAATGGAAACCAAAGTTAACGATTTTCTGAAGAATTACAAACAGTTGGGAACACTGAAATTGCCAACAATTTCGGTAGATACGCGCCTTAAGCAATCTACCACTAATTAGCCTTTTTGACTGCGGCAGGTCAGAAGGACTGTGTGTGTGTGCATGTGTCGTTACAAATGTTCCGGTTCAACCGCAGTGATACCAAATCCTTTCAGAAAAACGAAATTAGCAATTGTTTTTCGCTTTTTACCAAAAATGTGAGTGTGCTTACACCCTGAACCACACTCAGTCCCCAAATTCTAGTTCCAGCCTAATAAATGTTTTATGTTTAAATACCAATTAAAGATTGCGGTTATTTTACCCTTTTACAATACCTATTTAATGTATTTTTTTTTTATGGAATAGACCGGCAAACGAGCTAGCTAGCTAGGGCGAAGTCGGTGCACATTGCTGGGATTGGCGAGAGGCTTGAGCGTCTTCCTTCGGGGACTCGAGAATTCTGGTCTCTTGCCAAGGCTATCGAAGGGAATTTCTGTAAGCCATCCCTTCCACCTTTGCACTTAGGAAATAATAAATAATCCGTTGGCCTATGACGCAAAGGAGAAAGCCGATCTCCTGGCAAAACACTTTGCGTCCAACTCGACCTTAGATGACGGAGAACAGGAGCCGCCTACCATACCGCGGTGCGAGAGCCGTATGCTGGATATCCAGTTTCACCAACGCTCAGTGCGTATAGCACTTTTATCCCTGGATATCCATAAGTCGAGTGGCCCGGATGGAATCCCCCCTATAGTGTAGAAGATGTGCGCTGCAGAGTTGGCACCGGTCTTAACGCGTCTTTTTCGGCTCTCCTACTCTTCTGGCGTAGTCTCGACAACATGGAAGGCAGCATTAGTCCACCCGATCCCAAAAAAGGCGATCGCTCTAATCCGTCCAACTACAGGCCGATAGCCATTACTTCCCTCTTCTCGAAAATAATGGAGTCCATCATCAACTATCAACTCCTACGGTATCTAGAAGATCATCATCTGCTTAGCGACCAGCAGTACGGCTTCCGTAAGGGTCGATCGGCTGGCGATCTTCTGGTATACCTGACACATCGCTGGGCACAGGCGATTGAGACTAAGGGGGAAGCCTTGGCAGTTAGTTTGGACATCGCGAAGGCCTTCGATCAGGTCTGGCACAAACGCTTCTTTCGAAGCTCCCTTCCTATGGGCTTCCCGAGAAATTATGCGATTGGGTCACTAACTTTCTAGCAGATAGAAGCATTAAGGTCGTAGTCGACGGTGAATGCTCTGATTCCATATCTGTGAATGCTGGTGACCCGCAAGGCTGTGTGCTATCGCCTACTTTGTTCCTCCTCCATATCAATGACATGCTGCAAAATTGCGGCATTCATTGTTATGCGGATGACAGCACCGGCGATGCTTTTTACACCGGCCGCGCCAACATTTCTCGGGAAAACGTCATTGAGAGTCGAAACAAACTTGTGTCTGAAGTCGAGACTTCTTTGGAGAAGGTCTCAGATTGGGGTAGACTTAATTTAGTCCAATTTAACCCCACAAAGACACAAATTTGCGCGTTCACCACTAAGAAACTTCCGTGGGTCGTATGTCCTCGTTTCGAAGGCACTCCACTATCTGCCTCAGCCAATATTGGAATTCTTGGTGTCGACATGTCGAGCGAAGTCCAGTTCCGTGGCCACCTGGAGGGTAAGGCCAAATTGGCCTCGAAAAAGCTTGGTGTGCTCAACAGATCGAGACAGTATTTCACTCCGGCCCACCGCCTTATACTTTATAAGGCCCAGGTTCGGCCTCACATGGAATACTGTCCCCATCTTTGGGCGGGGGCACCCCAATACCAGCTCCTCCCTTTGGACCGCATTCAACGGAGAGCGACCCGAGTCGTCGATTGCCAAGAACTTTCAATTCGGCTAGACTCTTTGGCGCTGCGTAGAGATGTAGCTTCGCTGTGCATCTTCTACCGCATTTATCATGGGGAGTGCTCCGAGGAATTGTTCGGACTGATTCCTGCCGCCTCTTTCCGCCATCGTCCTACGCGACAGAAGTTTCATCCCCATCATTTAGATGGTTGGCAGTCCTCAACTGTGCGCTTTTCCAGGAACTTTCTGCCTCGCACAACAAAACTGTGGAATGAACTGTCGCCTGCGGTATTCCCGGACCAATAAGACCTTCAAACCTTCAAGAAAAGAGCGTACTCCTTCTTAAAAGGCCGGCAACGCACTTGTGATGCCTCTGGTGTTGCGGGTGTCCATGGGCGGCGGTAATCGCTTACCATCAGGCGATACGTCTGCTCGTTTGCCCCCTATATCATAAAAAAAAAAAAAAACGAGCAGACGTATCGCCTGATGGTAAGCGATTACCGCCGCCCATGGACACCCGCAACACCAGAGGCGTCACAAGTGCGTTACCGGCCTTTGGGGGATGGGGGGGAGATAGGGGGAGGGGTTGGGGTATGGGCCTCCGGTATCCTCACTCACTCGGTGAAACACAGCGCAAGCACTATTTCACACCGGTTTTCTGTGAGGCCGTGGTATCACTCCGGTCGAGCCGGCCCATTCATGCCGAAGCGTGGCTCTCCCATTTATTATCAATGTATTTTTTTAAAAGAAAAAAGTTATTTATTTAACATTTGTAATTAAATCTACTGTAAAATTGATGTTCAAATTTAAATATATTCCTGTTTTCGATTTTCAACTTACAATGCATTGCACTAAATCACAAATTTATTTGACACCCTCAAAAGATGACTAACCCAACAAGTATCACGTCTAGTCTAAATTGTAGTCTATTTTCCAGAACTTAGAGCATAAAATTACTTAGTAATCGGTGATGTATTGAATGCATAGGGTTTCTGATCTTTAGCTTGAAGTGTCGGATTGCAACGTCAGAACTAGTTATGTGATCAGAAGGATCAGCTGCGGTTGGATTGTGACCGGTACTGGCAATGACGTCACAGTGCAGTTATTAGCTAATTAAATTACTGATAAAGGGCAAACTGTATTCGTTAGGTGTGTATTTCGAACATGACTGACAAATTCATTTTAATTCTGATTAATTTAGTTTAGCAAGTTTTCGTTTAATATCGACGCAGAAACTCACTTCATTCCTTGAAAAAGATACTCCGACGCGTTCAAAACTACCTATTTCGTCATTCCCGAAATACACCTTTCAGTAAAAATCGGTATAAGTTGGTTGATTTGGAAAATGAATAAACGGAAGACAACGCACCGACCCAAAATAAATTTGAAACTAGATATTTACTGTCTTAGGTATATATAAGGCCTATCCCATTGGTTAGTTAATTAAGAAAAAAAATGTAATAAATCAAATATATCAGCACAAACCAGACACAGAGAGCTGCACGGTGAGCAGCGCCTCAGTGATCTTGATGAGGACCCTCATCTCGGCCGCGCCGCACTGGCAGTTGTCCACGACGTGCAGCAGCAGCTTCAGCAGCGCGTAGCTGTCCACGAACACCTCCCCGCCCTCGCCCACCACGTACTCCCTGAACATCGGGCTGTACAGGCACAAACTCGCGCACGTCTTCCAAAACGTCCACACATTCTTCAACACTTCTATATGATCCTCTATCGACTCGTCCACAGTATTCTCTGGGACGAAAGTCGTCTTTATCGCTTGAGGCGTAGAGAGTCTTCTCGCTTGCGGCTCCGGTGGCATGAACGCCAACATTTCCCGTTCTTTCGTGACATCACACAACTCTTCGTATTTATCGGCGGGCAACTTCAACTTGTATATCTTGTGACATTTGTCCGACATTTCTCTTAAAGATTTAAACAGCATTTGCACGGACGCTAGAGAGCTCATTTCTCTGAAGTAAGTCATTTCCGAATTCTCCTTCATCAGTTTATATATTTCGACGATGATTGCGATTTCTAATATGGAACAGCATTGATTAGAGAACTCGGATAACGAAACCAATTCTAGCACATAACTGAGCCCGCCTTTTTGTATGAACTGTTCGGCAAAAGGCACAGTGTTGAGCAGACTCGCAAATATGTTTAAACAGGATACTGTTAAGAAATATGCCGACTCCTCTGTCCGGATTATATATCTGTGTTTGGCGACGATAAAAGTGGGGTAGATAACAGCAAACAGCAGTTCACACTTCATTTCCATCCGACATTTTGGTGTCACTCGCAGAAGATGGCTGACTGTTGCATGTAGGACGTTATTGTGATTATCCAACTGCAGCAAAGAGTTATAGTGATACAGAAAAGAACCGACGCTCTGTCTTTCCATAGGCGAGATCCCGTGAGAACAGGACTTTCTACCGACATCCTTCTTTTCATCACACGGCTCACATATCGAACAAGGCAACACATCCGTCGCTTTTCCTATTAATATACTCGCACCTAATTCCCCATATACGGTTTGTTCCAGGACTTGAAGACATAATGACGCAACACTGCTATGAGTTAACATCAATCTCACGATACACTCCATTAAAAATGCTGGTGAGAAGCAGCAGCATACGCCGGAGTTCAGCATCACCTTCAATACCTTATTCCTTAAGCCAGCCTCGGCGGAAACTGCGTCATCGGTGAGTAGTGATGTTAGAGTTCCGTATAACACTGATACGCAACAAGCTGAAGCCATCGGTAGACCAGTGCTGGCCTCGCCCAGGATGTCGTGGTGATGGTGCATGCCTGCCGCGACTCTCTGTCGGCAAACTTTATGCCTATTCTTTGGGCATGCCGCGGAATGTATAACTTCGCTTCGAACCCTCTTCATACCCACTATCAGCTTGCCGATAGTTTCTATGAGCTTCTTGATCAACACCACCGTGTCTTCCTGATCACCGACCGGTATTCTTATCATTAATTCTATGGTTTCTTTTAACAAACCCCCTTTGAGACATTCCCCGTACAGTTTGAACTGGTCGGTGAATTCCCTGAGTTTCTCCACGCTCCTGCATTGCATCAACAAGCAGTGGAAGAAGGCTGTGATCGAGTAAGCGATACCGAAAACGAATTTGAGCAAATTTTCTGATTCAGTCTTATAATCTTTGCGGTACGTGAGCTTATTTAATTTGCATTTCGATATAACATCTTCTAAAATTCTAAGTAACATCGGTAAGATACCGTTATTGATGAGTTTGGCACAGAGGTCTGAATGTATCAGAACCTGGTCTAGAGACACCATGAGCAGTTCAGTTAGCGCCACTTTGGTTCTAGAAACTTCATGAGTCATGTCCTTTTGCGACTGAGGCACTGAAGTGAATTGTAATGAACATAGGTTTCTTAAAGAGAAGTTAATACACTGCATGGATATTTGCGATCCCTCTGAGCCGGATAAACTGCTTTCTGCTTTACAGAGCTCTTGTAGTAAGTCTGTTATGATTAAAGTAAATTGGAATGTGGTTATTTCAGAGTTTATAATTTCTCTGTGTTTATCGTTCATATAGTCCTCTGTCTTGGGTTTGGCTTTGCGTGGGGTGTAGTAAGGGTCACCGTAGTAAGACTCGTTAGGATATTCGTTTGAAGAACGAGTCGAGTTGAAGTATTCGAAGTCATCGTTCGGGGAGCACACCTTGATGGCTAGAGAGCGGTTAAGGATCTGAAGGTCGTCGTTGGAGTCACCCGTCTCCGAGGACTGCTCGGAAGTTTTAGAGAATCTTTTTTTCTTTCGCTCTAGAGAGTCAAGCTTCATTTGGGTTTGGTGCCGCGACCTGTCAATAACAGAAGTGAGTTTTGTAAACGAAATTTAAGAAAAAAGTGATCGCTTATTACTGCAATGACGATAGTAATACGTCCTTTTATAACATCTACAGTAAACTATAAAGTTAAAGTGTTTGTTTGGTTGAACGCGCCAATCACAGGAACTACTGGCCTGGTTTGAAAAATTATTTCAGTGTTGGATAGCCCTGACACATGATGGCTACTTAAAGGTTAACTTAATTGGCCAAGGAAAAACAATTAACATAATTGTTTGTATATTGTTCGCTTTCAGAATGCATGTCTGTTATTTTAATTTATTACAAACATTTTCCGTATCTCACACATACACAAACCAACACACACTCGAAAATTATCAATCCTGTGCCTACATTGTTCTCTCATCACAGCAAAACATAAATACAATGATCATACTATCAGCAGATCACACTCATAAAATGAATTCGCAAAAAAAATAATAATAATAGAACAATATTATCGATTCATTTTGATTTTCAGTAATAAAATTCTCAGATATTAACACATTACTGGATCATATAGACAATTTCAACGTAACGGATACATTTGTTTGTGATCCAGAGCAGTGCGAAAAAGTCGTAAAAACAACAGAAAATTATTTCAAAGTATTGCATCAAAATATTCGAAGCATTAATAAAAATTTTGACGGTCTTTGTATTCTGCTGAACCAGATGAAAATAAATTGTGACGTAATTATTTTATCGGAGTGTTGGTTGTCTTGTGCCCTGAACCTCCCCAACTTGGATAACTACTACACTTACAGTAGTACAAACAATTTTAATCAAAATGATGGTCTTGTACTGTTTATATTTTTTTTTTATTTTTTTTATGTATGGCCCGCCATAATGATTCTACTCTGCCTGATGGAAAGCATAAGCAGAATCCAAGAGTGGTGGTCACCATACTCACTGCGAATGCAGACAATGCAGTATGGCGACCCACACCATGGCGGCCTAGTGATGCTGCTGCATCTTTTAGTCTAGTCAACAAGTATGGAACTTGTTGACTAGACTATTTGGGCCTCCGGTCTCGCACTCACCAACGAAACACGACAGCACGATCGCTGTCATTTTACGTTGATTTTCTGTGCGAGGGTAGTACCGCCCCGGTCGAGCCGGCCCATTCGTGCTGAAATCAGCGTGGCTCTACTACCTACATAAATAAACTAATTAGGCATAAAGTTGAAGAGCCATCACTAAGTGATTCAAACTGCTTAATCATTAAAAAAGATAATGATACTGTTATTATTTCAATCTACCGCCCACATTGCTTTAAGGACATTGATAATTTCTTAAAATCATTAAATACACTCCTATCTCAATTATCCTCATTTAGAAATGTATATTTATAATAGGTGACATAAACATTAATATTTTAGACACAAACTCTAACGCACTTCGCTATCTGGAATTGCTATCGTTCCATGGCCTAATCCCCGCTTACGACACAGCAACTAGAGACAAGTCTTGTATTGATCACCTAATTATAAAAAGTAAATTAAACTCACTTACAATGATACTAAACTCCACTCTAACGGATCATGCTGCAGTTTTATTTTGTGTAAAATCTAAAATTGAACACACTACTGTTAGCAAATGTGTTAAGAAACTAAACTTTGAGAATATTTTACTAGATATTAAAAACACAAATTTCAATGAATTAATTCATAACGTAGATCCGAATACAGCAACAAATAATTTAATAAAATGTCTTCAAAATATAATCACTAGTAACTCAATAAAAATTAAAATACCGTGTAATAAAGTAACATTAAAACCGTAGATTACGATTGGTTTATAAAGGTGCATTAGAACTAGGGATCAGATGCATTACAAATTGAAAAGTGATCCAAATAATCTTGTCTTGATCACGACATACAAAAAATATCGAAATTTCTGCAACACAATACTTAGGAAATGTAAGGTTGATTATGAAAAACATTAATTGGACTCGGCAAGGAACAATAGCAAGAAATTATGGCATAGTATAAGAGACATTACTTATTCGCACAGGTCGAAGCAATCAAATCACGAACTATTAACAGTGAGCGGGACACCTAAAAATTCAGTGGACGAAGTCAACAATTTTTTCGCCAACGTTGGAGCGAACTTGGCAGCTAAGATCCCAAATTGGCTAGTGATACATAACGCAGGTCAAATGAACACCCCAACCTCATCTTTTGTGCTTCTGGACACAGATAAGGATGAAGTGAGCAGCATTATCGCTGATCTAAAGCCTAATAGTAGTACTGGTTGGGACACATCTCTGGTGAGATATTAAAACTGGCTAAGGATCATATAGCGCTCCCCCTATCGGAACTCTTCAATGCGTGTCTGAGCAAGGGTATTTTTCCTGACGCATTGAAGAAATCAATCGTAGTACCCATTTATAAGGGTGGTGATAGGGACTGTGTCAATAATTATAGGCCAATATCTATCCTGTCATCCCTGTCTAAGGTTCTAGAGAAAATTATAAATAAGAGGCTCGTTAAGTTCTTGGAATCTAAGAATTTATTATCGGATGCTCAATATGGATTTAGACAGGGCAGATCAACTGATGATGCAATACATTCTTTTACAGAATTCATCGCTACGAAGGTAGATAGTAAAAACAAATGTTCAACAATCTTTTTGGACCTAGCAAAAGCTTTTGACACAGTCTCTATTTCCAAACTGCTGTTGAAACTCGAACAAATGGGTGTCAGGGATACTCAACTTTGTCTGTTTGAGAGTTACCTGTCGAATCGTGCTCAGCGTGTTAGGATTGGGGATTATTTGAGTGGGGAGTGTGCGAGCACACACCCACACACACGCCCACACACACACCCACACACACACATACACACACACATGCATGCATACTCACACTCACAAACTATCTCTAATATTTTTGTAATATTTTATCATGCTATTATTGTTTAAGTTTTGTGTAAATAATTGCAATTATGTTCATCCAGGATGGAGAGGCCAGGAGACCTGTAACACAAGTTCACTTAGTATGGGCTCCTGTCTCCCTTTCAGAGCTATTTGTATTTGTGTTTTGATATATATTGTACATTGTGGGAGAAATAAAAAAAAATATTATTATTATAAAAAAAAAAAATATTATTATTATAAAAATATTATTATATTATTATTTATAGAGTAGGGTTTTATATCATCATGCACCTATAGAAGCAGAGTATCAATGTAAAATGTCTCAAAAATGGGTATTTTTCATTTTGAGAGCTTCTATTGCGTGCGCTGCGTAAACACATTAAGTTGGGCAACAATGATGTATAAAAAAAACTTTTAATTTTTTTAAAAAAAAGGTCTGCGACAGCATATTTTTATATCGTTTAAGGTTAGCTTACTAAAACCTTTTTCATGGTAAACAAATGAGTTCACGCTACAAGCAATAATAGAAGACATATAATATAAAAGACGTATAATATAATATTTTCCGCCTCGCACAACAAAACTGTGGAATGAACTGTCGCCTGCGGTATTCCCGGACCAATACGACCTTCAAACCTTCAAGAAAAGAGCGTACTCCTTTTTAAAAGGCCGGCAACGCACATGTGACGCCTCTGGTGTTGCGGGTGTCCATGGGCGGCGGAAATCGCTTACCATCAGGCGATACGTCTGCTCGTTTGCCGCCTATTCAATAAGAAAAAATATAAAACATGATACTCCACCTTCCAGTCACGGATCCTCGTTCTGAAGAAGCGGCAGAGTGGGCCTTGGGCGACTGCACACCAATAGGCTTCTGCTTTGACCATATTCTGAAATAATTTACACGTTAAACAAAAATACTAAAGCGGTTCGGTTGCTTAGGACCTGGCTGAATGGAAACCAGTCTTCAAATTTTTGTTTGTTTTCCCGCATTAGGAATACACATCCTGTGTCGCGGAGGACTTTACAAACATAATATATGAAACGGACAAAAAGAACACCCAGACTCTGCACAACAATTTTATTTGTGAATCACACAAAGTGTTCTCTCGTGTAGGATTTGAACCCACAATACTTGACGTAGTAGAAAGCGGCGTGGCGACCCTTTAAACCACTAGGCCAAGCGTGTAATCAAAAATTCAGTCAGGGCACATGAGCAGAGATTTTATTTATAATAGAAGAGACACTTTTTCTATACATAAACTGACTGACCCGGCGTCGTACCGCCATATTGACATGACTGTCTCAGCTTCCCACAGGCAGTGTATAGCCGCAGCCGCGGACATAAAAATTGACTTTTCCGATATCTTTTAATTTTTCTGGTACACAAACCTTGTCCTAACAATAGCTAACACATCAAAAAATGAATTATTTAATTTGGTCCCACCGATCGGAAGTTATGCGCGTACATACATTTCGGCGATTCATTTTTATATATATGGATAGATAGATAAGTACAGCTATGTGATAAGCTTTGCGATATTTTTAGACAAAAATAAACTACGCAAGTGCAGTTGTAATTTCAAAGAGTCGCGGTGTCAAGGGCAGACAAGGTCTGTTTACTGTGAGCCCGAAGGAGGGAGATAATTTATTAGTAACTGTTATTTACACTCGGATAAACATGGCAAATACATACATGTGAGCTGGTCAAAGTTTGGTTTGAACCTTTGAATATATGACTGTTTCTTTTTCGTAGTTCATGTGACGCGTTGACTTCACAACTATGAAGTGCAGTGTTACTACAGTTTGTATACTTGTATCTCAATAGTTTAGAATTAAGATACCTAGTCTTGGATGTTTTTTTTTTATAAAGACAACCCCCGCGTTAGGAATATACATCCTGAGTCGCGGGGGACTTTACAAACATACATTAAACGGACACAAAGACCACCCAGACTCAGAACAACAACAATAATAATAATAATCACTTTATTGACTGCCTCGTTGGTCTCGCGGTTGGCGTATGCGACTGCTGATCATAAGGTCTTGGGTTCGATTCCCGGGTCGGACCAAATGTTTGTATGATCTACAAATATTTGTTTCGGAGTTTGGGTGTTTTCTATGTATAATATGTATGCATTTACAAAAAAAAAAGTATATATTTATTTGTATCAGTTGTCTAGTACCCATAACACAAGCTCTGCTTAGCTTGGGACTAGATGGCGTTGTGTGTTAGAAGTTTGAAATATTTATTTAAAAAAAAATATTTATTTGAAATAAATTTATTGTACACCAGATTAATTACATAGGTAACACAAAAGTAGGACGTACAATTGGCGGCCTTGTCGCCATAAGGCAAACTCTTACAGGCAATCTTGTTACAGGCAATTTGTGGATTACACAAATTGTTGTTCCATGTGGGATTTGAACCCATAACACTTAGCGCAGTAGTAAGGGGCATGGTGACCGCTTAAAATACTATTCAAGACTATGGTTAAATTATGCATAAATGAAGCGTTATTAGTAACTAGCTGTGCCCGCGACTTCGTCCGCGTGTAATAGTGACTTTGGGTAGCAGTTTTAATTATTGAGTTTTAATCACTTTTTTCTCTGTGGCAACCCCAAGCTGTCAACAGCTTTAGAATTCGGTCCAATATTTTTTATTTAAAAAACATATTTATTTGCTTAAATATATCATCGAATAACCAATTTCACACTAAACAATCTAGTAATTATAGGAATAATTGTAAATTTCATACTTATTAAGAGTATAATACCTAAGTGTAATTATAAGTTTACGGGTAGGTACTACTAAAGTGTGTGTTTATAGTGATCACTGTGAATTTATTGTCACCACTTTCAAGGTATTTATTATCTTTTCTTTCTTAAAAACATAGGTACTTTATTCAGTTAGAGTTCAAGTATAGTTTTGCAGAAATATCAATAGTCATAAAACCTTTATACTGTATAAACTACCTCCCATTAAGTAGTTGATGACAGCTCTTCTAGTTTTAAACTAATAAATTATTATTAAATTCATATAAAACAATACAAAATGATTCAAACTCGCAAAGCATTGGCACGTCAGGAGGAGGCTAAACTCCAAATGACGTTAAAAGAATTAAAAGTTACTAAGGAGAGGTGTGATCAGCTGATGAAAGAAAGAAACGACAGTGAACAAACACTCTTAGATACTTTGCATGAAAACGATAATCTTAGACTTCAGCTGTCTTCATTGCATTTACAAAATGTTGAGATTACCAATGCTCGGGATAGACTACAGCTCCTCGTTGACTCATTCGACACATGCAGGGATGAGTACGAGCAAGCTCTGAAACGCATCAGGGTTTTAGAACGACAACTCCATGAAGCACACAGCACGATAACATCATTTGAAGACTTCAAGGACAGGATAGTAGCTGCATCAAATCAGAGTCTGTACGAGGAGCTGGTCGCTCCCAATTCACCATTGGTGGTTGAGAACCATAATTCAGCTCTCATTATAGATCTTACAAATGACAACGACTCCTTCAGAGTTAATCGTTCTCAAAAAGTTATCAAATGTAGCAAAAATAAATTGAAAAAGTACCTTCGTGTTAAGAAATTTATTACAAAAACAAAAAAGCTTATTCATAAACATAAGTTCTTCATAGATAGTGTAGCATTAAATAAGCAGAGGCTGCAATTAATTGATCAGGTTAATATGTACTCCATAGAGATAGATAACATGTCTTCACAATATTTTGATGACACACGGGCTCTTCAAACAGAAATAGACAAACTTGAAGAGCAACTGAGAACTATCAGTAGTAAATATGAGATTTCTCAAAAACAAAGTAGGGAACAAGTTATGGCAATAGGTAAATTAGTTAATTCATGCAATTGTAGGAATGATTCATTGTTTTCTGATAACCACAATGAAACTACTAGTTCTTTGGAAAGTTTGCCTGTAACATGTGATCCCAGTATACTGACAACAAATAACAATAATGTAATTAGTATACAGAATAGCAATAAAAATATTCAACATCAATACTGTAGCAATAGTAATATAGTCATGTTTAGCGATGAAATTGGTAAAAACATGGGCCATGTTTTGTGTGAAACTTTGGGGCAACCAGTGACAAACTACTGTAGTCCTAATGCGAACTACTCTCAAATATTATCTAAAGTAATAGAAAAACAAAATTGTTATAATACAAATACTACATTAATTATTGTAATTGGGAGAAGGGGAAATGCAAACATAAACAAACTTAAATTTTTCTTTGAAAAACTTTCTTATTTAAATGTAAAAAAAATAATTTTGTTTGCCTTTCCTTACTCTAAGGGCTTGCCACAGACGGAAAATAATATTAGATTTAAATACAATATTAAATTACAAACAATGACATATTATAATGATAAATTTGAATTTATTGACACAAATGCTGTAATTAATAGTAATTATTTTATGACAAAAGATAATTATTATCTTTCTGGATATTTTAGACGACAGATAGCTTCTTCGCTATCATATTTTATTTTTAAATTAGCCAATATGTTGGCTGTGACTTCTGCTTCTATTGAGCAGAACAATACTAGTTATAGTAGTATATTTTTGCCTTTGACATCTGCTCCTATTGAGCAGAATAATACTAGTTGTAGTAGTAATATAGTCTTGACTTCGACATCTGCTTCTATTGATCAGAGAGATAGTAGTTATAGTGTACATAACCCTCAATCTATTTCTAGTCATTTAAACCAAAGATTACGACAATAGAGTGTACCTCTAGCAACACTGTATCCTCAGAAACTTTTCATAAAAACTGTATGAACAGTACCAAAAATTGTTTGAACCTGGTACATCAGAACATTCAAGGATTGATGAGTAAAGAATTAGAATTAGAGCTATATCTTAACTGTAATAATATTGATATTTTATGTTTAACAGAACATTGGCTTAGTAGTCATCAATTCTTGTTTAATTTCAGTAATCACCAGGTTACTAGCTCGTACAACAGAACCAACATTATACGTGGTGGCTCATTAATAATCACAAAAAAGAGTATTAAAGTAAAGGAACGATCAGATATTGTCAGTCTGTCTGTTGAGCGAACCATAGAAATAGCTTGTGTAGAATTTGAGCGGTTCATTGTAATGAGTGTGTACAGGCCCCCATGTAGTTTGTATGATATATTTGATAAAATCCTTGAAGATGCATTATTTAGGGCTACACAATGTAATAAGACGGTTGTTGTCTGTGGTGACTTTAATATAAATATTCTCGAAAAGTCGAATATAACTGTAAAGTTTTTAACCTTATTGAAGTCATATAATCTATATAACGTTTTCTTTGAACCCACACGTATTACAGCTCCATATTTAGCAACTGTTTTCAATTCTTGTATCGCATCTGGTGTGTTTCCTGATCTAATGAAACAAAGTAAAGTGATTCCATTGTTCAAATCTGGTAGTAGTTCAGATCCATCTAACTTCCGACCTATCTCAATACTTCCAACATTAAGTAAAATTTTTGAAAAATTACTTTTAAACCAAATGTCACAACATTTTATTAAGCACAACTTGCTTCATCAAAAGCAATTTGGTTTTACTAAAGGTCGTTCAACTACGGACGCGGGCGTGGAATTGCTTAAACACATATATGGCGCCTGGGAGGATTCACAGGATGCGTTTGGTATTTTCTGTGACTTGTCTAAGGCTTTCGATTGTGTCCATCATCCCACACTCATCGGGAAGCTACAGCACTACGGAATAATGAATAATGCTCTAAATATTCTAACGTCGTATTTGAATAAGCGAGTTCAAAAAGTTGATATTAATGGTAAAACATCTTCGGGATCCCCGGTAACAATGGGCGTCCCACAGGGTTCTATTCTAGGGCCATTTCTGTTTCTCATATATATAAATGATTTAGCTTATTATGTAAGTGACAATCATGAGATTGTATTGTTCGCGGATGACACATCGTTAATTTTTAAAGTTAGGCGCCAACTTGACAGTTTTACTGAAGTCAACAGTGCACTCTTGAAAGTGGTACATTGGTTTAATACAAATAACCTTCTCCTTAATGAGAAGAAAACTAAATTCATTAAATTCTCTACACCAAACGTTAGGCATGTTACAACCAATGTTCGATTGAATGGACTAGAGTTAGATCCTGTAGAATCAACTGTATTTTTAGGTATTACTATTGACGCTAAGTTACAAATAGAAAAACTATCCGGTAGGCTAAGCTCAGCGGCTTTTGCTGTAAAAAAGATTCGACATTTAACTGATGTTGATACAGCTAGAATAGTTTACTTCAGTTACTTTCATAGCATAATGAGTTACGGTATCCTACTCTGGGGTAACTGTGCAGATATTAATGCCATATTTGTTTTACAAAAACGCGCCGTACGAGCCATTTATAAATTAGGCCCTCGAGTTTCTCTTCGTTCCAAATTTAAAGAGATAAATATTCTGACTGTATCTTCACAATATATATACGAAAATTTAGTTTATGTTCAAAAAAATATATCAAAATTTACTAAAATCAGTGATGTTCATTCGGTAAATACCAGAAACAAACATAATCTTAGTGTTCACGTCACTCGTCTCCACAGAGTAGGCAACTCGTTCATGGGTCAATGTATACGCTTTTACAATAAACTCCCTATTGATATTAGGAATTTGCAATTAAAGAAATTTAAGAATACCATAAAATCTAAGTTATCCGCAAAGGGGTATTACACCATAGCAGAATATCTTAATGATAAAACCGCCTGGGATTGAGCTGCCCATTCTGCACATGCTGTTTATTTTTAATGTTTAAATTTATTTTGATGTGACGATAATTTATAGTTTGAAACAAATTCATTTTAAATTATTGCTATTGTTGTCATTTTTTTTTTAATTATTATGTTTACTGATTATTGTAATTGTGACTCAAATTGTAATTATCGCATTTATTTTATTGAAATAATGTCTTTTGCATATTGTCTGGACTTTAAAAGAGACGGTGATCCCTGAGTTTGTTTCGTCCTTTCTTCTCAGGGCTAGTCCAGTTAGGAAAGGCCGAACTCATCTGCTCAAAAAAAGTTTAACTTGCAAAAGTGTTCATGTAACCTAATTGCAGAATAAATGATTTCATTTCATTTCATTTCATTTCGAGGATAATGTTATTTTAAAAATAAGACACACACGTTTCACTGTTAAAAACACATTTAAGTATTTCTATAAGTACATTAAATAAAAAGTGTTTTACATGAGCTTATTTCGACATTTGACATGGCCAAGGCTTTCAACCGGGTCTGGCACCGTTCGCTTCTCTCTAAGCTCTAAGCATTCGGTCTGCCTCTTAGACTCTGTCACTGGATTGACGCTTTTCTTCATCAGCGCCTTCGCATTAGGGTTCTTTGCGACGGCGCGGCCTCTGTTTTTCTGGAGGTAAACGCTAGCGTACCTCAGGGTTCAGTCCTGTCGCCCAAGATGTTTCTTCTGCATGTCAATGACATATTAGCCCTCGGCAATATACATTGCTATGCAGACGATAGCACAGTGCTTGGGCGATATTATGGATACCCTGCAGCCAAGCTGGTAGACATTTAGGAAAATTGACAGGAGCTCGTCGCTGAGCTCGACCGGGTTTTGAAGCGCATTTCACAATAGGGTGATGAGATTTTGGTCGAGTTCAACGTTAAGAAAACATAGGTGTGCCCTTTCCTACCAAAAAGTGTCCGTTTTTTCCCCTCCCACTTTTCAGAGCACTCAACTACCACTACGGGATAAGCTGGTGTCCTGGGCATGGATATTTGCCGAGACCTCAACCCACGGAAGTACATCGAGGGCACCACTAAGGCGGCCTGAACAGGGTGAGACGGTTCTTCGCGCCCGAGCATTTGTGTCTCCTTTATAAGACCCAGGTTCGCTCGTGCGTACTGTTCTCATCTTTGTGATGGATACACGCAGTATTTGCTTGATGTTCTCGATCGGTTGCAGCGGCGAGCAGTCCGCATGATCAACAGTCCTGATACTATCGAGTCCCTTGGGCCTCTGCAGTTGCGGAGTGACATCGCCTCTATGGCAGTCCTCTACCGCTTTACCATGGAGAGTGTTCTGAAGAGTTCTTCCAACTGATCCCACCTTCTCCCTTTCTCTACAGAACAACACGTGCTGGCCTTGGAAGTCACCGCCTCAGTCTTAGAAATACGCTCTCGAACCTAACGGTTTGGTTCTGCAATGTCTGGGTTCGCAGCGAGTACGGTTGCCTCCACTTGGATTGGAGTTGACACTCCGGTTGGATTCTACTTGAGTTTTCCCTCAGGCTAAGCAGATTCTCATTTTTTTCAATTTTATTAACTACGTTTTTTGATTTGCCATCTTTTACCAAAATATAGAGATTTAGCGGATTTGATACACGTGATTATGCTGCCCATGGGAAAAACATGTTTTTTTCTAAATGAACTGCAACTTTACGCGTCTGTCTTTGGGCTTTGATAATGGTTATTGCAAATTTTGTTTTCAGTTGAAACTAAATTCTTTTAAATTGAAATTGCAAATAAGTTTGAATTATTGGAATACGTGTAATTAAAATATTTTCTCCTTTTGCCATTCCATGCATCATGATTGTAGCTTTTACAATGTTGTACCCCAGACGTGTATTTTGTAGCCGTGTACCATTATATAGCTTTGGCGCCTAAGATTTCTCATTAATAGGACTGGAACATTAAATTTCAGTCTCAACTTATGGTAAGGCGCTCCTGATAATTGTAAAGAGTTGAGAAACTCTATGCATAAGCTATAATATGACTGGTTCAGTGTCCCTTGTATTTCCGGAGAGGTATTCGATAACATCTTCCTCCACGTCTGACATGATATGATCCATTCGCTTATTTGATAACTGTCTCATTAGTCGGTGGATCAGAATAGATATTATTTTTAGATCATCTGTGCCATCATATACCAGAACTCACGTCTCAGTGTAATCATGTCGTTACTGTCAGTTGGATACAATCTTCTCCGATTTTTAGAAGAGCATTTGCATATTGACACTGCTCATAAATAATTGTGAAGTTGTACTCGCATAATTGTAATAAGACAAAACTTTTTAACATGTACCCATAGTACATATGTTTCATACAGGCATTTATTTCATCTTGCGGCGTACCCCTTTCCCTTTTTTTGTGCATAAATCCCCCCGGATCCTTTTCTGTCGGATTTTTTCAGGAAGAACATTAACTGAATAAACAAAAAATCATGTAAACAAATCTAATCGCAGTGAATAATAACGAATTTGTAGTGGCAAAATTCAACATCCGCGTGCAGCACAGTCGTCTGCCCTCACGTGTCTGCCCGTTCGGGCAAGCACACTTAGGCATATTGTGATAACTCAGTAAATGTTACATCAAAATAGCTCTAATATTTTGTCTCCTGTCGCAAACTTATGAAGCATGTATAGATTTTCACAAACTTTGCATATTGCCATACAAACTTTCATCTCCTATTGCTATTTAACCCCCTTGATGGTAATTTTTTTACAAAATTTAAATCACATTTTTATTTATATCTAATCAACAGCCTAAAAAAGAAATTTTAATATTTTCGCTTAAAATGACGATACTTCTGTAGAGAGTTTTTGAATTTTATAAATACTGTTTAGTAATATGGCTTATTTATTTTTACTAATATCATGAACATACATACAAATCGGATTCATGAATGTATGTATTAATTTAAGTCTTCGTTGAAAAAGTGAAATATTTTTAATGAATGTGACAGCCGTGTTTGGTCGTTGCCAAGACGCCCGGCGTAGGTAATGCGCAGGTGTGTGGCAAGTGAACCACCACTCTTCTATACAATCTTTCATCCCCCCTTTCAACCCCTTATTGACCTTTTTTCGCATTAAAAAGTAACCTATGTCCTTTCTCAGGCTCTAGACTATCTGTATACCAAATTTCATTCAAATCGGTGCAGCCGTTTGGCCGTAAAAGCAAGACAGACACTTTTGCATTTATAATATAAAAAGTATGTATAGCTGACCCACGCAATGTCGTTTGCGTCTTCTATTGCCCCCATTATTCATTGGTGCTCCGCTCCTATTCGTCTAAGCGTGATGATATATAGCCTATAGCCTTCCTCGATAAATGGGCTATCTAAGACTGGAAGAATTTTTCAAATTGGACCAGTAGTTCCTGAGATAAGCGCGTTCAAACAAACAAACTCTTCAGCTTTATATATTAGTATAGATGTATTTATTATGCTCTTCTAAGATCTAATACTCATACTCAACAACACATTTATTTGGATAAAGATTAATATTAGGTATTATGTTGATAAAAACTCTTTGGCAAATAACTCATTATTAGGTACCAACTCTTAGCGTCTTATACTCGTGATAACTTCTAAACGAAATGTCGGATTGGGATGAAACAAAAAGTATTTTACTTCTACATAAATACCCTTGATAACATAAAGCTTAATTTGGATAAGGATTAATATTAGGATACACATTTAACGTAGTTTCTTTCTTTAGACGATTTAATAATTTTTTCGAACACAAAAGCGGTTATTGTGACTAAACCATGATAGTTAGATATATGCTCTCGCGGACTTTTTTGTAGATCTTAATGGGCCCTACAAACCCGTAATACATTATTTTGTTCTATTGTCAATAGTCTTTGCAGCGCACGCAAAAATAGGTTTTCGATTTCACACCTTGGGTTAGAAAATAGCAATTTTCTTACGGATCCCTAATTTTTTTGAAAATAAAATATAGCCTATAGCCTTCCTCGATAAATGGACTATCCAACACTGAAAGAATTTTTCAAATCGGACCAGTAGTTCCTGAGATTAGCGCGTTCAAACAAACAAACAAACAAACAAACAAACAAACTGCAGCTTTATAATATTAGTATAGATAATAACATTCTGTGCCATAAAATACTGCTACTTAGACTCAATCTAAAGGAATTTTTGTTTCAAACATTACTATTAAATTAATTTAGGCCACCTTCATCGGGAATCAAGTTCAGTACTCGTTGCGTGATAATAATAGTGATGTCAAAGTTTCATAAGAGAAATCTTATGAAGAAAGTCTTATGAAACAACATCAAAATCCATTTTATCGGCACTTGGTGGAACTTTTTAAAATAGATTTTAGAATTAAACTCTTACTCATTCCACCATTTTCTCCACTTAAATCCTGACCGGTTCGTCCTATGACACTATCAAAGGTAAACCTTGAGTACAACTGTTTAATTCTAGCGATGAATAGGATTATCGCTGACATTGCCATACTCTTAAAAGGCTTTCCACTTATAGAGGTTGGCTGTCAGCTCTGCATATTGCTTTCTGTTTATTGCTAGATGAAAAAATCCATCACTACAGGGACGTGGTCTAAACTTGAACAAACTGAGATATGTTATGCCTGCTTTAATATCAGTATTGATAATATAATGGCCCCTCCAGACTATTCGCGAAGTTACTCGACGAAGTACTCGGGAAAGTTGACCGCAGTCCGAAGTACGTAGCTACACACTCGTTCCACTTCGCAAAGAACACATTCGCCTTACTTCGAATCCTTTGACTCGGGCGCAAAAACCGACAAGAAATGGCGTTGCCCGAGGCGAGCCGAGGTTGTACGAAGTAAGTCGTAGTGCCTCTCCACACTTTTGTATTCGCCTAACCTCGTTCAACTTCGCGAGTAGTGTGGAGGCTACTTAACGTACTTGTTCGAGAAGAGTTGGTGTATAGGCGTGCGCGTCGGTGACGGCGTGTGGGTGACGTCAGAGCCGGTCGTGCCATGCACTACGTTCAGCTCGCCGAACAACCAGATCAACACGGAGCTCAGCTGCCGACAGCAAGACAGGCCCTGCAATAGTATACATTTATACAGTTTTATGGTAAAAATATCAGATTTATAATATGTGTATGGTGACTCCCATACATACAAAGGGATAATCCTCCAACTAGGCGAAATTATCATGCTCAGAGGATGTAATTAATCTAAAATCCTCATCATCTCAGTCAGAAGACGCCCACTGCTGGATATAGGCTTCCTTAAATTTTCTACTCAACAACCTATCCTGTGCTGCCCACCGTGTGGGGGTCTACCTACGCTGCGTTTTCCGACGGTTGGAGCCGTTGATGTATGTATCTAGAAATAGTGAAGTGATTGTACCAGTAGTCTGTTCAAACATAGCAACTCTAGTTTGGGACCAAACTCCCGTGGGTGAGATGTGTAGTTTTTATTATATATAACATATATTATGTACCTCTGTACAAATTATCAATATTTTTTTATTTTAGGTTAGTGTTGTCAGGTCATCTGGCAGATACAGTATCAAATGACAAATGCATGCCAACCAGAGGAGTCCGCTTCCACATTTAGTTTTATTATCAAGGATGTGAACAAGAGATAAAAAAACAAGAGGACGAAATTGAAAGATAAAATTTTCGCTGAATGGGGTAGATGACTGTATCGTGACTGTGACGAATAGGGTTGGTGACACTATAATCTTAATGCGTCACCACATTCATAAGTTAATATAAAAAATCGGCCAAGTGCGCGCAGGAAGGGTTCAGTTACCGTTTCAAATTTCGAGCAAAAACGAGCAAATCAAATCACGGTTCTTGTATGGGAGCCCCCTTAAATATTTATTTTTATATTATATTATATTTCAACTGTCCAACTATCAAGGTTCATGAGATACAGCCTGATGACAGACGGACGGACAGCGAAATCTTAGTAATATGATCCCGTTTTACTCTTTGGGTGCGGAACCCTAAAAAGTAAGTATTAAGCTAATCAATTATAACGAACGAGTTTCGGTAGAACTGTCCATTATATTAGTATATGAGACGTACAAATAGATGAATTACAGATAGTGCGCGGCACGAGCGATACCTACTTAGGTTTCCGTCGCGAGGGTGCCGACCCGCAGATAACCATACGCGACAACGCACTACACCGCTTACTAGTCTCATGTTTCTAGAGCAAACGATACCTAGTTATTTTGGTAACCATTTAAACCTACTGTGCCGAATTAAGGGGTTCCGCTTTTCGTGGGTAGCTAGTTGGCCCCAAGTTAAGTTGGGTTACGCTCAGGCATATGTACATAATATGCATTCGCACATGCAAACTTCCAAACTTTGACTGCCTCGTTGGTCTCGCGGTTGGCGTGTGCGACTGTTGATCATGAGGTCTCGGGTTCGATTCCCGGGTCGGACCAAATGTTTGTATAATCTACAAATATTTGTTTCGGAGTTTGGGTGTTTTCTATGTATAATATGTATGTATTTACAAAAAAAAAACTATTTATGTATTTGTATCAGTTGTATAGTACCCATAACACAAGTTCTGCTTAGCTTGGGACTAGATGGCGTTGTGTGTTAGATGTACGAAATATTTATTTATTTATAACTCCAATACAAATACAAACAAACATTTGGTCCGAATCAGGAATCGAACCCGAGACCTCAAGCACAGCATTTTTTTTATTGCTTAGCTAGTTCCCATCATGTTAAGCCGGGTCTCCACGAAACAAAAGTTGTCAATTTTTGTGTTGTCAACACGCGTTGGTGACAAAAGTTTTTGTAATTTCCTTGTGTTGGCAACAAAAATTGTCAACAAATGTTGGGAACAGCGTTTCCGTTTTTGGCGGTAAACATCAAAAGAATACGCTTGTTGCAAATATTTATTGGGTCTGTGGTGACGCTTAGTTCGAATGTTTTTCGAATTGTTGGCGACTCGGTGTAGACACAATTTTAAGAGTTGCAAACAGTTGGAAACACTGACATTGCCAACAATTTTGGTGGAAACGCGCCTTAACGTTTCACACACTCAAATCCATTCATAACACTTTATTTGTATGCTTGTTCATGCCTAGTAGTGGCAAGGTGCAAATTATGGTTTAGACGCATAATGACCAATACATAATGAAAAAATAACGCAAAAAGACCAAAAATTTGAGCTTGTATTCTAACTAATAGAAGAATATTACTTAAGTTACATATTGACGTCGATCTAAATCGAACTTTAGCTATTTGTAGAGAAAGTTGTTATTTATTAATATGTATAATTCAAACAGTAATCTTATAATAGTAGGTTTTAATATCTGAACACTGCGGCTACCTCCAAAGAAATATCACCTCATAGGGAGTAATTGTATTTAAATTTGAACTTAATTCATCTGTTTCAAGCACTATTTTACTTTAATTATATACATTACAACATTTAAATGACGTAACTTTAACGACACGATAAAACATACCTAATTGCTATAAAAAGTAATTATTTTTAATTTAGTTATCGCGAGTCGCCAATAAAAATGGCCCCGTAACCTCAGCGTAGTTTTAACGGTGTGATTTATTAGTTTTGATCTTGGTAAGTATTTAATTAGATGATTGATAGATGGAGGATTTATTTTTATACTGTTGCTATCATTGATATGTGATTCAGTCGAGCATTAGATTGCCACCCAGTCGGTAGAGTCCGGTTATCTCCATAAATGTAGTAACTTTGACTCTTTATCCAGGCACATTTATATATAGGAACTAGTGGTCGCCCAGTGATTGATATTCGGTTATAATTGTTTTTTTTTTACTTTTTTTTATCTTTCTGCACATAATCTTTTAAGGTAGTAGAGCCACGCTGATTTCAGCACGGATGGGCCGGCTCGACCGGGGCGGTACTACCCTCGCACAGAAAATCAACGTAAAATGACAGCGTTCGTGCTGTCGTGTTTCGTTGGTGAGTGCGAGACCGGAGGCCCAAATAGTCTAGTCAACAAGTTCCATACTTGTTGACTAGACTAAAAGATGCAGCAGCATCACTAGGCCGCCATGGTGTGGGTCGCCATACTGCATTGTCTGCATTCGCAGTGAGTATGGTGACCACCACTCTTGGATTCTGCTTATGCTTTCCATCAGGCAGAGTAGAGTCATTATGGCGGGCCATACATAAAAAAAAAAAAAAAAAAAATAAAAAAAAATTGAACTGTGCCAAATTTCAATTTCCTCATAGGGGGTACAAAGCTTCACTTATATGTTGGCTTGACGTTAGCTTATAACTTTAAAACAAGTAGGAAGTATAATAATTCGTTTAACATTTTCAACAACAAGATTGAAATGAACATTTTGACAGATATACACACTTACAAAAAAAAATTAAAGGGGACACGGGAAGTACCAGCTTTTATTTAAAATAAATATTATAAATATTTCGGACATCTAACACACAACGCCTTCTAATCCCAAGCTAAGCAGAGCTTGTGTTATGGGTGCTTGTGTTACCAGCCATAGTGTGTAATGCCATTTGGTGTAAAACAAAGAAAGGATCGCAAAATAAAAAATACCAGAACACCTGTTTCTTGGACCTGGTTTCACTCCGGTCAAATCTGCCCATTTGTTTCGAAGTTCTTCCAGGAACAAACCAACCCATTTAATCTTGTTCTCTCTCAGTAATTTTACAACATCATACATGGAAAAAATGACAGAACAAAAGTTGCGTAAATGTTAGTGAATGAACTCACTTCGACACCGAGGGCCTTGAGCAGCACGAGGCACCGCCACGCTATGCCTCCGAGCAGGTACTTCCTCAGGATCTCCTCTGAAGACTGCATGTTGATGCGGGTGAACAAACTCGACGGACCCACTTTTGCCTCCTCCGGATTTATGTCGGTATCTGCATCATTGAAATAACGTTTTTGTGGGAATGGGAATTTTTATTTATAATGTTGCATAAAGAGCGTGTAAACATAGAGACAGGTGTATTAAACATCCACAATTTGCCAACTATAACGTTTTAGTTCCGTTTATGTATGGGCAAGAATAGGGCTAATAGATAAACAACCAGGAACGGAACTAATGAATTAATGATAAAGATTGATAACTGTAAATTCTCAAAATTTAAAAAAAACACCGACAAAATAACCTGAGTTCCCTTTAAAAAGTAAAAAACACGTTATGCGCTTTCATTTGAGACCCCACTCGATGATATTTTTGCAGACATTCGGTTATTCTTCCCCACTTTCACCCCCATAACTTTTAAACGACTCAACCGATTTTCATGAAACATGTCTAAGAACACTCGCACGTAACTCAACTTTCATACAAAAAAAACTCAATTAAAATCGCTTCATCCGTTCGCGAGCTACGGTGCCACAGACAGACGGACAGACACGTCAAACTTATAACACCCCTCTTTTCGGTAGGGGGTTAAAAAGATGTTCAGGAAAATAAAACGTGTATCAAGGTTACCTATCAATCAGGTTCAAAGATATTATTGTTTCGTACCAAGGCTGGAACCTGATTGGTTAAGTTAAGATGTGGGACTGTTGATTATTTTCATAACACATATCTCGATATATATTGGAGAGTGTACATATAGGTATTCCACCTACCGACATATTGGATGGTCTCGTCCGTCGGGGCTGGCTTGCTGGAGCATGGCGAGTCTAAGCACAGTAGCGGCACCGAGTAGTGAGTGTTGATTGATGACGTCACACGGTGGATCCCGCATAGCAGCTCGCATCCTACCAGCGTTACTACACCACTCACGGGACTACATAAAATTGTAAAAAGATTAACGGTATCAGATTAATTATTATTATTTGTCACTTTCTCTTGCTCATAATGTATGTGTGACAAGTGATTGGAGAGTGTCACGAAAGTGTTTAAGGTCCAGAAGATACCTAATTAAACTGATTTTCATTATTTCTTTATTAAGAAAAAATAAAGGAATTACATTCCATTCACACATTCTAATATAGATTTTTATTTCTGCCATTTTGATTTCGTATTCCAAACAGATTTTAAAAACCGAAACTAACATTAGAATTAATTACACTTGATAAAATAGTTTAGATAGTCTTAAATTTTATATTTTCAGGAAATGTAATCTGTAAACTTACCAGAATTTGATCAGCTCCTTGGGATTAGCCCCGTTGTTGACCCGAATCAGGAACTCGGCCAGAAACAAGTCCAGCCAAGTCGATTTCTGCAAGAAAGGCTTTCTGTGTACGGATCTCTTCGACTAAATCGTACGCTTAAAATACTCAGTACTGTGAAACACACAGCGATTGGACATAGGAGGGGAAAAATTAATAAAGATATGATAAAAAAGTTATACACATTTGATCCCTTGATTAAGTCTACTTTAACGGACTGTGATCCGCGACTTCTTAAAAAATTAAATGTATATTATTTGTGTTGAACACCACTCGAGTGGAGTTTGCGATCCAGTGTCCATACGGTTACAAGTCAATAGAATGGCTTAACATCGATTTTCTATGAGGCCATATCACTTCTGTGTAGCAAGATATTTTTCACTTAAGGAGATAGAGCTCGTTGGACCGTTTTGAGCCTCAATTGGATAATTACGCTACTTTCCTATTTAGTGGCCCACATTTGTACAATACGCTATCGTTTAATAGTTTTATCATTTCGAAATAGACCCTGTATGTTATATTTTCACGATCAAGCTTCAAGTAATGTAAATCAATTAGAAAGATTATGTACAAACAACGTCTCGAGATCTTAATAACAATCTTAAAAACATTTTTAAACCTTCAATTCATCTGTTTAAGCAAAATTTCTTTCCATGCGATTCTTTTTCTATCCTATTTCAATATACTCCCAAATTTTCCATCTTAAATGCCCAAAGTGCCGACAGCAATAGACTTGGCCTCCATCACATGTACGAGCAGAGGCGGATTAACCCTAAGGCAAAGTAGACACGTGCCTAGGGGCGCGAGGTGGCTTAGGGGCGCGCGCGCCAAATTTTTTAACATCGCAAAAATATATGCCTCACATATTTTAGAAGAAAATAACACTACTTCTAGTTCGAGACTAGTGCTGTTTCCATAGAAAAATTAAGTCGTTACAACTGCAGCTGTAGTTGAAACTATTCTATAAGTCTTAGTAAGACCAGATTTGGTGTGCACAATAAGGTGTGGACAGGGCGGCACTATAAGACATCTTCCATGCTTGCGACTGACTGACTGAGATCCCTTCTGGGCATGCCTGCTTAGGGAAGTATCAGCAGTCAATTGCTAAGAGTGAATTGAATTGCGCCTGTAACAATTTGCGTGCCTTCCATCACTTCATACCACCCTGAGTCTGGTCACAGGACGGGTTTAACTGTCTACCGGCCACAAAAGTCTACTGCGAGAAAGTGACGTTCGTGTGCTAGAAGTCACCTCAATAGAGGTTCCCCATGGGTGGTGCGCAAGGGTTTTTAGAAGTAGGCGCTAGGAGAAGTCTGGCTGGAGCTGTCATCTAAACAAGTAGTTCCGCAAGGGCCAGTGTTAAGTCTCCTACAGACTATGCCGGTTGCTGACCGTTGGGTATATCGTTAACAAGCCCGGCGGCAAAACTGGCAAACTTAGTAAGTAGTAGGAAAAATGTTATGCCGACGCGATGGCCTTATTATGCTAAAACTTTTATAGTAATCTGTTTCTAGGATCCGTCAAAGGCCTTTAGGGATGTTCCTGTGGAAAATCGGCTATGACTGAGTGTTTAAGTGCCTTCTTAAGGTGCCGTCCTGGGCTACGCGGACGACATGCTCACGAAGGCGTGGGGAAAGGTGCACTGTGAGACAAATCTGAGGGTCGAGGCCATGATAGCAAATGTCCTACGGCGAATCATGTGTCAAGGTCGTGGGGGGCTTTGTAGGAATCTGTGACCTTGTTCTTACATGGGCTTCAAAGGGAGCCACCTGAAGCTAATACTGGCTTGGAATCCAGCGACTCGAGAAATCGAGGACCCGAAATTTCAAATCAACTGGGTCCTGGTTGAGGAGCAAAGGACAGATTTAGGCAACCAAGCGCCGGACAGATATCAGTAAGGTTCTTTAGGAAGATTTGATCGGGAGGAAACACAGAATTCTTTCATACCGGCTGACGCTGGTGTTCATCGAGAAAGGATGCCAACGCCTGGATGCCAACTATATAGGTGGAGAGTGCGTGGACACGGCTAACCACACGCAGCCAGAATGCTTTGAGTTGGTGGAGCAGAAGCATGGCCTTGTGTTAAATGGTTGAGGCCGTGGCATGGAGCGAGAACGCGAAAAACTGGCCGTCTTATTCGGCAAGAAAATTAAGCTCAATAAGGAGAGGGTAGAGTGAGTCCGAAAATGACTTAGAACTCTCCCAGTTCGCCAGGTCTTGGAACGGTACTTCAGATGGTTCAGACACCGGCCTATCCTACATAAGCGCAGCTCTGAACCCTTCTATCGCACCAAAAAAAAAACGGTCCTGACTTTTTAATAAAGCTGTCATCTTCTATATCCTACAAAGTTTCCGATACACCGCAAACCCCGGTGTAATAACAGCTCAAGAATGTTTCACATGTGAAAAAAATGTAGTAAAGATATGCCACTTGCCAAGATAGTTATACACACATCAAAAGTGTCTAGGGATCAAGCATTTTTATGCGGATTTCTTGAGATTGAGATGTGGCTTTGGCCCTGGCCTGCTCAGTCGCCAGACTTGAACCCGATTGAGCATGCATGGGATATGCTACAGAGAAGAGCTTTGCCGAATATGGAGGGTATCCAGTCGCAAGAAGACCTTTTTTTGTTGTTGCAACGAACATGGGCGGCCATTCCACAGCGTGTTTGGATGAACTCATTTTGAGTATGCCAAACCGATGTTCTTGTGTTGTTAGTGTTCGCGGTAGAAACACGGATTATTAATTGTTTAAGTTACCTAATAAAATTTTAAATAAAACTGTTATTTCAGTCTTTTTTTCGAACTTTAATGTTAGTGGTTCAAATGTCAAAAATCCCTTTATTAGGAAAATGGCAAATTTCTTTATTAATGCAAAGGTGACTTGGTTTATCGTTACTGTGACAAACGAAAACACTTTATTTGATGAATCCTTAAAGAAAATTTTAATTAATATCAATCAGGAGAAAAGTTATTGCAAAAATATATGTTGATCCTTAGACACATATGTTGATCCCTAGACACTTTTGATGTGTGTATTATATGGAAGCTAGAAACAATGAGAGGGAGGGGCGCCGATGGGATGGTTGCCTAGGGCGCTCTTGATACTTAATCCGCCTCTGTGTACGAGATTAAATTTTAATATGTTAAATGTGCTTTTCTGCCTACCCCACCGGGCACCGAAATAATAGACAAGGAACAACCGAGATTTTTATTAAAATTACTAGAATTATAATAGTCATACACAAGTCCGGGCTAATTGGAGAAGACAGAGTAGGAAAGCGGACCCCCGGCTCCAAAGTGTTAGCTTTGGAAGCAACCGGGAGCAACGCTAGGATGATGATGATAATAGTCATACACCTATAGGTATTTAGTGAGAAACCAAATGTCGTATTTATGTCAGAAAAGTATACTATTTAGTTTAACAAAAGCTAAATCTATTTTCTACTTTTTTGCAGTCAATTCCTATACAACCCAAGTTGAAGTAGTTTTTGCTATGAATCATTTGCAACAAGTACGCAACTGTAGCGGAACTAATAGAAATGTAACTACGTAATTTGTGACGTACCATTGTTGACGCAATATTTAACAGTTTCATTAAATCATATTCATGAAGCTATTACAATAATGCGTTTTTAATAGATGACTACATTCATAGAAGTTTTACATTTTAATATATAGCGTATAGTGGATGTTTCTGTCCAATTTGGCACTCCAATGACAAACTTTTTTATATTTCTCTAAGGGCACATTTGGGCGTGTCGTCAATCCGAGTGGGACCTTGCAATCACATGTTCCGGGTCCTTCGGAAGCTAGAGATCCGAAGGAATGAAAAGTATAAAAATACCATTTGCTCATCCTTTACTGCCTTGCACAGTTTACGTAACAAGGTTACTTCTCCTGTTCCCTCTTGATTTCAATCCAAAGAAAGGATGATTTGAAGCAAAGAATTGGTTAACACTTTTCTTTGTGGGATATCACTCCGGTCGAGTCTGGTCCATGGCTCTCCCACGTTAATCACTGTGTATAGACTGAAATGAATTTTCAGATCACAACAGTACAAATATTCTTCATAGTAAAAGTATGATTCTTTTCTTTTTTTTTCTTCTAGAAAAGTTTCTATATCAACGTATTATGATTTATTGTACAGAATGACCTTGTACTGAAAACATTAAGTATTGCTAAAATATGTGCATAGTATTAAAATAATTTGAAATTGCAGTCAAAATGGAGTAATAAGTGCGTATTTTTAGAATAGTCAAACCTAGAAAAAAATGCTTTTGGTATCGCTCTTGACAAAGCCTTTTAATTATTACAATCACGCAAAAATCGAGTATGTTAGGAAATAGACGAATGCATAAAAGAGGAATACCCCTTTCATGGCACTCCACCAATGTACTTACGCTTATACGGATTTGAAAATGTACTACCATAGCTCGAGCGAGTCAGGGAAAACCCCGAGCTCTTACCGAAACATATACCTAATGTATCTTTGCAAAATTGGAGATTTCAAGCTGAAAAAGAACCAGTTTTACACAACCGTAACCTGTTACGTAGGAATGCCTAAATAACACACATTACTGGGAGGGTCATACGGGTCATATTGTAATTTAAAACATAAACACAACACAACGAATAGATTAAGTATACTCCCTTATAAGTAGTAGTAGTACCTCATAAGTGCCAGTCTCCGCTTTGAAGAAATGATCCCAGTATAGTTTGAGGGTGTCGATGTCCTCCTCCGTCGCCATCCGCCTTGTTTACCGACCTACGATAACGAAACACGATAATTAATCGATGACGTGAGTGATCTATTCGATTCAATTGCTAAGCTAAATATAGACTTTTGCAGTTATGTAGAGTATGAAGAAACTCCGACATCTGCAGTTAGGGGATTAGTGTCAATTTGTGTGACGCGCCACGTGTAGGTACTAGCTGTACAGTTCGCAGACTGAACAATATGGTTATTCAGTTTATCGAGACTTGATTTCAAGCAGTAACAACTGCATATCTAGTCATTTAATAATAATTAAGTAATGGGGGTGAAAGTGGGGAAGAGTAACCGAATGTCTGCAAAAATATCATCGAGTGGGGTGTGAAAAGAAAGCGCATAACGTGTTTTTTACTTTTTAAAGGGAACTCAGGTTATTAAGTTGGGGGTTTTTTTTAATTTTTGAAAATTTACAGTTATGGTATACGGACTTTTTCGAAAGAAGAAAGAAGCCTACAAGAAATACACCGCAAAAAAAAACTGCCTTATGCAACTTACAAAAAGAAATGAAATCCCACCAAAAACATTTTCGTGTAAAATGTTGCCAAGACGACTACATATGGCTTACCCTGTGAAAAATATATCAGATCTCATGTAGAGCCAAGGTTCTGAATCTACACGCCCTAACTATACCAACCCTAACTTCATAAACTCTCTCACAGTAACATCTCAGTAAAAATGTATGGCTTGGCTGTTTCGTTACTTCAGAAAATAGATATTTGCAAACACAAAAGGCGTTCGTTTCCCCTTCGTGATGTATATAGGTAGCGAAACGGCGAAGCCACACATTTTTACTGAGATGTAGAGTTTATGAAGTTAAGGTTGGTAGAGTTAGGGCGAGTAGATTCAGAACCTTGGCTCTACATGAGATCTGATATATTTTTTACAGGGTAAGCTATATGCAGTCGTCTTGGTAACATTTTACATGAAAATGTTTTTGGTGGGATCAATTATATCAGAAAGGTCGTTATGCTCTATTATTTTAGTAGCACTTCTAGGAATGGTACCTGTTAACTTGGTTAAAGTAACAGTTATTCAAGGTAGTTGACGCTTGTTTTTTTTTTGGGTTCTGTAACTTGTAACTTCTAAAATAAGAGAATGATAAAAAAATATATGATGTACATTACCATGCAAACTTCTACCGAAAATTGGTTTGAACGAGATCTAGTAAGTAGTTTCTTTTAATACGTCATAAATCGTAAACCGCAATTTATCGATCAAAGATAAAGCTTGGCAAAAAACAGTATGGAAAATATGAGGGCGCCACTTTTGTAGGTATGGCCACCCTTTATACTAGGACCTAAGTGTTTAGATACTTGTTGTGTTTGTCCATAAACACGAGATCCCGGGAGTTGCGTTACAATAGATATAGTCTCTCAAACTCTCAATAGTTAAGATTTCAATTTGACTTGATAGGCAATCAGGCTTTTATTTTTATTGTATTTAGTAGATTGCGAATTATTTCGGTACTTTTATTTCAAAAAGGTGAGTGTTATATGACGCATTAAAAACGAAAACGTATTCTGAATAAAATTAAACATCGTACAGAAATTTTGTAACACGAAAACCCTTTTTCTCTGACTGCACTTAAATCAAAATCGTCAATTTCTTTCTTCGGGCGACTTTTTCGGTGTTTTCCAGGTGTAGAAAAAAGTCCATTGTTTTTTTCACCTTCATCAACTATTTTTCTTATTGTATAGACGGATTAACCATAAAATTTTAAAAACTTAAATTTAAAAATGTAAATCGTATTAATTCCATGTACATTTTGCAATTTCAAGTATCAATCCTGTATATCTGTGTATATCTCGGACAAGTGACAAATAAAACAGTGTTGCCACAAATAATATATTGTAGTTCCAACTGTCACCTCAGACTCTTTTTTGCCAACCTATACAACGAACTACGAGAACTTTTATATTATGTTACTTGCTGCTACGGAACCCTTCATGCGCGAGTCCGACTCACACTTTGCCGCTTTTTTCTCTTATTGTTGTTTATAGTATGCACGCAAGTCATTGAACAAAATGTAGGAATGCGTTACCGGCCCCTAGCATTTACATAATAAAGCAATATTTGGCGGTAGCGAGTTAAAAATTGAAGATAATGCCTTTTGTAAATAGCATTGAGATTCAGAAATCATCAATTTCTATTTATATACTGTTATCATTGCGGAGGTACATAGTCATTAATAATTGGCTGTGATATTGATTATTTACGTATCTGTTATTAGTAGTAATAAACTGCCCGCATTCATATGAATAGTTAGGCGTAGTTGTACCTTGATTTTTGGAACGAAGTTCCTTATGGGGCGTTACGGAGGGGTACCCTAGCCGGCAAAAAAACGTCCGTAACGTTAAATCAAAAAAGCGTAAGATTTTAAAAATGTAGTATAGAGCCATCTGTATACCCTACCCGGCAAAAAACGTCCGTAACGTAAAAAAAAAGCGTAAGATTTTTAAATTTTTGTATAGTGCCATCTATACCCTAGCCGGCATCTGTAATTGCATGTATTATTATATTTTATGATAAGGAACTTCGTACCTATCTGGTGTCCCACGACACCACACGGCTTTTTTTAACATCGCTGTTTCGGCTAATTTGTTTTGTTTCCGAGTATTCAGGATGTATGGGTCTGGGATCTGACTCTCTCTGGTTCAACAGTCAAGATCACTAATTACTAACTACATCAACGAGAAAGTCAAATTGAATTGTTACTACACTCCAAAATAAAACACTGACAAATTTATTTCCAAGACTGATATTACAAAGGGGAGACATTAGGTAACATAGGTATTGTACCGCAGTACAGGAATATTTCTGCAGTGTTCCAACTATTGTTGACTTGGTGAGAAAATTATCTTTAAATAAATACTTATGTCGGATTACTAGCAACAGCAAAGTACACACAGAGGATTGACTGATAGGCCTAGAAATTTAAAGTAAGAATACTCTAGTAAATGTGTGTGAAGTGAGTTAATAAATGAATGCTGCGATGATTTGCTAATTACTTAAAGCAAGACATTATAATGACCAGATCTACAGTGTACCTAACAGCACCCTTAATAGGCGAGCGTGAATGAAGGGCCTAATGAATGTAGAAAAAGCGGAAGTGTACATTCATGCAAATAGCGTTAAATCTCTGTCTAACCCCGACAGGAATAAAGTGTGAAGGATACATAATGTAAGAAAGTGCCGGTAATCTTTTGACATCTATTGGGTAGTAGATGAACGACAATGACCTTAGAACTTAAAGAAACAAATGTTATTGATATGCAAGTGTTTGTACAATAGGATGCTATTCAATAACTGTATCCTTCTGCCGGTAAGGCTACGTTACGTACCTATAATTATACAAACAATTTAAAGGTCTAACAGTAGTAAAGGTATAATAAAATAATAGTCATTGTAATTTTAAGTAATTTGGGCCGATAACCAGACTGCTACAGTATTTTTATATATAAATAAATCACAAGCAGACACAACAAATCATCATGCTCATCACACATTTGTCTTGAGTCGAACTTGTGACCTCTGACCCCTAGACCCACAATCCCTAGGGCCATTTTGGTATACAACACACGTCTTCAGGACTAAAGCAGGTCCATAATTGTAGTTATCCGTTATCAATTAAAACAATCACCTACCTATATGTTTATTATAATCCAGAACAACCGCAACAAACAAATCGTCACACAAATACACCCATATTACGTATTAACCAACACTACCCTCGCAAAACATAACGAAATAGTTCGTCGAAAATGTTTAGAAACGTCCAATTGAAGATATACGACTGTCAGTTATAAGCTCAGTGTGTTGACTGAGCAAGTGAGCACAGAAGCCTTATCAAAACGGTCATTATTTATTGGCCTACGAGAGAAGCAGATAATAGACGTCGTCAGTATTATCTACTGGTGTAAGCTTCACATGTATTTAATGTATGTGGACATAACAATGTTAAGAGAATTGATGCTCATATCGGTTAGATCTCTTAATAAGTAATATTTATCTTCACTCTCTCTTCTATAATAAACCTTTATTTTTAACCGACTTCCAAAAAGGAGGAGGTTCTATGTTCCACTGTATGTATTTTTTTTAATTTTTTTTATGTATGTTCACCGATTACTCCGTAAGTTGTGGAACGATTTTGAAATATTTTTTTTGTATTCGAAAGGGTATGCTTCCGAGGTGGTCCCATTGCCAGCATATCAGGATCTGATGATGGGATCCCAGGGAAATCGAGGGAAACCCTCATTTTTTATAGGCACATACTATGTTTTTCGTATATTTTCTGAAGTTACAACGGTATTTGCGTCTGGTAGTCATAATTTTATGATGATGAGCTGATGATGTAAGGTACAACTCCTTATCGGTTAGGAGTTGGAGGATAAATCTTTAAATATCATATGTATATAATTATGTTACCTTTAGTCGTATTCTTTCAAATTATTTAGGTAAGCTGATGATGGAAGGTGGAAGGTACAACTCCTCAACGGTTAGGAGTTGGAGGATAATTCTTTCAATTTCATACGTATCTAAAGACCTTCAGTCGTATATATACTTTCAAGTTATTTAGGTGAGCTGATGATAGAAGATTAAACTCTTCAACAGTTAGTGATTAGAGGATAATTTTAATACATATTACACGTACGTATAGACCTTAATTTGTATTCTTGATGATGAAATTTGATGAAATAGTTCAACTTACTACTTACCTACGATTGTTTGCACTAAAAACTGAAAAATAAAAACTTTTTATATTAAAAATAACCGACTTCCAAAAAACACCCAACGAAAACTCTCTGCCAAAAAAACACTTAAAAGCGTAAAATAAACTGGTTCTTCATAAATTGCCTATACCTAATTCTTTATTCATTTAAATAGTAGTATTATAATGTGTGCTAGGTACCTAAAATCTGTTTGAAGTCGGTGCTAAGACAAAAAGAATACAAACGAACAATTACAAAAGTCTAAGCGATAGTCACTTGGCACCGACTTCAAACAGATTCTAGGTACCTAGCACACATTATAATACTACTATTTAAATGAATAAAGAATTAGGTATAGGCAATTTATGAAGAACCAGTTTATTTTACGCTTTTAAGTGTTTTTTTGGCAGAGAGTTTTTTATTCAAGGATTTTAAATTAGGTATGGATTTGACTGTTCGCGGTTCCTATATGCAGTTGTTGGTTGGATAGATCTAGTTAGATTACAGATAGCTCGTAGACAGGTTGCGGTAAACAATTATTTGATAAGTGGTAAGTACATAATTTTAAGTGATATCTGACTATGTAAACACTATTAATGTAGAATGAGTAATTTTAATAATATTTAATTACTAATAGTAGGTAATAGGTTTTCGGATATGTAGCCAATCAGCATCTAATGTATTTCGACATTAAGAATTACAGTCTTTGACCTTAATCATCAGTTAACACGAAGGAGTCTAAAATACCAGTTGAGAGCCAAACTTTGGCTGGTTTAGACTGGCACAAGCCCAGTTCAGCTTAGTTATCTCCAATACAAACTGAGCGCCAACTACCAAGAAGGAATTTAACTAAGAAAGAACATACTAAATAGTAATCTTCAGTCTTTTAAAAAATGTTAGGATTCTAAAAAAAGTATAGATATTAAAAATATTAGCTATAAGCTTTTGCCCGCAGCTCCGCCGGTGTGAATATCAATCAATAAAATCATGCTAAACATAATGAAAATATATCAAATCAGCTAATTACTATAATAAAATCAGTCGGCGATTTATAAAATAAAAGTAATTTTAATAAACCTTTTACGGTGTTTTGCTATAAAGGTTTTTTAAATATGGGGCGAAGTGAAACGAGCAAATCGAGGTATGTATACAAAAAAGAGTCGCAAGTGCCGCCCTTGGATTCCTTCTACCAGAATTTTAAAAAAACACGAAAGAAAACCGGTTCTGTCAGGCGGTGTTATAATTCTGTATACCCCATACCTATATACCGAAGTATGGCTCTCCCACGATAATAATGATAAATAATAATAATAATGAGTATACTGTGTAAAAGAAATTGTTTATGTTTAGTTTCACTTATGACCTTTTTCATTCTACATAATTTGATTTATCACGCTAGAGTGTTAGCGTTTGCGTAATTTTATATTACATAATTAATTTGAATGTTGCTAAATTGGGTTATTTAACTTGACACTGTTATTTGTATTTATTTTAAAAATGATTACTAGTGTATGTCGGTCGCCCTTACAACTAAGCTAGCTGCTCTAATTTACAGAAAACATACGGATATTTGTAGACCGGGATGGGAGTCCTTCATTCGGCAGAGGACGGCGGTAGCCTGGTGATGATTCGATTATTTATAAATAAATAAATATTTCGGACATTTCACACACAACGTCATCTAGTCCCAAACTAAACACCGCTTGTATTCTGGGTACTACACAACTGATATATACACTACTTTTTTTTGGTAATTCATAGAAAACACCCAAACTCCGAAACAAATATTTGCAGATCATACAAACATTTGGTCCGAGACCTCAAGCACAGCAGTCGAATACGCTACCACTGCGCCACCAAGGCCGTTGGTCACTGGTCACCTCATTTTGCCAGGATAAAGAACCGGACATGAAATGTTGAAGTAAGGTATCTATAATCAACGCTTACGCCGCCGAAAGAGGTCTTTCCTCCGAGGAATTTATTATAGGATGTATACCTCGAGAACAATAGCAGTTGAATAGGGAAGGACATAAAAAGGGGACACCACACCATAGAGACCTATGCAACATGTGTGTTTATCTGGACTTGATCATGTTAGAATTACACTATCATGGTCCGTAACTCACATACGGTATTAGGTACTCGACAGTTTTACTCCAAAGCGAATAAAACTTAACGTGTGGACCGGAAAACTCACAACTCGAAGGCTCGCATCGAGCTGGCTCGATGGCTCGATCTCCTTTTACGTTTCTCTTTTTCATTTTTTAAAATTTTTAATTAAGAATTGCTAGACTTGCTAAATGTAGCCACCGCTCCTTTGTTGAAAATACATCATTTGGTTTGAACGGTTCGCTGAATACTGAACGGCGAGTCAAAAGACGCGTCACTCGATCGACCAATGCTGAATGTGTGGACGAAAGCCTGTACAATGGTTTTTACTCGACATATTTGCTCGATCGAGTAAAACCGTATGTGAGTACTTAGCATTAGTGAGCATACCCATATAACGTGACCCGTTCAGGAGTGGGGGAAGGGTGTGTTTAGGTTAGCCACGTAGTCAATATCGTATGTAAATATAGCAAACATTTTGTTAATATAGAATAGACGAATGTGTACCAAATTATTTATTATGAAGAGAATAAGTGCTTCAGCTTCGTCTTCCAAAATGGAAAGAATGCAATGCCATTAAAAAGTAAAAGACATCAAGAAGTCAAACTTCTTTATTATAATTTATCATTTGTTATTTGTAATTTATGTTCTGTTACGATAATTTTCTACAATTTTAACTTATCTTACTAATATATAAAGCTGAAAAGTTTGTTTGTTGTTTGAACGCGCTAATCTCAGGAACCGCTGGTCCGACTTGAAAAAATCTTTCACTGTTGGATAGCCTATTTATCGAGGAAGGCTATAGGCTATATATCATCACGCTAAGACTAATAGGAGCGGGGCAGCACTGAAGAATGTTTTAAAAACGGGGGAAAATTATCACGCTACGGGCAATAGGAGACGCAAACGAGGTTGCGTGGGTCAGCTAGTTTAAAAATAATTGGAACCTTTTATTTACAAACGTCCATAGTAGACTGGCAGAGAATGTGTATGGTATTAAGCCTGCCACTGTACATTTTTTATTTGTAAACTAGCTAAGCCCAGCGGTAAAATATCAACCGCAGGTAAGGCCGCGGGTCGAAGCTAGTCTAAATAAGGAGCCTAAGTTACTCCTTATATCATCAGCTATCTGCCAGTGAAAGACCCGTCAAAATCAGTCCAGCCGTTCCAGAGATTAGCCGGAACAGACAGACAATTTTTTTTTAAAATGTTACTTTGGTAACAAAGGAAGGTTTTATTTTGTAAAATAAAACACTATACTACAACATAATTACAGGCTCTTACATAGATACTTTAAAGTTAAACAAAAACTATTACAATATATTACAATATTTTTACATAGTATAAAATGAAGTTGTTTCCGATATCTGTTAGATTAGATCTTTTAATATACTCAATGAATTTTAATGCAGTTTTCAGCAATAGATAGAGTAATTCAAGAGTAATGTTTAATACATGCATATTATAGCATAGAAAATCTGAGAATTTTAAAGACCTTCGTGTGAAGCCGGGCAAAGTAGCTTATAAAACAAAGTCACCAGCCCCATTTTAAGAATAATAAACCTATTATCAACAACAGATGGATTCATGTGGGAGATGTATATGTATAATCAGTTGTGAAATTATTTGATGAAAAAAAGACAACAATTGTTGAATATTTCAGGCATAATCATACTAATGATATTATCCTACTAATATTATAAATGCGAAAGTTTGTAAGTATAGATGGATGGATGTTTGTTACTCTTTCGCGCAAAAAGTACTGAATGGATTTGGATGAAACTTTACAGTAATATAGCTTATACTTCAGAATAACACATGCGCTACTATTTGCCCGACATACACGCAGGCGGAGCCGCGGGCAATATTGTCACACTAATATTATGAAGGCGCGAAAGTTTGTGTGTGTATGTTTGTTACTTCTTCACGCATAAACTACTGAACGGATTTGGATGAAACTTTACAGTAATATAGCTTATACATTAGAATAACACATAGGCTACTATTTGCCGCGATAAGCGACATACACACGGGCGGAGCCGCGGACAACAGCTAGTAATTGCATGCAACTAATGATCAATGTCCTACAGATTCATTTCTTTTAAAAAGTTAAAGCAATGTTATTATTTGATCTCTATGATTGATGATGTTGATATGATCATTTACAAGTGGTTTTATGCTCTGTTACACATACTAAGTCAGAGTATGTTGCTATTTTTTTTTTATATTAGAAATTGTCTTGGTTTCATGGGACTTAAAAATGTTGTGATACCTACACACTTCTGAGTAATGTAAAGTAATTCACCTGCAAAATTGTTATAACATACTTTAATACCTACTAATCTATATTTTACTCAAATTAAAGTTCTGCAAAAGAAGTAAAATTGTATGTATAAGATTCAAAAATACATATATTATTGTTAAAATTATAAACTTTGGTTGACAATGTTTTGGTAGGTAAGTTAAGAAATTATAAAATCAGAATTACTTAATTAACATGTATACTGAATATAATAACAGCTCCCAAAGACAATAGAATCATATTTAGATAAGTGTTAGAGTATTTGTTGATCTAATTACTTATATTTGTTAAATGATAACAACTTTAAACACATGTACCTGATGTTATTTAGAAAGTAGACAATAGACAAAATGGCTATTTCTTAAATAATACTGAGTTTTCAAATGCATTAAAAAACTTTGAAACTTTTCTAATAACCTCCCAAGTAGAATAAAAATTATCTGATTGGAGATTAACAAAGAAAATAACATGACTTTATTCCGCATTAATACATTATTCCTATACGAATCCCAAAAGTAGGTAATTGGAAACAGTAATTTAATTTTTATAAATTTATAAGAAAAATAGATAAATAAATTAAATCACTATCAAACCCTAGCAGATATAATAAAGCACTTACATCAATTTAATAGGCACTTGAAAAAAACAAATCCTAGAAACGTTAAATCACATAAACAGGGAAACTATTATATATAAACAATTTAATTTCGCACAAATATTTTTGTGTGGGTCAAACAACCTCAACAACTGATAACTTTTTGACAATTTTGACACTTACAGTGATACCAGCGTCAGCAATTTTCAAAAATTGTGATAGCACAATTTTATATATAATTTTTTTTTATTTGTAAAAATCTTTGAATTGAGTTTTTTTATCTCAATTCAGAGATTTTTACAAATCTTGGTAAAAGGGACAAAATTATTTCTACGTAAAAATTTTGAACATTGTTGTATGAAAGGGAATGCGACATTAGATTGAATTTCTTTTTAAGGGGCGCGTCCCTAAAAACGCGCGAAAAGGCTTTTAGAGTTTTCATATAGGCAAACAACTCACTTCATTTTTTGACACAAAAAAAATCTTAGTTGCTTAATAAATCAGTCTACAAATCTACCTAGTGATATTTATAAAATAATTCTTTATCTTTGAAAGAAAAAAGCATAACAAAGATCAAAATCATCGAAATCGACCTTTTTAATTAGCACGCTCTGTACTACTTTGTGCTCTATTTTAAATGTTTTTTTTTTATTTCGCGAGAAAAAAGTATGGAGAAAAGATTTACTGTTTTAGTTTTTTATAAATTTTCACCAAAAAGCCATAATCTAAGGCTAGACATCATTCATTTTTAGCAACAAAAGTTCCATACATTTAAGTACGAAGAAACCGTCTACCGTAAATTGCAATAAATAAGTGTTGACGCGCTCCAAAAATTCAGTGCCCTCCGAATATTCAAGCCATTCAAGGCAGGGCGGGGACAGTGCTAAGACTTTGACATTTGTAAATTTGATGACTCGCCATCTAGCGAATGGCCCCGTACTAAAATAGTTACCAGTTAATTTGAAATGTCAAAAGATGGCGTTTTATAGTGATAACGAAATATAATTTCAATATTAATAAAACAAAACACATTTAATACAATATAAAAATAAAAAGTTCATTTATTTACGTATTTTTAAAAAATTCAGACTAAATTAAAGTAAAAAGTTAGTAAGATCTCTCTCAAGATCCAGGTAATAAATCGATAAAGTGACAGTTGTCAGGCGTTACTTATTTTTATTATTATTAGTTGCCAGGGTTAGTATGCAACAGTACCCGATGCGTTTGTGCGCATGTAAAATATGAATGCGGGTGTTCAATCACAAATTCCCACGCTCGAGGACTACAGTCTTAATTAAGGTCTATTCAACTTGCTCTGAGACAAAAGGTAAACAAACCAGAAAAAGGTTCTTTAATAGGTCAAATTTTATATGCATCTAGAATCAATAAAAGAAAGTGACATTTACTTTCTTTTTCTTGGAAAATGGCAACTGTGCCGATGTCGACAATTCTGCCAGTGTCAAGTACAACGGAAATACGTGTGTTATAATATAAAATGATTGCAACTGTCCAAATTTTCTGAGTTCACAGTGGACTGACTAAGAAGTGACATTAAAAGCACCTAAAACTGTAGCTGTTCCCAAACTTTGAACGTATTATAACACTACTAAATTGAAGAGTATTGATAAGGCAAATAATTTACGTAGAAATGTGAAATTGTGTAATTAGTTTGGTTACACCGGCCATCTTTACTCTCGATCAACTCGTTTGAGAAACATTGGTTTCTTTATTTACCTTTTGTCTCAGAGGAAGTTGAATAGGGTATAGGTATCGACCAAAGTGAATCTTCTCTGCGACCAAAGAGCTATTATAGATAGAGTGGGGAAGACATACGGCTGCCAGTAAGCGAAAACGACCAATGGTTAAAAAGGGAGAGAAGATCGCGATACCCCGTCTGTCTTTCTCTACTGACGCATGCGCTGTAAATAACTAATAATGATAGTCCAATCACAATAACTAACCGTCGAATCGTTCTGCTATGCTGCTTTTCCGCGCCAACTGCGCATGCAGTAGAGAAAGACATCGACAAGGCGATCTTCTCTCTCTTTCTAACCGAGGGACGACTGGAGGCCTGGCTCCCCTGCTATATCTATAATAACTATATGTCTGCGACTCTGCCTCGTTGGTCTGGCGGTTGGCATGTGCGACTGCTGATCATGAGGTCTCGGGTTCGATTCCCGGGTCGGACTAAATGTTTGTATGATCTACAAATATTTGTTTCGGAGTTGGGTGTTTTCTATATATAATATGTATGTATTTGTATCAGTTGTCTAGTACCCATAACACGAGCTCTGCTTAGCTTGGGACTAGATGGCGTTGTGTGTTAGATGTCCGAAATATTTATTTATTTAAAAAATATTTATTTATTATCTGCCTGATGGAAAGCATCAGCACATGCGCAATACAACAACCAATCACGGTGGAGACTGTGTGAGAGATATATCTCTCTCTCTACCCGATCACGCTTTCCGCTCGTTCAGAGCTCCCTCTATAAGTGTGTGCTATAAGGCTCTTACAAAGTAAAAAAAGTTATAATGTCAAAATTGTCTAATGTCAAGAGCCAAGAGCTGTCAAATGTTGTTCATAATTGTATTGCTAGATACGTTGCTTTTCCGTGCTTTGGGGAGACTTTTCCATTCTTAATCTTCCTATGACTTCAATAAAAGTTTGATTATTACTTGATACATTATTGCCTTCAAATTTAATTAATGTATTAGTTTACTTGGGTAGTAATTTGAATAATCGAATTCTAGAAAAATGGGTTTTCTTGTTGATTGATTGAAAGAGCATCTTCATTGCAAAATTGCAGATTTAAGGGCTCTATTCTGGCAACATTGAAAAGTTGTCCAGATTTGATTTTCCTTGACTCTTGTTCATTCATAAAAACTCGATTACTCGAGCCTTCAGATAAAACTGTGCATATTTTTTTTTAGTGACATTTAGAACAGTGTGTCTCGAATGTAACAATGTGGGATCAGATAATAGAATATTTGAAGGATCCATTCCTAGTGATTAAAGTTCAGAACTTTTTCGGAGTTACATACAAAAGTAGTCAAGGTACTCAAAATGAGTCGTCGAAGGTGGTACATTCCGAGAGACTGGAGCTCCTGAACGAAGAGAACGACTTGAAACAGCATAAGAGAATACCTAGTAATATTTCAAGCAGTTCTCAGTCGTCTTGCGATACAGATACTTCAGCAGATAGTGGTGGGAAAGATGCAGTGGAGTGTTCGATAAATAACAAGTTCTGGTACTGGCTGTTCGTGCTAGGTACGGAGTTGGGCGACGAGATCTTTTATGCGACGTTTATCCCTTTCTGGTTTTGGAATATTGATGGCGCTGTCGGCCGAAGAGTAGTGCTCGTATGGACTGTGGTCATGTATATAGGTAAATATTCTTACGTTGTTAAGTGTATTTTTTTATTCCAAGTATTAGCTGAATGTATTATTTAAAAACTGACAATTATTTGCTGGCTTAGTGTAAACATTATTAAGCAACAATTAAAATTACTTTTTAAAGTGTTGTTTACTGTTTTCGAAAACTGCAAGTCTTTCTAAGTCAGGGTAAAAAACTACAACTTGACTATACCATTAAGAAGTGACACCTATATAGTGAACATTTTCTTTAAATTTAGTGGGAGGTGTGATGTACACATCTCAAGTAAAACAAATTTATATATAATAAATATTTGAAGTATTTACACAAATGAAGAGGGACCATAAACACACAAACATTTTTCAGTTTTGTAACTGTAAAGAAGGGTTACTACTTAATTGTTTAATAATATTTATTACTTAAACAAAACATACAAAATTACTTGCTTATTTTTTGTAATTAGGTGGAATCCCCCAACTGTGCAGTTATTCTGGGAGTGAACTAACTAAAACCATACTGATAGTTAGAAATGTTATTACATATCTGTTTGTGTTTCTGGAGACAACTGCAGCGCAGTTGAATCTGTAGCTTAATTTTTAATTGAGCATAATACTTAACACACTCTTGTGTACATTACCAGCCAGTATTAAACAATATCATAGACAAGGACCTATTCAGTATTTTTTACACATATTCCCATGCCTGGCAAACCTCCCATTCTTATATAGAAGCAGCTTCCCACATGTATTGTACAGTTACGGACAAAAAGAAAAGTTTCCAGATATCTTTAATTGTCTTCTAAACAAACCTTGTCCTAACAGTAATAAGCACATAAAAAAAGAATGATCCAATTTGGATCGATCGGAAGTAATGTGCATACATACATTTCGTACATAATATGTACATTTTATCTAAGAATGGCAGGTTTCATATTTGAAAGGTTTACAGCTACAAATAAATATTATTTATTCGTAGGTTTACAGTTACATATTATGAACATATCTTAAGTGAATTGCGAAGTTTTTGTTTGAAGACTTTATCTAATCTGTATTTAGATGTAAAAATTCTACTTATCTTATTGACTCACTGTTAATATATAGAACCTGTTTGAGTATTTGTTCAGAAAGTTTTCCTCAGCAATGGTCTCATTGGGAAGGTTTATTTTGATTTAAAGTTTTTTCTAGTAACATTATTTGATAGATGATCTATGAGCCTTGTTAGATTTCGAACGTGTGTTGTGAACGGTCGACGATTGTTGTTTGAGAACCGTAATTAATTGATATTAAGCTAACTGTCCATCGACCCGGTCGCTTTAGTGATTTACCGTTTGTGTTAGGTCTTAGGCTCGCGAGTTTTGTAGGCGCGTTCCGTGATAGCTGAAGCGAGTGAGTTGTAATTCGAATATCCGTGATAGCTGATACGAGTTTATTGTAATTCGAATACCTTGAAAGATATACAGCACTTGGAGCATGTTTGTGTGACGATGCAGAGAAGAAACTACCCAAGAGATCTCTTGGAACGCCGAGAACAGGAAGCCACACAACTCCAGTAAGTGCTTGATGAATTTAGTTTAGATTAAGAACACGGTGGAGCGCCGTGGTTCATTTCTCTTGCCATTGGACTAGTAGCGAGTTAATGCTTATACTCATGGGTCCTATAGGTATTGCAAGTATCACAAGGTGATCGCTCCATTAGTGAGAGGACTGAACAAGCCTAGTACAAGTTTATTTTACATCAATTGTTTGGTGGTGTGTGTACAAACCCATAGTTTAGTACGCCAAAATCTCCTTTTGATGAGACACCTAGGTCCTGCAGTGAACTGTTAAAGGATGAAGATTATGAAGATAAGTAATGACCCTGAATTTAGCAGACAGCAGACAAAGTAAAATTTCAGAAAAGGGATATCTACAAACGAAATTAAGTTCTTCAAGTAAACTTGAAGAACTTAATTTCGCTTTGTCTGCTAAATTCAGGGTCATGATAAGTATTGGTATGTAAACAAAGAATCTCAAGGCGAATTCAATTCGACCTACATACTTTATATACTTAAATAGTTTTTATAGCATATTTAATCAATATGAAAGGACGATGCTGATAAAACATACATGTACTATTTTAATGTCCATTTTGAAGGTCACAGTCACGCGTGTTTAAGTTGGTATATATACTGCATGGAGTGGAGTTTACCATTTGATTAGGGGCTCTGAATAATATAGTATACTATTCCATTTAAAAACTCACTAAAAAAAAACAGCAACCCAAACAATAATATTGAAATAGTTGAACTTAAGAATGCCTTACATGGCAACACAAATAAATCTGGTCATTTGTCCGGGAGAGACCTGAAATAACATAGTTTTTAATTTAAACACCACATATTCCTACTGCATTCCCAAGGAGTTGGGATCACCAAATAGATTTTCCATACGATCAAAACTCAGGCCATGACCAATATATGTAAGTTTATAGATAGAAAGAAATAATTTTACATACTAGCTGACCCACGCAACCTCGTTTGCGTCTCCTATTGCCCGTAGCGTGATAATTTTACCCCGTTTTTGTAACATTCTTCATTGGTGCTCCGCTCCTATTGGTCTTAGTGTGATGATATATAGCCTTCCTCGATAAATGTACTATCCAAAATTTCTCTCATTTTATTTCGTACTAGCTGACCCACGCAACCTAGTTTGCGACTCCTATTGCCCGTAGCGTGATGATGTATAGCCTATAGCCTTCCTCGATAAATGTACTATCCAACACTGAAAGAATTTTGCAAAGTGGACCAGCGGCTCCTGAGATTAGCGTGTTCAAACAAACAAACTCTTCAGCTTTAAATATTAGTATAGATTTGAGAGTTAGACAGTGTTCCGATTGCTACTAAGCAATTAAGTATTGAGATAATCAGCATAAGTATTACAAATTAAAATTATGACATATCCCAGTGTTATCTGCCTTATCAAACACTCAGCAACTGAGTGATTATTTGATATTACACATACCATTCCTTATCCTGAGAGCAACATACTGATCTGCTTACACTAATTACCTGCCGGCAATTAATAATCCCACAGATATTTATATATAGTACAAAGTTTTAATATCCACTTATGTGGATATTTAAACTTTGTACTGTAATTATTTGGTTGTTTTAGAAAAAAATCTAAGAAATCGCGGTTCCCTAAAATAAATAACATAGTCACAATATTTCAATAACATAGTCACTACATATTAAAAAAAACTTCGTTTAAAACCGACTTCAAAAACTAAAAAGTATAAAATAAGTAACTTAATTTGTATGTGCTACCTATTCATAGGTTTGAAGTCAGTGCCAAGCCAAATGTAATAGTAGGTACCACACTCGCTATATTTCGAGACGAACGTCAACGACGTCACCGACGCTTCGGTTGTTTTGTTCAACGCGAAGAGCAGCTATCCCGCTCAAGGTCACGCGCGGCGAGTGCGGTACCTACTATTACATTTTGGCTTGGCACCGACTTCAAATCTATGAATAGGTAGCACATACAAATTAAGTTATTTTATACTTTTTAGTTTTGAAGTCGGTTTTTTTAAACGAACGAAACGCTTTTTAGTCTTTCTCAAGTCTCTCATCATCTTCTTCTTTTTCCTAGCCTTTTCCCATTATTTGGGGTCGGCTCTCCTCGTTCTGCGGCGCCAGGACAATCTATCCTGGGTTGTCGAAACATTTGTTTGGGCACGCTCTAAGTCCTTGGCCACCGTGGACCACCAGGTGGCTAGTAGGCGTCCTCTACCCCTCCCTATATTTGGCAGCGCTAGGGCTTGTTTCACAACATGGCCTTCAGGGCGTCTCATGACATGACCGAACCATCGCAGGCGGCCTTCGGTGAGTTTTTCTGCCATGGGCGCGACCCGGAAACTTCCTCTGATGTGCTCGTTTCGCACTTTATCAAGTCGAGTCACACCTGCTGTCCATCTTAGCATCTTCATCTCGTTTACGTGCATTTTCTGTTCGTGAACCTTCTTTATAGCCCAGCACTCGGTACCGTATGTCATGGCTGGTCTGACTGCGTTTTCGTAGATCTTGCCTTTCGTTTTAATAGGCATTCTTGTGTCACATAAAACCCCCGACAGAGCTCGCCACCTCTGCCATCCCACGCCAATTCTAAGAGTAACATCGGTCTCAATGTTTCCGTCGGCTGTCAGCATCGCACCAAGATACCTAAATTGGGATACCTTTGGCAGCGGTTTACTGTCGATGAGAATCGAGTTGGAGTTGTTGGTGGTACCATTGAATGCGCACTCCATGTATTCAGTTTTACTTCTGCTGATTCGGAGGCCAATGCTTTCCAGCGCAAGTTGCCACTTTACGAGGCTATTTTGGAGCGATTTGGCATCTTTTTCTATAAGCACTATGTCATCTGCGTACAACATACACCATGGCAAGGGAGACTGAATGTCTTTTGTTAAGAAATCCATTACCATGTTAAAGAGAAGTGGGCTCAGGGCCTTATTTGTCTTATTCTGACTAGTAGTTTAGAAAGAATGAGTGAACACACAATACCATAGAAATATCACACTTTCGAATAAATACGGACAAAGTCACGAGCAATAATGCTAATAATATATGTATTTTTTAAATGTACAAGTAACGCCCTTTCCAATGATACCAAACACAGCATATTTATCTCAAATTTATTTTTTAATACAGTTCTTTATGTCGGCTAGGGGGTGCCACATTAGATTCAGTGATACGTCATATAGCCTATAACCAGCGGACAATCAAGACGCTTCTAATGATACCTCATTTGTCTTATTCTGACTAGTAGTTTAGAAAGAATGAGTGAACACACAATACCATAGAAATATCACACTTATCGAATAAATACGGACAAAGTCACGAGCAATAATGCTAATAATATATGTATTTTTGAAATGTACAAGTAACGCCCTTTCCAATATACCAAACACGGCATATTTATCTCAAATTTATTTTTTAATACAGTTCTTTATGTCGGCTAGGGGGTGCCACGTTAGATTCAGTGACACGTCATATAGCCTATAACCAGCGGACGATCAAGACGCTTCTAACGATACCTCATTTGTCCTGTTCTAATAAGTGGTTAAGGAGCTATGAGGGAACAGACGAACATACATACATACATACATAGCCTGTCAAAATCATAACCCTCCTTTGGCTTTGTGGTAGTCGGGTAACAAAGTCCTCCGCAGCGTCTGTCTGTCTATATGTTCGCGATAAACTCAAAAGCTACTGCACGGATTTTGATGCGGTTTTTACTAATAGATAGAGTGGTTCTTGAGGAAGGTTTTCGTATCTAATTTATATTTTTTTTTAAATATATTGGCTAAAATATAACGATATTTGTTGATGACATCGGTAATTGCTAAACCGCACATCTTCTCGGGGTAACATAGGTTATATTTTTCGTAAAGAGCCCGTGCGAAGCCGGGGTAGGTTGCTAGTGTTGTGTAAAAACTTAAAAGAAAAACATGAATATGATACCATTATTGCTTACGTCAACTTCTGTTTACTTATTGGCGACGGATTAATTCTGTACATATCGAAAAACCTGACTCCAAAAGAGGAGGAAAAGATAGAAGAAACTCGACTTTTTTTCACCTTTTTTTTTTTTACGTGTGGAAATCCCCTCGGACCGTCACCCGCGCCGGGGCTTGCGGCGGGGCGGTGTGTCGGACTCGAACCGACTAAAACCACACGGTGTGCCACTCTGCGCCTGAGGAGGGAGGAGTCCGGGAACTGCTGTTATTACGACATCCAGACCCCTCCCAGCGCTTGCCCGCACAGAAGCGGGCACCCTCTTCGGAGACCTCTCATTTTAGGCAACGTACGGCACACACGTAACGTCGCCTCCTCGCGGGCGGCCACTAGAGCGGATGGAAGGGAAAGCCCGTCCCGACCATCCGCGGCCACACTCAGGGCGGCATGAGGCGCAGGTGAGCGCGCCTCCGCTGCCCGGTTCGCCGGCGGCGGATTGGGTCCGAGTGGAGGTCGTCCTCCCGGGCCTTCTCCGCCGCCTCCTTCTGCGAGATGACTTCTTCGCAGAAGGTTGCGACCGTGGTAAAACTGCTGTCGCTACCGGCCATGGAGCGAATGACGGCCGGTAGCGAGAGATCTCCTCCGATGACTGCAGTGAGGGCCCGGCGCTGCGACGCCCATGCGGGGCAGATCGCCAGCGTATGCTGGGCCGAGTCCTCACTGCAGTCGCAGTGGTGGCAGGCGGGACTCAGTTCCCTCCTAGCGACCGAGTGCAGGTACTTCCCGAAGCAACCGTGCCCGGAAAGTACCTGCAAGGTACCGGAAAGCAAGCTGTCGGAAGTGCTCGTCGAAGAGCCACCTACCGTCCAGGATCAGACCCAGATATTTCATCTGGGCCCGAACCGGTACGAGGACGGAGTTGACCTCTATGGAGGCGCAGGGGGGCGGACCACGGCGGGGCCCATGAAATAACAGGGCCTCCGTCTTGTCCAGGGCCACCCGTAGGCCCAGCGCCTCGATGCGCCCGACCACCAGAGAAACACCCCTGGTGGCCAGGCACGCCGCCTCTTGGAAGTTCGCCCCCCGGGCTGTGACCAAAGTGTCATCGGCGTAACAAATTACGCCCAGCCCGGGGGGGGAGACGACCTCGTAGGACCCAGTCGTATCCCACGTTCCACAGGAGTGGTCCAAGGACAGACCTCTGCGGAACGCTGCACGATGTGGGTCGCCGTCTCAAGACGCCCTCTCGGTCCTCGTACACGACGGTACGCTCCTCCAAATAGTCTGCCACTAGCCGCCTCAGGTACTCTGGCACCCCGTGGTACTGGAGTGCTTCCCCGAGGAGTGCTGTTGGCGATGTCTAAAGACACCGCCAACAGCACACCGCCTCTTCGGTCACGGCTCTAAGGCGCATCACGGCATCGACCGTCGAACGCCCCTCTCGGAATCTGAACTGGGCGTCCGACAGGTCGGGCTCCACCTCGCAGAGGTGCCGGACGATGCGGGCAGAAATTATCCTTTCGAACAACTTGCCCGCCTCGTCCAGCAACACGATGGGCCTATAGGCCGCGACCGAATCGGCAGGCCGTCCCGGCTTCTTTAACAGGACCAGCTTCCCGCTTTTCCAGCACTCAGGGAAGTGCCCGGACGCTAGGCTAGCGTCCAACTCTTCCCTGAGGCGGTCCGACATATGGTCGAGGGCTCGGGCCATCACTCGGGCTGGTACCCCGTCCGGCCCGGGGGCGGTGTTCTTGGAACGAATCCGCAGAACAGCCGCCCCTACCTCCGATTCCCTCACGGGTGGAGCATCCTCCTCTCTACCCCCGTCGTCTCTGACCGAGTAGGCCATCGACGGGGGTGACTTTTTCTTTTTTTTCACCTGTGGAAACCCCCCCACGGGCCGTCACCCCGCCGGGGTTTGCGGCGGGGTGGTGTGTCGGAATCGGACCGAGTAAACCACACGGTGTGCCACTCTGCGCCTGAGAAGGGAGGGATCTGGGAATTTCTCTTATTAACACATCTGGACCAAAAGAAACCCTACTACGAGTATATCAGCCCGTGTTAACAGTATGGTATAGTAGGCAACACAGTTGAAACGTTTCTTTAACAGGTACATCTAGAATGAGTTATATTATTTCACTTGCTGACTCACGCAACGTCGTTTACGTCTCCTATTGCCCGTATCGTAAAAAAAATCCCCCGTTTTTGTAACATTCTTCATTGGTGCTCCGCTCCTATTGGTCTTAGCGTGATGATATATAGCCTATAGCCCCCTCGATAAATGTACTATCCAACACTGAAAGAATTTTCAAATCGGACCCGCGGTTCCTGAGATTAGCGCGTTCAAACAAACAAACTCTTCAGCTTTAAATTATTAGTATATATAATATATATATAATACAGATTCTAACCAACGTCAGATGATAACAAGTGCGATAGCATTGGTAGTTTCGACTATCATTTACTGATGCTGTAAACGGATTAGTCTTATAATCTTAAGGCAGCTGTCGAACGTCAGAAAGATAGAATGTTGAATCACGCCACTGGCTTATCTTTATCAGTTATCGCTGACTAATATAACTTACTACTAAAATCCCAGTTGATAACTTTGTAGCGCGTTGTATAATTCGGCTCTGTAAATTACGTGACTCTTTGATACTTGAACTCGCGGGCTGGGTTCCCACAACTCGACGACTTTGTTTTCCTATTTTGCGTAGTGGGTCGGCATTATACATGCCAACCCAGTTCCACCAGGAAGCCTAGCACACGCTTTGTGTTGCCGACGACTACATGAAGTGACCTCGGCGATCCGAGGTGTCTCGCCCGGTATTCTGCCACCCTAGGACATGCCATGATGACATGGGCGGCTGTTTCATCTTCTTCCATGCATGCTCTGCATAGAGGGCTGTCTGTTACGCTTAGATTACGTGACTCGCACTGACTTCAACTGGAGAAACAGGCTTTGCACGTTACAATTTGTCTTGAACGTCCATTCATGCTGATTAATTTAGCAGGTCCAGGTCGACTAGGACGTTTTTGTTTGCCTCAGCTAATAACCAGAGCAGGTAACTCGCAGAGGTTTGTTTCTGGAAGACTTAAACTTCACCTTTTTTCAAATATGGGATACGAACACAATGCTTCTGTATGCATATAATAGGTCTTTACCTATGAAATTGCCGTTTTGTATGCAATAAGTGAAAGTACTTATTTTTTCAAACTTTTTTATTTCTGTTATTCGAAGTAATCACCCATGAAATCGACGCATCTTTGCCAACGCATTGGCAGTTTATTGATGTCCTTCATGTAAAAATCAAATGGACGGGAGGCAACAAACTCTTCAAAGGCATTTTGTACTGCCTCTCGGGAATTAATTTTTTTACCCACTAAAAAGTTGCCTAAATTTAGGAAAAAGTAATAGTCGGTAGGTGCAAGGTCTGGTGAGTATGGCGGATGAGGGAGAGCTTCCAACCCCAGCTCTTGCAGCTTGGAGACTGTCTGTTGCGCAGTATGGGGTCGCGCGTTGTCGTGAAGGAGCTGCAGGAGCTGTGGTTGGAAGCTCTCCCTCATCCACCATACTCACCAGACCTTGCACCTACCGACTATTACTTTTTCCAAAATTTAGACAACTTTTTAGTTGGTAAAAAATTCAATTCCCGAGAGGCAGTACAATATGCCTTTGAAGAGTGAGACTATGCAGAGGTGGCCGCCAAATCATACTACAGTACTATTTAGGTATACTAAAGATTAAACTTAAATAAAATTAGCTGTGTAAAAACGTTACGAAACCTTTAGCTTCAGTTTAATTATTAGATTATTACTAGTGATGGGCCGATCAGTACTTTGGCCGACTAGCCGACTAACCGATTAGTCGGTCCTAAAAAGGCCGACTAGTCGGCCGACTAATCGGCCAAACCGATCGTGGTCTCTGACATTTCCGTAACTCTTCGTTTACAGCTGATTCGCGCCCCAGTCGCAAACGCCGCCTGCCAACCTTGTTTCTTCATTTATAGTTGAGGACCAGTTGGAAGAGCTCTTCAGAACACTCTCCATGATAATGGCGATAGAGGACTGCCATGGGTGCTATATTTCCTAGATGTGGCCACAACAACCCTTTAGCGTCGATTGGGGAGGTAGCGGCCTCTACTGCAGTCCCTTCGTCGCCTCCTGCGAGCGGGGACGGCCATTTTCCGATCCCGCTCTGCGGACTACTTCTAAAGCATTACGTCTGCACAGAAGGAGACCACGGCCTCCCATCCCTTACTACTCGCCAGCATTGCCGCGATCAATGCTGGTGGTGACAGGTTTCGTCCGATCTGTCCGACCAGGAGTCGAGACTCGGACTCCCACGCAGGGCAGTCCTCCAGCGTGTGCTGGGCGGAGTTCCGGTCGGACCCTCAGTGATGGCATTGTGCCGTAGCCTCACGTCCGATTCTGTTCAGATACTCTCCGAAGCAACCGTGCCCGGTGAGTATCTGAGTGAATCGGTAGGTGACACAGTCGGTCCTCCCTATCTAAGCTTCGAAGCTCGGCAGAATGGGTTCGACACACACGAGTGAACCTGGGTCTTGGAAAGAAGACACGGATGCTCGGGCGAGAAGAACTGTGTCACTTTGCTTAAAACACCTAGCTTCCGCGAGGCTGCTTTGGTGACACTCTCAACGTATTCGTGCGGGTTAAGATCTCTGCAGAAATCCATGCCAAAGATGTCGAGCGTACCTTGTAATTGCATTTGAGTCTTCTGAAAAATGGAAGTAGAAGGAATGGAGACTTTTTGGCAGATAACACGAACACCTGTTAATCTTGGCATTGAACTCGACCAGATTCTGATAGCCCCATTGAGAAATGCTGCCCAGAACATGGTTGAGCTCAGAGACAAGCTCCTGTCGTTTTTCCTCAAATTCTGCCAGCTTGACAAATATATTATTGAGAAATACATACAAAGTAATAAGCCGAATAGTCGGCGCCTTTTGCCGACTATTCGCCGACTAGTCGTCGACTACGATTGTTGCCGGATAGTCGGCTTTACCGACTAGTCGTCGACTAGTCGGCACATCTCTAATTATTACATTTTGCGTGTTATTGTAGCATTAACTTAAAAAAAGTGTAGAAAAACTGATTTATTGGCTTAGGATACTGCGCATAGACTTTTCTACATCGTGAACCGGTTTTAAACTTTTAGGCACATGACCTTGTTGATTATAAATAAAACTTATAAGTTATATCAAAGGCGAAATTCTCAGTCATTGTTAAAAATATAAAGCATTTTGAATTATGTTTCCAGGTCAAGGCTTTAAAGACATAATCCGCTGGCCGCGGCCCGGCTACCCTGTTAAGAAGCTGCAGACAAAATGGGCAGTGGAATACGGTATGCCCTCAACCCACGCCATGGTTGGGGTGTGCATACCGTTCTCTGTCCTCCTGTACACTATGGACAGGTACCAGTATCCAGTGCACTGGGGCCTGATGATTGCTGTGTCGTGGTGCACCCTCATCTGTGTGAGCAGGGTCTATTTGGGCATGCATAGTGTTTTGGTAAGATGTTACATTGTTACTTATGTAAAATTTAGAATAGGTTTTTTATGTTATAACGGGGCAAACGAGCGGGTAAAGGTTCCTTCTCTGTTTCTTCGTCTTTCCTAAATCAATAATTATCACTCAACAGCCCTTACTAGTCCTAGTCCACTGCTGGACATTGGCCTCTACTTAGAAAGGACCTTTAAATCAATACAGAACAAAAAGTAGTATTTTTTTTTGTATGATGTAAAGGTGCAGATGGGTCCTAATGATAAGTAACTCGTGTCACGAGTGCGTTTCTGTCTTTTACATTCCTCCCCTAGAATTAGGAGGAGGGATTTGGCCTCAAAACTCGGTCAAAAGCAGCAAAAATGTTTATTAAAATCGGTTATCTGCACCGTGGTATCACATTTGACGTGTTAATTTTTGTATTTTTAATATATTGCACTTAATTTATGATGAAACTGACAAATACAAATATACATACAGATAGATACAAAATAAAATCGTTTCTTCAAAGTTACTTTGACGGTTTTATATTCATACCCATCATCGGTCACAGAGATCAAGCTAAATTTTAAGGACTGTAAGCATAGGCATAGCTCTTCTCTTAGAGAATATCTAATACTAGCTGACCCACGCAACCTCGTTTGCGTCTCCTATTGCCCGTAGCGTGATAATTTTCTCCCGTTTTTGAATGGTATGGAAGGAATGATAAATGGGCTATTAAACACTATCTTTTTCAAATCGGACCAGTAGTTCCTGAGATTGCGCTAATCTAATCAAACAAACAAACAAACTCTTCAGCTTTACATAATAGTATAGATTAAAATGTTATTCTTAGTATTTTCTAGCAGTTTCACATCGAACTCATTGATTTGACTATTCAATTTAAATGCATGTAAGTACATATATCATATGCTAATCAATATACCTATTCGGAGCTATATTACATTATACATTATTAGTTAACTAGTCTTTAAATAAACTCATTAATATGATTACTTAGTTTGCGGACTTTCCTGTTTCTATAAGTAGTAAAATCTTTGACGTACTGTATGCTTATGCACCCCGTACATGCAAATTGCTATCGAACATTCTAGAATTCTAGATGTTGTATTTTTTTATTAGTTTTCAAATGAAAATTATTTTATTTCTTTGGTCTTCGGTCATTGGAGAATCTTTATTTAGACTTTGGTTTCATTCACTAATATTTCTTATCTATTTCAGTTTATAATATTAGTATAGATAACACATAAGCTACTATTTGCCGCGATAACCGACATACACACGGGCGGAGCAGCGGGCAACAACTAGTTTACTATATCAGCAACCTTTAACAGTCTACTGCTGGACATAAGGGCCTCTCCGTAGAAAGGAGGTTTGAGTCTAGGTACTATGCCACGCTGGCCAGACGGATTGATATAGGGTTGGTTTCAAGTTTTCTTTTTCTTTGCATTGATGTCAGTGGCATCGTTAGGTAAACAATAGGCAATAAATAAACTAGGACCCCCACTAAACTATTCGTTTTTTTTGTACCGTGATCTTCGTGTTCCGGATTCGACGTACTCCAGATTTGCCACAATCCAAATTCGTCAACCTATAGTTTTTAACCGACTTCAAAAAGGAGGAGGTTTCTCAATTCGACCGTTTTTCTTTTTTTTTAATGTGGGTTCGGGGATAACATCGTCGTTTATGAACCGATTTTGATGATTCTTTTTTTAATGGAAAGAGATATTCCAACGGTGCTACTATGATAAGGACACTAAGATCTGATGATGGCATCCAAGAGAAATCGAGTCGAACCTTGAAGTCGGCTTATATTTTTGTTAAAATTTTACTTGTTGATTGGTATTACCTACTTAGTGATAAATGTTGAAGTCGGGCTTGGCAGATAGTATTCCTCAAACAGTTTTTATAATTTTTAATTTGCCAAATGATCCTTCAACTTATGCAGAAGTAGGAATTGTATAGAACAGTAACATTGCTGTAAATACTTATGTTAGGTCTCATTCCCACACTCCATATTTGCTCATTAAGTCTTTACAGAATTGGTAAATAGTCCATGTTTTTGTCTTAGTTCATTTAGGTAATAGCAGATTAAAATTAAGAAATTGAAGGTAAGAGTTAGGGTCAATTATATCAGAATATTTACGTTGGAATTGGTCACACTTTTGTTAAATAAAGTTCAAGAAAAGAGAAATTTTCGTTAGTTCAATTTACAATTTTTAAGTCAAAGTCCGAGGGGCCCCCGAGCTTGGTCTTTTCCTAGTTTGCGATTAGATGGCCATGTGTGAGATACTATTATTTAGTAGGTAGGGTGAAAACTAAAATTTGCTCGCACTCACAAAGCAAAATAATACCATTTCCAATAACCACTCGACCCATTCTACACTCTATTGTGTTTAGCGAATAGACGTTACTTCATTGTTTATTATTCTCATTCCAGGACATAGCAGCAGGTCTGCTGTTAGCGACGGGGCTAGTTTCCATCCTGATTCCAATAGTGGACCAACTGGACGGAGTACTGCTGACGTCACAATTTGCTCCGGTGTTCATCATCACACTGTCTATTCTAGTCATCGTGTATCACCCAAACGCTGATAAGTGGACGCCTACGAGGTAAACTATCGCTGTTTATCGACAGTACTGATATATTATATCATTATGATTGTAGTGTGATAATCCTAGATAGAGTATTACTAACGTAAAATGAAATTGACACAAACTCCACGGAGAGACAGAATGTTGATCTAATTATTAGGGACTAAGGGTCGCTACGCGTTTCTAAGTCAGAGCAGAGAGGTCGAGGGTTCAATCCCCATTAAGAACAAATAATTGTGGGAGCACACACACTCAAAAACTTATACAGTCAATTTTTTTCAGTGTATATACTTATATACATAATATATTTATAGGTGACTAAATAATTTATTCATTTCTCCAGAGGCGATACGACCATGATAGTGAGCGTCTGCGCAGGCATCCTCACCGGCTCCTGGACCAACTACCAGCTCGGCAACATGGTGGCCAGCGAGCTGGACCCACCATACGAAATCATCTGGCCTTCCAAAGAGATGTTGGGGTGTACCATTCTCCGGACCATTTTAGGTTTTTGTGGGGTCTTGGCCACAAGAGCTTTTGGCAAGTCTATATCCTACGCATTTGTATGCGCCCTACTTGGTAAAGATAAAAATGAATTACGAAATTCAGAGAATAGTTTAGACAATAAGAATAAAATTATTGTGGAGCTCAGTTACAAGTACTTCACGTGCGCCATGATAGGGTTCAATACGACTTACGTATTTCCAAATGTGTTCGCGTTATTGAAAATCGATAGACCGACTTATTATACCGAAATATAATTTGTTTCTAGTCAGATCTGAAATGTAATGATACGGAATCTAACGCAAGTTTTAAAATAGTATTTTAAAATAATATTTTCTGTAGAAATCTAAAGGCACAGCAGAACAAGTTACAGAACATTTAACACTATTTTCACGTCTATATACGTCAAGGGGTACATTGGTGCGTAGGTATTAAACGCTCACATTTTGTAGCTGTTACTTTAGTCCCATTGACGTATTAAGGGTAAGCCAACCTACCTACTGTTAATCAGGGCACTGATGTGGGTAACTCACGTACACATACACTGTAAGAATCATATGTATAAGGTTGAGAAAATATGCCAATTAATGGTAGATAAATAGGAAATTAATGTTACTTATACGTATAGATTGAAGAATGGAACTTTACGGATGGAGATCACGTCAGGTTCAAATGGCCATGATTATATAATAATAATAATAAGCCCTTTATTCCGAAAACAAGGTTTACATTTTGTTTTTTTTTACAACTAGGTTTACAAGATATCCCTGAATTCGGCGTGCCGGTTGGCAAAGGCCTCCTCTAACTTTTTCCATTGATTTCTGTCGCGCGTGACCCTTCTCCAGTTTGGACCTGCTGTTAGTTTTATTTTGTCCTCCCATCTGGTTAATTGTCTTCCGCGATTACGCTTTCCGTCTCTTGGATACCATTCCGTCACTGCTTGGCTCCATTTTCCCCTCGTATCACGCATCATGTGCCCTGTCCATCTCCATTTCTGTTGGTCAATTCTTTTCAAAATGTCAGTCAGTTTTGTTTTGGTACGAAGATCGATGTTGCTAATTCGATCTTTCCTTTTGGAGCCTGACATGCTCCTCTCCATTGCCCTTTGACATTTGGCAAGTCTTTCTCTTAGAGATTTGGTCAGTGCCCATGTTTCACACCCATAGGTCAGGCATGGGAGTATACATGACTCGAAGGTTTTCTTTTTCAGTGCCATTCCTAGGTCTTTTGGCTTCATGATTTCTTTGAAGGACCAGTACTTTTTCCATCCTGTTGCAATCCTCGTATTTATTTCTTGTACAATTTGGTCTTTGAATGAGATAATTTGACCAAGGTATATGTAACTATCCACGTATGTCAGAGTTTCATCTTTTATTCTTATCTCTACTCTCTTTGAGTTGGTCATTAATTTGGTTTTGACAGTGTTCATTCCTACACCGATTTTCTGACTCTCCTTACTTAAGCTTTGGATCATGGCTTGAAGGTTAGCTGGATTTTCTTCGAAGAGTACTAAGTCGTCGGCAAATCGGAGGTGGTTCAGTCTCGACCCATTTATGTTCAAGCCGAATTTCTCCCAGTTTAATTTACGAAATATGTTTTCGAGAACTGCTGAAAATAATTTTGGGGATAGTGGATCTCCCTGTCTCACGCCTCTTTTTATGTCAAATTCTTGGCCCAGTGATTCCAATTGGATTCTAGCTTTACTATTTGCGTAGATGGTCTTAACGATATTTACGTATGTTACTGGTATTCTTTGTTGTATGAGAGTATCCCCTATATATTCATGGCTCAAGCTGTCGAATGCCTTTGCGTAATCAATAAACGCTATGTATAAAGTTTTATTGTATTCTTTATACTTTTCAATGACCTGTTTAACAGTGTAAATGTGATCTATGGTTGAAAACCCTTTCCTGAATCCTGCTTGCTCATTTGGTTGTTGTTCGTCCAATTTTATGCTGATTCTATCTAATAGCACCTTTGCAAATACTTTGTACACATTAGACATCAGACTGTTAGGTCTCTAGTTTTCTATATCTTCTTTGTCGCCTTTTTTGTGGATCAGAATGATGTGCGACGTCGACCTTTGCACTGGGATAGTACATGTTCTAAGTATCTCGTTAAAGATGTGTGTAAGAGCAGGTATTAGTTCTTCCATTGTTCCTTTCAGCAGTTCGTTCGTAATGTTGTCAGGTCCGGGCGATTTTCCCATTTTTTGGCTTGTGATAGCCTTTTCTACTTCACAAGGTAAGATTGTAGGGATTGAGTCTAGATTGGCTGTGGATGTTTGCCGTATGTGCGATAGATCGGTGTTCAGGTTTTGTTTTTCGTACAGATGTCGATTGCCATAATTAATTACCAATAAATGGGTATTAGGATATATTGTAACATTTGATTAATTGCCGTAAGCAGTTTGTAATAGTGTGTACACGTATTCGTAGAATGTCTATCACAAATTATAACAATTAAAAGAATGTAGGTAGATGGCAACACAGTGCTATTAATAAATAGACAAGGTTTATCAATCATTCAAAACGTACTATGGTAACACTGATTAATCCAATTAATAAGTGATACTGCGTGTACCTAAAACGACTATAAATAGCTGCTTAAACATACATAGATTATGCTGTATCACTCTCTTTATTAGTACACGTACCTCGAAATATAATTGCCATACTAGACAGTAGAAAGACATAGAGTATTATAATTTAGATGACACGGTCTATTTTAATGCTTGCATAAGGTTCCGTATACAAACTTGGTTCTGTAGGTACGAGAACAAACGCGTACTTGAGCGTACCTGCTGTATATTTAAATTAGGATACATTTTCTATTTTTCTACTCCGTGAATAATCTCACTCACGGCACATCTTACATTCCCACTGTTATAGAGTATATTTTTAGTATATTATATTTAAATGGTAGATTAAAATAAAAGATATACACGCACTTGTTTATCCCCAAACATGTACACAGAGACGTATTAACACGCACACATACGCTCATAATAAGTGAGCGAGACTAAAGCTATAGTTTAGTCCCGCTCACGTATTAAGGGCAAGTCTATTGTTGTAAACCGGATACTTTGACGGTACAATTGGGGAAATAATGAAAGGGATATTATTGCTTATAAAGGTGGAATTGAGAGTTAAAGCAATAACTGGAGCAAGTCAGGGTTGCATACCTTAAGATGAAGAAAGTAAAGAAAAGTTTGAGAAAGAAAACGCTTTTTAGAATATAAACACAGTTTTACACATCACAAGTTATTATATACATGACACGTGTATATTAAATAATGAAATCACAAAGTAATTTGTTACATATTGTTATAAATTGATTAGGTGTTAAAAGTAAAGTTTTAATGATTCAACTTTATAATAAACATACCAAGTATGTTTCGATGCGATGGTAACTGAATTACATGTGTTTGAACACCAGAGCTCTGTAACTCGAGATATCATCGTCATTTTAAGTGCCTTTTTCTCCGGAAGTGGAAGGGGAGGGGTGATGGTAGGATGAATGACCTCATTCAGTGAAAGATATTTTAAATATTACCCCATTGTTTCTGTGATACCATCGTATCACTCACGTCGAGCCGTCTCGGCTCTCCGGCAGTAAAAACATGTTGAGAATCAGAATAAAAAAATGAATATCTATTAAAGAATTCGTAAATGTGTGAATTTCGCAAATACAAAACATACAATATAGGATTTCACCTCTTTTTTACTATTTCATTGTTGTGATCAACAGAACATTGTAGAGATTAATTTTATGTTTATATTGTTGTATATGTATTTTAATTTATATAAATAATCTGTAATATTAGTAAAAAAAAATCGTTTGTTATGTGACACTTAAAAATCTTAATAACATATTATTCTCAATAACATATATGTGGAAAACATGGTTAAGTCGGAACAGTAGAATATTATCAGGACCTTGGTTTTCTAAATTGATGAAGTACATTTTTGTATACGCATTTATAAGAAAACTATATCCGATTAGTCCATTCAGATATTCGTAATTAACGCCATCTAGTGAGCCTTGTCAATATCACCCAATAATTACTAATCGATTGGATCTCGCTCTGAATTGCTTAGAATTAGTGGTTTGTGACAGCACAGTAAAAAGCTGCAAGGTGACCGGTGTTGGTTCTCAAACCCAACATGGGATAACACTTTGTGTAATGCAATCAACAAATTGTTGCTCTGAGTCTGGGTGTTCTTTGTGTCAATTTCATGTATATTTGTCACATTTCTATTATGTCACCACTGTTCCTATTTGTCTCATATTCCTGGCGCTTTACACGCACCTTTGCGTCTTTATTGAGAATTGGGTTTTCACTTGAAATGCCTTTAAGATAAAATTAAATAATTTCATCGTTAGTTTTATGTCAGTGAGAGTAAAATGTGTAGAAATGCTTGATGTGTTTTAGCATCTCTGTGATAATTCCGCGTCTAACCCCGCTCTGTGAACATAAGGTGTACCCACCATAGTTATTTTATTGTTGTTTTAAAATATTTTTATAATAATCAATGTATAATTTAATTATTAAAAACCTTTTATGAAATAAATTGTTTCTTATTTAAGTCCCCTGTTTATCAACATTTAGAAAAGGATTTTTAAAATACTATGCTGCTAAATACCATTTTGAATGTTTGTAGGTATATTTGAAAGTCAATGCCTACCGTTACTTAAGTCTCATTCAAGTGATTTCTTACTTCTAAGTAGGTAAACCAAAAGCCACACAGTGAACTTTTAAAATGATAAAAATAGATACTGTAGGTTCAAGTAATTCCAGAAACTTTTTAATATTTTTGATTGTGCCAGCATCATTGCGAAAAGGAGGAAAACTTATAACAAACCCTATACCGACCCGTCTGTCTAGCGTCGTATAGGAGGCCAAACCTCCTTTCCAAGGAGAGCCTTTTTTAGGGTTCCGTGCCAAAGGCAAAAAACGCAACCCTTATAGATTCGTCATGTCTGTCTGTCTGTCCGTCCGTATGTCACAGCCACTTTATTCCGAAACTATAAGAACTATACTGTTGAAACTTGGTAAGTAGATGTATTCTGTGAACCGCATTAAGATTTGTGTGCGTGTGAACTGAGGGACCATAGTGATATTTTTGTTTGAAATTTTTATAAGATTTAGTAGTAGGCTCAAAACAATTGTAGAACAAATATGAGAATTTGTAAAAAGATATGTTAAAAACTACAGCCCTTTAAGTGTGGTCCCTCAATCCTCACGTACCATCAGCCAGATCTCGGACATTTAGTAGAGAATTTGTAAAGATATATACTAAAGTAACTGAGCACAAATCATCAACGATTAAAAAAATACAACGACTATACTGTGGTCCCTCAATCCACACACGAAAGATTTTGTTATACTGAATATTACCACATCAACGGAATAAAATCTTTATTTTCTTACATAATGTTTTAGAAAAAGTCTAATAGCAATTTGTAAAAATAAATTAAAAGAAAATATCGACGCACTTTGAAGATATTTATAATTAAAGCTGGTCCCTCAATCCTCACGTTCTCAAACATACTTGCATGTCTAGCTGCTAGACGACTAAAGTATCACAAAGTGTAGTGTATTAAACTTTTTGTAAAAAGTTTCTACAAAATAATAGGTATCTAAAATTGGGTGTATCTTACCTCTAAAATGAGATTATAGCATTTCAGTGATCTTATGAACAGATTTACGAGTAGTGTGACCACACAATGAAACAAAATGTAGACACACACACACACAACAAAATATGGTAATTTATAGGCGTGAGCTGTCAAAAAGAAAATAAAGTAATGGACAGAGTATAACTTTTACTCGCGGCTTCGCACGCGTTTATGTTGGTTATTGCGGTAAAGAGTAGCCTATGTCCTTCCTAAAGCATCGAAGTATCTCCATGACAAATTTCATTGAAATAGGGGCAGAGGTTTAGCCGTGAAAGCGTAACAGACATACATAGTTACTTTCCAAGTTACAATATTAAACTCTGTCCATTACTTTATTTTCTTTTTGACAGCTCACGCCTATAAATTATCATATTTTTTTTCGGAATTATGTAGGTACTACAGTAATGTCGTACTTTATTGACGCTGACTGTACTTTAGTGAAGTGGTCTGTGCATAACAAACAACCACAGACTATAAAACAGTACTTGAAATACGACAAATCGATCATATGATAAAAATAATTTGACTTCATGTAAGTATTTTTTCTGTAAATTTAATAAAAAAAGGAAATAAAAATTGTATCTATGACTCCAAGATTGAATTTTTGCAAGGAATTAAGTCGAAATCTTGGAATTTAGGATCAAACCAAGAGTAAAGAACAATAACTCTGTTCATTAATCTAATTTACTGATTTATTATTTATATTTTTGTTTATTTCTTACATAATGTAAAAAACTAATGAAGGCATAATTAATATTTCAACTAAAAATATTTAATTAAAACGATTGAAAGTTCTTCATAAATAAAATCGCTATTCGTTTCAAATCGAATCGGTAATGAGTGAGGGCGTCACTAATTTCAAAATTTCTTGAACTGTCAAAAAGAAAATAAAGTAATGGACAGAGTATAGCATGGTGTTTAGACCGTCCACCAGTGCTGCTTCCTTAGCTTTGGAGTGGAAGGAACCTTGTGAATACACTTAAACGGCCCATAGATATAAGCTAAGCACTCGCAGACCGATCACTGGTGAACGGAGGTCAACAAGGTCGCTAACACCCTTTTTTCCTATTATTGGAATAAATAGTAAATTACTCACGGATGGGGTAGTTGATAATTTTTCATTCTTCGCTGCGGTGAGGTGCACACAGATCACCATCCTTTTTAACCGACTTCCAAAAGGAGGAGGTTCTCAATTTCATCGGATTTTTTTTTTACATATACAATTACATTAGGTTAATTGGTGACGAGCATATTCCCTAGCGGCAAGTCGCAGAACTAACGTATGACAGATAAAAATACGTATACACGTTAACATTCCACTTTTAAAATACTGTTCACCCTCACGAAGTGGTCTTATAGTATTTTTTACTACTCCGTAGACGTCTATCAATGAAATCATTGTAGAAAGAATTTAAAATAACAATGTACTCGCTACGAGCAGATTCCCTAGCGGCAAGTCGCAGAACTAACGTATGACAGATAAAAATACGTACACACGTTAACATTCCACTTTTAAAATACTGTTCATCCTCACGAAGTGGTCTTAAAGTATTTTTTACTACTCCGTAGACGTCTATTAATGAAATCGCTGTAGAAAGAATTTAAAATAAACAATGCACTCGCTTCGTATATTAAACTGTCAGGTAGAAGTATCTGTCATACGTTAGTTCCGCAAACGGCCACTAGGGAAATCTTCTCGTTACCAATACAATTAAAGCTCATCAACGCAGTGGCTGAAACTATTCACACACTGAAGCTTCACAATGATAGGCCCCCTGTAGGCACCACAAAGTTGGCCCGCGCTTACATAATTTCCAACCAGACACCATCCGCACGGTGATATTTTCGAACAATCACTTTAATCAATTAATAGGCCGGCCCGCACCGACACGCGTCCGCACGCGACAACCTATATCCAAAAAGAGACCTTCTCGAGACAATCTACTCAGCGAATGACATTTTGACCTAACCTTGTCAAACCCTATAATAGTGTGGCCACTACAAATTACGTTTACTACGTTCGGTTTCGAACACATGGATTTTCATAGACTGTTTTAAATCTGATGACGATTGCCTCGGTGGTGCAGTGGTAGCGTATGGTACTTATTGTCGGGCTGGAACAAATATTTGTATGATCTGCAAAATATTTGCATAGGAATTATGTGCATTTCAACAAAAAAAAAAAAGTAGATATTCTATCAATCAATCTAGCTTTCATAGTAACAGCCAAAGAGTAAATTAATATACGGGTAAAGAGAGCCCTCTTGCAGGTAAAAAATGCAAACAAATGTACGTAAATAAATGAACTTTTTATTTTATATTGTATTAAATGTTTTGTATTTTATTAATATTGAAATTATATTTCGTTAACACTATAAAACGCCATCTTTTGACATTTCAAATTAACTGGTAACCTCAGATTACAGAAATCCAGATGGAACATTCCTGTCAAATAACATGACGCCGATTGATTATTTTAGTGTGCGTGCAGCCGGCGAAGACACTGTAGGAACACGTACATCTGTGTGCGTGTAATGATACCATACGCAGTAAAAATATCTCTATTTTTTTGATAAATAATAAGATTGAAAAAAGGGTATTTTAATAATAGAGAACTTTGAATATTATGGTTTTTATATCAGTTACTGTTACATATCATGCAAACTCTCTGCAACCTTTATTTTGCACTAACTTTTTATAATATATTGTCGTTTTGCGTGTAAATTACGTGTAAAAATTATAAAAAGCTAAAATAAATTACTTTACCAAAAGTACTTGTAATGTATGATCAATACATTTTTTTAATATTTTGCGGTTATACGGTAAGTACTACCTGGGATTCAAGTTTCGTACTATCGATCATTCTCAATCATTCAATTATTATGTGAAGCACAAGTTAAAGACATAAATAAACCACATCAAGACACAGAACAGCAATTTGTAGAAACATCCACAAATTGTTTGTATGTAATAATTATCAGAAATAATTGTTTGTATCACCAAAGAATACTTTCAGATGAGGTTTGGAACCAAGTCCCTAAATATAGAAATGAGGTTCACTAATGTCTGGACTAGCAAGTAATTTTCCTAATTGAAGGGGGAAAAAAATAGACAAAAACTGGTATCACAGTCGAACTACGGTTGAGGTTTTGTGTTCCGAAACAACAATATAATTATCGGGTAAATAGATAATTATAGCAACTAAATAATCTGTATTTACCTGTGAAAAGATATTCTATCTTCTTTTTTTTGTTTTTGGGAACTACTCTTACAGTATTTAGTTACGCAAGACGGCATTTTGAAAATAAAATAAAAATCACTCGTGACGTGAACCCAATATGGCGGTTTGTCAAACACTGCCGCGAGAATGTATTCGCTTTCTAATTCATATTTACTTTGTAGATTCATTGTGGTGTTCTTTACGGTCTATCTGGCTTTCTTTTGTAATCTGAGCTGGTAACTATTTTAGTACGGGGCCATTCGCTAGATGGCGAGTCATCAATTTTACAAATGTCAAAGTCTTAGCACTGTCCCCGCCCTGGTAAAAGCCCTGCTTAGTTTGAAACTAGATGGCATGGTGTGTCAGATGTCCAAAAACATTATTAGGTATTAGCTTTTGCCCGCGGCTCCGCCCGCATGTATGTCGGTTATCGCCTTGAAAAGTACCTCCTCAAAAATCAAAGTATCTTCATGCCGAATTTTATTGAAATCGATGCAACGGTTCAGCTGTGAAAGCGCTGTGTGTAAGAGACAGACAGGCAGACAGAGTTACTATCGAATTTATAATATTAGTTTGGATAATTTTATATGTGACCATCTTTGCGACACACTTACCGTATCTTTGAAAAAAAAATCAAAATGTCACTTGGCTGATAGCTGCCTTGAATGTCTCTATTGCTACTTAAAATAATATTCCTTTTTTTTAAGGTTCCGTTCCCAAAGGGTAACGGTGGTAAGGCCGGTAAGGGTAAGGGAATAAAATAAATATTTAATATTTAATATATCCCACAACAAACGTGATTTTTTTTGCTCGATATCGGCAACCGATAGACGCTTGAAATGTATAGATACTAGTACGGAACCCATCCTGCGCGAGTCCGACTCGAACTTGGCTGATTTTTTTAACCTACAAGTACAAATTATATTTACTTAAAGCATGATACTCTACGCGATTACTCGATGCGATGGTTGCTGTATCCGTGATCTGTATACAAAACTTGTATAGATACCTAAGTAGGTAAGGTAGAATTAAATTCTACCTTACCTACTTATCTATCAAGTCAAGTTTTCTGAATTAAAATTATACCTAATTGGCGTCGTTTTATTGCACGCAGTGCCGTCTTTACCATAAGGGCACACGAGGCCAGTGCCCAGGGCCCCCATCAACAGGGGGGCTCCGAGGAACCGACAATTTTGTCACAGACTTAATGACGTAATTATGTTCTCGTTATAATTTGCGTACACATTACACTTTTTTCACAAAAAAATATAGAACACTAACTGTTGCCCGCGGCTTTCCTGGCGTGGAAGTTGATTATATGTATTAAATTAAAAAATGTAAGTATGTATGAATAATTTATTCATGTTTTTAAATGTTTTATTTAATAACTAGCGACCCGCCCCACTTCGCAAGTGTGGATTTTAGATGCTCCCACTGTTGACACGATTCGTGCAGTTAAAGTGTGTAATATCTTCGAATATATTCATTTAAATTACATACTGTAAAAGTCACATTGGTCTATACTAAATGCACAATATATTTAAGGTACTTAATTGTATAAGGATAAATGCTGTATTGCTTAAAGTCGCTTCGTAAATAAGCGATTTTTTCTCGTGTAATGAGAAAAAGAATAAAATAGTTATTGTGGGTTATCCCTGAGAGGTAGACATATACCATCGCGGACTTATTGTAGCCCTCTATAAGTTGTCCAATACTGTGGTACATTATTTTCATCTATGTTGCTGGTTTCAGCCAGCGTTTGCAATGTATGCGCATAAAATGTGTTTATTTACGACATCACATTGGAAATCTTTAAAATTATCAGTGTTTCTCTACTATGTTATACATATAAACCTTCCACTTGAATCACTCTATGTATTCAACAAAACCATTTCAAAATCCGTTGTGTAGTTTTAAAGATCTAATCATTTATAGAGACAGACAGATGGGGAAGCGACTTTGTTTTATACTATGTAGTGATGTTTATTCAAGAGTCCATTAATAAGGATTTTGATAAAAAATTTCGAAGGCCGATGGGCCATAAATTTCTTAAGAGATGACCGTATACATGTTATTGCAACGTTGGTACGTACAGAGTTGTCCGAAGACCTGGTGAAGATCACGGGACGTGCGTCGTGAGATGTCGGAATTGTTAGAAGCGCTCGAGTCGAAACCGAACTCTAAAATACGTTTTCAGATATGCGATAGAGCCCAATGCCCAGGAGAAGGCCTGCAGTACGTACGTTGGAAATTGAGAACCTCGTACGAAAAGTGTAGATGATAAAAGCAAACAACATGCAGATTTTCATTAACATCAAATTAGGACTTGGAAGTAAGAGCTGCAGCCTACGGTGGTGGCCAAGCCACCACGCTTCAATAAGTGAAACACTGGCACACGCCCTGGAGGTTGAAGTGGTTCGACAAGATATCCGGCCGACCCACAAGCGAAGTCTCAGAGGGAATAAAAGAGATCAAGTATTCTTTTAAGAAGGGTCTGGGATCATGTGCTACAGATATGGTGAGAGAGGTCATCTGCAGCTAAGTAACCCGCTAAAGAGTTAGCAGATGTTTTTTACATGTCATGCCTGGAGGAACTGTTGAGGAAACGATGCGAAAAAGTTTGTTTATCAAAGACGCACGTTCCAAGGCACCAATCTGGGAAAACCTGATAAAAACCATATAAAAGGTGACTTACTGAGACAATCCAAAAAATATGTCTCGATAAGAAAATGTACTCCGACTCGAAACTCGAAATCTTGCTTCAAACTCAAAGCTTGACTTTTGGGACCCAGTGAAGATGAAACAATGAAGTTAGCACAGTGGGATGACATTGACCTAAAGAAACTTCCGGGAACTTCCGCCCGGAAAAAGTTTCCGGGCGTTCTCCATGAAGTTCACGATGGAGCTTCAGGAGGCCATCCTACTGTCAAGAAATGTCGGCAAGATGTACCGGGTTGGTGTCGTAGTGGTGCCGTAAATGTACTACTTGTATACTGTTGTAAAAAGGCCCACACATGCGAAACTAAGATACCAGCAACTTTATAATGGACTGGAAAATAATTGCAATCTGTCTGTCTCTGTAACGCACTTCGTGCGTGACAGAGATAGGCAGATTTCGGAGCAGCTCGTCTCGATCCGTGCGAGACGAGCTGCCAGGGTGTCAGTTTTTATTTTCGTTACGTTACGGAATTTCTTGATTCGGTCGCCGCGCTCAAAGGCCTCAAAGCCCGCGATAAAGGCTATGCAATAGCTTAAAAACTAACAGCATACACGATTACTCATAATAAATGTTCATAGTAGAAAAATGTTAGCATAATACACTTTATTTACTTTTCAAAAGGGCCCCTAATTCTTATGTGCCCAGGACCCCCGCTTAGGTTAAGACGGCCCTGATTGCACGTAACCTTTGTAAAAGGAGGGAATATGGGCTGCCAACATTTTTAAAAGGTAGTAAAACGAGTGTTATCATTTACCTAAATACACTACATTAAAATAGGGGCAGTCAACGTAGAATGGTTAATGTATGTAAGGTCACCTAGGTAGGTACCTACGCTTGAAAATAAGTTTTGAAAACCCATAATGAAAACGAGATATTGCATACAATTGTTATTTTACTTATTAGGCTTAATAATTAGTTCGGGTTTATTCCACAGGGAATTTTTCCGGGAACTTCGACAATATGATGGGTTATTTCCAACTCGAGGTAATTTTTATTAACGTTAAATTTAAACTTAATATTTCCTCCTTATCGAATCTGAATATAATATTGTCTAATATTCTATACGGACCTACATTTCTAATGTTTCCTAAAAACGAAAGCAATATTTGCTTGAAAGGGAAGAAACGAAGAGCTCCTAGCAAGAGTCCTAGCAGTTTTTCATTGAACATTAAACAACCTTCGAATTGTTAGCGTTCATAGCTTTAGTAGGTTTAGTTTTTAATTTCATTACATAGTGCTTCTCATCTACTAGTCAAGCCCTTTCATTATACCCATATTATATTGAGGTATCTAGTCGTGACAAAATTTGTTGACCGCCATTTGGTAGCGGGGCGGCCATCTTGGATTTACAATGAAACAGAATTTATTTAATTGTAGGTATTGTCACCAGAACTAAAGGTGTGTACCAGATTTCAGATCAATCTGTAAACAGAAAGGGGGTCAAATTTCAATTGCTAGATTTGAACCAAACAATTAAATAAACAAACAAACAGGGCAAGCTAAATAAAACCGTTTAAAAAATATTAATTCGCTAACCATTAGGATCCCTGTACGCTTGTTACCTAGCGTTATGGTTTACACACTAAGGTTCTTGTTGATAACAAGAATGTAATGTTAGTGTGGAGTTCCATCGAGGTGGTTCATCGTCAAAAACTATCAACATAACGTTAACTTTAGTAGACATTTTTCCTTTTCTTTTCACCAATACATTTGAGTTCGGTGCAATGAATTTTCTTTTCCATTCGCCTTGTTCACTAGACATTAAATAAATAAATATTACGGACATCTAACACACAACGCCGTCTAGTCCCAAGCTAAGAAAAGCTTGTGTTATGGGTAATAGAACAACTGATATAAATACTTATTATATACTTTTTTTTGTAAATATCACTACATAGTATAAAACAAAGTCGCTTTCTCTGTCCCTATGTCCCTATATCCCTATGTTTGCTTAAATCTTTAAAACTACGCAACGGATTTTGATGCGGGTTTCTTTAATAGATAGAGTGATTCAAGAGGAAGGTTTTTATGTATAATAAATGCATAATATAATATGGAAACACTGTTAATTTTCGATTTTTCTAATATGATGTAGCAAATAAACACATTTTTTTGCGCTTACATTGCAAACGCTGGTTGCACCCTACGAGATAGTTTTTTTTTTTTTTTATGTTTGGCCCGCCAAAATGACTCTACTCTGCCTGATGGAAAGCATAAGCAGAATCCACGAGTGGTGGCCACCATACTCATTGCGAATGCAACAATGCAGCATGGTGACCCACACTATGGCGGCCTAGTGATGCTTGTGCATCTTTTAGTCTAGTCAACAAGTATGGAACTTGTTGACTAGACTAATTGGGCCTCCGGTCTCGCACTCACCAACGAAACACGACAGCACGAATGCTGTCATTTTACGTTGATTTTCTGTGCGTATATATCAAATATCAAATAACATCAAAATAATGTACTACAGTATTGTACACCCTAAAAAGATCTACAAAAAAGTCCGCGACGGTATATGTCTATCTCTTAGGGATAACCCACAACAACCATCCTTTCTTTTTACGAGAAATAATGGCTTATTTACGAAGTGATTTTAAGCAATACAGAATGTATCCTTATACAATTAAGTAAATTAAATACATTGTGCATTTAATATAGATCAAAATGGCCCTTTACAGTATCTAATTTAAATGAATATATTCGAAGATATTACAGATTTAAAATGCAGGAATCGTGTCGTCGGCGGGGGCATCTGAAATCCACCCGTGCGAAGCCGGGGCGGGTCGTTAGTATACACATTAAACATAGAAAACACCCAAACTCCGAAACAAATATTTTCAGATCATACAAACATTTGGTGCGACCCGGGAATCGAGTTAAACATTCTCTTTTACGAACTCCGAAATTGTTTTAGGTTTTTCTTTTACGCCGACCGCCTGCCTAACACCTTGTGAATATAATCGATCTTCTTGAAAGATAATTTAGAAATTCCAGACACTCAGGGTTTTGCCTATTGTCAAAGTAAACAGCTTCGGAGATTCACAGCCCTTTTTTACAGGGAAGTCATTACTCATTATCACATTAATATTGATTTTCCCTTATTCTTGTGGGTTAAACCAGATATTTTAAATTCTTCCTAATAACAAAGTCACAATTGAGTTGTTGTTGCAGTTATCCCCAATTAGTTTGTTATCATTGTGATATTTATTAATCGAACATAAATTGTCTGACCAGGCCCGGTTCCAGCCTGAAATTTTGGGGGGGGTCACTAATCAAATAAGTCGAGTAAATTAGACTTTATTGCACAATACTGACAATACACATTAAAAACAAATGGATATCTTTTGTTTTTATTGGTAAATCTATTGGGATCATAATATTTGAGACATCTGTGACAATCTCTGGATGAATATTTAGAGGATCTAGCTCCGTTGGAGGACGAAGGATGTATGGAATTCCCGACAAATCGGCCTAACCACTAAAACCCGGCGGCGGCCTACATCTGCAGTCAAGAGGAGCTCCAGGAACGCATCAGCGACTTCTGGAGTTTCCCCTGCCTTACCTCATCACTGAGGTACATCCCGGAGTAACCAGATTCAAACCCAGGGCATGTCGCTGTCGTACCTCTCACCGCTCTACACAGCAAGAGAGTGTCAAGACACGGGGGTGTCGTCTCAGGCGGTTCGGTGTTCCGACTCCGGCCGGGGGGCCGCACCGAGGTGTCGGGTCGTTTCCAGTGGCCACATCTCCCCTGCATGTGGCCACAACGACCTTTAACTGACGATTGGGGAGCTAGCGGCCTCTATCGCGCATCCTTCGTCGCCTCTTTCGAGCGGGATCAGCCATTTCCCGATCCCGCTCTTCGGACTCCTTCTGGAGCATAACGTCTTCACACTACTCGCCAGCATTGCCGCGATTAATGCTGGTGGTGACAGGTTTCGTCCGATCTGTCCGACCGGGCGAAGTCACCGAAGTTTCGTCGCAGACCATTGTGTTCATGTCGGCTAGAATGTCGAAGGGTGGAGATCGTGTAAGGATCGTCGCCGCCTCCGCTGTAGACTCCCGAGTTGAGCATTACAGCGGGAAGATCCCGCCGGTGTCCATAGAGGACCATGGATCACACAACGCCTATACGCACGCCCACGCACATAGAGGCAGCGAACTTCTTCCCGCGGTCCCCAGAGATTGGGCAGCAGACAATGTGACACCCCTGCTACTCCTCCTACTGGGGACTAGTCGCCCGAAATGTTTTTCAAAGCTCTACCGAGTGTCCATGATGAGGTACTTCATGTAGTGACCCATTTGGACTTCGGTGTCATCCACCCGGAGGTATGAGGTGGGTGGTTCCTGGGTCACTCTCAGGCCCAGCTCATGAATCTTATCCACGACACAAGCCACCCCTTGCGAGCAGAAGCACCTCCCCGAAGCGTGACCCTCTAGCCAGTATTAGGGAATCGTCTGCATAGCAGGCAACACTGATGCCCGAAGTCAGGCTAGTGCGAAGGCCCGCATCGTATACGAGGTTCCATAACAATAGGCCCAACACAGAGCCCTAGGGAACCCCACAACATACCTCCCTTCAATTTTCCACTCCGTTCCGATCGACAAACTTCACTGTCCTGTCGCGCTGAAAAACCTCTATGACAGCACGCAGGTAAGTCGGCACTCGTGATATTCAAGGGCCTCCCTAATCGCGCCCCATTGAAGGGTGCCGAAAGCGTTAACGATATCAAGGCTACCAACACCACCCCCCGATCGGACTGCCGACCCCGACATGGAGCTCACCTATATATTAGCGTCCACTGTCGAGTGTCCCCGTTGGAATCCAAATTGGCAGTCCAATAGATCACGGCCCACTCGCGACAGGTGCTCGCTGATACGGCCAGAGATAACTCTCTCAAAGAGTTCCTATCCTTTCATTTCTTATCTCGATTTAACAATTATGGAAACTAATAACAATAAGAAAATCAGGTTCTAGTAGCAGATTTTGGGGGAGGTCACGTCCCCTGTGATCCCCCCCCCCTGGAACCGCGCCTGTGTCTGACCGACAACCGAAAAAATTACTTAGATTCATTTACTTACTTCAAGTCTATACATTAACAATAGTTAACGTCTGAGAGTTAATAATAATCGGTATAATCTATACTATATATATATATATATAATAATAATAAAGCTGAAGAGTTTGTTTGTTTGTTTGAACGCGCTAATCTCAGGAACCGCTGGTCCGATTTGAAAGAGTCTTTCAGTGTTCAGGCTATATCATCACGCTAAGACTAATAGGAGCGGAGCACCAATGAAGAATGTTTCAAAAACGGGGGAAAATTATCACGCTACGGGTAATAGGAGACGCAAACGAGGTTGCGTGGGTTGGTGGTTGCTAGTAATTTATAATATTCTACCACTGCCAAACTAAACAAAACTCGTCTCGTACTTTGTGTACTAGACAACTGACATACCTGTATTTTTTAGGGTTCCGTGCCAAAGGCAAAAAGCGGAACCCTTATGGATTCGTCATGTCTGTCTGTCCGTCCGTATGTCACAGCCACTTTTTGCTGAAACTATAAGAACTATAATGTTGAAACTTGGTAAGTAGATGTATTCTGTGAACCGCATTAAGATTTTCACACAAAAATAGAAAAAAAAACAATAAATTTTGGGGGTCACCATACTTAGAACTGAAACTCGAAAATTATTTTTTCATTAAACCCATATGAGTGGGGTATCTATGGATAGGTCTTCAAAAATGATATTGAGGTTTCTAATATCATTTTTTTCTAAACTGAATAGTTTGCGCGAGAGACACTTCCAAAGTGGTAAAATGCGTGTCCCCCCCCCCCCCCCCTGTAACTTCTAAATCAAGAGAATGATAAAACTAAAAAAATATATGATGTACATTACCATGTAAACTTCCACCGAAAATTGGTTTCAACGAGATCTAGTAAGTAGTTTTTTTTAATACGTCATAAATCGTAAACCGCATATTACCTTTCATTCAATCAACACAAATATAAAAATAAAATACAAATTACATAATGTTACTTGCTGCTACGGAACCTTTCATGGGCGAGTACGACTCGCACTTGGCCGGTTTTATGTTAATACATTCATACAGATTATTCATACACTCAGAACAAAACAAAAGTGTTCATGCAAACAAATGTTTGCTTCGAGCAAGAAGCGAACCCGCGACTTTTAAGATAGCCGTCCGTTAGACAAACCTCTACGCCATCCGGCTATCCAGTGACAAAAATAAAATGGTGTTGGAGATTTAAGCTGAAATACTTGTTCCGACATCCACATAATAATACAGGAAAGATATTTGCGATTGTGGCGGTGCTAACGATAACGATTTATTAAGAATTATTTAATAATTACCAGTAGATTGGTTTACCTAGATTCGGGTTTACCAAATAGATAAAGAGTCCAAAGTTTAGACATCAGGGTATTTTCTTATGGAAATTATCGAAAACAGTTTTGTTTATTAATCGAATAACAAAGTAATAAAGCTGTCTCTATTCCTGTAATAGATATGTTAATAGAGTTACTGGGTTTTTCTGTTCGATACTGAGTAAATAGAAGAGGAAATAAATTGAACGTGGGTAGGTATATGTGTGAAATGTATGCTTAAAAGACAAAGAGTAGCTCATTTAAATTTTATAAAAACCTTTATTTTTCTAAGTCTAATTACTTTTTTCTTTTCAAAATTACTAAAGTAATAGTGAGCAGTTTATTGTCGGAATAAAATTGAATAAATACCGTAACATCCCTACAACTCAAATATAAGTGGAATTTTCTTCTTTGTAAAATATAATAGCTGGTATGTGATAACGTACTCTTTTTTAACAGACTTCAAAAATGGAGCAAGTTCTATGTTCCACTGTATGTATTTCTTTTGTTTATTTTCTTTACCTACTCAATCTACCGATGATGTTTAGCCTACGCCGTAAGCTATTTATATGTAGGTACTTACATTTGTATGTTCCACCGAAGCGTCAAAACTACTGTACCGATTTTAATGAAAGAGGAGTCGATTGATACTTAATAATGCCCCGGTTGACATAAGCTATCTTTTTTTTTTAAGTTTTTACGTAGCCGAGTTATAGTTTTGAACCATATTTTTGCATGTCTGGATAGACATCCTTCACCTATATATGTTTTCCCAAGAGGGCGCTAGGAGGGTAACCAGATGTGTTTTATAAACAGTGTTTAGCAGACTCATTTCTATTTTAGGCGCCTTAAAGCACACCGTGTGATTATACTTCATTAAATTCTCACATATTGCCCCTCAAAACGCTTGTCTAAAAAACAAAAGTTGCTACTGTTGTAGGTAGGTACTCTACGTTCACAGTGTCATAACATAAGCGTCAGCGCATGTTTTTTTAAAAAGTAGCCTAAGTTACTTCTTATATCATCAGCTACCTATCAGTGAAAATCCCGTCAAAATCGGCCAGCAGTTCCAGAGAATAGCCAGAACAAACTGACAGACAGACAAAATTGTAAAAAATGATATTTTGGTATAATATTGTATATTAGGTAGGCCGCCGCAGGGTTTAGTGGGTGGACCGGTCCTCCAAGAGTCCCACACACGCCCTTCGTCTCCCCACGGAGGGCAGGTATGGTGCGAAAAGCATACAGTATACATACATTTGCATTTAGTAAAAAGTGGTTATTTTAATATTACAAACAGACACTCGAATTTTGTTTATTTGTGCACCTATCACTTATTTTGCTGCCCGTTTGTCTAACGGTTAGTGTATGCGACGGTTGTTGTGCTGACGAAGAGTTCAAATTCGATTCCCGGGTTGGGGCTGTGTGTGTTAAATATTGAGTTTTTGAAACTTGGAGTCTTAACCCCCGTGCTCTTTCTCCGGTTGTGTCAGATAGCTGTCCAATCGGTTTATGAGAGTGAGGGAACAGAGTGCAGATGTTTACGCATACATTTGTACTCTGTTATATCTCCTGCGTGGTTGGTTGATCTCCGTTGAGTAGAAGCTGGCCGACGGCGACGTGGTAGGAATAGACTATGAATACATCATCATAATTATTGTTATTAGATGGAGAGCTGATGACGAATTTTGAGAAGGTTCTTTAGGCAAGCTGAAATTGCGAAAAATTACAATTTCGTGAATGGGCGAATCCAGTCGGTTATTTCGCTACTGCACAGCATAATAAAACTAGCAAAAAAAAAAAAAAAATTAGGCCACGTTTTTTTTTATCTTTTAGTTTATTATTTCTAAAATTCAAAAAAAAAAAAAGCAAGACGGTTTTGTCGGTTATGAAGGATTGCCAGGCGACTTAATTTTTTTTTAATTCCCAAGAATGATTCCTTAGGCTATCTGAAATATCACACTCCCAGTACTAGATTCTTCAATTGACGAAATTGTAATTTTTTGCAATTTCAGCTTGCCTAAAGAACCTTCTCAAAATTCGTCATCAGCTCTTAGGCCATATATAAAACTAGAAAACTATAGAAATAAATTACACCAATCATCTATGTAAATAAATTATATTAACACATTATTTGAAACATGTGAGACGCAGCATCTCTCGAGAATGATCAATCTACTTGTAATTTTTTTGTTTATGACGTGTTTATGACCTAATTTTACAACGGGTGCGTCTATAATTTATTATTAAAAGTAGCTGCGTTGTAAACTGCGATTTTTCAAATAAAGTTCAATTTATTCAGCGTGTACCTAAGCTATCTCCATACCTATCTTATTTTATTAAAATTGATCCAGCATGATGTAGTACTTAACGAAAATACAAATACATAAAATCAGAAACTTTCATGGGAACAGAATACCGCGGGAGGGCCACCTTCGGCATGCATGGGCCGGCTCGACCTGAGTGATACCACGGCCCTCACAGAAAACCGGTGGGAAACAGCGCTTGCGCTGTGTTTCACCGAGTGAGTGAGGATACCGGAGGCCAAAACCCTAACCCCTTCCCATTCTCCAAAGGCTGGTAACGCACTTGTGACGGGTTGCTGGTGTCCATAGGCGGCGGTAATCGCTTACTATCAGGCGATATGTCTGCTCGTTTGGCACCTATTCCATAAAAAACCCACTTATATTATTTGTTTAGGGACGGTCATACGGCCGAGTGCGATAAGCTTGGCTAGAAAAAACAAAAATAAAACTGAGGTCACGGTGACGTCAGCACCGCTCTTTAGTGACACAAAGGAATGTTACAATTATTTTACAGATGTTAGTGCAAATTTCACGATTTATAGAGTAGATATTCCTTTGTCTTTTTCGTGTACAGTAGAACCCTTAACTTACCGTATTTATGAAGACAGATAATTTTCTGCTTAAGTACCTACACCTCATTTTAATGTGGTTTACACGCTTTGAAGTCTATATTTCTGAAAAGACAAGTACATTCTGTTGATTGAATTCTAATTAAGTAATAATAATCCTATGGCCTTCTGTTATAAATAATCAACTAGGTACTTTTCAATTAATAAAAAAAAAGATATCTAAAGAGATATCTTTTTTTTTTCGGACTATTGGACTATTGCTACGACGGATAGATTAATAATTCCAAAAATGTGTGATAATCTAAGATTCGATTTCTTTGATTCAATACGTATCTATAGGCGATGGAGTAATTTTTTAAACATATTTGAAGGCTCAAATATGTATAAAAAAAACCGTGTGGTGTCGTGGGACACCAGATAGGAACGAAGTTCCTTATTACAAAAATATTAATTTTAAGTTCTATTCGAGGTATAAAGAAAATAATTACTTAGAAAAAGATTAATCACTACACTATACACAAGTAAGCGACCGCTCCGACAAAAATCTTACGCTTTTTTTAACGTTACGAACGTTTTTTGCCGGCTAGGGTAGCCCTCCGCAACGCCCCATAAGGAACTTCGTTACAAAAAATTTATTCATCGCTAAACGCTGCCAGGCGTCATAGTGACACTACTATGCCCGATGGACAGCATGAGCAGAATCCAAGAGTGCTGGTCACCATACGCAATGCAACAATGCAGCACAGTGACCCGGTCACCCACACTATAGTGGCCCATTGAAATGTTTTTCCATCATTGGGCCTTTGGTCTCGCATAACAATTCTAACATAAGCGTAACTATACAACCTAACACTAAATAACGAAATAAAACAAAACGAATATGTATGTATGTTTATATTTATATATATATAAAACAGACCGAACAATATATTTAAAACTATGTAATATATAATTTATACATAACAAGAAACAAACCTTCATAAGTTTCGCATCTATAATATTCCTAGTTAGATGATTTTCAGTTACTGAACGTCCACAGATCATATAAAAGTGAAAAGAAAACCGAAATATAATTAATAAAAGATATCACAGCGTCATTTCTACTTTGGAAGGATCGTTGGGCATCTCGTAGACTAGAAGGAGAAAGAACAGTTTATATCAGCTCCCCCTAGCCAAGTTGTACAAACGTACGTGCATGGGTATGACGTCATCTCAAAATATTAGCCAATAGCGATTGTAGAAAGAGATGCGACGCGAACGCTTGTATCTTGGCTAAGAGAACAGTGAACAAATCATTGCGAACAATATATATTTGTATATATTATATACAGTTGTAACAACTTTTGACCGAAGGAGTGAGGTTGCTAGGGTACAATCCCCCCTTCTCTTGATTCTGTTGGGAGGGGGGGGGGGAGGAGGAGAAACTCAGTAAGTGTGGCAACGTAGGTACATTGCTACACTATGTGATCATTCCTTAGAATTTAAGGTTTTAATGTAAGATGAAATGAGTTAAAGCTACCCAGTGATAGTTACACTAGTAATGTATATCAAAATGGCGTAGTAATTTGAGTTATGTATCAATTCAGCTTATCAGCTCTACTTCATCATAAATCATCGTAGTTACACTTAACCGAATGTTCAGCAACTGAAAATTTATTCGCCCTCACATATTCGCTATAACAATTTCATAAAAATATATATAATTAAAGATTATTAGGTTTAATCGCGTCAATAACTTCACCAATATACCAGATGTTTTGTTGCTTTGAGCTTGAGAATAAGTCATTGAAGAAATAGGATGTTAAAACTCATATGATTCTTTCTCCCTCTAATATATTGAAGAGAAAGAGACAAAAGTTCTGTATTACCCCCGATGATAAGTTGTTTTGTGCCCATTTACGTCTCGCCGTTATAATTATGATTATTTTATCACTTAATATAATTTGGCCTAAATGACAAATTAATGAAACATAATAAATTTTAAGGGTGTTCTGTAAAAAATATTACAACTAGACCATAAACAAATAATTGTCGTTCAAACTCGTCCAATTGTTACTTTTGACAATAGTCTTTTACATTTACTTTCATATAAAAGTTAATGTAAGACTTCATTTAAATACCATTTTAGGGGTAACAAGAATATTGATACACCAATGTTTCTCAAACGGGGTAATTCACCAATAAAACATATTTTTCAGAACACCCCAGTAATATTTAAAATTGAAAATATCTGAACTTAACCTAACCGTTTTAAAAACACTCCACAATGATCAGTTTCCTCGGGAACATATCAACTTTGTTTAAAATAGCTGCAACACTCATAAAACAATTTTCCTCAACAAAGTTTTATGAATAACGCAGCGGTTTGTTCAGTCGCGGAAAGAACGTGAACCAGGTTATACGTGTGATAAAAATAAACCAAAATATCATCAATAAACAACATTTATTCGACACTAAATAAATTATACAAATAACAGATTTTTACAAATTAGATCTATTTATTTTAAATAATTACCTATACACAACATTCTTTCCGCGACTGTACATGAGTGATACAAGCTGCGATGACTCACGGAACACGCCGCTGGGTAATTCCGACATTCGAACGTTGTAGTTCAAATTCAACATAAGTGTAATGTGTGAAGGCCCCAGCGACATGTCCCATGAAACAAGAGCTATCCCTCCAAACATATATATTTACAATAGACCCAGTTATACTCAATGAACCCCGCACTTGAAATCTGTTTGAACACATATGACCAGTTGTCGAGGAAACGGTCAATAGTGACGTCACAGTCACAAACCAAAACCTGTAGGCCGGTCAACGGTTCAGTAAGTCTCCAAGTGTGGGGGTTCGACCGCTGGAAACCAAACTTGCATGGCCAGGTGGTGGCGTGACGAGTGCAAATATCATAAATCTGTTCTGTCGATTGCAGTCGCAATTACAGTCAAACTTACATAGATTTGCTTACACAGTGATGGCAATATAGGCGGATCTAGAAGTGGCAGTACACTTCCTATGGCAGTGCCTTATATTATAAATATATACATGCAAATACTTATATATTTAAACAAGTTTCGTTTCCAACTGTCTGTATTGTGATACCAAACACGTAAATATTCTATAGACTAATTAAATCAGACCTATTTCAATATTTGTAAATAACAATTTTGTTTTTAAGTTGTTTGTCGGATCAGCTGACGCGGTATATTGCTGCCATGGCGTAGCTGTGGTGACGCGGCTGGCGACTGTTCGGCCTGGGGTTCGAGGTTGGGTGGTCAATATTCACGGTTTGGCATGGGGCACTTCTAGGCGACGTTGATGGAGGTCGATGGGCCGAGGCTCTCGCGTAACCTCTCGAAGAGGCTCTCGCCGTCACCGTCACTGTCGTACATCTGTGGAAGATGACAAAATAGTTATTAATATGCGCAATAGTTATACAACATTTTCGTAATAAGTTATCTACTTAGCTATATTCGGTTTATTATCTATGGTTATAGTTGTTGATGGTATGGGTAGCTGTTAAACTTAAAAATAACCACAAATTTTAACAAAAAAAAACGACTTCAAGAACTGGACCAAATTGAAATGGGACCACACGGGAAGCACCAGCTTTCAAATAAAAAAAGAATCATCAAAATCGGTTTACCCAGTCGAAAGTTATGAGGTCAGAAATATAAAAAAAAATAGTCGAATTGATAACCACTTCTTTTTTTGAAGTCGGTTAAAACACAAGTACGTCGCCTTCCTTTGCGAGCGTTCCCTCCAAAATTTAAAGAAGATAGGGGAACTTGCTTATTTAGAAAAGTACCTCGATATAAATAAACGTAATGTTTCACACCAGAATTTCTAAGTGTTTCTTTTGCTTAATCATAAAAGTCTTTAAAAAGGTTATCATTTCAAAATTTGGCCTCGCGGATTTTTTGTCGTGTAATATTTATTATATGAATACTAGATTAAAATGGAGCAACGTCCCGCTGCATATTTATTTGTCTATGTATTATGAGCAGGAAAATTTTAGCCATTGAAGCAACGCAAACACAACGAACTCTAAATTTAGACTTCTTATCAAAGTGCGATAGACGAATGACCAATGTTGTGTTGTATTAGGAACACATCTAACAGAACACTGCCATAGGTTAGATGTTTCCACTTCGGGAATAAAAGATGTGAGCGTATGTATTCTAATCGTAAAAAAGTTATTGAACAACTGGGAACAAATCCCAGGAAAAAATAAATTGTCTTGGAACCCGCAACGACAATCAAATCATGTCCCCTGTGAACCCCCCCCCCCCCCCCTTATAACCGCGCCTGCGCCAAAGCATGTGTCTCCCACGACAACATCACGGCAACACACTCTTATCTTAAACAATTTATCTTTTTCTAATACAACATGTACTAATTCAATGTAGCGTAATATCATTAATACTGATATGAAGTATCCAGGTCCCTTATCCCATGTGTGGGTTATCAACATCGTACGTCGTCCTACGCCCACGTGAGCACGACAATGATACAATATGGCGGATGTAGGAATATTACCGAGGTTTTTTCAATATCAATTTGCTATTTCAATATACTACTCAACTGCCTAGGGATATTTATTACTCATGCCTAATTCGTAAGACAGTCACTTCAGTAGAAGACCAAAAAATACAATGACAGTAACGTCTGAGGTACTACACTACGTTTCCCTGCATATTTCGCAAGTCAGGAATAGATGGGCGAGCTATCACTCGCAGAATACTTCAAAATAGGGATCACGACCTTTACTATTGAGGATGGCGATGCAAGGAGTATGGTATATATGGTTACAAAAAGAGACAGCAGTAAATTGACGAACGACCTCAAATAAATTTGGGAGACCCTAGCAACAGTCTGATCAAGTCCGATTCGCATATTTGCTGATTAGCTATTACCGGAAAGGCTGAGTCCTTTAATCTATATAATATGTGTATAGAAGGATGTCGGTATTTGTTTTCGATTAGATTAGATCCCTTAATTGTAATTATAACATATTTCTGTCAACGTGTGTGTGTGATAATCTGGTCGTGTGATAATCTGGTCATCTGATCTATGAAACACCTTCGAATCATAATATTTAAAAGTATCAAGAATTTTACCTAATTTAAAGTACCTAAATATGTGTTGACCTGTCATGATTTGATTTGTACATTTAATATTGGTCAAGAAAATAAGAAAAACGATTAATACACGAGATTCCTAGTATGTATAAGTAAATAGAAGTAGATGCTTACATCATCATCAGAGTCCGACTCTTCGTCGCAGCCACCATCGTTGGCGAACAGTCTTGCGGCGGGCGTATGTTTGGCAACACGCCTGGCCGTTCTGCCCGCGAAGTCTTTGGCGTCCACCACCACTCCTGCGCAACGTTCGCGGAGGTACTGCACCATCCGTACGTCACCACGACGGCTGGCTATGTGCAGAGCTGTCCAGCCCGCCAAATGTTCCTGTACAAAGAAATACTCATATGATGATCCTGTTATCACAAGTCACGCTGGATTGTCAGCTGAATTTCAGGGAAGCATTCAGCGTTCCACAAAACTGTTGTTATGACCGTTACAGGAATTCTGCCGAGGTTATTTATGCGATAGGCGCTTGTACCACAATTCATAATTTAAGTTTACATTGAGCGACTGTGTAAATGAAATAAATATGAATCTGCTTTTATTGCGAAGGAAGCCTTTTTTCCAGGAGTAAGTAAATGTACTAACGTTTCAAGTACTTTATATATTTTGAGTTTCAAGAGTATAGGAGAATTATGCGCAATACCGGAGATAGCAGAAATAACCCTTATCGCATTTCTATAGTCTAAAAGTGTTTGAAATAATAGATACGCAAAGAAAAAAACCCCAACGCACACGATATCGCCGTATCAGAGATTAAAATGGGTTTTCCTACGTGTTTTTATAATGTTTATATACACGGCCGTGCCTTTTGATAATACGTAGATATAACGCCTCGACTACTATGCTCTTCGGAGGTTAAACTATTTTGATTACAAAATAATTCTAGGTAAACACAAATATAAAACAATGGCTTTTTCCTTAAAATCGAACACGCAAAAAACGATCAAAACAATCGGGGATGTCGCATTGACTCATCAGTTTCTACGATAGCGAAGCAACATTCACAGAAATAATTTGAGTCGCCTATTTTCGTCTGACCGCTATATTGAGCGCTAGGAAAATCACGCGCACTGTAATATCCCGAGTATTTCCCTGAGAAACCCATGATTTCTTGACATTTATAAATCACCAAGGTTTTTACAGTTTGACATTATTATGTAGTGTTCTCTACTTGTGTTTGGGGCAATCCGAGTACAGATTGAGTCATTTGTGGTCGTAGGGCTGTATAACTATGTTTATATTTATTTATAATTATTGTATATAGCTTACCCTTGCATTTATATCAGCTTTGTAATAGACCAATGTTTGCAGCGCTTCCAGATGACCTGAAGATGCTGCTACGTGTACGCATGCTTGACCTGAAACAAAGACAGCAAACCGTTAATTTATTGAAATAAATACATATAACTCGTAATCTAAATATGTACTTAAGAAGGCCTAGTGTCAGTGACATTCTCATGTACCTATTCACATTTAAGGCATTTATAATCGTTATTCATTAAACCTAAATGTAAAAGCAATATTGGAGCGACGGCTACATGTCTAGCCTTGTATGTATGAGCCTCCTACGCGGAAATTAATATTAGTTATTTATTCTAACTACCGTCTCCATTCCAGTAAAATACGTATTAAAATTATTTAGTAAAATGAGTTCTGGGAAAGTGCGTAATTTTTCAAGAAGTATAAGTATGTCGTAGTAAACCAAGTACGTATTGTAGATAACCTTTTAATAATATAAAGTAAACATAAGTCATATGTGTGGATTGAATCGCTTACAGTAGAAGCCGATTCTTTGAATATTGTAATGAGCTACACACAGAGGAAAAAAAGAGCTTAGAGCTTTGTAAGCATAGGATTCGTTTTATTGCCTCGGTCTGCCTCGGGGCCCAGTTGTACCGTAAGCTGTGCTTGAGGCCTCGGGTTCGATTCCCGACCAAATGTTTGTATGATCAGCAAATATTTGTTTCCGATTTTGGGTGTTTTTGTTGTGGCGTTGTGTGTCGTCAGATGTCCAAAGTATTTATATTGTCAGTTTCCAAGATTTCTACATACCATGTGTATTTTATATGCTTGATATCCACACAATATGTTTTACAAAACGTATTGCTAATAGACGCAGCTCACGCTCAGAGACGAACCCGCTAGATCCTCTCGAAGTATATTTATAGCGCAACTAAAATAGATCCGCGAACAAAAATGGCTGAACGCTTTTTAAAGCGCAAGAATTTAGGTGAACTTTATATAATTCTTTGTGACTATTTTCTGCTAGACTCATATTTTATTAGTTATATAAAGACGTAGGTTTAAACAAGCTCTTATTCATATAACGAAGGAAAACCATAACGTAACTATACTAACAGGAATGCTAAGCAAAAAAACAGCATTTCTCTTGTTTTAAACAAAGTAATTGTTTTAAAATCTTTTGAAGGAACTTTTCAACTACATACGGCGGGCGTGAGATTCAAACATCATTCGTATTGTAAATAAAACATGTAGTTTCATCATCAACATATTATTTAGGGACTTCTCAGCGGGTCAACTCTTGAATAATTTGTAGTTATTGTATAACCAAACGTTTCCTAGAGTTGTTTTGACTCAAGGCAGGTTACGTAGCACAGCCGTGATCCCAGAAACCTTGCCATGCCCGTATTGTAGCACATAAACACATACGTGTGTTATATGTATTGCCAAATGTTGCATTCTTTGAATCACTGTTGACTTCTACCGAAGATGAGACATAACAGAAGCCAAGATGCGCTCAAAATGATTAAATCGTTTATGCTAATAGTTGACTAAGAATGTTTTGGACAATAAACATCGTTGTCCAGTCATGTTTTTTTCTGCGTAGATCCAAACAGTATCGTGAAAATATGTACCTAATCAAAGATTTGTTGGCGCCTCCGGATGACGTGAATTCGGTCAGACGTAGGGAGCGACAGGCGAATGCAATGCAGCCGGTAGTGGCATGTGTAAGATGTCGTCATGAAGCAACGAGGCGTGCGGAGTGAGGGGGGCGGGGCAGGCGCGCAGGCCGATAGGGTTTTCCCAACAATGTGGCGGCTGGCGACTGGCAAGCGCACGCCGCGCATGCGCAGCTCGGCACTCCTCGCCAAATAAGGCGCGGCACTACTATGTTTTCTCTGTTTCCGTAAACTTCTATAGCTATGAAGCTAATTTATTTAATACCGATGACCGCCGAGCTGGATTAATATCGATCCTAAGCATATTTAGGCTATCTTAAAATGAATGCAATTACATGGTCGAAAAGAAACGCAATTAAATCTATAAAGAGAATCACTTTCCTTATTTGAAAGCCAAAATATAATTGGAAATGCCAGTAAATTTAACCGCAAGATAGTAGGTATGTCAGGGGCAGGGGTATTGCCGATGCGCTGGCGAAGTCTCAGTGAGCATACACAGAATACTATGATGAATAAGCGAAATGATTTAATTAGATTTTTATTACTGCAATAACGCCATTGGATACATATAATGATAGGATACAAAAACGTTGTGACAGTTACAAGGATCCTAAACACGGATTTAAATATAGTCAAGGTTTAAATTCTCAAAATACCATGCGGAATCCTGGCCGCTCGGATGTGTTTCAACTGGTTTTCACGTAAAAACCCATAGCCTTGTTTGGCTCGCAAACACACCTAAGTAAAAATTTTATATAATACAACATATGTATAATATTAATTGTCGGTCAACAGGTGTCGTTGGCAGTTGGTGAATTTGGGCCCAAGACGGATAATTTTATTGACTTATATATTGTTGGCCAAACATGCAATTATTCAATTATAAGATATTGTGGACGTCACGTATTTTTGTTAGATAACAGCTTTATTGTATTACGTCATGCTGGCGAAGAATTACTACGGTAACCCAATATCAATGAAGTTATCTGCCAACCTATCAATGAAATTATCTACCGTCTAATTGATACGAGTAACGGTTAAAAGTTCCACTGATTAATCCAGTCGCGACAGTATCTACTTATAAAATGAAAATAAGCACGATGCTGCTGAAAAGTGAAGGTAATTTCGCTGATAAGCCTATGAAATGAAATCATTTATTCTGCAATTAGGTTACATGAACACTTTTGCAAGTTAAACTTTTTTTGAGCAGATGAGTTCGGCCTTTCCTAACTGGACTAACTCTGAGAAGAAAGGATGAAACAAACTCAGGGATCACCGTCTCTTTTAAAGTCCAGACAATATGCAAAAGACATTATTTCAATAAAAGAAATACGATAATTACAATTTGAGTCACAATTACAATATTCAGTATAGATAATAATTTAAACTCTACTACCTACAGTCTACTACTATCTACAGTCTAACGCAGACAGTATTCACTTAATAACCACCGTGTCAGGTAATAAGGTTTTAGAGCCATTAATTATTTGGTGATTATTCCCTCAAATATTGTTACCATTTGATTATTTTACGTATCTGTATTGGCAGGGAGAGTATAAGCCTATTTAGAGCAGTTGACTGCAATACGCTGATGATGAAGATTGAAGGATTCTGTAGTCTCGATTCTATGTTCAATTCTTGTAATTATATACGTTAGTATCAGAGTGTAGTGGTATTGTCCAAAATCAGTTTTAAAGCGTCGGAAAACTGCAGGCATAATATAAAATCTATTAAGATACTGATTTTATCTCCAAAGATACCAAAAGGTATTGAACATTTCATGATAAGCACAGTGTGGGATATCGGAAAACCCCAACGTCTTATAAAAACGGTACATGTGTTAAACACAAGAGATATCGTTTTATATTTACGACTTCTCCAGGTAGATAACACTATACACACGCTCATAAATACAAAAACATAATATGTGCTAAATGAAATTAGCGCCTCGTGAACCGATGGAAACGTATTCGTACGTGACACAAGACATCTCAGTATCATATATATACATGCATAATAAATTCTATTCTCCCGATGGTATGCGACGCATTACAACAAATTTTATTCAGTTCTATAAGTCACTTAGACAGAGTAACTTTGACGTACAGTAACTACTTGAGCCATTAATATCAATTATTTAAATCTTTATCTACGTCTCTGGGAAATCCAAATAAAACGATAATTAAACTAGCCGTCCTTGGACGCTATATCTCCGACAAACGAAAGATACGCCCACTTTTAGATGTGTCCAATCTAAAATCTATTAAAAAATATGTTTTCGGTTATTTATAGGAAGTTATGGGTTCTTTGTGTCGCATCTCATAGTGTAAGTATATATATGTATCTGACATTTTTTTCGAGACACGATTTAACCAAAGATATAATTAGAAAGCTCGGTCCCACGTAACGTTCTCATAATACCAACGGCCTGGGATTTCCGTCCGTATGTAAGCGCGCCGGCATACTTTCACATGGGTATTGCCCAGACTCATCATGAACAGCTACCATTGTCTACGAAGGAGTCGCAGGCCGTTTGCGGTTTTCCTGGGTTTTGTTCACCTCCGCGATTGGCACAATAAATCAGCTAATGCATTGCATAACTGAGGTTTAGTTACAGCTCGATACACCTATGTACATGAACTGAGATATCTTTATCGGATAAAAAACAAAGCGGTGACGATCAATACATGTACACAAACAAGATAAAATATTGAAATTGTTTGAACTGGGAAAACCGTCTTGTTGTGTTGAATATTAGCATATTTGTAATGGTAATTCAATTAGTGCACAAACAATGGTTCTGAGTGTAGGAGTCGTGTGCTTGGGCCTCACGGCAGTCGTTACAAGTTACAATCGACAAGATATTAGCTTTCACTCGGTGAGCGGCCGGTTGAGTTGAGTTCGTTACGCGACCCGCCCGCAGTAATGTTGGGAATACCCAACCTCCCCCCTTCAACAAAACCAACCGAACGTCCATCCATAAATATATATTGACCTCTTCCATACTACCAATAAAAATATAAATTCTATTTCACTAATAACTTTTCAACCACAAGGTCAATATTTTGGGTAAATCCATGTTTGGGTAAATTGAATACGAGCAAGGCAGAGACAAAATACTTTATATCAAGTACAAGATATATTTAAGCCGTTTATCCGCCCGGAAAAACCGTAGTGTCAATATTATTGTATGCAATTAAAGCAATTAGATATAGGTAATTTTGTTTTAGACCAGTAATGTACCCATGGCCCATGGGGCAAGGGGCAATGTCCAAGTGGACTATCTATCTACGTCAAGACATCTTTAATGGCATTGAGTGTTACAAACTATTACAAAGACCTTGAAGTACGTCACTAGCAGGCACGGTACGTTCACACGTAAACAATGTGCGCTTGCGTTGTTTAGCATAGTAAACAGGTCGTAGTTGATCCTAGCACGACATTTCAACAGATATCCTAGAGAAAATCCGTATTTTTTCTGAGAAATTGCGTGTATTCGTGCGCAGACTCATGGCCGGATCTAGATGGAAGTACTGCGTACTGAAGGACAACTTGTTGCACATAGAGGTGGACTAGTCAACAAGTATAATAATTTTCAAAACAATACTGACCAAATAAACTGTGAATAAGTAGCTTGATATCGTATTTAGTAAAGTAATGATTTCAAGCGAGTTCATGACCCGTTTAATAGATAAGGCATATATATATATATATATACATATTTCAGCGATACGGCGTAGTTACTGTATATGATAAAGACGTAATCTCCAAATTCAGACCATTTAACATAATTATGTAGTGTTTAAAATACTAGTTTATATAAAAGACGAACTCCGACATATACACATGTATCATATAAGTAATATACAGTTGAATTTAACATTTTTATAAACATAATGAAACTGTACCTTAGCTTCAATTTGGAAAAACCGTAGTGGGTTTTTACTGTCCGCGATTTAAATGAAGTGTTGCGAACCTAAGCGTTCCATGTGTAGGTAGGTAGGTATAAGACGTTTCAAATTAAAGTTTATTTTTTAGGTGACGTGATAATGTTTTTTTTTTTAGCTTCGTCGGCTATCTATCAGTGATCATCAGATATCGCTTTCTTACGCTAATAAAAGTGAGGATTATCACTTATTCTTGACTGTAGGCCTGTTATAAACATTTGGACAAAATATTGCAGTCATTACGAAATGTCTAAAATATTGTCATAACTTAGGGAAGTTACGAAACCAAATATATAAAGAAATGACGTCAAGTATATTTTGCATAGAATTCCTGTTGAAGCAAATGGTTCAGTAGAAAAGTAATGATTTATAAAATGAGCTCAAGGGGCAAACAGAAACCTGTAATAATGACATCATATATGTAGTAAAGATGTGTGTCTTACTCACCTCTGTAATTTTTTTGATTAAGGGCAGAGTCAAGCTGCCGAGACTGCTGATCCGAGACTGGTGCTAGAAGTGCCTGTAAGCACTCTACGTGTCCAGCTGCTGTGGCTTTGTGTAATGGCGTCTCTCCCGTTCTATCTCGTACACCGAGAGAGAGTCCCGCCCGTACTAACATTCTAGTTACAACTGCATTTCCACTCATCACAGCCAAATGCAACGGTGTGTGACCATGTTGATTTGTTATATCCAACAGCTCTTTATTTGGACATATTTTGATCAATGTGCCAACTGATTTCTCGCAACCGTGTATAGATGCAATGTGTAGTTGTCTGTAACAAGCATGTTCAACACTTATAATTACAATCGGGCAAAATTCGATTAAGAATATAGAGTAGCTCCACCTGTATTCATTTCATGGATGTCATAAGAGTCAACTAAAGGTGCAAACTTTTATGAACAAAAGTACTGCAAGGAGAAAAAAACCTTATTCTAAACCTTATAACAACTTGTCTGGTTGTTGTGGTGAAGTAGGTGATTACCTAAAAAGAGGCCATGTTAAGTAGCGGATTATTAAAGGATGGTTAAGGGATAAGTTTATTGTAATGTGAACTTTATGGTTAGTGACCAACAAAGATCATTGGTTCCTACTTCAGTTAGTGTGTGTTACAAATGATTGATTGAAAAGCAACTTCGTATTTTCAACCTTATTGCAATGTGTGATGACAAGCAAAATATTTCCTGCAGTAGTTAAGACAAGAACAAGTTTGGCTTGTTTGTCATTTAAAACAAATTGTACATAATTTGAATATTATAAGTACAACTGTTTAAATTTAATTATCTAAGTAGGAGTAGTGCTAAGTAGGAAATGTTGGTGAATGATAATGATTCAATCAACATGTAGGAAGTGTTTACTTCCTACCGTAAGCAAAAGTTAACGTTTTAAAGTAATATTTAACTGTGATATTGAATTATAAGCCAAAAGAGCAAGGTGATCTTATAAAAATCCAATTGGAATTTTGAAATTGCTGATACTTTCAACCAGAAACAGCAGAGTAAACTAAATAATTTTATTTAAAAGTGATCTATGCATTATAACAACTCTTACAAATTAAACAATTTGTCCTGCAAACTGCATAAGTGCTTGTGATGGTCAAATATTTAATTATTATAATTATCATGCAGTAAGCAATTTGATAATATTGTTAGATAAACAATTCAAATAAAACAGATTATGATTATCAAAGCATAGATCTCAGGGTTTCCCCAAGGCTGCTGATATTGATGTATATCTATAGGTACTAAGTATTGTACTGAGATTTGAAAGAGGACAGGTAACATTGTCACATGAATTAATTCTGCAACAATTTACTAGAACATTGTCAGTTCTAACAATGAAATGTGGTGTAAAATGTTGCCGTTATATTAAATAAATTACAACTTAGTACAGTTTATGTTAGTGTTTAGCTACTATTGTTAATAACAGAATTAAGGAATTTCATTATTATTAATGTATGATAGCATTTATGTTGTAATATTTAGGATTTGTATGATATTTATTGCAGGGTTTGAGGATATATATCCGATTTATATCTGATATATATCAAACTGGTTTCGTTGATATATATCAATGCTAGCTGAAATTAGATTGGATATCGGATCTTTCTCATGATGACAGCGGATGATATGATTCAAAATGTCATTTATGTCCTATAATCCAGTGATTTATTATATGGTTATTGTATATATTATTTCCTACCTCTACAATAGCAGCGTACAAAGTAAAAGCATTACATATCATACTTAATTGTATAAGGATTCATTCTGTATTGCTTAAAATCACTTCGTAAATAAGCCATTATGTCTCGTAAAAAGAAAGGAATAAAAAATGGTTGTTGTGGGTTATTCCTAAGAGATAGACATATACTGTCGCGGACTTTTTTGTAGTACCTTTTAAGGTGTACAATACTGTAGTACATTATTTTAACCAGCGTTTGCAATGTAAGCGCAAAAAAATGTGTTTATTTGCTACATCACATTAGAAACCTCGAAAATTAACAGTGTTTCCATACTATATTATGCATTTATTATACATAAAAATCTTCCTCTTGAATCACTCTATCTATTAAAGACACCCGCATCAAAATCCGTTGCGTAGTTTTAAAGATTTAAGCAAACAAAGGGATATAGGGACAGAGAAAGCGACTTTGTTTTATACTATGTAGTGATGTTCATATAATTCGCACATTATTAATCAGTTGACGAGAACAACTATCTGTAAATCATATAAGTAGTTACCGTTTTACAATTGTTGACAATCTTTTAGTCAATAAGTTCACATGTATTTAAACACAGACCTATAGAATAATAAGTGGTTATTGAGAATAAATAACTGTAATAATTACTGTTATAGATATGAGTGACATAGTGGTTCAGCATCTTTTTTAATCTTATTGTAAATACCATTAATATCTTGCTTATCATAGCTGACATTGTATATAAGAAACTTATAAGACTTGATTTTAGGAGTTTTGTTCTGGGTGTTTGCAAAATGATGAAATATGTTCAGAAAGTGATCAACAAAAGTTGGAAATATCAGACTAAAATGATTAAAACAAGTAGAAATGATTTCAGATTTGGAACTTCATTGATTACATTTTTGTAATGAAAGACAATCAATGTATTTTTTGTCTAATACATAGCAATATCAATCTAAAGGTGTGTATGTTATATAGACAATGTTTTAGGATGTAATACCAAAAATACATACGTGTCTCCATCGTCATCTGGCTCAAAAAATATAGCCAAGTGTGCTGCTGGAATAGCCTTTTCCTCGGGCGAAGTTACTGTGCACCTAATCTGTTCCGTCTGTGGACGCACAGGGGCAGTGTCTTCAAGCTTCACATCCGCAAGACATTCCACTAAAGTATCGCAAACTATCACACCACTATCACCACACAACACTTTTTCATCCTCATCACCAGCCCAGTGATCGAGCGGTCCCGACAAAAAACCAGAATCGACATTTTCGTCCACGGAAATCTTCGTCTTAGATTCGTCCCTCTTACTTGCACTCATTTTTGTTGCTTCTAATTTCTTGTTTACAGTTTATTACGAACGAAATGCGCGTTTATATTTAGTTTAACTATGTGAAAGCATGTTTTTTAACAAAAAATAAGTCCGTAGTAAACAACCACTTTACTTTAGATTCGCATGCGCAATGAAATGATCAAACTTCACAGCACTGTGGTGTAAATGAATGGTTTTTGCTATCTCCACTCTACTTAACACTTATATTCCGCGTTCGGATATACGCACTGTAGTACGGCTAACCGTGCCAAATGCGAACTGACTAAGCGCTATCGCATACAGTCTCTTTTATAGGTACTACGTATTTTACGCATTTATTTGGGAAGTTTATTTTCAATTATATTTTCATGGAAAACTATCAACATGATTATATGAGTATATATTATTTAAATAGGTATATGAGGGTATATGTAGGTATTATTGTTTTCACTTTAGGTTAGAAAGATGTTAAATAAATCTGGAGTCTTCCAATTTAAATCATTTAATCACTTTCTTTTGATAACATTTTTAGTTTTAGCTTTTAAGTAGGTACCATGTTTTATACTTGATGTTAAAAGGTATTTCTTCTAGAATTCAAAGTGATTCTAGAATCTGGATAACTCACTAAGAGCGGACGTTTGTAATCGCTATAAATACTTTATTGTATATTTGTACACCTTATACCTAAAGGTCTACAAAAAAGTCCGCGATGGTAAATATGTTTGTCTCTTAGGCATAACCCATAATAACAGTTTTTTATTCCTTTTTTTTACGACAAATAATGGTTTATTTACAAAACGATTTTAGGCAATACATCATTAATCCTTATCCAATTAAGTAATTTAAATACATTGTGCATTTAAAATAGATCAATATGGTCCTTTCCAGTATCTAATTTAAATGAATATATACGAAGATATTACAGATTTAAAATGCACCAATCTTGTCGTCGGTGGTGTATCTGAAATCCACCCGTGTGAAGCCTGGGCGGGTCGCTATCGCTAGTATTTTATACGTGGAGGGTTGTTTTATGTAATCACTTGTCTTCATCTGCATTATTAGTCTGCAACCCATGGAGATTAAAATTATATTACGAAGACCAATCTGTTAGATTCGATAAAAAGAAAAATCTAAGGCATCTTGTGGAGCAGTTAGACTTCACATTAAGTGAATTTGCCAATTTATAAGTACACTTTATTTAAACACATTATTATGTGACTGATTCAAATTCAGTAGCGGTAAACACTTTTTAAATATTGAAATATTATAATTAGTAGAAAACTTTCGGTAATAACTTAAATCCTATAGATTTAACATGTATTGTACTGAATTTTAATTCAAAAAGTGAACATTTTGCGTAAAGGGTTTAAAGTAATTGTTTATTTTGTACGGGTTGTACCTAGTTCTATCATTAAATGTAAGAAACAAAATGGTCTTGAAAATAAAGGATACGAGATTAATACAATTATTTTTGAATTCAATTTTAAATCTTCAGATTCTTTGAACATTTGAGGAGTATCAATATTTGATTTTTGTGTTGTATCCAAACATAACATTGGTTTTCGTCGTTTTCGTCAGTTGCTGTCAAACTAGTCAAACATAATAGTTTATGTCAACACGAAAAAACTTTTATTTGAATGTATTCCTTTTAAACTAATCGATAAAATGTTTGCTGAAAAAGTAATAGAGTTATTAAAAGAATCTGAAAGAAATCCTGCCACTATTGACCCATTCAACGTAAGTTATCTTGTAAGTTAAGTTGCAAATTTTAACTTTGTTTTGACTAAGTTAATTTTTTATTTTTTTACAGGATGATAAAATCCGTCAAATTGTAGAGGAAATGCATGCATTGTTTAAGATGAATATGAATGATGCGTAAGTATTAATGTGACAGGTACTAAAAGTATATGTTTTGCATAAAATATTATACCCTTATCATAACCTATAATCTTATTTATAATTCTTATTAGAAGTGCCATGCATATAAGAAAAAGATAACAAGATCTTTACAAAGCTGTGACTATGAATTTACGTATTCTTAATGTTTATCTGTTTGCAGCAATGCAACAATGGAAAATAAAACTTTGTGGACAACGGTACAAGTGAGACATTCAGCTTTGGAACGCAATAAGCGTTGCTTATTAGCATATCTATACAATAGAATGAATAAAATTAAAACCCTCAGATGGGAATTTGGTTCTGTGCTACCACCTGATGTCCGAGAACTTCTGTCCGATGATGAGTACCAGTGGTTTTCAAAGTATTCTTCAAATTTAGCTTCGTATATGAGGTCTTTAGGTCAAGATATTGGTTATAACGGTATAGATCTGACAGAGAATTTAAAACCTCCAAAATCATTGTATATTGAAGTTCTTTGTATGGCTGATTATGGAAAGTTGGAATTAGAAGATGGTGATGTAATTCTTTTAAAAAGAAACAGCCGACATTTTCTGCCAACATCAGAATGTCAAACACTTATAAGACAAGGAATTTTAAAACAAATTTCATAGTTAATTTATCATTTAAATATTAAAATGTGCGGGCGACTTAATTAACTCTTGAGTGAATCTAGCTGTTTTCACCATTAAATTGAAATGTCAATCTATTGACTTTCTGGGCCATGGCAGGTCAATATACAGGTACTTGTAGATTTGAGCAGCTATTTTTATTTAAAACTATAGGTATGTTTGTTGGAACTGTTACATCTTGTACACCAGGATCAACAGGGACCCATGATGCTCACCAAGTAATAGTATTGAGCAAATCTCAGAAAAAGTTAAACTGTCTTGGAACTTGCATGAATCGGCATGAATGGGCCGGCTCGACCGGAGTGATACCACGGCCTCACAGAAAACCGGTGTGAAACAGCGCTTGCGCTGTGTTTCACCGAGTGAGTGAGGATACCGGAGGCCCAACCCCCCCCCCTCCCCATGATGGCGCAGTTGAAAGACAGATTGATACCCCAGGAGGGTACCAACTGCGCTAGCGTTGGAGAATCCCTCTCTGGGCGTCCGCGCTCAGGACACAACGCGCCTGAACGTGGATGCCGAGGCTGCCCCTCGTATTCTGGGGAGGGCAAAATTGCGCTAGATCACGCTCGGGGTAAGAGCAGTAACATCACGGCACCCCCTACCACGCTGGTCGTGGACTTCTGCAACGTCAGGGGATTACATAGTAATCTTGATGCTGTCCATCACCACCTCGAGACAGCAAAGCCAGCATTGCTCTTTTTGACCGAGACGCAGATATCGTCTCCTGTCATCCTACCTCAGCTACCCGAGGTACGGACTAGAACATTCCTTTATGTCTAAAGCCGGAGTATGCGTGTACGTCAGAGACGATATTAGCTCTCGCCGCCTCAGCAACCTTGAAGGTAGGGACCTCTCCATCTTACGGCTCCGTGTAGACAGCGACGACCATCCCCGCGTCTATGCGTGCCTCTATAGGTCCCATAGCGGTGATGCCGAAACTGACCGACTCATTGAGCACATCCAGATGGCTACAGACCTTGTGCAGCAGCAGATCCCTTCCGCAGAGATCATCGTACTTGGCGATTTTAACGCTCACCACGCCGGCTGGCTCAGCTCCAGTAAAACGGATCATGCGGGGAGATCTGTTCACGACTTCGCCCTGGCTTATGGCCTGACACAATTGGTTACGACGCCCACGCGAGTCCCAGATGTGGAAGGTCAGAATTCCTCTTTGTTGGACCTTCTGCTGACTTCTCATCCGGACGGATACCACGTATCCGTAAACGCCCCACTTGGCTCCTCATACCATTGCCTTGTCCGGAGTACAGTGACACTCACATGCTCACCGCGATCGCGAGTTGCACGCAGTCGCCGTGTGTGGCACTACAAGTCAGCAGATTGAGATGGGATGCGGTCCTTCTTTGCGTCCTACCCTTGGAGACAGTTGTGCTTCTCGCCGGATAATCCCAACACCGCTGCTGATTCTATTGCTGATGTTGTGCTACAGGGTATGGAGATTTTCATTCCATCCTCTGTGGTTCCCATTGGTGGCAAGTGTCGGCCCTGGTTTGGTTCATCTTCCAAAAAAGCTTCTCGCAGGAAGCAGGAAGCTTACCAAGCCTGGGCTGACGCAGCGGCGGTACGGGATCAAAACACCAGCGCTCTAAAAAAGGAGTACAACTTTGCCTCCAGGTCCTTCAAAAGAGACATAGCTAGGGCGAAGTCGGTGCACATTGCTGGGATTGGCGAGAGGCTTGAGCGTCTTCCTTCGGGGACTCGAGCATTCTGGTCTCTTGCCAAGGCTATCGAAGGGAATTTCTGTAAGCCATCCCTTCCACCTTTGCACTTGGGAAATAATCCGTTGGCCTATGACGCAAAGGAGAAAGCCGATCTCCTGGCAAAACACTTTGCGTCCAACTCGACCTTGGATGACGGGGAACAGGAGCCGCCTACCATACCGCGGTGCGAGAGCCGTATGCTGGATATCCAGTTTCACCAACGCTCAGTGCGTATAGCACTTTTATCCCTGGATATCCATAAGTCGAGTGGCCCGGATGGAATCCCCCCTATAGTGTTAAAGATGTGCGCTCCAGAGTTGGCACCGGTCTTAACGCGTCTTTTTCGGCTCTCCTACTCTTCTGGCGTAGTTCCGACAACATGGAAGGCAGCATTAGTCCACCCGATCCCAAAAAAAGGCGATCGCTCTAATCCGTCCAACTACAGGCCGATAGCCATTACTTCCCTCTTCTCGAAAATAATGGAGTCCATCATCAACTATCAACTCCTACGGTATCTAGAAGATCATCATCTGCTTAGCGACCAGCAGTACGGCTTCCGTAAGGGTCGATCGGCTGGTGATCTTCTGGTATACCTGACACATCGCTGGGCACAGGCGATTGAGACTAAGGGGGAAGCCTTGGCAGTTAGTTTGGACATCGCGAAGGCCTTCGATCGGGTCTGGCACAAAGCGCTTCTTTCGAAGCTCCCTTCCTATGGGCTTCCCGAGAAATTATGCGATTGGGTCACTAGCTTTCTAGCAGATAGAAGCATTAAGGTCGTAGTCGACGGTGAATGCTCTGATTCCATATCTGTGAATGCTGGTGTCCCGCAAGGCTGTGTGCTATCGCCTACTTTGTTCCTCCTCCATATCAATGACATGCTGCAAAATTGCGGCATTCATTGTTATGCGGATGACAGCACCGGCGATGCTTTTTACACCGGCCGCGCCAATATTTCTCGGGAAAACGTCATTGAGAGTCGAAACAAACTTGTGTCTGAAGTCGAGACTTCTTTGGAGAAGGTCTCAGATTGGGGTAGACTTAATTTAGTCCAATTTAACCCCATAAAGACACAAATTTGCGCGTTCACCACTAAAAAACTTCCGTGGGTTGTATGTCCTCGTTTCGAAGGCACTCCACTATCTGCCTTAGCCAATATTGGAATTCTTGGTGTCGACATGTCGAGCGAAGTCCAGTTTCGTGGCCACCTGGAGGGTAAGGCCAAATTGGCCTCGAAAAAGCTTGGTGTGCTCAACAGATCGAGACAGTATTTCACTCCGGCCCACCGCCTTATACTTTATAAGGCCCAGGTTCGGCCTCACATGGAATACTGTCCCCAACTTTGGGCGGGGGCACCCCAATACCAGCTCCTCCCTTTGGACCGCATTCAACGGAGAGCGACCCGAGTCGTCGATTGCCAAGAACTTTCAATTCGGCTAGACTCTTTGGCGCTGCGTAGAGATGTAGCTTCGCTGTGCATCTTCTACCGCATTTATCATGGGGAGTGCTCCGAGGAATTGTTCGGCCTGATTCCTGCCGCCTCTTTCCGCCATCGTCCTACGAGACAGAAGTTTCATCCCCATCATTTAGATGGTTGGCAGTCCTCAACTGTGCGCTTTTCCAGGAACTTTCTGCCTCGCACAACAAAACTGTGGAATGAACTGTCGCCTGCGGTATTCCCGGACCAATACGACCTTCAAACCTTCAAGAAAAGAGCGTACTCCTTCTTAAAAGGCCGGCAACGCACTTGTGATGCCTCTGGTGTTGCGGGTGTCCATGGGCGGCGGTAATCGCTTACCATCAGGCGATATGTCTGCTCGTTTGCCCCCTATATCATAAAAAAAAAAATAAAAAAAAAAAATCAGAAGTATATCCACTTCCCACTATAGCAAAGCTGAGCAGCATTAATTTGTAAAGCAAATTGTCGAGATGCAGTATTCATGGACCAAATAAAATCACGGTCATCCACACCACTCACAGTGCTTAATATATCATCATAATGGGGCCTATGTCCAGTAGACTGTTGATATATGAATAACAACAGTCTACTGGACATAGGCCTCTCCTTTTTTTATGGAAATGTAGGGCAAACGAGTAGACGTATCGCCTGATGGTAAGAAATTACGGCGCCCATGGACACCCGCAACACCATAGAGGCGTCATAAGTGCGTTGCCGGCCTTTGGGGAATGGGGAGGGATTAGGCTATGAGTCTCCGGTATCCTCACTCACTCGGTGAAACACAGCGCAAGTGCTGTTTCACACCGGTTTTCTGTGAGGCCGTGGTATCACTCCGGTCAAGCCGGCCTTCAAAAGACGATTTTCCTTGGCCTACTATACCATGTGAGACAAATAGGTAGGCAGAGGATTCTTTTTGCAATGATGTTGTCCTGCGTAGACCACTCTCTTAGTCGCCTGTCACAACACCCATGAGATAAAATGAGGTGGTTACGCTTCACAATTATTATTAATTCAGCACATTTTTTTTTATGTTTGGGCCTGCCAAAGTAAATCTACTCTGCCTGATGGAAAGCATAAGCAGAATCCAAGAGTGGTGATCACCATGCTCATTGTAAATGCAACAATGCAGGATGGTGATCTATGGTGGCCTAGTGATGCTTCTGCATCGTTGGGCCTCCGGCGGTCTCGCACTCACAAACGAAACACGACAGAACGAACGCTGCCATTTTACGTTGATCTTCTGTGCGAGTGTAGTACCGCCCCGGTCGAGCCGGCCCGTTCGTTCATTCAGCGTGGCTCTACTCCATTTTAATCATTATAAAGAATATTCTCTATACATATTAATAAATGAATATTAGTAATTTTAAATTTAGAATTATTATAAGGATTATATTTGTATTTTTAATATATTTTTTTTAAGTTTATTTCTAAGTTTTATTTTCTTTTAAACCTTTTTTTATTTTTATACAATCATCAGAGAAATAAATTTTGATTTAGAAGTGATTTAGTAGATTACTAAATTAAAAAAAAATGAAATAAGAATATATAAATGATCTATAAAATATTAATTTAAATTTTGAAAAAAAATAATCTAAATTAAACCTAAATTCTAGATTGTTTATTGTCTGTCTTTACAACTCTCTGAGCGCAGTAGAAAGTGGCGTGACTTGGCGATCGCTTAAACCACTGCGGCATCCGAACAGTCAATTTAATACGTTTAAACGAGTAATTATTGTGTATTTTATTATAAGTTTAGATAAAATCTCGGAAACGACTAACGATTTTCATTAAATCTAGTATGAAGAGGGTATCAGGTCGATAATCGATCTAGCTAGGATTCATTTTTAGAAAATTTACAATAAAAAAAAATACCGAAAAAAACTCGATTTTCTAAGTACTTCCTAATTATGTACGATACTTGAAACTACACCAGGAGAAGACCAGACGTCGCCATTTAGGAGTTCCAGATTGTTAATATGGAAATAGGCTCGAACTTTGAAGAGTCATCCAGAGGCGTCTGGCTCTTCAACAAGTTCTAATCGGAATTGAATTCTGAGCAAGTAGAAAATCCAAGTTTCCCTATAATTCAGTTCTGATTAGTTTTATTCTGAGAGAGCCATGTTTAGGCATGTAGCGGGAAGATCGAACCACCCTTATACCGGTATAATATTATATAAAAGTATGCATGCATATGATTGAATGATGGCATTTATTTATGTATTTTATTTACACTTTATGCACATTGTACATCGGCATTTGACTGCACGGATAGCATATCGGTCATCTTGCCGTTTTGTGTGCCCACATAATTGTTGTTTTGTGTCAAGGTGTTGTATTATATTTGTTAAATCCCCCGCATTATACATATTAATCTGTGATCCCCGCAACACCAGAATATTCCTAGCGCAGGAGTTGTATTTTAAAAAAGAAGGAATGAAAAAGATATGTGGACTAAGAGCTGGCTACGAAAACGTGAACTGATAAGGTGTAGTAACGAAATATTTATATATAACCTCTCCTTGGTAGCTTATAAGTACAGAGCGAGGCCCGTCAGAACTCTCCCGCGGCGGAAGCCGTGGGTGGGCGGTCAAAGTCGTAAATTTTCAATAAGAAAAAAATGATTAGGTGCAGTTCTGAAATTGGGTAGATTTATAGTTTTTAACTGTAGGAATCTAGGAAAATTATTTTCAGAAGTCTAGGTCGGGGCTTAAAGACTGTCAGAAGTCGACAAAGTTGTAAAGAAATTGTTTAAATTTAAACCATACCGTGTCTCTTGCGCATACTATTCAGTTTAGAAAAAAATGATATTAGAAACTTCAATATCATTTTTGAAGACCTATCCATAGATACCCCACGTATAGGATTGATTAAAAAAAAATAGTTAAGTTTCAGTTTTAAGTATGGGGACCCCCAAAATTTATTGTGTTTTTCTATTTTTGTGGAAAAATCTTAATGCGGTTCACAGAATACATCTACTTACCAATTTTCATTATACTCTGTCCATTTCTTTATTTTCTTTTTGACAGTTCAAGAAATTTTGAAATTAGTGACGCCCTCACCCATTACCGATTCGATTTGAAACGAATAGCGATTTTATTTATGAAGAGCTTTCAATCGATTTAATTAAATATTTTTTGTTGAAATATTAATTATTCCTTTATTAGTTTTTATATCATGTAAGAAATAAACAAAAATATAAATAATAAATCTGTTTATAAATAATAAATAAATTAGATGAATGAACAGAGTTATTATACTTTACTCTTGGTTTGATCCTAAATTCCAAGATTTCGACTTGATTCCTTGCAAAAATTCAATCTTGGAGTCATAGATACTATTTTTATTTCCTTTTTTTATTAAATTTACAGAAAAAATACTTACATGAAGTCAAATTATTTTTATCATATGATCGATTTATCGTATTTCAAGTACTGTTTTATAGTCTGTGGTTGTTTGTTATGCACAGACCACTTCACTAAAGTACCGTCACCGTCAATAAAGTACGACATTACTGTAGTACATAATTCCGAAAAAAAAAGGTAATTTATAGGCGTGAGCTGTCAAAAAGAAAATAAAGAAATGGACAGAGTATAGTAGGTATAGTTCTTATAGTTTCGGAAAAAGTGGCTGTGACATACGGACGAACAGACAGACATGACGAATCTATAGGGTTCCGTTTTTTGCCATTTGGCAACGGAACTCTAAAAATGCCCCTGCCTCTTTGTAACGTTATAATAGACATTTCTTAGTGTACCTATACTATACTTACTTATTTTAGACTGCAAAAACAAGCTTATTTTCTCCAAACAAAAGTCGTAACGAAAATGAAACATTGCATTATAAACAGATTTCAGGATGTTTTATTCAGTTGGAATCGCCATTTCCGCTGCTAACCTGTGCCTTTCATTCTTAGCACATTTTTATTCCTTTCCCGTTTAAGTTTTTTTGAAGCCCCTGCATACCGGGTGCCGGTGACAGTTGCTAGACTGCCTGCCAACTTCGTTATCCACAAAAAAGGCCACATTTAACGCATTTTCACTTTTCTTGATTTGCAAACTAAGCGTGGATTTATTTTCGCTTTACGACTCAATGGCTATACATGAATGGTTTACATGAATGGTAAAATGTTCTTTTTGAGACTAACATCTAAATACGGTCGGTCTAATACCGCTATAAATAACTACTTTGTATTTCTTAGGATTAAAATAAGTTAATAAGCGTTTAACTTAATTGGTCGATTTAATTGCTTTCTATTTCTAGAGTGATATCTTCTGACTTAATTATATTTATGTAATTTGTTATGGAAATGTGCGAATATGACATAAGACGGATTCTCTGAAATATCTGGGTGTGAGGTAGTTGGGAAACACAGAGTAGCGAGGACCTCGGCCCCTTGCCAATTTCATGATGGTCTAACCTTGGTTGCAACTTTGTATACGGGGACAAGTGAGATCCGATTAGCTAATAGTTGATAAATAAGCGTTTAGTGTTTACTATGTGATAATACCTATTACCCAGCATCGTCAGAGATTGTTTGAACGAATTTCTTTGAATATCAAATCACAATATGGCCTTTACCAGCACAGGTAAGTTTGACGTGTACATTTATTTCTTTGTATGAATAGCAATATGATATTTTTGTTGTATATTGGTAAACAAGATAAAACGGCATGCCTGGCACATGGTTGGCCCAAGTTATTTCTTAACGGAGACCTTCTGAAGCAGGCATTCCCGCTCCTAGATTCTTGAATCACAGGATTCTGACCCAACTCCTTAAGCCTCTCGACAGAACTGCAAGGGCACAGTGGTGTTCCGGCCAGGACACAGTTACTTGTCGTGGGTGAGTTTCGACTTACCAACCACTAATCACAAGATCAACATACCATTCAAACAGACTCGGTTTATCCCTTTCTCTGGGGGTTTCCATCTTATCAATTCCTATCTATTAGATAACTAGTTGCAAATCTTAAAAAACATATATTACCTTCAGTCGAATTAAGCATAGTAAATAAATACATATTTCGGACATCTAATGCTGGGGCTCCATCTGCGTCGTAACGCGCTAATTGGCGCGTTAAATTAGGCGTCACGTAGATGTGGCCAACGTTTTAACGCGCTAAATTGTAATGGCATTATTAACGGCGTTAGACGTTAAGAGATAACTCGAGTGTCGGTTTTTTGGACACATCAAAGGGTTTTAGCGCGTAGTTTAGCGCGCTAATTGATGTTGACTACATTAACGCCGTCTCATTCTATTGGACGCGCGCACATAGCAAGGACGTGTGCACTTTGTTTTAGGCGGGAACTGCTTTTTGAGAAGGACAATGGAGTGGTCAAACGAAAAAGCGTTAGTTTATAGAATGTAATATATTTCAACATTTATTTGATTAAATTTGTAGTAGAAATGAAAAGCTGTAATAATTATATTTTCCGAGATTTTTGTAATATTCGTTTTAATGAAGGAGACAGGTATTTATTTACGACACAGTCAACTACTCTATTGGAAAATATGATTTATATGTTTTTAGCTTATTTACGTTTATTAGAACTTACATATAGTACATAAAAGTATGTACTTTTCGTACCTATTTATTCCCCACGTATGATTTGTATCACTCAATTTTTGTCTGTCTGTCTGTTGGTCTGTTTGTTCCGGGTAATCTCTGGAACGGCTGGACCGATTTTGATGGGAATTTTACTGGCAGATAGCTGATGATCTAAGGAGTAACTTAGGCTATTTTTTAAGACTAGCTTTGTCCTGCGGCGTTATCCGCGGTTGACACCGTGGGCGTCAGCTGGTCATAACTAAAATATTTTAATTTTTACTATACCCGGGAACGGGAACTAAAGAAGAGTATTGACAACCTAAAATTAAAAACCTTTTCATCAGGTGAACCAACTTACTGGCCCACAGACACTGCAAAAACACCTGACTTATTAGACTTCTTAGTGACAAAAGGCATTGGACAACACTATGTGGCAGTTGACTCATGCCTTGACACTTCCTCTGATCATTCTGCAGTTATAGGCACATTCATCACTTGTATTATTAAAAAAGAACCCCCACTTACCTTGTGGAATAAAAATACTGACTGGGACTCATTTTCTCACTTTTTGGAGCAGAACGTAAACCTAAAAGTAAAACTAAAAACAGATGAGGACATAGATGAAGCTACATTTTTGATTACCAATAAAATACAAGAAGCTGCATGGCGTTCTACACCAACCCCTAACGTAGATTCCAAAAATGCCTACATCCCCCTGCAAATACGAACTAAACTTATAGAAAAAAGAAAGCTTAGACGTAAATGGCAACTTAGTAGACTATCTGTAGATAAAACGGCATTTAACCGAGCAGCAAGAGAGTTGAAGGATCTTATAAAAAATATAACGAATGAGACGCTACATCAAAAATTGATCAATTTGTCAGCTACCAAACAAAACAATTGCTCCCTATGGAAAATGACAAAGAGTATCAAGGAATGCCAAGAACATATTCCACCTCTAAGATATTCTGATGGTACATGGGCGCGAACACCTAGAGAAAAAGTTGAGATATTTGCCCAACACCTTAGGCAAGTCTTTACTCCAAACGAATCCGCAATGGATGAATTTGAAAACGAAGTGGACAATATAATAAATAGTGATCAAGAACTTACCTTGCCTCTCAAGCCAGTGTCTCCCAAAGAACTGTGGAGAACTATTAATAGCCTACAGAATAAAAAAGCCCCAGGTTACGATCTAATTACTGGAGAGACTTTAAAGCACCTACCAAGGAAAGTAATAGTTTACCTCACCATGCTACACACATCAAAAGTGTCTAGGGATCAAGCATTTTTATGCGGATTTCTTGAGATTGAGATGTGGCTTTGGCCCTGGCCTGCTCAGTCGCCAGACTTGAACCCGATTGAGCATGCATGGGATATGCTACAGAGAAGAGCTCTGCCGAATATGGAGGGTATCCAGTCGCAAGAAGACCTTTTTTTGTTGTTGCAACGAACATGGGCGGCCATTCCACAGCGTGATTTGGATGAACTCATTTTAAGTATGCCAAACCGATTCTTGTGTTGTTAGTGTTCGCGGTAGAAACACGGATTATTAATTGTTTAAGTTACCTAATAAAATTTTAAAGAAAACTGTTATTTCAGTCTTTTTTTCGAACTTTAATGTTAGTGGTTCAAATGTCAAAAATCCCTTTATTAGGAAAATGGCAAATTTCTTTATTAATGCAAAGGTGACTTGGTTTATCGTTACTGTGACAAACGAAAACACTTTATTTGATGAATCCTTAAAGAAAATTTTAATTAATATCAACCAGGAGAAAAGTTATTGCAAAAATATATGTTGATCCCTAGACACATCGATCATGACACACGTCATTGTGGCGGGCCATACATCACATAACCTTCACTATTCGTAGGGGAGAGTGCAAGCCTGTTACATTGGGAAGAGAAACTTTACCACAAAAAAATTGTGTCAAATATCTGGGCCTCCGACTGGACAGACGACTCACCTGGTCTGAACACATTAAAGCTAAAAGAGAAGAAGCCAACATGCAGTTTAAAAATCTATATTGGCTTATCTGACGACAATCTCAACTTTCACTGGATAATAAACTAATCATATACAAGTGTATAATTAAACCAATCTGGGCATATGGTATTGAGCTATGGGGCTCTGCATCTAACTCCAACTTGGAAATTCTGCAGCGATTCCAAAATAAAGCAATAAGAGCAATAACTGATGCACCATGGTTCAGCCGCAACTCTGAAATACATGAATACCTACAGATCTCAACTATTAAAGAGGAAGCAAAAAAATGCTGCAGCAAATATAAGCAACGATTACAAGAACACAAAAACACCTTGGCAAGAGCCCTCTTGACAACATCAGAATCAACACGCCTAAAGAAGTGGCATATCCTTGATATTGACAAAAGACTGTGAAGTGTCATTAAATAATTTTGACTTTGCTTAATGAAGCACTATTCAACTCAAGTGAATTATAACCCGCGATAAAATTTGATTATGACTTTTAGTCGATTGCAAATACAAAAAGGAAAAAAAAAAATATACAAATAGCTGGCAGGAGCTGGATGCGAGAAGTCCAAGATTGACCTAAGTGGCGTGCATTTGGAGAGGCCTATGTCCAGCTGTGGACTGCGATATGCTGATGATGATGATGATGAAGTAGCTGAGTCCCGTAATGTCACCCGCGATTATTGTCGTACCGCGGGTAACGCCGCGGGGCGAAGCTAGTAAAAAAGTAGCATAAGTTACTCCTTATATCAGCTACCTATCAGTGAAAGTCCCATCAAAATCCGTCCAGCCGTTCCAGAGATTAGCCGGAAAAAACAGACAGTTATTTTAATATTACAAACAGGCACTCCAATTTTATTATAATTATTATTACTAGCTGACCCGGCAAACTTCGTACCGCCATATTTGCATATCTGTCTCAGCTTCCCACAAGCAGTGTACAGTCGCGTACAAAAAAAAAGATTTTTCCCGTTATCTTTTATTCTTTTTTCTTTCTAGCAAAAAAGAATAAATAAAATCGGACTATGTGTTATTGTATTACAACTAAGTACATATTTTGACTTTCATCCCCTCTCTCCAGGAAACCGTTCTGAATTTCGGGATAAAAAGTATCCCATGTCCTACCTCGTAGTATGAACTTAAATTATGCCAAGTTTCATTTGAATTCTTTCAGTAGTTTCGGCGTGATGCGCGGCCAAGATACAGACAGACAGACAGACAAAATGAAAAAAAAAACAGCTTTGGCTTCAGTATCGTATAGAGCAGTGTTCCGCAAACTTTTTGGGTTCAAGGCACACCTAGGAAGATAATTTTTTTTGGAGGTACACCATAAATTAAATTTTTTTAACAAAAACAAAAACCGACTTCAAAGTTCGACTTGATTTCTCTTGGATGCCATCATCAGCTCTTAGTGTCCTTATCATGGTACCACCGTTGGGATATCTCCAATCTCCTTTCCATAAAAAAAAATAATCATCAAAATCGGTTCATAAACGACGAAGTTATCCGCGGATACACATAAAAAAAAACATATATACAGTCGAATTGAGAAATTCCTCCTTTTTTAAAGTCGGTTAAAAATATTTTTAAGTAATAAAAACAATGTTTCTTATTAGTCAACAAAACTATATTTTTATTTTACAGTTTAATTGAGCATAGACGGTCTCATTTCTTCGTCGATCGTCTTAAGGCGTTCCCTTTTTGTTTTTTACTGTGGTAAGAGTTAAAAATCCTAATTCACATAAATAGGTCATTGCTCCATTCCAAATTATGTTGATTGAAATATTCTTCTGTTATTTTAAATATTTCTTATCTAGTTGTATGGTTAGGCAGTGGCAGACAAAATAAAAAGACCTCAGAAATTACAGAATAAAAGATTAAAAGTCCTCAGAAATCAGATCAGACTTGTCTGTAAGTGAATTCTGAAAGCTGCTTATATGCACAAGCACTTTGGATTGGAAGGGAAGAATAGAAATGGAGCGGAAATATTCAGGAAGGCTAGAATGGAAATAGGGCGAAAATGTTCAGGAAGTAAGGGACTACTCAAAAGAAAATAAAGAAAATTCAAATGAGTCAATAGCGGGATACTTAGTTTGAAGATCCGGCGTAGTTGTGAATGTGAAATGACAATTGATATCATTCTAACTAACAGTGTTTTTGTACTCGGTTCTTCGGAGAAGTAGTTAATAGCAGGAGGGCAGTAGACTACACCTAGAATAACGCAACTCTTTTGACCAACTCACACTTAGTAGAGATGAACGAAACAAAACGCCTCTCTAGTGCTTTCGCGTAATTAACATCTGTGTACCTAAATATTTTTCTTTAGGCCGTCTATTTAGGTTTGTGGGATAACCGTATTTTGCTGAGGCACACCAACAGGTGACCACGGCACACCAGTGTGCCGCGGCACACCCTTTGCGGAACACTGGTATAGAGAGCCCTCCAAAAAAAAATATCAAAATGTCTTTAATGTACAGAATTGGACCTGTTACATATTTATTATAAGTAGAGATATCCTACTCTATATATACTCTCTTTTTAAATTACATAAATGCATAAAATAATTTATGACGCTCATTGTCGCAACTAGTGTAGCTGCTTCAAGCTCTATTGTGGTACTGTGTTAACGCGTTAATTCATGAGGAATTAGGTCTTAACGGCATTATAATCTTAATGTAGCCAACGTGCATTTTTAGCGCGTTAAGTAACGCGTAGTGTGCCATTACCATTAAAGTTAACGCTAACGCAGGTGGAGCCCCAGCATAACACACAACGGCATCTAGTCAAAAGCTAAGCAGAGCTTGTGTTAAGGGTACTAGACAACTGATGTCAATACATATATATACTTTTTTTTTGTAAATACATACATATTATACATAGAAAACACAAAAACTCCGAAATAAATATGTATTTGGAAATCATACAAACATTTGGTCCGATCCGGGAATCGAACCGGAGACCAGCAGTCGCATACGCTACCACTACGCCACCAAGGCAGTAATAGTAACTTCTAAAACATCTAATATAAAAGTATTGGAGCGACTCAATTTGTTCGCCTTTCAATAGCCGATTACAAAAGCTTCTTTAAGCCATCAGCCGCTAGGGATAGGAACGCTGGCGAATACGTTGCACGCCGCGGCTTAGGTACACCGACAAATTCTCAAATTTATTGCTTCGCCTTTATCCTCTCTTATGTCCTTTTAATAATATCCACTCATGAATTTATCGTATTTGTTAACCGACTTCCAAAAGGAGGAGGTTCTCAATTTCATCGGTTTTTTTTTATTTTTTTTATGTATGTACATCGATTACTCCGTCAATTGTGGACCGATTTTGAAAATTATTTTTGTATTCGAAAGGGTATGCTCCCCATGTGGTCCCATGGCCACCATATCAGGATCTGATGATGGGATCCTAAGGAAATAGAAGGAAACCCTTAAATTTACGTGAGCGCCTGCAATGAAGTTACGAGCAATTGTCTGCATGCCTTCATATTCTGTAGACATCATTAAATTTTAAATGAAATGATGATGAGAGACTTGAGAAAGACTAAAAAGCGACTTCAAACCTATGAATAGGTAGCACATGCAAATTAAGTTATTTTATACTTTTTAGTTTTTGAAGTCGGTTTTTTTATTCTACATATATAACCTGTGGCGTGTTATTAATGATCAAAATGCCCGTGTTACTGAATCAGTATTAATTTTGGGTTCAGGCCGGCGGGTATTAGTACTATAGGCGTCTGGTGGGTTGGGTAGTATTTATATATTAATACGTGAAGCAAAAATTTTGCACTTTAAAAATAAATGCGAAAGATTGAATATGAAATTTGACAGTTTAGAAGGTGTAGAGAGCTTATCTTATAGATTGTGTGTTCCGTAAAATATCCTTAAAGGGAAGTTGTTGGCAAACAGGGTACTTCTCACCAAAGTTAATACTTTCAAGAATACACACTTTATAGTTTATATGAGGTAGGTACCTACATTTTAATTAAAGATTATTACTTGACACATCCCAACAGAGATAGAGCTTGTATCATAGTAACCAGAATTCTGATAAATAAATGTACTTTACTCAGGCATAATGTACCTACCTAAATATTAAAAAAACCCAAATTCTAAACAAATGATCTTGCACATCACACAAATAGTTTGTCTAAACGGGCAGTAACATTATTTGTATCACGCAATGTTAAATAGGCTATATTAGCTATTAAATAGCGATTCATCGGATAGTCCTGAAAGTAATTTACCTATAGTAATAACATTAAATTGTGAAAGCTGTTCTTTTTTAATTGATAGTAGAGTCATACGGTTCACTCGTTCCTCAGTTAGGCGGCTCTAACTCAAGCTGATATCTGGCGCTAGTCGGCGCTACCTAACAGCTATGGCACTTCCGTAAACACGAACCTAAAACACAAGGATTACCTACTTCACTACAGAATTCTTAACGAATTTATTCACACAAGATCGCTGAATCACGCTTTTAATGACCTTCAAAGGCAATTTATTTCGGGTAACGGTTTCGCAAAAAGTGGTAGAAAAACCCGGTTAGCTGCCCTGACAGAAATACCAGACCACATAATATGTTCGAGACTATACAAATGGTGCAATGGCGCTGGGAATCCACTTACTAATCAGGGAAATATACTGTGTAGTCGTTTATGTAACGTTATTTTATTAGTCACGGGATTAGCTGTCCGTTTTGTTTATTTAGAACTCAAGTGCATTAAAAGTGAAAAAATAATTTGTTACATCGATACTGAATGGACCCGCGTTTGGGTGAATTTTATCACGGATTTGAGTCAGTTCTTTGATTTGTGAATAATATTAATTTATATAATAAAAATCTTCAATGGTGCAGTGGTAGCGACTGCTATGCTGAGGTTTCGAGTGCCCGATATGATCTGCCTGCAAATAATGATTCGAAGTTTGGAATCGAACCTAATACCTTTAGCTTAGCTGTGAATATCACTAACCACTAGACCGACAAGGCCACTGTAATTAAGCCTATTTAACATTACGTGATACAAATAATGTTACTGCCCGTTTAGACAAACTATTTGTGTGATATGCAAGATCACTTGTTTAGAATTCGGTTTTTTTAAATATTTAGGTAGGTACATTATGCCTGAGTAAAGTACATTTTCATCCCACCAGCTCGTAAAGAGTATTTTTGCCCTTCGATATCTGAGTGTAAAAGCCGTTTTTATCCTCTAGAGAATAAAGTAAATTGAATTTAGAACATCGCTCGGGTGCACTAAGTTTGTGAATTCAAAACATCATTAAACCTATTTACTTCACCTCCATGGTGTCGAATTAATCATACAATATTTTTTAATTTGTTAAAAACTCAGACTCGGAACCTTCTTGGTGTAGTTTTTTTTTATTTGTTCTGGCCGCACCATTTTCTTCTTAAGTAACTATAGCAACGTAACTTTCTATTTTTCTTAATTTATCTATACATCCATACAAATAAATAAATTGAAATGTCTGTTTGTAATATTAAAATAATCGCTTTTTACGAAATGCATATGTATGTATACACGGTACATATACTAAAATATATATTTTTTTACAATTTCTGTTACATTGTCTGTCTGTCTGTCAGTCGGTCTGTCTGTCTGTTTGTTCCGGGTAATTTCTGGAACGGCTATACTGATTTTGACGGGACTTTTACTGGCAGATAGCTGATAATCTAAGGAATTAGTAGTAGAGTAGTAGTAGTAGGAAGTCGGTAGTAGAGCCACGCTGATTTCAGCACGAACGCACTGGCTCGACCGGGGCGGTACTACCCTCGCACAGAAGATCACCGTAAATTGACAGCGTGCGTGCTGTCGTGTTTCGTTGGTGAGTGCGAGACCGGAGGCCCAATTAGTCTAGTCAACAAGTTCCATACTTGATAGTTAATGCTTTTTTGCATTTAGTTGTTTCCTCGCTGAGGTGGAATGAAAAGTTACGTGTTGCACTCGAGTGCAAAGATTTTTCACCTCGTGCTCTTTTGATTCCCTCGCTAACGCTCAGGATTCTAAATTTTAGAATCCTTCGCTTGCTTGGTAATTAAAATTGTGCACGCGGTTAAAAAGCAACTTTGCACTCTTGTATAACAAATAACTATTATTTATCAGAAGTCTGGTTACTATGATACAAGCTCTATCTCTGTTGGGATGTGTCAAGTAATAATCTTTAATTAAAATGTGGGTACCTACCTCATAAAACTATAAAGTTGTGTATTCTTGAAAGTATTCACTTTGGTGAGAAGTACCTACATACTAGTACAGCAGCACGGGAGTATAGTACTTCTAAAAAGACACGTAAAAATATACATATAAATAAAACCAATAGATAAATAGCGAGTGATGTCTACTGATCATACGCGATGACGCTATTATAATGTGTCATTAACCCGCTTGGAGCGTAAGAGAGGCGCAAGCGCAACGTCTTGTAGACGCCGGCGACTTCCTAACTTAGTGAGCCGTTGAGTCATACGACGGAGTGTGACACTGCTGAGTGAGCCGCACCTGACTGTGGGGTGGTTTTTTATATGACTAAGATGGCAAGTAAGGATACTGTCTTTAGATAAGCGTCATCGATTCGATCGTCATCGTTCGATTTCCAGGTTATGCCAAAAAGTTTTGTTAAGGTTTTTCTTACAAGAAATTCTTAATAACAGCACGGAGTATGGAAGTTGGCGGTGTTTCACGCCTATTGCCTCGCAGAGCACTTTATGCCATCAGTCGTGATCGTCATGAACATTTATGGCAATACATAGTTATTTGGAAGTCAGTGCGCTCTAATATACTTACAATAACTTATTCTGTACTGAAAACAAGTTCAACCTTCGAATTCAGTTCGCCTAAGGGTTGCCGATACCAGTCCCTCCGTGGAAAACTGATATCATCATCATCATTTCAGCCGAAAGACGTCCACTGCTGGACATAGGCCTCCCCCAAGACTCCCCTGTCCCCAAAACAATCGGTCCTGTGCTGCCTGCATCCAGCGGTTTCCTGCGACCCTCACCAGGTCGTCTGACCATCTTGTAAAACTGATATACCTACAAGTAAAACCGATTGAACTATTAGCCGACCCTAAATAAGCTCGGGAATAATAAAGACTAGGAAGATAATGGTTAATAAATATTGCATTATATTTGCCAAACTATTTATATAAATTTCCCTACAAAAAATCCGATTCAAGGCCTATTTCCTTCTAAATCTGTGGGGAAATTCCGTCGCTGTGTCACCCTGTAAAAATATCTATCAACTTGTACTTGGTATCTTCTTTGTTTATCAGTAACTATTTAGCTGTCGGGAAAAGATTTAAAGTTTGTTGTCAGTCATGGTTAACGCTCTCACAGAAAACTGATGTTAAGCCAATAGGAGAGGCTTATGTCCACCAGTGGACTGCAATTTCAGGCTTAAAGAGGGTTACCTGTCTGCTTGTTTACCTCCATACCATAAAAAAGTTATCCTATGAAATATAAATCAATAAAACCCTTAGTACAAATTACACTGACTCCAAATTAAATTTTACAAATTACCTACCTCTGCTTTTGCTTGCGGAAGAAATATGATGAATTTACCAAAACGGTTGTTCACAGCTTCCAAAACAATGGGGATTAACCTTTACCTTTTAATAGAACGGTCTGGGTATATACAGAGTGGTTATCAAAACACGCCGGCTACACGTGCCGTAATGTTCAATGCTCGGCGTGGATTTTCCGCCACATTTCCCATACCTACATCTATTTATTTTCAATTACATGAAACACGGACTTTCCTTTGGCCCTCGTCCATTTTAAAGTAATAGAGGACTACGGAAATTTTACGTAATGTAGTTTGAAATTTGACGACGCGGCCGGGTAAGTAAGGAGTTTTGTGAATCGAAAATCAATTTTGAGTAATTTCTGTTATAAAATTTAAACAAAAAAAACCGACTTCAAGAACTGGACCAAATTAAAATGGCACCACATGGGAAGCACTAGCTTTCAAATAAAAAAAGTATCATCAAAATCCGCTTACCCAGTCGAAAGTTATGAGGTAACAAACATAAAAAAAAGCAGTCGAATTGATAACCTCCTCCTTTTTTTGAAGTCGATTAAAAATAACACTTATAAATGAAACTGTTATTTTTACAGTTACATTTTGAGAAATAATTCATAGAAATGCTGGAGAAATAAAAGGTGAGATACAGATACACATGAGATACACAAATTTCTTCAGGACCAAATCAGAAGTATACTTCAGCCTACAGCCAGCCGTGCACTGCTGAACGAAGGCTTCACCCAAAGAGCGCCCAGCGCCAACTATCCCGGTCGCCGAAAATTGAATTAAAATGACAATGAGATGTCATATAAATTCATTTAAATTGGATACTGTAAATGGCCATTTTGATCTATATCTATATTTTGATCTATAGCCGGCGTCAGCCGGTCAGCTCACTGAGCGGGAGCTACGATCGGCACTAAACCGCCTTAAACCCAAGCATTCTGTGGGCCCTGATGGTATACCTCCGTATATTATCAGGGACTGTCGTGAGGTGTTCTGGGGACCCTTGTTGCACATCTTTAATCTGTGCTTAAAAGAATATCATTACCCCGACCATTGGAAAGTCACAAGAGTAATACCGGTTCCGAAGGGTAGTGATAATGATGACGTAAGTGGATACAGACCGGTCGCAGTGCTGTCTGCGTTCGCTAAGTATTCGAATCAGCATTATACGCAAGTATTTATGCGCAAATCAGTTGTCATCTGACTGATGCGCAACATGGTTTCCGACCGGGGCGAAGTACAGGGAGCAACTTACTGTCTATTATAACGTACTTTTGATCTAGTCGATAATGACGTATTATTATCGAAACTAGCGGCACTAGGCTTCACGATGCAGCTGTTGGAATTCTTCGCGAGCTACCTTAGCGAACGCAGACAGTACGTGGAGTACGCAGGTTATAAATCACAACAATATTTTACCTTTTCGGGCATAAGTCAGGGGTCGAACCTGGGACCGTTAGAGTTCATTTTAATGATTAACGACCTGCCAGCAATAATACAACATGCCGAGTGTCTGCTATTTGCGGATGACCTTAAGGTGTATATATCGATAGCGGACGCATCGGACGCGGAGAGGTTACAAAATGATATAAATCGGATAGTGCAGTGGAGCATTGCTAATAAGCTTTATTTTAACACAGCTAAGTGCGGAGTAATTAGTTATACACGTCCGAAGACTCCGCTGCACTACACATACAAAATGAATGAGTCATTAATACCACGCTTAGATTCTACCCGTGATTTGGGAGTGGAAATGGTACCTGAGCTAACGTTCCGTAAGCACATTGTTGACATCTGCGGCAAAGCGTTTAGGAATTTAGGGTTTATTTTAAGAACTTGTTATGATTTTAAAAATACAGTAGTCGTGAGAATGTTATACAACGCACTCGTTCGGAGTCATCTCGAATCGACGGCCTTGATTTGGAATCCCCATGAGGCGAAGTTTAGCCTCATGGTGGAAAAAATTCAGAACAAATTCACGCGATTTTTATATCTCAAAGAATATGGAGTTTACCCTTTATACCCACTGATGTACCCTAGTTTATTTGTACTCGGCATGGTGGGGTACGTGCGGTTGTGCGTGAGGCGCGACGTCGCTCTGGCGTGTTACGTGTGGCGCGTGCTGCGCGGGCGGCTGCAGCACCCGGCCGTGCTGGGGCGCTTGCAGCTATGTGTCCCTAGCGGACGCGTGGGCGCTCGTCGTCGCCCAGCCGCACTCAGCGTGCCGATGGCGAGGACTAACCTACAAATGTATTGTACTTAAATTTGCCCCTTTGTCGCGTGCCATACGAATTATTAACGTAATTGATACAAAAATAGACAGATATAATTGTAGCTTGCCGAAATTCACAGAAATAGCGCAAAGTTGCATTATTTCTGAAATATAAAGTTAAGGTAGGTATACCTACTTATTCATTACTTTTATTATTCTAATTCGTTTTATTATAATATTAATTGTATTTAACATTTTTGTTGTTTTTATATTGTATAATTAGTTTTAAGCTTGGAATATTGCCTTGGGAATTTATCCTGTTATAATATTGTAAAAATTTCTAAATAAATAAATATTAAATGCACAATTTATTTAATTTACTTATTTGTATAAGGATTCATTCTGTATTGCTTAAAATCACTTCGTAAAGAAGCCATTATTTCTCGTAAAAAGAAAGGAATAAAAAATGGTTGTTGTGGGTTATCCCTAAGAGATAGACATATACCGTCGCGGACTTTTTTGTAGTACTTTTTAAGATGTACAATACTGTCTACTGTACATTATTTTGATCTATCTCGTAGGGTGCAACCAGCGTTTGCAATGTAAGCGCAAAAAAATGTGTTTATTTGCTACATCACATTAGAAACCTCAAAAATTAACAGTGTTTCCATACTATATTATGCATTTATATAGACATTGTGTCCATATAAATGCATAATACCATTCAAAAGTGCATTTATTTATAAGACTAAATAAATGCACTTTTGTATGGTTATGGTGAGAAATAAATATATTATTATTATTATTTATTATACATAAAAACCTTCTTGAATCACTCTATCTATTAGAAACTCGCATCAAAATCCGTTGCGTAGTTTTAAAGATTTAAGCATACATAGGGATTTAGGGACAGAGAAAGCGACTTTGTTTTAGGGTTCCGTGCCAAAGGCAAAAAACGGAACCGTTATAGATTCGTCATGTCTGTCTGTCTGTCTGTCTGTCCGTCCGTCTGTCTGTCTGTCTGCCCGTCCGTCTGTCTGTCTGTCCGTCCGTCTGTCTGTCTGTCCGTCCGTATGTCACAGCCACTTTATTCCGAAACTATAAGAACTATACTGTTGAAACTTGGTAAGTAGATGTATTCTGTAAACCGCATTAAAATTTTCACACACAAATAAAAAAACAAGAAATTTTGGGGGTCCCCCATACATAGAATTGAAACTCAAAAAAAAATTTTTCATCAAACCCATACGTGATATTGAGGTTTCTAATATCATTTTTTTCTAAACTGAATAGTTTGCGCGAGAGACACTTCCAAAGTGATGAAATGTGTGTCCCCCCCCCTGTAACTTCTAAAATAAGAGAATGATAAATCTAAAAAAAATATATGATGTACATTACCATGCAAACTTCCACCGAAAATTAGTTTGAACGAGATCTAGTAAGTAGTTTTTTTTAATAAATGGTAAACCGCAAAAATACACTTTTATTAAAACATCGATCAAAGTTACAACGAACTACAAGAACTTTTATATTATATATATATTTTATATATATTATTACCGACTCGCACTTGGCCGCTTTTTAGGGTTCCGTGCCAAAGAAAGGAACCCTTATAGATTCGTCATGTCTGTCTGTCTGTCTGTCCGTCTGTCCGTCCGTATGTCACAGCCACTTTTTTCCGAAACTAAAATACCTATAATGTTGAAACTTGGTAAGTAGATGTATTCTGTAAACCGCATTAAGATTTTCACACAAAAATAAGAAAAAAACAATAAATTTTGGGGGGCCCCATACATAGAACTGAAACTCAAACATTTTTTTTTCATCAAACCCATGCGTGTGGGGTATCTATGGATAGGTCTTCAAAAATGATATTGAGGTTTCTAATATAATTTTCTTCTAAACTGAATAGATTGCGCGAGAGACACTTCCAAAGTGGTAAAATATGTGTCCCCCCCCTGTAACTTCTAAAATAAGAGCATGATAAATCTAAAAAAAATATATGATGTACATTATCATGCAAACTTCTACTTAAATTTGGTTTGAACGAAATCTAGTAAGTAATTTTTTTTTAATACGTCACAAATCGTAAACTGCAATTTACCTTTGATTCAATCAAAACAAATATAAAATAAAATGTTACTTGCTGCTGCGGAACCCTTCATGGGCGAGTCCGACTCGCACTTGGCCGCTTTTTATATACTATGTAGTGATTAAGAAAATGGATGCTGAAAGCTTTGAAAACTTAATTAAAGTAAAGAAAAGTTTTTCATAAGTTACTAATGAGGCATTTTAAAATAAGATAATAACAAAAAGATATATTTTAGACACAACTTTGCGCGTTCACCGCTAATAAACTGCCGTGGATCGTATGTCCTCGGTTTGAAGACACTCACTTATCTGTCTCAGCCAACATTGGAATACTTGGTGTCGACATTTCGAGTGAAGTCCAGTGTCGTGCGAGGCCATTTGGAGGGTAAGGCCAAATTAGCCTCGAATAAGCTTGGTGAGATCGAGAGATCGAGAAACAGATCGAGACAGTATTTCACTCCGGCTCACCGCCTTCTGCTTTATAAGCCGCGGGTTCGGCCTCATATGGAATACTGTCCTCATCTTTGGGCGGGTGCACCCCAGTACCAGCTCCTCCCTCTGGCCTGATTTCAACGGAGTGACTCAAATCGTCGATTGCCAAGAAGTTTCAATTCGACTAGACTCTGGCGCTGCGTAGAGATGTGGCTTTGCTATGCATCTTCTACCGCATTTACTATGGAGAGTGCTCCGAGAAATTGATCGCACTGATCCCCGCCGCCTCTTTCCACCATCGTCCTACGCGATAGCAGTTTCATCCCCATCATTTAGATAACCATTTGGTGTTGCGGGTGTCCATGGGCGGCGGTAATCGCTTACCATCAGGCGATACGTCTGCTCGTTTGCTCCCTATTCAATAAAAAAAAAAATTCAAAAAATATACAATCTTCTAAATGTGAAATGAAAACAAGGAAAATAAGGCCTATAGGTATTTAAATGTTTTTTAAAGGAAACTTAGTGTTGTGGGATTATTTAGGAAATATAAATGCTTAAATTACTTTGAACATTAAATGAATAATTAAATAATTTGTAATAATGATACAAGGATGATACGTGACGCATTGTGGGAAACTACGTTTGGATAAAACACCCACAACTGGTGGTCAGTAGTCTGTTAACTATTCAACGAAAAGCATGACTACAATTAAATAGTATTACAATGTTTCAGTCATAGTTTATATAACAATATTAACAATTAATTATGATTGCGTCACAGCCCACAGGTAACCGGACAGTGGCTAAGGTGTCGGATTTGTGATTTTGATTCATCAACAACAGCCCTTGATTCACTGCTGACTTCTCCTTAGAATTTAGAACCTTTCTAAGACTTCATAATTAGTGTTGTTATCACTATCATCACTACATAGTATAAAACAAAGTCGCTTTTTCTGTCCCTATATCCCTATGTGTGCTTAAATCTTTAAAAGTACGCAACGGATTTTGATGCGGTTTTTTTAATAGATAGAGTGATTCAAGAGGAAGGTTTTTATGTATAATAAATGCATAATATAGTTTTTTTTTTTTTTTTTTTATGATATAGGGGGCAAACGAGCAGACGTATCGCCTGATGGTAAGCGATTACCGCCGCCCATGGACACCCGCAACACCAGAGGCATCACAAGTGCGTTGCCGGCCTTTTAAGAAGGAGTACACTCTTTTCTTGAAGGTTTGAAGGTCGTATTGGTCCGGGAATACCGCAGGCGACAGTTCATTCCACAGTTTTGTTGTGCGAGGCAGAAAGTTCCTGGAAAAGCGCACAGTTGAGGACTGCCAACCATCTAGATGATGGGGATGAAACTTCTGTCTCGTAGGTCGATGGCGGAAAGAAGCAGCAGGAATCATTCCGAACAATTCCTCGGAGCACTCCCCATGATAAATGCGGTAGAAGATGCACAGCGAAGCTACATCTCTACGCAGCGCCAAAGAGTCTAGCCGAATTGAAAGTTCTTGGCAATCGACGATCGACGATAGTATGGAAACACTGTTAATTTTCGAGGTTTCTAATGTGATGTAGCAAATAAACACATTTTTTTGCGCTTACATTGCAAACGCTGGTTGCACCCTAGTAGATAGATCAAAATAATGTACTACAGTATTGTACACCTTAAAAAGTACTACAAAAAAGTCCGCGACGGTATATGTCTATCTCTTAGGGATAACCCACAACAACCATTTTTTATTCCTTTCTTTTTACGAGAAATAATGGCTTATTTACGAAGTGATTTTAAGCAATACAGAATGAATCCTTATACAATTAAGTAAATTAAATACATTGTGCATTTAATATAGATCAAAATAGCCCTTTACAGTCTCTAATTTAAATGAATATATTCGAAGATATTACAGATTTAAAATGCACGAATCGTGTCGTCGGCGGGGGCATTTCAAATGCCAAACCACCCGTGCGAAGCCGGTGCGGGTCGCTAGTATGAAGATAAATCTTTAAATGTCATGTGTATGTATGTTATCTTTAGTCGTAATCCTTTAAGTTATTTAGGTGAAATGATGATGAGAGACTTCAAAAACTAAAAAGTATAAAATAACTTAATTTGTATGTGCTCCTATTCATAGGTTTGAAGTCGGTGCCAAGCCAAAATGTAATAGTAGGTACCGCACAGGTGTTTTGATGTTTATAAACAATTCAATCTCAGAATGAGAATCACGGAGACACTCATGGTTACATGCCACTAGCGGTCACCCATCCAGGAACTGATCGCGCCGTCGTTGCTTACCCTCGGTGATTGTTTCTAATCACCAAGTACAACTGGGCTATGAGCGCCTCGCCAAGATTATTAATATTAAAATGATTTTGATACAGTCAGCGTTGAAATTGTGAGGTATTATTTTTATGAAGCTGTGAACTTAGTGTAGACATAGGTATACCTCTTATGTGTCATCAGGTTATGAGATGATAAGGTGAGCCTTTTCACACGGTTCTTCATTTTATTGGCAAATGCTTTTTGGTTTTTCTCTCTCTTCTTTTTTATGACCTACCTGCATTGAAATTGTGCAGATAAGTACCCAATGACGAGGATTTGCACAAAATTCTTATAGATGCATATATAGATCTTACCGAATTTTGTGCAAATCCTCGTCATGCTTCGTAAACCACCATAATTTAGTGTTTGTAACTTATGGTCAAGCTCAAAAATGGGAATTAACCTATTAATTTTGTTTAAATTTGAATTCACCGAGTTAATTCTAGAGGTGACTGTATCAATGATTTCACATCATTATCAGATGGCAGAACGAAGATCCGTCTCAATGAGTTGTGTGTAAAATCAATGGAATGACGTAATTAATCATTAATCGAACACGATCTCAGATGTCTCGCCGTGACATCTGAGCACACTACGGAATGCGTTAACTCGTGTTTATGTTGCGACTTTCCTGTTTGGGTCCACAATTCCACATTGCTATCATAACACTTGACGTCAATGGTCGTAAGGATTAATTACGTTGGAACTAGTATACGATTTGTAATGCTCAAACGATGAGAATTGAACTAACAATAGTTCAAATTAGTTCCGTGATGCTGTTTTGTTACAGTGATTCTCTACGCCATAAGGCATTGCTGAACATCTTAGCGGCTCCTGTAGTTTGTAGAGCTTTTAACATCTGGTTACCCATTTTGTAGGTCCTTTATTTACAAGATCTTGAAGCCTTGTAATCTTATGGTTGAAATAAATATTATGATCAATCATGATCATCATTTTCTTTCCCCTTTCTCGACTTATTCTACGATTTTTCGATTTGACGTTTTCGAAATGTTTTGACGCCGTCCACGGACACCTGTAACGAAAATTACAAGAAAAAGTTTTAACAACTACATAAAAACTTTAGATAAAATGTATATAGCCTATGTCATCCAGGCCCTTATCAGGTCTCGATCATTAAAATCTGTCCAGTAGTTTAGACGCTAGGTGGAACATAGAAAATACATAGACTGTCAAAAATATTACCCTTTCATGGCTTCACTGTAGTCCGATAAAAATGCTTAACACCAATAACACCGGTTTCACATTAGTCTAGTCAAGCCAGCACAGGTATGCCACATCATGACTTTTCCACAATTTAACATATTTAGCAGCAAATGATGATATACAAGCAAACAGCGCGAAGTTTTAGGTTTTTTGGATTAGGGAATTAATTGTAAGCCCAACCAGTGTACCTCCAGCAGGGGGGGAACTGGTTGTCCTTTAGTATACCTACTGAATCAGTGAAAAGTAAGAAAAGCATTGATTAACACTGGTTTTCTGTGATTCAGTCAGTCTATGGATTACATAGAATCATATTTGTGTAAGCAGTGTAAATATTATGTAATAGCTAATAATGATTATTACGTATTCAAATAAATAGCACTACAATATTTTTTATCGCTGTTTTTGTGTAGATCGCGTCATCGCTACGTCATACGTCATCTGTTGATCTGTTTGACCACCGTTCCACTGATATTCGGCGGTGGTCTTATATATATAAGCAATACCTACCTAGTTTGCGATAGAGAACTCATTGATAATATTGTTTTTGAACTGAGAATTTCTCGAGAATTTCCTTGCCGAACTCTACTGTAATACTATAAAGGGGGTTTCTGGTGTTTACTATTTTGTGATTTTGATTATTTTGATGCGTTGTTCAATACTCAACCTACTGAAGTTATTTTTTTTTATAATCTCAAAGAAAAAGAAGAATAATAAATCTGTCACTGAAAGATCAGAATATGTTGTGATTTAGGTACTTATTTTTATTTAAAATCATTATATGCCCATTACAACCTAAGCAAATAGGACCGTAGTTCAAATAACGCGCAATGCCGTGAACATTTAGGTCCTTTCCGAACGGATGATCAGTGGAACGCTCCAATAGACGAGTAGAATACGAGGCATCTCCTCGTTGGAGATAAAGGTAGTCCTAGCAAAAAGGTGGATGGCTGGCTCCACGTGGATACTGGCTCTTTGAGCCGTATCTACGTCTGCCTATACCGATCCCACTCTGGAGACTCTGAAACAACTCGACTATTTGAACATCTCAGCCAGGCAGCGGACAAAGCGCAGGAGCAGTTTCCGACCGCCGAACTGGTGTTTCTGGGAGACTTTAACGCCCACCATGAGTCCTGGTTGGGATCTTCCAGAACTGACCACGCGGGTCGGACTGTCCACGCATTCGCTCTCACGCATGACCTCACCCAGCTGGTACTCCAGCCCACCAGGATACCAGACATACCTAGTCAAGCGCCTTCTTTGCTGGACCTACTGCTGACGAGTAACCCAGTGCAGTACAGTGTATCGGTGCTCGCCCCCCTGGGATCCTCCGATCACTGCCTGGTATCCACCACGGTGCCTCTTGCTGCCCCTCCACGACGAGTGGCAGCAAAAAGACGTTTATGGCACTACTCGTCGGCAGACTGGGATGGAATGCGGGATTATTTTGCATCCATCCCGTGGGCTCAACGCTGCTTCAAAGATAAAGATCTGTCGCAAAGTGCGGCTGCCGTGGCTGGCGAGATCACTGTAGGAATGGAATACTATAATCCCCACAGTGAGGTCGCCAGCGCAACGACCCGTCCCTGGTTCAATCGCGAGTGCGCCCATGCTGTCTCACAGAAGCAATCGGCCTACCGCGCATGGATCAGGGCCCGCGCTCAGGGCTCTGCTGACGTTGATCGACTAAAAGCAGCGTTTAACAAAGCCACTAGGGAATGCAAGAAGGCTTACATCAGAGCGGATGCCCAGCGCATCGCGCGGCTTGGTCAAGAACTCGTCGCATACCCTACGGGTAGCCGAAAGTTCTGGCGATTGGCCAAAGCCGTGCAGTCCAACTTCTGCCAGTCCTCGCTACCACCGCTGAAATATCCAGATGGATCACTGGCCCATCAGCCGCAGGAGAAAGCGAAACTGCTTGTTGATCTTTTTGCGGCTAACTCCCGAATCGATGACCGCGGCAAGCACCCGCCTACCATTCCGACCTGTGACACTACAATGCGAGATATTCGTATCCGGCTGAGTGATGTCCGTGCGGAGCTTCGGTCACTCGACGTCCGGAAAGCCAGTGGACCCGACGGTATTCCAGCGGTGGTTCTCAAGAACTGTGCACCAGAGTTGTCTCCGGTATTGACGCGCCTGGATCGCCTGTCATATTCCTCGGGAGATGTTCCGGAGGCTTGGAGAGAGGCAAATGTTCAACCGATCCCCAAAAAAGGCGACCGCTCCGACCCGGCCAACTACCGTCCGATAGCCGTCACCTCCATTATCTGCAAAGTGTTTGAGCGGATAATAAACAAACAACTGGTCCACTACCTGGAAGATCACTCCCTACTAAATGATCGTCAGTATGGTTTTAGACCGAACCGATCTACGGGTGATCTTCTAGCGTACGTCACTCACCTTTGGGGTGAGGCTATTGACAGGCATGGGGAATCCTTGGCCATCAGCCTCGACATGTCCAAGGCCTTCGATAGGGTTTGGCACCGCTCGCTTCTCTCCAAGCTACCGGCTTTCGGCTTGCCCCCCAAACTCTGCAACTGGGTTGCCGCATTCCTGCACCAGCGCCGCATCAGAGTCCTTTGCGACGGTGCGGCCTCCGATTTTCAATCGATTAACGCCGGAGTACCGCAGGGCTCCGTCCTGTCGCCCACACTGTTTCTTCTGCATATCAATGACATGTTAGCCCTTGGCAACATTCATTGCTATGCAGACGACAGCACAGTTCATGGGCGATATTTTGGACACACTACAGCCAAGCTAGCAGATATTGAGGAAAAACGACACGAGCTTGTCGTTCAACTCGACCATGTTCTGGGCCGCATTTCTCAATGGGGCTGTGAGAATCTGGTCGAGTTCAACGCCAAAAAAACACAGGTGTGCGCGTTCTCTGCCAAAAAGTCTCCATTCCTTCCCCTTCCCACTTTTCAGAACACTCAAATGGCATTACAAGGTAGGCTCGATATCCTAGGCATGGATATCTGCCGAGATCTCAACCCACGTGAATACGTTGAGAGTGCCACTAAAGCGGCCTCGCGTAAGCTAGGTGTTTTAAACAAGGGCATCTGTGTCTTCTTTACAAGACCCAGGTTCGCTCGTGCGTGGAGTACTGTTCTCATCTTTGCGATGGTGCCGCACAGTACCTGTTTGACGCTCTCGACCGGTTGCAGCGGCGAGCAATCCGCATTGTCAACAGTCCCGAAGCCACCGAGTCCCTTGAGCCTCTGCAGTTGCGTAGAGATATCGCCTCCATGGCAGTCCTCTATCGCTATTATCATGGAGAGTGTTCTGAAGAGCTCTTCCAACTGATCCCTCCCTCTCCCTTCCTCTACAGGACAACACGTGCCGGCCTTGGAAGTCACCGCTTCAGAGTAGTAGACATACGTTCTCGTCGCTTCGGTTCTTCCTTCCTGTGCCAAGCGGTGAAAACCTGGAACTCACTACCAGCATACGTGTTTCCTTCCCACTATGATCCCGGGTCTTTTAAGCGGGGCGTGAAAAAGCATCTCACCAGGCCGCCATAGTGTCGGTGGTCACCATGCTGCATTGTCCTTATTCGCAATGAGGGGATGGTGACCGCCACTCCTGGATTCTGTTCATGCTTACCATCAGGCAGGGCAGAGTCATTTTGGCACCTAACTATAAAAAAAAAAAAAAAAAAAAAAAAAAAAAGGTGCGAGGTTAACGACAACTCTACGTTTCTACGAGCCTGTTCTAAAGATATCACCAGTAGTAACTTGAGAGATAGATCGCCTTGCAGGGAAGCTTCAAATGAGTGAGTGAAAAAAAAAAACCTATATCAAACCGATCAAGGACACGAAGGTCGCCGCCGGCGGTTGATCCAAACCGTGTAGAAAGCCTTTAACTTTGCAGATGTACATACTCTTCTGCAAATATAGTAGTTTGTTTTTCTTATGAAACAGTCTCACGCGCTTTCAATTTCACTTCCTTGCAAATGGTGTGTTGTTTTTACCTTTATTCAGATAACGGCAACAATATGAAACTACTCTAAGGAGCCTTAGTAAAGAAGAAAATCTCTGAAGCAATTCACAATCATCTATCCCCCCATCCTCTAAAGGCCGTCAACGCACTTGTGACGCCTCTGGTGCTGCGGGTGTCCATGGGCGGCGGTAATCGCTTACCATCAGGCGATACGTCTGCTCGTTTGTCACTTATTCCATAAAAACAAAGAAATTGTGGGCCGTTTAACAACAACGAATTTCCTAGGAACGCACTTGATAACACTCCCCGAAGCTCAATCTGCTGGATTTTCGGTAGTGGATATGTGGCAGCATTATGAAGACTGTATCGTCGTTAGTATTTCAGCCGTTCTGTTCGCCAAAAATGTCTTCCACTTACTTGAGTGGCTGCTCAGCCATGCTAATACAACAGTAGAATCTGTCCAAGCAAAATCTTGGTCATCGGGATCTTTGATACTTCCGCCGTTTCTATTAACAGCTTAGAAAGTAAAAGCTTTTTATAAAAAAAAAACTGACTTCCAAAAAACATCCAACGAAAACTCTCTGCCAAAAAAACACTTAAAAGCGTAAAATAAACTGGTTCTTCATAAATTGCCTATACCTAATTCTTTATTCATTTAAATAGTAGTATTATAATGTGTGCTAGGTACCTAGAATCTGTTTGAAGTCGGTGCCAAGTGACTATCGCTTAGACTTTTGTAATTGTTCGTTTGTATTCTTTTGGCTTAGCACCGACTTCAAACAGATTTTAGGTACCTAGCACACATTATAATACTACTATTTAAATGAATAAAGAATTAGGTATAGGCAATTTATGAAGAACCAGTTTATTTTACGCTTTTAAGTGTTTTTTTGGCAGAGAGTTTTCGTTGGATGTTTTTTGGAAGTCGGTTTTTATTTATTTATAAAAAGCTTTTATTTTTCAGTTTTTAGTGCAAACAATCGTAGGTAAGTAGTAAGTTGAACTATTTCATCAAATTTCATCATCAAGAATACAAATTAAGATCTATACGTACGTGTAATATTAAAATCATCCTCTAATCCCTAACTGTTGAAGAGTTTAACCTTCTATCATCAGCTCACCTAAATAACTTGAAAGTATACGGCTGAAGGTCTTTAGACACGTATGAAATTGAAAGAATTATCCTCCAACTCCTAACCGTTGAGGAGTTGTACCTTCCACCTTCCATCATCAGCTTACCTAAATAATTTGAATGAATACGACTAAAGGTAACATATGTACATATGATATTTAAAGATTTATCCTCCAACTCCTAACCGTTAATGAGTTGTACCTTACATCATCAGCTCATCATCATAAAATGATGACTACCAGACGCAAATACCGGCGTAACTTCACAAAATATACGAAAAACATAGTATGTGCCTATAAAAAATGAGGGTTTCCCTCGATTTCCCTGGGATCCTATCATCAGATCCTGATATGCTGGCAATGGGACCACCTCGGAAGCATACCCTTTCGAATACAAAAAAAAAAATCAAATTCGGTCAACAACTGACGGAGTAATCGGTGAACATACATAAAAAAAAAATACATACAGTGGAACATAGAACCTCCTCCTTTTTGGAAGTCGGTTAAAAACTGCTCCACATAATTCCAAACGGGGAATGCTAATCTGCTTTATCGGAAAAACTCTGGTCGGCAACCTGGACCTCACCTGTGGCATTAATAGTGCGCAAGTACCTATACCATTGCTGCGTAGGCTGCTTTGGAAGCATCACAAAAGCCGTGGAGTTCCAAATCATGCGATGTTTTCGACTCACGTAAATCATGGGTTTGAAAATTCTCAAACCATCTAATATAGATTTGAAAAAAAAAAACTACATGGATAATTTTAGACTGTAACTTAGACGAGTTTCAAGTTTTGTTACTTGGAAGCACGTGTTTTATGACAGGTAGTACCTTTAAAAGGCAAATAAAAAAAACCTGACGGTAAGTAGCTACCGCCCGCCGCGCCCATGGTTTTGCGATTCACAAGTGCGTGAATAAACTTTGAGTTGGAAGTACTGTTCTTTCTTAAATTTTGAAGATGGTATGAATGGTATGATGGTTGTGTATTCTTAAATATCCAAGGTGACATTTGATTTCATACGTTGAGTCGTTGTACGAGGAAAAAAGTTTCTTGAAAGGAGCACAGTAGTGGAATCTATATCATCTATCTATCAGTCCATCTAGCCCTGAGCTGAGCTAAGCAGAGCTTAAGGCTTAAGACAACTGATATAAATCCATATACCTACACTTTTTTTGTAAATATACATATTATACATAGAAAACACCCAAACTCCGAAACAAATATTTCTAGATCATGCAAACATTTGGTCCGACCAGGGAATCGAACCCGATACCTCAAGCACAGCAGTTGAATACGCTACCACTGCGCCACCGAGGCATTCAAAAGTCATCATATACGTCTTTCTTCGTTGTATTAAGTTTTGAGCGAGAAGCTTTTGTCATTGTTTATCCGAAAATAAATTTAAGAAAAAAAAACTTTTTAAAACAAGCTTTTATTGGAATAATGCTCTAAAAAGAATAAAATAAAGTATTCCTTGAAAACTTTTGTATCAACTTATAATGTCATTACACAATTTATATTATACAAAAGCTTGTCGCGAGATTTGCCTGTGTAGATATAAGAAAGTAAATTAAAGAACTTGATTTGACTGATATCAATGTTTATTCTTAAACTAAGTAAATACTGGTAACGATATCTCGCGACAAGCTTTTGTATAATATAAATTGTGTAATGACATTATAAGTTGATAGAAAAGTTTTCAAGGAATACTTTATTTTATTCTTTTTAGAGAATTCCAATAAAAGCTTGTTTTAAAAAGTTTTTTTTCTCAAATTTATTTTTTACTTTTTAGTTATCGCTGCACAGGTTTTTCAGTCTGTTCATCTCATTCAAACGCATCAATATTGCAAAATATCGACTACCGAAGTACCTACTTATCAAGACAAATCCTATGAACACCTATCAACTTCATCGTCAAACCCTGGTAACCATTTAAAACTAAATACTTGACTAGACTAATTTGAATATTTTAATCTGTGTTGCGTCGTTTCATTACAGAGTTCCTATGGCCACCTTGCGGCTTCATCATCAGACCTTGGATACTATCAAAACATGAAGTACTCGTTAAGACGAATAAAACGATTCCAAGCTCGATGGTGTTGCGTCGATCCATTACAGAGTTCCTATAACCACCTTTCGGCTCCATCATCAGACCCTGGTTACTATCAAAACATAAAGTACTCGCCAAGACGCATCAAACGATTCCAAACTCGATGGTGTTGCGTCGTTTCATTACAGAGTTTCCATGACCACCTTCTGGCTCCATCAGCAGACCCTGGATACTATTAAAACATAAAGTACTCGTCAAGACGTCCAAACGAATTAAACGATTCCACACTCAATGGGTTTCGTAGTTTTATTACAAAGTTCCTGTAACCATCTTGCGGCTCCATCATCAGACTCTGGATTCTATCACAACATAAAGTACTCGTCAAGACGAATCAAACGATTCCAAGCTCGATGGTGTTGCGTCGTTCCATTACAAAGTTTCCATGGCCACCTTACGCTCTATCATCAGACTCTGGATTCTATCAAAACATGACATATTCGTCTTCAACACGAATGAAACGATTCCACACTCAATGGGTTACGTCATTTCATTACAGAATTTCCATGACCACCTTCCGGCTCCATCATCAGACCCCGGGTAGAATCAAAACATAAAGTACTTGCCAAGACGCATCAAACGATTCCAATCTCGATGGTGTTGCGTCGTTCCATTACCGGGTTTCCATGACCACCTTCCGGCTCCATCATCAGACCCTGGATACTATCAAAACATAAAGTACTCGTCAAGACGAATCAAACGATTCCACAGTCAATGGATTTCGTAGTTTTATTACAGAGTTCCTGTAACCATCTTGCGGCTCCATCATCAGACTCTGAATTCTATCAAAACATAAAGTACTCGCCAAGACGCATCAAACGATTCCAATCTCGATGGTGTTGCGCCGTTTCATTACAGAGTTCCTATGGCCACCTTCCGGCTCCATCATCAGACCCTGGATACTATCAGTACGTTAAGTACTCCTCAAGACGAATCAAACGATTCCACACTCGATGGGTTTCGTCGTTTCATTACAAAGTTCCTATGGCCACCTTCCGGCTCCATCATTAGACCCTGGATACTATCACAACAAAAAATACTCGTCAAGACGAATCAAACGATTCCACACTCAATGGGTTTCGTCGTTTCATTACAGAGTTCCTATGGCCACCTTCCGGCTCCATCATCAGACCCTGGATACTTTCACAACATAAAATACTCGTCAAGACGAATCAAACGATTCCACACTCACAGGCGCGGTTCCAGCCTGAAGTTTTGGGGGGGGTCACTAATCAAATAAGTCGAGTAAATTAGACTTTATTGCACAATACACAATTTTATTGCACACATTAAAAACAAATGGATATCTTTTGTTTTTATTGGTAAATCTATTGGGATCATAATATTTGAGACATCAGTGACAATCTCTGGATGAATATTTAGAGGATCTAGGTCCGTTGGGGGACGAAGGGCGTGTATGGAACTCCCGACAAATCGGTCTAACCACTAAGGTTAGACCGATTTGTCGGGCGGCGGCGGCCTACATCTGCAGTCAAGAGGAGCTCCAGGAACGCATCAGCGGCTTCTGGAGTTCCCCCTGCCTTACCCCATCACTGAGGTACATCCCGGGGTAACCAGATTCAAACCCGGGACATGTCGCTGTCGTACCTCTCACCGCTCTACACAGTAAGAGAGTCGAAAGACCGACCCACCTGAGACGACACCCCCGGCCGCACCGAGGTGTCGGGTCGTTTCCAGTGGCCACATCTCCCCTGCATATGGCCACAACGACCCTTAACCGGAGATTTGGGGACCAAGCGGCCTTTATCGCGCATCCTTCGTCGCCTCTTTCGAGCGGGATCGGCCATTTCCCGATCCCGCTCTTAGGACTCCTTCTGGAGCATAACGTCTTCACACTATTCGCCAGCATTGCCGCGATTAAATGCTGGTGGTGACAGGTTTCGTCCGATCTGTCCGACCGGGCGAAGTCACCGAAGCAACCGTGCCCGGTGAGCATCTAAGTGAATCGGTAGGTGATAAGTTGGTTCTCTCTATGCAAGCTTCGAAGCTCGGCAGAAAGGCTCCTACAGTGCCCGCCAAGCTCGTAGGGCTTGCTTTTATGTGTGTTCTGACGATGCATTCCGGGCTCATGATACGGCGCTATCTCTTCGTCATTCCAACCGACAGATCGAATTTCGTCGCAGACCATTGTATTCATATAGCTCATGTAGGTATTGTATAAAAAGCAACAGATATAAAAGCTAGAATGTCGAAGGGTGGATATCGTGCCAGGATCGTCGCCGCCTCGTACGAGATCGTACGGTGGCCTCGTACGATCCGTATGGCCATCAACCGCTGCAGACTCCCGAGTGGAGCATTACAGCGGGAAGATCCCGCCGGTGCTCCATAAAGGACCATGGATCGCACGACGCCCATACGCACGCCCAAGCACAGAGAGGCAGCGAACTTCTTCCCGTGGTCCCCCGAGATAGGGCAGCACTGCTGCGGTCGCCACGCCGCTTGCCAATTCGCCAAGTGTTGTGGGTTCAAATCCTACACGGGACAACACTTTGTGTGATCCACAAATTGTTGTTCTGAGCTTGGGTGTTAATTGTGTCCGTTTCATGTATGTCTGTAAAGTCCCCCGCGACACAGGATGTTTATTCCTAATGCGGGAGTTGTCTTTTTAAAACGAGATAAAAAAAACGAGCAGACAATGTGGCACCCCTGCTACTCCTCGTACTGGGGACTAGTCGCCCGAAATGCTTCTCAAAGCTCTACCGATTGTCCATGATGAGGTACTTCATGTACCGACCCACTTGGACTTCGGTGTCATCCACCCGGAGGTATGAGCTGAGTGGTTCCTGGCGCTTACGTAGGCCATGGAACCATATCGCCTCAGTTTTCTGAGGCGCCACCCGCAGGCCCAGCTCATGAATCTTATCCACGTCACAAGCCACCCCTTGCAAGCAGAAGCACCTCCCCGAAGCGTGACCTTCTAGCCAGTATTAGGGTATCGTCTGCATAGGAGGCGACACTGATGCCCGAAGTCAGACTAGTGCGAAGGCCCGCATCGTATACGAGGTTCCATAACAATAGGCCCAACACAGAGCCCTAGGGAACCCCACAACATACCTCCCTTCAATTTTCCACTCCGTTCCGATCGACAAACTTCACTGTCCTGTCTCGCTGATAGACCTCTATGACTGCACGCAGGTAAGTCGGCACCTCGTGATATTCAAGGGCCTCCCTAATCGCGCCCCATTGAAGGGTGCCGAAAGCATTAAGGATATCAAGGCTAACTACCAACACCACCACCCCGATCGGACTGCCGACCCTGACAGGGCGAACACACCGAGAGATAACTCTCTCAAAGAGTTCCTATCTTTCCTATCCTTTGATTTCTTATCTCGATTGAAAAATTATGGACACTGATAAGAACTGATAAGAATAAGAAAATCAGGTTCTAGTAGCAGATTTTTGGGGGGGTCACGTCCCTTGTGCCCCCCCCCCTGGAACCGCGCCTGCACACTCAATGGGTTTCGTCGTTTGATTACAAAGTTCCTATGGCCACCTTACGGCTCCATCATAAGACCCTGGATACTATCAAAACATAAAGTACTCGACAAGACGTCAAGACGAATCAAACGATTCCTCACTCAATGGGTTTCGTCGTTTTATTACAGAGTTCCTGTAACCATCTTGCGGCTCCATCATCAGACTCTGTATTCTATCAAAGCATAAAGTACTCGCCAAGACGCATGAAACGATTCCAATCTCGATGGTGTTGCGCCGTTTCATTATAGAGTTTGTTCAGTCCTCTCACCAATGGAGCGATCACTTTGTGATACTTGAGATGTCGCGCCTTTTTTTCGAGGTCCTATGGACATCTTCCGGCTCCATCATCAGACCCTGGTTACTATCCAAACATAAAGTACTCGTCAAAACGTCAAAACGAATCAAACGATTGCACACTCATTTCTTTTCGTCGTTTTATTACAGAGTTCCTATGAGCACCTCCCGGCTCCATAATCAGACCCTGGACACTATTAATATATAGAGTACTCGTCAAGACGAATCAAACGATTCCACACTCGATGGGTTTCGTCGTTTCATTACAAAGTTCCTATGGCCACCTTCCGGCTCCATCATCAGACCCTGGATACTAGCACAACATAAAATACTCATCAAGACGAATCAAACGATTCCACACTCGATGGGTTTCGTCGTTTCATTACAAAGTTCCTATGGCCACCTTCCGGCTCCATCATCAGACCCTGGATACTAGCACAACATAAAATACTCATCAAGACGAATCAAACGATTCCACACTCAATGAGTTTCATCGTTTCATTACAAAGTTCTTATGGCCACCTTCCGGCTCCATCATCAGACCCTGGATACTATGATAACATAAAACACTCGTCAAGATGAATCAAACGATTCCACACTCAATGGGTTTCGTAGTTTCATTACAAAGTTCCTATGGCCACCTTCAAGCTCCAGCATCAGATCAGCTCCATGTCGCCATAATATTGCATTGTCACGCTGTTTACTTAGGCCTGCAAAATTTCAGCACAATCGGTTCATGTTATCTGCTTCAAATTTAACTTGCAAGATTTGGGTACAGACAAACATCGGGAAAGGTGAAGCTAAATAAAAGCTTGTAAAAATGCGTAGGTACTATATAGTCATGTTGATTGTAAATTTCATTTGAAAATAGAATACTCGTACATTATCTGACTCTCGGTTTGCTTACATTTACAAACATTATTTTAATTTTGAGATTGGTAAATACCAGGATTTTTCGAGATACCTATTGTGAAATGGCTAAAATTAGCTCCATTAACTCACGCAATAATTTCCCTTTACCAAAGACAGGGACTCAGCCCCCACATGGCAATAGAAATGTTAATTTATTCAGTTGCGCCAATGCGTCATCGTAAGAATAATATCAGCTTCAAAAAACATCGTAAAGAAACAGACCTACCCTTTCATATTTTATGTACTGAAAAATCGGTTTTTTTATGGAACAGGGGGCAAACGCGCAGACGTATTGCCTGATGGCAAGCGATTACCGCCGCCCATGGACACCCGTAACACCAGAGGCGTCACAAGTGCGTTGCCGCCTGCCGGCCTTTGGGGGATGGGGGGATTTTGATGTTCTAGGGTGGAATATCGAATCTTTGAATCGATTAAGTGCTACATTTTGATTCAGAACTAAAAAATGTTGACCAAAAACATTTTAACAAAAAAAACCGACTTCAAGAATCAAGAACTGGACCAAATATAATTGGGACCACACGGGAAACGGGAAGTAACAGCTTTCAAATAAAAAAGAATCAACAAAATCGGTTCACCCAGTCGAAAGTTCTGAAGTAACAAACATAAAACCAGTCGAATTGAGAACCTCCTCTTTTTTTGAAGTCGGTTAAAAAATCGATCCTTCGATAAATCAATTTTAGATTGCCATCCTTGCTGATTTAGCTAAAAACCTCAGAATATGTACCTAACTAAACCAGATCGGCACTACATAAGTAGTCAATTGGCAACAGTAGGAACTAGAATAAGGGCAAGAACATTACCTACCGCAATAATGATACTAATTAATACTGTTAATAACAAACCAAAAAGTGAAGTGGGCCAGAACCTTATCGTAAGGTTCTGAAAAAAGAAAGAAAGAAAGATGTAAGAAAAATGAAGAAATTCAATTTCAATGTAAGAAATTGAATTAATTCTACAAATTTCGAAAAGTCACCTAAAAGTAACCTTTTTATTAGCGTAACCTAAAAGTAACCAACAGAGTTGAAAAATCACTTAAAAGGTTACAAAAGTAACCTTCTGGCAACACTGGTTTGCACTGAGGTTTGCACCCGTTCGTTCAACAGCACCAACAACTAAAAGTCAAACTGACGTGTGTTTTTTTTTATACATACGTCACTGTGTGCTGTCATTACACGCAGAAGTCGCTTCCCGGTAATGCGTACTTCTTGAATGTTCGAATAAGCAGTTGTGATGTATGATTATTTTGGGAAATCCATTTCTCGGAATACTTGTAGCGTTCCATTTCACGACACTACACGACAGCTTAAAATAGCATTTAAATTGCGGTTTTTGGTCAACAAAATTAGACGAGAAATTCACCACTACGTTCTATGGAATGATAACTATTTCCGGTCAGTGTTAGGCATTTAGGGATTTCCTACATAGTAATTCGTTAGGAATAAAATTCAAATAATCTGTGTTGAAATGATTTGAATGCAAAAAAATTAACGATAAGGGATGCCTTTGATGAGGTTATATGTTAAAATCAAACTGTACATTTATATGTATGTATTTAAAGGAATTTCAACTTCATTTTTACCTACTTCTAGTACTCTGATTAACTTGAAAATTTGCACAGGGGTCTAGGGCCGATGACAATACAATAAAACTAAACAAACACGCTTTTATAAATAAATAAAATAAATAGATAAAAAGATAATAAATAGATAAAACTAAATAGTAGAAAATAATTTTAAGGTAGGTAGGTACTGTAAGAGTACTAGTAGTTGACCATGTACCTTTAGTTGACCACTCACACGTATAAACCAATACAATAAGAATTCGCGGCATATTTTGTGTGTCAGATGTCCGAAAAAAAATAAAAATATATAAATATGTTTAAACTGATTCCTTATTTAAAATAAAAGCGCGCCAATTCTACATTTGCCTTTTTGCAAAATTACACACGGCCGTCATTTTTAGGGTTCCGTGCCAAAGGCAAAAAACGGAACCCTTATAGATTCGTCATGTATGTCTGTCTGTCTGTCCGTCTGTCTGTCCGTCCGTATGTCACAGCCACTTTTTTCCGAAACCATTAGACCTATAATGTTGAAACTTGGTAAGTAGATGTATTCTGTAAATAAATGTTGATCCCTAGACACTTTTGATGTGTGTAATTATTTAAAAGTATTTTTATTTTATGAAATAATAGTACAGGGTGACATTTAATTAGCTGGTCAAAATAGTTCCAAATTAATTTAGTTATAAAAAATCCGTTTGGGACCATAAGTTTCTTGGGAGAAGTTGTTCATATTCATGAATACCATACTCGCAGGTAATTCTTAAAATTATGATCAGCTAATTAAATGCCACCTTTATACATAGACAGATAAATGTAGAATAATATAGATATGTATAGGTCTGTTGGATTTCGAACGTCATTATAATGGCAACATTTTTGATTGTCACTTTTTTTCTTGTTTGACGTTTGAGGTTAATTTAGGACTTGAATGACGCGTGTTGAAAACGGTCGACGATTATTGCTTGAAAGCCGAAATGAATTGATATTAAGCTAATTGTATTGTCCATCGACCCGGTCTTTAGTGATAAACCGTTATGTGTTAGGTCGTGGACTCGCGAGTTTTGTAGGCGCGTTCCGCGATAGCTGTAGCGAGTGAGTTGTAATTCGAATATCCGTGATAGCTGATACGAGTTTGTTTAGGAGTTTATGATTGTGTGACGACGCAGAGAAGAACCACTACCCAAGAGATCTCTTGGAATGGAACGCCGAGAACAGGACGCCACACAACCGCAGTAAGTGCTTGATGATTTTAGTTTAGATTAAGAACACGGTGAAACGCCGTAAAGCTCATTCTTCTCGCCAATGAATTAGGTTAGTGATTGAATGTCCTATCTATGGGCCGTAAGACATCTCAAGTATCACAAAGTGATAGCTAACATTGGTGAGAGGAGTGAACAAGGTCAGTGTATACATTAATGTCAAAAAGAATTTTTCAACGGCACTTAAAATTTTATTCTATTTGCATTGACTTTTTTTTCCAATTCTGGTTGAATATTCATAAGAATATAATGTATATAATGTATAATGTGTGGTATACTCGAAAAAAAAATGTGGATACATTCTGTATTTCTCGTACTTCTTGTGGAATTCTCCATCTATACCCCGATTCCTATTCAAATCATGTACTTGAACCTTGGTCTTGAACCAAAAAACTATTACTTTCTAAGCAATATCGAGGTAATTTCGATATCGACATTTCGCTGTCGCACTTCCTTACTAGTCGCGGCGGCGAAACTGTGGCCTGGAACTATCCGTGGCCTGCAAACGGTGCTGCGCGAATGGTCGCCTCATCTCCCGCTTCGTCGTTCGCACCGCCGATCCCCGTGGCCAGGCCGTTAGACATTGTAGCGACCTCCACATACGGCGCAACAACATAACACACTACAGCGCCATTTACTGTTCGCTATTGAGAAAGGAAGGAAACGAAGAAACGACCAATCCTGAATCGCGCAATAGAATTTCTCGCGCCAATTAACATATTATATACACCATCCCAACATCAACCGTTGGGCCGTGGCCTGCCAGGCATGATCACCTCGCTTGGTCGGAGGATCCTCCCTTTGTGTGACCCGTTCCCCCAAAGTGGTGGCCCCGATCTGATAGAAAGCAGCCTTCGAAGAAGCAGATCCACAGTAGCAGCATTACCACTCCACCACCATCATGGTCATTCCCACAGCAAGTCTCAGCCAGCCAGCAACCTCGATCTCAACAGCGATACACCACACGCAGGAAGAAACCGCTCCAGTCTGGTAACCACTACGGCCTCTACAGCGTCTAGGCACAGCACACTGCACCTACGGTCCACGTAAGCAGAGCATCTCTATTCTCTTTCACGTCCACGCAGCAGCCAGCCACTACGCAGCAACCGCTCTGACTCACTGGGGACTTCACCGCAGCACCGTACGCCTTCCCGACTCACTGGGATCAGCGGACTTCAGCCCCGACTCACTGGGACTAGCGGCATTCAGTTCCGACTCATCGGAACTTGCGGCACTAAGTTCCGACTCACTCCTGGCACTGGCAAGCACCGAAAATACGTCGAACTACGGAGAAAGGAAGGAAACGAAGAAACTACCAATCCTGAATCGCGCAATTGAAGTTCTCGCGCCAATTAACATATGACATACAACATCCCAACATCAACCGTTGGGCCGTAGCCTGCCAGGCATGATCACCTCGCCTGATCGGAGGATCCTCCCTTTGTGTTGGAGGGACATGTGACCCATTTCCCCACAGACATAATACTGCTCTGAAATAATAATTACATTCCTTCATATTATTTGCTACATGTACGCTTTTTTATGAAAATTTCGTGTTTAAGAAATCGTGAATAAAATTACTTAAATTCTTAGATATAGCAGAAAACTTACTATAATTATTTGTGACTTGATGCGGCCCTCGGTTGTTGTTGAACCTTTGCAACAACTATGAGTGACACCGCGAGGAGAAGTTAGTAATAAAAGTAACCTAAGTTACTCCTTATAACATCAGCTGTCTGTCAGTGGAAGTCCCGTCAAAATCGGTCCAGCGCGGTTCCGGTGATTTAGCCAGAATAGATAGACTGACAAAAATTTAAGATAGATTTTTGATGCAAGTCCTTTATATACTTTCACATGGATGTACTGAAAAGTTGGTAATTTGCAATTATAGACACTTCAATTTGATTTATTTATGTACATGTAACTCATGCTATGAACATGAAAAGTACAAGCTGTGTGTGTTATGTAAATATCTAGGATTCCAATTAGACTAAAAAGTTTAAAGCCATTTGATAGGGGCAGCACAGGACCAGTTTATGTGGTATTAATAGGTAATAATAAAAGAAAAAAGTAATTTATTGATTATATTTTATAATAAAAAAAAAGAAATTATTATATCAACAAGTAAGTAATTTATCAGATGTAAATATTAAAAATTATTCATGTCAGTGTGTACTTTTGTCATAAGCGTTTCATTACTTCCATTTCTAGTCCTTGCTTCAGGTACTGGGGTCGATGATAGCTAGAATGCAAATTTTAAAAGCGGTTAGTAAGGGTGCATAACATTTATTACAACATGTTAGTTGCTCAGCTATTATGGTTTATCTTTACATAGTATAAAACGAAGTCATTTCAACTTTCGCTTCACTCACATCTTTTAAACTCCTCAACAGATTTTAATGTGGTTTTCAGCAATAGAGTGATGCAAGAGTAAGGTTTATTTGTATAATACATGCATATTATACTAGAAGAAATCCGAGAATTGCAAAGACTCAAAGGCTTCCCTGCGTAGCTGTGCTGGGTTGCTAGTAAAATATATTATGTAAAACATTTAAACCGTTAGTACGAGTATTTTATGGAGCGTTGGAATTTTAAGTTCTAATTAACCATATTAGTAATTATAGCCATTTTGTTATAGTTAGTAATTATAGTTTTAATATTTGATCCATTTGTACCTTGTTAGTATTGGTAAAGTTGAAGTAGCAGTACTTATAATTATTTTGATGCCTTGCTCTGTTTGTTATGCTATTTTTTTTATTATGTCCCTGTCAAAGTGACTCTGTGGTGCCTGATGGAAAGCGTTGCAAATGCAGGCAATGTAATAATGCAGCATGGTGACCCACACTATGGCAGCCTATTGAGATGCTTCTCCATCACTTTCAGCAGAAAACAAATTCCATAACGTTAGATGTGATAGATTTAGCAATAAGCTGACCCCATACATGCACATTCTTCATTCATTCTTCTAGCATACTATTCTGGTGTGCAAATAGTAAGTACTTACCCGAAAACAAACAAATCTACCAGTCTCCTTTTTATATTATGAAGTCATCGTCAATCAATATTTAGTCAATCAATCAATTTTCATACATTTTAACATGTCATGACATTTTTCAATTTGATTTCATTTTAGTTTTTTTGCCAGTGCCCTTTCCTTTGGGTACTGGCGACTGGGTGGCAGAGATTTTTTGCTTTTTGGCTACAGGTTCTTTGATTGCTATACATCCATTCGCAGCGCGAAGCACTTCTTTGAGGTTTCCTTCATATAACATTGTATCCTGTTCGTTGCTGCCACAAGAATTCACGGTCTCCGATGGCACCCAATCACTTGGATTAGTATTATCCTCCCTAAAAGTTAAACATGGTTAAGCAAGCACTTATTTATATTTGTATATAAAGACGTTAATATAAAAATACAATTTTTTTTCAAAATTCTTTCAAAATTGTATTACATAGCATATAGTGACAACTAGATTTATTATAAACGGGAGTTTATACTAAATTAATCTAGTTGTCACTTTTTCTGTTTGTAGAAATTAATATAATTGTATTACTCACATTGCATTTATTTGCAGTTTCTACTTGAATACTCTTCGTAGTCTTCGTAACTACTCGGCACTCGATCTCGTAACAATCAAGTTCATCAAGTTGCGTTCGCGCAATTTAGAATTTAGCAAATGCAAATTGAAAAGACGGACAGGATGGCTAGTCGAAGATATAAAGTCGAAGACCATAAATTTATGACAGCTGTCATTTTTATCTCTTTGCAATCTGTGGTCCGGTTATTTTTATAAAATAAAAATATAATGTGACAGTATCGGGTATTAAAAATGAACGTAATAGAAAACTCTAAATTTGAAACCATGCTTCTAATTATAGAAAATTGTACGTAATTTTTTAAACTAGCTGACACTGTCTTAAATAAAAAAAACACCGTGGTCTAAAATTGTTTACACGTACTTACCTACTTCTTATAAAAAGTATACCCTTTTTTTTCTTTACAGAAATATATTTCCTGGTGATCATCTGCGTTAGCCGATATGAGGAGGTCTCGTATTGCATCTGAGTCAATCCTCCAGCAGGCAGCAGCGGACTAATTAAGACTTGTTGATGATGATGATGAGCTGTATCTCTATTGCCGAGAAGTCCACACACTAAATCAAGAGTATTGATCAGCGCGATGGAGAGAAATAATTTATTTATCATACTTATTGAGGTTATTATCAATTCCACTTATCACCTTTACGAATTGACAGAGGATTTTGTAATTTTTTTTTCACATTTAAGTTATGAATGAACAGTATTCTACTAGGTAGGTACATCAAAGGTATTTATTGACGTATTTATCGTGGGAAAACCGAATTTAGGCAAATGTGTGCCGGCTCGACTGACTGAAGTGATGCTACGGCACCACAGAAAACGAAGTCAAGGATTTTTTATTGTTGTTCACTGAGTTCAACATCATCGTGTCTCTCGAGTTGTGACTGCCGGTTCTCCTATTTAAAAAGAAAGATATCTTCTTTCGTCCCATGTGAAAATTATTTTAGTCCAATGGAGAGTTAGCGTCAGGCAGTTGACCACAAATGTTTTTATTTATTAAGTAAAATTTTTAACCACTTTTAGTGTGTGGTTGCGATCTCGCTATGTGCATCTATAAGTTTTGTTCCTACCTAAATAATTTTCCACGATCATCCGTTGAGTATTTAAGGTGTGAAGTAATACAAACAGACTCACACTCTCATTACAACAAGCATTAGTTAGGATATAATCATATAGCACATTAACATGAGGTCAATGTACGTATGACCTTCCACAAGCCGTTTGTTTGTTGCCACTTGCCACCCAGTCGGTGAGGTCATGGCTGTGACGTCACACTATTGTCGAATAACTGAATATTAACTTTTTGTATGACGTAGTTCAAGTTTTGAAGAAGCTCAGTGCTCAGTTATGAAGCTCAGTGCGAGCATTAAGGCAGTGTTTAAGAGTCACGTGACGCGTCTATTAGCTATGTGAGCCCGGGATGGTGGAAGAGGGTCCTTATTTGTTTCATGGACAAAATTAAATTATATCAAATTTCTTATAATTATCTATACCTACCTAAAGTATATTTTATTTTTACTGCATTAGTTTTCTTACTATTTTAATTTAAGTGACATCTTTCTTTTTCAGATCAATTTGAACGTGAACGTCACGTATGAACGAGGAAGGTTGAAATTCCAATCAAAACTTACTGAGACCATTATCACTATGATGATCATCATCTTTTCCTAAATTTATATAAGGTCTTCAAACAAACATGGTACTTAATTTTAAAACATTTGAATATTAAGCAGGTTGTAAATCCATTACGTAGAATTCTGAAATTTAACGAAAAGGAATGTCTCACTTCACAGCATAGAAGGGAAATAAGTAGGAAAGTCCAGGGCCGTCTTAACCTAAGCTGGGGCGCCTGGGCACACAAGAATATGGGGCCCTTTTAGAAAGTAAAGAAAGCGTATTATACTAACATTTATCTACTATGATCATGCTTGATCAATGGCGTGTATGCTCTTAGTTTTCGGTTACAATTATGGTTTCTTTCAGCTTCTTTGTTAAGCAAATCCTTCTATTTATTATTATGTGTTCGGGGTCGACGAATTTGAGAATTAAGCCTTCTGACGTGTAAAAGAGACTTTAATACTAATACCCTTAAAACCACAGAATAACTCAGAAAAATTGTCCTTAATGATTGCCGAGGTCACTCTGTTAATCACTTACATCACTCAGATATTTGACGCACTGTAGCCCAAACTAAAGTGCTTTTTTTATAATAGATGCCTATGCCTATCACTAGATTATTCGGGAAAGTTCAACAGCCTCTCGAAACGCCCGGTTCCGAAAAAACAATGTAAACAAGCCAACCGCGTCACACTCAGTCTATATTCGACGCTATATATATTCACTTAAGGTTTCTTGTTCTGTGTCCCAGAAACCGACTAGAACTTTCTCGGCTAAACCGATTGACGAGTCTTTTTCTGGAATGCTCATTTTTCGTAGCACTGCCATTTTGCTCGACCCGAGCATCGCTATTGCTACCACGATATTTAGCCAGGCGTTCGATATGCACTATTTTGTACGGATCCTCCCACTTGGTCTGTAGTATAAGGGCCAGTCTTATCGGGTTTTCTCTGCGAATTCCCTGCTCGCGATGTCAACTGCGATTAGTTTCCATTCCGTTTTAAAGTTGCTGGTTTTCATGGTTTCGCATCTGTGGAACTTTTTACAACAGTACAAGTAGTACATTTACGGGACCGCTGCAAAACCAATCCTGTACATCTTGCCGACACTTGTTGACACTACGGCACCTTAGCTCTTTGGCACAATTATCTGCAGGAGGAACTCTCAGCCGTTGAACTTCTCCCATTTTCGGTAGGTAGTCTAAAGAATAGACTAGACTAAACTAGACTATCCCATTGCGCCCAATAAACTTTAGTAATAGCGCTTGCAGATGAGATAATACCAGTATGCCAGTGCTTCCTTTAGTGAAGCATGTTTGCCAAGCTTTACTGCAGCTTTAACCTACAAGTCCCAAGCAAACCGATGTGTTCCTATTCTAGTGTTTATCCGCCTGCGCAGAAAAGCGAGGTGGTATGTTTTTTAACACTGGATTCCACGCTGAAGATAATTTAAAACCATCTTCCCGATTGAAAGTTTTATGCTTTTTAATCTCAATCGCTTCACGTACTACTTTGAGTAAAAGTGACGTTCGGTGGAGAGGACTTGCGTGCGGTGGAATTCAATCCAGTAGTTGATGCCTGCATCGAGTGCATGTTCTGCAATCGCCGATTTGCTCGTCTGTCGGTTCTTCACAGCAGCGATATGTTCTTTGATCCTTTCAGCAATAGTCCGCTTCGTTTGGCCTATGTAAGAACTTCCACAGCTGCAGAGTATTTTATAAACACACGGAGTTTGTAGTGACAATATATCCTTCGGTGTGCCGACGATGTTGTTAACCTTTATGCCTGGTGTGTAAATAAGAGGTATTACATACCTTTGAATAAGTGATCGCGTTAATTCCCGTAAAAATAATTATTATTATACGAAAGGTTCGCTTTCCATACAAGGTTCTCAATTACCAACCCACATTGCTGCTGGCCTTCTCCTGAGCCTTGGGCTCTATCGCATAGCTGGGAGTGGTAATCGTGTTTTAGATGGCGTTTCCCATATCTCGACTCTAGCGCTTCTAACAATTCTTTATATACGCAGCCTGAACCAGATAGTGCTTCTAGGACTGACAACGGTTGCTCCCTAAGCGCAACAGTAAGGGCAGTCAGGCACTGTTCATCACTCCACCCGCAATTTTTCCATGCGGCCCAAATCTCACGACTTCCCGCGACCTTCTATAGGTCGTCAGACCACCTTGCGAGCCACCGACCACCTACCAATGGGGAACTTTGTGGCCCCATCGGCTTTCGTTTTTGCGAACAATGTGCCTTGCCCACTAGCACTTAAATTTGGATATTTTCTTACACAATTTATAATTATAATAAAACATAAGCGATATAGTATAATTGTATATACATCAAGCACATAATCTCAATGATGAATATTTAATGATTTAAAGATTTTTCAAGTACAATTAAGCGAATCCTAAGACAGATAAAATATTGAATTTAAGATTTAACTCTATTGTAAGCTTTCATTTTTTAACCGAAAAAATAATAATTGAAAACCTACTTTTCGATTATTTCATATTTTAATGTAGATACCTACTATATTTTTTTGTGAAAAGGGTGTACGAAGATTTATGACTACAACATAATTATGTCTGAGATAAAATTCTCGGTTCCTCGGGGCCCCCTTGAGAATGGGGGCCCTGGGCACTGGCCCCGTGTGCCCTTATGGTACAGACGGCACGGTTCATAGGTATGTTTTTTTTATGTATATACATTGATTACTCCGTCAATTGTGGACCGATTTTGAAAATTATTTTTGTATTCGAAATGGTATGCTCCCCATGTGGTCCCATGGCCACCATATCAGGATCTGTTGATGGGATCCCAAGGAAATCGAAGGAAACCCTCAAATTTACGTGAGCGCCTGCAATAAAGTTAAGGCAATTGTCTGCATGCCTTCATATTCTGTAGACATCATTTAATTTCATAATATATAGTCCATTTGAGATTTTATTACAAAAAACTACCTGAAGTGCTTTTTGATTCTATACAGTATGTTGCATGTTACCTTTAGTCGTATTCTTTCAAGTTATTTCGGTGAAATAATGATGTGAGACTTGAGAAAGACTAAAAAGCGAAAAAAAAAAAAAACTTTGTTTAAAAAACCGACTTCAAAAACTAAAAAGTATAAAATAACTTAATTTGTACGTGCTACCTATTCATAGGTTTGAAGTCGGTGCCAAGTCGAAATGTAATAGTAGGTACCGCACTCGCCGCGCGTGACCTTGAGCGGGATAGCTGCTCTTCGCGTAGAACAAAACAACCGAAGCGTCGGTGACGTCGTTGACGTTCGTCTCGAAATATAGCGAGTGTGGTACCTACCTACTATTACATTTGGCTTGGCGCCGAATTCAAACCTATGAATAGGTAGCACATACAAATTAAGTTATTTTATACTTTTTAGTTTTTGAAGTCGGTTTTTTTAAAAGAAGTTTTTTTTTTTTATGAAAACTAGACTCAGATCAAATAAAAAAGGTAGATAACGCACGACCTTGTTCTTGTTGAAGTAATATATAGATACTGTGGAAAAGGAGCGTAGTTTATAGCATAGTAAGTGCGTTAACGAGTGTGTTTACTTGAAACTACGCTACTTTTTTTGATTCAACAAGAACAAGGCCGTGCGTTATCTACCTTTTTTAACAAGCTTTTAGTAGCTTGACCTGTATGTATGTATATTACTGTGTATGTATGTTACTGTGTATGCATGTTACTGTGTATGTATGTTACTGTGTATGTATGTTAGACTACAAAGTTCAGTTATACCTATCTCGATAAAAACGACTAAAATGTAGGAGTCCCGAAATGGACGTAAGTATCCGAGTGAGATTCCGTAATGGAATATTATTTTTTTAGTCAGAATGTACAATTGGATGTACTTAGGCCATGTCAAAAACAATAGGTGCCTGTAAATTAATAAAATTATTTTTTGCCAACAAAAGAAAAGGTCTCACACAAATAGAACAGCACTATTATTTTAATGGTTTATAGTAGGTACAGTAAGGTATATGAATAGTTAGCAGAATACACACTACTTATTACTGTTCAGTCTTCTTCTTTTCTTCAAGTGCCTCTTCAATCTCGAAGGGTGACTGTCAGCTTCCTGCACTCATTCATTATTAATATAAATTGCACAACATTGCAACTTAACTTGCACAAAGAAACATAAACTACCCCGAACGAAGTGCTTATTCTACGCACTGCAGCCATGAATAGCATCCAACATCCAATAGTATAAGAAAAAATCTGACAAAAAGCAATCGTAGAGGGGCTATTAAAAGAGAGGAGGTTATCTTATCGCTTTATTTATATGTTTTTTATCGCGAGCGATCATTTCAACAATTGCCGCAAGGCGCCTCTTTGCCATACAAATATCTCAACAATGTAGGTAATATTTATCTGCATCATCAGTTGACCAGCTTGCCCAGAGGCAAACAAATAAATAAAATAATAACCCCTTATATGTAAGTTAATATTGACGTCTGATCCCACACCGGAGACCAGAGGCAGAAGCATCACTATGCCGCCATGCTACATTGCTGGTGGTGGTGACCACTACTTTTGGATTTAGTTTTGTCGCAACCAAAATGATGTAAGCGCCGAGAATGGGCATGATGACAGTAACCAAGAAGAAGAACCACTAATATTATTTATTTATCTGATGAAATGGGGTTTATAGAGTACTAGCTTTTGCCCGCGGCTCCGCCCGCGCTTGAGTCGGTATTTAAATTTTAAAAATCTCTATAAATTTTAACTTATTATGTTATTCCGATGTCTAAGCTATATTACTGCTGCAAAGTCTCATGAAAATCCGTTTAGTAGTCTTTGCGTGAAAGAGTAACAAACACACATCCTTACAAACTTTCGCATTTATAATATTAGTAGGAAGTAGGATAAAAACCATATTTATTCTCATATTTAGAGCGATATTAATAGTTTACAAAATATAGCAATCCGCCATGCCACGTTTATGTAAACGACATTTTGTTTGGATATATCGACGACAACTTTGTTTTTAGTAAAGCCGGGTCTCCTGCGACACTAATGTTTTTAAACATCAAACGTCAAATATTTATCAAAATATGGGCGTGGCCTAACTGTTTTCTTAATTTTAACAAGCAAATATGTTATCCAAAGCGGACTGAAAACATCCCAGCGTATACTTCTCGTATAATGAAACTGATCTGAACTAACATTATTACGTATTTTATTCATATTTATACTATAAAAGTAAGTAAGTAAGTAGATAGTAGTAATAGTATAGTATAGTAGATAAAAGATTTTTGCTTTTCGTGTAATCGTGTTTGATGTTCGTTTAAAAGTCCGTCTCCTGCGACTTTTCGCTAACATGTTTAGGTAACAAGTTTTGTTAATTTGTTTTGTTAATTTTAGCCGCAGGAGACACGCCTTAAGTGCTTTAATTGACACTGGTTGACTAATGGTGACGTCAAGTCTACGACGAGACGTCACAAGCAGATGCCATGACACCACGTAGCGTATTGGCGTATTGGCGTTGATTTTAAACTTAAAATTTCAATCACATTTTTTTTCTACTTAAACTATATTTTTTGTAGAAATGATTGTTTTTGACAATAGGAGATACTTCCGAACATCATAAAATAGTTTTTCAAAATATATATATACAGAATAAAATTAGTCATCATGCTTATTATGTACTAGCTGAGTCCCGCGGTGTTATCCGCGGTTATTGTCGTACCTAGTGTAACGCCGCGGGGCGAAGCTAGTCAAAAAGAAGTAGCCTAAGTTAAGCTAAGCGGCAAAAGTATTTTTTTTTGTCAGCGACTGTACACTGCCTGTGGGAAGCTGTGACAGATATGTAAATATGGCGGTACGAAGTTCGCCGGGTCAGCTAGTACAATCTATACAAATAAATAAAATTGGAGTGTCTGTTTGTAATATTAAAATAACCGCTTTTTACTAAATGCGTATGTATGTATACACGATACATATTCCAAAATCACATTTTTTACAATTTTTGTCTGTCTGTCGGTCTGTCTGTCTGTCTGATTGTTCCGGCTAATCACTGGAACGACTGGACCCATTTTGACGGGACTTTCACTGATAGGTAGCTGATGATATAAGGAGTACCTTATATCATCAGCATATCTTTCTCAGCTTCCCACAGGCAGTGTACAGTCGCTGACAAAAAAAATACTTTTCCCGTTATCTTTTATTTTTTTTCTTTCTAGCAAAAAACCTTTCACCGTGGGAGAGCCACGCTTCGGCATGAATGGGCCGGCTCGACCAGAGTGATACCACGGCCTCACAGAAAACCGGTGTGAAATAGTGCTTGCGCTGTGTTTCACCGAGTGAGTGAGGATACCGGAGGCCCATACCCCAACCCCTCCCTCTATCTCCCCCCCCATCCCCCAAAGGCCGGTAACGCACTTATGATGCCTCTGGTGTTGCGGGTGTCCATGGGCGGCGGTAATCGCTTACCATCAGGCGATACGTCTGCTCGTTTGCCGGTCTATTCCATAAAAAAAATAAATAAAAAAAAGAATGAATGTTATCATACGATGTGTTATTGAATTGCAGAGGCCCATGTCCAGAAATGGATTGCGATAGGCTGATGATGACCAACTCCCTTGTCTCTTGTGAGTACTTGAAAGTGTCGCATCCGCAATTAGGGCGTGTGCTTGTTTCAATTTTAATACAATTATTTTTTTTTGACTAATAATGATGAATTGAATTGTTGTTAACAGAAATCGGTCTCTCTGATGATAAGATGTATTTGTTAAGTGATAAAGTTTACAATAAGTGCGATAATCTGTAATCACTTGGGAAAACCACGAAATAATATTGTAATCTCTTGGAAAATCCATTACAGAAGTCAGATCTACATACGCGATGTCATTGCTTTGTCTTTGTATTTCAAAATGTTATTAATTGTGTAAGTGTAAGCATAACGGCTTGACGGAACTGCATGACATTTGGCATAAATATAGTCTGACTAGCTATCACACGCATCCTCGTTTGCGTCTCCTATTACTCGTAGCGTGACAATTTTTCCCCGTTTTTGAAACATTCTTCATTGGTGCTACGCTCCTATTGGTCTTAGCGTGATGATAAATAGCCTATAACCTTCCTCGATAAATGTACTATCTAACACTGAAGGAATTTTTCAAATCTGACTAGCGGTTCCTGAGATTAGCGCGTTCAAACAAACAAACTCTTCAGCTTTATATTAGTATATACATATATAGCTTAAAGACACTCACTCGCGTACATAGCCAAATGGATCAGACATCCAAAACTAAACGAAGCCTGTGTGACGATATAACCATCTGCTGATAAACGCACTAATATACTTCTAAATACCTGCATCATTATCTTAGGAGAAGGATATTCACTGCTAAAGATGTGATGCTCGCCCGCCTCCATCGGACTACCTTCTAACCTAACCACAATGTGCTTAACCACATTTAGTCTTCTGCTAGGTGGCCGCCACTCTAGAATTTTAATAAATATCTGCATAAATTAATAATACATTTATCCAGAATATTAATTGATTAATAAATAACGATTAGTTGTTCACAAATATTAATCAAGAGATATTGCATTATATTTTCTTTAAAACACATTTTACAAACAAACATGAACCGGACACAAGGAATACCCAGACCAGAATAACAATTTGTGGATCACACAAAGTGTTGTCCCATGTGGGATTTAAACCCACAACACTTGGCGTAGAAGACAGCGGCATGGCAACCGTTTAAACCACTTGGCCAACCGTGCAGTCTAAAGTTAAAAGGCTTGCCAAGTTTTTGAGGATATGGTAGAATCTGTAAATTATCTTAACCTTACATATTTTTATGCATTACAATTCAAAAATAATGAAACATTGAAGCTGGCAATAGGGAATATGCATGTCTTTTTTTTATTTCTTAATCTGATCATATAAGTCTCCATAACATAGAAAAAAATATAAATAGGCTTGAAAATAGTCAAACTAATTTGCAAATTGAAATTTAAAACACCGACTAAATTTGAGCTATTCAAACGCCGTCATTTTTCGCGCGCTATTGACATAACAAATGACGTCATTGTCATTTCGTGTTTGTTTACTATTGATTGTTTCAGTTATTTATTTTATACCCATTTACAGTTTTGATTGCTATAAAATTCATGGAATAAGTTATTTTTTCTCACAAACACTACTAACACAGTAGGAATTTCGACGTCGTTAATTTCGATAGTGTAACAATCGACGTCACATTTCATTTCGACCAATAGGACGCGTTTTGTAGATTTGAATTTCCCTCCCTTAATTTTCACTTTTTATTTAATATTTTCTGGGTTTAAATAATCACTAAATAAAAGAAATACGTTTTATGTATATTGTAAAGACAATAAAGAATGTAGAAAAAAATGTTTGAGACAAATACAAATTTTATGCATAATAATATTCCTTAAAGAAACTGTAACTGTATGTATTGTGTATCTGCAATTGTACCCATCTTCCAAACTTGGATTAGTTCGTTACTACATAATAATTTTATGTTGCTTTTAATAATGTTATTGATAAATTTATATTGGTGTTTACAGTGGCGTAACTATCCCACCTGGGGCCCGTGGCAAATCCTTTTAATGGGGCCCTATCAGTAAGAATCGTCAAGTTGTAGTTTAATTTTAATAAACCACATAAGTAGTTATCTAACACGAATAACAATGGGTCTATATATTTACACTGAAATAATAATTTTATTTCGATAAGATATTTAATAATAAAATTATTTTCTCTGAACTTTCTGTTCTGCAAAAGTATCAACATATAACGTCATCAAAGTTCAAAGATCGGGCCATAGATTTTTCAATAGACAGAATGGCTATTCAAAATTTTTGAACTTAATTTCTCTTGTCCCATAGTTTCTTAAATATATTAGGTTTTATTAATTTTAGTTTCAAAAATTATCGTTCAGCACTAGCTGTAGTCACAGGATTGGTACAAGTAACGTTAATGCAGTGCATACTTCAGAAAAGCTGCAGGACATAAAATGATTTTTTATTATTATTAAATCAGCAAGGTCTCTAATACAAAGTGAACCGGAAATAAAAAAAATGCCTGGCAAATGGTTCAGATTTCTTTTTTTTATATTGATGAACAAATTCTACAGTTTTTTTGAATAGATCAGTGTCATTTAAAATTTACAAAGTCGAAGGCTGCAAAACACAGAATTTAGAAACGGGAAGGAATGCAATTTCAGTGGATTAGTAATGATGTCCAGTACTCGATAAAATATGTTTAATCTGAACAAACTTTCCGGATCTTGAAGACGATCGTCTTCGCAAAGTTCGTCAAAATAGCGCTTTACTTTCCTCTGACGAAGTCAGAAGCCTAGTTTAAAAAAATTCAGGGGCGATGAGCCATTTTTCTGCTACACTATTTGCTTCCATTTTTATATTTACAAATTCATGTCGATACCTTTCCAATTCTTCCAGACAAATTTTCAAACGTTTTATGGCATTAGAAAGATCAGTGGTTTTTGACTGGAGTGCTTTAGAGGCTGCATAGGTAGTTTGTAGTAGTTGCCAATGAAAAACGAATAACATAATAAAATTGTAGTTATTTTTAAAATTGTAGTTGTACACGATTTTCCTCTTGAGTGAAACAGCTTCATTTCTTTCATCTGATTTGCAATTAAACAGAATTATTTTCTTTACCGTTTTTTGGACTTCAACAAACCGAACTTTTAAAGCAAAAACAGCATCTCAACGTCCATCTAATAGTTTAAATGTTATTGAATTTGAAACTCCCTTTCTTTATTAGATATTAAATTTGATAAAATATTCCATCTTTTGATACTATGCCCAAAAAAATTATAAATTTGTTAAACAGTATAAAAAAATGACATACCAATCACCTCTCTTACTGCATCATTGAGTACTATATTTAACTTATGAGCAGCACAGTGAACATATCCGAATCCATATCCACGAATATCCGTGGAGTTCATGCTAACCTCAACGCCGTCCACCACCACCTTGAGACGGTAGGGCCGGCTATGCTCTTTCTTACGGAGACACAAATATGTCGCCCTGCCGACACGGCATATCTCCACTATCCCGGCTACATGCTTGAGGAATGTTTCCTCGCGAAAGCTTGGGTATGTCTTTTCGTCAGGGCGGATATTTGTTGCCACCGTTTGCGCTGCCTTGAAGACCCTTCCCTATACACCCTATGGCTTCACGTAGAGTGCGGATCTATAAGCCGTATCTTCGTGTGTATCTATCGGTCCCATTCCGGAGACTCCGAGACTACTCAGTAAGTCAGGCAGCGGATAAAGCGCAGGAGCAGTTTCCGACAGCTGAACTGGTGTTTCTGGGAGATTTTAACGCCCACCATGAGTTGTGGCTGGGATCTTCCAGAACTGACCACGCGGGTCGAACTGCCCACGCATTCGCTCTCACGCATGACCTCACACAGTTGGTACTCCAGCCCACCAGCATACCAGACATATAGAGTCAAGCGCCCTCCTTGTAGACCTACTGCTGACGAGTCACCCAGCGCAGTACTGCGTGTCGGTTCTGGCCCCCCTGTGATCATTCGACCACTGCCTGGTGTCCACTGCAGTGCCTCTTATTGCCCCTACTCGGCCTGTGGCAACAAAGCGACGATTATGGCACTACTCGTCAGCAGATTGGGATGGCATGCGTGATTACTTTGCTTCTATCCCATGGGCTCAACGTTGCTGTACAGACCAGGATTTGTCACAGAGTGCGTCTGCCGTCGCTGGCGAGATCACTGTCGGTATGGAATATTATATTCCCCCCAGTGATGTCGCCAGCACGAAAACCCGGCCCTGGTTTGACCGCGAGTGCTCCAACGCGGTTGCACATAAACAATCGACCTACCGCGCATGGACCAGGGCCCGCACTCACGTTGGTCGCAACCCTGACGTTGGTCGCTTAAAAGCAGCGTACAATAAAGCTACTAGGGAATACAAGAGGGCCTACATCAGAGCGGATGCCCAGCGTATTGCACGGATAGGCCAGGAACTTGTAGCACACCCTACGGGTAGCCGTAAGTTCTGGCGTTTAGCTAAAACCGTGCAATCTAACCATTGCCGGCCCTCACTACCGCCGCTGAAATATCCTGACGGCACTCTGGCCCATCAGCCGCAAGAGAAAGCAAATATGCTTGTCGATGTCTTTGCGGCTAACTCCCGAATTGACGACCGTGGCGCGTATCCGCCTACTATTCCAATCTGCGACTCCATAATGCAAGATATTCGTATCGATACGATACGAATATCTGCTACGAAATAGTAGATGTGTATGTAGTAAGACCCAGACCCGCCTAGCCCCTTCCCCACTTCTCTATGAAATACCTTTTGATGGGCTAAAATTTTTCGTAGGTCACTCATATAAGTTATCTTAAAATACATAGTTATAAATAGGCATCTACGCATATAATTTTAAAAAGTTTCGACAACTTTCTCCAAATATTGTAGATGTCTTATTAAATATGAATTTTATTAACTTATCTGGGGGCACAGCCGTGTCCCCGCCAAGACAAGCCAAGCGTAGCGCAAGGGCACTACCTACCTTTTCTCGAAGTGTTTCGTCGTTTTTTTGAACCCCCATAACTTTGGTTCCCGATATACAAGATCGTTCAAATTTTCAGGATATGATGTTACCAATAGACTAATGAAACGTACAAAGTTTCAATTGCATAGCTCTGATAGTTTAGATTTTATTGATACCTTAAAAACACCGATTTCGTCACTGACACACTGATGATCATCAAAACTGTTAGGGTACTTCCTGAAGTGCTAGAAAGCTGAAATTTAGTATGTATACTAAGTTTAGTATACAAACAACCAAAAAATTCATAAACCTATTACTTTTGCCCCGCAACCCCCAAATTTGGGGGGTGAAAGTTTGTATGAGACTTTCACAAATGTTTATGCTAGAGGTTTTATTTTTGTTATACGGACTTTTTCGAAAGAAGAAAGAAGATGTACAAGAAATATAACCCAAAAAAAGAAAAAAAAAAGGAAACTTACAAAAAGAAATGAAATCCTACCAAAAACATTTTCATGTAAAATGTTGCCAAGACAACTGCATATGGCTTACCCTGTGAAAAAGATATCAGATCTCATGTAGAGCCAAGGTTCTGTATCTACACGCTCTAACTCTACCAACCCTAACTTCATAAACTCTACATCTCACTAAAAATGTATGGCTTGGCTGTTTCGTTACTTCAGAAACTAAATATTCGTATAACACATTACTTCAGAATCTAGATATTTGCAAACACAAAAGGCGTTCGTTTCCCCTTCCGGCCCCTTCGTGACGGTATGGTAGCGAAACGGCGAAGCCATACATTTTTACTAAGATGTAGAGTTTGTGAAGTTAGGGTGGTAGAGTTAGGGCATGTAGATACAGAACCTTGGCTCTACATGAGATCTGATATCTTTTTCACACATTGTTAAATACATTGTGCATTTAATATAGATCAAAATGGCCCTTAACAGTATCTAATTTAAATGAATTTATTCTAAGATATTACAGATTTAAAATGCACGAATCGTGTCGTCGGCGGGGGCATCTGAAATCCACCCGTGCGAAGACGGGGCGGGTCGCTAGTTTAGATATATGAAAACAAATATTTTGCTTTGCGGGGCTTTACCACCAAAAGTCGTTAAAACGTTTGTTTTGGTCGGTTTGCTGTTTTAATAATAACATGAGTAGCAGATGTGTAAATGATTCATTTCATGTGTTGATGCATCATGACTACGATTATAGAACCTGGACTTTCCTAAGTGTAGTCAGTAGATTTTGTTACCTAGACCACGTGCAACGTGCTGTAAACAGTCTGGGCAGTTGATATAGATTAGATCAGATAAAGTTCTTGGATACCTCTTATTTCAGCTACAGAGTGGTATACCGAAGATCCGTGTCGGATCGATTCCGACGCATAACATCGATACAAACGACAAACCTAGATGGAGTGATGTCACGAGGGAGTACCTACACTTAAAAACTTAAGGTAGTTAAGATTAACAACAGTAACTTAAGGTAGAAGAGCCACGCTGATTGCAACACGAACGGACCGGCTTGACCGGGGCGATACTATCCTCGCAAAGAAGATCTGTCCTGTTTCGTTGGTGAGTGCGAGACCGGAGGCCCAATGACGCAGAAGAATCACTAGGCTGTCATGGTCCCATCGTACCATGACCGCCACCCTTGGAATCTACTTATGCTTTTCATCAGGCAGAGTAGAGTCACTTTGGCTGGCACTTACATAAAAAAAATATCAATTCGACTGTGCTTCCCGTGTGGTCCCATTTCAATTTGGTCTAGTTCTTGAAGTCGCCTTTTCTAAAGATAAATTTTAACTTCGAGTATAATCTTTGCGCTGTAGCATGGTGCGGGTGACAGTTTCAATAACATTTCGTTTCACTCTTGAAAGTTGCCGTGATTTACAAATTATGACTTAGTATTTCAGCTGTACCACTTTCGCAATATAATAAAGCATTAATAACTGTAGTAAATTTAATTAAACCATAAAATGTAGTAAATTAAATTAAACCACCACGCACCATCCTAAAACCCCCTGCATACTAAATTTCACTGAAATCGTTGGAGCCGTTTCCGATATTCAGATTAAATAAATATTATACCTACAATAATTGCTCATTTAAAGTGATTAGATATCTAACATTTCTTACAACCCAGAACAGTAGCATTAATAAAGATTAAAAAAAAACGATATTTCCGTGTACTACTTTGGAAAATTATTCAACCTTAGTGATCAATATATGCTCAATGAAATTCGGTTATGAATTCATCACAAGTTTATATGCACAATTTTCGATCTCGTTTCTAGCAATAGTTTTGAAATAAAATTCTGTACATTCTGAACTAGTGTGTCTTAGTTCCGAAAGATATAATAGCTAGGTCGAGTGATGAAACTAGTGTATAAAAATGCCTAGACAAAACATAAAGCCATATGGAAAAACCGACGCGTCCATTATCATCTACGAGTGCAATCATTCAAAGGCAAATACTGAACATGAAGGTTACACATGCTGTACAGATAGTGTCATTACTGCATATTTAAAAAGTTATATTATTTTGCACTACTCGCTTGCACTGTAATCTGAAAATCATCACCAGTCTTTTACAGTCTACTGCTTACTTGCTACTTAGGCTTTTCTTTAGCCAAGAGGTTTTGGCTTTTTATGTCACTCGGGCCAGACAAGTTGGTCTGGATTTGTTTTAAGTTTTGATTTGTTTCTGGATTTGTTACGTGTTGGTTTATCTTGGCTGTGAGTGTAAATTCCTCATTTCATAGTTTTGTTGAATAATCTACATGCACGATATAAACAAGAAATCAGGCACCTATAAGAATGATAAAAGTTCTCCTTGTTAGCTAGGAATATACGAGTATCGACGACAGTACGATAATCTGAGTTCTTAATTCATCACCATGTAAGTGGTGATTTTAATAAAGTGGGAGAAGCAGCCAAACACAATAACTGTGATTACGAGTGGGTAACATTCAGGAAAATTCATTCATCATTCGTAAACAAAATTGTTTAAAGTTTTATTAATAACTAGCTGTTGCCTGCGGCTCCACCCGCGTGTATGTCGGCCATCTGTCAAAGGTTGGTCGTGCCAATACAGAAACCTTTGTGGGCTCATGCACTACACTTTTGCTGAAGATCATGACATGATCAAATTCATAGTTTACGATTCTATAAAGGACATACAGACAAACATTCATTTTTATATATATAGATGTAGATTTCTGCCATATTGTATATCCTACTAATATTATAAACGCGAAAGTTTGTAAGTTTGTAAGTATGGATGGATGGATGTTTGTTACTCTTTCACGCAAAAACTACTGGACGTATTTGGCTGAAACTTTACAGTAATATAGCTTATACATCAGAATAACACAAAGGCTACTATTTGCCGCGATAACCGACAAACACGCAGGCGTAGCTGCGGGCAACAACTAGTTTTTGATAGTTTTAGTTCTCAAAATTATTTTCTATAGCGGAGGTAGTAGGTGTAGTAGGTGCTGATGTGGAAGTGGGCTGGTCATGTCTTCAGATTACTTGATGGTCGCTGGAGCCGAAATGTGCTACAGTGGAAACCACGATAGACCGAGGATGTGAAGAAAGCGACGGGTATCGGATAGATATAGACTGCCCAAGACCGAGATAGTTAGCGCTCCTTACAAGGACTTTATTAAACAGTGGACATTTTGACGCTTGGAAGTAAACAATTTTTATAGATTATAATATGCCCGAGTGTATATCGGTTATCGCAACAAATATTAGCCTATGTGTTATTTTAATATATAGGCAATATTACTGTAAAGTTTCATCCAAATCCGTTCAGTAGTTTTTGCGTGAAAGAGTAACAAACATCCATCCATACTTGCAAACTTTCGCGTATATAATATTAGTAGGATACCTACATCCTGTATCGCAGTTGACTTAACAAACACACACGACACTGGCATAAAGAACAACCAGACTCAGAACAAAAATTTATGGATCACAAAAAGTGTTGTCCCGGGGCAGTCACGGTTTTCAGTCACTAATTTACTGGTAGATACAATACGAATATGTACACAAGCGTTCTATATCTATTTAAGCAGATTTTAGGGTATCCTTTTCAAATCAGTGGTATAACTATTTAAATAAACTAGATCTATAGTCGTATGAATCATCCACGATACATTCGTCATAATATAGTGACGATAATAATGGCTCATTAATCGTCAGCCTATTGCATGTGTATGTATTTTAACCGACTTCAAAAAAAGGAGGAAGTTCTCAATTCGACAATTTTTTCTTTATGTTTGTTACCTTATAACTTTCGACTGGATGAACCGATTTTGATGATTCTTAATATCTATATCATATAATAAAACAATACAATCTATGGATCTAATTCTATCAAATAATTCGGTAACAGTATCAGAATTTCAGGTACACCATGCACCTTATTAGTCTAAGGTTGAAAAAACCAGAACCGTTGCATCAAGTTAAAAAAAAAACCGTTCAAGTGCGAGTCGGACTCGCGCACCGAGGGTTCCGTACAAACCTGTAGGTATATAAGTAAAAGTTTTCAGAATTTTTCTGTTACCTGTGCTGTTAAGCTATTGCTTCTTGCCAAATTTCAATTTTCTACGTCACAAGAAGCAGCTTTTAGATTTTGATTCCCTTGCGAGCAGTCGCGAGTTTCAAAATATGCGGTACTAGTATAAATGGTTGTACCTTTTGTGCGTTTTGCGTTTTTGCGTTGACTTATTTTTGTTTTTAAAGCTTAAAGGCAATTAGACCTAATTTTGATATAAATTTCAACTTGATACCTCTGCGCGTTCATGAGGCAAATGGTACATAGTTATATAATTATTAAAAAAAATATGTGATATAACTAAAAAATTAAGATTTTCGAAATGTTTCCTTTATTTGTGCTATAAAACGTTGCTTCATGCCAAATTTCAAGATTCTAGGACAGCTGGGAGTATCCTTTAGGATATTTTCCCTTCGAGTAGTTGCGAGTTTCCAAATATGGAGCTTAAATATGGGGTCACGCCCCCGCCAAGACGAGCCATAAGCGAAGCGCAAGGGCACTACCTACCTTTTCTCGAAGTGTTTCGTCGTTTTTTGAACCCTCATAACTTTGGTTCCCGATATACCAGATTGTTCAAATTCTCAGGATATGATGTTATCAATAAAGTAATGAAATATACAAAGTTTCGATTGCATAGCTCTGATACTTTAGATTTTAAGATACCTAAAAACACAGATTTCGTCACTGACACACTGATGATCATCAAAATTTTAGGGTACTTCATGAAGTGCTAGAAAGCTAAAATTTGGTATGTAAACTAAGTTTAGTATACAAACAACAAAAAAAAAATCATAAACCTATTACTATTGCCCCGAACCCCCAAATTTGGGGGGTGGAATTGTGTATGAGACGTTCACAAATGTTTATGCTAGAGGTTTTATTTTTGGTACACGGACTTTTTTGAAAGAAGAAAGAAGATGTACAAGAAATGCAGCCCAAAAAAAGAAAAAAATATGCCTGAGGCAACTTACAAAAAGAAATGAAATCCCACCAAAAACATTTTCATGTAAAATGTTGTGAAAAAAATATCAGATCTCATGTAGAGCCAAGGTTCTGATTCTACACGCCCTAACTCTACCAACCCTAACTTCATAAACTCTACATCTCAGTAAAAATGCATGGCTTGGCTGTTTCGTTACTTCAGAAACTAAATATTCGTATAACACATTACTTCAGAAACTAGATATTTGCAAATACAAAAGGCGTTCGTTTAACTTCGTGACGGTATGGTAGCGAAACGGCGAAGCCATACATTTTTACTGAGATTAGAGTATGTGAAGTTAGGGTTGGTAGAGTTAGGACGTGTAGATTCAGAACCTTGGCTCTACATGAGATCTGATATTTTTTTCACAGGGTAAGCCATATGCAGTCGTCTTGGCAACATTTTACATGAAAATGTTTTAGGTGGGATTGCTGTTTCTTGATACTGCGTTAATATAGAAATTGGCTTTTGTAACAGCTTAAAGGTATTATAGACCTGAGTATTTAATATGAATTTCAATTTAATACCTCTACGAGTTCATGAGGAAAAGGGTAGTAAGTTTATTTTTTTAAATATTTTTGTTATATGATGTACCTAACTAAAAAAATATGCTTTTCGCAATTTTCCCTTTATCTGTGCTAAAAGAAATTGCTCTGTACCAAATTTAAAGGTTCTGAGTTCACGGGAAGTACCCTGTAGGTATTGATTTCCTTGCGTAGTTGCGAGTTTCAAAATTTGAGGCTTAAATTGCTGTTTCTTTTGATAGCGTTAACATAGAAGTTTGATTTTGTTACAGCTTAAAGGTATTATAGACCCGAGTAGTTGATATGAGTTTCAATTTAATACCTCTACATGTTCATGAGGAAAGTGGTAGCAAGTAAAAAAAAAAAAAAAATTGTTATATGATGTAATAAAAAATGTATGCTTTTCGCAATTTTTCTTTTATCTGTAGGTACTATAAGACGTTGCTTCGTACCAAATTTCAGGATCCTGAGTTCACAGGAAGTACCCTGTAGGTTTTGATTTCCTTGCGTAGTTGCGAGCTTCAAAATTCGAGGCTTAAATTGCTGTTTCTTTTGACTGCATTAACGTAGAAGTTTGATTTTGTTACAGCTTAAAGGTATTATAGACCCGAGTATTTGATATGAATTTGAATTTAATACCTCTACGCGTTCATGAGGAAAGGGGTAGCAAGTTTAAAATTAAAAAAAAAGTTTTTATTATATGATGTAACAAAAAAATTATGCTTTTCGCAATTTTTTCTTTATCTGTACTATAAGACGTTGCTTCGTACCAAATTTCAAGGTCCTGAGTTCACGGGAAGTACCCTGTAGGTTTTGATTCCCTTGCGAGTGTTGAAAATTTTCATCATAAACGACTTATTAGACGAAGTAACTAAAAATTTATACTTTTCGCAATTTTTCCTTTATCAGTACTATAAGATATTGCTTCGTACTAAATTTCAAGAAGATGACTTCACGGGAAGTACCCTGTTGGTTTTGATTCCCTTGCTGATGTCGCAAATTTGCAACATAAACGGATGTATCTTTTGATTGCGTTGGCTTAGAAGTTTGATTTTTTCACAACACCAAGGGGCAGTAGACTTGAGTATTTCATATGAATTTCAGCTTGATACCTTCACGCGTTCCTGAGAAAAAGGGTCTTGAGAGACAAACAGACGGACAACAAAGTGATCCCATAAGGGTTCCGTTTTTTCCTTTTGAGGTACGGAACCCTAAAAAGTTAAAATTCATTATTTACCCGACTGCACATTAGAAACCTCTAAAATTATCAGTGTTTCTGTACTATACTATGCATGTATTATACATATTAACCTTTCTCTTGAATCGCTCTATCTATTAAGAAAAAAAACTGCATCAAAATCCGTTACGTAGTTTTACAAAATGAAGCATTCATGGGGACAGACAGACAGCGGGAAGCCACTTTGTTTTATACTATGTAGCGATTTATTCACATACAAAAGAGATAAATGACATTCGGTCGGTGTAAAACAATATCGGAAAACTACATTGAGGGCTAGTAGAACACTTTTAATTAATTATAAATCACCTTATCTGTCGCCTAGATGTTTATTAGCCGCGGTAGTCTCTTCTTACCATTAAGTGACCTATCTGTCCATTTGCTTTCCTATGTCATAATAATAATAATAAATAATAATAAATATTTTGGACATCTAACACACAACGAAAAAAAAGAAAAAGAATATTATATACATTTTATTTATATTTTTATTTTCATAAAAGAAAACAAAATTACATAAAATAAGGGGTTAACATATTTTATATCGTTCCGAGATTATATTAACAAATGGTTGACGATAATTTGGTCACATGATATGATCCGGTGTCGGGTCAATACCTCATCTCACTAAAACCCAGTCACGATTCGCTGACCTCGACCACAAGTCACCCCTATATGGGTTTTACCGTTTTTAATTAATCGTGTTATCAATTGAGTCAGATTTAAACATTGTTTTAGGCATCAATTGAAGTGTTTTATATAATTTCATTAGGGTTCCGTACCGAAAAGGTAAAAACGAATTCTTACTACTAAGACTCAAACATTTTAATAAGCTGTCTCATACACTGCACTGCAAGTCTGCAATTTAATAATGACAGAATATTAAGTTTTTTAGTCACTTTAAAAATAAATAATTAAATTTAAATAAAATAAAATTTAAGGGGACTCCCATACAACAAACTTGATTTTTTTGCCGTTTTTTGCTCGTTATTAACAACGGCAGACGCTTGATATGTGACGTTTGACTTCAAAGTGTCATTATATGAAAACCGACACATCTTCACCGTTTTCATTTAGGTCAGTTTTTTCTAAGTACTATAGACAGTCGAGTCATATTAAACTAAGGTTTTGACACCACCAGAGGCGTCTCTAGCAAGTGAATCGCCCGTGTGCAATCATTACCCCAGCGAGCGCCCTTTAAGAAGCGCGCAGATTTATGAAAAGTGCCGCGGCCGGCACCCCTTACACTGCTGCGCCCGTGCACACCTTGCACCACCACTTATGACGTATTTACCTGCCTGCTATTCCATGCCTATCACAGACATCAGTTCCTCACATATCTAGACTGTGTAAAATAGCTATAAGTATACAATTGTGAGAAGAAATTAAATATTAACATCTAATATAGGTACCGGCTACTACTAACAGCCTCAAAAAACTGATAGAAGTCAATGGATATCCACTAGAATACACAGACGAATATATCTATCTAGGAAAAACAATCAGCTTTGAAAAGGAAAATAACGAACTTGAGATTGAAAGAAGAGTTCAGAGAACATGGAACAAATTCTGGAGTTTGAAAGAAATTTTCAAAAGTAATATGCCAATAAAACTGAAAACTAGGACAATGAACTCTAGCCTCTTACCATGCTTGACATATGGATGTCAAACTTGGAAATTTACGTCAAAAGTTAAGCAAAAAATAACATCCTGTCAGCGCGGAATGGAGAGAAGCATGCTTAAAATAAAAAAAACTAGATATGATTAGACACGTAAAGATAAGAGAAATAACAAAAGCCAATAATGCCCTAAACTACGCACAAAAATTAAAGTGGAAATGGGCCGGTCACATAGCGAGACTTAGAGACAGAAGATGGACATACAGAACAATCATATGGAGAGGACCTCAAGGAAAAAGAAAAAGAGGAAGGCCCTTCACACGATGGGAGGACGAAATAAAAAAAGTCGCTGGCCCATTGTGGTGGCAATTAGCACAGGATAGAGAGAAGTGGACATCATTGGAGGAGGCCTTTACCCAACCTGGGGACCTTGCTAATTAGTCATAGTGTTATAGAAATAAATAGTAATTAAGAAGTAATGTAGCAAGATCAAATAAAGGCTTTTTTATTTTTATTTATTTTACCGGTTATAGGTACCGGCACGTAACTTGGTCAGATTGTGGCGTAGTGGGGGTAAGTTCGCGCATAGTACACTTAGTACAACAAATCAACTCAAACGAAATCGAAGTGTAGTCGACTGACACTCCAATCGCTTGCTCGGAACGGTGCTACTACAATCCCCGCGTCCCTCTTTCAACCAAAGGGACCTAAAAACTACTACTACTTTCTGCGCATCGAACGAATCTGGCCAGGTTACGTGCCGGTATCTATAATAATATCTTTATACGAGCAATTTTTGTATTAATCTTGGAATTAATCTCGGAAACGGCTCCAACGATTTCGAGGAAATGTAGTATGCAAGGGATTTTCGGTGGCGATAAATCGATCTAGCTACGAATGCTACGATTCATTTTTAGAAAATTTACCAAAAAAATACCGATCCAGGTACTTACATTACTTAATAATTATTTACAGGAGCAAAAGGTAGTAGAGCCACGCTGATTTCAGCACGTACGGGCTGGATCGACCGGGGCGGTACTACCCTCGCACAGAAGATCAACGTAAAATGACAGCATTCGTGATGTCGTGTTTCGATGGTGATTGTGAGACCGGAGGCCCAATGATGCAGAAGCATCACTAGGCCGCCATGTTGTGAGTTACCATGCTTTATTGTTGCATTGTCTGCAATCGCAATGAGTATGGTGACCACCACTCTTGGATTCTGCTTATGCTTTCTATCGGGCAGAGTCGAGTCTTTTTGTCAGGCCCATACATAAAAAACAATCTTTATACTTTTGTCATATGTGCTCCTAGTTGTTGTGACTAGCTGACGCATCGATATTCATGCATATGTGTCAGTCTAGATAGCTATGCCTATAGATATTATAAAGTGTAACTTGGTAAAACCCCACAATAGATCGTTTTAATAAATTGTTGACATTATCAAGAAGATGTAATAAAAACAAAGTTGATATCGTCGTGATATCTATTTGGTTTGAATGCAATTGACCCAGATGATTAATTTCTTTCTTTTGTGTTTTTGTATATTGTTAAGAAAACCAAGATTAACAGTAGAAGAAAGAAGTATGTCCAGCACTAGACAGTTGATATTGATGACCATATATGCATCAGAACCTGTAGGAATTAACTTAAGGCTAAATTCATCTAAAAAAAAGAAAAACTCTAATACCATTTTCGATGTTTATTCTTTTAGTTTGCTAATAGTTTTGACCACGTGACATACAGTTGAGACGATGTGGGGAGCCACGCTTCGGCATGAATGGGCCGGCTCGACCGGAGTGATACCACGGCCTCACAGAAAACCGGTGTGAAATAGTGCTCGCGCTGTGTTTCACCAAGTGAGTGAGGATACCGGAGGCCCATACCCCAACCCCTCCCCCTATCTCCCCCCCCATCCCCCAAAGGCCGGTAACGCACTTGTGACGCCTCTGGTGTTGCGGGTGTCCATGGGCGGCGGTAATCGCTTACCATCAGGCGATACGTCTGCTCGTTTGCCGGTCTATTCCATAAAAAAAAAAAAAATGTCATTCCCACTCATTTGTAATTTTCTATTATCGTTTACATTTGTTGAAAGTCAACATAGCTAAGGGAGTGGTCAATGATGGAAAGCGTTGAGTCACGAAACAAGTAAGAGATTAGAGACAAGAAGGATTGTGAGTAATGTTGATGGCTCGATTGATGATATACCTAAAACATCGTATAGTTAACTCGTGAATCAAGTTGCAGTGATTAAACTGGTAGTAATAGCTACTGATTCCTACATAATGATCGTCTTAATCAAAATCAGAGCAAATTCAAGTGGTCCAGGACGCACTCTGCTGATTTGTTCTGAGCACAATTTTGGCTCAAAGCAAATGATTTTTTATTATTTTTAAAGACGACTCCCACATTAGGAATAAACATCCTGTGTCGTGGGGGACTTTACAAACATACTTGCGAAGCTGTTATGCTCCAGTAAGAGACCGCTGAACTTGATCGGGAGAGGGCCCATGCCGATCGAAGAAGACGTCGGCGATAAGAATCGTCGACGGGACCGCGGGTTGCGGAGAATGGGGACCTCTGTCTGGGCGTGGCAGATTGATAGCGGCCTGATTGCTTTACTATGCACTCCGCCTACCACGCTGGGATTGAGGGGGGAAATAATTTCCCCCGAGACAGGGCCTGAGAAGGCACGGCGTCGATTCGGGGAGGACTTGAAATAACAAGGTCCGGGTCCTCCCAGAGTACGGTGCCAGAGGCCGGTCGTCAGGGTGTTTTTTAGTGGAAGCACCACATACTCCTGGCTCCTGTGTCCCCGAAGAGCTGTAGGTCAAAAGGGATTATTCGGCCCTGGCCGAGGCCCGGCTAAGGCCCTGCAGCAGGACGATTTGAAGAAAGTGGCTCGCAGCGGATGTATTCCGACTGCACAAGACCAGGATAGTTGGACGGTGGTAGTTTGATACTAGATCGTAAGCTGTTTCGCTTTAAGCTTCAGTTTTACTTACACAGGAAAATGATATTTCCTGGAATAAATTGACACTGAACGTATATTTTGTAAAACACACATTGTAACCTAGTTTTTAATATAGGTCCATAACACATCTATTGTTGTGTAAACACATACCTAATTATATTGCAACCTAGATGTTTTGTCATGATCAGTTTGGCTCGCCTGTTGGTATAGGTAATCAGATGACGATTTGAATGCTAAAGGATCCTGACTTTTTTAAAAATATAAAGAAATGAAGTATGAATAAACCTAAGTTTGAGGTCGTCGACTGGTCCGCGGGCTACCAGAGAGTGGAGTCCAGTACCAGGAAACCTTTAGTGACAGATTAATTGCTGAGGTACGGGTTACGATAGCGGCTTGATCGCATCCAGATGCAATCATCTGGCTATGCTGCGATTGAGAAGGGGAAGTATGGATATACTTCCCCTTCTCTCGGGATCCCTGGATAGGGCCTGATTAGGTTCACAATGTCCAGGTCCTACTAGAGTAGTGCTCTAAAGGCCGGTCGTTGGAATTCGTTGGGCTTTTAGTGGAATTACCTCTGGCTCCATCGACTCGATTCGAAAAGATTTTCCATCTCCTTCACAAAAAGAAATCTCTGAGTTAATATGTACCAAGTCTTTGACACTATCTCTTTTACGACTTTTGCATCGTCTGTAGCGATTTATAGCATCTTATTCCAATAAAGTTGCTCGTCAAATCAAGCTAGCAAAGAGTTCTTTGCTAGCTTCACATTTTGCAGAGTAACCAGTTGGAAACTTTGCAAAATGCGAAGGAGGCTTTACTTGCTTGAAATACTAGCATGATGAAATGTAAAAATACACATTTAAATATTAATTATGTACTAAATACAAGATAGGCATAAAAGCATGTGCCACAGAGAACTCTTGAAGCGGTCATGAGCAAATTATACTTTTTTTCAACAAATGAATAACTCAGAAGTTTGAATCTTGTCGTAATCTACTAAAGCGAATACAAACAACTACAAACTGCAATTAAAACATAATTATTCGATGTTATAAACATAAAATAAATGTCCTATTACTTTACTTATTAATTATCTAAAATAAATGTCGTATTACTTTACAGTCAACAAACTAAAGTTGCAAGAAAGTCACTGTAATTTTTAGCCACTATGCCTATAACTCACTGATCTTGACTTTAAATGACTATTCTCTTGCAGTCAAAGTTCTTTTTTAAAAAGATAAATATAATTATGACTAAATTAGTGTTAAAGGATGACTGTAATTTTATTTTTTAACACAAATCTTTTTTAGGTAGTCAGTATTAGTTCGTTTGTACAAACTGAGGTTTCTAAAACATTTCTCGTTTTATCGCGTTTCCTGTATTGTTTTGCCTCATGGGAAAACCAAATAAGCTTTTTGTAATCTTTAGTTGGTAGCACAGTTAAACGTTACACGTAGGTTATATAGAAAATTAACTGTACTTAGAATTTAACCGCATTCGTAACATCTGAGAGCTAGAAATTTGAATGAAATTGTACATAAGTGTTATTTACCGTTGTATTAAGAAAAAATTCTTAATCTTACCTTATCAAAATTAAAATGAGTGCTTTCTGGTATAACATATAGAGACTTCTGTAAACAAGAGTTTGCCTGAAGATTATAATAATAAATATTTCGGACATCTAACACACAACGCCTCTAGTCCCAAGCTAAGCAGAGCTTGTATTATGGGTACTAGACAACTGATGTAAATATATATATCCATTTTTTTTTGTAAAAACATACATAGTAATAGTATACATAGAAAACACCCAAATTCCGAAACAAATATTTGCAGATCATACAAACCTTTGGTCCGACCCGGGAATCGAACTCGAGACCTCAAGCGGCTCAAGCACATCAGTCGTATACGAACACGTCGATACGAACAGTTACAACATACAAAAATATTTGGTATATTATAAGTATAAATAAAATTACTTATTCTAACTAATTTATCAACGCAGAGTTTGAACCGATGGAATTACAGGCTTGAAACTTTGACAGATGATTTTTTTGTGTATTTAGTGCCCAATAAGCAAGGACCTATTATATTTCTTAACTTGGTATTCCGCCATAATTTTCTCTACAGTCTATTCCGTGTATTGGTAGTGGGACATCGTAAAAGCAAAGTGCTATTAACCGAGGACCAGCTAAGCGATTTACGATCAAGAATAGCGCACATCTATAAAAGCTTCATCTTTATTCGCACCACCATAGTTTATCACGAATAGAATAAAGCTGGCCATTGTAAGACTTTTGGTTTTTATTTTAGAGGAATAATGAGGAACTTGCTACTATATTTCTTAGATTTACTGTAAAATGTGTACTTTTATATCTTATTTCTTAGGTTTTAGAGGAAAACAAGCAGACGGATTACCTAGTCAGTGACGAGTACAGCCTACAGACAAATATATTTAAAAAAAAAGAGTGATGCCGTTCTTATCTGAGCTTATTGACCCTCCTGCAGAATAAAATGATAGGTACACCGGTTAACTCAATCACCCGAAGAAAAGCAACGAAAAATCTATACTTATAATAAAAATGTAACAGGTCCAATTCTGTACGTTAAAGATATTTTGAAAAAAAATTTGGAGGGCTCTCTATAATCGATACTGAAGCTTTTTCATTTTTGTCTGTCTGTCTGTCTGTCCGTCTGTCTGTCTGTCTGTATCTTGGCCGCGCATCACGCCGAAACTATACTACTATACTAATAACTACTGAATCGATTCAAATGAAACTTGGCATGATTTGAGTTCATACTACGAGGTAGGACATAGGATACTTTTTATTACGAAATTCAGCACGGTTTCCTGGAGAGAGGGGATCAATGTCAAAATATGTACTTAGTTGTAATTCAATAACACATAGTCCGATTTCATTCATTCTTTTTTTGCTACAAAGGAGTTTTTATAATAAAAACAAAAAACCACAACTGTTTAGGCATGAGGAAAAAACAAACCCATCCTCGCTTTTTTTCCATTTGCGGGCGCCATTTGGAAAATTTATGTAGCCTATGTCACTACCACGATTTTGATAAATTCAACGACACCTCATATGCCAAAAACTCTCCAGCGACAACCTAGCCCAACAGCTTTCGAATATAAAAATAATTATCAAATTCGGTACACCCAGTAACAAGTTCACACTATGAGGCAAAACACACAAAACAAAATGCAGCCGCATTGAGCACCTAATGAACCTACACCCTTATTACCGCTAGTTAATAATATAACCGTAGTTATAAATATTATGAACCGATTTTGACTGCACGTTTGGCCCAGTGGTTTAACGGTCACCACGCCGTTTCCTACTTCGCCAAGTGTCGTGGGTTCAAATCCCACGTAGGACAACACTTTGTGTGATCCACAAATTGTTGTTCTGAGTCTGGGTGTTCTTTGTGTCCGTTTCCGTTGTTTCCGTTTCTTTGTGGATTTATTCCTAGAGCGGTCTTTTAAAAAAAAAACTTGAAATACACAATACATTAAGTGGCCTTCTTTGGACACATACATGAATGCCTGAGGCTTCTTTTAGAAGGAAAAATACCTCACAGGAAGACATCAGGTCGACCAAGAAGGAAGTGGATAGATGATATTTTTGATGATGATGTATAGAAAAATATCACCAAATGAAAGAGGCCGCTCATGATCGCGAGGGATACCGTCTGCTGACCGCCAAACTTCATTTTGAAGATGGCACCCCATGATGACCACCACAAAAGTTGGATGTTAAGATTGTCTAGACTTTACATAAAAAACAAAAAACTACGACGTAGTAGGTATATCGTATTTACTATTCGTTATCCTCATTAAATAGATTAGTAAACAATTCTAACAGCTTGACTTTTATTCCTTCAGTTGATGAACAAAGCGATTTATTGCAAACTGATTTATCATTAGCGATTAGAATACTATTTTTAAAATTGCTCATCAAGGCTCTTTAAAGTGGTCCATCTGGCTTCTTTTTTAACCCATTTCAAAAAGAAGGAGGTTCTCAATTTGTCCGTACATATATGTTTTTTTTAAATGTTTGTTCGCGGATAACTTCGTCGTTTATGAACCGATTTTGATGATTTTTTTTTTATGGAAAGGAGATGTCCCAACGGTGGTACCATGATAAGGATATTAAGATCTGATGATAGCATCCAAGAGAAATCGAATCGGTTTTTGTTTTTGTTTTCTCTAAGGCGAACCAGCAAAACACACATAAAAAAAAAGTGACAAGCGGTTAAATACTTTAGGAGTTCATTGAGTTCAACAACGTGACACGATAATCAAATATCTAAACTGATATTATAAAGCTGAAGAGTTTGTTTGTTTGATTAAAAGCGCTAATCTCAGGAAAATGAGCGGAGTATCATGTTACAAAAACGGGGGAAAATTATTCCATTCGAGTGCTTCCATTGCGTGCGCTGCGTAAACGGTTAAAAACAATATATGACAGAATTCTTCTCCTCCAAAAGATCTAAAAAAAGTCCGCGTCAACATATGTCTATCTTTTGAGGTTGGCTCAATTTAACCTTTTTCATGGTGATCTTTGTTTACACTTTATAACTTCACGCTACGGGCGATAGGAGACGCAGACGAGGTTATGAGAGTCAGCTAGTAATAAATATACCTTTCTACTAGAAAACAGAGTATAGTATATAAATAAGTAACATACATCTCAAAGATTAAATTCAATAGCATCAAAGTGATGTCAAATTATAAACGCCGTCAGCAGTCAGTTGAAATTAAATTAGAACGTCAAAGGAATGTCAGTAGCAATATCGTGTACACAAATAACGTTACCAATATCGTTTAAAGTAATTTAACATACAATATGTATATGATTACAAATATAGATACATTTACGAATAGGTACTTCTAATTGGTCTAATAGTGGGATAATCTCACCGTGGGAGAGCCACGCTTCGGTATGAATGAGTCGGCTCGACCGGAGTGATACCACGGCCTCTCAGAAAACCGATGTGAAACAGCGCCTGCGTTTGGTTTCACCGAATGAGTGAGGATACCGAAGGCCCATCCCTCAAACCCTCTTCCCATTCCCCAAACGCCGGTAACGCACTTGTGAGTCTTGTGACTCTTGCCTCTGGTTGCGGGTATCCATGGACGACGGTAATCGCTTACCGTCAGGTGATGCATCTGCTCAAAAAAATAAGCTTGGCCATAATTACTAGGTACTCAATCGACCAGCTCGAAACTTTGCCTTCAACTTATTGTGTTAAATTAAATCCTACAAATATATAACTATAGTAATCTTAGTTAATAAGCTTTATAATCCGAAACTAGACTAATTTTATTGCCCTAAAGGCCCGTATTCACTTTGATTAGTGCGAGTGCAGATGTAAAGTGAGGTGATCAATGATTGGTAGAAAATACGCGTGGATGGCGAATTCGCGGTCCACACGTATTTTCTACCAATCATTGATCACCTGCACTACGCACCTGCACTCGCACTAATCAAATTGAATACGGGCCTTAAAAGACATGAATATTACCTTTGTACCTCTGCGTATATCGGTAATCGTGGTGCATGCCGAAGCGTGGCTCTCCCACGGTAAACACTAATACTTAAATAATTCTACTTTCCTATAAACATACACCCAAATATTGAAGACATTAACATGCTCAACACTCAATTATTTATGCTAAGTGAGAAACAAACCCATACACTTTGATTTAGGTCACTATTCACTGGACTAGCTGGACCGTCAAAGTATGTAAGTCCAAAGGTCAATGGCAGGGCGGAATAAATGGCCAAGCAAACAGGAATAAGACAGAAACCGCATTCCTGTACGAGGAAGATTATTTCCTTGTGATGCAAACTTGTTGTGTATGTATAATAAGTTTTGTTACAAACAATGTTCAGGGACATGGGATCGTGTGTGAGGTCGTTGGTGACGACTTGAGACTATGATAATACCAAAATGAAATAGTTTTCGTAGTCTTTGTATGTTCCAACGTAACGCCTAAACTACTGCACGGATTTTAGTGAATAAGTTGTCAATAGATACGTAATAATGACCCAGGTGACATTATTATCATTCAGTCATTTATTCCATAACCTTAATCATATTACAATGTTGTTAATTGTTGTAAGTATTTATCTTAATCTTAGTTGTTAGTAATTGTGTTAGTTTTCAGTTGGATTTAGGATATGGACCCCAGTTTGGGTAAAGGCCTTCTCCAACTCTTTCCATGCTTGTCTGTCCTTAGCCCGCATCATCCAACGTTTTCCTGCAACCTTCCTGATGTCGTCAGCCCACCGTTTTATTGGTCTTTCCTTTCTTTTCCATAGTAATGGTATTTTCCAACGCGTAGTTTCAATGGTCCACCGTCTGTCTGTGTATCGAGAGACATGACCAGCCCAGTTCCACTTTAGTCTCAGTGCGTGTGTAAGTGCGTCGGTTACTTTTGTTTTTGGTCTTATGATGTCCCAGGTGACTTATGCTATATAAATTTATACAAAAGTTTTTGTGTAGTAGGGTTCTAATTTCTTTTATTCTTTGAGATAGTCCCGCTGACATGTCAATTGGCAGTGATTTTGTTTTGCTTTGATTTGTTCTCATGATTTTCTAAACCTTTTTGGCAGCGGATGATTATGGTTTAACGCAGACAGACACTGTGTTGTCAGTTTTCAGTTGTTGATGTGACTTTACGTGTGTTTCCTTCGAATACCTAGTGATTTTATGAATAAACTAGCTGAACCGCGGCGGTCATTGTCGTACCGCGGGTAACGCCGCGGGGCGAAGCTAGTCTAAAAAAGTAGCCTAAGTTACTCTTTTACGTTATGTTATCAGCTACCTATCAGTGAAAGGCTCGTCAAAATCGGTCCAGCCGTTCCAGAGATTAGCCGGAACTAACGGACAGTCCGACAGACAAAAATTGCAACAAATGTTATTTTGGTATATGTATGTACCGTCTATACATACATATGCATTTAGTAAAAGGCGGTTATTTTAATATTACAAACAGACACTCCAATTTTTTTTATTTGTATAGATGTATAAATAATTGGAAGTTTTGTGAAGTGAATCACTTTCTACGAAATGATTTGGGAATCCAGAACTTCTGTTGTTTGTGATTTTCCTGTAATCGTTTAACCCAGATTTGGGATGACGTGCTGTTTGTCATATAATAAACTAGCTGTTGCCCGCGGCTCAGCCCGCGTGTATGTCGTTTATCGCTGTAAATAGTAGCCTATGTGTTATTCTGATGTGTAAGGTATAGTACTGTAAAGTTTCATCCAAATCCGTTCAGTAGTTTTTGCGTGAAAGAATAACAAACAGCCATCCATACAAACTTTCGTGTTTATAATATTAGTAGGATTCGAGAACCGTGAACATTGGATTTTCCTGAATTATTTCTTTCTGTAGAATTGCAAAAGGTCACCAGTGCATGTAGAAACTAATTTATAAAGTAAATCCAGGTCAAAAGAGATGATTGTTGATGTAATACTTGGTATACTTGGAAACTTATGTTTTCTAGAGGCTAATTGATTTATTAATTGTACTATTTTTATACTTCAACTAAAGCAAAAGTGTCGCTTGTGGCCTGTGACCTAGATTATATAATACACACATCAAAAGTGTCTAGGGATCAAGCATTTTTATGCGGATTGCTTGAGATTGAGATGTGGCTTTGGCCCTAGCCTGCTCAGTCGCCAGACTTGAACCCGATTGAGCATGCATGGGATATGCTACAGAGAAGAGCTCTGCCGAATATGGAGGGTATCCAGTCGCAAGAAGACCTTTTTTTGTTGTTGCAACGAGCATGGGCGGCCATTCCACAGCGTGATTTGGATGAACTCATTTTGAGTATGCCAAACCGATTCTTGTGTTGTTAGTGTTCGCGGTAGAAACACGGATTATTAATTGTTTAAGTTACCTAATAAAATTTTAAAGAAAACTGTTATTTCAGTCTTTTTTTCGAACTTTAATGTTAGTGGTTCAAATGTCAAAAAAATTTTAAGAAGAAGTTATCAATTACGTAATTGTCACTTAACGATTATACTGGCATATATACAAACACTTAATCGACTAATCATACGCCATAATTATTTTGTAATGTGCACGTTATGCGCTTATATTTGAGACCACACTCGATGATATTTTTGCAGACATTCGGTTATTCTTCCCCACTTTCACCCCCATAACTTTTAAACGACTCTACCGATTTGCATGAAACATGTCTAAGAACACTCGCAAGTAACTCACCTTTCATATAAAAAAAACTAAATTGAAATTGAAAAAATAAAGTTATTTTGTTTGTTTTACGATAGGTAACAGGAGTAAGAAGGCTCTTATTCTGTAAAAGAGTTCAGAAAATGGTGGGGATTAAATCGGATTAAAGTGCATTTGGGTTGGAAAACTTTAAGCTATACTATAATATAGTACGTATCGCGTGTGTTTACTTGGAACTACTTTTTTCTGCTTCAACAAGAACAAGGCGGTGCGTTCTCTACCTTTTTTTATTTGATCTGAGACTAAAATATACATCCTTTGTTAGTTGGTTGTTTTTCTTACGAACCAATTTGGATACAGTAACACAATATTATCAGGTTTTCAATTTTAATTGATTCTACGTTTGACATAACAACCTGTTATTGCGGTGACCGTGTTTGTTGATCTTTAATTTTAATATTACATATTCAATGGTCAGCTTCATTCAAATCATATAAATTTCATAAAATAAAGGTGTTCGATTAAAACTTGAATTTGAAAAGAAACGTACTTGGTTGTACGTCATCAACCAAAACGTTATGTTAATTTCTGTGTGACTTACTGTCTTGGGTTTTCTTTCAGTGACTTTTGGATGACGAACAAGTTCACCTTTGCCTGTGATTAATACGATTTTATAAGGTAACACATTAGAAGTGATACCGGATGTCCCTATCTGTGGATAACTGAGTGTAAAAATTTTAACAAAAAAAACCGACTTCAACCTGGACCAAATTTAAATGGGACCATACGGGAATATTGAGTTATTCGTTAATTTGTCGCGCACATACTTAATGCAAATTGAAGACTTATAGGGTTTTCTCATGGATGACATGTCAGAACTGGACCAAAATGAAATGGGACAACATGGGAAGCAACAGCTTTCATATAAAAAAAGAATCATGAAAATCGGTTCACCCAGTCGAAAGTTATGAGGTAACAAACATAAGAAAAATACAGTCGAATTGAGAACCCTATTTTTTTTTTTTTTATGTTTGGCCCGCCAAAATGACTCTACTCTGCCTAATGGAAAGCATAAGCAGAATCCAAGAGTGGTGGTCACCATGCTCACTGCGAATGCAGACAATGCAGACAGTGCAGTATGGCGACCCACACCATGGCGGCCTAGTGATGCTTCTGCATCTTTTAGTCTAGTCAACAAGTATGGAACTTGTTGACTAGACTAATTGGGCCTCCGGTCTCGCACTCACCAACGAAACACGACAGCATGCTGTCATTTTACGTTGATTTTCTATGCGAGGGTAGTACCGCCCCGGTCGAGCCGGCCCGTTCGTGCTGAAATCAGCGTGGCTCTACTACCTCCTCCTTTTTTTGAAGTCGGTTAAAAAGACTTTTGATTTTGGAATTGTGGATTAACGGAGGCCCAAAGATGCAGAAGCATCTCCATAGACCATTATAGTCTGGGTCACCACGATGCATTATTGCAATTCGCTATGCACGATGCATTCGCTATGAATATGGTGACCACTACTCTTGATTCTGCTCATGCTTTACATCAGGCAGCCAATACTGAGGCTCACTTTGGCAGGTTTATAAATAAATTTAAAAAAAAAACGTTAGTATTTGGGTCTAAATATTCTAGAACCAAAAATTGCACTACTTTTTAACCGACTTCAAAAAAAGGAGGAGGTTTCTCAATTCGTCCGTATATATATATATTTTTTTATGTGTGTTCGGGGATAACTTCGTCGTTTACGAACCGATTTTAATGTTTTTTTTTTCATGGAAAGTGGATGTCCCTACGGTGGTACCATGATAAGGAAACTAGGATCTGATGATGGCATCCCAGAGAAATCGAGGGTAACCCTCATTTTTTGAGGCACGTACTATGTTTTTCGTATATTTTCTGAAGCTACGCCGGTATTTGCGTCTGGTAGTCATCATTTAATGATGATGAGCTGATGATGAAAGGTAAAACTCCTTAACGGTTAGGAGTTGGAGGATAAATCTTTAAATGTCATATGTATGTATGTCACCTTTAGTCGTATTCTTTCAAGTTATTTAGGTAAGCTGATGATGGAAGGTACAACTCCTCAACGGTTAGGAGTTGGAGGATAATTCTTTCAATTTCAAACGTATCTATAGACCTTTAGTTGTATACTTTTAAGTTATTTAGGTGAGCTGATGTCACAGGCCTTATGATGACTAACCCCTTAATGTATTTTGCTTTAAGTAACTCGCCTGCTTCTATTTCATCACGACATTTAAGCTTGGACACGATTCCTATTGCTCCGTAGACCACGTTCTCGGTAACAGAAATCTTGCATCGCAGCATAATTTTGGAAACTGATCATACTCAGTTTTAATACGTGTTCAAACCATTAAAGTTATTCGCATCAGCAGAAATTATATGAAATAGTTCAACTTACTAATAACCTATGATTGTAAGCACTAAAAATGGAAAAATAAAAACTTTTTATAAAAAAAAAAACCGACTTCCAAAAAACCATCCGACGATAACTCCCTGCCAAAAAACACTAAATAGCGTAAAATAAACTGGCTCTTCATAAATTGCTATGTGACAATTCTTGTCTATACCTAATTCTTTATTCATTTAAATAGTAGTATTATTGTGTATGCTAGGTACCTAAAATCTGTTTGAAGTCGGCGCCAAGCCAAAATGTAATAGGAGGTACCGCACTCGCCGCTGCCGGATAGCTAGCATAAAACAACCCAAGCGAGCAGACACGCGCAGGTTGACGCGACGTCGTTGATGGTCGTCTCGAAATAAAGCGACTGTGGTAACTACTATTACATTCGGTATACTAGCCGGTAACCTTACACAAATTCTGTTTGGAATGTAATCAGTTTTAGATGTGATAAAATAGGAATATGATAAATAATATATGATAAAATATGATAATATCTCACACAACCACAAGTTAAAGAGAACGAATTTGCAAAGATAATGTGGGAGATACCGGTACAAACAGACGTCACTATAACACATAATAGACCAGACATAATATACATAAATAAAGCAGAAAACAAAACTTACTTGATAGACGTAACAGTACCATCAGACTATAACATAGGACCGAAAGAAATAGAAAAACTCAGCAAATATCACTCATTAAAAACAGAAATATCACGATTATGGAACACACAAACAGACTGTTATGTTAGGTGTTCAGAGACACGTAAATGAAACAGCATGTACCACTTTGAGACTGACCTTTATTTCGTTCATTACGGGCGCCGCCTCGCGACTCCTACCCACATAGTATTATTCAGTATTAATATTACAAACACCTACAAGCCCTTTCTCAAATAAATTTTATCTCAACTTTATATAAACCATAATCAATATCCCCAACAGAAAGATACGAATAATATTAACATGTAAAACTAATACATTTAGAAGTGATTTAACATAACTAAAATTATAAAGATTATTTACAAATAAATTCATTAAAACATAGACGAAATAGTGTGACAATTAAACAGATCATTATATGAATCAAGATAATAATGTTCATTTCAATTTATTTACATAAGTCAATAAATTTCGCAATTTCATCGTTATTCAATTCTATTCATTATTCAATGCTTCATAAGAACAATAGGTATTTAACCTTATGAAACTATACAATATACAAAATAAAATTAATACATTATTGGAATCGCAGCAAATCACAAATACAATAATCAATCACATTTTTCATTCATTCAAAAAAATTATATGATATTAAATAAATTAAATTGACATAATAATATTATATTTAAGTACAATTTTCTCACATTTACAATAATATTTTTTATTATTCATTTATTAGTAATGTACCTTTTAGAAGTACACAATTACCTACAATTACATTACCGTCACTTATTAAATTTCGGTCACTGAGTAACCCCACCGATCAGGAGGCCGCACTATCCTGCCAAAACGAGTACGATATGCATTAGAAATGTCATCATCAGCTGACTGTAAAACTGGCCTACTGGAGCCAACAGACGCGGACCGAGATGTATCTAAGTTTATGTCGTCGTATGAAAAATTACATTCATTCTGTGGTGATAAGCAAGTGCGGTATGAATCTGCAATTAAATGTCTTCTATTACGTCTCAAACTAGTTCCGTTATTCAATAACACAACATACGATCGCACTCCGAACCTGTTTTTTACAGTGCCCGAGTGCCAAGCATTGTTCATTCTAACTTTTACTTTCTGTCCTACGCACAAAGGTTTTAAATTCTTTGACCCTCTGTCATAATAATATTTTTGCATTTGTTGACGGTTTTGTATCTTTTGAGCCGTGTTGTTATGTAATGTTGGCTGCAATAAAATAGGGTTGCACGGCACGATGCTACGTAGCTTTCTATTATATAGTAACTCTGCGGGTGATGGTAATTCTTTGCTAATTGGTGTATTTAAATACTCTAATAATGCTAAATTAAAATCTGACTGAACATACGCTGTTTTTCTCATTATTTGTTTTATAGTTTGAATGGTTCGCTCGACCTGACCATTCGACTGTGGGTATCTTGGCGATGACGTAACGTGGTGAAATTTCCAGTTTCTTGCAAACTCAGAAAATGCTAAAGACGAGAACTCTGGGCCATTATCGGACATAATCGTCTCTGGAATACCTTGTCTACCGAATATCGTTTTCAATTTTTTGATAACATTTTCTGAGGTCAATGAATTTACCTGTGCCAATTCTACAAATTTACTGTAATAATCCACTACTATTATGTACGATTTGGAACCTAAATGAAAGATATCTATACCGACTTTGCACCACGGTCTATCCGGTATTTCATGGGGAATCAAGGGTTCTTTCGTATTTTGTTTTCTATAGTTCAAACATGCCTGACAATTTGATAAGTAATCTACCAATTGCGTATTCATATTAGGCCAATACATCATTTGACGAGCTCGAAGCTTACATTTCTCAATACCTAAATGACTGCTATGTATATTTTTTAACATTTTATGACGCATTGATTTTGGAATGACAACCCTACAGCCTCTCCAAACTATTCCAAAGTTTACTACTAATTCCTCCTTGCATTCCCAGAAGGGTTTTAATTTATTATCAAGCGTAGTTTTATTTAATGGCCAACCCTGTTTTATGGTTTTAATTAATAATTGCAAGTCTTCGTCTTCTGAGGTGCATTTTTGTATTTCCACAAAATGCGTATCTGTCAGCACATTGCTTGCACTGATCGAACAGACCTGCGCCTGCGCGTCGTAGTGATTACGCGAGTGAAGTGAATCAACTGGCTCCGCGCTCGGTGCAACCGCACGCGATAGTGTATCGGCTATGTATAAAAATCGGCCGGGCTTATATACTAATGTAAACGTATACGGTTGCAATCTCATAAGCATTCTTTGGAGGCGCGCGGGCGCATTTGCTAAAGGCTTATTTATGATACTTACTAACGGTTTATGATCGGTTTCTATAGTTATTTCTGTTCGACCGTAAATGTATGTATAAAACCTTTCGCAAGCAAACACACATGCATACAACTCCTTTTCTATTTGTGCATATGACTGCTCCGTTTTTGTCAGTGCCTTTGATGCATAACAAACGGGCAAATTACTTTGCAACAAACAAGCTCCCAGACCATTCTTACTTGCATCCACTGATATTACAACCGGTTTCAATGGATCATAAAACTGTAAGACCGGTGGATTCACAAGCGAATGTTTTATTTCATTAAAGCATTGGTTATGTTTATTCGTCCAGTGCCATTCTATATCTTTTTTGAGTAATTCTCTCAAAATACATGTTTTGTCAGATAAGTTAGGTATAAAATTACTGACGTACGTAACTAGCCCTAAAAATCTCTCCACATCCTTTACACAAGTAGGAGTGGGCATGTTTTTTATTGCGATTATATGTGAATCGTCGGGGCTTACACCATCTTTAGAAATTTTGTGCCCTAAATATTTTATTTCGGTTAAACCAATTTTACATTTTTCCTTATTTAATTTTATGTTAATTACTTCACATCTTTTAAGGACCGTACGTAATCGCTGATCATGAATTTCCTTTGTGGGTCCCATTACCAAAATATCGTCGACAAATTGAACTACCCCCTCGATGTCATCTAGATGTTCATACAAACGTTTATGAAATATTTCTGATGCGGACGAGATGCCGTATGGCATACGTAAAAATTTGTATCTACCGAATGCAGTATTGAACGTACATAGATCTGTGCACTCTTTATGCAACTTCACCTGCCAAAATCCCTGCTTTGCATCTAAAGTACTAAAATACTTGGAGCATGCTAGTTTGGTAACTATTTCCTCAAACGTAGGTAGTTTAAAATGCTCCCGCTTGATTGCATTGTTAAGATCCCTAGGGTCGAGACATATACGCAAACTACCGTTAGGTTTTTTGACTACTGTCATGCTATTAACCCAGTCTGTCGGCCTATCAACTTTTGCAATTATACCTTCTTTTTCCATCTCTTCTAACTTAATTTTTACTTGATCTCGAATTGCAACTGGTAACTTCCGAGGAGCATGTACAACTGGCTTAACATCATCCTTTATTTGAATTTTGTACTCGCCAGGTAAACAACCCATGCCCACAAAAACGTTAGGAAATTCGTTCAAAATACTTTTACTAACTTGCTTATCTTGGCTAATTGACATGATTCTCTTAATTAGTTGTAACTCTTCACATGCATATCTACCTAGAATTGGAGGTGAAGGTGTATCAACAACGATAAATCGCAAAAAGAAAACATTGCTTTTATATTTAACTTTCAAATAACACTTGCCCATCACCGAAATATCACTGTCAGAGTACCCTCGCAACTTAATTGATGTTTTCAATAAATCATTTTCTAATAAATTTATTTTTTTAAGAAATTTACGAGGTAAAATATTTACATCGGCTCCAGTGTCCAATTTAAAACTAATGATCGTACCATTTACTTTTAACTCTGCTAGCCACTCATTACAATTATAAGATTTTTTGTTTTTTACCTGATCGGTGTCCTCGTGTACGGTATGAACTCTGCACATTCTTGCAAAGTGATTCATGCGATTACACTTTATGCACATTTGACCCCGCGCCGGACACTCGTTCCTTCTGTGGACTCGACCGCAGTACCCACATCTTGTGTTTGCGTGCTGATATCGTTGCATTGTCTGGTTAGCCATGTAAGTTGACGGGATCGCTTCAGACGGACTTTGCCCCGCAGAGGCCGTGTCTTGTCTCGGCAGAGGGTGATAGCGGGAGCGGCCGGTTGTTGCTTGGTGCGATGATCGCGAAGCCTGCCTGGGTTTCCCGCGTCGCTGCATCCAGTTAACTTCGTGCTCGTATATCTCCTTTTGGGTATTCTCATGCACCCGGCCATTATATTCATGGTTTTCCATTTTCATGTTTCTTGCTTGAATGCGTGACATTTCTGCTAATCTGCATATATCTACTGCTTTTTCCAACCTTATGTCGGGTTCGCGTAGTAATCGTTCCGATAGGGCCATGTCTCTTAAACCACATATCAGTCTACTGCAGACAAGATCGTCACGTAAATCTTTAAATTCACACATGACCGCCATCTTGTTCAATTCAAACACATATTGTTCTATAGATTCCAACTCCTTTTGGTCCCTTTTGAAAAACTTATGTCGTTCCACGGCTAAATTTTTCTTTGGTATAAAAAAATCATCAAATTTTTTCAATAATTCATCCACCGTGTTCCATTGTTCATGAAATTGTGCCGCCACTTCTTGACATTTCTCACCAATAATGTGTAACAAAATGTTAACTTGCGTTTTTTTACTTTTGTTCGATAATTCACAAGCTTCATAATAAATGTTAAATGCAGTTTTCCACTTTTGCCATTCTGTGCTTAGATTGCCGGATGTGACATTATGCAAACTATTTTCAAATTGAAAGGGGGACGGCGGCTGGAGAACGGATTCCATTGGTTTTCGAGAAAAATCTTAAAGATGCTGAAAATGAAAATTGTCTAACCGAATACTATTTTTCACTACTTATATTTCCTATATGATTTATTTTATACCGACTGCGCCATGTTATGTTAGGTGTTCAGAGACACGTAAATGAAACAGCATGTACCACTTTGAGACTGACCTTTATTTCGTTCATTACGGGCGCCGCCTCGCGACTCCTACCCACATAGTATTATTCAGTATTAATATTACAAACACCTACAAGACAACAATCCCAATAGTAATAGGAACAACAGGCGTGGTAGCAAAAAGTATACATAGATACATAAATAAATTAGATACAAACATAAACATACATATAATACAAAAACAAGCAGCAATACATACATGCACAATACTCACAAAAGTTTTAGGGGACACAGTATTCGTAAAATCGAGGGGATCCGAACCTCCTCTTCCCTGAAGGTTTCAGTTAAAAAAAAATCTTAACCACAAAATATTATATATAAAATCAAAAAGAATAGAGACAAAGTAGGTTCTTAAACCAAAACATAAATAAATAGGTATATAAATAATAATTTATACGTGTTTAGTAAACAGTGCATTGTGTGGCACCAACACATGCGAAGTAAACAAATGCAGACACGTCACACGTTTAATTGCCATTGTTGTGGTCAAGCATATACTTCGTGCTATATGCATGGCCTTGACTCGACCCTCGGCTTCTCGCATTCAGCTCCTGCCAGCCATCTTTCGCAAATCATCACTCCACAATTTCATTGTTGATTAACGTAGTAAAGAATTTAAGTGTTGCCAAGTTAGTTAACTTACACAGAAAGTGCTGCGTCAGCCACCTCATCTCAAATATTGGAAGCAAGCCAAAGTAAAAAGCGAGCTCTACGAATTATGATGAAACAGCTTTCTTAGTGCACTATCAAACATCGCTGATATATGGAGCGGCCGAACATTGCTCAAATGTGGTACATTTGTTAAAGTAAATGGTTGATTCTAAGCCAAAATGAACGTAGGATTTTCCAGCTTTTGAATCTCATTGACACAATTTTGTAATAATAATACCCTCAGATATCTCACATACGGTCATCTGATATCAAACTAGACAGCTTGTACATACTTATTTAATCCTAAATTACTTTTTATTGATAAATACACTCAGAGACAGAATAAGTTATCGTACTAACCACACAATTATGTCTCCTACGTAGCAAGAAAACAAATTCGATGCTGTACATCATACGCAAGGCCTTTAAATGCCTTACTTCTGAACTTTCTTGAAACTGCACAAGACCTATGTTAGACCGCTGCTAGAATATGCGTATGTCATCTGGGACCCATATCTCAAAAAATACATTTAATGTTGGAGATACAGAGAAGGGCAACTAGGCAACGAACAACGGCTAAAATATCTAGGGTTAACCACACTAGAAGAACGCCGACAGAGGGGCAGTCTCATTGAGACTTGTAAAGTATTCAAAGAGCACTATGACGTACCCAGCTTACCGGAAATCTACATCTTGGATCATAACATGCACTTGCGCGGGCATCCCCTGAGACTATGGCGATAGCTGATGATATAAGGAGTAACTTAGGCTACTCTTTTAGACTAGCTTAGCCCCGCGGCATTAACTACTGTTGTTGTTTTATCGTAAGTAACACAGTGAGGCTCAGCTAGTTAATAAATAGAGACAGACCATATTCCATATTATAGCAATAGCAAATAACTTATAACGCGTTTGTAGGGACGCAAACTGCAAGACTCCACATATGCGCAAACACGTTCCTTAGAAGAGTAGACTCTTTTCTAGAAATTTCGAAAATTGTATCGATTAGAAAATATAACCCAATAGTACCAATTTAGATATTTCTTTCTATAAATTTTTTATTTACATATCGTTTTTGCACCAAAACAGGTCTTGTTTGCGTGATTTCGAGTGCACAGACGTCACTAGGAATGCTTTGATTTCAAGAACGTGCATAAATTATTATCAAAATATTTCTTGCACGTCATTCTGTTGTTTTTTTGTTCGAAAATTTTAAGAGATTAGTTCAATTAAAGCACTTCTCTTTTTGGACAATTAAATTGGTAATAAATAGTAAACATATAATAAATTTATTTAATTTAAAGTAATAGAATTAAAGCGTTTCATAACAAAAAAATGAAGAGAAAGTGAGAGATAATATTCCTAGGAAATAATAATGTGTTACAGTTTACAAACGGGTGTCTGATCCTTAGCTAGCTAGATCCCGTATGGGTATCTTCAGATCATTCATCACCAGTCATGCCATGAAGTGATTTATCTACTCTTTAGTTCATGTTCCTAGCCTTTATTATTCCCAAGATTATTTGGTGTCGGCTACTAGTTCAACCGGTTTTACCTGAATATCAGTTTCTCCACGGAGCGACTGTCATTGGACCTCCGCAACCCTGAGGGTGAACTATATTCGAAGGTTGAAATAGTTGTCAGTATATTTGAGGGAACTGACTTCCCAATAACGATTGCCATTGAAGTTCATGACAACCGGGATCGACAGTTTAACGTGCTCTCCGAAACACCGCCATCTTCCATACTCCGGGCTGCTATTAAGAAATTCTTATAAGAAAAACCCAACAGCAGTCCAACCCAAGAATCGAACCCGAGACCTCTTGATCGGCAGTCAGACCACCGAGGCAGCGCTTCTCTACTCTTTAGTCCTTACATAAAAAAGACAATGCTTTGTAAACTACTAAAAGTTAATAGTCAGTATACTTCATAGTATTTTGGATCTTTATTATTTAAGAACCTGTCAAAGTGGCTCTACTCTGCTTGATGGAAAGTATGAGTAAAATCCAAGAGTAGTGGTCACCAAACTTATTGCGAATACAGATAATGCAGCATGGTTATCCACACTATGCAGGCCCATTGAGATCTTCTGCATCACTACACGTCCTATGTATTCTGGTAGGTACCACACGCAACATACATATTGGAATTTAAACTCCCCCCATTGTATACAATCATTTGTCAGCCTGATATCAAGCGGTTATAGTGGTGTATTTAGGAAAAACCATTTGAAGAGGAAATTAGCACAGGTTCCTCTAAATAGTTTAAATGTTCCGTGACGTGTTCGGTTTTTATCGGGAAACTTCCAACTGTGTTATGTAAAAAAAATATTTAAATACCTACGTATATACCTCCCCTCAGAAAGGAGGTTTTTTATAGGATAGGATGGCAAAAGAGCAGAGGGATCGCAACGGCAGAGGCGGCACAAGTGCGTTGCCGGCCTTTTAAAAAAGTACGCTCTTTTCTTGAAAGTTTGAAGGTCGTATTGCTCCAGGAATACCGCAGAAAAAAGCTCATTCCACAGTTTTGTTGTGCGAGGAAGAAAGTTTCTAGAAAAGCGCACAATTCGTTTACTATACCATTCTGGCCAGATGATATGGCAAAGGTTTGTTTCAAGTGTTCTTTCTCTTTGAAGTGCTGTTGTCTTGATTAGATGTTTCTTGCGTCGTCTCTTACGACGCCCATAAGATGAATGCCCTATTCATCCCTTGGGCGTCGTATTGTCGTAATATAGTGACCCTCCGTATTTAAGAAAGAAAGCGCACGAAAGCTATACCATATACATAGTTATTAAATAGAAATTACGATTTTACTGTAGCATAGGCGAATCTAGGGCTTTTTAGTTACACAATCAGATTATTTTATTGAAATGAAATAAAATTTATTTGCATAGAACATAGGTTAGTACCAGGTATAACATAGGTGGTTTTTGATTAAACCATAGTCTGCCTTGTTTTGGCATGCAAATATTTATAAAACTAGCTGACCCGGCGAACTTCAACATTTAGATATCTGTCTCAGCTTCCCAAAGGCAGTGTACAGTTGCGGACAAAAAAAAATACTTTTCCCGTTATCTTTTATTTTTTTCTTTCTAGCAAAAAAAGAATGAAAGAAATCGGACTTTGTGTTATTGAATTACAACTAAGTACATATTTTGACTTTCATCCCCTCTCTCCAAGAAACCGTGCTGAATTTCGGGATGAAAAGTATCCCATGTCCTACCTCGTAGTATGACGAGTTTCTCAACTCAAATCATGCCAAGTTTCATTTGAATCCATTCAGTAGTTTCAGCGTGATGCGCGGCCAAGATACAGACAGACAGACAGACCAAAATGAAAAAAAAATACAGTTTTGGCTTCAGTATCGATTATAGAGAGAATTGGACCTGTTACATTTTTATTATAAGTATAGATATAGACTGACATTATGACCTTAAAAATAATTATATTAAATTAAATAAAACTGTTTCTTTATATTGCTTGTTTTGTTGTTTAGTTTTAATAAATTAATGTTTTTATTCTTTGCCTTTTATGTTTTGTGTGACTAATAATTGTTTTCTTTATTCTACTTTATTGATACAAGAAAAACGAATAATACGAGTACCTACTCTGGGCACGCGATCGAATTGTATTATCTTTTGCTTTTGTTGTATCGTTTGCAATGTGTAATTTCAGAAAAACCCCAACTATAGCTGATTGCTCATCATTTCCAAACATTACTAATACAACAACCTTATGTAAACAACCTGTACAATTAAAAAGGCGCCTCGCCACATGGTTTCTACAAATGTAGGTCGGGCAATACCCAAATTTTATAAACTTCAGTTTGAAGGTAAGTTTGTATTTTATACCTCTTTGTTTTGTAAAATTATCCTTATTCATCACCAGCCCATAAAAGTCCACTGAACTGACTGAACTAACTGAACATAGAGCTCTCTTTGGAATAGAAGTTTTGGGATACTACACCACGCTGGCCAGAGGGTTGTCTCAATTTTCTTCTCTTTTAAGTTATGTTGTTCTACGTAGTCTGCTTCCTTAGACGGCTGTTGATCCACACCATACAGTTAACACACTGATCTTCATTATATTTACATACTACCTTTTGCTGAGCACGTAAAGATGTCGATCCTGATCTCTCCCTGATAGTTTCGGTTAATGGTGATCGTGGATTATGCGAGTGAAAGAACTGAGAGTGCACCTGCGTTTGCGCACACGCTTGTGCACTATCTCCTGCGCAGTTGGCTGGTTTCCGTTGAGACTGGCCGCCGTGGCCGCAATCGGCTTGGAGGAGAACAGCCTTTTGCCCGTAGCTTGGCGTGCGTGTATATCGATTATCGTGGTAAATAATAGCCTATGTCCTTCCTCAAGAATCAAAGTATGTCCATGCCCAATTTCATTAAAATTGGTGCAAGAGTTAAGCCGTAAAAGCATAGCAAACATGGACAGAGTTATTTTCGAATTAATAATATTAGTATGGTTTAATATTTTTTATTAAACACCTACATTTTATTACAAAAGTGATATTATTGTATTAATCGCGGTTTTCCCCAATAATTTTACCATTATATACTTTCATTTTAGGTGTCAGACTTATCAGTTCTATAGCGAGGGGTTTTTCTTAATTAGATGGTTATTGGTTACTAGTCATTTTGTTACTATATGAGAGCTTATACATTACAAAATACTTTTCCTGAATGTACCTAATAATGTTTTGTATGAGTGTGATTTTAATTATAGAAGTAGTAACCACTTGTTATGGAAAACAATAGGAAATAGCGCTAAAATCGGTTCAGCAGCTTAGGCGCTATGGTGGAACATCAAGTGGTGGTCGATTGCATGGGTGATTACTTCAAATAACAGAAATAAAAAAGTTTAAAAAAATAAGTACTTTCACTTATTGCATACAAAACGGCAATTTCATAGGTAAAGACCTATTATATATATTTGTCTGAGCGATTTAAAGAAAGTAGTAACAATGACCGGCGGTACTGGCTAGCATATTTCCTAGACTGGTAAGGAGAAAGATAGCACTGGAGTGCAAGTAAAAATATGTCTGAGCACACTTGGTCGGTCCTAACACGACAAACTTCTTATTATTAGTCATAAATAACATTAAATCGTCGGAAGCATCTATATCAATGCAATATACATGTCAACTAATAGATATTTATGATTTTGTATGAATAAAAATAAAGCATTGCCCACACTATTGTTCCATGTTTTATGTTCTATGTTTTTCTATGTTTTATGTGTGTACAATAAAGATAATACTAGTGGTACAAAAAATATCTACTAGTGGTCGCCCAACGGTTGAAATTCTAACATATTTTTTTTGTATTAATTTGTTTGAATTTCAAGTTTCTTTTTTCAAGGCTTATACTTCTTGATCCAAGATTTCAGCATGGCCACTTTTGACATTCAGTAGGACTATAGACAAATAATAATCTTCTTTTCAGTTTGGCTTTGACATACACACATTTATGTATATGTACATTTTATATGTTTATTATTTCTATTTATTAAAAATCGTATAAATATATCGATTAAGTAGTTGACACGTATATTGCATTGATTTAGATGCTTTCGATGATTTATTGTTATTTATGTATGACTAATAATGAGAGGTTTGTCGTGTTAGGACCGATCAAGTGTGCTCAGACACATTTTTACTTGCACTCCAGTGCTATCTTTCTCCTCAACTATCAGGAAATATGCTAGCTTGCACCGCCGGTCATTGTTCCTACTTTCTCTAAATCGCTCAGATAAACATTATGAATTACAACTTTACAGCATAAAATCTATTTACATTGATGATGTAATTGAAGAAAGGTGTATCTTTCTGTTCGCCTGGCAGGTACTTGTGCTCATCGGAATCGCCTGTCATTTTTAACCGACTTCCAAAAAGAAGGAGGTTCTATGTTGCACTGTATGCATGTTTTTAGGGTTCCGTGCCAAAGGAAGGAACCCTTATAGATTCGTCATGTCTGTCTGTCCGTCTGTCCGTCCGTATGTCACAGCCACTTTTTTCCGAAACTAAAAGACCCATAATGTTGAAACTTGGTAAGTAGATGTATTCTGTGAACCGCATTAAGATTTTCACACAAAAATAAGAAAAAAAACAATAAATTTTGGGGGTCCCCATACATAGAACTGAAACTCAAAATTTTTTTTTTCATCAAACCCATGCGTGTGGGTATCTATGGATAGGTCTTCAAAAATGATATTGAGGTTTCTAATATCATTTTTTTCTAAACTGAATAGATTGCGCGAGAGACACTTCCAAAGTGGTAAAATGTGTGTCCCCCCCCCTATAACTTCTAAAATAAGAGCATGATAAATCTAAAAAAATTATATGATGTACATTACCATGCAAACTTCCACTTAAAATTGGTTAATTGGTAGTCATAATTTTATGATGATGAGCTGATGATGTAAGTTTTAGATGATGTGTAATGTTTAGATGATGTAACCTTAACGGTTAGGAGTTGGAGGATAAATCTTTAAATATCATATGTATGCATGTTACCTTTAGTCGTATTCTTTCAAATTATTTAAGTAAGCTGATGATAGAAGGTGGACCGTTGAGGAGTTGTACCTTATAACTCCTCAACGGTTAGGAGTTGGTGGATAATCTTCGTAAATATGACCATGTTTCCTCTTTTCGTATCAAATTGAATTGGCTTCCTATTCGTCAGCGTCGTCACCTCCGCGCCCTGACCACTCTCTACACTATTCTCAACTCTCCTAACTCACCTACTTATCTGACTTCTTCCTTCCAGCTTCTGTGTTCCAATCACAACAGAAACCTTCGTTCTAAATATAATCTCTTACTGTCATGCCCCTCCCACACTTCTGCGTATATTCAGTCTTCCTTCCTCATCCAATCTGTCCTTCTCTGGAATGCTCTTCCTCAGGAAGTCAGAATGGCACCCAGTCGTAACTCGTTCGAGGTAAAGGTACGAGCTCTCCTTACCCAAAATGCAGCAGATTCCTCACAAATTTGATACTGTAGGTATTTATTGTAGTATATGTATATGTGTATGTATATTGAATAGTATAGTTATGTGTTTATGTGTATGTATGTATTCTTGTAGTATTGTGTAGATATATTATAATATCCGGTTCTCTTCTGTTTATTGTCAGTTAATTGTGGATTAATCTATCTAAGTGTTATAGCAAAAGTGTAGTGCACCTTCTCACTAATTTCCGCACCACCCAACGGTAGACTGGTAGAGAATGCCTGAGGCATTAAGTCCGCCATTGTACATTTTGTGCATAAAGTTAATACATATCTAAAGACCTTCAGTCGTATACTTTAAAGTTATTTAGGTGAACTGATGATAGAAGGTTAAACTCTTCAAAAGTTACGGATTAGAGGATGATTTTAATATTAAACGTACATATAGACCTTAATTTGTATTCTTGATGATAATGATGAAATTTGATGAAATAGTTCAACTTACTACTTAGGTACCTACGATTGTTTGCACTAAAAACTGAAAAATAAAAACTTTTTATATAAAAAAACGACTTCCAAAAAACATCAAACGAAAACTATCTGCCAAAAAACACCAAAAAGCGTAAAATAAACTGGTTCTTCATAAATTGCCTATACCTAATTCTTTATTCATTTAAATAATAGTATTATAATGAGTGCTAGGTACCTAAAATCTGTTTGAAGATTCAGGCTTACAGGAACAAGTTTTTATTCTCATTTTTTTACACTTCCAAAAACATGAAAGATGATGACGTGCAGGGCTGAGGCCTGCCAGGCGATGGTTACGTACTTAGCACGTTATGACTCATCACTACAAGAGTTTCTAGCCTTACAGACACACCGTTAGTCGAAAGGTTCAGTAGCTCTCTTACTACAAGTACACAAAGAGTTGTTTCATGTGGGATATGAACACACAACACTTGGCGCAGTATAAAGCAGCGTGGCGACCGATACTTAAACCACTAGGCCGAGCGTGCAGTCATTTCTATTCTAGAACTTTCTATTCTTTTCCCCCATATTACAGATTTAGCAATCTATCTATCTATATCTATATATACTTACTAGCTGTTGCCCGCGGCTCCGCCCGCGTGAATGTCGATTTTCGCGGCAAATAGTAACCTGTATAAGCTATATTACTGTAAAGTTTCATCCAAATCCGTTCAGAAGTTTTAGCGTGAAAGAGTAACAAACACACACACTCACACACATTTTGTGTTTTGTTTCTGGTAAATTATCATAACTATTAAGTTATATGTTTGTTTATATTAAAAATTATAACTCCTAATTCAAGTACACACATCAAAAGTGTCTAGGGATCAACATATGTGTCTAGGGATCAACATATATTTTTGCAATAACTTTTCTCCTGATTGATATTAATTAAAATTTTCTTTAAGGATTCATCAAATAAAGTGTTTTCGTTTGTCACAGTAACGATAAACCAAGTCACCTTTGCATTAATAAAGAAATTTGTCATTTTCCTAATAAAAGGATTTTTGACATTTGAACCACTAACATTAAAGTTCGAAAAAAAGACTGAAATAACAGTTTTCTTTAAAATTTTATTAGGTAACTTAAACAATTAATAATCCGTGTTTCTACCGCGAACCCTAACACAAGATCATCGGTTTGGCATACTCAAAATGAGTTCATCCAAATCACGCTGTGGAATGGCCGCCCATGTTCGTTGCAACAACAAAAAAAGGTCTTCTTGGGACTGGATACCCTCCATATTCGGCAGAGCTCTTCTCTGTAGCATATCCCATGCATGCTCAATCGGGTTCAAGTCTGGCGACTGAGCAGGCCAGGGCCAAAGCCACATCTCAATCTCAAGAAATCCGCAAAAAAATGCTTGATCCCTAGACACTTTTGATGTGTGTATTTAAACTTAAAATTGATCTTTTACATTTTTATTATACGATAAAAAAGTAATCATATAACGTACCTATTGTAAAGTATCTTTTAGAAACTGTTTAAGAACTACCAGATGTGGATGTTGTGTTAGTTACATTGAGATGATAATTTTAGGAACTGGTCACACACACTTTTTTGGAAATATAAATACAATGTAGATTATTTATATATTATTTATTAACTTTATGCACTAAGAATGTACATCGGCGGACTTAATGCCTAGAGCATTCTCTTCCAGTCGACCTTCGGGTGGTGGAGAAATCTTATAAGGCAGGTGTGTGAAATCTTATAGACATAAGGAGTCCGTTCAAATTTACAATAATCACGTCATTTTCAACGTTATACATACAAACATACATATAGAAGTAAATATACATATACAGATTTCGTATACATAAATACAACATTTATACACTAAATAATGGAAAAAAAAACTTCGTTTAAAAAAACCGACTTAAAAACTAAAAAGTATCAAATAACTTGTATATGCTACCTATTCATAGGTTTGAAGTCGGTGCCAAGCCAAATGTAATAGTAGGTACCACACTCGCTATATTTCGAGACGAACGTCAACGACGTCACCGACGCTTCGGTTGTTTTGTTCTACGCGAAGAGCAGCTATCCCGCTCAAGGTCACGCCATATCAGGAGATATGGTGGCCATGGGACCACATGAGGAGCATACCCTTTCGAATACAAAAATAATTTTCAAAATCGGTCCACAAATTGACGGAGGAGTAATCCGTGTACATTCATACATTAAGAAACTGAGAACCTCCTCCTTTTGGAAGTCGTTTAAAAAGGACGGTAAGCTATAGATTAGAAAATTCTGCCAGTTCGTTGAGAAAGAGCTCATGTACTTTATTTTTGAATGTATATCGGTTAGTGGACATCCTGATTTCGAGCGGGAGCGCATTCCAGAGTATTACTGCTCGAACAAAGAAGGAACAGTTCACGAAGTCGGAGTAATGAGACGGACATGAGAGAAGCAGATTATTAACTGAGCTAGGATTTCTATCGTGATTAGAGCACAGGTATCGTAAATACGGAGCAAGGTAGGTAGGTAAGGATGGCGAGTTGAGAAATGAAAATAGGAAGGTAAGTGCTCGCTGATTGCACTGTAGGCGAATAGGTAACCATTTTAACTGGGAACGCAAAGCAGACACATGGTCATACTTTCGAATATTGAAAATAAATCGAATGCAGTTATTAAGAAGACGGTCAAGCTTGTTAAGGAGGTCTGCATTCAGGTCGAAGTAACACACATCACCATAGTACATTCAGTGTTCCGCAAACTTTTTGGGTTCAAGGTACATCTAGGAAGATTAAAAATTTTGGAGGTACACCATAATTTAAAAATATTTTTAAGTAATAAAAAACAATGTTTCTTATTAGTCACAAAACTATATTTTTATTTTACACTTTAATTGAGCATAGGCGGTCTCATCTCTCGTCGATCGTCTTGAGGCGTTCCCTTTTTTGTTTTTTACTGTGGTAAGAGTTAAAAATCCTAATCCACATAACTTTAAAATTTTCTTATCTAGTTTTATGGTTAGGCAGATTTAGACAAAATAAAAATATCTCAGAAATTACAGAATAAAAATAAAAAGTCCTCAGAAATCAGAACAGACTTGTCTATAAGTAAATTCTGAAAGCTGCAGCACTTTGAATAGGAAGGGAAGAATAGAAATAGGGCGAAAATTTTTGGGAAAGGAAGAATAAGAATAGGGCGAAAATGTTCAGGAAGGAAAGAATAGAAATAAAGCGAAAATATTCAGGAAGGGTAGAATAAAAATAAACTTCGTACCGCCATATTTACATATCTGTCTCAGCTTCCTACAGGCAGTGTACAGTCGCGGACAAAGAAAAAGACTTTTCCCGTTATTAAAAAAAAAAAATTAAATTAAAAAAAAATAAAAAAAAATCTATGTCCTACCTCGTAGTATGTAGTAACTCAAATCGTGCCAAGTTTCATTTTAATCCATTCAGTAGTTTCAGCGTGATGCGCGGCCAAGATACAGACAGACGTCGCAGACAAAAAAAAAGACTTTGTCCGCTATCTTTTAATTTTTCTTATACACAAACCATGTCCTAACAATAAGGTCCTACACATAAAAAAAGAATCATTTAATTTGGTGCAGCCGATCGGAAGTTATGCGCATACATACATTTCGGCGATACATTTTTATATAAATAGATATGTTGATACTGAATTTTAAAAATATTATCTAATATCTTTACCATTTTTATTTGCATTCTAAACAGTGACAACCAACAAAATATGTCAATACAATGACAATTTCTGAATGAACCAACAATAACAACCATCAAAATAATAATATTAAAATACGCGATAATAATATATTAATAATATGTGGTGTCTATTTAAAACCCTTAATTTCATTAGTGTAATAATATATGATGCCTATTTAAAACCCATAATTTAATAAGTGCTTCAATTTGACAGTCAAAAGTTTGACAGGAAAGTTGGTAGAACAGTTTTTAAGGGCAAAAGGAAATTGTTGTTTTTATTATCTTACCCCGCAATTTTTCCATATTTTCTCACCGTTTAAACCTTCCCTGAACCACGGCAAACATTTGAAAACCTAAATCAGCTAAATCGGCCCGGCGGTTCTCGAGTTTTAGCGAGACAAACGAACAGCAATTCATTTTTAGGGTTCCGTGCGAAAGGCAAAAAACGGAACCCTTATAGATTCGTCATGTCTGTCTGTCTGTCCGTCCGTATGTCACAGCCACTTTTTTCCGAAACTATAAAACCTATAATGTTGAAACTTGGTAAGTAGATGTATTCTGTGAACCGCATTAAGATTTTCACACAAAAATAGAAAAAAAACAATTAATTATGGGGGTCCCCATACTTAGAACTGAAACTCAAAAATTTTTTTTTCATCAAACCCATACGTGTGGGTGTGGGTAGGTCTTCGAAAATGATATTGAGGTTTCTAATATCATACTTTTCTAAACTGATTAGTTTGCGCGAGAGACACTTCCAAAGTGGTAAAATGTGTGTCCCCTGTAACTTCTAAAATAAGAGAATGATAAATCTAAAAAATATATATGATGTACATTACCATGCAAACTTCCAACGAAAATTGGTTTGAACGAAATCTAGTAATTAGTTTTTTTTTAATACGTCATAAATCGTAAACTGCAATTTACCTTTCATTCAATCAACACAAATATAAAAATAAAATAAAAATTGTATTATGCTACTTGCTGCTGCGGAACCCTTCATGGACGAGTCCGACTCGCACTTGGCCGCTTTTTATAGGATATAAGAGAAGAAGAAGATATACAAATTGTTTCGTCAACTTTGCAAGTTTTTTCTAGTAATCTATTACTGTAAAACCAGCAAATTAAATACAGTCTACTGAAAAATCGTCTTCCTTCATACATTTGGACCTTGCTCCTTTACAATGACCATTTAACGTTATTATGGTATTTTAGTTTTTGGTTCAGAATCGATTAGAGCGTCCTCCCAAAAAAATCTAAATTTCTCTAATGTACAGAATTAATGTTTTTTTTTATTATACCTACTTTAAAAATTAATCATGTCAAATCAAAACCACGCGATGGACCCGGCACCCGCACGGTGAATCCATGGAACGCTAAGAAATAGGTCTTTTCAAACCCTACAACCCGGATAGACGGGATGACGCTGGAAAGACAGATGACAACAGGAAAGACTGTGGACTGCTGGAAAGACAGCCGAGAGCAATGGCCTAGCAAGCCATGCTCGGGATAAATATCGCTAAAATTCCGGTAAAGAAAAATACCCCTGGGACAGTCCGAGAGGGGGGGCGGAAGAACTGTCCACCGAAAGATTATACCGACAACCCTGGCGAGATAATGGATTTGAGATGCCCCACGTACGGGAAACAGTACAAGAAAAGAGCCTGGTTCCTAAAACATTTGAAAACACACGATGGCATTGATGCAAGACAGACGTCTGTAAGTTCGTCAATTGCTGCTACGGATAGAGTTGACCCTCATATATCTCAAGGCAGGCCAGAGAGTGACCCGAACCAGGAGCCCATCCACATCTGGGCCCGTCTTAGCATTCCCTCCCAAAAAGAGACCACTTGGAAAGCACACAACCAGAACTTGGCAGTTCTCCTAGAACATCCTGGAGCAAAACAAGACCTAAATAGTCAAGTCGAAACTTTCCAAAAAGTAATATATACATATTTCCATGAGCACTACCCACCCTCAACACACTATGCTCATAAAGGAAATGAAAACAGATTTAAGACTAAACTGAGAAAGAGGAAGAGGGACCTTGTCAAACGACTACGGAATGCTAAAGCCATGGGCGATATCCACCTGAGCCACCAACTGGCCAGGGCTTTAAGATCAATACTAAAACTTATTCAAGGAGTATCAGTACAAATTGCTTACGAAACTGATAACTTAAACCGAGCAAAGCATGAAGTAGAGTTCGATAGAAACCCTTACCAATATTCCAGAAATATTTTCAAAGAGAAGCGCGGACAAATGCTTCTAACGGCCGACCAGATCTACGAACACTATAAAACTACGTACGAGGTGCAAACACATAAGAAGACCTATCATGAACCAAGTGCACAAAACCCAGCAAGCCCTCGTTTTAAATTTGATTGTAACCCGCCAACCTTAGAAGACATAGAAATCCAAATTAGGAGGAAAAATTCAAAATCAGCTTCAGGGCCTGATGGTATACCATACATATAGTATATAAAAAATGTCCATCAGTGCGTAAACACCTTCTAAGTATATTCAGCAAGATCTGGTCGAACAAGGAAATACCAGCAACCTTTGGAAAAGCTAATTTTGGCCTCATTCCTAAGAAAAGTGAAGTGGTAGATCCCAGGGACACTAGACCCATAGCCCTAACCAATACAATTTCTAAAATATTTTTCTCCTGTCTTCAATTAAAAATAATACAGTATATGTCCAACAATAATTACTTCAGACCAAATTACCAGAAAGGGTTCATGCCCGGAATCTCTGGATGTCTGGAACATAACTCATTACTTGCGGAAAGTCTCAAAGATGCTAGGAAAAATGAAAGGCAAATTACAGTCTGTTGGATAGATTTAGAAAATGCCTTTGGCTCAGTACAGCACGAGCTTATGTTATTTGCCTTGAAATGGTATAACTTCCCGCCAACAGTTTGTGAAATAATTGCATCATACTACAGTAAATTAAAATTTGTAATCACAGCAAAAGAGGGACATACGAAACCCCTCGAATACAGAGTAGGGTTGTTCCAAGGTTGCTGCTTATCGCCAGTAGTATTTAATACAGTTATAAATATATTAATAGATAATATCGCAACATGCGAAAAGAGGTGGGGCTATCGGTTTAAGGTCAATGGAAAATATACGGAATCCATCTTAGCGTTCGCAGACGACCTTGCGATCATTACACGTAATCCAAAGCAGTGCCAAGAACTACTGCGTAAGGTAGATGACTTCTGTACCTGGACGGAGGGAATGAGGACAAAACCTAGCAAATGCTATTGCCTTTGTCTGGGCCGGCCAGGCACCAGGTATACCTCATATGACCCCGGGATTACTATTGGTGGGGAAAGTGTTTCAATAATATCAGAAACCGTGCCCTTTAAATTCCTTGGAAGAAAGATAGACTACAAAGGTCGTACTCCATCTATAAACGTAATAGTCGATGACTTCGTAAAAGACATTGACAAGGTAGACCAACAGCCAATTAGTAACGTAAAAAAAGCTTGGATTTACGACAGCTACTTAACATCACGTCTCAACTGGCCGTTTCTAGTATATGATATAAACCAGAACCACATAAGAACACTGGACGCGAAAGTCACTAAGACATTGAAGTCGTGGCTCGGGCTAGCACCATCTGCAGACCCGTCAACGTTGTACAGGAGCTCGAATAATTTTGGAATGAAATTAAAAAAACCTTCGGAACTCTACAAACACCTAAGAGTTACCAAAATGCATGTCTTGTCAAAATCCCAAGACGAAATCGTTAGATCCCTTCCAAAAGACAAAAAATTCATCAGAGCTAGAGTCACGGCTCCAATTCCACAAAAAATTCATGGTGGGTACGCAGTCCAGTAGAGTGGGATTGGGAAATGCTAGAAGACAGACCGACAAAGAGATAACAAAATCTTTCATACAACAAGATGAAAACGAGACCTACAAGGTGCACGCAATGAACCTAGAAATGCAGAATGAATGGTTAACTCTAGGAGAATTTTGTATCCCACCAGCTTTGAAATGGCGCACACTTTTATATGATTGGTCACCCGCCCTGTTAAAATTCTACCTCAACGCCTTTCAATTAACTCTCCCCGATCAAAGCAACCTAGTAAGGTGGGGAAAAGCTACAGAAAAGGCTTGTACGATGTGCAATGCGGCAATAGGTACAGCCAGGCACTTACTGACAGGTTGTAAGGCGCTATTAGACCGGGGTCATTATTCACGTCGCCATGATAGGGTATTACTCATCATACGCGAAGCTATGAGTTTATCACTGGCGAGAGCGAAAAAAGGAATAACAACAAACATAAAAACTAACATCGCGTTTGTAAAGGAAGGCTCAACAAAAAAGACTTCACCCACACAAAAGCCGTACTCAATTATAAATACCGCCAGTGACTGGACATTATTAGTGGACACGTATGAAAATCACTACAGAATACCGGAGGATATCTGTGCCTCGGCGTCCAGACCGGACATATTTCTTTATGCAATGTCAATTAAGCGTGTAGTACTAGTAGAACTCACGGTGCCGTGGGAAACGAACATCCCTAAAGACCACGCTTTAAAAAGAAACAAGTACTTTGACTTAACCAACGAAATAACTAAAAATGGTTATGTCGTTGCGCTGTATGCCGTGGAAGTGGGTGCGAGGGGTATACCAGCGAAATCCCTCTATAACCTGCTTAAAGACCTTGGATTGCCAAGAGCTTCAGTAAGCTCTTTTCTTGAACGAATATCCAAAGCGGCATTGCTAGGCTCACTTCAAATATGGTTAGGTAGAGGGGGTAACACAGCGGACAGTGGAGGTGAGCGTTGACGCGTCGTAAGGAGTGCTCCTTAAACCTAAACCTGGGTCGCAATTCCCAGGCACTGTCGAAGTCGCATGTGTTGCCCCCATCTATCACGCGATGGACCCGGCACCCGCACCACCCGGTGAATCAATGGAACGCTAAGAAATAGGTCTTTTCTCTAGATTACTCGTATATAGGATAGGTACATCCTGCTGTGAAGTTAGTGTTACTTAATTCCAATAGATGTCGCTGTTAAGTTTAGAAACAATTTTCAATAAAATTTCATTGCTTCAGTAACGATTAGAGAGCCCTCCCGATAAAACATCTAAATTTCTTTAATGTACAGAATTGATCTGTTACATCACATTTTTATTATACGTTCAAAAGAAAATCATATTACGTACCTATTGTAAAGTTAGTTACTTGATTCCAAGAGATGTCGCTGTTTTAAGCAAAGAAACAGACAAACTCAACGTCTACAGATTTATTATACGTGATATATGTATAAATAGATCACGGAATAATATTTAAAGTACTTGCTGTCTAGCAAAAAAAGAATGAATGAAATCACGTGTTATTGAATTACAACCAAGTACATATTTTGACTTTCATCCCTTCTCTCCAGGAAACCGTGCCGAATTTATGGATAGAGAGATTTCGATAAATCAAATACTTAATGCTACACCGAATTATACGTAATACTTGTTAGTTGTTCGTAAAACGTTTCCACTATTATTTTATACTTTTACGTTGTCTTCACAATCAAAATGTTATTACGTATGGCTTCCAAAAGATGTCGCTACGTGCCGTAATGATAAATTCTTTATATTTTTTTTTCCAATAGATAGAGAGATTGTGATAAATTAAATAATTAATGCTACAATCTTCAGAGTATCTCCTTTCTAACAAAAAAAGAATTATTGCAATCGGACTACTCGTTAATGAATTACAATTAATTACACATTTTGACTTTCATCCCCCCTCACAGGGAAACCGTCCGGAATTTCGGAATAAAAAGTATCCTATGTCCTACCTCGGAGTATGAACTCAAATCATGCCAAGTTTCATTTGAATCCATTCAGTAGTTTCGGTGTGATGCGCGGCCAAGATACAGGCAGACAGACAGACAGACAGACAAAAATGAAAAAAAAAATAGTTTTGGTTTCAGTATCGATAACAGAGTGCCCTCCAAAAAAAATTTTCAAAATATCTTTAATGTACAGAATTTGACCTGTTACATTTTTATTATAAGTATAGTAACTATTACATATTATAGTAACTACTGAACGAATTCAAATGAAACTTGGTATTATTTGAGTTCATACTACGAGGTAGGACATAGGATACTCTTTATCCCGAAATTCATCACGGTTTCCTGGAGAGAGGGGATGGAACTCAAAATATATACTGTATTTTTTTTCATTTTTGTCTGTCTGTCTGTCTGTCCGTCTGTCTGTCTGTCTGTCTGTCCGTCTGTCTGTCTGTCTGTCTTTATCTTGGCCGCGCATCACGCCGTAACTACTGAACGAATTCAAATGAAACTTGGCATTATTTGAGTTCATACTACGAGGTAGGACATAGGATACTCTTTATCCCGAAATTCATCACGGTTTCCTGGAGAGAGGGGATGGAACTCAAAATATGTACTTAGTTGTAATTCAATAACACATAGTCCGATTTTATTCATTCTTTTTTTGCTAGAAAGAAAGAAAATAAAAGATAACGGGAAAAGTCTTTTTTTTTGTCCGCGACTGTACACTGCCTGTGGGAAGCTAAACTCCGAAACAAATATTTGTAAATCATACAAACATTTGGTCCGACCCGGGAATCGAACCCGAGACCTCATGATCAGCAGTCGCACACGCCAACCGCGAGACCAACGAGGCAGTCGAAGCTGAGACAGACATGTAAATATGGCGGTACGAAGTTCGCCGGGTCAGCTAGTGCTATAATATATAAGTTGGGGAAGGAAATTGACTCTCTAAATATAATCATAGCCGAAATTACTTCTAAGGCTTTGACTGTACGTTTATTGGAACTTAAGGTACTGTACATTGCATAAATCCATCATAAAAAGGTAATGTAACAATGGCATAATTTTATGGTTCAGGTGAAATCATCCACGGACGTCATATGATCCTTATGTGTCTGGAATGAAGTACGTCATGTGACGTACCTACATGACGTGGCCATCTAGGATCAGGAATGGGTACCAAGTATAAGATGGTAATGAACTTCCTTTCTATAGTTTAAACGTGTCAGAACTCCAGCAGTCTCATAATTAAAATATAGTTTACTTCCTTCCTTCAAGAGACTTTAGAGATAAATTCAGAAGCCAATACCAGAAGAAGCTGGAAAAGAAGTGCAGAAATTACCTGACTGAGGAAATGTCTGTAAAAGACAGGGCTACCAGGGAGAAGAAAGAAAAATTATAGGCCACGTGTAGTATATACGAGTACTGGTTTTTGCTTGCGGCTCCGCCCGCGGGTATGTCGGTTATCGCGGCAAATAGTCGTCTTTATAATAAAAGCACAGGTAGTAGAGCCTCGCTGATTTCAGCACGAACGGGCCGGCTCGACTGGAGCGGTACTACCCTCGTACAGGAGATCAACCTAAAATGACAACGTTAGTGTTTCGTTGGTGAGTGGGAGGCCTGGTTATGCTTAAGCATCACTAGGTTACCATGGTGTGGGTCACCATGCTGCATTGTCTGCATTCGCAATGAGTATGGTGACCACCATTTTTGGATTTTGCTTATACTTTCCATCAGGCAGAGTAGAGTAAAAAAAAGGAGAACATGTGCAAAAAGTCTTAAATAAAAAAAATCCCATATAAACAATTCTGAGTGATATATTTAAAAATATGCATTTACATACATAAGGAAGTGTTTGCAGTCCCTATGTAGTCAAATAAAACAAATTTTAAGTGGTAGTTAAACATTATATTTGACCTAACTATAGTGGTAACGTTTATTAGATCAGTGACTCTTTTATCTATATCTATACTTATAATAAAAATGTAACAGGTCCAATTCTGTACATTAAAGATATTTAAAAGAAATATTTGGAGGGCTCTCTATAATCTATCTTGAAGCCAAAACTGTATTTCTTTTCATTTTTGTCTGTCTGTCTGTATCTTGGCCGCGCATCACGCAGAAACTACTGAATGGATACAAATGAAACTTGGCATGATTTGAGTTCAAACTACGAGGTAGGACATGGGATACTTTTTATCCCGAAATTCAGCACGGTTTCCTGGAGAGAGGGGAAGAAATTCAAAATATATACTTAGTTGTAATTTAATAACACATAGTTCGATTTCTTTCATTATTTTTTGCTAGAAAGAAAAAAATAAAAGATAACGGGTTAAGTCTTTTTTTTTGTCCGCGACTGTACACTACTTGTGGGAATCTGAGACAGATATGTAAATATGGCGGTACGAAGTTCGTCGGGTCAGCTAGTATGTAATAAGTACACAAACAAATAGACATTTATATGCATATAAATATATATTACGTGACAAAGTACTTAGTACATGTCGGTGCCTGCATGTAACTCACTATATTAATATTGAAATATTGATAACGATAAACAAACCCATGTTGTAATACTGGAGCGTTACAAATACTGGTTTGTTGTTTAGAAAAACAAATTAGGACCTAGTTGCTATTAACATTAGAGCAGAATTTGAGTAATTCTCAGCAGTACATAGTACAGTTTTGATGTGCAACCTTCAAGCCGTCTGAAGAGGTGGGTTTTCCTGACTACGGTCTGCACTTCATGTTGACCGCTTAACATGTGGTTTTTCCATACAATTGTGTATGATTTATTTTTGTTTGTACCATGTGTACATTCAACTTTGTAACAAAAAAAAAAAAAAACAGTGTAGGCAATGTTTATGGGATTTTGTTTTTTAAATAAGTAAAAGACGAAGATAACAAGAATGTTTCATCATCTCAGGCAAGGCAAGCTGGTTATAGGGCCCCTAAAAGTTTGTTGTGGAGAACAGTGTTTGATAAAATTTAAATAATTTATAAAAGAAAATTAAAGGCCTATCTTTAATTTCTGCATCATAGTGTCTGTCATTCACTAACATTTAGTTTTGAATTTAACGTCGTAGGTGTCCAAGGCATCAGGTAGTCCGCCTGCTCGAAAGTTAACCATCATCAGCCTATCTCAGTCCATTGCTGCCTCCACTACTGCACGTCATTCTGACCGTTTTTAGACTTCTCACAGTAATAGTAATATTATATAATTATTATTTCATTTATTTTAGATCACCAACAAATGATACACATAGCTTATATAATTATAAAAGTACAAAATACATGCCTTGTGCTAATTTTTTTTTACCAGCTTACGAGGAAAACATGATGTATAACCTACTGCAGTTTAAAACTTTCACAGATTAAACATTATTATTAGTAAACCGCTGTATCTATAACCTCTAATTAGTACTACAAAGTTGCACTTGAAACACACCAACCTCACTGAAAATAAGACTTGCGGTTTTCCTTCTATTTATTTAATATTTTGGAATCAAAACAATTAAAATTAGCAGGAAAGAATATTGTAGTTGCAGGCAGTATTGTTGACTATTGTTAGGAAAGAAGTGCATCGCCTTTGTTATTAAAACACGGATTGTTTGTAAGATTAAATGGTACTTTATTAAAAAGGTTTTTCCGTTTTTATCTGTGTACCTTGTTTATTTTATTGCTATTGTAGGCAATCTTATGTGCCTCGTTGGTCTAGCGATCTCTTAGCATATGCGACTGCCCGAGAATCAAGAGGTCTCAAGTTCCATTTCTGGGTTTGCCCAAAAAGTATTATTTGGGATTTCTTGCAATACATTTCTAATAACAACCGGAGTGTGAAAGTTGGTGGTCCCGGTTGTCATGAATATCTATCTTTAATGAGAAGTCGGTGCCCTCAAATACATCACTTCGCCTTTAGGGTTGTGAAACGGAGGTCCACTACCAGACGCTTCATGGAAAAACTGGTATTCAGGTAAAACTGGTTGATTGTGTGTGGACGTGATTGGAGGATACAGTGGGAGAGCCACGCTTCGGCGTGAATGGGCCGGCTCGACCGGAGTGAAATAGTGCTTGCGCTGTGTTTCACCGATTGAGTGAGGATACCGCTGGCCCATACCCCTGCCCCTATCTCCCCCATCCCCCACCTCCATCCCCCACCTCCATCCCCCAAAGGCCGGCAACGCACTTGTGATGCCTCTGGTGTTGGAGGTGTCTATGAGCGGCGGTAATCGCTTACCATCAGGCTATACGCCTGCTCGCTTGCCTGCGTATTCAAAAAAAAAAACTAGTAGCTTACCATAAATAATGTTGGGAATAATAAAGGCAAGCAACAAGAAAAAATTTAAAAGGTACCACAACGTAAATATTTTTGATAAAACATTTATAGCTTATGTCACCTGGACTCGGTTCTGTAGCTTAGGTACTACGACGAAACATGCAAACTTACGTGTCTCTTGAGTTAAAGGTGACAATGAGCGACGGTAGTGACTATCAAGGATAACTATCTACTCGATATCCCCTATGCCGTAAAAAACATCTATTTACCTATGAGCCAGAACTTCGTATTACATAAAAATAGGTTGGTACAAACTACCAACACTTTAGTAACAAACTTACCTCACTGCACTTACAAATGCACTTACAACACGTAGGTGTTGTAAGTGCATTTGTAAGTGACTAGTTACAGCACTACACCTAGCTGAAAATGAATTTATTTGCGGTTTACCTCTTATTGTAAAAGTTGGGATTTTTTTATAGAAGGATATATGTGATTGGATTTTCCTAATAAAGCAAAGTTTTACTTAAAGTATCGAATCAGCAACAGGAAGGAATTCGGACGAAATATTAATTAAAAAAAGAATCAATCGCAAAAAACCAGTGATGAGCAATTATTTTGATACCTTTCACCAAGTGTGTGCAGTTCTCTTTCCCACTAAATCTAAGTGGGACAAGAAGTACTTAAAAGGCGGCAACAGACTTGTGAATCTGGATTTGTCTTGAGATGTCCATGGCGCACGAAAGTCAATTATCTTGAGATGACATTTATGCCTGTTTCCCCACTATATCATAAAAAAAGAAAAAAATATATATTTACTAGTTGTTGCCGCGGCAAATAGTAGCCTATGTGTTATTCTGATATAAGCTATATTACTGTATAGTTTCATCCAAATCCGTTCAGTTGTTTTTGCGTGAAAGACTAACAAACATCCATCCATCCATACTTACAAACTTTCGCGTTTATAATATTAGTATAGATATAGATGAATGTAGGTATTCCTTTTAAGAACTTGACTGCACCAATATCGTAGTGGTTTAAGTAAATTACATCACCACTTTCTACTGGGTGTTTTGGTTCAAATTTCACATGGGACAACACTTTGTGTGATTCACAAATTGTTGTTCTGAGTCTGGGCGTTCTTTGTGTCTGTTTCATGTAGATTTGTAAAGTCTCCCGTGCAACGGGAAACGCTAGTACGGGAGGTGTCCCTTCTTAAAAAAACCCAAAGGAATGAGTTTTTTTTTAATGAATAGGGGGCAAACGAGCAGACGTATCGCCTGATGGTAAGCGATTACCGCCGCCCATGGACACCCACAACACCAGAGGCGTCATAAGTGCGTTGCCGGCCTTTAAAGAAGGAGTAGGTACGTTCTTTTCTTGAAGGTTTGAAGGTCGTATTGGTCCGGGAATACCGCAGGCGACAGTTCATTCCACAGTTTATTGCGAAGAAGAAAAACACGATTAATTGACAAGCTAATTAACAAGTGCCCAAAACTATTCATAGAGCTCTCCATTATTGAGTAGTTGTAAACTTGTAAAATAGTTTAAGAATTCTAACCTAAATTTTAGTACGAGGGCCCTTGTTGTAACGAAGCATAATTGAAATTAAATTTCTTACTTCAAATTGAGCTTAGAATTTTAGATTGTAAATGGTACGCAGTAGTGCCAAACGTGTAAACAAACATTTCTGATATCTGATAAACAACGCCATCTTGCTTCAAACTAAGCAGTATTTGTACTACAAAATCTAGATTGAGTGAATACTTAAATATTTTTTTGGTAAATAAAATGTATAATATCATGTAATAATACATAGAAAAGACCCAAACCCCGAAACAAATATTTGCAGATGCACTGCACTGCACTAACGAAGCAATGTCAAATGAAACGTATTACTCGTTTACTAAAATCACATAACATATCTCCATCGGCAATTGACTGGTTTCGTTGTTACTTGTATGGTCGCCAGCAGCGTGATTGTCTTGAAATATTTACTTTTTAGGGTTCCGTGCCAAAGGAAGGCACCCTTATAGATTCGTCATGTCTGTCTGTCTGTCCGTCTGTCCGTCCGTATGTCACAGCCACTTTTTTCCGAAACTAAAAGACCTATAATGTTGAAACTTGGTAAGTAGATGTATTCTGTGCATTAAGATTTTCACACAAAAATAAGAAAAAAACAATAAATTTTGGGGGTCCCCATACATAGAACTGAAACTCAAAAAAAATTTTTTCATCAAACCCATGCGTGTGGGGTCATAAACAACAATTTGTGGATCAAACAAAGTGTTGTCCTATGTGGGATTTGAACCCACGGCACTTGGCGAAGTAGGAAACGGCGTGGTGACCCTTAAACCACTAGGCCAAACGTGCAGTACGTACCTCAGTGAGCGTTTTGTCACCGTTATTTTATGCTGTTTGTGTATAATGCCAATCAATTACTGTCTTTCTACCATCTTTATGCGGATGATCTTCAAATTTACTCCCAAGCTACTCCCGATAATTTAGCACAAGCTGTGGAAAATCAGTGTTGTATGCTGCCATGCTTCATTGTGGCACATAGTGATAGCTTTTATGAAAAATGAGTTGTATAAAATTACTGCAAAGGTTTATAAACAGCTTTTGAAGCGGGCTATATCTCGTGTCGAAATTTGAGCGTAATCGGTGAAGATTAAGCTCACATTTGAGTTTTCTTTACGTGAATTCTTCAAATTAAGCTCAGTATTTGAGTTTTTGCAACGTCCAGAAACAAATTAGAAATGCCTGTATACAAAATTATCTCTAACCAAACATGTTTTATATTTTTTATACCTCAAACTAGAATCAGGGTCTACCTACCAGAAACAAATAATCTATACTTAATATTATAAAGCTAAGAAGTTTGTTTGTTTGAACGCGCTAATCTCAGGAACTAGTCCGATTTAAAATTTTATTAATAAATTTAAAATTATTCAGTGTTAGATAGCCCATTTATCGAGGAAGGCTATGGGCTATATATCATCACAGTGGCGAACCTAGGAAATTATTTCGGGGGGGATACCATCTTTTGTAAACCTTTAAAATGCATAAAGAATTTAAGTATAGGTATATGTTACCAGCAATCTGAATAATACTAATACGGCAATGTATGAAATATATTAATTAAAGAAAATTATTGTTCATTGGCTATGTGTAAAATAAATAGGTTTTGGGCTGTATTTATTAATTTTATGTTACTACCTAGCTACGTACTCCTTCCTAGAAACATGTTCTGTTTGCATAAAATCAACTTTATTTAGAACTAGATGACCCATGCAACCTCGTTTGCGTCTGCTACGACTATTGCCTGTAGCAATAATTTTCTCACTTTTTGGAAACATTTTTCATTGGTGATCCGCTCCTATAAGCCTTGGCTTCACGATATATAGCCTTCATCGATAAATGGGCTATCTAACACTGAAAGTATTTTTAAAATCGGTACAATAGTTTCTGAGATTAGCGCGTTCAAGGAAACAAACAAACTCTTCAGATTTATACTAACCCAAACCTATACCTATAATCTCTACGATTATAGGTTTAGGTTAGGTTAGAACAGTGATCATCCCAGATCAACTCTGTTGTTGTTGAATCATTTGGATCAGTTGAGTTTTTTTATCTTTAAAAAGACAACTCACGCAATAGGAAAATACAATAAACCACTAGGCCAACAGTGCAGTGCAGATTGAGTGGATTGTTTTTGATCTGTTCCCGTAGATATTACACCGGCATACTGCTGCGCATTAGGCATGGTATAGAATACCTAGGCAAAGTATAAAATAAATAATATTTTAAACATTACGTATGGACACAATGGTCTACGACTGAATTCGTTCTAACGGTGGGAACGGCGAAGAGACGGCGCCGGATCATGAGCCCGGAAAGCTTCGGCGGAACGCACATACGCAAGCCCTAAGGGCTCGTCGAGCGCGGCTCGAAATCCAGGGCTGAGCCAGCCAACACGTCGGAGCCGTTCTGCCGAGCTCGAAACTTGGATAGAGAGAACCGACTGTGTCACCTACCGATTCACTTGGATATTTTCCTGACACGGTTGCTTCGATGAGTGTCTGACCATATTCGGACGTGAGGCTTCGACACAATGCCACCAATGCGGGTCCGACCAGGACTCCGCCCAGCACAAGCTGGACGACTGCCCTGCGTGGGAGTCCGAGGGTCGAGTCCTGGTCAGACAAATCGGACGAAACCTGTCCCCACCCTCATTGATCGTAGCAATGCTGGCGAGTAGTGGAGAATGGAAGGCCTCCTTCTGTGAAGATGTTATGTTCCAGAAGGAGTCCGCAGAGCGGGATCGGTAAATGGTCGATCTCGCTCGTAGGAGGCGACGAAGGGAACGCATCAGAGGCCACTATCTCCCCAATCGTCGCTTAAGGTTCGTTGTGGCCACATCGCTGTAGCTGCAAACGATCCGAGAACGGTGACACCCTGGTGCGGCCGGGGGGTATTGTCTAAGGCGGGTCGGTGTTCCGACTCTTACTGTGTAAAGCGGTGAGAGGCGCGACAGCGATCTGCCCCGAGGGTGACTCTGGTAACCCCGGGATGTACCTATGTCGTGAGGTACGGCAGGGGGGACTCCAGAAGCCGCCGATGCGTTCCTAGAGCTCTTCCCGACTGCCGAGGTAGGCCGCCGCGGGGTTTAGTGGGTAGACCGATTCATCGTTTGTCTTCCATGGAGGGTATGGTGCCCTGGAGAGTATGGTAAAAAAAGGTGAACGATCATTATTCCGTACATTAACTCATGTTAATGTACGGAATAACCACAAAAAATTAAATGAAGCCCCGTTGATTTATAGCGCGCTAGCTTGTTAAGGATTTCTTTTCGGTTTAGAGGAACATCTCGATGTCCTGTGGTGCTTCTCAAGTAGGATTTCACTCTTCATAGAGTTGAAAACAAACGCTCACGTGTTGCAGTTGTTACCTACAGGAATCGTGGCACCAATTTGCGTCGCGTCGTCGCCAACAATCGTTACTTTACATTTTTTATCGAACATAAACATTTCGGGGGGGGATATATCCCCCATATCCCCCCCCTGGGTTCGCCACTGTATCATCACGCTAAGACCAAAAGTAGCGGCGCATCAATGAAGAATGTTACAAAAAAGGGGGAAAATTATTACGCTACTAGCAATAGGGGACATAAACGACGTTGCGTGGGTCAGCTATTACAGAATAAAATAATTTCTTTAGATATTTGCTTAAAAGCTTTTATATCAATATTTTATCGCCATGTTGCTAATCTTAGAAAACTTTATTGGGTATTTGTAAAAGAAATGAATCTGTCACAAATTGTTCCTATATTTTTAAGATTTTGTCACATTCAGACAGTTTGGTATAAGTAGATTAATTATAGCAGTAGTATTGTTCGTATGAATCTTCAATTATTTTCCTAACACTAACATGGTACGGCGTAGTTATCAATTCTAATGTTAACTGAACATATTGGAAATCCCCGGCTGCAATCCCGCCCACGGGAAGTTCTCAGCGAACAATGCCGATGGGGTAAAACTAAACCTATTTAAAACGTTGTTTCCTTTATCAGCTTATTCCTACACTTATTAAACATTTTAATGAGTCGGACTTTCATGAATCCATGTTGTTATTATTATGTTAAATAGGTACTCAAATTGTTTGTTTCTTTTTTATTTTATTTTAATCAATAGGTACAGATAAAGATTAATAAAATACAATATACAGTCTTAACAGTAGGGATAATACAGTAAACTACTTGTCTAGTTACAACTGTACACAACATTAACAGTACACAGTGCTTCGTTTTGGTAGTAAGTTCAACATTAGAAAAAAATACAAAAAAAGCAATATATCATTAGATACAAATACACACATCAAAAGTGTCTAGGGATCAACATATATTTTTGCAATAACTTTTCTCCTGATTGATATTAATTAAAATTTTCTTTAAGGATTCATCAAATAAAGTGTTTTCGTTTGTCACAGTAACGATAAACCAAGTCACCTTTGCATTAATATAGAAATTTGCCATTTTCCTATTATAAGGATTTTTGACATTTGAACCACTAACATTAAAGTTCGAAAAAAAGACTGAAATAACAGTTTTCTTTAAAATTTTATTAGGTAACTTAAACAATTAATAATCCGTGTTTCTACCGCGAACACTAACACAAGAACATCGGTTTGGCATACTCAAAATGAGTTCATCCAAATCACGCTGTGGAATGGCCGCTCATGTTCGTTGCAACAACAAAAAAAGGTCTTCTTGCGACTGGATACCCTCCATATTCGGCAGAGCTCTTCTCTGTAGCATATCCCATGCATGCTCAATCGGGTTCAAGTCTGGCGACTGAGCAGGCCAGGGCCAAAGCCACATCTCAATCTCAAGAAATCCGCATAAAAATGCTTGATCCCTAGACACTTTTGATGTGTGTAGTTACAAATGATACAGATATATGAAATTGAAATGGGCACTAAAATTAAAGTTTGCTATTAGCGGAGGAGAGAAGATTTGAAAGCATTGAGGTTTTTGTGAAAGATATCTAACTGTGAGCAAACTATTTAAAACAAGCTGACCCGGCGAACGTCGTACCGCCATATTTACATATCTGTCTCAGCTTCCCACAGGCAGTGTACAGTCGCGGACAAAAAAATATTTTCCCGTTATCTTTTATTTTTTTTCTTTCAAGAAAAAAAGAATGAATGAAATCGGACCATGTGTTATGGAATTACAACTATGTACATATTTTGACTTTCATCCCCTCCCCCCAGGAAACCGTGCTGAATATCGGGATAAAAAGACAAGACAAACAGACAAAAATGAAAAAAAAATACAGTTTTGGTTTTTCAAAAAAAAATTTCAAAATATCTTCAATGTACAGAATTTGACATGTTACATTTTTAACCGACTTCCAAAAAGGAGGAGGTTCTAAGTTCCACTGTATGTATTTTTTTTTATGTATGTTCACCGATTACTCCGTCAATTGTGGACCGATTTTGAATATTTTTTTTGTATTCGAAATTGTATGCTCCCGAGGTGGTCCTATTGCCACCATATCAGGATCTGATGATGGGATCCCAGGGAAATCGAGAGAAACCCTCCTTTTTTATGGGCACATACTATGTTTTTCGTATATTTTTTGAAGTTACATCGGTATTTGCGTCTGGTAGTCATCATTTTATGATGATGAGCTGATGATGTAAGGTACAACTCCTTAATGGTTAGGAGTTGGAGGATAAATCTTTAAATATCATATGTATATATGTTACCTTTAGTCGTATTCTTTCAAATTATTTAGGTAAGCTGATGATGGACGGTGGAAGGTACAACTCCTCAACGGTTAGGAGTTGGAGGATTATTCTTTCAATTTCATACGCATCTAAAGACCTTAAAGTTATTTAGGTAAGCTGATGCTGGAAGGTTAAACTCGTCAACAGTTAGGGATTAGAGGATGATTTTAATATTCAACGTACGTATAGACCTTAATTTGTATTCTTGATGATGAAATGTCATGAAATAGTTCAATCTACTTACTTACCTACGATTGTTTGCACTAAAAACCGAGAAATAAAAACTTTTTATAAAAAAAAACCGACTTCCAAAAAACATCCAACGAAAACTCTCTGCCAAAAAAACCCTTAAAGTGACTATCGCTTAGACTTTTGTAATTGTTCGTTTGTATTATTTTTGGCTTAGCACCGACTTCAAACATATTTTAGGTACCGTTAAACCTGGCGACTTTGCCAAAGGTTGTTAAATTTGCCATGACCCGACTTGAAAGACAAAATAATTTATTACGTCAAAACTTTATGTTTTTTAACGTTTGCAATAATTTTGAAGTAATTTTGAATATTTGATTGGCAACATCTTATTTTATTTGACAACCCAGATTTGAAGGAATTGACATTTTTGGCGGTTACATTTTTCATCTGATAAATTTGTGGTAATACGTGCTCCGGAACTTCAGTGTAAATAAGTGGATTTTACGTTTTGTAGGTAAGTCAAATTTTAATATAATATTCTTAATAGTGTTTTTTAATTAAAGTTATGGTAATTTACGTTCTATAAAGCAATTTAGTCTTAAAATCACTGTTGGCAAATTTACCAACCAAATGCAAAGTTTTAGTGATGTGAACTTTGCCATGTTATCTTTGGGGCTAGGGCTGTCACAAAAATATTTTAAAAAAAATTACTTTTAATGTTACTTAATTTCAGATCCAAATTATGATACTTTTATTATTTATATGAAATTTGTGAAAATTTATGGATGGATAGGTATTTGCTCTTTCAAGCAAAGACTACTGAACGGATTTTGCTCAAACATAGATAAATATATCCTATAAATTTTACTGATCTATAAAATAGTATCACATTAAGAGCTACGAGTTTAGAGTAGTAACCATGAACGCAGGACGGCAAAATCATGTGAGTCAGCTATATAAGTATAAAATATTCAATTATTTTCATTTTATTATTTTAGAAAATGGGCGGTCGCCGTTCAAGACGTGTGTTGGGGAGTAGATCCTATAAAAATTATTCGTCTCAAATGCTAGACACCGCAGTGGATCTGGTAAGCCGCAAAATTATTTCATCATTAGAGGCATCAAAGCAATTTCTAATTCCCAGAAGAACAATAGACAACAAAGTAAAAAATAAACACCCAAAAAAGCCAGGAGCCCAGCAACGACTTACTGCTGCCGAAGAACTAGACATAATAAAAGTACTTACCGCGGCAGCAGATTTTGGGTCCCCGGTATCGAGATTGGAACTTAGGCTCATCGTCCGCACTTACTTGAATAAAAATAATAAGGAGCATTTGTTTAGTGACAACCTTCCTGGAAAGTGGTGGCTAAAAAATTTTTTGAGCCGCCATAAAGAAATGGTAACAGAAAGAGCTGTGCAAAACATTAAAAGAGTTCGCGCTTCCACTAATACTGATGACTTTGAAAATTATTTTGAAAATTTACGTAATTCTCTTGCTAATATACCGTCTAAAAACATTTTAAATTATGATGAGACCAATCTCTCTGATAATCCTGGTTCAACAAAATGTATTTTTAAACGTAAGGTAAAATATCCGGAACGTATAATGAATACTTCCAAAGGAAATATTTCTATAATGTTTGCTGCGACGGCGGATGGTAGTCTGTTACCTACATACACCGTTTACAAGGCTGAGCATTTATGGACAACGTGGTGCGAAAATGGGCCTGAGAGTGCGCGATATAATAGGAGTAAATCTGGTTGGTTCGACTCGACAGTTTTCCAAGACTGGTTTAATTCAGTTATCATACCATGGGCAGACAAACTGGATGGTCCAAAGTTGATTATAGGCGACAATCTTTCAAGCCATCTTAATGTCGATATAGTGCGTAAATGTGAAGAACGGAACATAAGATTTACTTTTTTACCACCAAACTCAACTCACATATCCCAACCATTGGATGTGGCATTTTTTGGTCCCTTAAAAAGAAAGTGGCGCGATGTTTTGACCCAATATAAAATACATCATCCAACAGAACCACAAATTAACAAAGCTCACTTCCCCATGTTGTTAAAATCTTTATTAGAGGCTATAGAAATAACTAGTAAAGCAAATATCTGCGCTGGATTTAAGGCAACAGGCATAGTGCCTTTTAATCCCCATAAAATATTACGAAAGATACCCGATTATGAAGAGCAAAACAATTATACAATCGATACCGCGCTCTTAGATTATTTGAAAGCCAATCGGACAGCGAACCCTCTACAAAAATTAAGAAACAAAAAAGTAAATATTACTCCAGGCAAGTCTATTTCCTCTCAAGAAATTCAATTATACATGACGAAAAAGAAATCTAAGTTAACTAGAGAAACAAATCGAAGTAACATTACCGAAGCTCAGCAGACTTTTCTTGATCTAGAAGCGAGTCATGATGCAGAGCGAGAGATCGATGAGCCTAATTCAGAAACCCAACCAAAAGTTACTATTCTTTCAGAAGTAAGATTTAGTCCATTTAATTGCGCCTATGCAGATTTAAAAAATATGCTTCCACGGAATCTTAAAAAAGTAGATAAAAGCTACAACATATTTAAATCTCAAAGTAAGGAGAATCTGCCCGTAATTCAACCTGAAGAAGAATTTTTAGAATTCATAGATTACGAAAACCAAGTACCATCAACGTCTGCAGATAAGAAAAGGTTGATACTTAAAGAACCGGAGTCTTGTAATGCAAAAAAGAAGATAAAGAGAGACAGTAGTGACGACAATAGCGGAAATAGTGACAGTTATTCCATAAGAGATACTTCTGAAGATGAATGCTTTATACCATCGGAATCAGAATCGTGTGAAGATTTTGAAGAACAAAATGTTCAAAATACAGTGAAAAAATGTGAAACTCTTCGGGTTGATAGTTACGTTTTGATTAAATTTTGTGGGCCAAAAACCAAAAAATACTATGTTGGAAAAGTATTGGATATTATTGATGATTCTGGTATGTATGTTAAATTTATGAGGAACAGAAAGGGAGAATTTTATTGGCCACATATCGATGACATTAGTTTTACAATAAAAAGTGACATCGAAATTATCCTAGGAATCCCTCGCGAGGGTCGAAGAGGTACTTTAAGATTTGACTGTATCGACTTTTCAAAGTATAATGTTCAATAATGTGGTTATGTGCCCGTCGCAATATGTGATTTATGATGATTCATAAATGATTGATGAATGATTTTATAATTAGGTACATTAAGTATTTTTATATTTGCTGAAAAGTTAAAAGATTTTAACCCCTAAATATTATCTAATGCTTGTTTATGTTTATTGTTAAAACTGATTAACAAAGTCTTTGCTTTATTTTGAAACCTAAATATTTTTTAAGAATGTGTTTGGCTGTTAACATTTTAGTCTTATGTTTTAAAATATTATCATGTTTAACTTACAAAAAAAAAACTTGATACTTCCCTTTATATTATTGTGATTTATGTCGATCTCATATCCTCGTTAAGGGTTTTTTTATTTACTGATAAGTTCAAAGATTTTAAGTTCCTAAACACTATCATAAGATTGGTTAAGTTTATCGTTGTAACTGATTACCAAAAGTACTATCTATCCTATCTTTATTAAAGCGTATTTTATAACCTATATATTTTAATAAAATAATTTACTAATAGACTGAAAGATTTTATGCTCCTAAACATTATTTTATACTTGTTTCAATGCATGGTTAAAATAACTGATTATACTATGTAGGTACCCTATATTTATTAAAGTTTTTTTAAAACTTAATTTTTTTTTAAACTTGTGACAACCCTGACTCCCATTTCTATTTTGTTTGAAAAAGTCTAAAAAGGGCGGCTAAATTTACCACATTGTAGATATTTCCATTGCTAGTCGAGAATATGATAAGATTTTAGTATATTTTTACTGTGACCAAGCCTGTGGCAATGACAACAGTGACATTTTATAGTAATTCCATTTATTTCATCTAAAATTTGGGGATGGTAATCTTACCACAAGTGATGGTTAACTTTGCCATTTTTGTTTTTGGACTTAAATATCAATAATATTTAAGAAAACAATAGATATTCGATTACATTTCAACTAAGCATAAAATGCACTAGCAAGCTGATTAATTGCTTTTTATATTCTCATAGATTTTTTTTAAGAAAAACCTTTCCAAACTTTTTTATCCGCCAAAAAGTGGCAAAGTTGCCAGGTTTCACGGTACCTAGCACACAGTATAATACTACTATTTAAATGAATAAAGAATTAGGTATAGGCAATTTATGAAGAACCAGTTTATTTTACGCTTTTAAGTGTTTTTTTGGCAGAGTTTTCGTTGGATGTTTTTTGGAAGTCGGTTTTTTTTAAATTATTATTATAGATAGATTAAATGAAATACACTTTTTTAAAGTTTTTTCCAATGTATAGGTCAGCACAACCAGCTATGGCTCTTAAAAGGAATACATTTTCCCCATTTTAGCAACATTCTTCATTAATGCTTAACTCCTATCAGTGGTAATGTGATGGTTTTTAGCCTATAGCCTTTTCAACCGACTTCAAAAAGGAGGAGGTTCTTAATTCGACTGTTTTTTTTTTATGTTTGTTACCTCATAACTTTGGACTGGGTGAACCGATTTAGATGATTCTTTTTTTATTTGAAAGCTGGTGCTTCCCGAATGGTCCCATTTAAATTTGGTCCAGATTGAAGTCGTTTTTTTTTTGTTCAAATTTGTAATTATTCGATAAACTATCCAACACAAAATTTTTCAATGCGCCAGTAGTTCTTCGTATAAGCAAGTTCAACCAAACAAACGTACCTACTATATATATAAATAGCTTTATAATAGTTGTAGGTATAGATAGGTTAGAGGTCTTTCCTTCAAACAACAGCTATACTCTGTCCATTACTTTATTTTCTTTTTGACAGCTCACGCCTATAAATTACCGTTTTTTTTTCTTCGGAATAATGTACTACAGTAATGTCGTACTTTAGTGACGGTGACGGTACTTTAGTGAAGTGGTCTGTGCATAACAAACAACCACAGACTATAAAACAGTACTTGAAATACGACAAATCGATCATATGATAAAAATAATTTGACTTCATGTAAGTATTTTTTCTGTAAATTTAATAAAAAAAGGAAATAAAAATTGTATCTATGACTCCAAGATTGAATTTTTGCAAGGAATTAAGTCGAAATCTTGGAATTTAGGATCAAACCAAGAGTAAAGAACAATAACTCTGTTCATTCATCTAATTTACTGATTTATTATTTATATTTTTGTTTATTTCTTACATAATATAAAAAACTAATGAAGGCATAATTAATATTTCAACAAAAAATATTTAATTAAAACGATTGAAAGTTCTTCATAACTAAAATCGCTATTCGTTTCAAATCGAATCGGTAATGAGTGAGGGCGTCATTAATTTCAAAATTTCTTGAACTGTCAAAAAGAAAATAAAGTAATGGACAGAGTATAGTTCTTATAATTATATGACCTTGACATTGAGAATGACCTATGATACCCTATTAATAATCCTTTCATATAAGAAAAACCCTTTCGTACTTTTTTTTTTTTTAGTTTATTCCGAGTTTGTCGATTGAATCATTAGTGGCGCTAAAATTCTAGTCGTGTGGGCATTAATTACATAACAAATACTAAAGGAAATACTACTGTTTCGCGCTTCATAATATATGTTTATTATCGTATTGCGCATAAATTTTTATTTTCTGTCTAGCCCTACCTAGTCAAGTCGACAATCTATAAACGTAACCGTTATTACAGGTAGTAGAGCCACGCTGATTTCAGCAGAAACGGCTGCCCTGCGCTCGACCGGGGCGGTACTACCCTCGCACGGAAGACCAACGTAAAATGACAGCATTCGTGCTGTCGTGTTTCGTTGGCGAGTGTGAGTCCGGAGGCCCAATGATGCAGGAGCATCAATAGACCGCCATAGTGTGGGTCACGATGTTCCATTGTCTGCATTCGCAATGAGTATGGTGAGCACCACTATTGGATTCTGCTCATGCTTTTCATCAGGCAGAGTAGAGTCATTTTGGCAGGGCCATACATAAAAAAACTAACAAAAGTATGAGAATGACGTCATCTCAACGCAAAATCACGCAGTGAAAACAAAATGTAAGACAATAATACAAGTATTAGCGATTTTAGAAAGAGAATCGATGTAAAACACTTGCATATTGGCTAAAAAGGGACAGACGTCAAAATGCGTCATGCATAAAAATAAACATGAGACATAATAGGTAGATCAAGATGTTTGATATTTCATGAAATACTCATATTTTACTAATAGTATCGTTTGATGGTATATTAATCTAGGTTAAGCTGTATTGTTAATTAATCTATGATTTAAAACTTATAATAAAACTAGCTCACCCGGCCACGCGTTGCTGTGGCTACGTGGTAATTATGCTGTTAAAATGTAGCTTATATGACACGTTCGTAGATTTACCATAGCAGCGCCATCTATTGATTACTTACTCAACCCAGTCGAAAGGTATCGACATCTGTTAGAATCATTTGGAGTTAACAGATAATTGTGACTGTCAAATAATAACAGACAAATAATTAGCAATAAATTAAAATTGCGACTATAATTTGAGATTTAAACTATCCTATCTCTCAAGTTGGATCGAACTGCACATGGTGTGCAAATTTTATTATAATCGGTTAAGTGGTTTAGGAGTACATTGAGGACAAACATTGTGACACGAGATTTATATATATTAAGATTTAATATAAATACATTATGAAACGATATTTTTTTAAGATGACTTTGTCATATTTATTGCGAAATGTCGCATGAGCAATGAGCATGGTGACCACCACTCTTGGTTTCTGCTTATGCTTTATATTAGGCAGAGTAGAGTAATTTTGGCAGGGCCACACATAAAAAAATATGTTAATGAAATTAAGTGCCATATAACAAAGGCACACCACACTAACGGACACTAAATGCATAGTTAATCCAGCAATTGCTTCTCCTGTATCGCTCTTACACTTTTTGCAAATATACAACTTCCTAACACCCTTGGCTCCTCCCACGCCGGACATTCTGCCAGCGTCGTGGTCACCTCACCTGGTTAAAGGATCGTCAATTGACAACATTTCATATTATAGAAGTTGTGACCATTTTCATCCAATGCCAAAAATATTTTAGTTTTTATTATATATTATTAATCACTTTAGTACTAGCGATGACTACTTGTCTTGGTTTTTTAAATGACGTGCTTTTATGTCAACGTTTTGCGGGTGGAAAAACTGATGTTTAAACAAAACGCAGTAAGTCAATATTTTCGAACATAATTAGGTAATGGATTTTTACTTAATCCTTATATCATAACACACGAGTAAAGACAAAAAGAAATAATATTTCTAAATACAGTGTCAACAAGTGATTGAGTGAGGTCCCTGTTGTAGTGTCCATGACCAATTGATGTTCTTAACCTACTGGCTATCTATATTTATAATAAGATTGTAACAGATCAAATTCTGTACATTAAAGATACTTTGAAACTTTTTTTGGAGTGCTCTCTATAATCGATACTGAAGCCAAAACTGTTTTTTTTTTCGTTTTTGTCTGTCTGTCTGTTTGTATCTGGGCCGCGCATCACGCTGAAACTACTCAATGGATTCAAATGAATCTTGGCTTGATTTGAGTTCATACTACGAGGTAGGAAATAGGATACTTTTTATCCCGAAATTCAGCACGGTTTCCTGGGGGGAGGGGAAGAAAGTCAAAATATGTACTTAGTTGTAATTCAATAACACATAGTCCGATTTAATTCATTCTTTTTTTGCTAGAAAGAAAAAAAATAAAAGATAACGGGAAAAGTCTTTTTTTTTGTCCGCGACTATACACTGCCCGTGGGAAGCTGAGACAGATATGTAAATATGGCGGTACGAAGTTCGCCGGGTCAGTTAGTTCTAAATACGTACCATAATACCATGAGCGTCTCAGTGATTCGGAGGTCACGTTAAGCAGTCGTTTCCGGTTGTTATCGTAGGATAACAGTCGTGAAGCCTAGTTGGAGCCTTTGGGCGACTTAAAAACATCCAACGGCAATATAACGTAGCCACAACGTTTTTTTGCCAGTCCCCAACCGTATGGCCTTAACCATCTCCTGAGAGAAGACCCAAGCCCAGCAGTGGGACATTATGGGTTGATGATGATTCTAAATACATACAGGTATGCGAACCCTGCCTCTTTGTTCTGCTCATGTTTCAATCGCATCCAGCCCTTGTTCCATCTGAGATTATCTGTGATGTCAGGCCAGTCTATAAAAGAAATTTTACCTCAATATTCTGCAACATTACACATTGCACCGACACCAAAACAAATTGAGGAGAGGGCAAGAAAATAATCCTTAAACTGATAATAAAAATTATACGACTAGAAGGGGTGACACTTAAATCTGTTGTTTATGTGCTCTCCTATTGCTTTTGGAGTAATCGCTTCCACGATGCCGCAGAGTCGTAAAAGTACATTTAAGAATAACGATCTGGACGCATTTCTGAGAGATTTATTCCTCATCTTTTATAATAGTGTATATGCAGAATATTGTGGGGTAGAGTTGAAAAATCTTCGCAAGGTCAGTAGTAGTAACAAATATAGATTTAAAAAAAACACATAAAGTCTATCCAATTTAGGGAGTATAACTTCATCAGAACCCAAACAGTGCGATAAAAAAATGTTGCAATTTTAACGAGACATGGGTCTAACGCAGTTTTTAAACGTCACCAACAGACGCTAAAATCGTTCGTCTCAAACTCAAATTTTCTATATTGTGTATTATCGAGTTATGTTTTCGCATCTGAATTTGAAATTATTATGAACCAACTACGATGAAGAAGAGGTTTTCAACTCAAATGTTTTTTTTTTGTAACACATAAAGACGGGTCTCCACCGAAGAAATGTTGGCAATTTTTGTGTTGTCAACACGTGTTGGTGACAAAAGTTTCTGTAAAACCGAGTCTCCACCGTACAAAAATTAGCAAATTTTTATGTTGTCAACCTTTTTTTGTGTTGTCAAATTTCGGTGAATACGTGCCTTAACACATGACTTTAATGCTGACAGGCTAGCATTATGAGACTAGAAGGTTTACCTGCTTTATTAAGGATCTCTCTGATTTAAGTTTATCAATTAGAATTGGCATTTTTTGAATTTTAAGTAAATACATATTCGTGAATTGGTGTTAAGTTTTGTTCAAGTTTTGACTTATTCATTATGATGATGAAATAATGTTTTGATTCAGATCTGTTTCAATTGCTATTCTGTTTTAATAGAGATAGTTTTGTTTGATCATTGCAATTCTTAAATGAAATAAGTCGTAATTAAAACATAAAGGTCTCTCAAGGTGAACTGTGTGTCTATATTGTTCTACGGTGATCATTACGAGAAACCCCGTCATAATGTAGCCCATTACAGCGCCTTTAAAACCAACCATATTGCAACAGTACATACATGTTCGCTGGTGTTATTGCATTAATTATATGATAATGGATGTAATAATATGGCAATAAAGTCTTTTAATTAGACATACAACGTAATTTTATATGTGTAACTGTGAAATGTAACAGTTTTTGGTCCTGTAACACAGTCTTTATAGTACCTACAATCGTTTTGGTTCCTTTGATGTATGCTTATGCTGATGTATGTATGCCTACGTAACTAACTATGTGAATGAAAAATCTATAATATTCATACGTGAAGCAAAATTTATGAACTACTTTTTGCGAAAATCATGCGGACTCATTGCGCAGGAGTATAAAATTTGGCACAGTTAAAGTTTATTTAAGGGAACAAAAAAAAAAAGAGTACCTATCTAACGGTCGAATTTCGACCACTGGTGAAATTAAAAACATAACACAGAATAGATTTTAGTTACAGTTTATGACGACTACATCACATCTATACATCACACAAATAAATGAAATTGGAGTGTCTGTTTGGAATATTAAAATAACCACTTTTTACTAAATGCTATAAAATATCGACGCTGGAAAACATAAACGCTGTAACCCTATACCGTTAGAATCAGAAAAAAAAATCTACGTCGAATGAAACGACACTCGTCGCTCTTGGACGAAAAAAAAAATTGTGCACAGCGTCAAATTTTTGTGATTTTTTTTAAAATATCAGACTTTAAATTGTTGTAATCCACCGTAAAACTAGTGTTTTTTGAGTGAAGATACTTTCACGCTTTGATCGATCGTAATCTTACGTATGACCATGGTTACTACGTTTATGCGGTACAACATTTTTAGACACACTCGCACATAGTATAATTTTGTAGTCAAAAAGATAGTTTGCAATGAAAATATTAGTTTTTAACTTTTTAAAAGACTTTTGTTTCAACTTCTACCATAGTTACAACATTTTATTGACATTTGAGTATATAGTCTGTTCCATTGGTCACAGAATTTTCTTTTGTTAAAAAAAAATTACATCTGTTGACATTTTAAAGAAGAGAGAATGCTAATTACGACTTTCTTGCTTTCCCAAAAAACATAACAAAATGAATTTTCCATACTTTGTTTAATATGGTTACAGCGTTTTCAAGATCTCCAAAAATAGTTATGTTTGCCATAACCCATATTAAATATTGTCCAGGGACCTTAAGATGAAATAGGTAGTGACCATATTATAGATTAGCAAAAACTACACAACATTGCCAAAAACTTCATGCTTGTAGGTGTAACCGTTCATGAGTTATGATTTTTTTTTCTAAAATTTTGAAAGTTTTTTGGCTCTAGTGTTCATACTTTCAGGGTTACAACGTTTATGTTTTCCAGCGTCGATATGTATGTATACACGGTACATATACCAAAATAACATTTTTTACATATTTTGTCTGTCTGTCGGTCTGTCTGTCTGAATGTTTGTTCCAGCTAATCTCTGAAACGGCTGGACCGATTTTGACGGGACTTTTACTGATAGGTAGCTGATGATATAAGAAGTTAGTAGCTTAGGCTACTTTTTTTAGACTAGCTTCGCCCCGCGGCGTCACCCGCGGTTCGACAATAACCGCGGATAATGCTGTGGGACTCAGCTAGTATAATATATTAGAGTACAATAGTACAATGAACAATTCACGAACGAACCTACATCTCGCAGTCACTATTTATTCTGTAAATAGTGACTCTACTATTAATTAAAATCAAATTGTTATAAGGTAGATAAAAATATTGGGATATATGGAGATTCTCTAATTCGGAATCTAAAGAATTTTATCAACGATTCATCCCAAGTGAACTATACCGGCCATGTGAAAAAAACCTTTTCAGTACTTATTCAAATCTAATATCCATTTTCTCATCCTATTCACAGAATTAAACTTCGCTAGGAGGTACTACAGAGAATAATATCGCGTCTGCCAAGACTCTTGTTTAGTGAACACTTGTAGGGAATATTACAGATGTGTAAGTACGAAGTCTACCATCGCGTATGTTCCTCGAAGGAGCATCTGAAATGGGATTTATTCGCTTCGATGGCCCCACACAAATAGATGGCATCAAATATCTCAACACTAAACCGTTCGTTTTGTCTCTGCTCAATTCGACACGTGCCGTATAACGTCCGCATTTTCTCATTCGAACTTAATAAAATGGCTTCTGAGATTTAAAATGAACGAATCTGAAGATTTTAAATTGTACTTTTTTAAGAAATGTTTGTTTTGTTTTATCACATGCATTCTAACATTCACTAACAACATTAACAATTCTTAGATTTTAAATTATTTTTGTATTCATAATTAATAATAATTCATCATCATCAACAGTCGACTGTACCTTCTCATTGTAAATATGTTTTCTTGTGTAGTTTGCTTCTTAATCGTCTCTTATAATACCGGTGGAGATGAACAGGGGTGCTAAAACTCTGTATTCTGAATAAGTCACTATGTATACGAAGAAGTCATAAGTAATAATAATATTCCGTATTATGAATTCGATTAAAGACCACCAGTAAAGTGAAACTCAAACTCAAAAAGATTTTATTCATATAGGCACTTATTTTACAGGCACTTATGAATAGTCAATATTTAATATTAAAAAATCGAGTGATTCTAGTCGCCAGTTCCAAGTGCAGCCTACCCTTCATGGAGAAGAATCTGGCAAGAAACTCCATTGTTGCTCCTTTTAAAAAATAATAAAACGGTTTACAACATTTTTTTTTCACTAGAGAAGAAGAATACCAATTTCAAGCAATTTGCCAAGTGTGTGCAGACTGTGCAGTTACCACAGGCTCCTAATTCTGGCATTTAAAGCCATACATAGGCGACGATAATCACTAGCTATCTGATGACACCTCTGTGCAAAAAAAGGACACGACACTTTTTCAAGTTTTATTCGGTTTCAGTTTTTTTCCAACACGTAAATGCTGAAACCGTTTTATCCACGATTGATGACTGGGAAGTGTGTCTAACCGTCTAAACGAATGGCATCTGATCGATATTCGTCGATTTTGTATCGAGTTGAACATCGAGCGGCGGGAATCGATGTCCAGATGATGGATAACCCTTTTAATAGTGATGGAGTTGGGAACACCACTTACGGAAAGAGTGGGATATTTCTAGCCATTCACAATATTTAAACGATGTTATATTATATTTATCTTTAAAGGATTACCTAAAGATATTTATCTACCTCACAATTTAGCCTAACATATTAGACTTGATTTTTGTTAACATAAAAAATAAAAACAATAAAAATGCCTCATTTATTAACATGTACACAATAACGTGCATATTCTACATTTTCTAGTTATTTTCAAACTAAATCTATATATATAAATAAGAGTAAGGTGACTGACTGACATACCCAGAGATCAACGCACAGCCCAAACCGCTGAAGCTATAATCCTGAAATTGTTGTAGGTTCTTTATATAACGTAAGTGAGCACTAAGAAAGGAATTTTTGAAATTCCACCCCGAAGGCATTAAATCAGGGGATGAAAGTCTGCGTGAGCGAATACGCATGTAAAAGCTAGTCAACCATAATCTTCTTAAATCTCCTGAATTTTGTATTTTAAATCGACTGTATAAAATTTTGATTTAAATATTACGCATCACAACTATCCTTTTTTTATTGCACAATGCTCTTTCCTGATTTTATGTAATTATCTCAATTTGTCTACAATACTTGTCATCTTTGTCTAATATTGTACTCGTATTATACTTAGGACAGATATTATGTGGGAGATCTTTGCTCCGCCACAAATAAACAGTTTTGACCGGAGTTATCACTCGCGGTATCCCATAGCATCATGAAAAACCGATGTTAAATAATTCTTTTGCTACTTTCCATCGACTGAATGAGGCTATTGAAGCCAATCACTTCTCCCCATGTAAGGCAGGTCTTGTGGAAGAGCGCGTGTAATGTCCCTCCAACACATGGGAAGAACCTTTGGCTAGGCTGATCATGCCTGGCAGGCCGCAGTCCAACGTTTGATGTTGGGATGTTGTGTATACGCTAATCGGCGCGAGAACTTCTATATCGCGATATAGGATTAGTTACTCCATAGTTCGTTGTGTCTTGGGTACTGTAGTAGATGTAATGTCGTGTCGTGTGAAGTGCCCCCAAGACCCAAGCCTCCAAGACCGGAGATCGATGCATTCATGAGACAGCTGTTTACCAACATTAGTTACTCCCTAGTTCAAAGTGACTGTCTGCTCATTTGACCTCTTCTACCAAAAGAAAGAATCAAACTCTTAAAATAAATACATTTCTAAAATAGGAGTTGTACCTAAAAAGTAAGCTTCAACAAATCTGTAAGGAATATTTCAGATAGGATTAATTCAAAAGTTTTATGACATAAAAATCTGCAAAAACTTTTAGATGTTGAAACTCAAATAAAGTATTTATGTACTGGAATGGAGTTGCAGATTGTTTTATTGAACAATTAGCATTCGTATTTGTAGTATTGTTCCAGCTTTGAACAAACTTTGCCTATTACGATATTGATCTGAGTACTTAATACTTTCAGAACTTGTGAAGAAAAACGGACCGATCCTTACTTGCTCATAACTTTACAAGTTTTGCTTTTGAATCAATTCTTTTGATTTCGCTGGTAAAGAGGGTCCTCCAAAAATAATCTACAGTAATATTATAAACGCGAAAGTTTGTAAGTATGGATGGTTTTTACTCTTTCACGCAAAAACTACTGAACGGATTTGGATGAAACTTTACAGTAATATAGCTTATACATCAGAATAACACATAGGCTACTATTTGCCGCGATAACCGACATATACGCGGGCGGAGCCGTGGGCAACAACTAGTGTTCTTATATAATTACTAATCTTGTGAGTGTTGGTTTAAAAAAACGCTGGCAATACAATATAAGTTTTTAAAAATCAGTTTCGTTGTAATTTTTTGTATTGGCGAGTAAAATAAGCAGATGTTTTTCGAAGGTGCTAAAGTGACCGATTTATGATTACATTTTGTAAATCAACCTACGCATAGTGACAAAGCCCCTATTCATTCCGTGGCTGTTGTAAGAGTCGATTGTGGGAGATAACTACACAGGGCAAGAAGACAATTTTGGAAGTCATCGTGCCAAGCGGCGAAATATCCATTACCAAAATCACTTGGATAGTTAGTACTCCAATACACAGACATACACACGCACACACAAATACAGGTCTATGGAATAGGAGCAAATGAGCAGACGTATCGCCTGATGGTAAGTGATTATCGCCGCCCGTGGATACCCGCAATACCAGAGGCGTCACAAGTGCGTTGCCGGCCTTTAGGGGGTGGGGAAGGGGATGGGAGAGAGTTGGGGTATGGGTATGTGCCTCCATTATCCTCACTCACTCGGTGAAACACGGCGGAAGCGCTGTGTCACACCGGTTTTCTGTGAGGCCGTGGTATCACTCCGGTCGAGCTGGCCCATTTATGCCGAAGCGTGACTCTCCCACGGTAGTTCTAGTTTAGGCCAGTCCAACCCAAACTACAACTACTGCCTCTGTACTAATTTCCATAAATATTATTTTACAATGTGTTCTTTGTCAATCTTGAAATAAACATATTTTTATTGTTATTGGAAACAATAAGACTGCAAAATACCTTTTGCTTTCATCTAAAGCCCTTTTTGGCACAACGTTATTGATTTTGTAACAAAATTCACGACAATGGCAATATCATCGTTTTTTAAAGTTAAAAACGTCCAAAGGATCCATAATCTCATTTACTTTGTGATTAATTCATTTTCGTCAGCAATTTCAGAAGGTTTTGAGACAAAGGCCGATGTCCCTTTGAGGTAACAGTGATATAATAGCTTTGGGTTGTTCAAAAATGAAAGGTCTCGACCAGGTTGGGGAACGGAGATAGGGTGCTTTGAATCGACGGTGTCTAATTTACTCAAGAAATCAGTCATTTATGAATTGTTAAAACTTATTTTCTTATTGGAAAATAGTTTTTTATATATGTATATGAGCCTGTCAAAGTAACTCTACTCTGTCAAAATCCAAGAGCAGTGGTCACCATACTCATTGTGAATACAGACAATGTAACAATTAAAATTAATAGGTTCAGTTTCTAAATTATTGACTTGTGTTTTGAAATAGAAATAAAATGCCGATGCAATATTATTTTCGCTTGAAGCATTACTCATCTTCTTGTGTCGTGTAAAATGATATTAATAAACAATATCAATATGTATATAGAAGAAATGTTTTACGTGTATAACTTGTTATATTTTTGAACACATGTAAGTATATATTAACTTGTGATCTGAACCCAAGTCACGTCAGGGTCACTTTAAGTTATAGTTTCTTTCGTGAAGGACAGTCTAAATAAAATTTCGTGAAACTTAAGACTCCAAGGCAGTAAAACTTTTTTCTTAAAAGCAACGATGGAAGGTTGATAGTAATTTTATACTTTCAGGTACTAGAATTTATTTCATTCTTCTGAAAGTGGCATCATTTTAGTATTCATTATCATCAATATTCGGGGAAAGCCCGTTTTTGTAATAGTTTCCCAAGAAATTACTTCTGAATATCAAATACTCTCAAGACATTGGTTTTTTTTTTTTTTTTTTATGTTTGGCCCGCCAAAATGACTCTGCTCTGCCTGATGGAAAACATAAGCAGAATCCAAGAGTGGTGGTCACCATACTCATTGCGAATGCAGACAGTGCAGTATGGCGACCCACACTATGGCGGCCTAGTGATGCTACTGCATCTTTTAGTCCAGTCAACAAGTATGAAACTTGTTGACTAGACTAATTGGGCCCCCGGTCTCGCACTCACCACCGAAACACGACAGCACGAACGCTGTCATTTTACGTTGATTTTCTGTGCGAGGGTAGTACCGCCCCGATTTAAATAAATTTTTTATTAGTTAAATGTCAATCAACATCAATATTATTGTTGGCGATTGACATTTATCTCATCGTTTTTTAAATACTAAGACGAAATAAATTGTCAATTATTAATGTTTTTTCTCGTAGTAAATATTTGCAATCTATACAAATAAATAAAATTTTAGTATCTGTGTGTAATTTCAAATTATACGTTTTTTACTAAATAAATTTGACAGTATTTATAGGGTACTTACATCAAAAAAACATTTTTAAAAACTTTGTCTGTCTCTCCGTTTGTTCCTGCTAATGTCTAAAACGACTGGACCAATTTTGACGTGACTTTCACTGGTAGAGAGTGTTGATATAAGAAGTATATTAGGCTACTTCTTTTAGACTAGTTTCGCTCCGCTGCGTTACCCGCGGTTGTCGTTGCGAAGCTAGTTGTAGTTGAGCCCCGCTTTGTTACCCGTGCTTATTGTTGAATAAGCACGGTAACACAGCGGGGCTGAGCTATTAATAAATAAGTTTTTTTTAGATATTTATCTTCAAATAAGTACATAGTGACGTGAAGTCCAGGTTTCTTACTTCTACATTGATATTATTCTCCAAGATTCGACAATATTGAAATAAAACCTTTACTTATATATTTACATTATAATATACTAGCTTTTACACGCGGCTTCGCTCACGCAGACTTTCATCCCCTGATTTACCCCCTTAGGGGTGGAATTTCAAAAATTCACTCACTTACGTTATATAAAGAACCTACATGCAAAATTTCAGGATTCTAGCTTCAGCGGTTTGGGCTGTGCGTTGATCTCTGGGTATGTCAGTCAGTCAGTCTGTCAGTCAGTCAGTCTGTCAGTCAGTCAGTCACCTTACTCTTTTATATATATAGATAGATATTTAAGAAGCGCAAAAAATTAATATATATACACAACATTTTATAAATATATACTAGGTATTTCCACAGGCAAAAGAGGAAAATATATTTATGTATGTACCTACTTCTAAAAAATAATTATAAATGACTCTGATTGCTAATAAAATACATAAAGTTCGCACATAAAAAATACGACATTTAAATATTCTTCAGGAAGAAGTTTATGAGTAAGAGATGTCATTTAGTGAGGAATATTTGGCAGAGCTAGATTTAAACTGAACCTTGGCATAGATACATTGTGACAGGACTGATTAAGGCGGCCGAAGAGCTTTCGCAAGCCTATATGAAAGTTCTTGACTGTTTTATAAGAAACCTGATCAGAAAAGTGGTATTTAACACATGAGTTTAGAATAAACTGACTATACATCCCGTTTTGAACGGGACTGTCCCTTTTTTCGGTCACCTGTCCCGTTGTCCCCAAACAAAAGGCCGGGAGGTAAAATTGTCCCCTTTCGTAATAAACTGGTGAAACTATTTTTCACAACTTGTTAGAATAAAAATAATTATAGGTATTTAATATAATATGAATATAATGATAGTGAATACTAATTGCAATAAGTTGCACTTTTTTTCTATATAAATAAAATTAAATAGGTGTGTTTATTATATTGTCCCGTTTTGAGTTAAAAAATAAATGGTCTGTTTAGTTTAGAACTGATTTTGTGACAGAGTCGGATTAAGTAAGATTATAGACACGGCTGATATTAGAAATGATATTGCAATAGAGTTGGTCCAGGAAATCTATTGCCTCTCTCAAGTTATACGAGACGTCTAGGTTTCTTCGTATGAAAGAATTAGAATTAGATTTTTTTAGTTAATATGTTTATTCTGTTACTATATTAAGCAGTTAGATGTTTTTATATCTAATAGGGGACCAATTTTCAGAATATTATACTATTCGAGTTGACTGTCAATTTACAAGCGGCTTTTTTTTCATAGCGTTTTAACCAGTTTTGTGTTATCAAAAGCAGGATTTAAAACAGTTGAGGTCGCGAGTAGCACAGTTTGTCCAATAGTACCTATTTATTATTTTTCCTCGTTTAAATTTTAATAAGCTGAGTTATGTTTAATAGGTGCATCGGTAATCTTATATTCTAGATATTTTTCACCTAAACCGCATTCATACCCATAATTCTAACACTTAGGATACAGGCATTGCCTCAAGTTTTTGGAATTGCAATTTTGTAAAACCATTAGAACTTTAGCATATAATATTGTAAACATGAGTTTATTATGGTTTACTGTTGTAAATATTTTGATCAATAAATCATTATTATTATTACTTACTACTTTGCTACTTCATCAGCTACAGATATTTTACCTCATATGGTTTAATCATCACCAAAAGACATTAATAGTCCACCGCTGGACACAGGCCTCTACTTCAAAGGAAGTTGTAACCTACATACTTTGAATAACCCTTGATGAAATATTCTTAGAAAAACCACAATGGTTTCTCACTAGGGATCTTAGTTGATTTCCTTAGTAACATCAGTCCTCGAGCCCAAGATGTTTTATTAGAACAATAATTTAAATAAGACCAACCTAAAATGACAGCATGGGTGCTGTCGTGTTTCGTTGGTGGTCGGTGGTGTGTGGTCATGGTGTGGGTCACCATGCTGCATTGTTGCATTGTCTGCATACACAATGAGTATGGTGACCAATACTCTTGGATTTTGCTCATACTTTCGATCAAGCAGTTTTTATAGCCCAGAAAAAATGTATTCGCGCAATTTTTAACATGGAATGGACTTCATCTTGTAGACCTGTCTTCAAAGCTCACAATCTTTTAACTGTTCCTTGTATTTATATATATGAAATTGCAAAATTTGTTAAAAATAACCGTTCTCTTTTTGAATCTAAAATTAATTGTAGCAAACGTGCAGCAACAAAACTTCCATTAAATATGCCAATACCCAGAATCGAACTATTTAGACGAAATTGCGTGTATATGGCTCCCCTTTTATACAACACAATACCCAAGTGGATAACTGACCTACCACTAAATAAGTTTTGTGTTGTTCTTAGAAAATGGTTGGTAGAAAACAGTTATTACTCCGTTAAGGAATTCCTACAAAAAAAATCGTGTCCGTATTATCATTTTAGAAATGCATTGTAGGTGTGTATTGAATTTATTAAGTAGTTCTTGTATGTATTTTCAAAGTGTTACACATAATCTTTTTAAATCGATTCTGATTTAGTTAATTCGTTATTGCTAATTAGCAATTAATATAGTTTTAGCAATTTAATAACTATTGCTTAAATAGTTAACAACACTAAATTTGCATGCCTATTACTCGTGAAATGTGTTTCGTGCATATTTTATTTTTATTTTTTACCATCTTTTTGTACCACATTTAAGCAATTTTTTTTATTTTTTTATTTATTATTAATTAAAAATAATACAAACTGAGTTACACATATGTCCCCCAAAACCTGGTAGATGGGTAAACGAGCAGGTGTATCACCTGGTGGTAAGTGATTACCGTCGCCCATGAACACCCGCAACACCAGAGGCGTCACAAGTGCGTTGCCGGCCTTTCGGGGATGGGGGGAGGGGTTGGAGTATGGGCCTACGGTATCCTCACTCACTCGGTGTAACACAGCGCAAGCACTATTTCATACCGGTTTACTGTGAGGCCGTGGTATCATTCCGGTCGAGCCGGCCCATTTATGCCGAAGCGTGGCTCTCCCACGGGTTAATATATTTATATTCATTATTCATACGAGCTTTTATTGAGTGTCTGAATAACCGGAACGAGGCACATTGCTCTTCGTTTTATTGTAGGAGTTTAATTGTTGTTAAATATATAACAAAACATATTTTAAGGAGAAAGGGACCTCAAGGTGGCTAATCACTTCAAATATACTTAATTTATATGCCTACTACTTCTAGTCTTCTAGCCGTCACAATCTATTCAGGGGTTTAAAAACGAAAGACAAACATACAGTAATCTATACTAATATTATAAAGCTGAAGAGTTTGTTTGTTTGTTTGAACGCGCAAATCTCAGGAACCACTGTCCGATTTGAAAAATTCTTTCAGTGTTGGATAGTACATTTATCGAGAAAGGCTATAGGCTATATATCATTACGCTAAGACCAATAGGAGCGGAGCACCAATGAAGAATGATACAAAAACGGGGGACTTTTTTACGCTAGGGGCAATAGGAGACGTAAGCGACGTTGCGTTGGTCAGCTAGTTTTTTATAAATACACACGTTTGAGTTTACAGATCGGACCTACAGGATACTACATTAAGGAAATGAACCAGCCTTCAATGTCGTTATCAAGAGCTGTGCAGGTTACACCAACTCTTGGACTACACACGTCAGTGAAACTTTTTTCCTTTACAAGTGTCATTTTATTAGATACATTTATTAAATAGAAAAAATATCCTATATACATACACCTTCAGACCGTAATTGATATTTTCCGACGACAAACGGCTCCATTTTGTAAGGATTCACGAACTATTTTCGCTTCTATAATGATGTTGGGCTGATCTATTTATATTCATACGATCTTTGTATAGGGTGTCTGAATAACTGGAACGAGACATATTGCTTAACGTTTTATTGTAGGAGTTTGTGCTATTTTGTTAAAAAGATTAACTTTTATTGAGAAGCCCCTTTTTGGAGTTTTTTTAACATTCGACACAAAAAAGGTAGATAATAATCTGTGTGTCTTTTTCTTTGAAAACCAATGTGATTGGGATGGTTCTTAGCTATCCGTTGTGAAGGCAGTTCATTTCTTAGTTCATAAAAGGATCTTATTTACCCACTAATTCATCACAATTTCAATTGATTTGGAATTATTTGATTGAGTACCTACTTTAGCGGTATTACCGCTCATAGACACCCGCAACACCAGAGGCGTCACAAGTGCGTTGCCGACCTTTTAAGGAGTACGTTCTTTTCTTGAAGGTTTGAAACTGAAATGGATTACAAGAATCCCTTACACATATAATAATCTGCTATATTTAATGGTTCTTCATAATATGAATTGATACTATTGAATACGCTAAATGTATTATGACATGGCAAAAAAAAACAATTTTGATGGACCGTAAAATGCAGAAAGATGGATGTTATATATAACATAAATAGTAAGTAGGTACCTTATGCCTTATATATACCGATATGAACAAAAACTTAACATTAAATAAAAACAAGAGATAATACCAGTCTGCCAGATAACCTTAAGTTAGTCATTAAAATTTTATTATAAGTTGTTTTTGAACTTTCATTTTTCATTAACCTTATTACCTTAAGACTTTAAGTGTTCCTATCACTTATATGCTGATGACTTGCAGCTATACTACCAAACAGAGTTGTGCAATGTATCGTCCGCGGTTTCGGTTGTAAATAATGACCTGGCAACAGTGGCAACTATTAAACACTGGTCCGATATGTTTGGTGTATCGGTAAATCCGAACAAATGTCAGGCTATTATCATCGGGTAGCCGTAGTATGAGCCTGCTAGACCTAGCTTCAGTTCCACCACTTACCTACGATGGCATGGTTATTCCATATTCTTAAAGTGTAAAGGACCTCGGATTGTACATTGACACGACTCTTAGTTGGCGACAGCAATTTGCATCCGTGTGCCAGAAAGTCACAGGCTCGCTGCGGGCCCTCTACAAACTTAAAAACTTCCTTCCATCGAAAACTAAGGCAATGCTTGTTCAGACCCTAATATTTCCAATAATCGACTATGGTGACATGTGCTACTTTGACCTGAATGCAGATCTGCTCAATAAGCTCTACCGTCTTCTCAACAATTGCATTCGATTCGTTTTCAATTTACGGAAATATGATCACGTTTCTCAGCATCGCTCCAATTAGAATTAGTTTCCAATTCGCATACGGAGACAGATACGAGCATAAAGTACCCTTTACTCTTTACTCTTTTCTCCAACTTCTCCTTCCTACTTAACTACTCAGCTTCAGTATCTAGGTACAAACCACTCTAAAAACCTTAGGTCTTCAAACAATCTACTCCTTCACTGTCCCACTCACCGTTCTGACTTTGTTCATTCTACCTTCCTGGTTCAGTCTGTCCTGCTATGGAACGTGCTCCCGCTCGAGATCAGGATGGCCAAAACTCGGCAGAGTTTTAAATATCTGTTGCGGAAACATTTTTAGACACTTTTTCGGATCCACCACAATCTTAGCCTCTCCCTTTCAAATTTTTATAGTATGTATGTAAGTGTAAATGTTTGTATGTGTGCATATATATATGTGTGTATATGTATGAATATTATATGTATTGTACATATATGTTAAAGTGTTATATAGTAGCAGTATTATAGTTTAGTAGTAGGGTAGTAGTATCAATATTTTATATTATATTATTCTGTATATATAAGCAATATTTAATAATTGAGTCATTAAAAAACAATCAGTTGGCAGTGTCTTGTTATCATAGCCGCACCGTAGTAGTCCGCTACACAAAAAACCTGTTTCCGCTACGAGGAACAATCCACATCTACACTACAGCCTTCTGCTATTCAACGCCGCGCCGCTCAGTGAGTTTGTTTGAGTTGTTTGTTTTGAATGTTTACTAACTTAATACAATGGAAGGATCGTCGCCCAAAATTTTATCGGCTTCAGATTCGAAGTTAAATGTCACCAAAAGAGGAAAATCTAAAAGGGTGCGCCTTGAAGATGAAGCTGAGTGTGACAAATTTGAGCAATTTAAAGAGGAAATTATGGAGAAGTTCTCAACTATGCTCAACCCATTAAGTAAAAAATTACAGAATGTTGAAAATAGGCTACACGACATAATAAAGCAGAATACAGAAATAAAATCGTTTAACTCCGACATCGAGAAATCCCTTGAGTTTCTTTCTACGCAGATAAAAGACTTTGAAAGCAAGATTCAGGGACTCGAGAAGGACTGTAAATCCAACAGGGCTTTGCTGGTCGACTTAGAGGAAAGACACGAACTTATTGACAGAACCATAAGAAAAACAAGTGCCGAGATCAGAGGCGTTCCTAAGAGAAAAAAGGAAAGTAAACAAGATATTTTGAACTCAATTACAAACCTTATTAAAACTATCAACCTTGAATATTCTTCACCGGATATTAAAGACGTCTACCGTCTCCCATCTAAAGAAGCGTCTTCCACATCGACGATAGTCGTGGAATTCTCCACTGTTTTTTACAAGGAAAAATTTTTGAGCACTACCAAACAATACAATAACAACAACAAATCTTCCCGACTCAACTCATCCCACCTAATTTCCAATATCCGGCCACACCAATTTACTTCTCCGATCATCTCACTAACAAAGCCAAAAGATTGTATTTTCTTGCTCGAGATTTTGCTCAAACTGAAAAATATAACTATTGCTGGATCGCGAGCGGACGGATTTTTCTACGGAAAGAAGAAGGAGCCAAATATACCATGGTCAAGAATGAAAACATACTCCAACAACTTCGTGGAGACAAAAACATTACTTCTTGAAGCAATCTGTTGTATGTCGTTTTTCTATGTTTTTATAAATTTTGTTATTGTTAATATTTCTAGCAATAATTATAAGTACTTAACATGTAACATAACACAGAATACTGTACAAATTGCATCCTCATATTCACACTCTCATCCTACACACAAATCGCACACACACAACAATATCCCACCCATAACATACGTGACATCATCATCTTTCAAATCCAATAAAATTTTAATTACTGTAAAATACACTAACAGAACCACGTACCTTAATACTTATAAATATGGCTAACCAAAATAATCTTATAAGTGAAATCGACAATACGGATATATACTCTAGTACTAAACTCAACTCCCCAGAAAAATGCATCAATTTCCTTCAGACCGCAAATACTAAGTTTACTATAATTAATCAAAATATAAGAAGCATACAGAAGAACTTTGATGCTTTCACTGTGTTCTTAACTAGACTTAACTTTCTACCAGACATAGTTATACTAACGGAATGTCGTCTTAATGACTCAACACCTTTGGTACAATTAAATGGATACGAATGCCACTACTCCAGGTGCTACTTAAATCAAAATGATGGCCTGGCAATACTGTACAAAACTGAACTAAAGGTGACAATAGAAGAGCCGCCATTTAGGGAAGCCAACTGTTTACTGATTACCGTGGGAACGGAACTAACCATCTGTGCCATCTACAGGTCGCCATCCTTCTATAACATACAGAACTTTTGTGACTCTTTGAATAGCATCCTGCAAGTCTGCAGGACGCCTACATGTGTCTTGACAGGTGATATCAATATTGATATCTCTTTCGATACCCGAGATAATCGTGCAAACGAATATCTGGACTTATTAAGCCACCATGGCTATTACCCTGGGCATCAACTGCCTACCCATGATAGAAGCTGCCTTGACCACGCCCTGATTAAAACAAAAAAGACAGCTTCAGTAGTGGTTTGCCAAACTGGGCTAACTGACCACGATACTGTGATTATTGGCATCGGCAGCTACGTTACACAGAATACATCCCAAGACAATAATAAGAAGAAGGTCAAAACTGATTTTCCTAATTTGACTAAAGAGATCGAAAACACAGACTGGAATACAATTCTCGGATATAATGATGTTGACAAGGCTACTAACGAGTTTACAAGAATTCTAGGCGAATGCATAAATAAACACACTATAACTACACTAATCAGAAACTCCAAAGAAATAAGGAAACCCTGGATGACCGAAAACCTACTAAAGTGCACACGAAAAAGGGACTTGCTACATTTAGAAGCTAGAAAAGAATCAAATAGAAATGATGAAGTTTTGCAACAAAAATATAAAGATTACAGGAATTACTGTAATAACATTTTGCAAAACCTTAAAAACGCTTACGATAAAAATCTTTTAGATCGATCTAAGGGCGACAGTAAAAAATCTTGGGCAGCAGTCAAACAGATATGTAACATTAAAAATAAGTCTTCTAAAAACCTAGAGTTGCTTCACGCACACCAAGATCAGCACTTCTCTCTGGATATAGCCAATAACTACTTTGCTAACGTGGGCGCTCAAATCGCTGAAGAAACTTTGATAGGACTGAATAAATCAGAATCTGACTTAATCGAAATCATACCACAGTCCTCTGGAATTTCACTCTCGGATTCTGGATCCTTTTTCATAAATCCAACAGATGAAAGAGAGGTTAGCACCATTATTTCGAACTTAAAACGAGACTCTGCCCCAGGGTGGGACGGAATTACAAATTATGTTATTAGACTGTGTCAAAGATCACTTGTGATTCCTATCACTTATATTTGTAATTTAAGTATAATAACAGGAAAAGTGCCATCTCTAATGAAAGTAGCTAACTTACACCTGATTCATAAAGCAGGAGATGCTACTGTAGCATCCAACTATCGCCCTATTTCTCTTTTGCCAGCGGTGTCAAAAATTCTAGAAAAGCTAATGAATAAGAGACTATTAAACTACTTACAGAAACAAAACCTTCTTTCAGTAAACCAGTACGGCTTTCGAAGTGACAGGTCGACGGAAGATGCTGTCACCAATCTAGTTGATTTTGTAACTACAAAACTGGATAGCGGTGAAAAGTGTGGGGGTGTCTTCCTCGACCTAGCCAAAGCTTTTGACACTGTTTCGAGGCCTATCCTCATAAAGAAACTTGAGTGTACTGGTATAAGAGGCATTGCATTGGACTGGTTCAGATCTTATCTCACGGAACGCAAACAAAAGATCTGCATTGGTGGATTTGAGAGCTCTCTCGCTCACGTTGGTTATGGGGTGCCTCAGGGCAGTGTACTCGCACCTACACTGTTCCTCATATACATTAACGATCTCTGCTCGCTTCAGCTAAAAAACGCTCAAATCTTTGCCTATGCAGATGATACCGCTATCATCTTCCACGGCAATTCCTGGGAGAACACATTCAACGCAGCGGAATCTGGTATGAAAAGAGTGGCTGTCTGGCTACAGCATAATTTGCTTAGTCTAAACGTGGACAAAACAAAAACAATTAACTTTAGTGTATCTGGGAGAACTTCAGCCCCTCTATCGCACAGACTTAAATTACATACTTGCGATTACGCGAAAGGAAATAGTTGTGACTGCATAGAGTTCGACAGAGTCAACAGCATTAAATACCTGGGCATTTGCATTGATCAACATTTGACATGGCAGATACAAATTAGAACGCTGAGCACAAGAGTTAGAAAACTTGTTTACATTTTTAAGCGACTGCGGTTAATAACAGACCTTGCAACAATTAAAATAATCTACCAGGCCTTGTGCCAGTCAATCTTGGGTTACTGCATCGTGTCATGGGGTGCCGCATGTAAAACCCATCTCATCGTTGCCGAGCGCGCTCAAAGACTAATTCTAAAAGTGATGCTTAAGAAAAAAATTCGCTATCCAACAGATCAGTTATACGAAGTTGCAAAAGTACTTACAGTACGCAAATTGTACATTTTGGCAGTTGTTCTCAGATTTCACAAAACAGCACTTTCCACTGTACTTATAAGCGACCGATCACAGAGAAAATGCAAATGGCAAAAGCAAATCTGTAAACTACGATTTGGCAACAAAGCTTTCGCTTTTATGGGCCCTCATCTATATACAAAAGTCAACAAGGACTTGAACGCTATTCAAACGACTAGATACGTATTTAAAAAGAAAGCTACAAACTTACTGATAGATTTGGATTACTCTAAAACCGAACAATTTATAGCTGTTTCTTGAACAAATTAACATATTCATACACATACCTGGACGCGCATAAACGCACGCATGCACACACACACACACACACACACACCACACACAACAAAGACACCAGCAGTGAGCACGCACGTACACTTCCAACTATATGCACTCATACATTCAGACTTTGACAATGTGATGAAAGAGACTGGACCTCACAACACAGGGGATCCTAGTGTGGGGTTCCAGTGCTTATCAAATCAAATACTGTGTAAAAAAAAATTTTGAAACTCAATAAATATTATTATTATTATTTTTATTAAAAAAAAAAAAAAAAAAAAAAAAAAAAAAAAATCATTTTAAATCTCTGTGCATCTACCTTGTTTGTCTCTGCATCCCCCTAAGGTTGACTGGCAGAAAATGCCTACGGCATTAAGTCCGCCTTTGCAACATCTATGCATAAAGTTTAAATAAATAAAATAAATAAATAATTCGAAATCAACAAATCAGTAACCAATCAGTACTCTAAGCCTGATGCGCAGACAACATGGCACAATTATATAGATGGAATTGAATAAAACGTTTTATTTAGAGTGCTAACCAAAGAAACTTCATAAAATACCTGCAATGTAATGTTTAGATCTTGAGCTGTTTTAGACAAATAAAAATACAGTGAATGATATAATAGTAGTTAATATATGTATGTGTACGATAAGTATTTCAATTCCAACAAGAATAGAACAAAAACAGTGAGTCGAAATATGATGTCGGTACTCACTGCGGGCTGTAGATGAACAGTGGAGCACTCAGACTGGGTCGGACTCCGGCTAAGTGCTTTCTGATACCCCGGGTTCAAATTTCAAATGTTTGCTTACTTTCTTACTGAGAAGTATTTCTATTCTATCTATAAATAAAAAAACTATTATATTTTTTTAAATATTAATATAATGTTTTTATTTATTTGTGTCAAAAGAGCGGACTAAGCAAGCAAACGTGGTTGAGGTAGTAGAGCCACGCTGATTTCAGCACGAATGGGCCGGCGCGACCGGGGCGGTACTACCCTCGCACAGAAATTCAACGTAAAATGACCACGTTCATGCTGTCGTGTTTCGTTGGTGAGTGCGAGACCGGAGGCCCAAGTAGTCTAGTCAACAAGTTCCATACTTGTTGACTAGACTAAAAGATGCAGCAGCATCACTAGGCCGCCATGGTGTGGGTCGCCATACTGCATTGTCTGCATTCGCAGTGAGTATGGCGACCAATACTCTTGGATTCTGCTTATGCTTTCCATCAGGCAGAGTAGAGTCATTTTGGAACTAAGCTAAGGACAACAACACAAACGAAATAAATCCTATAACAACCCGTTTGGCCAGCATGGGGACTATTAATAGTTTATTGATGATTTATTTCCAGCGTCTGGGCACAAATCTATTTTGTGGTCTGGGTGAATGCGTGTGATCGTACCGTCTCACTGTTGATAGACTATGTAGCTTCTCAGCTTCTGGCAACTATAGAACCTACATAATACCAACACTAGAAGGTTATTTGGCTTATTTATACATAAGTTATGGAATCAGGCGTTACTTTGCGGAAATCCATGACATTAAATGCTATGAAATATATTTAGCTTTAATTCCGCGAGACAAATATTCATGTCTGAAAGCAGGGCACAAATCCCACCGTCATGCATACTCACATGCACATATGGGTATCATGCATATGCACACATACAAAACAAGTGAGAAATAATTAGCATGCCATGCAACCAAACCTATACTCGACACGTGTTTCGCCCCTCCACGGGGCATCCTCAGGAGATGTTGACTCGTCGAGCGTTTGAGCTCGAATGAGTTCTTTTTATTTAAATTTTTATGTTATTGAATTTTATTTTAATCTTTAACTTATTGAATTTTATTTAGATTTTTATGTTATTGAATTTTATTTTATGTTATTGTTTTGTAATATCAATTGTTTCAATGTTAATTAATGTAATTGGTTTAAACCGTTTTAATTAACTATAAAATAAATAAATAAATAAACGGTGGACATAGCTGCTGAAGGCTGCTAGTTTATGCTGTAGTGGGTGACAGGATGACGCGGGAATCGTTGTGTCCGTGTGTGTGAGCTTTCGATAAATTTGGAAATCGAGTTTGTTATTGACTCTTGTGATTGTTAGATCCAAAAAATTAAGGGACTGATTTGATTCTAATTCTAATTTGAATTTAATTTTGGGGTGGTGAGTGTTGAGCCTATTTACGAAAATATCCAATTGACGATTAGTACCTGTCCAACAGATAATTACGTCATCCACATATCTATAATAAAACAGAATGTTGGGCTCGCCCACCACATATTTACATTCGAAGTAGTCCATAAATATTTCCGCCATTAATGGACTTAAAGGTGATCCCATTGCTAGACACTCTCTTTGGCTATCTATCTACATCTAGTGATAATAATTTCGAATTATGGGGGGTGTTAATATTTTGTATTTTTCTAGTTAAATTAGGTGCGCTAGCTCATTCGTGCTCAAACGCTCGACGAGTCAACATCTCCTGAGGATGCCCCGTGGAGGGGCGAAACACGTGTATAGGTTTGGTTGCATGGCATGCTAATTATTTCTCACTTGTTTTGTATGTGTGCATATGCATGATACCCATATGTGCATGTGAGTATAAATGACGGTGGGATTTGTGCCCTGCTTTCAGACCTGAATATTTGTCTCGCGGAATTAAAGCTAAATATATTTCATAGCATTTAATTATCTATACATACAAATATATAATAATAATTATTTTTACGGGATTAACGCGATCACTTATTTCAAGGTACTACATACCTCTGTTTTGCCTGACGTTTCGACCAGGTTGCACTGGCCGTGGTCACAGGCTGACTGGCTCAGCGGCGCATATAATACAAATATAACTATAGAATTGAAGTGGCTGTTTGTAATTTCAAATTAACAGCTTTTCACTAAATGCAGATGGTATTATACATATCAGGTACTTCCATCAAAGAATCAACTTTTTGTCTGTCTTTTTGTTCCGGCTAATCTCTGGAACGGCTGGACTGATTTTGATAGGACAGTCACTAGCAGCTATCTGATGATATAAGGAAAAACTTATGCTACCTTTTTTAGACTAGCTTTGATCCGTGGTGTTACCTGCGGTTGTAGTTACAAGATGTAATATATATAAAAAATACACATATCATAAGTGTCTAGGGATCAAGCATTTTTATGCGGATTTCTTGAGATTGAGATGTGGCTTTGGCCCTGGCCTGCTCAGTCGCCAGACTTGAACCCGATTGAGCATGCATGGGATATGCTACAGAGAAGAGCTCTGCCGAATATGGAGGGTATCCAGTCGCAAGAAGACCTTTTTTTGTTGTTGCAACGAACATGGGCGGCCATTCCACAGCGTGATTTGGATGAACTCATTTTGAGTATGCCAAACCGATGTTCTTGTGTTAGTGTTCGCGGTAGAAACACGGATTATTAATTGTTTAAGTTACCTAATAAAATTTTAAAAAAAAATGTTATTTCAGTATTTTTTTCGAACTTTAATGTTAGTGGTTCAAATGTCAAAAATCCTTTTATTAGGAAAATGGCAAATTTCTTTATTAATGCAAAGGTGACTTGGTTTATCGTTACTGTGACAAACGAAAACACTTTATTTGATGAATCCTTAAAGAAAATTTTAATTAATATCAATCAGGAGAAAAGTTATTGCAAAAATATATGTTGATCCCTAGACACATATGTTGATCCCTAGACACTTTTGATGTGTGTATGTGTTTTATTGCCTGCTATTAAAGCATTTAAATATATCAAAATATTACAGAGCCAACTTTAACTTTTGATGAATGGCTTTGAGTTGTGTCTACAATTTTGCCAATGACATGTATCCGGAAGACAATTGAAAGAATCTATTTGTGCAAATAAATTATGAAGTCGACAATTTGACATTTTATACATTAATATACTACAGTATATTGTGATATCAACTGAATCAAATTAAATTGATTTAACAAAATAATCATAAAATAAAATTAAAAATAATAGGAAAATAAGAAATAATAATAAAAAAAGAAACAACAATATTTACAGTGGTAGCGTATGCGACTGCTGTGCTTGAAGTCTTGGGTTTGATTCCCGGGTCAGACCAAATGTTTGTATGACCTACAAATATTTGTTTCGGGGTTTGGGTGTTTTCTATGTATAATATGTCGGTATTTACAAAAAAAAAAATGGTTTATATGTATTTATATCAGTTGTCTAGTACCCATAACAGAAGCTCTGCTTAGCTTGGGACTAGATGGCGTTGTGTGTATGTCCGAAATATTTATTTATGTAATTCCTCCACATCATTGCCTACTGGTAGCGTTTCCAAAAGGCTGGCAGCATTGCTACGTTAAATGGCAATGCTAATCCTCTGTGCTTGAAAAAGGCCGGCCTTCTGGTCACGAGAAGCGTCAATCAGTTGCTTAGCAAGTTAGCAAGCTAAACATAGCGCGAGCACTCGGACCCCATGAACCTAGCGTCTCGACCCCAAACGGTTCAAAAATGTAATTACCTTTTAGGAGAAAGAAAAAGAATTGTTAAAAAGAAGATTAACCGAAAAAATATTTTTAAGAAAGTGTTTTAGGGAACGGGTGTTACCACGTGTCTTGATCTATCCGACCTTGATCGTATTTGTAGAGCCGGTACTGAATTCTGTTTTTTCATTTGCACCATGAGAATTACAAAGCATAATAAAAAAAACTCAGTACGTTTTTTCAAGAAAATTGTAGGGAAAAGTACATATGTCTACCCAATGGCGCTAGTTAGGTATTTCTTTTTACTACTTTGACTGCCGCGTTGGTCTCGCGGTTGGCGTGTACGACTGCTGATCATGAGGTCTCGGGTTCGATTCCTGGGTCAGACCAAATGTTTGTATGATCTACAAATATTTGTTTCGGAGTTTGGGTGTTTTCTATCTATAATATGTATGTATTTACAAAAAAAAAGTATATATGTATTTGTATCAGTTGTCTAGTACCCATAACACAAGCTCTGGTTAGCTTGGGACTAGATGGCGTTGTGTGTTAAAATGTCCGAAATATTTATTATTTATTACTTATACGTAATTTTAACAAGTGAGTGAGTTTTAATCAAAGCCATATTTAATTTCGGTCACAATCACATATTATTTTACACTTTTAAGTTAAACTACTTATTCCATTCAGTTAGAATAAACATTAACGTTTTGTCCTCCGAGGGTTCAGCCCACGATTTTGTAAAATTAAACATTCAGAAGGATTATTAAGCTTACGAAGTGTAAATAAAACTGAACTAAAACCATTATACCTCAAAGGAGTTGAGTGGAATTTTAAAAACTCAAAGATTTTGTTTAAAGCTTCAGCTCGCGATTCGAGGCACGTCTGTAGTTTATACCGCACGTAATAGGTTCGAGGTATCGCAGTTCGGGGTTCGACGTGTTATACTTTACAACTTTGTTGTTTAAATAAATAGGGGTGGTGGAAAATAAATTGTGGCGGCAGCATATTATATCGTCTCACGAATGACGCTGACCGCCGCCGGCGCCGCTGCGCCGAGGATACCCGAACGCACCGTCGTGCGCGCTCGGTTTTCCCCGCCTCGCCAGTCGAGAATGCGAACCGACGCCGGGAGGCTGCGCGCACGTTACTCGCCGCGAACCTTTATGTATACGCACCGCGCAGTATTTAATGTATTTCCTTTTAAACGTTGTTTACTTCCGCTACTTGCTTGTGTACTATTAGCTTTTTCTATTCTTCATGTGTGTCTTTATGTATCCTTCTACTGTGTAAACTCTATTGTAACTTTCCGGAACATTATAGTGCTAGTGAAAACATAAGTGTTTTAATTAGTCTCCCGCTTACGCCTCACTAACAATTCTCGCTAAAGTGGTGACCCCGAGAACACTCGCAGTGTATTATACGCGTGAAAATGCCTAACACTAGTGCTAAAGACGAATCGGGTGAGGTGTGCCGCGTTAGTGTAAAAATGCCACCATTTTGGGCAAATGAACCGGCGCTATGGTTCACCCAATTGGAAAGTCAGTTCGTACTATCGAATATAACGGCCGATATCACGAAATTCTATTATGTTATCGCGAACTTAGACTTAAAATACGTGAGTGAAGTGAAAGATGTTATTAACAAACCGCCATTAGAAAATAAATACGACAAAATAAAATCGGAGCTTATTTGTCGTCTTTCGGCGTCACAAGAACAGCGCGTGAGACAGCTGTTAACTTTGGAGGAGCTGGGAGATCGGAAGCCATCCCAATTTCTGCGACATCTGCGTAGCCTGGCTGGATCGGAGGTTCCAGATGACTTTATACGGTCTTTGTGGACAAGCAGGTTACCTGCCCACATACAAGCGATTATGGCAGCGCAAGTGGACCTCCCCTTAGACACCGTGGCGCAGATTGTGGACAAAATCCACGAAATTGCTGTCCAGCCCAACGCTCAGGTGGCTGTTGCAGCCGCCCCACTATCGACATCGGCGGCTTCGTGTCCCTCGGCTGCAATCGAGACACTGACACGCCGCATCGATGACCTCACGCGGCAAGTGGCCGCGCTATCAGCTGATCGATCTCGTTCTCGGTCACGGGGTCGAGCCCAATCACCGCGCTGGCGTCAACGGTCCCGGAGCCGCTCAAGTGCTGGCCCGGGGCACTGCTGGTACCACCGACGCTTCGGCGATGCGTCAGCGAAGTGCCGCGAACCGTGTACGTTCCATAAGGGAAATGGACAGAGCAGTCAATGAAGGCGGCAACATGCGACTGCGGTAGTGTTGTGAGTGGCCGTGTTTTTACAACAGACCGTAAGTCAAAAGTGCAATACTTAGTAGATACCGGGTCCGATCTATGTGTTTATCCAGTGAAACTTATCCGCGACAGGCAGTGCGTTAAAACAGACTATAAACTATTTGCTGCTAACGGTTCTACGATAAATACATACGGTTGGATTAATCTATCGCTAGATTTTGGACTCAGGCGTGCATTCGTATGGCGTTTCGTGATAGCTGACGTCACCAAACCTATTATAGGAATAGACTTTCTATCGCATTATAACCTGCTTGTTGATGCTAGACACCATCGCTTGGTGGACAGCCTAACCTCGCTAAGCGCTTTTGCTAGGCCTGCATCATCTGCAATATGCCAAATAAAATCTGTCTCTGGTTCGTCGCTTTACCATGACTTGCTCTCACAGTTTCCAGACATCACTCGTCCTGCTGGAGACCTGTCTACGCGCAAGATGAAGCATAGCACGCTCCATTATATCCGCACTACACCAGGCCCACCTGTATTTAGCCGCCCTCGCCGATTAGCACCGGACCGACTCCGTATAGCGATGAAAGAGTTCGAAGAAATGGTTAGAACAGGTATTGCTAGAAGGTCTGATAGCCCCTGGTCATCTCCGCTACACCTGGTCCCAAAGAAAAATAACGAATGGAGACCATGTGGCGACTATCGTGCCTTGAACGCTCGCACCATACCTGACCGATACCCGGTTCGGCACATCGGAGATTTCTCTCACAATCTTCTTGGCTGTACCGTATTCAGTAAAATCGACCTGATTAGGGCATATAATCAGGTAGCCATAAATCCAGAGGATGTAGCAAAAACTGCGATCACAACCCCATTTGGAATGTTTGAGTTCCCATTTATGAGCTTCGGCCTACGCAACGCGGCTCAAACATTTCAACGGTTCATGGATGAAATTCTCAAAGACCTGGATTTCTGTTTTCCCTATATAGATGATATTTTACTGGCCTCCCGAACGACCAGTGAGCACCTGGAACACCTGGAAGTGGTTTTCAAACGACTACAAGACCATGGAGTGGTTATAAACACTTCTAAGAGCGTGTTTGGTGAGTCGGAAGTCGAATTTTTAGGCTACAGCGTATCGTCTGCTGGTACGAAGCCCCTTCCTGAAAAGGTAAGCGCCATACAGAACTTTCCACACCCTAGGACCATCCGAGAACTCCGTAGATTCCTAGGTATGATAAATTTTTATAGGCGTTTCTTACCTAAGGCAGCCAGACTACAAGCCCCACTGCACAAACTCTTGTCTGGTACAAACGTGAAACCTAATACACCTATACAATGGTCACAAGAACTCGAAGAAGCATTCACCGCCTGTAAAACCAGCTTAGCGGAAGCTACTCTTCTAGCCCACCCTGATCCATCTGCAGATTTAATACTGTGTACCGACGCTTCAGACCATGTTATCGGCGGCGTACTTCAGCAGAAAGAAGAATCTGGTTGGAAACCACTTGGGTTCTTCTCGAAGAAACTCAGTCCAGCTCAGAAAAAGTACAGCCCGTTCGACAGAGAGCTGTTGGCTATATACGAAGCTGTGAAATACTTCCGACACATGCTTGAAGGTAAGACGTTTACCATTCTTACGGACCACAAGCCAATTGTGTCAGCTTTTAAGAAGGCTTCAGACAGTTGCTCACCTAGACAATTTCGATATTTCGATTTCGTGTCGCAGTTCACTACGAATATTCAACATATCTCTGGTAAAGACAACGTAGTCGCGGATGCTCTTTCTCGTACCGAAGCTATTACAAGTGCAATAGACTTTGATGCCCTAGCCCGTTCACAGCAGGAAGACGACGAGCTCCGCCAACTTCTACAAGGTACCTCTTCGCTGAACTTGCAGAAAGTAGAAATTTCTGGTTCCAGTAAAGAGATATACTGCGACATTTCTGGTTCATCACCTCGACCTTACCTGACACCATCTTTCCGTAGACAAGCTTTCGACTGTATACATGGACTTAGTCACCCAGGAAGTAAGGCTACAGTAAAATTGATGACTCAAAAGTATGTTTGGCCTAACATTAAGAGAGACTGCAAAAATTGGACGCAGAGCTGCATACCATGCCAAAGATCTAAGATTGCCCGACACACTCAATCCCCAGTACATACATTTGTTCCTTCAACGAACAGATTCAGCCATGTACATATCGACCTCGTAGGACCTCTGCCATCGTCGAACGAATACAAATACTGTCTTACGGCAGTCGACAGATTTACGCGTTGGCCAGAGGTAATTCCTCTCCAAGATATCAAGGCTGACACGGTAGCGAGTGCATTCGTTACCGGTTGGATATCACGCTTTGGTTGTCCGGAGACAATAACAACAGATAGGGGGAGACAGTTCGAAGCACATCTGTTCAAAGAACTTGCAACATTGATCGGTTTTAACCACTCAAAAACCACAGCATACCATCCAGCTGCAAATGGAATGGTTGAGAGGTTTCACAGACAACTAAAAGCAGCGATAATGTGCCATGCGAACGAGAAGTGGTCTGAAGTCCTTCCCATAGTTCTTCTGGGAATACGCGCAGCCTGGAAGGAGGATATAGGGTCGTCAGCGGCAGAACTTGTTTACGGCGAACCCTTACGGCTGCCAGGAGAGTTCATGAGACCGTCACTTACGCGAACCGTCGACGCTACTGATTTCGCATCTCAACTGCGCTCCCATATGTCGAGCCTCTCTCCAACACCTGCAAGCCATCATGGCCAGAAGACCTTCTATGTACCCAAGACGCTCGCCACTGCAGAGTACGTGTTCTTGCGAAAAGACGCTGTGCGACGATCGCTCGAAGCTCCTTATACAGGGCCGTACAAAGTGATAAAGCGAGACGAGAAAACCTTCAAGATTGACGTACAGGGTAAAGAGATGACGGTAACCATTGACAGACTGAAGCCAGCTTACCTGCTCGTCGATCTTACGCCACAAGACCAAGAAGGAATCAAACCGGCAACACCGGTTACTCCAGATGCCCTACACCGAACTAGATCCGGACGCCGTGTGCGATTTCCCGATTTTTTTCGACCTTAACGGTCTCCGGGGGGGCTGATGTGGCGGCAGCATATTATATCGTCTCATGAATGACGCTGACCGCCGCCGGCGCCGCTGCGCCGAGGATACCCGAACGCACCGTCGTGCGCGCTCGGTTTTCCCCGCCTCGCCAGTCGAGAATGCGAACCGACGCCGGGAGGCTGCGCGCACGTTACTCGCCGCGAACCTTTATGTATACGCACCGCGCAGTATTTAATGTATTTCCTTTTAAACGTTGTTTACTTCCGCTACTTGCTTGTGTACTATTAGCTTTTTCTATTCTTCATGTGTGTCTTTATGTATCCTTCTACTGTGTAAACTCTATTGTAACTTTCCGGAACATTATAGTGCTAGTGAAAACATAAGTGTTTTAATTAGTCTCCCGCTTACGCCTCACTAACAATTCTCGCTAAAAAATCTTTACACATTTCGAAAAATAATTTTCAAAGCAATTTATATTTCATGATTGTGTTGTATGTAACATGATGTGTGTTGACTGTTATGTAATGACAGACATTATACACTCAAGTATGGAGAACCTAGGCGGAGGCCTATCTCCAGAAGTCGTCTTTTAGCCGGACGTCTTTTAGCTGAGATGATGTTTTTTACAAGCTTTTTATTAACTTTCAATGTATGTATGTATGCTTGTATGCTTGGGTGGAATCTTGCAACTAAATTTTGAAGCAGATATCCTCAACTGATTTTGTTGAAATTTTGCAAGCATATGTATACAGCGTGACAATATAATATTATGATGACATGGAGCTGATCTGATGCTGGAGCTAGAAGGTGGCCATAGGAACTGTAAAGAAATGTCGCAACATCATCGAGTTTGGACTCATTTGATTCGTCTCGAAGAATTCCAGTAAAAGCATGTTTTTAAAAAGCTTTTTAATTTAATTTATTTTGAAGTGAAAACTTCTTTAGGCGCGTTGAGCACTTTTTGAGTGAACAAAAATCACTATTTGGTAGGGGAAAATCTTATCAGTTCGCGTCACCGCATCACCACGTCATCGACATGCTGACGTTACAAAACCTCTTTGGCCGCGTTGGGCACTTTTTGATAAGGGGAAATCTTATGAGTTCGCGTCACTGCGTAACCGACATTATGATTTAATTTAAACATCAGCAAAAAAAGAAGGTTCTGTAATACTAGAAAAAAGATTTGTTAAAAACTATGATAATGTATCTACCGATTAGACATTAGACAATATTTTTCATTGCTTTTTACGAAGTGAGTGCTGAACATAAGCCTCTCTGTAAAAAGGAGTTTTTGGCTTACTTAGGTTGGCATAGGATTTCTGTCAAGTTTTACTAATTAGCAATGCTGTTTTCCTGTGCAATTTGCTCCCTTAAGGCCATACCACACGCGCAAGTATCACCACAGTTATAACTGCGCAGGTAAAACTGTCGGGATACAGTTGGTTGGCGCGTGAGACAGTTTTACCAACAGCACGCACGGTGTTCCGTGTACAAGCCGGCCTGCGCAGGCAAAACTGTGGTGATACTTGCGCGTGTGGTAGGCCCGTTAGAGCCCCCGCAGACTACAAACTTTTTGGTCGGCCGATAGTTTGATCGGGTTGGCTTTTGGCTGATGTGTCGGCCGGTACCAAATCGGTGTAGCATGCGCACTGTCATACATGTTTATACTGATTAACAGCACGATTGAACTATCGGCCGATTAAAAGTCTGTAGTCTGGGGGTCTCTAGGTCGGCTTTTACAACATCAAGGGGATGACAAGGGGTTATGCTGCGTATTCTTAAAGACCTACCATCACCAAACGGATAACTAAACTTATGTTAGGTTTCGTTTTTAGGGTTCCGTACCAAAGGCAAAAAACGGAACCCTTATAGATTCGTCATGTCTGTCTGTCTGTCTGTCTGTCCGTCTGTCTGTCTGTCCGTCCGTATGTCACAGCCACTTTTTTCCGAGACTATAAGACCTATAATGTTGAAACTTATTAAGTAGATGTATTCTGTGAACCGCATTAAGATTTTCACACAAAAATAAAAAAAAACAATAAATTTTGAGGGTCCCTATACTTAGAACTGAAACTCAAAAATTTTTTTTTCATCAAACCCGTACGTGTGAGTCTATGGATAGGTCTTCGAAAATGATATTGAGGTTTCTTATATCATTTTTTTCTAAACTGAATAGTTTGCGCGAGAGACACTTCCAAATTTGTAAAATGTATCCCCCCCCCCCCCGTAACTTCTAAAATAATAGCATGATAAATCTAAAAAAAATATATGTTGTACATTACCATGCAAACTTCCACCGAAAATTGGTTTGAACAAAATCTAGTAAGTAGTTTTTTTTTAATACGTCATAAATCGTAAACTGCAATTTACCTTTCATTCAAGAAACACAAATTAAAAAAAAAAAATGTTACTTGCTGCTGCGGAACCCTTCATGGGCGAGTCCGACTCGCACTTGGCCGCTTTTTTATAAATGTATATAATGAAATACTACACTTCAAAAGTAGGTAACCCAAACTTTAGGCCTAACAGTGTAAGTAATGTAAAAACTCTTATTTTATGACTCCTCAAATTCAAAATGATTATTCAGCATTTTACGAGAGGGTCGCAATGAGTAACTAAAGAAGCAGTAAAGTTTAAAACCACCCTAATGACTTCATAAAGTGCCCATAATATTGTCTTTATTGAATAAAAATGGCGGAGTAGGTTAAATGTGTTTATTTACTTTCTTAAATAACTTTTTATAAGACTTTTTTATTTATTTTTCGTAGCGAAAGAAACGCGACTTAAATGTTTCGGTATAATTTTCTTACTTGTCTCTTTAATACACTGTATGTAGTATTTGTAGATGTATGAAGTTCGTAATGTAAGCGACACTTGTCGAATGTATTTCAAGAAATACAGTTGTTCTTCTTTTTTTTTCAGATGGCTAGAATTGAGACAAAGCGTTTTATGTAACATTAAAGGTTAACTTTATAAGGCGTTGGACAGTGCAAAGACGTTTTAAAACGCCATTTTTAATTTCTAGACAATTTAAGAAATAGATGTGAAAATGGGGAGTATGAATAGGTACACCTTGTTTGATTTTCATTTAATTTTTTATTAATTTTTGTGTTATGTTATATGATAAATTTGTATTGCTCTGCTATGGAAGTCCGGAGCTTCCTAACACAGGCATTACTTGCTTAAAGGGAAGCTCGAAACACTAAACGTTTAATGTAAACTTATGAAGCAATAAAGTATTTTGTATTTGTTTGAAGAAAAGGTAGCAAGAGAAGGTGGTCAACCAAGCATCAATGACTTACTTAACTGGTTGAGTTGGAGGATCCTTTGTATTGGAGGGACATATGTCACGTCAGTGACAATGAATAAAAATATGAAGCAGCTATAAAATCAAATGTTTTAAACAATTACGCGGCATAATTATACTCCATGTTAATTATACTTCCACTTTAGACATAAAGCATAATCAACTAGCAAAGCTAAATCAGCAGTCGAGCAGCAAAAATGCACAATTATTCATCATGACTGCCTCTATGGCGCAGTGGTAGCGTATGCGACTGCTGTGCTTGAGGTCTCGGGTTCGATTCCCGGGTCGGACCAAATGCTTGTACGATCTGCAAATATTTGTGTCGGAGTTTGGGTGATCTCTATTTATAACTAGCTGACCCACGCAACGTCGTTTGCGTCTCCTATTGCCCGTAGCGTAATAGTTTCCTCCCGTTTTGAAACATTCTTCATTGGTACTCCGCTCCTATTGGTCATAGCGTGATGATATAGATAAACTCGATAAAGTTCCTCGATAAACGGGCTATCTAACACTGAAAGAACTTTTTCAAATTGGACCAGTAGTTCCTGAGATTAGCGCGTTCAAACAAACAAAACCTCTTCAGCTTTATATATTAGTATAGATGACCCACGCAACGTCGTCTGCGTCTCCTATTGCCCGTAGCGTAATAATTTCCCCCCGTTTTTGAAACATTCTTCATTGGTACTCCGCTCCTATTGGTCATAGCGTGATGATATAGATAAACTCGATAAACTTCCTCGATAAACGGGATATCTAACACTGAAAGAACTTTTTCAAATTGGACCAGTAGTTCCTGAGATTAGCGCGTTCAAAAAAACAAAAACTCTTCAGCTGTATATATTAGTATAGATGTATTTATTATACTCTTCTAAGATCTAATACTCATAATCAACAACACATTTATTTGGATAAAGACTAATATTAGGTATTATGTTGATAAAAACTCTTTGGCAAATAACTCAATAATATATTAGGTACCAACTCTTAGCGTCTTATACTCGTGATAACTTCTAAACGAAATGTTCGAATGGGATCAAACAAAAAGTATTTTACTTCTACATAAATACCCTTGATAACACAATGCTTTATTTAGATAAGGATTAATGTTACGATACACATTTAACGTCGTTTCTTTCTTCAGACGATTTAATAATTTTTTTGAACACAAAAGCGGTTATTGTGACCAAACCATGATAGTTAGATATATGCTCTCGCGGACTTTTTTGTAGATCTTAATGGGACCTACAAACCCGTAATACATTATTTTGTTCTATTGTCAATACCTTTTGCAGCGCACGCAAAAATAGGTTTTCGATTTCACACCTTGGGTTACAAAATAGCAATTTTCTTACGGATCTCTATTTTTTATGAAAATAAAATATAGCCTATAGCCTTCCTCGATAGATGGACTATCCAACACTGAAAGAATTTTTCAAATCGGACCAGTAGATCCTGAGATTAGCGCGTTCAAACAAACAAACAAACAAACTCTGCAGCTTTATAATATTAGTATAGATATGTAGGTATTTACAAAAAAAAAACCTAAGAATAATAACGCATAGAAAGCGATTCCGCGCGTCCGTTTTGAAGCACCTCAAATGGAGCTATGGCTCCAAACGCTGGGCCGCTTCGTAGTGTTCAAGGTCAAAGTACGCCGAACGTGTCTCGCGAAAAAAAATAATTATGACGGTTTGTTCAATTAAATTGTGTCACAACGCATCTGAAAAACAAAAGAAGTGTGATAACATCACTTTTCACAAGTAAGTTTTTAATATTTCACAGTATTTTGTAAATAATTAGGTCAAAATAGAAATGTTTTGTTTCAATATTCCGTTTGCATGTGTGCGTATCGCCGCGCGTACCTACGTAATCGTCACACCTATGTGAATCGGTTCAGTGCTTCATTTTTGACAGGGCGCTTGTATGAAGACTATCTTTCTATGCGTTATTATTCTAAGAAAAAAACGTATACATGTATTTATATCAGTTGCCTCGTATCCATAACACAAGTTCTGCTAAGCTTGGGACTAGATGGTGTTGTGTGTTAGACGTCTAAAATATTTATTAAGTTCAGTAAACACTTCGTTAGCAATAGCAAAAGGAATCTACACGATAACAATACCTATTTTAAACAACAAACATTGAATAGCTTAAATCGAAGTTATATCCACTACAGCTAGAATATTCAAGACACATGTTTCACGTATGACCTTTAGGTTACAACCTCGTGTTTGGCCGAACATTCGTCAAACGGACGTTCAATCAGGCCGATTGGACCAAAGCAGCGTCGCCCCCACAATTTATTGCCATCAAGAGAACAAAGTTAGTAACAAACATAGCTGATGAATTTGTATGCCGGCTGCGAGTTAGCGGTGAGGTACGTTCTAGGGTATACACTGAAGCGGGTACATTTATAATCCTGAGGATACTAGTACCATGGACTATAATATAGATTATTTTTAACCGACTACAGCAAAGCCAAAGGAGGGTTACGATTTTAACAGGCTATGTATGTATGTACGTACGTATGTTCATCTATTGCCTCATAACTCCTCAACTACTTATTAAAACTGGACAAATGAGTTATCATTTGAAGCGTCTAGATCATCCGCTGGTTATAGGCTATATGACGTGTCACTAAATCTAATGTGGCGCTCTCTAGCGACCATAAAGCACTGTGTTGAAAAAATAATTTGAGATAAATATGCCGTGTTTGGTATCATTGGAAAGGCGTTAATTGTACATTTCAAAAAAATATATATTGTTAGCATTTGCTCGTGACATTGTCCGTATTTATTCGATAATTGTGATATTTCTATGGTATTTAAAATATACTTAACAAAGAAATTAATATTATAACGGCACCAAAACATTTTAAATGAAAAAAAGTAAAAAGTAAAACCAAACTACGACAAAAAACGACGCTGAAAAAGTATGAAACAAGTTTGAAAAGCCGAAGTCACACGTTACATAGAAACGCACCATAAAACTTGAACAACGCGTGACTACGGATTTTCGAATGATCAGCTCGATTAATCTATGACAATAAGAAATTAATTTAAGTGTTCATTGATTTGATTGACAGAAAAAATTCTGCACTTGGGTTCTTCTTAAACAAACCCTTCAGACTGATGAAATGATGTGTCATCCTTAATCATATTATGTGGATGGATATCGTGCGTCGTCACCTATTCATATAATTATGTACAATCTCAAAACTAGGAACTGGAATCCAGCAACTGCGATAATTTTACATCTAGCAACTAACTAATTTACCAGCAAGCCTTTGGAGTGGACAAATGAAATTAACTTGTTTTTTTCCTTTCTTCTTGAGAAGAATGATAACACTATACCGCTGTTAACTTAAACCTTGATAACTTTTTTGAAGACGTGAGCGGCCAATAAATGCGGCCACTCTGTTAAATGGACCACCCCGTCTGACCCGGAGCTAAATGGACCAATCGAACTTTTTTCATGTAAAACTTTAAAGACACCAAACTACTTGAGTACGTTACTTGCGTTCACTAGAACTTTTACCTTTCATTATTATCTATTCAAATTTACTTATCGAAGAGATTTCATTTTCTCAGTCTTGCAAGTATTTCAAGTAGACCTTTACAGACACTTTCAAAACTTTATATTGATTACTCTAGTATTTTTAGTTGATCGGTTCCAAAATATCATTCTTATGGAGAAGAACCGCCATGAAAGTCCATAAGTACTAATGAACCATGCTTCGGAATATGAGCTGACTTGAACGTAATGACACCTAAGTCTCACTGAGTGGCTGAGAAATGTCTGCCGTTTGAGTTGTAGATATTTATCGACCCCGAGACTTCTAGTCTTCGGAGCAGTAGACTTCGAGTCTACTGACTGAGCTCCTAATAGTAAGTTTTGGTTTTAATGGCAAACCAGAGGGTTTGCCCTTAAAATGAACCTGAAATTCAATGAACACGATAGCTTCGTTTTCACCGCAATAGATTCGTTTTCTCTCTTTTCATGATCTATAGGTAAAATAATTGACAACAATGTCTAATAAATAATTTCTCAAACTTTGAAGAAGCAGCTTTGTGATTTGGTCAAGTCAAGGTTTTTTTAAGCATTTATATCAGATCTAGTGATATAATCTGACATTTGAATAAATCCTGATTTAGGAAAAAAATCATATTTTTTCCTGGAACTGTTGTAAGAAGGGCCACAATTTGGTTTTTTTCTCGTAATACAGGGTACACTTTAGCATGACATTTCGTACTACAACATCCATTTACAATTACCTGATACGATTAATCCTTTTACACTCGAAAATGTCCAATTTCAGCAGAACTATTAGTGCTATAAACATTAAATCTACGCCTTACAAATATTTCATTGCATTGCACAAACCAGTATTTAGTGAAAATATAAACGTTTTATACATAAAAAGTCCAAAAATATCTTGCCCGATTGGAATAAAACCTTTGATATACGGCTACAGCGCAATACACAGACAATCGGGTCAATTTCCGAAGCCCTATTTAGAGCACATGTTTATGTAACACACAATGTAATATAAATTTATTTATATGCGTTATCTAGTATTGGCTAGTAGAATCTAGTGCCAATAAAAGGCGCTGCGCAAACGTGTCGTCCGTTGCTACTACTGGTCACTGATAACCATAGTTGATGGGTCCGGTGGCGGCAATCGGACACAGTCACCGGTCGCTACTTCTAGCCACAATTCGTCGCTAGTTTTACGTCAGTCTCACAATGGACGTCGTGGATTGCTTGTGTCGCACACAGGAGACGGACACCGAATGCAACTCTCCGTTTGCGCAGCTCAGTTCAATTGTAAGGAAATTTGTTAATGTTGCTTGTGTCTTCGACTGACGACTTTCAGTTTCCAGTTACCGACACCGTACTTTTTGATCGTCATGAGTATGTGTTAAGTGGAAGCAACTGGACACAAAAAATGTTTACATATGCGCAGGGAGTGGATGAATTCATACTGGTTCTATAGAAATCAAATATTCATCGTTAGTTTGTATCCGCCACAAGACACAAAAGTGTCCACGTTTGCGCCCTGCTTAATACGTTCAGTGTAGGGGCTTCATTGCCTCCGGACGCAGGTCATTCGCTCCTTGCCAGAAAACATAAACAAGAATGTATTCTGTATCCTGTCTTGTTCGATTTGAAGTAGAAAACATATGTGTGAATAAGTGCTGCGTTTTATTTTTATCATTTAGTCATGCCAGCACATACCTAACGTCTCTTTGCGATATCAAAATCTTTTCTATTTTAATAATAATTTACTACTACATTTACATAATGCCATTTAGTCCCAAATCAGACAGAGCTTGTATTATGGGTATCAGACATCTATAATGTCCATTAGGTTAAATAAAAAGGTAAAATATAAATGTTTCTTTTTGCAATTGCTTCCAACATTTAATCAAGGTGCGCTAATCGAAGAGGGTGGATAAGGTATACTTTTAAAAAACAATCTCAACAAAATTGAAAAATGTTATAAATCTTGTGCATGGTTCAGGCAAACAGAGCCATGGGCACATATAGTATTGATAGAATTTTTTAATGATTTTCTATGCATATATAAGTACCTAGGTAGGTATAATACGTGTTAGTATCTCACAAGGAAGGGAGTTAAACTACAAAAACGAATTCATTCAAAACTATGTTTAATCAAGATAAAAATACTCAAAGTTAAAGTTGGCGACTCTTAGCTGGTAGTTTGTTCAAATTCAGTGGAGGTTTCGATGTTAACTTGCGGGTATATTGCAAATTAGTTTTCTACTGAATTTCTGAATGGTAGGTTTGTGAAAGAATAGAGTTTGCTTACAGACTAACAGACTTGAAAATTAGCTTTAGCTCGAGACTTTGTTACAGAGCATTGAATATAAATAAATATAAAGAGGAGGCTTATTTTACTAACTCTTTTCATCTACTATTTTTATCAGGTTCAAGAGTTAGAAAACGAATACCTCCAAAAAGCGAACAAAGATCTCACCTTGATAATAACATAGTCAGCTATATCCTGTAAATATGATACAGGTTAAAACGATTTAAATAAGTAAGCAAGCAATACAACCAAAGTCAAAAGCGTCATTATTATTACCTTTTTACCATTTACCGAACTAGTTTTTGCTCGTGGCCCTGCCCGCGTGTATGTTCAGCGTCAGCTATCTCGGTAAAGAGTAGCCTATGGCCTTCCTCAACAATCAAAGTATTTCCATGCTAAATTTTGTTTAAATCGGTGCAGCTGTTTAACTATGAAAGCGTAACAGGCAGTGTTACTTTCGAATTTATATTAGAACTAGCTTTAGCCCGCGGTTTCGCTTGCATTTAATAAAAAGTATCCTATGTTACTTCCAATACTTTCAAGAATATGCGTACCTACAAAGTTTCGTGATGATCGGTTAAGTAGTTTTCGCGTGAAAGCGTAACAAACAAACTTACATTTACATTTATAATTATAGATAGACTAGTTGTTGCCCGCGGCTCCGACCGCGTATATGTCGGTTATCGCGGCAAATAGTAGCCTATGTGTTATTCTGATGTATAAGCTATATTACTGTAAAGTTTCACCCAAATCAGTAGTTTTTGCGTGAAAGAGTAACAAACATCCATCCATCCATACTTACAAACTTTCGTGTTTATAATATTAGTATAGATAGATGGATTAAAGATGAAACTACAAGCAAAGTCATAAGCGTCATTATTACCCAACATATGCACATCACACTTAATATCATCCTTTGTATAGTAAATAAGAAAAAAATGCAGTATGAATCCGACGAATATGCATACAGCGATTGATAAATGTGGACGAAGCAAAAGAGATGTGTCAGGTTCGTAGTAAGTAAGGATCACAAATGTTTCTGCCTACCCTTCTGGGAGATAGGCATGACATTATGTTACGTTACAAAGGAAAATCTTTCAGCAGCACTGTATTATTTCGTGATAAATATAACTTTACTTTTTACTGCCTCGTTGGTCTCGCGGTTGGCGTGTACGACTGCTGATCATGAGGTCTCGGGTTCGATTCCTGGGTCGGACCAAATGTTTGTATGATCTACAAATATTTGTTTCGGAGTTTGGGTGTTTTCTATGTATAATATGTATGTATTTACAAAAAAAAAGTATATATGTATTTGTATCAGTTGTCTAGTACCCATAACACAAGCTCTGCTTAGCTTGGGACTAGATGGCGTTGTGTGTTAAAATGTCCGAAATATTTATTATTATTTATTTATTAACTTGTCTCACTATAACGTACAATACGTATATAATATAAATAAAGTTCCGTGAACACATTCCTGCATAACTTTTTTATGTGAAGCTTATAAGATTAAACCATTTTCCATTCCGAGTTTTATAACAAAGGCCTTAGGAAGAGCATAAAGTAGAATTAGCAAAATCATACAAGAAATTTAATTCAAATATTAGTTTTTAATTCTCGAATAGGGTGGGATTAGTACAAATCCTCTTATTTCTAGTATGTGCGCAGTAATTGGAGCAGAGTTAATGACTAAACTTGTTTTACTTGTAATAATGAAAATAATTGCTTAACCTAATGTTGAAATTTTTTAAAACTCTTTTTAGTACAAATTCAAAGCTTTCCTCACTGAAATTCTCTATTTTTAACCGACTTCAAAAAAGGAGGCGGTTCTCATATCAACAGTTTTTTTTCTATGTTTGTTACCTCATAAATTTCAACTGGGTGAACCGAGTTTGATGATTCTTTTTTTACTTGAAAGCTGGTGCTCTCGTGTGGTCCCATTTAAATTTGGTCCAAATTGAAGTCGGGTTTTTTTGTTAAAATTTGTGATTATATTACAATTAATCGTTTTACAAGTTTACATTTTAAGATTTTACATTGATTGTAATGTATGCCATGCCTTGCTTTGTTTAATGATAATTTCTTTTGGCGTAGTAATCTTTACAACTTTCTTATTTTTACATTGGATAAATCATTCAACGATTAAGTTGAAAATGTTAAGTCTCATGTTTCATCCCGTTTTCGGTTTAATTCAATTGATTCAGTGACAAATTATGAATTCAAGCCAGGACATGTAATTGTGGAAGTTAAGTAATTGAAGGGATGTGTAAGTTTAGTATAAGGATAAATAAAAATATTTATATTACAAAACAATGGAAAAACCGCCAAGTTCCGAAACAGTAAAACAGTTAACTATCAGCTTAACGCAACTGGCAATTTAATCACGAATACTTTCCTGTGTGTTTCAAAAGTTCAAGTAAAGATATTCGACGTTCTCCATTGTGTGGAATACGTTGACCGATACTTTGGTCTCAACATATGCACATACTAAGTGACTTGGACGAGAATCGTTGCGTCACACCGTCTTGTAGCAGAATATGATATTCCCATATGAAATTTGTTCGACAATATTATTTCGACTGAATAACACAACAGGAAGAAGCTATAACAGTTGTCCAGCAAGTTATAAAATATTTCAGTTTTATCATCTGTATTATCCTCTCGTTTTATTTTTCTGAAATTGCTTAATAAATCCTACTAATATTATAAACGCGAAACTTTGTAAGTATGGATGGATGTTTGTTACTCTTTCACGCAAAAACTGCTGAACGGATTTGGGTGAAACTTTACAGTAATATTGCTTATACATCAGAATAACACATAGGCTACTATTTGCAGCGATAGCCGACAAACACGCGAGCGGAGCCGCGGGCAACAACTTGTAGTAACATATGTCCTTCTTCAGGAATCAAAGGATCTCTACTGTTAATTTCATTCAAATCGGTTTTTTTTTTTTATGTATGGCCCGCCATAATGACTCTACTCTGCCTGATGGAAAGCATAAGCAGAATCCAAGAGTGGTGGTCACCATACTCATTGCGAATGCAGACAATGCAGCATGGCGACCCACACCATGGCGGCCTAGTGATGCTTCTGCATCTTTTAGTCTAGTCAACAAGTATGGAACTTGATTACTAGACTACACACATCAAAAGTGTCTAGGGATCAAGCATTTTTATGCGGATTTCTTGAGATTGAGATGTGGCTTTGGCCCTGACCTGCTCAGTCGCCAGACTTGAACCCGATTGAGCATGCATGGGATATGCTACAGAGAAGAGCTCTGCCGAATATGGAGGGTATCCAGTCGCAAGAAGACCTTTTTTTGTTGTTGCAACGAACATGGGCGGCCATTCCACAGCGTGTTTGGATGAACTCATTTTGAGTATGCCAAACCGATGTTCTTGTGTTGTTAGTGTTCGCGGTAGAAACACGGATTATTAATTGTTTCAGTTACCTAATAAAATTTTAAAGAAAACTGTTATTTCAGTCTTTTTTTCGAACTTTAATGTTAGTGGTTCAAATGTCAAAAATCCCTTTATTAGGAAAATGGCAAATTTCTTTATTAATGCAAAGGTGACTTGGTTTATCGTTACTGTGACAAACGAAAACACTTTATTTGATGAATCCTTAAAGAAAATTTTAATTAATATCAATCAGGAGAAAAGTTATTGCAAAAATATATGTTGATCCCTAGACACATATGTTGATCCCTAGACACTTTTCATGTGTGTATATGGGCCTCCGGTCTCGCACTCACCAACGAAACACGACAGCACGACCGCTGTCATTTTACGTTGATTTTCTGTGCGAGGGTAGTACCGCCCCGGTCGAGCAGGCCCATCCGTGCTGAAATCAGCGTGGCTCTACTACCTAGAAAAATACTTAAAAAAAAAAAAACGGTTTAGCGATTTAGCTGTCAAAGCTGTCAAACTGTGCTAGGTACCTAAAATCTGTTTGAAGTCGGTGCTAAGCCAAAAAGAATACAAACGAACAATTACAAAACTCTAAGCGATAGTCACTTGGCACCGACTTCAAACAGATTCTAGGTACCTAGCACACATTATAATAGGTACTACTATTAAAATGAATAAATAATTAGGTATAGGCAATTTATGAAGAATCAGTTTATTTTACGCTTTTAAGTGTTTTTGTTTTTCGTTGGATGTTCTTTGGAAGTCGGTTTTTATTTTTTTTATAAATTTTTTTACGTAAACGGTGATAGATCAGTTCATGCTTATAAACTTTACTTTAAAGCGGAAGTAGATAAGGGTTAAAATACGATGTATAAAAATAAAACATAAGTTATGCAAGGCAGTTTGTCCAACGAAATGAGTTCAGAGTTTTAGTTGTCATCAATCAGTTTAATTAAAACATTATGTATTGTTCACATTGATTTTTATCGAGGAAGGCTATAGGCTAAATTATATCATCATGCTAAGACCAATAAGAGCGGAGCATCGATAAAGAATGTTTCAAAAACGGGGGAAAATTCTCACGCTATGGGTAATAAGAGACGCAAACGGGGTTGGGTGGGTTTGCTAGTCATTGATATATGTCTGTAAGTCTTTCTAAGAATAAATAAAAGTACCTTAACTATTAACTTAAAGGTATTCAAGTGCAGCGGTAGTTATTTATGTTCGGCTGACGCTTACCCTCTATATGTATAGGTATGATTAGAATTTTAGAAATATGATGTCGAAAATGCTATTGTCGTGTACTGGATTTTGTTTCTTTGATCGACTTGGCGGGTGCACTACTATGCCGTGTGAACTAAAAAAGGGAACATAAAACCCACTTAATTGGCTTTTTATTCCTCGAGGCCAAATTCTTAAATTATAAAAGTATTAATTACGAACATTGAACATTGTAGCAACTTTTTGAAATAAATTACTCTTATTTGTAGCCGTTGTTAATTTTACAAGCTTTGTTGTAAATAACGAATGTTTGTGGTGCGTGTTCTAGTTAAACTAATGCTCGTATGTAGGGCTGTCAACTGTGACTTAAATATATTATACGATCGTAATCATGGCAATAATTCTCTTTGTATTTTAATGAGTGAAATTTGTAGAGAGTTCGCAAACCGTTTTAGCAAGCGAAAGTATTTCAGATACAAGTGAAAATTCATGTCACGTTTTTTTTGGAACTTGTTAAGGCCAAATTGAGTACTTTGTTTAAAGAATCATTGTAATATCAAAATTTGAATTGTTATTTACAGTTTAGGAATTAGATACATATATGCTACATAATTGGCTCATATCTGTTAGTACAGTGACTTGCGAATCTGACCAATGAGTCAGAGGCCATGGTTTCAATTCTCAGCGAGGTCAAATATTACGCTATGAGCATTGTCATTTTCTATTTAGTGCCATACATCTAAATTATTTATGGATGTAGAAATATGTAATTATGTAATGTCAGTTACTTTAATAGGTATCATACAGGTATTTGTCTTTTTTAGTATCGGTCGAACGGTGTATGAGTTGTGCGAGGTTATTATCTACATATTATATAAAGAGGTAAAGTTTGTGAGTTTGTGACGTTGTGACGTTGTAGGGCGGTAATCTCTGGATCTACTGAACCGATTTTGAAAATTCTATTACCAATAGAAGGCTACGTTATTTGGGAGTGTCATATGCTATATAATAACCCGAAAAGTGGAAAGACTTTTTCGTGATAGCTGAATTTGGAAAGTAAGTAGGAGAAAGAAATGTTTAGCACCCAACGAAGCGGGCACGGGTCAGCTAGTTATGAAATAAGTCCAGGACCTATATAATAATAGAGGCAGAGTCAACTGCACGTTTGGCCTAGTGGTTTAACGGTCACCACGCCGTTTCCTACTTCGCCAAGTGTCGTGGGTTCAAATCCCACGTAGGACAACACTTTGTGTGATCCACAAATTGTTGTTCTGAGTCTGGGTGTTCTTTGTGTCCGTTTTATGTATGTTTGTAAAGTCCCCCGCGACATAGGATTTATTCCTAGTGCGGGAGTTGTCTTTTTTAAATAAAATTATAATAATAGGCACATGTTAGTAGGTAATATTTTCCACAATATTGATCTCTTACATATTCATAACTTCGTTCATACAAGCTTAATACTTCTTTCGGGTCTTACACAGGCTTGTTCACTCACATTATAACCCAGGGACCTTATAACCTCTTTTAATCAATTGCTCTTCGCTCATTATGTTTAAAATACCTAAACCTGCAGCATTCTTTTCATCTATTGTCACTACATCTCTTTTTACACCCTGTCGTTTTCTTACCCTATCGTGCTTCAGTATTTATATTATCAATATGGAATGATATAAAAATAAAAGCCTACAAGAAAAACATAACAAAATATTTTAATAAAAAAAAAACATAAATTATTTAAAAAAATTGCCAGCCCTAAGTCTAAAAACATTTATAAATAGTATTACACAACACTACATAAATTCTATACTTTTATTTAGTGTTACGAACATCTCAAAACTAGCGATTATAATCTGAAGAAATAGCACGCGACGTTCATGAAAATAAATAACGAACAACCCTGTTTCTTTTCATTTAAGAAGTACTTCTACAAGGCTAATTGAAAAGATCTAACAATAAATCCGAATGTCTACATTATCCAAGACAATGGCATGATTCTATCTAGATAATAGAATAAAGGGTGGTCGTTCTCAAAAGGGATTCGGGCTCGAGAATCTGGTTTCTCCTGAGTTCTTTAGAGGCGGCCGCTTTATATAAGCGTTATTTAGCTAAGTTGAAATTAAGGTTAAATTGATCGTAGTATTACGTAAAATATTATTATTATCACTTATGAGTCAGGCTTCGACCGGAGTAATACCAGGGCGTCACAGAATATAAAGCTTGTTCATTTAGATAGTGTCACTTTGATCGTGCCGCCACCGGCCCGTGCGGCTTCTTGTCAAAGCAGGGCCGACACGAATCATAGGAGCCGGTGACATCGAAGTGACATTATGTATTTTTTTATGACTAAGCGGGCAAACGAGCAGTCGTATCGCCTGATGGTAAGCGATTACCGCCGCCCATGAACATCTGCAACACCAGAGGCGTCACAAGTGCGTTGCCGGCCTTTGGGGGAGATAGGCGAAGGGGTATGGGCTTTCGGTAGCCTCACTCACTCGGTGAAACTGCGCAAGCACAATTTCACACCGGTATTCTGTGAGGCCGTGGTATCACTCCGGTCAAGCTAGCCCATTCATGCCGAAGCGTGGCTCTCCCACGAAATGAACAAGCTATAACCGAGTGAATGATGTTAAAGGAGCCCAAAACACCGAAGCGTAAACGCCATGAGGGGTGGTAATCACTTACTATCACCAGACTCGTCTCAATCGTTCTAAAGTAATTAAAGTATATAAGAATATTATTTTTGGATCTCACAAAATCTTTGCTACTATCATTCTTGATCAAAATTGCTACATTATGTTGTAATATAAATGTAAATTTGTAATGTTATTGTGACTTTTTTATTAGGTACTTCAATTATTATATTTTATCATAAATTTTGCGATGCCCAAAATGGGTCCATAATGATAAGTTATTTTGAATTTGTATTAACGATTTTACATTGTGGAATGCAAAAGAATACTGAAGGCTGCTCCGATATCAGAAAGTGTCTGAATTTAGATTAAAGCATTTTATATTAAACTAGCTTTAAGTATGTTTATCATCAGGCTGGTTACTAAATCATAAGTGCAACCTATTCTAGAAGCAGACTGCTCTGTATGTGAGACTAGCATTGCCCTGCGGAGTTACCTGCGGTATAACATCAACCGTAGGTAACGCCGCGGGTCGAAGCTAGTCTAAAGTAACCTACGTTACTCCTTATATCATCAGCTATCTGCCAGTGAAAGTTCAGTCAAAATCGGTCTAATCGTTCCAGAGATTAGCCGGAACAAACAGACAGACAGACAAAAATTGAAATATATGCTATTTTGGTATATGTACCGTCTATACATACATATGTAAAATCATTTAGTAAGAAGCGGTTATTTTAATATTACAAACAGACACTCCAATTTAATTTATTTGTATAGATAAACTTTATTCGATCAAGTCAGTAAATTTTCAGTAAATATGGCCATGACATTGAATCAAAACAATTAGTGACCCTTTTTACACTTTTTGGCAGTGATCCAGCATTTTTTTTGTCTTGTTCGCGAAGTCCAGAAGTTAATTAATCAAGTTTCTTCTAATCTACTTCTTAAGACTAAGTTCGGGTCAAGGTGAAGGTCAAGAGCCTTTACAATATCCCGATTTCGATGTACCTACATATAATGGTCATGCTTTGTTGTTCAGACAAAGAAGAGAAGAGACATCGTCTAATTAATTGATGAACGATTAATTCACGAAAAAGGATGACTCATTATCGTGTTACGTTCATTGTCCCGTCCCGTTACGCTCATTGAACGTCGTTGTATGATAGATGCGGCGCTTCTAGCCCGCGCCGCATCTATCTCTCATCATTTCATCAATGTTTTGTTAAACGTTGTCTCGTTATGCTATCGTCCGCGTCCGTAAACCGACTTTACAGACAACCAATTTTGTTAATCTACTTAACATTGTTTTTCGATTTTAGTTAAATGTAAATCACTTATAAAGGATAGGCTTGTTGAATTACATGTTGGTTATATGAACATTCTTGTGTTTTATTATGGCAGGCTATACATATACTAAGGTTTTGTCTAGCTCAGAAGCCTCCCAGTAAAGAAGGCTATTGATTATTATGTCTCACTTTTATTTATTCATTCTGTTCATGGAATATTTATCTTGCTCTCTATATTATTATATGTTTTGTATACATACTACGCCTCAGTTTAATTTATTAACTGACTTCAAAAAAGGAGGAGGTTCTCAATTCGACTGTATATTTTTTTTATTTGTGTTCTTCGTCGTTTATGAACCGATTTTGAGGATTCTTTTTTTAATGGAAAGGAGATATCCTAACGGTGGTACCATGATAAGGACACTAAGATCTAATGATGGCATTCAAAAGAAATCGAGTCGAACCTTGAACTCGGTTTTTGTTTTTTTTTAATTTTACTTGTTTTAAATTAAAGCACATGACAAAAAATCTTGATTATAGAAAAGATAATCTGAAGGAACTCGATACAATTGGACCTGCAGATATTACAACTTACCGCGGTGCTCAAAGTTTTGTTTATATTATGATTACGTTATGTTGACTATAATTCGTGAGTTAGTTTCTAAAGACAATATTTTGTTAGTTTTAAGCTACGTAACGTGAGTCAGATGTTCGAAATATTTAAGCCATTCTAAATGATATGAATCGTACAATGTAGATCTATAATAACTATTATTTTTACGGGAATTAACGCAATCACTTATTTCAAGGTTTCACAATTATATTACATACCTCTGTTTTGCCTGACGTCTGACTGAAAACAGAGATATGTAATACCTTGAAATGAGTGATCGCGTTAATTGCCGTAAAAATAATTATTATTATATCATGGAACGCGAAAGTTTAAAAAAAAAAATGATGGACCTATATTGTTCGATTCACGTCTTCAGAACTATCTGATTATTCGACAAAGAGATTTGCAAATGTCGACTTGTCTTGTTAAGCTAAACGAGAACTTTCGTTACTTCAACATACCAGTAAATAATTTATGTTTTCTCAAAGGACACAGTTTCTAGGATTCAGTTCAAGAGGTAAATGGAAGTTGCTCTGAACGTCAAAGCAACGGTTTGCATTGCATGCATCAAATTACAGTTGTTTGGAATAGTCCGCCAGTAATTTGGTTAAAAAAGTAAGTGAGACTCGTTGGAATATGCATCAGAATTTACGTTCGTAGATACTGAGATGTTTCTCGTGGGAATTTAAGTAAGCATAAATAACTATTCCGCATAAAAAAATATATTAGAAGTTTTTAAAAACGGCAGAGCCTGTATTAAGTTTTTCAGAATGACGAATAGCTAATAATGACGAAGCTAATTACAAGTCTTCGCTATATCAATAGTTTCAGAAAATAAACTGAATGGGTGTCTTTTAGTTTCTAGTTTTATGTATCCTTTAATGTGTTAACATTATCTCACCTTCCTAACTCATATTAACAAAGTTTTAACGATCCAATGGCCTCACTTGCAGTTGTTAGGAACCAATCTTTCTTTGAGATTAGTAAGAAAATACTATCTGATGACCACTGCTATGCTACCATGCCGATGTTTATTGTTATTTTTTAAGTATTAGGGGCTTGCCCTCAAGGAGACAAGTAACCTGATACAAAGTGACAACTGCCATTCGTGGACTGTCTGCCTCTCAAGTAATGTGAGTGTGTTGATATCTTTACATTTCTAACTATAGAATCACAGGACGGGAAAGGGTACCTCAAGTAAAGTTACTCATTCGGTAAAAAGCATCTAAATATTTACAATATGGCTTGTTCATGATACATTTGAGGTGTACATTTTTACATTTATAGTGTATTGCACTTCATTTCTGATAAAACTGGCATGTAAATATGGAAGATATAGTGATATAAATTAAATTGCTTGTTAAAGTAACTGCGTCTGTTTACTCTGTGACACATGGCTATCATTTGTCACAGAGATCAAGGTATATTTTTGTACTGTACATAATTAATTAACCAAGAATAAACTGGAAATGTTTTGAAGAAAAACATATTATTTCCTTTCTTTCAAGATTAGAATTTTTCCCATCAATATTCTGTTTTGAACATCATCTATTTATATTACAAACATTTTTTTGTAAAAACTTGAGCACCGTTGTCTTACAGATACACACGACTACTTACTTTTGTGGGGGACAGGTGTGTCATGTCCCACCAACACAAAGGGAGGATCCACCGACCAGGCGAGGTGATCGTGCCTGGCGGGCCAACTGCCCAACGGTTGATGTTGGGATGTTGTATATATGTTAACTGACGCGAGAACTTTCACTGCGCGATTCAGGATTGGTAGTTTTTTCTTAGTTTCCTTCGTTACTCCATAGTTCGACGTATCTTCGGTAGATGGCGCTGTAGTATGTTGTGTTGTTGTTGCACTGTATGTGGAGGCCGCCACATCACTCCCCTCCAAGACCGGAGGTTATTATATGTTGTGTCAGCTGTCTGTGCTCTGTTGTGGAGCTTGCCAGTGCCAGCAGTGAGTAGTTCCAGTGAGTCGGAACTGAGTGCCGCAAGTTCCAGTGAGTCGGAACTGAATGCCGCTAGTCCCAGTGAGTCGGGGCTGAAGTCCGCTGATCCCAGTGAGTCGGGATGGCGTGCGGTGCGCGGTGCTGCGGTGAGGTCCCCAGTGAGTCGGGGCGGTTGCTGCGTAGTGGCTGGCTGCTGCGTAGACGGGAGAGATATGCTCTGCTTACATGGACCGTAGGTGCAGTGTGCTGTGCCTAGACGCTGATGAGGCCGTAGGGGTAACCAGGCTGGAGCGGTCGCATCCTGCGTGTGGTGTATCCCTGTTGAGGCCGAGGTTGCTGGCTGGCTGTGAGACTTGCTGTGGGAGTGAACATGATGGTGGCGTGCTGATGCTGCTTCGAAGGCTGCTTCCAATCACGTCGGGGTCACCACTGTGGGGGACAGGTGTGTCACGTCCCACCAACACAAAGAGAGGATCCTCCGACCAGGCGAGGTGATCGTGCCTGGCGGGCCAACTGCCCAACGGTTGATGTTGGGATGTTGTATATATGTTAACTGACGCGAGAACTTTCACTGCGCGATTCAGGATTGGTAGTTTTTTCTTAGTTTCCTTCGTTACTCCGTAGTTCGACGTATCTTCGGTAGATGGCGCTGTAGTATGTTGTGTTGTTGTTGCACTGTATGTGGAGGCCGCCACACTTTTATTTCAGACATTGTGCCTCTGCGTGGATATCTTGTTTCCGTAATTCATCTGCCCGAGGCAAAATCTTCGATCACTTCTCTTTTATTGCTGTCTCTCGAAACCTGACATTATTATTGAAATCTTTTTTAAGTCTTTTTTTTTAATTTGTCTTAGTAAGTATCTTAAAGTTACTACAGATATAAAGATCTTCAAACAGATATCATATAATTTTATCCGACTACAGCGAAACCGAAAGGATGGGTTGTAATTTTGGTAGTCCATGTGTGATTATATGTTATACTGTAGCGCATAAACTAATGAATCGATTTTAACGTATGAGGTGTCAAAAGAACGGTAATTATAAATTTTATCTTAAAGTTTTTAAGTAGTCGGGTAACTTTTTAAACTTCTCTTGGTACTTGAAAATTTTTAGTAATTGGACATAGACGATTTTATTTTCAAAATAATCACTAATTTTAACAAAAAAAACCGACTCCAAGAACTGGACCAAATTGGAATGGGACAACACGGTAAGCACCAAGTTTCAAATAAAAAAGAAGTATCAAAATCGGTTCAGCCAGTCGAAAGTTATGAGGTAACAAACATAAAAAAACTTGAGAGGTGGCAAGGGGCACCCGGATGGAACGAAGTTTATATATATATACTATTCAGCACTGTGACGTCAACTCAATGTTAAAAGTGTCGTTACAACGAAAAGTGTCGTTACAACTTTTGGTCTCAATTCGTCTAGCCCCCTTTCGCAACGCGCCATAAGGAACTTCGTTCCAAAAATACAGTAGAATTGATAACCACCTCCTTTTTTGAAGTCGGTTAATAAACCTAATACCATACTTGAGAATAAATAATTATTGGATAGTTATAGTCTTCGATTGTCGGCTCTTGATGGAATTTGTTGAAATACATTATGAAAAGAAACGCACTTGTACGTTTATTCCACTATTTATTTAGACTTCAACCTGACCAGTTTCGCCTCGTGACATTATATTTCACCTTTGATAATGCCATAACGCGAAACCAGTCAGGTCAAGTCTCGTTAAATTCTGGAATTTAAGCACAAGTGAATTCATTGTCATTATGAATTTGGTACTTGGCTTTTTAATGTTCGTATTGAATTAAATACATAATATACGTCGAAGAAAGATTTACGTCTCTATCGCCCTGCACATGCCGACTGCAAAAAACCACGTCAACCACGCATATATTATCCTACTAATATTATAAACGTGAAAGTTTTTACGTATGAATGGATGGATGTGTGTAACTCTTTCACGCAAAAACTACGGAACGGATTTGGATGAAACTTTACAGTAATATAGCTTATACATCAGAATAAAACATAGGCTACTATTTGCCGTGATAACGACATATACGCGGGCGGTGCCTCGGACAACGACTAGTATATTATATTTCTAAATAAACATAATAATATGTATGTATAAAAATAAGTGTCTTATATCATTGCACAAATACAGAACAATTGATCATGAGAGTCACATAATATTTGTCCTAGGTAGGAAAGGAATCCATGATCAATAAATATTTTTTGGATTTTCAATAAATGTAATGAACTACGAGTAATACTAGAAAATTATTAAACTAAAGGACTCAGACAACGAGTATTCTTCTGTTCAAATAAAAATTACTAACGTCGAATTATTGATATTTTAATAAGGGAGGTGGCAAGTCGGAAAGGGAGATGACTGAAACAGGTCCCCTTTTTAGGGTTCCGTAGCCAAATGGCAAAAAACGGAACCCTTATGGATTCGTCATGTCTGTCTGTCCGTCCGTATGTCACAGTCACTTTTTTCCGAAACTGTAAGAACTATACTGTTGAAACCTGGTAAGTAGATGTATTCTGTGAACCGCATTAAGACTTTCACACAGAAATAGATAAAAAACCATTTTCATCAAACCCATACGTGTGGGGGATAGGGGGACCTATGGATAGGTCTTCAAAAATGATATTGAGGTTTCTAATATCATTTTTTTTTATAAACTGAATAGTTTGCGCGACACTTCTAAAATAAGAGAATGATAAAACTAAAAAATATATATGATGTACATTACCATACAAACTTCTACCGAAAATTGGTTTGAACGAGATCTAGTAAGTAGCTTTTGTTTAATACATCATAAATCGTAAGCTACAATTTACCTTTCATTCAATCTACTCAAATATAAAATAAACGATCGAAGTTACAACGACCTACAAGATCTTTTATATTATGTTACTTGCTGCTACAGAACCCTTCATGGGCGAGTCCGACTCGCACTTGGCCGCTTTTTTAGTACAATTCCTGTACTAGTTTACCTTCTGACTTTCTGTACTAATTTACCTTCAGACCTTCAAATATCAATTTATTAATTTAAAAGAAAATATTTTATTAAAGAAAAAGCATTCATAGAAATATTTACAAATGGAAACTAGTGTTTAATATTTTATTGCGTACTACTTCAGTACATAATCAGTTTTCCAAGAAATTCCATATTCGTTTCTGGTCGTTTCTGGCATTTTTAGAATCACTGTGACTTTTAGCAAACGGTTACATATCGTTTTTTAATTGACGTGATTGAGTCCTTTAACAGCTTAAACGTGAGTTGAATAGAACATTTTCGGTGGAGACGTGATCGTGCCAACTTAATATTATTACTAGTTATTATTAAAAATGTTGTTGGCAATTAGTGGTGTTAAAGGTATTCTTAGTGGGGTAAAAAAAGTTAAGAATCGTACCTAAAATAGAAAATGTTTATTGGACTCAAAGATTCAAAGAATTACATTTCCATAAATTCTATAAGGAAAATTATTGACAAGAAAAAATTATAAGGCCTGATAAACGATTAGGGATCCATAATTTATTATAATATAGTAGTAGGGGGGTACCCCTAGAAGGAATTTCGGGATTTACTAAAGCGCGTCAGATTAATATACAGGGGGATACCTTGTACCCGGTTAAGTACCTCCACCAAATATGAGCCCCGTATATATGGCCGCCTGTCAGGAATAAAGGATCAGATTAGTAAAAAAAAATGATCATCAGACATTCTGACATCATTCATTCAGAGCGCGTCAGATTAAGGCAGGGTGAGTTAATTACATGCTAAAAAGTGTATATTCCACTAATCTGACAATTTGATAGTGACGTAAGGAAAGGGGAGAGCCATAAAGTTCTAAAAAAGTCATCTGGACATTCTCGAGCGTGGCTAATTTTTTTTGTGGGTAATCATTCAGGGATAATGAAAAATATATAATCTGACGATAGCCACAAGCCGAAGTAACAAAATTTCGTCGATAAAGTTTAATTTACATTGTTGATGTGATGCCTATATTCACACTGATAAGTCAGTACTAATTCATGTGTTAGAGAAATAAGTCGAAGATATGGAGCAACCGCCATCCCAATTTGACCTTATAATTGTAGATGGCTTCTTTTTTACAAGCTTTTATTTAACTTGCAATGTATGTATGTTTGGGTATAATCTTGCAACTCAATTTCGAAGCAGATATCTTCAACCGATTTTGATGAAATTTTGCAAGCATATGTATACAGCGTGACAATACAATATTATAATGACATGGAACTGATCTGATGCTGGAGCTGGAAGATGGCCATAGGAACTCTATAAAGAAACGTCGCGACACTATCGAGTTAGGACTCGTTTGATTTGTCTTGACGAGTACTTCATGTTTTCATAGTATCCATTGTCTGATGATGAAGCCTGAAGGTGGTTATAGGAATTCTGTAAAGAAACGTCGCAACACCATCGAGTTTCGAATCGTTTGATTCATCTTGACAAGTACTTTATGTTTTGATAGTATCCAGGGTCTGACGATGGTCTCGGAAGGTGGTCATTACACAATTTATAGAATACAAAGGCTTGTCGCGAGATTTACCTGTGTGTAAGGAAGTAATTGAAATAACTTGATTTGACTTTGTATAAAATTTTCAAACTAAGTAAAAGTTGAAGTAACTAAGTTGTTGATCGATCATTGGGCTGATCAGGAGATGGCAACGATTATAGGTAGTAAGGTAAGTTTATATAAATTACCTCGATTATGATTTTATTATTTATTTATACCTAATTAATAATGATTTTTCATGCCCTGATCATGAAGAAGCGAAGACGAACATAGCATTTCTTGCTTGCCAACAAAATGAAGATTCTACTATTACTATCAGAACTTTTGATACTGATATTATGGTAATTTTCTAAAAAGCACGTCTAGATTTAGGATCAATTGTTTTTTAAATTGTCAGATTAAGCGAACCCCTGCAGATAAACGTCAGATTATGAAACAGGACGTCTAGGACATAAAAATGAACCATATATATCTTAATCTGACGCGCTTGAGTATTTCATTATGACGATTTTTTTTTACACATTCATATAACGGCTGTGAGTTTACGTCACATCTTAATCGTCAAATTATTGAATAAGAGCTTTATTTTAGGTTCACTTAACATCCCCTTTAAAAATCTGACGCGCTCGATTTTTTTTTTGTCATTTTCAAACCTTACGTACGACCACCCCCACCATGCAAACGATCAGATTAACATACGTACATTATTAAAAATACGTAGAACATAGATGCTATCAATATCTGACGCGCTCGAGTATGTCCATGCAACAGTTTTTTTTTACATTTTTGAACATCCATAGCTGCTCATCCCACCGATGAAAAGGTATACAGTAATAACATTTTTTTCTTTTCATCATCTAAGCTTTGCAACCTAATAGGTCTCTATGACGCTCGAGTAAATCTCCATTTAGCATCGTGGGCTCCCCTACTATAGGGAGATCTAAGAGTAGACCGGTCACCTGATGCTGAGTGGCTACCTTCGCCCACGGATATCTGCAACTCAAGAACCGTAAAGGAATTATGCACATATGGATTAGCTTGACCATAGTGCCACCAAGTCACAGAAAACTGATATTAGGAAATCATTTCTGGAAAACTTCTGCTTTTCATCAGTAAGCGAGGTTATTCAGGTCCAAACCGCCACTCTGTTTGATTATGGATGCGTGACTTAGATCATTATCATCTCAGCTGAAATAGCTCCTTCAACCTTCCGTCAGGTTGTCAGGTCGTCGAAGCACCTTATGGTTACTGGAATAAACAACTAGCTCGTATTTCTGACAATTCAACAACATATATATATAATCATGTTGATGATACTAAAAGCTCAGATTCCATTCTTATTTCGTTGAAATATTTAATTCAACAACATTACAAAATTGGCTTTAATACAGTAATCCTCTTGAGAGCAGCTGTCAAACGAAAATATGATAATATGATTAGCGAGATTAGCTCTTAATGATTCAGAGTGTTGAGTTGTATTTCGAATAATTCATAAATATATTTCAGTTTTGTTTACTGAAATTATAAGGTACTAGCTTTTACACGCGGCTTCGCTCACGCAGACTTTCACCCCCTGATTTACTGCTTTAGGGGTGGAATTTCAAAAATTCCTTTCTTAGTGCTCACTTACGTTATATAAAGAACCTACACGCAAAATTTCAGGATCCTAGCTTCAGTGGTTTGGGCTGTGCGTTGATCTCTGGGTATGTCAGTCAGTCAGTCACCTTACTCTTTTATATATAGAGATAGATTTCATATCTAGATTTTCTTTGAAGGGCATAACTGCTGTTTGTACATTATCTACGCATGATACATACATATACATGACAAACTCTTGTAATAATGGTAGACAATTAAACAGTTTTTTATCTCCCTAATTATTTTCTTAAATAAATTCCTTTTTAAATATTTTATGAAATAATATCTCTTTTTATATATTACTAGCTGGCCCACGCAATTTCGTTTACGTCTCCTATTAACTACTAATACCTGGTGCTCCGCTCCTATTGGTCTTAGCGTGATGATATAGCCTTGCTCGATAAATGTACTATCCAACACTCAAATAATTTTTCAAATCGGACCAGCGGTTCCTGAGATTAGCGCCTTCAAACAAACAAACAAACTCTTCAGCTTTATAATATTAATAACTCGAAAACATCTATACCTACTATTAAGTAGGTATAGATGTTTTCGAGTTCCCTTTATAGTTTCCTCATGTACGTCTGTCCAGATTTTATTTCACAGCACAGCACAAACCTGTAATTTTCTATAAATATACATAGTATTGATGTCGGTAAATTGTATATATTTCACACAAAATTTGGTTATTTAGTTATTGCTAACCTAATCAAATAAAACGACAGATCTTTAATCTTTACAAACAGCATTCATTACAATATTTATGAGCGATATAATCAAAAGCTTTTAGTTATATGTCTACTTCAAACCGAAACCTCTGCCATCTTATACCCCATACTTTTCTCTATATACCCCATTTTGGGATTATCGTCCTAAAGTTTGGGTACCATTTCTTTTACTTCCCCGCATTTAGTAAACAAACGAGCGAGTTTATAGACACAAAGTCGACAGTAGGTAGTCAACCGACATAATTTAATTTGGCTTAAGTGACAACCCTATGTAGCCGCAGGGTCACCAGAATAAAAGTGTTTTTTTTTTAAAGTTGTTTTATATGGAAATCGACTTTAGTAAAATTTTATTTACATATTACTACATATTATAAAACAAAGTCCTCTGCCGCGTCTGTCTGTTCGCGATAAACTTAAAAACTACTGCACGGATTTTGATGCGGTTTTTATATTGATAAATAGGTAGATAGAGTGATTCTTGAGATAGGTTTCCATATATAATTTGTTAAATTTTTGAGTATATTGGCTAAAATATAACGATATTTGTTGAAGACGTCGGAAACAATTAAGCCGCAGTTCTTCTAGTGGTAACATAGGTTATACTATATTTTCCGTAAAGAAACCCGTGCGAAGCCGGGGCGGGCGTGTATGTATATGATATCCGTACTTAAGTTATATTGAGTTTACTTTATAATTAAAATAGTAACAGGAAGGAATTTAAAAAAATAAAATGCCTCCTTTATTGTTTGTATTAGGAAGACTATTTTTATATTTTTAATTTTTAATGTATGGCCCGTCAAAATGACTACTCTGCCTGAGGAAAGCATAAGCAAAAGTCACCATACTCATTGCGAATGCAGACAATGCAGCATGGCGACCCACACCATGGCGGCCTAGTGATGCTTCTGCATCTTTTAGTCTAGTCAACAAGTATGGAACTTGTTGACTAGACTAGGCCTCCGGTCTCGCACTCACCAACGAAACACGACAGCACGAACGCTGTCATTTTACGTTGATTTTCCGTGCGAGGGTAGTACCGCCCCGGTCGAACCGGCCAGTTCGTGCTGAAATCAGCGTGGCTCTACTACCTTTATTTATAGTAAATAGACACTTGATTGAACTTTTGAGCCCCGATTCAAGACTGTTTGGTTTAGTTAGTTTAAATCCTGTTCGGATTGTCCAAATAAAACATTTAAAAAAATTATAAGTTATATAGTATTATAGTTAGTAGTTATATATGTTATAAGTTAGATAAGTTTTTGTAAATCCCGATATCGTTAGATTACGCGAAAGTGTATAACTAGTATTAGGAAAATATTGTGAGTTCGTCCTTCCCTAGCGTATGCGCTATATATGAAATTGAATGGTATATTTCCTTCAGAAGATAGTGATGAAAACAGTGCTTTGAAATGTCTAGAACCGTTGCTAACGTTAGTGGCAAAATCGAGCTCTTAATTATAGTTTCCTATCTGTACTTTTTTTTTCAAAGTAAGTTACTCCCAAAAGTACTTTTTTAAATCAAGATTACTTTTACGAAAAACAGTAGATAATTTCAAACCAGCATCATCGTTGGATGACAATAAATATTTTACGATTACCATGTTCTCAAAAAACAGCTTATGCAAGTTTGTGATATATTTGTTTGGAAACAGATGCAAAGAAATTTCTTCACAGGCTTATACATAGTTAAGTGAACTATTAATTCCTTTGCAGAGTCCATATATGATAGGTGAGTACCTACATTAAACGAACATCTAAACAAAAATCTCTATTTTTAATTTTAACTCACAATTTATCTAATAAAAAACTCACGCCGACTTTCTCACAGACTTGTCATCATCTGCTCATTCCACACCGTCCTATGAATATAAAACAACTAACTAAATAGCGAATTCTTATGTAATGCTCTCCGCCCTTTTATAACTCGACTCGTTGCAAATCAGACCGCAGACTTAGAGCTGTCAGCAGTTCAGCGAGTGGTTATGACACCAGGGTCTGAATACAAATGCTCCATTACTCGAGTACACCTAGGCGTTATAACGGAGGCGCCCTTTGTTTACATAGTGTTGGCTTTTTTGTAATAGAATGTTACTTTCTTGTTATAGCTGTCGTTGAGTTTCATTGGCGGACCGGAGACAATATGATATGTTTATATTTAGGAAAGGTGAACATGTTAGGAATAACACGAAGACCTTACCGGTAGATATACCTCTGTTACTGCTAAATTGAAAAAAATGTAGTGGAAATGTATAAATCTGGGTGGTTTATTGCATTCATAACACCAATTGATTACATTTTGCTTGCTATATTTTGATGATTTAGAAAAATCATGTTTTTACTTCGGGCAATATCTTGTGATTTCCAAGGAAAACTTTAAATGTTTAATGTCCAAATTTATAATTAGTAATCTATTAGCTATTGCCCGCAGTTATGCTGATGTGATTATGTGTTATTTCTTGTATCTCACTTTGTTAATGACGTACTTTCATTAAGCCGTTTTTTCTCTCTTTGGGTGAAATTTTAGAAATTTCACCTCTTTATGGCTGATTTTAACATAAAGCATCAGCTGTTAACGGTTTTGAATTTATGTGTATCATTCATTTCAAGTAATTTAATATGTACAAGAGTTCAATTTAATTTCGTCCGTGGGAGAGCCACGCTTCGGCATGAATGGGCCGACTCGACCGGAGTGATACCAAGGCCTCACAGAAAACCTCCCCTGTGTTTCACCCTCCCCCCATCCCCCTCCCCATCCCCTAAAGGCCGACAACGCACTTGTGACGCCTCTGGTATTGTGGGTGTCCATAGGCGGCTGTAATCGCTTACCAACAGGCGATCCGTCAGCTCGTTTGCCCCATATTCCATAAAGATTTTTTTACAGTTTTATTATTTGTACAAAGTCCTAAAGTGTCCTAAAATTAAGATTTTATACTCATATAGTTATCTACTTTGGAGTATATGCATAATTTGATGGATTTATAATTTAGTATCAGACCATGAAAATACTTCTCATTCTACTTTCATTCAACCTAGAGATTTTTTAACTACTTAACTAGTTAAATATATGTTAACCAAATCACCCTCATCAAGATTCGTATCTAAAGTAATAATTCATACAAAAACTTTTGCCGCACTCAAAACTTCCAAAAATTGTTGGGTAAACAAGAATGAATTAGAAAAAAAAACCCCGGGAATTCTCACAAGTTAATCAAACTCGTCAAAGGGTTAACAAGTTCCCTAAAAGTGTTGTAAACCGCTCTGGGGTCCCTTCCTCATTCGGTATTCGGGGAGAAGTTTAAGTAATAACGGCTTGACATACTGTCTGCAATGCGACGGGCACTCAGTCGAGGACGACGTACATGGACCAACGGACGAATGTGCTCAAATGAAATGAACTACGAATTGTGTTTAAATGAAACAATTTAAGGGTTGTATGTGAATGTTTTAAATATAGTACAAAGTACACGTATATAAGAAACTAACAATGAAGTTTTTTTAAGTATCAGCTATAGAGCTAATAACTCTCGTGTTACGTTGTTACTTACGATGAACTTTGAAACTATCTAACCTATTGTCAGGTTTTTAACCGACTTCAAAAAAGGAGGAGGTTCTCAATTCGACTGTTTTTTTTTTTATGTTTGTTACCTCATAACTTTTGACTGGGTCAACCGATTTTGATGATTCTTTTTTTATTTGAAAGCTGGTGCTTTCCGAATGGTCCCAATTAAATTTGGTCCAGATTGAAGTCTGTTTTTTTGTTAAATTTTTAAAATTTTAGATTTGCTCAATAGGAGGCAAGCAGGATTGAAAAAAAACACATAGACGAAGTTATTCATATAAGAGTGTGTATTAGTAAATATTGACAACTTGATAAAAAAACGTACGAATTTTGAGATTAGGAGGCAATAATTGTATCAGGTTATCTGTCTGTTCGTTTACTTCAAATAAAAAGTGGATTTTATTGCATGTTTTGGACCAAAGATAAAGTTTATCTCTAATACAGTTGAAAGGAATTAATCTTAAACTAAAAAAAATAGTGGTGTCTTTTTCAAAACATTCTTATTTTTTTTATAAAGGAAAGATGAAACCCTTAATTATAAGATAGTCTTGCAATTGTACCAACACTACTAACATAATATTACAATACAAACAAATAATACTTAAATCGTTGTTGACTTGCCCACTCTAAGATGCAATGCAAAAGCAATAAGTTATTATAAGCGCTAGTGGTGGACTTCGAAACATCCCAACCCAACTAATAATTTTAGTTGCAGACAGTGTACTTGAGAGTATATCATAGACCGTTTGAAAGACATAAGCAATCAGCCGGCTGAAATTGCACGACGCAATACATTGCTCTAGGAATATGCGAGGAGAATACTGAACACTGTATGAATTCAAATTGTTTATCTCATTATTAGAACATATTTTTCGCCTTTATCGTGCAAAAATATGTTTGCGAAGATATTTTTCTTGGTTTTTTTTTTTTAAACTAAAACTAAAGCTAAGAATGATTTTGCTAAGTAGGGTTCCTGAACTTTAATTTACTTATTTTAATCAGTAGGAGAACATTGTGACATTGTATGACAATTCAATACTTTAGCTTGATAAAAACAAATACCTACTTATACACTTACTCGTATACTCAGATTGCTTAGTTGATACCAATATTATCTTTAACACCAGAAAGATATTGTTAAAAACAATTTCGGAAATTAGGAGTTATGCTTTACCGTGGGAGAGCCACGCTTCGGCATGAATGGGCCGGCTCGACCGGAGTGATACCACGGCCTCACAGAAAACTGGTGTGAAATAGCGCTTGCGTTGTGTTTCACCGAGTGAGTGAGGATACCGGAGGCCCATACCCCAACCCCTCCCACATCCCTCTCCCCATCCCCCAAAGGCCGGCAACGCACTTGTGACGCCTCTGGTGTTGCGGGTGTCCATGGGCGGCGGTAATCGCTTACCATCAGGCGATACGTCTGCTCGCTTGCCCCCAATTCCATAAAAAAAAAAAAAATGCAGTCCCAATTTCTACACTGGCTTCCCCTTAAGAGTTAAAAAAAGTGTGTAGGCTTAAAGGTCTTGCTACCAGGCCATAAAAAAATATGTGCATAGGAAACGAAGATATGGCAATTTTGTCTGAATGCATTAGTTAGAGCTAGGTTATGTCGGCGGTCGGCAATAATAAAAATTCATAGAGGAACACGGTACAGACTAGCCATACGCAGGCGTTCCCTTCTGTCAAAGTATGAGGACCAAATTTACACTGTGTCATAAGACACAAAATACATGTGGGTATAACAATATACTTCGCCAGGTATGGCATTGCGACGAACGACATAACGTCATCATCGCTATCGCTGCTTCTGGTTGGTTCATTTCGTGTTATGTTGCTATTCGCTGGTTCTGGTTGGTTCATTTCGTGTTATGTCTAGGATATTGTAATATATATAGAACTGGACTCTGTGTGTTGTGTCAAGTTTTTCAATCAATAATATTGTTTCAGAACCTTTATCAAGCAACTGTCTGGAGTCAGAGCTAACTGCCTTATAAGTTGAAGGAAAATGTTGAGTTTGAAGCCTAGACAGTATATCTTTATACTTTTCTGCTAAAATGTTGTCTATCCATCACCTCACATAAAAGGTAGTGTGAGTTAAAGTTATCTAAGTCCACCCATCAATATTGATGTAATGTTCAGGAGGCCTTTTAGTTTTGGACGCGGGTAACTTATATTTATTGGAGAATTATCTTGGTTATTTGTGAAGTGTTTTCCCATAGAAAAAAGTAGAATTATTCTTCCTATTTTTTTCCAGAGCACATCTTAGAAATATTTTCAGTAACTGTCTTGTTGGTTTAGTGGCTAGTGACCATAATTACTAAACTGGATGTAGTAGCTTCAATTCCCATTATTATTATTAGGATTACGACTGTGATTTTCTATCAGGGTATCATTTATTATATGTAGTAATATCAATACATTTAAAAAATTCGTAACTAGTCGCTATTTGTACATGAAGGATATATAAGATAAACCATTATAGGGGTGCTTTATGAACGCAAAAGAACCTTAAACAATCATTTTTAGAAATGTTGTCTGTACGTTTGTGAACGCTAATCTCAGAAACGGCTTAATCGAATTTAATGCAATTTTCACTAAGGCGTTGCGGTTTGCCCCATTTGACAAATAGTGATGGTTTCATTTCGATTGATTTATAAATAAAAAGTTACATCAGTTTAAGAATCACCGTGATAAATGACATACACGCGGGCGGAGCCGCTGGCAAAAGCTAGTAAGGAAAGATGTTTGGATGTAGTGAGTTACCATGCTACAATTTTTGCTTAGTTTGAGATCAGATCTGTGTACACACACACAGATATGTATTTGTGCTTTGTAATTTATATTAACTAGCTGACCCACGCAACCTCGTTTACGTCTCCTATTACCCGGAGCGTAAGAACTTTCCGTCGTTTCTGTAATATTCTTCATTGTGCTCCGCTCCGTCTTAGCGTGATGATATATAGCCCATTATAGCCTTCCTCGATAAATGGGCTATCTAACACTGAAAGATTTTTTTAAATCGGACCAGTGGTTCCTGAGATTAGCGCGTTCAAATAAAGAAACAAACAAACTCTTCAGCTTTATAATTTATAGTATAGATTATTGTTGAAAACATATATCTTTAAATGAATAGTATTTAATTTAAAAAAGGTGGTGTAGGTCCAATTTGAGACTTTGAGACTCTAAACAAATGAATTTCTGGTCCAATTAAACGTTCCAATGCTACAAAATCGCTACAGCATTCTAGTGGTTGTAACCATCGCACATAAGGTGTAGCTTCTAATGGCAATACTTCCACTATTACAAGCTAGGGACCCATTACTACCACGTGCGTTTTAAGTCTCTCGTATAAGATGCTTTTGGAACTACCGCTAACATTTCGACTCCATTCCGTACCAAGTACACAGTTATATAAATACCTACTTACATCCTTATTTCCTACATGAAGGTACAGTGTGGCATTTTCTAGACTATGTTTTCGGTATCCATATTACCTATAACTAAGATAAGAACCTCTTCTTATATAGTTTGAAAACTAGTCTCAAAATTATCAAATGTGTATTCTATTATGTATATTGTATCATCATCATCTCCCTAGCCTTTATTATTCCCAAGATTTTGGGGTCGGCTACTAGTTTTCATTTCATTTCATTTCGTTTGAGAGCACTGACTTCCCAATAACGATTGCCTTAGATGTTCATGACAACCGGGACCAACAGCTTAAAGCGCTCTCCGAGGCACGGGCGGGAAACACCACCACCATCTTCCATACTCCGGGGTGCTATTAAAAATTTCTTGTAAGAAATACCCAACAGCAGTCCTACTCGAGAATCGAACCCGAGACCTCTTGATCGGCAGACAGACCAATGAGGCACGCTTCTCTACTCTTTAGTCCTTACATAAAAAAGACAATGCTTTGTAAATTACTTAAAGTTAATAGTCAGTATACTTAATAGTATTTTTTGGATCTTTTTTTATTTAAAAGCCTGTCACAGTGACTCTACTCTGCCTGATGGAAAACAGGAGTAGAATCCAAGAGAAGTGATCACCAAACTTATTTTTATTCGAAGGTTAAACTAGTTGTAGGGCACTAACTTCCCAATAACGATTGCCGTAGATGTTCATGACAACCGGGACCGACGGCTTAACGCGCTCTTAGAGGCACGGGCGGGACACTAGGTATATGGAGTAAACAAATATTCTTATCGTTATATTTGATATGCTTCTAATACATTGTGGCAACATTAGCGCTGTTTGATAAAAAGCGGTTTCGAAGTGGTTTATACACTAATCATCACTATATACATAATACATATATCCACTGTTGGATGTATTCCCATGTTTTGCCACAACAATCGGCTCTATGCTGCCCTCATACAATGGCTTCCCGTGACCTGCACCAGGTAGTCTTCATTACATGAATTAAAATATTGTCATACTATTTTCTTTTGACTTTTTTATCATTCTTGACACATCCAACAGGTAGTTCGTAAGTTAACATGAAATACTAATGTAATATCATCATCAACCACCCATAATGTCCCACTGCTGGGCACGGGTCTCCTCTCAGGAGAGGGTTAAGGTCATATGTCCTCACGCTGGCCGAGTGCGGGTTGGGGACTGACAAGACAACGTTGTGGCTACGTAATCTTGCCGTTGGATGTTCTTAAGCCGCCCAAAGGTCTCCAACTAAGCTTCACGACTGTTATCTTATGATAACAACCGGGACCGACTGCTTAACGTGAACTCCGAATCAAGGAGACGCTCATGGTATCATGCCACCAGTGGTCACCCATCCAGGAACTGACCTAATGTAATATGCTAATAGGTATATAATTATATTAATTTTCAACATGTAACTGGTATCGAACATTTCCGCTTATACCTACTTACAAACACGACTTGTAAATTCTAGTTTCCTTTCAAGTTTGGCAGTTTTAAAATAGGGTTCCTCAAAAACTATTCGATGACCATAATACTAACATCTACGTTAGAGAAATGTTGGTGTAAAGAGATTTATCTTTGTTGTAATACTTTTTGGATTTCGGATATTAAGCCTATTATAGAATGCTAGCGACCCGGCCCGGCTTCGCACGGAAGTTTTGATATTCTCAGATTTATTCTACTATAATATGCATCTATTACACATTTTATCATCATCAGCCTATCGCAGTCCACTGCTGGACATAGGCCACTCCAATTGAACGCGACTTAGTTCGATCCTCGGCTTCTCGCATCCAGCTCCAGCTCACATTTTAACCTTTCTCTTGAATCACTCTGTCTGTGCAAATAGACAGCGCAAGCGTCTTTATTTTATACTTTGCTGTAATTAACTCGAGCCGTATGAAATCAATCACCGGCAATGCATACCCTATTGTTATGGGTAGCAATCCCTACAGCGAAAGGGCGGTCAAGTATTTATTTATATCGTGACCTTCATAACCGGTGGAGTGAAAGAACATCTCATTATGTAGACTTATTTCTATAATGGGTAAACAAATTGCTTGTCGTACATAACATTATGAAAATGTAACATGATTTTATAAAGATAGCGAACGCTTGTTGGGTGTGAAACTAAAGACTTTTAAGTAATAATTATTTAGTCATGTCATAGACAATTTTCCACTTATGAGCCCATCAAAGATTGTCCTTATCTCTATACTCCATGGAAAAAAGGAAGCCACAATGTCTGTTTTCTATGGTAAATTTCATACTGTTATTGGCTACAGGCAACACAAAAAGCACGTGCAAAAGGAGAATGGCAGATCCTGTACCGCTGGCAATATGTTATGAATGGTTATGAGATATGTACCGTTTATTAAGTGAAAATAATACGCCATCTTGTTGACAATAATGACAACTCATGTGCTAAATTAACTTTTTAACGCAATGTTGTAAAAATATGGAAATTTAAAATGTTATTGTCGGTGATATTAGCAGCCAAATAAATACAAAAACAATCCCTACCATTAGATACGCCAGGCGGTCCATAAGTTCCATACAAACCTGCCATTGTCCTTTGCGCCGAAACCTTTCGCACTAAAGCTGTGTCGTGAAGGATTAAAATAAAAAGATTTTGTCGCAATCGAATGTTCTGTCGTGACATATCTCGTTTTACATTCTTGTAAATAGTGGTTGCAATAAACTTAGGAACACTGGAATATTTGCTCTATAGATGCATGGGGATAGTCAGTTGTTGAAGAATGTGGCTTAGTTTTTTATTTAGGGTCACTTGATGGTACGTGAGTACCGTCATTCATCGACATTAGCCCCCTACCCAAGTTGCATTCTACAAACGTAAACTTTAATAGCAAACAAACGAATGTATAGGAATTATGTCTCTGAATGCTGAATAAAAACAAAATATGAGCCAGTAATATAAGAGAATAGAGGCGTTAGCGACGATAGAAAGAGAATCCACGCGAAACACTTGCAACTCTTCCAAGAGAGCAGGACTATTTAGAAAAAAATAGAAAAAAATATTTAGACTCTTCGGTGAAAAGTCGAATGTAACGGCTACCTCATTTTTATTACATACATGTTTTATTCGAAAAAAGAATATATTTTTTAACCTTAATTACTTAGAACACTTTCAAAATAAGTGACTGATACTTTTATTTTCAATCCAAACATAACAATATAAACCGCTAAACGGAGAAAAATAATGAAAACAGTTGATTTGAACATTTCAATAATAATTATTGTACTGAAAAGTTAATAAAAAGTTAATTATTTTTTTTGTCTTCGATTTTCTAGCATTGTATTTAATCAATTTGTTTTGTATTTTGATACTTTCAACACTTGTGTAAACTAGAAGCAATTTCATTTATTATTACAGTGTAACATGTACATCAATTTTCTCATTTCGTCTCTGCACTTTAGAATGGAGTTCGTACACTTTCATTACCTGTTTACAAACTAAATTCCCCTTTGAAGATCTATTCGCCTTTCGGCAGCGAGGGTGCAGGCAGATCCCGGCGAGTGAGCTAAGCCAACCGAGTGGAGTCGTCAAGTAATTGGGTAAATCTCTGTGTATTTCAGTGGGAGATAGCAAATCCGGTCGGTAAGGCACCGTCCCTGCTCCCGCCGTATCTCTGAGGATTAGGTTACTTTAGAGAGACAAACCATCACTGTGTTTGAGGTCAGAGTCGAAATCGGAATTATATTCTAATCTTAATTGCTATGTTGTTAAAAGTGAATAATAATATTTATTTTTTGTCAACTTAACATTTAATAAAAAAACCGGTGCGGTACCTACTATTACATTTTGGCTTGGCACCGACTTAAAACCTATGAATAGGTAGCACATACAAATTAAGTTATTTGATACTTTTTAACCGACTTCAAAAAAAGGAGGAGGTTTCTCAATTCGACCGTATATATATTTTTTTTATGTGTGTTCGGGGATAACTTCGTCGTTTATGAACCGATTTTGATGATTCTTTTTTTAATGGAAAGTAGATGTCCCGACGGTGGTATCATGATAAGGAAACTAGGATCTGATGATGGCATCTCAGAGAAATCGAGGGTAACCCTCAATTTTTTCATGCACGTACTATGTTTTTCGTATATTTTCTGAAGCTACGCCGGTATTTGCGTCTGGTAGTCATCATTTAATGATGATGAGCTGATGATGAAAGGTAAAACTCCTTAACGGTCAGGAGTTGGAGGATAAATCTTTAAATGTCATATGTAGATATGTTACCTTTAGTCGTATTCTTTCAAGTTATTTAGGTAAGCTGATGATGGAAGGTACAACTCCTCAACGGTTAGGAGTTGGAGGATAATTCTTTCAATTTCATACGTATCTATAGACCTTTAGTTGTATACTTTTAAGTTATTTAGGTGAGCTGATGTCACAGGCGCTATGATGACTAACCCCTTAATGTATTTTGCTTTAAGTAACTCGCCTGCTTCTATTTCATCACGACATTTAAGCTTGGACACGATTCCTTTTGCCCCGTAGACCACGTTCTCGGTAACAGAAATCTTGCATCTCAGCATAATTTTGGAAACTGATCATACTCAGTTTTCATACGTGTTCAAACCACTAAAGTTATTCGCATCAGCAGAAATTATATGAAATAGTTCAACTTACTGATAACCTATGATTGTTTGCACTAAAAATGGAAAAATAAAAACTTTTTATAAAAAAAAACCGACTTCCAAAAAACCATCCGACGAAAACTCCCTGCCAAAAAAACACTAAAAAGCGTAAAATAAACTGGCCCTTCATAAATTGCTATGTGCCAATTCTTGTTTATACCTAATTCTTTATTCATTTAAATAGTAGTATTATTGTGTATGCTAGGTACCTAAAATCTGTTTGAAGTCGGCGCCAAGCCAAAATGTAATAGGAGGTACCGCACTCGCCGCTGCCGGATAGCTAGCATAAAACAACCCAAGCGAGCAGACACGCGCGGGCTCACGCGACTTCGTTTATGGTCGTCTCGAAATAAAGCGAGTGTGGTAACTAGTATTACATTTGGCTTGGCGCCGACTTCAAACAGATTTTAGGTACCTACTTGACTAACTGACTTAAGGTCCTATGTCCCCTAGATGGGGCAGAGGGCGTCCACAGTGCATCGCCATCCCGCTCTGTCTTGAGCGTCTCGCTTGATTTCGCTCCAGGTCTTGCCAATTGCCTTCGCTTCATCGATGACAGTCCGCCGCCAGGTTTGTTTTGGACGGCCACGCTTGCATTTTCCTTGGGGATTCCAGTCTAGGGCTTGCCTCGGGATGTGGTTGGAATCTCTTCGGAGGGTGTGGCCTATCCAGCCCCATTTGCGTCGTTTGATTTGTTGGTCAATCGGGACTTCATCGCAGCGATCCCACAAGTTAGCGTTGGATATTCTCTCGGGCCAGAATATACCGAGTATATGGCGCAGGCATCGGTTCACGAAGACCTGAAGTTGATGCGAGATAACCTTTGTGACCTTCCACGTCTCGCACCCGTATAGCAATACGGTCTTCACGTTAGACCGGAATATTTTGAGTTTGACTCTCCGTGTCAGTTTCCGTGATTGCCAAACGGGTCGCAGCTGTGCAAAGGTTGCTCGTGCTTTGGTCATATTTTTCAAACGAAGTTTTTTTTTTAATTTTTCGCTTTTTAGTCTTTCTCAAGTCTCTCATCATCATTTCACCTAAATAGCTTGAAAGAATACGACTAAAGGTAACATACATACTGTATAGAAGCGAAAGGACTTCAGGTATTTATTTGTAATAAAATCTCAAATGGACTATCTTCAATAGGTTACTATAATTCAAGTGATTTGAGGTAAACTGACTATCTGAGGTAAACTCTGATATCGTTAGGACCCGTTTTATTTCCTATGAAATTAAATGATGTCTACAGAATATGAAGGCATGCAGACAGTTGCTTTAACTTCATTGCAGGCGCTTACGTAAATTTGAGGGTTTCCTTCGATTTCCTTAGGATCACATCATCAGATTCTGATATGGTGGCCATGGGACCACATGGGGAGCATACCCTTTCGAATACAAAAAGAATTTTCAAAATCGGTCCACAAATTGACGGAGTAATTCGTGTACATACCTACATAAAAAAAACCGATGAAATTAAGAACCTCCTCCTTTTGGAAGTCGTTTAAAAAGGACTTCAAATTTTTAAATGCATTTTTTAGCAAGTTCACACTTCTTATAATTCTTCTATATGTTTTTATTCTGTGTGATATAATTTTAACAGTGGATTCAGTCTGATTGACATCTAGATCATTAGATAAATATCTGATCAGTCATTGTCTAATCAGCTTCAGATCTCTATTAGATTAAACAGTCTCTCTCATTGTGCAGAAGATCAGACTGTTACTCAAACCGTTTAATAGTAAAAGTAGAGAGCTCATGTTTCGGGAGCTGTTTTCGAAGAGAGAATTAAAAAATGACTACGATTAGAAAAAGTATCTAATGTCAGTTTAGATACCACGTATCGGGATTACTAAATCTCCCAGAAATAAATCTAATTGTTTTCACAGTTTTTTTGAGACACACTTTAATATAATCTCTTCTTTCTATCATAGTCTTCTTCACCCAGAATAGTATCCAGAAGAATACACATTCGAAAAAACTTCGAAAACCGATTAATACATTTTAACAAAACAATTTCAATTAAAGTACGTGCCTGTATCACCGTCAATGCTATCTTCTTAATATATGAATGTACCTCCCCCACATTATCTTACGGGCATACAGTTGGAACCTGGTGTACATAAATACACTTTGAACGGTTCACTTAATATTCAGCCATTACAAGTTTATTTATCTCATTTACTTAAGAGTTGATTAGATCAAAAGGGATATTAAATAATTTAAGTATAGGTACATTTGGATTTACTATCAGCTACTTCTTTGTACTTCAGAAATCAACTGTTACTAAATCCGGGACCTTATAGGTATACATCTAACAGAACTACAGTTTGTGGATCACAGAAACAACTGTCTTATGTGGGATTGAAAGCACAACACCGTTGAAAACAGCGAGGTGATCGCTTGAATTACTATGCCATCCGTAGTCAACTATCGTACTATATACACAAATGGTATATAAAACAAACGAGTCAACTTATTGTACCGTACAAATCGAATGTTTATAGTCACAGCGATAACACAGCAACGCAAATAAATTATTTATTTGATACATAATTTTTACAGCTTTGACAGGCTCATATAATAATGATCTGAAATTGCGTTTTAAATGACTCGCTTATGAAGAAAGCAATATGAAATATATATGCAATATAATGAAAACATACATGTCTACTACAGTCTGAACAAAAAGCTGTTGTAGTAATTGTTATAAAAACCAGTTTACGTCCAAGTGCCCGGCCGTTTTCAACGTTTTTTTCGTTTGTTACGAAGAGGCGAAAGCTCTCAATGGATTTGAATTAATTACTTTTTCTTGTTCCTCTCGGAATATCGAAGAGTTTGAACACGATCACCGATTTATACTTAGGAAATGTTAATATACAAACTGAATTTACTTTAAATTTTTTATTTTCATTTTTAATTAGTTTGGGAAGTTGTTGGAAGAAGGCAGAACAAGACTGAATAATGTGACTTGTGACGAATGTCTGTGACCTGGTAAGTGACCTGGGGGTCTATATCTAGCAGACAATATCTTTTGGATGAGATAATGAGGCGTCTTTTCCAGTCGCTATATACCTAGGTGATCTAGAACTGTTTCAAACCGTTTCTGCCGTTGGATGTTTTCAAACCGCCCAAAGGCCTCCAACTAAGTTTCACGACTGTTATCCTACGATAACATCTGGGACCGACTGCTTAACGTGACCTCCGAATCACGGAAACGCTCATGGTATCATGCCATCAGCGGTCATCCATCCAGGTACTGACCGCGCTGTCGTTGATTACCTTCGGTGATTGTTTCTAATCACCGAGTGTAACTGGGCTATGAGCGCCTCAGAACTGTTTATGGTAAGTAAATACATATATTTACATGTCATTTTGAGTTCAATTAACTTGTATTTCAGCATCATCTGGCGAAGACAATACCAATTTCGTAGTTTATATTCTTAGTGTATCATACTACTACTAACTTTATTATAAAAAAACAACTCCCGTATAAGGAATATAATAATATATAATGTGTCGCCGGGGTACTTTACAAACTTACATGAAACGGACAACGAACACCAAGACCAGACCAATGATTAGTAGATCACACTGTGTTCCCATGTGAGATTTGAACCTACAACCGTCAGCGGAGTAGAAAACGGCGTGACGACCGCCTAAACCACTAGGCCATGAATGCAATCGAATTATTCTGGCATTGATTTTTTAAATTGCTTGTATTCTTCTTTTCTAAGTAGTGTTAAAAGAGATGACTACGGGAATACAATCTAATGGTGGGTTACATCTCGCAAGTTATTATCACCCATACTGATTAAAACCTCCGTTTGTAGGAGCTTCGCCGAACATATTACAAAGTTTTCAACTCTATGGCGCTTGAGTACACTTCTTGAATCATCAAACTTTCGAGAAAAGCATAAGAAACTTCGTTCTTGCACGTTTTTCAACGTCGTATTAGTTAACAAAGACGTCAAATGCAGACGCTTATCGGTATTTGAAAAGATGCTGCACTGTCCACGTTCGCATTGAGAATGATGACCACCACTCTTGGTATCTTCTCATGCTTTCTATCAGGCAGAGTAGTCATTTTGGTAGCTTGAACATGAAAAAGTAAAAAAATAGCACTTAGCGTAGGAATTCTTTGTGACGTTACGGTAATAGTACGCAATGCAGATTTCTTGAAAATCCTATAGGCAGAGCTACATTCTTTAAATGAAAAATAAAATGATATCTTCATTTAGTATAATATTTGAGCAAAATTCAATGACTACGTAATGATATACAAACTGTTAAAGTCAAGCTACAGGCCAAAGAGCCTTCGCTAATAGAAAACGAAGAAAAAACTAAATTATAATTTTAAAATACTGAAAAGTGCTCGAATTTGTTTTTATAGACGATTATCCTTTGAGTGGCTGGGAGGCTAAAAGAAGGGTTTGGAGGGAGGAGGTGGGTAGAGGCAAAACTGGAAGTTTCCTTTTTCAAATTACTAGTGGTACAAACGTTTATTTTTAGAGTTCCGTTAAGCGCGGCAATGTAAAGTGCGCACGTCTGTGGTACTCATTTCGAACGGCTGCTTTTTGGATTTAAATTTTATTTTAACGTTTCTACCGGGTGGTGAAATGCAGATGTGGTTCAGTTCACTATAAAGAGCCTTGTAGGGAATATAACACGAAGTATAGTGAGTGAATAAACTATTCACATTATATATTCATCACAGTTATAAAACTGAGTAAAAAGTAGTAATATAAACAAAGCAATATACTAATATTTACATCAAAAGATTCCTGCTCAGAGTGGCGTTCCCAGAAGACGATACGTAAATTCCATGTTTTCATTTTTATAGGCATCTATTTCTGACTGCGGCAAAAAAAATAATTAAAATAGAATAAACTTATTGTACACCAACCCATTAACTAGTGTACAATAAATAATAACTTTACTTAAAAGAGCATATCAATTTAATAACGGTGTACAAATGACGGCCATATCGCAGAAAAGCAATTTATTACAAGCAGCTTTTGGATGAACAAATCAATCGTCGAATTAACTAAAATATGATTTCATATAAAATAGTTTGAATCAAATATTAGAAGTTTAAAACCGGTTTCAATAAACAGATCAGATCTCAAATTGTAAAAGACAAATAATTCATTTAATAAATGCACAAACAGGGTCGGTATTAAAATTACAATGGAACAATTTTCTGTTGAAATATAACGAATAAGTTAAAGTCTAAAACCCTTTTTCATTTGAACGTTAATTGCAATCGACGGCTTTCTATAATTGAATTCTCGTGACAAATTAGGTGCGACAAAAATTGAATCGACGCTGTGAATAGCGAATTTGTTTGACTGCCACGCGTTCATTAATGGACGCAAACCACTGATTTTATAACAATTATTTAAGTTCGTGTTAATTTTATTTATTACATATGAGCCTATCAAAGTGATTCTTTTTTTTTTTTTTTTGAAAGACAACTCCCGCACTAGGAATAAATCCTGTGTCGCGGGGGACTTTACAAACATACATGAAGCGGACACAAAGAACACCCACACTTAGAACAACAATTTGTGGATCACACAAAGTGTTGTCCCACGTGGGATTTGAACCCTCGACACTTGGCGAAGTAGGAAACGGCGTGGTGACCGTTAAACCACTAGGCCAAACGATTCTACTCTGCCTGATGGAAAGCATGGACAGAATCCAAGAGTGTCACCATACTCACTGCGAATGCAGGCAATACAGCATAGTGACATACTCTAGCGACTTATAGAGATGTTTCTGCATTGTTTCCTGCGGTATTCGGTCTCATAAATACCATTTAATGAATAACTAAAAGTAGAAAATTAATTATATAACTATCTATTTAACTATTTAGAATTCCTTGCCCTTACCGACTAATTAATTAAAGCAGAGCATAAACTCGTCGGCTACAAACGTAAGATTTTGGGAACTGTGCTTTTTATGTGCGAACTAAATAAGGGTTATGGATATAAAAAGGATATAAATATTACAGAATATTTTCCTTACAATCTACTAGTACTAATCTATCTATACTTATAATAAAAATGTAACAGGTCCAATTCTGTACATGAAAGATATTTTGAAAATTTTTTTTGGAGCGCTCTCTATAATCGATTCTGAAGCCAAAACTGTAATTTTTTTCATTTTTGTCTGTCTGTCTGTCTGTCCGTCTGTCTGTCTGTCTGTCTGTATCTTGGCCGCGCATCACGCCGAAACTACTGAACGGATTCAAATGAAACTTGTCATGATTTGAGTTCATACTACGAGGTAGGACATAGGATACTTTTTATCCAGAAATTCAGCACGGTTTCCTGGAGAGAGGGGATGAAAGTCAAAATATGTACTTAGTTGTAATTCAATAACACATAGTCCGATTTCATTCATTCTTTGTTTGATAGAAAGAAAATAAATAAAAGATAACGGGAAAAGTGTTTTTTTTTTGTCCGCGACTGTACACTGCCTGTGGAAAGCTGAGGCAGATATGTAAATATGGCGGTACGAAGTTCGCCGGGTCAGCTAGTACTAAATAAAAACTGAAATATGACCTGACCTCCCGATAATTAAGATTAATTTTTATATTTTTTTTAACAACAAGCTTCAGCAATACCAACAATTGGTTTCGGCCTAATTTGCCAAACAAAAGCGTACCCAACAAAAACCTCCTATCTCCGGACACCGGTGTTTTTGCGCAGCTACTTACTGCTTTGTTGGGCCCTCGGATGGAAACTCGCGATAAATGCCACCTAAGAAAAATAACCACAGCTTTTTGTAACGAACGGCCCTCTGTAATGGCGGCGGGACACTGATACTATCTTTTTTGGGCACCTGGGATGGCTTGTTTTTGTTTTAGATGTGATTGATGATGAATCTGAGTATTCAGTGTTGTAGTCGTGTGTGGGAGCCATTTTTGTTTTTTTTGCCACTTTTTTATAGAATAATACTTTGCCTTTTATAAAAAAAACTGTCAGATAGATTACTCTTTCTATGATTTTTTAAATACACACATCAAAAGTGTCTAGGGATCAAGCATTTTTATGCGGATTTCTTGAGATTGAGATGTGGCTTTGTAATAAATTTATGATTTTATAAATTTATATGAATCTTTTTTGGTCCATTTCATAATTTGAATCAGGAACTGTCAATCAAATTCGAGTAAAAGATGAAAATCAGCTGTCAATATTTTCCCTATAAAAACATACAACGCATTGAAGACATTATTAGTTCTACTGTTTCCCTACTACTGATTAAAACCAACGTTATTATGGAGCGGCGACGTCATTTAAGCAGGGAAGAAATGCTCAGAGCCGTGGGAATGATAGAAGCTGGTTCCCGGCAACGTACTGTGGCTTTAGCTCTGAATACAAGTCAGAGTGTTATCAGTCGACTTTGGACACGTTACCGAAGCACTGGTACCGTGGCTGAGCGCCATGGAGGACGGTATCGCTGCACCACACGGAGACAAGACCGATACATTCAAATCTTAACTCGAAGAGCTCCAACAATAACCGCCATGATGTTAGCCGTGAGGCTTCATCACTCTTCAGGGAACTTAATTAGCGACCAAACAGTCAGAAACCGCTTGCATGAAGTGAACCTTCATTCCCGAAGACCGCTACGGGTACCACCTATAGCAATGCACAATCGTAGGATTCGATATCAATGGGCTTTTGAACACAGAAATTGGGCAGAAGAACAATGGCGTTTCGTGTGCTTTTCTGATGAGTCTCGTTTTGGTATGAGACCGGATACAAGACGTATACGACACTGGAGAACCCCTGGATGCCAACAGCGATTAAAATCCTGCCAGGAAGTCCATCCTTATAGTGGTGGAACCATCATGGTATGGGCGGGTATTTGGATCGGCGGAAGAACTGAGTTGATTTGGATCAGAGGTAACCTCAACGCTCAAATTTATGCTGAGACGATTGTATCAGACGTCATCGTTCCTCTACAAGTGCAAATCGGTCCCTTATTTCAGTTAATGCATGATAATGCACGACCGCACACCGCAAGAGTTGTAAGACAGACTCTCGCCGCAGCTAACATCAATGTCCTGCCCTGGCCTGCTCAGTCGCCAGACTTGAACCCGATTGAGCATGCATAGGATATGCTACAGAGAAGAGCTCTGCCGAATATGGAGGGTATCCAGTCGCAAGAAGACCTTTTTTTGTTGTTGCAACGAACATGGGCGGCCATTCCACAGCGTGATTTGGATGAACTCATTTTGAGTATGCCAAACCTATGTTCTTGTGTTGTTAGTGTTCGCGGTAGAAACACGGATTATTAATTGTTTAAGTTACCTAATAAAAATTTAAAGAAAACTGTTATTTCAGTCTTTTTTTCGAACTTTAATGTTAGTGGTTCAAATGTCAAAATCCCTTTATTAGGAAAATGACAAATTTCTTTATTAATGCAAAGGTGACTTGGTTTATCGTTACTGGGACAAAGGAAAACACTTTATTTGATGAATCCTTAAAGAAAATTTTAATTAATATCAATCAGGAGAAAAGTTATTGCAAAAATATATGTTGATCCCTAGACACTTTTGATGTGTGTATAACTAGTTATTACCTGTGCTGCTATCCGGGGTTTTACCATGTGTTGCGGCTATTTTAAAATAAAAGTATATCATGCTACTCTTTATAAAATCAGTTATCTGTCAGTGTAAGTTCCGTCAGAATCGAACGAGCTGTTTCAAAGATTAGCCGGAAAAAACAGACGGATAAAAAAAATGAAAAATGATGGTTTTTATTTTAAAATTTATTATTTTTATGGATAAGGCAAACAAACAGACAGACCACCTAGTGGTAAGCGAATACCGCCACTCATGAACACCTACAATTCAATGATTACAAGTGCGTTGCTACTCTTTGAGCTTGTTCAGTCAGTTGGATTTACAAAAACCTTTGCAACCCTAACTTAACATAATAAACGGTAGTAGAGCCACGCTGATTTCAGCACGAACGGGCCGGCTCGACCGGGGCGGTACTACCCTCGCACAGAAAATCAACGTAAAATGACAGCGTTCGTGCTGTCGTGTTTCGTTGGTGAGTGCGAGACCGGGGGCCCAATTAGTCTAGTCAACAAGTTTCATACTTGTTGACTAGACTAAAAGATGCAGTAGCATCACTAGGCCGCCATAGTGTGGGTCGCCATACTGCACTGTCTGCATTCGCAATGAGTATGGTGACCACCACTCTTGGATTCTGCTTATGTTTTCCATCAGGCAGAGCAGAGTCATTTTGGCGGGCCAAACATAAAAAAAAAAAAAAAAAAAAAAAAAAAAAAACGTAGACAGGTTCATGTTGTGTAATACCTAAAGGTATTAGATAATATGTTAGATATGTTACGGGCAATTCTTGTATATATTAACAAGTAGTAGAGCCACGCTGATTTCAGCACGAACGCACTGGCTCGACCGGGGCGGTACTACCCTCGCACAGAAGATCACCGTAAATTGACAGCGTGCGTGCTGTCGTGTTTCGTTGGTGAGTGCGAGACCGGAGGCCCAATGATGCAGATGCATCACTAGGCCGCCATAGTGTGGGTGTGTGTGTGTGTGGTGAAATGTAGTATGCTAAGTATTTCGGGGGCGATAAATTAGTCTGGCTAGGATTTATCGGTTATGTAAAATAAATATAATAAAAATAGTAAATAATAAATATTTCCGACATCTAACACGCAACGCCATCTAGTCCCAAGCTAAGCAGAGCTTATGCTACGGGTACTAGACAACTGATATAAATACATATATACTTTTTTCTTTGTAAATACATTCATATTATACATAGAAAACACCCAAACTCTAAAACAGATACTTGTAGATCATACAAACATTTGGTCCGACCCGGGAATCGAACCCGAGGCCCCAAGCACAGCAGTCGCATACGCTATCACTACGCCACCGAGGCAGTAAAGAAATATATTCTAGAAATAAATTGCATTCAACATTCAGTAACATGTGACGCAGTTCATTGACCCGCGGGGGTTGGATGGCGCAAACATTCACTCCTGTCTGGTTTCGGGTTCTGCACAAAAATACAAAAAGAAACTGCAGACATTGTGTACAAGCAAAAAAAGGAACAGAGAGTACCATATGGCATTTGTCGCATTCTCTTTATTATTAAGTAAACGATTAAAACATAATAACTATTTTACTTTATCATCATTAACAACCCATAACGTCCCACTGCTGGGCTCGGGTCTCCTCTCAGAAGAGATTTAAGGCCATACGCCCCCACGCTGGCCAAGTGCGGGTTGGGGACTGGCAAGACAACGTTGTGGCTACGTAATCTTGCCGTTGGATGTTTTGAAGCCGCCCAAAGGCCTCCAACTAAGTTTCACGACTGTTATCCTACGATAACAACCGGGACCGACAGCTTACCGTGACCTCCGAATCATGGAGACGCTCATGGTATCATGCCACCAGCGGTCACCCATCCAGGTACTGACCGCGCCGTCGTTGCTTACCCTTGGTGATTGTTTCTAATCACCAAGTGCATCTGTGCTATGAGCGCCCCTTTTTTTTATAATTCCCTTTATTTGTCGTGTTTTTAAGAAGCAGGTAAAGAAAATAAGTTTTGCTAGAATAGTTTAGAAGTAAAATCTATTATTTTTCAAAGTTATTTGCATTAAATTTGGTATTATTTCCTTTTAACTTTTACTGACTCTATATGGACAAGTAAACCCCACACTTAATTTTCACTTTAGAACCCAAATTGTCACGCCTACAAGTCATAACATTAATTAACTTGAAAAGAGTAAGTATTAAAAAAAGCCTTAATAAAAATTGTACCAATAAATATTTTTTAAACACATATTTTTTGACACAGACATAAAAAACAACAATTTATGTATAACATTGAGTATTCTCAGATTTATGAATCGTACCCACCACAGTCAGAGCTGTAGGAAGCGGCAAGGAAACAGCTTAAGCTACTACGCTATCAGTGCAACTAAATAAATTCAGTTTAATAATGTCAATGATTGTGTAGAATACCTTATAACTTGTCAACGAATGTCCCGTGAATTTCTCAAGTCAAGATATTCTTTCTTTAATTAGAACATTTAACACGTTCGCAGCGGCACTGATTTATCTGTTTTCCATTAGTGCGTTACGAGAACTTTGAAACCTCGTTCTGAACCAGACGTTGTAGCGGCACGAGGCTTAATAAACCCCACCGCCCACAGGAGACAAAAATCCTGTTTTTGGCGCCAAATAAGGCGAATTTTACGATTTTTGTCGCTATTATTATTATCAATGAGTTGATTAACCTAAATCTGCCGCCGCTTGTGGGCAGATTATTTAGTTTAGATTCTATAGGTAAAATAAAATGTGGGGTCTTATGTACCCCATACCGCATATTATTTAATTATTTTTTATTATTTAATTATTTAATTGCAACTACAATTACTATGGATGCTTTTTATTATAACAGGACAAACAATAATATTTTTTGCAACCGATACATTCTGTGAGAATTTTCTTTACTTTTTTGTCAGCCTCACGACTTGATAAGAAGGTGCGAAGATTTTCGTAGCATCCTACACATCTCCTCTTCTTTAATTCCGATTGATAAACACGTACTCGTCTAGCCTAGTGACAATTACCTTATAAACATACATAAAATATATTACATAAATAAATAAATTATGTTACATAAAATAAAATAGTCTCACGCCTGTATCCCCGAAGTTATCCGATACACCCTCATTTCACCAATAATTTTTTAGTCCCACGTTTACTGGGCACGTATTTACCAGTCTCCGTGCTGCTACTAGGAATTTCCTTACAGAAAAACCCAATAACACTTTGCCCGACCCGGGAATCGAACCCGGGACCTCAGGCACAGCAGTATAAACAATGAAATTGTTATCAGGGCAGGTTAAGGAAACACGGGAACACCTTGTTAGGGCAAACTTTATTGGGAAGAATCACAATTACACAGAGCGCAGAACACAAGTACTCATAGACTCATAAGACAAGATGGCCGAACCGAGAGTGTTGCACTAGCGGTCCACAGATAAAATAAAACTTAATTTTACATTGCCATTTACAACACCCTCCCTCAATGTTAAAATTAATACAACAGTTAACCCTACTCTATGATTTTCATCCCTGTTAGATCTCTAAACTTAACAAACTTAACTCTACCTATAGGCTTAGTGAACATATCTGCTATATGGTCCTGAGTGCAAACATATTTCAAAGTAATAAGGTTTTCAAAAACTTTCTCTCGCACAAAGAAAACTTTTATATCAACATGCTTTAGTTTATGATGAAATTGTGGGTTCTTGCAAAGACTAATAACAGGAAGGTTATCCTCATACAAAGTTACAGTTACATCTAAATTAGTTACACTCTTAAATAATTGTTTCAGCCACAAAGCCTCACTACAAGCCATACTTAAAGCTACAAACTCTGATTCAGTGGATGACAGAGAGACTGTGGGCTGCTTTCTAGACACCCAAGAAATACTACAACCATAAACTTTAAAAACATATCCACCAGTTGACTTTCTGTCAGATTTATCACCCGCCCAATCAGAATCAACATAACCAATTATAGGTTCAATATCTTTATTTTTAGTAAAAACCAAACTCATATTTAAAGTACCTTGTACATAGCGCAGAATGCGTTTAAGTGCATTCCACAAATCCTGGCTAGCACAAGATTGATAACGACTCAGAACACTAATAGCTAAACAAAGATCTGGTCTTGAACATAGCATAGCATACATAAGTGTACCAATTACACTACGACATCTACTTTCCAAGTCCTTAGTTTCTGACATCTCTCTTTTAAGCAAAGAATGATCAAAATTCTCATCCATTGGAGTTGAAGCAGAGTTACAATCTGACATATTACAAGTTTTTAATAAATTTGCAAGATAGGTACTTTGATTTATTTCAATAGTTCCCTCCCTTAAGTTTTGTTTAATAAGCATACCAAGATACTGACTAATTAGGCCCAAATCTTTCATTTTAAAATGATTATTTAACATAATCTTTACATTAACAATCTCTCTAGAACTATTTGATGCTAATAACAAGTCATCAATATATAGTAATAGATAAGTCTTAACTTTTTCTTAACAATTATATAAAGACAATACTCAAAGTCACATCTCACAAAACCCAACTCTGACATAACATTATTAAATTTTTTATTCCAATTTTTTGGAGAATCTTTAAGACCATACAATGCCTTCTTTAGTTTACATACAGTATCCTTATTTTGTACTTTACAACCCTCAGGTATACTAATATAAACATCACCCTCGATTTCTCCATACAAAAATGCACTACACACATCTAATTGGTAAACAGGAAGATCATTTCGATTACAAAAACCTAAAAATAGTCGCAAGGATGTAAGTCGGGCTACTGGACTATATGTTTCAGTAAAATCTAGATTTTGCTGAAACCCTCGAGCTACAAGTCGAGCTTTATAAGTAGTATTACCTGCATCGGTAGTCTTACACCTGAAAACCCACTTAGTATCAATAACTTTACAGTTGTCGGGTTTCAAAACATAATCCCAGGTTTCATTCTCTTCTAAAGCTTTCAGCTCTCTATCTATAGCATCCCGCCAATTAGTACTAGAGACAGCTTCATCAAAAGACAGCAGACCAAAATCATAATCCTCCAAATATCTGGGCCTTTTAAGTTGACTCCTTGGACGCAAATTAAATGACCTCCTGCTCTCACTCTCATCTGTAACCTGGTTGTCATCTTCTTTAAATTCAGGTTCACTGGTCTCTGGGTGCATTTCAAAATCAGGATTACATGACCTACTCTCATCTGGGACATAATGGTTGTCATCTTCTACAAATTTTGGTTCACTGGTCTCCGGCTGCATTTCAAAAACAGTTTGACTCTCACTACTCTTCTTATATCTAGCAGACACAGGAGATGGCACAAATACTACATCACGAGCCACTTCAATCTTCTTGGTTAGGGGTATGTATACCCTATAGCCTTTGACACACTCATCATAACCAAGGAAAATGCCAATTTTATTCTTCGGATCAAGTTTGAGTCTACGCTCCTTTGGAACAAGCACAGAAACATACGAGCCAAACACTTTGAAGTCCAATGGTACTGATTCTTTTAAATAAAATGCTTCGTATGGTGTCTTTCCCTCCACCGGGCTCGGAGCAGTACGATTAAGTACATTAGCGGCAGTATTTATGGCTTCAGCCCAAAAGTGTTTATGCATACCTGTCATCATTGAACGAGTGGCTTCTACTAAGGTTCTTATCTCCCTTTCTGCACGACCGTTTTGTTGGGGGGTTTAAACAACAGATCTCTGGTGTTCTATACCATATGCATCCAACAACACACGTAATTCCGAATTGACGAACTCTAAACCATTGTCACTACGTAGTACTTTCATTTTGACACCAGTTTCTCTCTCAGACTTAACGATAAAGTTTTTAATCAACGACTTCACTTCACTTTTATGTTTCATAAAGAAAACTTTACGGTAGCCGGTATGGTCGTCTTTAAGCAGAAGAAAATACTTTGCCCCACCGAGCGATGCGTTTTCCATGGGGCCACAAACGTCGGCGTGCACAATTTCGAGCCTCTCGGAAGCTCGTGACAAACTCACAGAAAATGGCAGACGGTGCTGCTTCCCTGCCAAACACTCTGCACATTGTACAAAATTATCAATAAATTTAATTCCTTTTCTATTCAAAAAACTCTTCACGTATTGAATATTTTGATGACAAAGTCTTTTATGCCACATTTTTAAACTGTCAACGTCATTCGAAACTTCGGTTATACTCAAAACATTAGACTCACTAAATTGCAATTTGTTTTGACAGATCGCTGCTACTTCAGATTGCGTTTCATTTAACGAAAATAACATGAGATAAAGTTTATTTACTCGTTTCGCAATAGCACGAACTTCACCACAGTCATTAACAAAATTGCACTGTAAATTATTTGAGTACAAAAACAAACCTTTGTCCAAAACAATTCCTACCGAAAATAAGTTGAATTTCAGCTCGGGCACATACAACACACCAGATAGAATGGTTTTAATAAATTTCACTCCATTCCATGCGAATACTTCAACAGTTCCACGGCCGAACACACTTAAGAGCTGTCCATCACCAACAGTCACCTTATTAGGACATTGTATACTATCCAAATTCTTGAATAAACTTCTCTGTTTACACATATGCTCGCTGGCACCTGTATCCATATACCACCAGTTCTCAGTATCACAGCAATCATTCTCCTCGCTCGAACACATGAAAGCATTTACTTCCCTTGTATCTTTTGACTTCTCCTTCCCTTGCTTGGCTTTCAGAGCTTTACAGTTTGCCATTAGATGGCCTCTCTTCTTACAATAGTGACACTCTCTAGTCTCTCTAACATTCCCTTTATTGACAGAACAATTTCTTGAATAGTGGCCGGCTTTCCCACAACTGTAGCATTTTATTTTACTAACACTGGCCAATGCCATGACTTCATCGCATGGCTCAGATCTCTCCTCCTCAATCAAAAGTCTTGAAGTCAGCTCTTCAATAGTCTGCTTCTCTAATGGGGTAGACTCCCAAGCAGAACGGAAATGCTTAAAGCGGTCCGGCAAAGACATTAAAACTTTTGTTATTAACATTTTATCTGAAATGGGTTCTTGAGCTTGATTTAGCTTGACACAGATCTCCTCTAATTTTGACATAAATGTAGAAACTGACTCATTCTTAAACTCAATAGCAAAGAACTTTTGTTGCAACAAGTGAATGCTCACAACACTCTCTCTTTCATACACAGCTTTGAGTTTTGACCACATGTCTTTAGAAGTTGTACAAGACAGCAAGTGTGACAGCGGTCCTGCCTCCAATCTGGTGACCAGGAGCTCTTGAGCCTTGGCGTCTTTCTTCAGCCATGCTGATTTTAATTCACCAGCAGGTTCTAGCTCGGTACCCGTAACAATACCAAACAGGTCGCGCCCTTTCAAAATGATTTCAAACTGAAATTTCCAGATGGGCCAGTTCTCACCACCGGTCAACTTCAACACAGAAACGTTCAAAGTGTTATCCATGATTTCACAATGGCGCACGTTGTCGCGCGTGACAATCTCAAAGTCCCAATCACACTAAAAAAACTTATACCACACCGAATAACAAAATGTTGCTTCTGGGCCCATAACCTGTTATCAGGGCAGGTTAAGGAAACACGGGAACACCTTGTTAGGGCAAACTTTATTGGGAAGAATCACAATTACACAGAGCGCAGAACACAAGTACTCATAGACTCATAAGACAAGATGGCCGAACCGAGAGTGTTGCACTAGCGGTCCACAGATAAAATAAAACTTAATTTTACATTGCCATTTACAACAGAAATAATATCAAAATACTTAACACAAGGAACAAGGATAGAAAGCGTTATTATATTATAATTTCTAACTATACATACATACAATACATTACAGTGTAAAATTTATTATATTATATATTGTATTTATACACTATATTTTAAATATACATAGCTGGAATTCATTTATTATATTTCCACATAATTATTTCACTTAGACTGAGTATAATTTGTAAATATTGATTGGAAACTTACCTGTTTTTCAAATATCGGTAATTTTGAATTAGATTTACCATCCAATTCCTCTTCATCATCAATAATATTATTAATTAACTTTCTTCGGCATCGTTTCGACATCCTATTATATAGTCGCGGGCGCAGCGTTCCACGTTTTGCACAACACTAACCGCGTGAAGCTAGTGCGGGGGTACGAGGTGTTCGCAACCTCGTAACGCACTGTATTAAACTTTTATTTATTCAGTGCGGTACGAGGCCTATAAAACCCGGTATTAAGGTAGGTATACCAAAAAACTCGGCATCAATAGCACATCTCAGATATATAGTTATCTCCTTCCTAGACTGAACCAGACGGAAATTACGCCTCTCGCACGTAAGAGAAGTTTAAGTTTTTCCTTACCGCTATAACGACGAGACACGGACGAGGTGTTTCAAGCCTCGTTTCGCACTGAACGTGTTAACAGGCAGTAGATCCACGCTGATTTCAGCACGAACGGGCCGGCTCGACCGGGGCGGTACTACCCTCGCACAGAAAATCAACGTAAATGACAGCGTTCGTGCTGTCGTGTTTCGTTGGTGAGTGCGAGACCGGAGGCCCAAATAGTCTAGTCAACTAGTTCCATACTTGTTGATTAGACTAAAATATCACTAAGCCGCCATGGTGTGGGTCGCCATGCTGCATTGTCTGCATTCGCAATGAGTATGGTGACCACCACTCTTGGATTCTGCTTATACTTTCCATCAGGCAGAGAAGAGTCATTTTGGCGCACCATACATAAAAAAAAAACAATTTCCAAAACTAAACATCAACCTTTTACTTCATATTGTTAGTGAAAGATCTAACTTAAATTTTCCTATATTTCAAACTAGCTGACCCGGCGAACTTCGTACCGCCATATTTACATATCTGTCTCAGCTTCAGCTTCCCACATGCAGTGTACAGTCGCGGACTAAAAAAGACTTTTCCCGTTATCTTTTATTTTTTTTCTTTCTAGCAGAAAAGAATGAAAGATATCGGACTATGTGTTATTGAATTACAACTAAGTACATACTTTGATTTTCATCCCCTCTCTCCAGGAAACCGTGCTGAATTACGGGATAAAAAGTATCCTATGTCCTACCTCGTAGTATGAACTATGAACTCAAATCATGCCAAGTTTCATTTGAATCCGTTCAGTAGTTTCGGCGTGATGCGCGGCCAAGATACAGACAGACAGACGGACAAATGAAAAAAAATACAGTTTTGGCTTCAGTATCGATTACAGAGTGCCCTCCGAATTTTTTTTTCTAAATATCTGTAATGTACAGAATTCGACCTGTTACATTTTTATTATAAGTATAGATTATCAATCTGAATTTTCAGAGGAACAAAAACGTTTTCATATCTAATAATTTCCCTTTTGAACTTAACAACTATGTACATTTATATTGTCCTCAGTACCCAGATGAGTAAGCAACATTAATAATAAACTTTATTCTCGAATTAACAGCCCTCCGCATCGTTTACAACCCCCATATTGCAGACACGTATAACGAAAGAGTTTTGATTAATCCGCCTCCTTTTTTGTATGTTTTTGTTTGGGTAACGAGTTAATTTTAATAAATCATGAGATATTCGTAACGACTTATATCGTCATGGAACGACCATTCTCTGTTATACTAAGCTGTAATATTTTAAGTTAAATAATTGTAAAGATTCAGTTGATGGTTGTGTCCAAAAACCTTTACCGTTAACCGTTTTAGGCGCCACGAACCTTACAGATAGTAAAGAATGGACCATCAATTAATTCACTAAATCATAAGCTAGGTATAAAATACAGTCATAAAAATATCAATGATCAGAAATTCCGTTTATTCTATCCGTATCTTTCCAAGTATAAATTACACAGTTCCAATTGTTACAAATATGTTTGTTGCAAAGTGGTCCAAATATAAAGCAGTAGATTCGTACATTAACAACAATAACAATATCTGAGTTATATGTATACCTTTGTGTAAATCCTAAGGTATCCACAGATTAAAAACACGTTAGTTTTGGAACACTTTTCCAATCCACAGTATTTGAGGTAAGCAAAACCAATAGTATTTTGACATAGCATCAAAACTGTAGCTGTAAGCGAACCGCATGCGAAGCTCCGTCCGAATGCAACAAACATTGCTAGCAGCAGCACATTTAGTGCAATAACCGTTGACGTGTGCCCGCTGATTTGAGCGCCTCTACTTATGTACATACGTAAACAACCACTTATATAAGTGGGAACATGTATACGGATGCTGAAGCGATGTCTGGAAATGGAGCGCTGAACAATTTTGTATTTGGCGAAGCCGAAAGCAGCTGTTTACAAATCGTTTTCGTTGTGGTTTGCAAAATGCATGTTCTGTATGTATCTTGTATTACGAGTCCATTCTTTGATTATTAGAATAAATATAACAGTGCACGAATGCAGTGCGGCTTGATCACTATACAGTTAATATAAATGGGATATATGCTGTGTTTATTTTGGTAAATTAGTTTCGATATTTCGTCGCCTTTAACAGAAAATTTTTTTTTGTTAAATATGTCGAGAAATATCCCGTTTATAGATACTTGTCAAGAGAAAATGACCATGGTTGTTTAAATCTATACTATATGAGTCTTGAGACTCTACTATACTATTTGAAATCCCTTGCATATGTTCATTCCGTTGTGAGGTTTTCCTTAAAAGTTATCTGAAATCTGAATATTTAATATTTTAATTATGCTCATAAAGTTCGTGAAGTCAAGGATTCGGGGATAGGAGACGAATAGACTACACCCTGAGACACAAATGTATTCACCACCTTCATACCGCTTTATTGTAACTTCGTTGTTTCCTCGGTAGGGTTCGAACCCACAGCTTGCAAAGCGCCTAGCGTGAGTTTATTTGACATCAATATCGATAACGAGAGTGTTCGTTTCTACGATTGGTTAAGATTTAAATGCAGAACAATTGCAACGCCGAATGCGGAGTTAATGTCAAAAGACTCACACTAATCACAGTTTTTTTTTAATGTAATATGCGGGCAAACGAGCAGTCGTATCGCCTGATGGTAAGCGATTACCGCCGCCCATGAACACCTGGAACACCAGAAGCGTCACAAGTATGTAAATTTAAGTGTATACAATTGTTTTGTAAGCATTTTCTTCGCCCGAGACATAGATTCAATCTAGATCGGGCAAATAACAAATAATGTACTTTATTTATAAAAAAAAAGAATTTAATTGTAAATTATTGTACTTTTTAACTAAATAAATATTTTATTACTAAAAAAAAAATTTAAAAAAGTGCGTTGCCGGCCTTTTGGGGGTGGGGGAAGGAGGTTGGGATAAGGAATTGGGGTATGCGCCTCCGGTACCCTCACTCATTCGGTGAAACACAGCGCAAGCGCTATTTAACACCGGTTTTCTGTGAGGCCGTGGAATCACTCCGGTCGAGCCGGCCCATTCATGCCGAAGCGTGGCTCTCCCACGGTAAAATCACAGGTTTGATATGTTGATCTTTAGACTCATTAGACCCCTTAGATGTTATAAACTATTTACTACAAAGGAGTTTTTATGAGCAATATAAGCGAACACTTCCAACAATACTCTTAAATCCATTTTAAAATAAAATAAAAACGTCCAAAGTATATCTGTAAAGAAAAAAGTCGAGATGTGACGTGTACTAATGTTGGCAGTATTCATCACGCGAAGCCGCGCGGTGCAAACACTCTCTTCTGACACAGTAATGTACAAATGCAACGTGCTTTTCTTTGTCCGTAAGAATATTTTTTGTACCTGTGGGGAAAATATTGTGTAATGTATAAAGGTAATTTTAAAAAGCTGTATTTAAAAAGTTCCTAGTGTCTTGTAAAAATATCAGACTTCATTAAGTACAAGTCAAACTGCCGCTAATGAAGATTCAAAGTTCACGGAGCAATTACCGTGCCAGTTTTTATAGTAAAATTATCTAGTTTCATAATTTTACTAGCGTTTAGTGGTAGCTTTACATTGAGTACAATTTTTCTTGATAAACGTACCCTATGTGCTTGTGAAGACGATATAATTATATCTCTGTATCTGTATAAACAAGTGTGTATATTCCTCACATCCATATTATTGAGATAATAAAAATTTCAAACTGAAATTACAAGTCAAAATCTACAGATAGACACGTATATTTTAAAAACGTGAAGAAAAAGGAAAAGTGAGAATGCCTTAAATGTTTAATCCGCATGCGGTGAGTCGGTCAATAAATTTCCAATTCAGTTGTGTTTTATGTAATTCTATATGTACATATTTTAATGCATGCCAGGAATAAAAAAATCTATGCACGAATTTAAAATTGCGATTTCTTGTTTTAGAATAAATTATATTCCTAATACCTATTTGCCCTTTTTTGTAAATGGATATACGTGGTTTTGTTTCTTAGGTATGTACTGACTTTTTAAAACATTTTCTATGTATGTACCTATTTATCATATTTATTACATGCAACCGGGCCGGCTTCGCACGGGTTGTTAACGGAAAAAATAAAATAGCCTATGTTACCCGGAGAAGATGCGCGGCTTTTTTTCTTCAACCGGCGTCTTGAACAAATATCGTTATATTTTACCAATATACTAAAAAAATAACAAATTAAAACCTTCCTCAAGAATCACTCTATCTATTGGTAAAAACCGCATCAAAATCCGTGACAGACAGATGCGGCGGAGGACTTTGTTTAATAATATGTAGTTATTGATTTCTGGTTTTGTTTGGAGAGATTTTGGAACAACAGAATTAGCACCAATGAATAATGTAAAATCTGGTCTTGGTTGCCGCGACACAAGCCTCGAGCTTAGTGCGGAAACCGTCAATAAGTTCAAATTGTAATTTGTTTATGTACAAATAAATAAATAAATAAATTTGTTACAAGTAAAATAACAATAAGCAAGTGCACTCTGTTATAACACATTGACTTTCATTTTGTATTATTTCTAAGGAACTGTTAGCTCACTTTGCGGATGTACCAGTTTAGCCACAACTGACCTTAGAAAGGTTAGAAGGAGGTGGGTGTTAGTTACTTGCTTAAAATTAGTACAGTCTGTTGGCTACGTTTACCGTCTTCATATGACAATGTTTACTACTATTTGATCTCGAAAGTTCAAGTAGGTAGTAGGAAATTACAAATTGAACAATATCATATTTTTATTTTAAAAAGTTTTTTTTTCCTAAAATTAAAGTCTATTTTAAACTTCATCAAATTTTCTTTTCAAAGTACCCGTAGTTTTCCATCTATTTCCTAAAAGGTCCAGTGACAAACTAAAAGAAATAAAAATGCTTTAACTAATAGGTAAAAATATGCTTTAAATTAAATTACTACGGTTGATTTTTAAACGGTTTTATTTAGCTTGCCCTGGTTCTTTATTTATTTGTTTGTTTGGGTCAAATCTTGTAATTGAAATTTGACCCCCTTCCTGTTGACAGATTGATCTGAAATTTTGTACACACCTTTATATCTGGTGACAATTAAATTAAATTAATTATGTTTCATTGTAAATCTAAGATGGCCGCCGCTACAAAATGGCAGTTTACAAATTTTGACACGACTACCTCAATATGGGTATCAAATGAAAGGGCTTGATTAGTAGAACATAGTTCACTATGAAAAAAAAAAAAAACCAAGCTGGCCGCTGCTACAAGATGGTGATTTACACATTTAGTCACGAATACCACTATATGGGTATCAAATGAAAGCGTTTGACTAGTAGAACTCCGCCTGTGGGCTGGAGGAGGGTTCATCGCAGGGCCAACTACCCAGCACGATAAAAAGACCCAAGTTGAGAAGTCACACAAAGAAAGAATCGGACTGATCTCTACACGACGACCTAGGCGACGTAAAAGGAAAAACCGATATGCTACACGATTTGGTACTAAGAACATCCTCACTATGCTCCAAGCTGGTAAGATGGAAGAGATAGCCGGAGAACTGGAAATATATGGATTGGACATAACAGCTGTCCAAGAAGTAAGATGGCGGGGCTCGGGGTGTATTGAGAGGGAAATATACACATTTTACTGGAGCGGACAGGAAAGACAGACAGGGATGTACGCGACTGGTTTTTACGTCAATAAGAAAACAAAGAGGGCAGTGTTGGGTTTTAAGCTTATTGATGACAGATTATGCAAACAACGAGTAAAAGGCAAGTTTCATAACATCACTTTTATATGTGCGCATGCGCCGGTCGAGGATGCAGGTGAACGGATGAAAGGACCAATTTTATAATTTTCTTCAGGAAGTGTTTGACTCAGTGCCCAGGTATGATGCAGTGATAGTTCTAGGAGACTTTAATGCACGAATTGGTAAGGAGGGATCCTTAGAAAGTGTTGCTGGAAAACACACCCTTCACTCTACAACAAGTGATAATGGGGAAAGATTATGTTACTTCGCAGCAGGAAACAACATGTTTATCAGTAGGACGCAATTCGAGCATAAGAATATACACAAAGGCACCTGAAAAATACCTGGTACGAATAGATATAATCAAATAGATCATGTTCTCGTATGCAATCGGTGAAGGTCTAGCATCTTGGGTGTGCGTTCGTTTAGAAGTGCAAACTGCGAGTCAGACCACACGTTAGTAGGTGGGAAGTTCAGATTCTGAACCTCTAGTATACATCAAGAGCAGGGTAAGCAAAGACCGAAATGGAACAACGATTCGTGAAAAAACCAGATGGAAATATCCTCGAATTTCAGCTGTTTGGATGCTACTGGGTCTACTACAGAGAACATGGAGTGGGAAGTGATTAAGAGCTCTCTAGAAAAAGCTGCCAGAAAGGAGGTAGGGACAAGCAAAGGAAAAATGAGAGGAGACTGGTTTGACGAGGAAGTTAGAGAGGCTTTGGAGAGGCGGAATGTGGCTAAAGCAGCAGCATTTTGTTCCAGGCAGACACCGAAGATATTTACACATATGTACACATAGATGTTTGAGAATTGCAGCGATGAAACTATTCAGAAAAAAAAGAAGAAGGCATTACAGGAGGACATGCAGTAGCTAGAGCGTCTTCGGATGCACAATACACGCAAGTTCTTCGGTGGGGTCAACGCACAGCGTTGGGAATTCCAGCCGTGATCTACAGTGTGTCGTCATAAAGTGGGATCATTGCTTACTGAAGAAAGAGAAGTTTCGGCTCGCTGGAGGGAGTACTTTATGGAGCTTCTAAACAACATTGATGAAAGCAGCACACATGAACAAGAAGGCCAAAACTACTACTACGGAGAGCAGGACTTTGAACCTCTGAATCTGCAGTAAGTGAAAAGGGCCATGAAGACCTTGAAAAACAACAAAGCCCCCGGTGTAGACAACATCACTTCAGAACTTCTGAAATATGGATGACCCGAGTTGGAGGAGGCTGTGTGTGATCTTATCGATGACATATGGAAGAGCGAAACTATCATACATTCCATCTTCAGGAAAGGTGACAAAACGAAGTGCGAAAACTACAGTGGAATCAATATCCTTTGTACTGGCTATAGAGATTTCTCTAATGTGCTCTATTTTCGGTTATTGAAGTATGCGGAGGAGATTCTTGGTGTGTACCAATGTGGTTTCCGGCCCGATGGTCAACAACGGACCAAATTCATCTACTGAGGCAGACCCTGGAGAAATTATATGACATCACCTTACAGCATCTGTTTACTGAATTCAAACAGGCGTTTGACAGGGTTAGCAGACGTGCTGCGGCGCATAGTCTTGTTAGGCTGGGAGTACCTAGTAAACTAGGGAAATTGGTGGAGATGACGATGGTTGGTTCGAGATCGCTTGTGTCCGTACAGAATACATTAACTGAGCCGTTCGATATTAACACTGTGATGCCGCAGGGGGATGGTCTTTCGGCGCTGGTCTTCAACTTCACCATTGAATCTGTTATCCGTGAGGAGGATCCGAGGACTTTTAGATCTCAACAGCACTCAGATTGCTGCGCATGCCGACGATATAGTGATCACAAGTAGGACACAATTTGGCATAACGAGGCATTTACCGTCCTTAGTGGAACACGCCTCCAAGTTTGGACTGGCTATTAATGTGAACAAGACAAAATACCTCATTAGTTCTAGGCGCCCTCAGGTATTAGAAAATCTCAATATTAACGGGGACGAGTTTGAGGCTGTTGGGGAGTTGAAGTACCTTGGATCCACTATCACTGCCCAAAATAAGATCGAGGATGAAATCCGTCTCAGAATCCTGGCGGGTAACAGGTGTTTTTACTCATGCAAGAAATTATTAGCGTCAAAGTTGATTAACAGAGCAACCAAGCTGTTAATATATAAGACAATAATAAGGCCTGTCGTTACGAATGGATGCGAAACCTGGGCTTCAACCCTGAAAGAAGAAATACAGCTTGCAGTTTTTGAGTGGAAAATCTTGCGAAAAATCTTAGGACCAGTCATGGAAAGCGATGGAGTGTACCGCATCCGTATGAATCATGAGTTGAATCGCCTGATGGGCAACGAGACCATCGTTCGGTTCTGCAGGACGCAGAGACTTCGGTGGGCAGGTCACATTGAGAGAATGCCTGACTCAAGAGCGACAAAGGCCATCACAAACTGGGTCCCTTAACAAAGAAGACCGCGCGGTAGGCCCAAGGAGCGGTGGCAGGACTGTATTGAGGAAGACCTGGCTACTCTAAGAAAGAAGACCAACTGGAGACGTGCTGCCATGAATAGAGATCGCTGGAGGCAAATTGTGGAAGAGGCCAAGATCCACACTGGGTTGTAGCGCCATAGGAAGTAAGACTAGTAGAACATTTTTTCACACAAGTTTTTCGTTTTTAATTTTTCATAGTGAACTACTGATACTACTAATAAGTACTATGAAAAATTAAACCTAAAAACTTGAAAATGAAAAATATATAAAAAAGTTTTTTTATTTAAACGCTTTTATCGAAAATAATGTACTAAAAGGTAAAAAATATAAAAAAAATTGTCTGATAAAAAATAAAATCGTTAGGCCCGTGTTTCCATCAAGTCAACTCAGTTTACGCTACGCCCAACGATTTTATTTTTTAGCAGACATTTTTTATTTATTTTTTACCTTTTAGTACATTATTTTCGATAAAACCGTTTAAATTAAAAAACTTTTATATATATTATTTATTTACTATTCGTTACAGTAGTTGTGTGCACATACTGGGATCAATAAAAACGAACGGTAGAAGGGTGTTCAAATAAATATACTGAAGCTGCATGTGACCACGGTACGTATTTACACAACTACAATTTTTTTAGGGTAAAAGCTACCAAAATTACTCTATTCTGTCTGATGAAAACCATAAGCTTAATCCCAGAGTGGTGGTTACCATACTCATTGCAAACGTGAATAATGTAGAATGGAGACTCACACTATGGCGGCCTTTTGAGATGCTTTTTCACTAAAATTTGAATAAAAACTCGATTTTGGTTTAATTTTCCCATATGAACGATAATACACTACATATATACATATTAGGTCTATACCTATGAAATTGCCGTTTTGTATGCAATAAGTGAAAGTACTTATTTTTTCAAACTTTTTTATTTCTGTTATTCGAAGTAATCACCCATGCAATCGATGCATCTTTGCCAATGCATTGGCAGTTTATTGATGCCCTTCATGTAAAAATCAGCTGGACGGGAGGCAACAAACTCTTCAAAGGCATTTTGTACTGCCTCTCGGGAATTGAATTTTTTATCCACTAAAAAGTTGTCTAAATTTTGGAAAAAGTAGTAGTCGGTAGGTGCAAGGTCTGGTGAGTATGGCGGATGAGGGAGAGCTTCCAACCCCAGTTCTTGCAGCTTGGAGGCTGTCTGTTGCGCAGTATGGGGTCGCGCGTTGTCGTGAAGGAGCAATGGGGACGACCGATTGACCAAATCTGGTTGCAGATGTGCAAGCTTCTCCATCATTCTCTCCAGTTCTTCACAGTACACATCTGCATTAATGCAAATGCCGTTTTGTAAAAAGCTGTGGTGAATCACACCCGCACTGGACCACCAAACAGTGACCATCACCTTTTTAGGGGTCATTTTTGGTTTAGGGCATTGCTTTGGTGCTGAACCAGAGTCTAACCAACTTGCTGAGCGCTTTCGATTGTCGAACAGAATCCATTTTTCGTCGCACGTAACAATTCGTTTCAAAATTCCTTCATTTCTTTGCCTGTCAGCAGCGCAAGGCAGGTCTCGACGCGTACCTTGCGCTGGCGATCGTTAAGGTCGTGGGGCATCCATCTATCAAGCTTTTTTGACCTTGCCAATTTGTCGCAAATGGATCAATATTGTTTTGATGCTTACATTAAAAGCTGCTGCTAACTCAGCTGTAGATTGAGCTTCGTCAGCTTCCACAATCGCCTTTAATTCATTATTGTTAACCAAAGTCTCCGGACGACCACGAGCTACATTATTCAAGTCAAAATTTCCAGAACGGAACCGGGAAGACCAATAACGGGTTGTGCGTTCGTTTGTACAGTTCTCTCCGTAAACGTTTTTGATGTTACGTGCCGTTTGTGTCGCGTTGGTGTCACGACGGAACTCATATTCCATAATTACACGAATTTTTAAAGTATCCATTATGACGAAAAATGTTCAAATGTAATGAAAATACAACGCTAATCAAAAAACAAAAGACTGATATTGTAAATAGAATGTCATGGTTTTAAAACAAAATTAATTTGAATTTAGAATACAGAGCCATTACAAACTTTTTTTTATTTGAAATGACCACTACTGAAGAAAGGCAATTTCATAGGTAAAGACCTAATATTAGTGCATGTAAATACATAGTTACTACTAAAAAGACCAGTGATATAGACTCACCGATATCACGATCGCTATTCGTGTCATAATTATTTTACCTTACAATTTGCTTAGTAGGGCTTTAGTCTAGACGCCAGACGTTTGAGCTTATTGTGTCTGTGTATTGGATAATAACTGGATAGGAAACACTGTTTGAGTGAACACAACACTGAAACGGGCCGGCTAAATGATGCTTCACCTTGATTTTTTACTTCACACCTTACACCTTGGTTTCCCTCATAATTTCCCTAAGTTTTTTTGGTGTGACATAATTTTAACGTAATTATTTTTACGCTTAGAGAAGCTAAATACTGTTGACTTTGGACTTATCTGTTAAATAACTACAGAATTTAAGTTCACAAAAATCGAATAGAGATAAATATGTCAGATAAATATATTATGATATTATTATTAGTATCCTTTTATATATTAAAATAATTATACTTCAGTTATCTATCTAAATAGTCCGGTCAAATTAGACCAAAAAATAAGAGTAAAGTTACCTAAATTCCCACCAAGCTGAAAATCGGTAAGATTGTTTAAAATATCATTGAAAACAAAATTTTAAAGTTCCCCATCTTTCCCCTGTAAGGAAAAAAATCATTCAAGGTCAAAGGTCAAATATTGAGTGTTGGGCGATTTTCAGCAAAACGATAAGTTTTATCATAAAAGTAGTTAGGACAAAATTGTAGATCATAAAATTATCTAAAAAACGTATAAATATTTTTTTTCTTACGAGCCACCGTTTCTGAGATATAACCATTCAAAAAGTTATAAAAATTGTTTCGACTGCACGTTTGGCCTAGTGGTTTAACGGTCACCACGCCGTTTCCTACTTCGCCAAGTGTCGTGGCTTCAAATCTCACGTAGGACAACGCTTTGTGTGATCCACAAATTGTTGTTCTGAGTCTGGGTGTTCTTTGTATCCGTTTCATGTATGTTTGTAAAGTCCCCCGCGACACAGGATTTATTCCTAGTGCGGGAGTTGTCTTTGTAAAACAAAAAAAAAACTTTTTGAATCGTTATATCTCAGAAACGAAGGCTCGTAGAAATAAAGTTTTGATAATTTTTTAGATAATTTTTAGATCTACAATTTTGTTTAAGGCACTTTTATGATAAAACTTACCGTTTTGCTGAAAATCGCGAAAAACTATATTTTTTTGACCTTTGACCTTGAATAAATTTTTTTCCTTACAGGGTGTTGGATTTCGAACGTCATTGTACTGGCAACATTTTGATTGTCTCTGGTTCGTGTTTGACGTTTTGACGTTTGAGGTTAATATGGTAAAAAAGATTGTGATAGAACGCGTGTGTTGAAACCGGCCGACGTTTTATTTGTTATTGTGAAAATTAAGTGAATTGTGATTAGACTCGCGAGAATTGTAATACGTGATAGGCGCGTCCCGCGAGAACTAAAACGAGTGTATTGTAATTCGAAAATCTGTGAAAAGTTGATTATTGAGAGTAATTCGAATTCCTTGAGGAAATAACCAGTACCTGGAAGCAATGTTTGTGTGAAGACGCAAGAGCAGAAGATTCTACCCAAGAGCTCTTGGGCACGCCGAAACAGGACGCCACACAACTCCAGTAAGTGTAGTTTAGATTAAGAACAGGGTGACACTGCCGTGGTTCATCGCTCCTTCCAGGCGACATTGTTATAGCGATTGAATACCTTATTCTATGGGCCGTAAGATATCTCAAGTATCACAAAGTGATCGCTGCCCTGGCGAGAGAAATGGACACAGGGGAAAGATGGGGAACTTTAAAATTTTGTTTTTAATGATATTTTAAACAATCTTACCGATTTTCAGCTTGGTGGGAATTTAGGTAACTTCGAATGTCTAAATTGACCGGACTATAAAACTTTATCAGGAACTGGTGAAACTAGTCCTTAGCGTTCAAAGTTTATGGTTGTAAATTGATAACTTTATGCAGATGGAAACCACAGATAAGTGTTCGTATATTTATGAATAATATGTATGTGTATATGTAAATGTATAACTTTGTTTGGTTGTATGCATTATGTTTTCATACACCATAATACATGTTCTGAATAGTTTGGGATTAGACTTTAGTATGTGAGATGTGTAAATATCATTACCTATTCGCAAATGTATAGTTATGTAGATATTATGTATGTAGGTATAGAAATTGGATCCATTAGGTTTATTCTGTTCTTATATAATAAATAAAGATTTGTAGTTTAAAGCTAAACAAGAAGCCACATGAACTATAAAAGTATGTTTGCAGCTTACATTTTCAATCCATAAATCCTCATTGATTCCACAAAACCCGTTCAAATATGCACATAAGTCTGTCAGACACGAATCGACAGTTCCTAGCTTAGTAATCAGGGAAGCAGACTGCCGCAGGGAAGGGTTGAATAAAACGATGGGCCGGCCTTTAATCAGGGTCTGGAACCAGTCAAGCGTTCGGTTAGCTGGAGGGTTAACTTAAACATTCATTCCGATCTTGTTTGTTTTCCGTTCGACCAACTTGTTGAATTCTGACGATCGATGGATTTTCAACATTAAATCAACATTTACATAGGGGTTTATTTAGGCTTAAATATTTTTCTCATAAGTATTTAAATTGAGTATTCTTATAATGACAATGAGATATAAAATACTGAACATAAAATATTGAATTTATTTTCACTCACGTAACAGAGTAGAAGTCTTACTTTATGAGAATAGATGGAGGAATCTTTTGACAAGTGACGACTGCCGCCTATGGACGACTATCACTAAGGAATCGCAAATGAGCTGCCGCTTTAGGAACCCGTCCAGAGTCAGGAGGTTCTGGTGAAAAGCAAAATAATTCATCTCCTACGAAGTACAACATTACTGCAAAGAGATGAAAAACATGAAACAACCCCTATAACTCCATTCTAAGGAATGGAGTGTTAGATGCTGTTTATGTTTATGTTATGTTTATGTGATGTGATGTGAATAGATATAATCAATATTATTTCAGACCAGATTAAACTTAGCTTAATATACCTATATTATCAAATAAAAAAAAACAAAATCATTTATTCAATTAAGACACTAATTGACATTTATGAACGTCAAATTGAAGCTTTCCTCGATAAATAGGCTATCTAACCGGCGGTTCCTGAGATTAGCGCGTTCAAACAAACAAACTCTTCAGCTTTATATATTAAGTATAGATTTTACCAACTAGTAATTGTTATTAATATAAATTTTAAAGTTTTTCGCTACATGATAATAATTATAACAATTTGTGATATAATTGTAGTCTATTGGGTCTCATTTGCGTGCTCATTATTTTAAATTGTATTCTCGTTAAAATCTTCTAAACGTGACTCAAATTTCACAAAAACCTTGTCGAATTAGCACAGCTACATAATAATTATTTTTAACAACGTGATTACTTCATAAATACGTACGTATATACAATATTGCAATTGTATTTAAATTTTTACAAAAGCTGTTTATTGGAGTTTACCCCTTATAAAACGATTTTCAAATTTAGCCCACGGTATAAAATTTTATTGGGATTAAAGATAACTAAAAGTGAGGTGTTACACTGCAGCACTTTCTCATTAGTTATCTCGTCTAACAAACTACTAAAACAAACAGCGCTAGAACGCTTAATTTTAAAGAATAATCCAATCTTGCAACGGCACTGACACACACACATTTTTTATTTGCACTTATGTATAAACACTTACGCCTAGTGGAGTGGCACCACTTTTTCACAGACATCTGATGTTGAGCAATGTATGAGGTAACCCTAGTCAATCCAATCCTCCTTCTTCGCTGATTTTTTTTATGAAAAAGAGGGCAAACGAGCAGACGTATCGCCTGATGGTAAGCAACACCACAGGCGTCATAAGTGTGTTGCCGGCCTTTTAAGAAGGAGTGCTTTTTTTTCTTGAAGGTTTCAAACCTTCATATTGGTCGCAAGCGCCGCATCTTTCTCTCATACAACGATATACAATGAGCGCTACGCCGGGACAATAAACGTAACGGAACAATGAGCGTAACTGGACAATAAGTCATCCTTTTTCGTGCATGCTGCCGGCGCTCATCAATATATTAGACATTGTCACTTACACTTGAACTGCAAATTAAATATATTACACAAAGCCAATTGTAGGGGCGTATATGGGTCCAGTAGGATTTTATTTTAAATAAGTAAAAGAAACAAGGTGCTTTCGTGGTAACTATATAATGTCAAGTCATGAATCATCAATCAATCGATGTGAACATGAAAATTACAAAGCGCCTGCGATACACGTAATCACTTAACGCTAGATATTCTTGAAGGCGCGTGAACACCAATTTTAACTCGTTAAAAATATATAAGTCTATTGTGTTTAACTCAACTTGAGACCCTTGGAGGAATGTCACTCTAATTATAACGTCTATTTAGACGGTAACCCGAGGATTGCCATCAATCACGACCCTTGGTAAAGAGGACAGGACGGAGTCTGACGAGAGGTCAGCCATGAAGAACAACATCAAATGTTGCTAAAATTTGAAATGTGTTGTAAAACAACTGTATCTGTGTGTTTGTGCGCTTCGTCAATGGAAACGGATAGACGGATTGGTTTAATATTTCACTTTTAATACCGAGAGCCAGAAGTAGTGAAATTTATTCAAACTTTGGATAAGATAAGTTCATAAGAAAGACTTGTATTACGAGTATGTGACTTGATAGAATAGACAATAGGGGATTAGATATCTAACTTGAAAATACTTTGTGTACTTATTTAATAAAATTATAAATATATAAAATTTATAAAATATATAAATTTTACCGTGGGAGAGCCACGCTTCGGCATGAATGGGCCGACTCGACCGGAGTGATACCACGGCCTCACAGAAAACTGGTGCTGAAAAAAGTCCAGAAAAATAACGCTTGCGCTGTTTCACCAAGTGAGTGAGGATACCGGAGGCCCATACCCCAGTACCTCCCCACATCCCATTCCCCATCCCCACAGGCCGGCAACGCACTTGTGACGCCTTTGGTGTTGCGGGTGTCCATGGGCGGCGGTAATCGCTTACCATTAGGTGATACGTCTTCTCGTTTGCCCCCAATACCATAAAAAAAACAAATTTTCATTAATTCGTTACTAAAACATATAAAATTTATGTTTTATTATTTATAACATCACGTATTATTTTTAAATACAACTTCTCCACTAGAAATATAATATAGGATATATTAATAGGGTTGCGGGGAACTTCACAAATATTCATGAAACGGAATCAAAAAATACTTGCAATAAAATTTTGTGGATCACACAAAATATCGTCCCATGTAGAAATCAAACAGACAAAACTCAACTACGCCATTTGTGCAGTCAAAGTCTCGTTCACAACGACCAGGATTTATTGTCATTTACATTTCAAGCTTCTACAATTCGACTTTAAATCCAACACTTAAATAGTTAGTGCGTCAGTCAATGTAATTATACAGAAAGTTCCACTAGCTCCTAAACTAATTGACCGTATAAGTTCTTCGTAGTTCGCCTTGTAATTAAAACAAAATAACAAGTTGCTCCATGGTTACAATTAAAGTTGGAACTAAGTACTATCATTGAAGTGTTAACTGGTGTAAGATTTAATTACTCTTTTTAGTAAATAAACAAACCTTTTTACTAGTAATTATAAACATTAAGATATTTACCTTTTTTGAAGAGAAAACTTCTGTAGGCAGATTTGGGTGAAGAGTAAATTCATGTAAGTTGTCATCGACATTGTTAAGTGACGTGTTTGTGCGTGTGTGTTTGAATTGAGTGTGAATTGATCCAGCCATACGGCAGAGGCGTCTCTAGTTATTACTTTAGCACCCTTTATTAAGCTTAGCGTCCTTCAGTATGTGCGCAAGTTCTTTAAAAGTGCAGTGCCAGCGCCCCTTACACCGCTGCGCACCGCACACCATGCACTATAGCTAAAGACGCCCCTGGCTATAAGCTATAATTATATATTCAGTGGGAAAGACGATTCTCAATGCTAAGTCACGTATAGAGGCGAGTTAGCGATTGTAGAAAGAGATACGACGTAAAACACTTGCATCTTGGTTAAAAGGGCAGGTGAACCTATGTCTCGTGGGTCTCTCACTATTTCTATTTACAAAATTATATTCTAGACCAACACAAGCTTCAGAAATAATCTTCATACCAAACTTAGTCTCCACACTACAAAGTATAAATACCTATACTTTATATTCCGCTGGTTTCCAACATCAACATCGCAAGTTGTGAGCGATGCGTCGCGTCAAGATTACCGCTGACAAATGTGCAGCATTCGTAACTTGCATTGTGCATCCGTCTCTTGGCTAGACACTTGACGGAGAATATCTATCTACAGAACAGACATTTCATTCGGTTTATACTTAGATATTTCAAAAGGTGTAACACAAATATCCAAAAAAAAATATTTTCACCGTATTTAAACAAATGAATACCTACCATTGAAGTAACTGTTTGTAATTTCAAATGAACACCTTCATTTATACGGTACTGACATCCAAAAATCTATATTTAAAATTTTTGTCTGTCTGTCTGTTCGCTTCACCCTAGGGCGTGATGTTGGCACCCGTGGTCCTTGTTATAAAGGTACACCAACACCGTGGGTAACAATGCGGGGCTAATTAACATTTTTATTTATTTTCGGATCCTGTTGGCCGTAGCGTTATGTTATATACGAGTACATACATGAGCCTTCCTCAATAAGTGAACTATCGATTATTTTTTATTTTTTATTATCATACAGTATTTCACAAAAATCGCTCTTTGAATTGACCAATGAACGGGCACTGGGTTAGTGTTGTCTACCAGACATTTGTTATTTGATTTTTAATTTTATGTTATGGTTATGGGTATTCCTAGTCTGACATTTCTCATTTATTGTGTTTAATAATTTTGTGTAGTCTGGGACTTATTATCGTATCGTATAACTGTGTGTGTGTATGATTTTGTATGCGTGCATATGTAGAAGTTTGCGTGAGTGCGTGCGAATGTGTAAATGTATGGATGTGTGAGTAAAATGACATAATAATCACTGTATTCCCTGCTTATCATACATATTAAACATACAACATTCATTTGTTCATTGGTGTGTGATTACACAGTACTAAATGTGCAAACCGATTGTATGTTTACACTAATTATAAACATTAATTACTCATGTAAATATGATTTGCATAGCAAATTGGTGCACAATGTTTGATGATGTGTGATGATCATAATTCTGTTGAAATTTAAAGAGTTAACAAAACAATGACCATTGGCATATCTACTGATTATTCAGTTTCGCTATGATAGTAATACTGGGTAATATAATATTTAAGAATATAATCTTGTTTATCCTATCCTATCCTATTATAAACGCGAAAGTTTGTAAGTATGGATGGATGTATGGATGGATGGATGTTTGTTACTCTTTCACGCAAAAACTACTGAACGGATTTGGATGAAACTTTACAGTATTATAGCTTATATATCAGAATAACACATAGGCCACTATTTACCGCGATAACTGCTATACACGCGGCCGGAGCCGCGAGCAAAAACTAGTACTACTGTACTACATAATGTTATGAAAATTGCATTACTTTCGAAATTTTATTTGTAACTAGCTTTTGTCCGCAGCTCCGCCCGCGTGTTTGTCGATTATCGCAGCAAAGAGTAGCCTATGTCCTTCCTCAAGAACTACAGTATCTACATGGCAAATTTTATTGAAATTGGTGCAGCGGTTTAGCCAATAAAGTATAACAGACAGACAGAAAGACAGATAGACAGAGTTACTTTTGAGTTTATGGTATTAATATGGATGGAAGTATGTATAATTGGATATGAAATCATAGGAATAGCATTATAGTACGTAGTCCGTACTTAAAGTGATAATTTTGCGATGATGATGCTAATGTAGCTATTTACTACATTCTATTCTTAACATAAGATTTTCGTCATCTACCCACACTTATTTTGTATACTACTTGTATAAGGTAAATTAGGAGATAGTGCTTTACACGTACTGCCCATAAAGCTAAACATTAAGTCCAGCACTTTTACGTTCTTTTTTTGAAAAAGACAACTCCCGCAATAGGCATAAATCCTGCGTCACGGGGTAGGTACTTTACAAACATACATGAAACGGATAAAAAGAACACCCAGACTCAGAACAACAATTTGTGCATCACACAAAGTGTTGTCCTATGTAGGATTTGAACCCACAACACTCAGCACAGTAGAAAGCGGCGTGGCGATCGCTCAAACCACTAGGCCAACCGTGCAGTCAAATTACCTACAATTGAAAACTAGCGTGTATTCATCTGGAAACTACCTCTTAATAGCCCTTTGAACCTTCTACAAATACAGTGAGTTACGTTCAGAGGTACTCAGCGGTCAGTTGCTTTCCGAACGATGAACCGCATGGCTGTTAAACTGTTTGATCAAAAGCGCTTGAGGAGGAGTTAAGTCACATACACACACACGAAAGATTTATATGTATAAAGATGTACATGTATGTATTTACAAAAAAATAGTTTATAAGTATTATACCAGTTAATCTAGCTTTCGTAGTAAGTATATAGTCTACTTAGTTTGAAGCTAGGACGGCGTAGTGTGTCAGGTGTCCAAGAGAAAAATATTTTTTCATTTAATACGTCTCTTTTTATCTTTTCTGAATTCGTACAGTATTTAGAAGTTTTGCTATTAGGGCATAATTTAGGATAGAAAACATGAAGCTACAACCAAAATACGCGAAAGAAATTTGCGGAAAAGAGTCAGTTAATTTTACAACAGTAAGCTTACTTTACCGAAACAATTTAAATAAATAACAAGGCAACGAATTTCAATATTCAATATTGACCGTGCGCTAACACTCGCAAACAAGTTATATTTACCTAAAAATTGGCAGCGCACTCTAATTACAACGGTCGAAAGCATTTGTTATACTGATTTAAATCAATCCCTATTTTACAACATCAAAAAAGGAATTTTTCATCCGGTTGCATTTCTTTCCTTTCTGTTTGTTACATTAGGATTCGGTCATTTGCTAACCGTTCTTGTTTTTTTTCTCTTTTACGGGCGTGTACTTCCCCCTTAGTACGTTTGCTGAAAGATACCAACGCGAGGGAAATTGAGGAATGTAAACAACAGTTTATTACAATTCGTCAAGACGTAACTGCATTGTTGAAGTCGGTGATAACTTTTCAAAGTTAATTATTGTAACGCTTAGATTATTGTGGAGCAGGCTGGGTTTCGAAAAGGCTTCAGTACTGTGGACCACATACACACTCTAAGACAAATTATCGAGAAGACAGAGGAATATAATCAGCCTCTCTGTCTAGCGTATGTGGACTACGAAAAAGCCTTCGATACCATTGAGACCTGGGCTGTTCTGGAATCCATGCAGAGGTGCCTGGTCGACTGCCGATATATCGAGGTGTTGAGATGCCTCTATGAAGCTGCAACGATGACCGTCCATGTACAAGAAAAGAGCACAAGACCAATCCAAGTGCATCGAGGAGTAAGACAGGAAGATGTTATATCTCCGAAACTGTTTACTAATGCCTTGGAAGACGTCTTCAAGACGCTCGATTGGAACGGACGGGGAATCAATATCAATGGCCGATTCCTCTCACACCTGCGGTTTGCAGACGACATAGTCATTCTGGTGGAGTCTCTGCAGGACATAGAAGAAATGCTTAACAGTCTGGACGACTCTTCTAAACGAGTGGGACTAGGGATGAACATGGAAAAGACGAAAATCATGCATAATCGGCATGTGTCCCCGAGTCCCGTGACCGTAGATGGCGTTACTATCGGGGTTGTGCAAGAATACATCTATCTTGGCCAAACTATCCAACTCGGCCGGCACAACTTCGACCGGGAGGCCGATAGAAGAATTCGTCTCGGCTGGGCGGCGTACTTTGAGTCGCCGATACCGCAGTCATTGAAAACCAAGGTTTTTAACCAATGCGTCCTACCCGTGATGACATACGGAGCCGAGACGTGGACACTCACCATTGGACTGGTCCACAAATTTAAAGTGGCTCAGCGGGCGATGGAGCGTGCGATGTTGGGTGTCTCTCTGTCTGATAGAATTCGGAATGAAGCTATTCGACAGAAAACTAGAGTGACCGACATCGCACGGAGAATCAGTACGCTGAAGTGGAAATGGGCCGGTCATGTCTCTAGACGTACCGATGGTCGGTGGAGCCGAAATGTGCTTGAGTGGAGACCGCGACTAGGCAAACGTAGTGTAGGGCGCCCTGCGGCTCGGTGGACTGATGATCTAAGAAAAGTGGCTGGCAGCGGATGGATGAAGACTGCCCAGGTCCGGGATGGTTGGCGCTCCTTGGGGGAGACCTACGTTCAGCAGTGGACGGCGATTGGTTGATTGATTGATTGAATCCCCATTCTAATCTACTCTTTCGGTATAATAAACTGGCCTAAAACTGAACTCACCAACCTTCAACGCACCATAAACACATCCTTAACAGCACACAGAAAACACTATCCTAGATCCTGCGTACAACATGTGACACTTCCACGGTCAGAAGGCGGACGGAGATAATAGATGTCTCTAATCTACATAACAGACAAATCACATCACTTAGACAATATTTTCAGCAACGATCACAACACTCAATACTACACGAAGTTGTAACACTAGCAGACAGACGTCTCACACCACTTAACTTAGCAGACCAAAACCCACAGTGCAATGAATGTGTTGTCCAATTAGAGGAAAAAAATATTAAATAGCAGCAGAAATCCCTACATAGCAGACATCGCCAAGACCTACAGCAATGTCACGTTGATAAATTTGCGTCAAACGAATGGCTATGGCGTGGGGACTTATTCTCAGAGACAAAAGCCTAAAAATATACTTGGACAGAACTATCATAACTGACAAGACCATTCATTTCAACAGACCAGACATCACACTTCACGATAAAGTAAACAAAACTATATTTCTCATAGACGTTGCAGTCCCGAACACCCATAATATCCAATCTATAATAGCTGAAAAACTTACCAAGTATCAAGATCTGGCAATAGAACTGAAAAGGCAGTGGCAAGCAATAAATATCCATATAGTCCCAATAGTAATATCCGCAACCGGAATAATACCTAAAAGCCTTCAACGCAGTTTAGACATTTAAGACATGCCACAAAACTCATTACACTTGCTTCAAAAAGCAGTTTTATTAAACACCTGTAGACTTAATCGAAAATTCCTTACCACATCTTTAAGTTCATCCACATAGACTATCACTTAAACCTGCTTACACTTGGCTACGGCCCGTGAAATCGGAAAAAAATACCCCGCTCAGGAAGATTAATAAAATGAATATAAATAATAATAATAAACTTTATTTGATACACACAGCATACAAACAAAAAAAACTTATTCAAAATTTTTCATACATAAAATAAAAAATAAAAACGAACATTAATTTAAGAGGCTTGCAACAAAAGGGCTGGAACCCAGAGCCGTAAAAAATAATAAAAAAATATCAACGTCAAAGTTAAATGACGTGGCATTGATGACGGCTACATGTGTGCACACGTTTTATTGGACATTTGTGGCCAATAAAAATTAAATTAAATTCTCAAACAATAAATTAAGCCACATAACGTGAATAAATATACAACATTATAATAAGCCTCTAAGACAGAACACCAATTAATGGACTATGTTAACGAGGGCTGTACACCCTCTCTAGCAAAATGGTGGACTCTCAGCATTCACTGCGATGGGTGTAAGTAACCCATCCCAGTACTGATTTTCAGTGCCCACCTAAAATCTCATGGTCCGGGTCCTACACAGAATATGATAAATTGGGTATTACTTATAGACTGATCGTACTGATCGTCATTCATGAACCAGATGTTCGTGAATGAAAAAAACAAGATTCACAAGTATTACTTATAGACTGAAAAAAAGGCTACACGGAGTTTGATCTTCTGCTCAGTAAATTGAGTGTTCTTACACACAGTTCACTGAGAAGTAGTCAGTGCACTCATATATAAAAACAAGTACACACACTCTCATATCACCAAGAATCTACTACGCAGTATAGAATAGGTGCCTGGTGCCGAGCAATCAAAACATGGAACTCACTACCACCACACGTGTTCCCTTCCCATTATGATCCCGGGTCCTTTAAGCGGGGCGTGAAAAAGCATCTCACTAGGCCGCCATGGTGTGAGTCACAATGCTGCTCTGTACACGTTCACATTGAGGATAGTGACCACCACTTTTGGATTCTACTTATGCTTTCCATCAGGCAGAGTAGAGTCATTTTGGTAGCTTGATCATAAAAAAAAGTTCGCCCATTGATGTCTAGCTCCATTAGCTATATTCGCATCTTTCAGCTTCCCTTGAAATTTATGTTGGCATTGCTCAGTTTGTTTCATAATTTCATAAGTATCCTCGCAATACTCTGTTACCTCGCACATCTTTGGGACAAACGCAGCCTAAACATTAATCACTTATAGTAATATTATTATAGTCATTTAAAAGATCCGCTCTTCCCCAAAATGGCGAACAGAATGTTTTAATTATGATATTAATAATTCAGTAATTATATAATCAGCTTACTGTTTCAACATGAATATTTCATGGTAGTTAATTATTCCTGTTTTAATCTACCGATAAACGTGATTTACTTAATATACTTTTATCGAAATTATTAAAAGCTCTCTTCGTCATTTTTTTATAAATGAAAATGTGTAAGAAATATAAAGTAATTTGTGGATCTATAAACGATGGACAAGAATGGGCGAAAAGGCTTTTGAAATCGATTTCCCTTATTTTCTAGAAAAAGTAACTCGATCAGTATCATACTACTGTTTGTGCCGTGAGAATTCGCAAGATGCGATAGGTGTATTTTGCGATCTTTCAAAAGCTTTTGACTGTGTAGAACATAACACGCTTTTTCTTAAACTTAGGCATTATGGTGTTAATGGTATTGCTTTGGAACTAATCGTTTCCTACTTGAAAGATAGAATTCAACATGTAGATGTCAATGGTGCGAGGTCATCTGGATTACCTGTTACTATGGGCGTTCCGCAGGGCTCCATACTGGGTCCTCTACTTTTTCTCATATATGTAAATGACTTACCATATTATTTAAAAGATCTCTGTGATATAGTTCTATTTGCTGATGATACGTCACTTATTTTTAAAGTCGATCGTAAGAAAACAGTTTTTGACGATGTGAATAGGGCACTAAATGATGTATTGAATTGGTTTACAACGAATAATCTCCTACTGAATTCAAATAAAACAAAGTGTGTGAGATTTACTATGCCAAATGTAAAACAACTAGGCACTAATCTAACTATAAATAATGAAATCATAAGTATTGTAGACTCAACAGTATTCTTAGGAATTACATTAGATAGTAAACTTCAATGGGGAGCCCAGATAGATAGCCTTGCGGGTAGACTTAGTTCGGCAGCTTATGCAGTATGGAAGGTACGTCAGCTCACTGATACGGACACAGCTAGGTTAGTTTATTTTAGCTACTTTCATAGCGTCATGTCCTATGGTATACTACTTTGGGGCAAAGCGGCTGATATTGAAACGATTTTTATTCTACAAAAACGAGCCATCCGCTCAATGTACAATTTAGGTGCTAGAGTCTCTCTTCGAGAGTTGTTTAAAGATATAGGTATTTTAACTGTTGCATCACAGTATATATTTGCTAATATTATGTTTGTTAGACACAACATTAATGACTACAAGAAAAACAGTGATGTACACAATATTAATACTAGAAACAAATCTAAACTCATTGGTACCTATCATCGATTACATAAGGTACACAACTCGTTCGAAGGTCTTGGTGTACGTTTTTATAATAAAATTCCTATACATGTAATCGACCTTCCTGTAAATAAATTCAAGCTAACTGTAAAAAATCACCTTATTAGGAAAGCCTACTATACGATCAACGATTATCTAAACGACAAACAGTCATGGGCTTAAGGTGTCATTAGAATTTAAATAGATACACACAAACTTCTTTGTCTTTTAATAAAGCTAAATATTAACAAACCATTGTTAGTTGAAAGTAATGCGTGGCGATTATCATGGTAATTTAATTAGTAGTGATTTTTATCAGTATCTAGACTATGGTTTGTCATGCTCACTAAAATGTCATTGCTTGCGGTGTCGTCGTGGGGCGGGTCGTTTCCTTCCCTCTGATATGGCGAAGGAGATGATGGCTGGTCCATGCGTCATACTCGTGAACGGGTGCTGCTTGGGGTGACTGGTCGGCCTAGTCAGCGATTCTTTAGACAATACTATTATTCTGGTTCGTTCAACTGCAACCCTAGCCTCTTAATCCAGTCACGAATTATTTTCAACAGTAGATTTTGCAACTGAATGTAAGTGGATGTGCACCTTGTTTCTATTTTGTTCTATGTTTAATAGACTCAAACCTTCAACGTTATCACTGAGTGTTTTTTGTTTATTTGCGCGTTAGATTTTGGAGCTTTTTAATAAAAGGAATTTCAGGTGGCAACAGCTTGCATACTGTTTACCTTACATGTAATACTAACACTATTGTACCTGAAAATCAGATTTTGAAAAAGAGTAGCCATGAGTTTCTTTGCCAGTATTCTTCTCATGAGCTCTACGCATTTTGGAAACTGGAAGTTATGGATCGACACAGGCAGGCAGTAGATTTTGGTGTTTTCGCCTAACTTACCTCGACAATACAGCACATGCTGTGGCCTCTGTTTGTGTCGATCTATGATTTTTAACTATAGCTTCAATTTGACGTTCATAAGTGTCACTTGGTGTCTTAGATGAATAAATGATTTTGATTTGATTTGATTTGATTTGATTTGAGACCTTGTTTTTTAACCGACTTCAAAAAAAGGAGGAGGTTCTCAATTCCACTGTATTTTTTTATGTTTGTTACCTCATAACTTTCGATTGGGTGAACCGATTTTGATGATTCTTTTTTTTATTTGATTGCTGATGCTTCCCAATGTGGTTCTATTCCAATTTGGTCCAGTTCTGACATGTCATCCATGAGAAAACCATTTAAGTCTTCAATTTGCATTAAGTATATGCGTGACAAATTGACGAATAACTCAATATCACGCTAACCGATTTCAATGATTCTTTTTATTTGAAAGCTGGTGCTTCCCGTGTGGCGCTATTTAAATTTGGTCCAGACTGAAGTCGGTTTTTTTTGTTAAAATTTGTGATTATTGTCAATTAACAAATATATATAATATACTAGTTTTTGCTCCCGACTCCGCCCGCGTGTATGTCGGTTATCGCGGCAAATAGTAGCCTATGTGTTATTCTGATGTATAATCTATATTACTGGTCAGTAAGTTTCATCCAAATTCGTTCAGTACTTTTTGCGTGAAAGAGTAACAAACATCCATCCATCCATCCATACAAACTTTCGCGTTTATGTTATTAGTAGGTTTTGATTTTGTAAATTAAAAGCTCAAATTACTGTTTATTGAAATGCATTTACTTCAAAGTCAGGGTTTGGTCAGGGTGATACAGATGATTTCATATTAGTTTAATACCCCGACGCATCTCTAACACAGAACCAATATCTTGACAAACAAACAATATTTTAAGGTCCATTTTTGCTTTTAAAAAACGAAACCCAAAAAAAGCCGCAATAAAACGGTTCCGACTTGCACAAAACTTTGACAACTGAAGCGTACTCTTTCCCGTAACAAGTATTGATGGTCGGGGGCGAACTTGTTAATCATGATCGACTCACGTCGCCTATGACACTTATACAACTCAAAGTTTTGGGGGCTTTCTCACACTTTGTTCTACAGAATAGTGACAGCGTGGGTTGGAGGGTCTTGTGACGTGTATTTGTTGTTGGAGGACAAAATGTATTTATGTATTTATTTTGGGGAATTGATGAATAAAATGGTGACAGAAAATAAGGAGAATTTTCGAAGCGAAAACTTCTATGAATAGGTGATGAACGTCGTCATCGATATGGTCACGGGACGTCGTAACTGTTAATGTTAGATATATAAATATACTAACTGGCGTGTGTATACATCTATGAGATTATATGTGTACACAGTAACAACGTAGGTCTACATAATTCAAGATCAAACACTTAATTTGAATATCGCAAAATAGCAACTATTTATTTATAGTTTTGAGTTTTCACGTCTGTCGGCAGCCGTCATAACTGTGTTTTTTTTTTGTTTTTACCCGACTGCGAAAGGAGGGTTATGTTTTTCGAGTGTATGTATGTATATTTCTTTGGCACGCCCTAGAGCCTAAACGGCTTGTCGTATTTTTATGTGAGTGGTGTCAATAGATTCGTATTAGTCGTGAGGGTGACACCGGGTACATCAAAATAAAAAAATAAAAAATAAGGATTTTTGGCGCCAAAAAGTATTATAAAAAATTAATGTTTTCAAAATCTTTATTTTGATACCACACTTGATGTATTCAAGTGTGGTATCAAAATAAAGATTTTTTTACGGTGATTACGAATATATATAAAACTTATATGTTTTTATAGTTAAATATTGACGCTTTTTATTTTTAATAATTTGTACTTGTTTATTTTTAATAATTTGTTAACCCGACTACGGCAAGGCCAATATGCCTGATAAGAAGAGTTGTTTGCAGGAAAATAGTGTAATAGTTATAATGAATTTTTTTAATGATTTATCAAGCAAACGGTCACCAATGAACTTACATTACAAATCGCAAAAAATACACCGATTTATCATAGACACACTATAAATAAATCTTAATCACATATTTTATTATTTTTTTTCTCCCCCAATGTGTCTGTTTACAAGATAAATAGATGTCACACAGTTATTTTATTATTCTTTTCTGTAAATGAACATGTATGTCCTGCGGTAGTATTTCCTTATGAGCAATGTTGACAAATAGCTGTCGTGTATAATCTTGCAACACAGTATATTTGCAGACATAAAGTTTTTTAGTATGTACTTACCATTTATTGATGTTTGCTGAAGGTTTGATCTTTCATTCACACTATTACAACAGTTAGTAGCTGTAACCTCTCGCGGATTGAAATTGGATTAAAGAACAACAAATAACAAAATTGCCGCAAAAAGTAAATAAACACTATCCTTGAAACAGTTTGTGTATCGCGTAAAAATCTGAGCTCAATCGGTGCAGATATTTTCGAGTTGTTGAAGCACTTAAGCCGGGTCTCCTGCGACACTGTTTTATGTTTTTAAACACCAAACATCAATTATTTATCAAAATATGGGCGTGGCCTAACTGTTTTGTTATTTTTAACAAGCAAACGCGTTATCCGAAGCGGACGGAAAACATCCCCATGTTCGCCTGCAAGGGAGGGAGGGCGATTTCATTTGCTAACATAGGGTTGTGCATTTACCACATAACATTCTTCGTTTTACTCGTTGCGTAAAGCGTAAAGATTAATCGTTTTGATTTACAATTCGGATGTTATCGACTTGCTAACCAGTAGACTAAAAGATGCAGCAGCATCACTAGGCCGCCATGGTGTGGGTCGCCATGCTGCATTGTCTGCATTCGCAGTGAGCATGGTGTGACCACCACTCTTGGATTCTGCTTATGCTTTCCATCAGGCAGAGTAGAGTCATTTTGGCGGGCCAAACATAAAAAAAAAAAAAAGTCTATTTTTTAGTTTTATCATTCTCTTATTTTAGAAGTTACAGGGGGGGGGGGACACGTTTTACTACTTTGGAAGTGTCTCTCGCGCAAACTATTTATTTTAGAAAAAAAATGATATTAGAAACCTCAATATCATTTTTAAAGACCTATCCATAGATATACCTTAGAGGTATGGGCTTGATGAAAAAAAATTGTTGAGTTTCAGTTCTAAGTATGGGGCACCCCCAAAAATGTATTGTTTTTTTCTATTTTTGTGTGACAATCTTAATGCGGTTCACAGAATACATCTACTTACCAAGTTTCAACATTATAGTTCTTATAGTTTCGAAAAAATGTGGCTGTGACATACGGACGGACAGACAGACAGACAGACATGACGAATCCATAAGGGTTCCGTTTTTTGCCATTTGGCTACAGAACTCTAAAAAGGTCGCCATTAGGCATCGGTAAGAAAAGTACTTAATACTTTGAAGTATCGATACTTCCGTTTCGATACTTTTATGAGTACGATACTTTTTATTCGATGCTACTCATGAGTACAGTATCGATACTTTCCAATCGACACCGTATCCCTATGTTTGATGTTCGTGTGTGACGTTTGTTTAAAGTCGCAGGAGACGGCAATGGTCTGCTAACATGATTTGCAAAAACATTTCTTTAGTTTGTTTTGTTATTTTTGGGAGCAGGAGACACGCCTTCAGAATAATAACGCATAGAAAGATACTTCATACAAGCGCCCTGTCAAAAATGAAGCACTGAACCGATTCACATAGGTGTGACGATTACGTAGGTATGCGCGGCGATACGCACACATGCAAACGGAATATTGAAACAAAACATTTCTATTTTGAACTAATTATTTAAAAATACTGTGAAATAAATATTAAAAACTTACCTGTGAAAAGTGATGTTATCACACTTCTTTTGTTTTTCAGATGCGTAGTGACACAATTTAATTGAACAAACCGTCATAATTCAAATTGATTTTTTTTCGTGAGACACGTTCGGCGTACTTTGACCTTGAACACTACGAAGCGGCCCGGCGTTTGGAACCATATATGGCTCCATTTGAGGTGCTTCAAAACGGACGCGCGGACTCGGTTTCTATGCGTTATTATTCTAAGTTGAAGCATAATATACAAACCGGCAATGTATACATTTTCTGGGGCGTCCAGGCAATGTATGTTTAATTTTTACCCGACTACGGCAAAGCCAAAGGAGGCTTATGATTTTGACAGGTTATGTATGTATGTATGTATGATCATTTGTCCTCTCATGGCTCCTCAACTACTTATTAGAACTGGACAAATGAGGTATCGTTAGAAGCGTCTTGATCGTCTGCTGGTTATAGGCTATATGGCGTGTCACTGAATCGAATGTGGCGCCCTCTAGCCGACATAAAGTACTGTATTCAAAAAATAAATTTGAGATAAATATGCCGTGTTTAGTATCATTGGAAAGGGCGTTACTTGAACATTTCAAATATATATATATATATATATATATATATTATATTAAAACCGTCACCAAAACATTTAAAATAAAATAAAAAGTAAAGACTAAAACCCAACTACGTCAAAAAAAAAAACCGACTTCCAAAAACATCCAACGAAAACTCTCTGTCAAAATACACTTCAAAGCGTAAAATAAACTGGTTCTTCATAAATTGCCTATACCTAATTCTTTATTCATTTAAATAGTAGTATTATAATGTGTGCTAGGTACCTAAAATCTGTTTGAAGTCGGTGCCAAGTGACTATCGCTTAGACTTTTGTAATTGTTCGTTTGTATTCTTTTTGGCTTAGCACCGACTTCAAACAGATTTTAAGTGTTTTTTGACAGAGAGTTTTCGTTGGATGTTTTTGGAAGTCGGTTTTTTTTTTTATAAAAAGTTTTTATTTTACAGTTTTTAGTGCAAACAATCGTAGGTAAGTAGTAAGTTGAACTATTTCATCAAATTTCATCATCAAGAATACAAATTAAGGTACGTGTAATATTAAAATCATCCTCTAATCCCTAACTGTTGAAGAGTTTAATCTTCTATCATCAGCTCACCTAAATAGCTTGAAAGTATACGACTGAAGGTCTTTAGATACGTATGAAATTGAAAGAATTATTCTCCAACTCCTGACCGTTGAGGAGTTGTACCTTCCACCTTCCATCATCAGCTTACCTAAATAATTTGTAAGAATACGACTAAAGGTAACTTATATACATATGATATTTAAAGATTTATCCTCCAACTCCTAACCGTTAAGGAGTGGTACCTTACATCATCAGCTCATCATCATAAAATGATGACTACCAGACGCAAATACCGGTGTAACTTCAGAAAATATACGAAAAACATAGTATGTGCCTATAAAAAATGAGGGTTTCCCTCGATTTCCCTGGGATCCCATCATCAGATCCTGATATGCTGGCAATGGGACCACCACGGAAGCATACCCTGTCGAATACAAAAAAAAAATTCAAAATCGGTCCACAACTGACGGAGTAATCGGGTAACATACATAAAAAAAAAAAAAAAAAAAATACATACAGTGGAACATAGAACCTCCTCCTTTTTGGAAGTCGGTTAAAAAACGCACCATAACACTATAACAACATGTAACTACGGCTTTTCAGACTTGATTAATAATTTTTCAGCGTCGTTTTTTGTCGTAGTTGGGTTTTAGACGGTTCGATTCCGATACACTGCCTCACTGAAAACTTCGATAGCATGAGAGCTCGAAAGGGTTTTCTACACGCACAAAAATAAGACATGTCCTTCTACTGGTGATATTAGGTAACTAAATAATCAGAAATACGAATGCTTTCTCTCCTCTAGCATGCGAGACGCGAGTTAAAGTTCAACGTTCTCCGTTATCAGTTCAGTTATTCCAAGTTCTTTAGCCTACATTCGTGTAGGCTTTAAACGTTGTTCTCACGCTCCAAGTAGTTCAGGTTATCGTTAATCTTCCTGCTAGTTTTGACTTGTTGTTAGAAGTATTCAAACATCTGATTACATAATCTTCTTGTTCAACAACTTTTTTACGTAATATTGATAGAGTTGAAATCATATATCCACATATTAGCTTACAATGTACACATAAAGTGATATTTTTTATGAAAGCCTCATGGGTAATTACCACATGGATCCACGATGAAATGGTGAATTAGAATCCCCACATTTTACATGGTATTTCGTCACACACGAGTCTATAGCAAGACCTTTTTGTATATTAGGAAGGAAATCTCCAAAAACTCCGGTAAATCTTCTCCACTTTAGGCTGTCAACCAGTTAAATACAGCGCCTAATCGCGCTTTTAGTTTAGACAGTAAATCTTATTAGTAAATATAATAAATATTTTTGGACACCTGACACACAACGCCATCTAGCTTCAAGCAGAGCTTGTACTATGAAAGCTAGATTGACTGAAAGATACATATACACCTTTGTTTGTAAATACCTACACATTATACATAGAAAACACAAAATCTCCGAAACAAATGTTTGTAGATTACAGATGACACAAACACTTTCTTGTTTTTCTATGTATAATGTGTATGTATTTACAAAAAAAAAAAGTCTTTAAGTATTTGTATCAGTTGTCTAGTACCCATAACACAAGCTCTGCTTAGCTTGAGACTGAAGGGCGTTGTGTGTTAGATGTCCGAAATATTTATTTATTAACTTTCATTTTGAGCGATATATATTTTTCAAATTTTGACCGAGTTACATAGATATCAAGGTTATTTATTTATTGAAAATACAATCTTTAGCTTCAATAGAAAGACAGACGTGAAATAGGTGTTTTTGTTGTTAATATGACGTTTGATTGACAGGGGTTATCGCAATCCCGCTGTCCGAAATCTTATGAGTTCTATGAAAGTTCTTCCTTTTTTAACCGACTTCCAAAAAGGAGGAGGTTCTATGTTCCACTGTAGGTTTTTTTTTTTTTTTTTTTTTTTTTTATGTATGTTCACCGATTACTCCGTCAGTTGTGGACCGATTTTGAAATTTTTTCAAATTCGGTCCGATTCGAGGATTCGAAAGGGTATGCTCCCGAGGTAGTCCCATTGCCACCATATCAGGATCTGATGATGGGATCCCAGGGAAATCGAGAGAAACCCTCAATTTTTATAGGCACATACTATGTTTTTCGTAAATTTTCTGAAGTTACACCGGTTTTTGCGTCTGGTAGTCATCATTTTATGATGATGAGCTGATGATGTAAGGCACAACTCCTTAACGGTTAGGAGTTGGAGGACAAATCTTTAAATATCATATGTATATATGTTACCTTTAGTCGTATTCTTTCAAATTATTTAGGTAAGCTGATGATGGAAGGTACAACTCCTCAACGGTTAGGAGTTGGAGCATAATTCTTTCAATTTCATACGTATATAAAGACCTTCAGTCGTATACTTTCAAGTTATTTAGGTGAGCTGATGACAGAAGGTTTAACTCTTCTACAATTAGGGATTAGAGGATGATTTTTATATTAATCGTACGTATAGACCTTAATTTGTATTCTTGATGATGAAATTTGATGAAATAGTTCAACTTGCTACTTACCTACCAGTGTTTGCACTAAAAACTGAAAAATAAAAACTTTTTATAAAAAAAAAACTGACTTCCAAAAAACATCCAACGAAAACTCTCTGCCAAAAGAACACTTAAAAGCGTAAAATAAACTGGTTCTTCATAAATTGCCTATACCTAATTCTTTATTCATTTAAATAGTATTATTAAAATGTGTGCTAGGTACCTAAAATCTGTTTGAAGTCGGTGCTAAGCCAAAAAGAATACAAACGGACAATTACAAAAGTCTAAGCGATAGTCACTTAGCACCGACTTCAAACAGATTCTAGGTACCTAGCACACATTTTAATACTACTATTTAAATGAATAAAGAATTAGGTATAGGCGATTTATGAAGAACCAGTTTATTTTACGCTTTTAAGTGTTCTTTTGGCAGAGAGTTTTCGTTGGATGTTTTTTGGAAGTCGGTTTTTTTTTTATTATAAAAAGTTTTTATTTATAAAGTTCACATCTTATTGTTACTAGCAATATTAAGTGCTAACTAGAAATACCTTGGTGGTCAATTTTCAAGTAGGATTTATTAAGTTTCAATTTATACAGTGTAGTTAAAAGCTGATAACTTGATATAATTGTTTACATTTAATTTTTAACATTTATAACATTGATTGTGCAAAAATAATAGCGGTGTGGCATATTTTCTCAAAGTATTATACATTTCATATAAGTTTTCTCAAATTAAATGTATATGATGTATAAGTTTTCGGCATCACTCAGTTACTAAAAAGCAGTGAAAGAGTTAAATAATAAGCCATGAGGCCATGGTGTCACTCGATCAACACCAGCACCACCACAGCACACATTTAGAAAACCGTTCAATTTCATTTTATTACTAACTTTTGCCCACGGTTCTACCTGCATATATATGTCGGTTAGTGTGGTAGCCTATGTATTATTCTGATCTAGCTATGTGACTGAAGAGTTTTATCTAAATCCGTTCAGAATGAGTAGTTTTTGCGAGAAACAAACATGTATGCATACAGACTTTTGCATTATAAATATTAGAAGGAGAGGATAGTGCTGTATGAATACTACTTTGGTGTTCAAAGTTCTTATTAAACTTTTCCAATTAATTGTTACGAAAATCCATTTGACACATTTTCAAATAGGTTAGTTTCGATTCCCCTAATATCGTTTTCCCCAAAAGCGGACCCCAAGTGACATGCCGTTAGAATGACAGCTGTTACTCTTATTCAATGTAATTAAAATTGCCCTAAGCTGTACTGACAGGTGCATAATAGCAATTCTTGCATATATATTTTTTTTTATTTTTTTATGTTTGGTCCGCCAAAATGACTCTGCTCTGCCTGATGGAAAGCATAAGCAGAATCCAAGAGTGGTGGTCACCATACTCATTGCGAATGCAGACAATGCAGTATGGAGACCCACACTATGGCGGCCTAGTGATGCTGCTGCATCTTTTAGTCTAGTCAACAAGTATGGTACTTGTTGACTAGACTAATTGGGCCTCCGGTCTCGCACTCACCAACGAAACACGACAGCACGAACGCTGTCATTTTACATTGATTTTCTGTGCGAGGGTAGTACCGCCCCGGTCGAGCCGGCCCATTCGTGCTGAAATCAGCGTGGCTCTACTACCTTTAAATTATATATCTGAATATCGGAAACGGCTCCAACGATTTGCATGAAATTTAGTATGCAGGGGGTTTCGAGGGCGATTTATGAAGAACCAGTTTATTTTACGCTTTTAAGTGTTCTTTTGGCAGAGAGTTTTCGTTAGATGTTTTTTGGAAGTCGGTTTTTGCAGACTTCCTAGACAGACTAGCTAGAATTCATTTTTAGAAAATTTAGCAAAATATCGGTTATCCAGATTCTACTTAATTAAGTAGGTATACAAATGTTTGCTATGGACAACGACCAATCAGGCACCAAAATTCAAACTTAAATTTAACCACCCATTTCAGTAACTTTTTAAATGTTATTCATAACACACATTTAAATCTTTTTAAGCAATTTTCCCACTCAATTTCTACCTTTTATGCAGGTTTACTTTTTCTTTTTTTCTGGAATAGTTGGCAAACGAGCAGACGTATCACCTCATGGTAAGCGATTACCGCTGCTCATGGACACCCGCAACACCAGAGGCGTCACAAGTGTGTTGCCGGCCTTTGGGGGATGGGGAGAAGTATGGGGGAGGGGTTGGGGTATAGGCGTCCGGTATCCTCACTCACTCGATGAAACACAGCGCAAGCGCTACTTCACACCGGTTTTCTGCGAGGCCGTGGTATCACTCCGGTCGAGCCGGCCCATTCATGCCGAAGCGTGGCTCTCCCACGGTAAAACTCTATAAATTTAATAAGTTTACTCTATAAATTTAAAAAGTTACAATGCTGAATTATTCAGCTTCATATTTTAGCGTCACTAGAGAAGGCTTGGCACTTATCTGAATAGTTCGACCTACTAAGGAACTTCCTCACTTATTAGTCCTAACGGTTTGAGTACACAATCTTAGTTAAAGTTTGAAAGTTGAGAATGATTAACTCTTGAACAGTATAATTATATATTAGTGTTTAAACCTGATATAAGCTCTTAAAGCAACAGAAGAATCCATACTGATATTATGAATTCGAAAATGACTTTATCTGTTACGATTTCATGGCACAACCGCTGCACCGATTTCAATGAAATTTGATATGGAAATAGTTTTTTTGCTTACTGCTACTTAACTGCCTCGTTGGTCTCGCGGTTGGCGTGTGCGACTGCTGATCATGAGGTCTCGGGTTCGATTCCCGGGTCGGACCAAATGTTTGTATGATCTACAAATATTTGTTTCGGAGTTTGGGTGTTTTCTATGTATATTAAGTATGTATTTACAAAAAAAGTATATATGTATTTGTATCAGTTTTCTAGTACCCATAACACAAGCTCTGCTTAGCTCGGGACTAGATGGCGTGGTGTGTTAGATGTCCGAAAATATTTATTTATTATTATTTATTTAATTCTTGAGGTCGGATATAGGCTACTCTTTATCGCGATAACCAAAAGCTAGTGTAGAATATAAATACCTATGATACGAAATATGTTTTCAGATATTCCTGGAATGTGAATTCCTCTAATAAAATATACATATATACACACATCAAAAGTGTCTAGGGATCAACATATATTTTTGCAATAACTTTTCTCCTGATTGATATTAATTAAAATTTTCTTTAAGGATTCATCAAATAAAGTGTTTTCGTTTGTCACAGTAACGATAAACCAAGTCACCTTTGCATTAATAAAGAAATTTGTCATTTTCCTAATAAAGGGATTTTGACATTTGAACCACTAACATTAAAGTTCGAAAAAAAGACTGAAATAACAGTTTTCTTTAAAATTTTAACTTAAACAATTAATAATCCGTGTTTCTACCGCGAACACTAACAACACAAGAATCGGTTTGGCATACTCAAAATGAGTTCATCCAAATCACGCTGTGGAATGGCCGCCCATGTTCGTTGCAACAACAAAAAAAGGTCTTCTTGCGACTGGATACCCTCCATATTCGGCAGAGCTCTTCTCTGTAGCATATCCCATGCATGCTCAATCGGGTTCAAGTCTGGCAACTGAGCAGGCCAGGGCCAAAGCCACATCTCAATCTCAAGAAATCCGCATAAAAATGCTTGATCCCTAGACACTTTTGATGTGTGTATATATAAAGTCACCCAATTTGCGATTCGAGGCTGGCACCATAACATGTCTCTTTTAGTCTGTTCATTGCGAGGCACTTAGTTGTTTCTAGAAAATAATCGCGTGTTCCAAAAATTCTGAGAAGTTTCAGAAGTTTCTAGAAGGTTATCGAGTCTGATGGGTTATTAAGAGAGGTTTCTGGCCTGTTACCGAATTTTCTTAGATTTAGACCAAATAGCGGTATGGATGTGTTCTAGCACTGCGAAACTTGGCGATATAGCGACCTTCTCGTCTGGCGCAGTCAGGTAATAATTGAGAAACCTACAAAAAATTTTAGGTATTTATTATATCTATGTACAATATAATGTGAATAAAAAAAAAGTAAAAACTAAAACCCAACTACGACAAAAAACGACGCTGAAAAAGTATGAAACAAGTTTGAAATGGCGTAGTCACACGTTTTTAAAGTGTTATGGTGCGTTTCTATGTAACGTGTGACTACGGCTTTCCAAACTTGTTTCATACTTTTTCAGCGTCGTTTTTTGTCGTAGTTGGGTTTTAGTTTTTACTTTTTTTTATTTAAAATGTTTTGGTGCCGTTATTAATATATAATATATATATATTTGAAATGTGCAAGTAACGCCTTTTCCAATGACACCAAACACGGCATATTTATCTCAAATTTATATTTTAATTCATTACTTTGTGTCGGCTAGAGGGCGCCACATTTGATTCAGCGACACGTCATATAGCCTATAACCAGCAGACGATCAAGACGCTTTTAACGATACCTTATTTGTCCAGTTCTAATAAGTAGTTAAGGAGCTATGAGGGAACAAATGAACATACATACATAGCCTGTCAAAATCATAACCCTCCTTCGGCTTTGCCGTAGTCGGGTAAAAATAAAACTCATTGTCTACAGAATAGTAACAAATGAATATCGTATCGTCAATTTGTAACGTTCAGTTATTGTTTCCCTCTATCTATGATGGTGATAAGGCAGTAACTATCACATATATAATTTATGATGTTTTTATGATACACATAAAAGTGTTATTAGGAACAACGGGTAGTGTAGTGTAGCCCGATCATGTTTATTCGTAAAATATATCTCAACTAAGGTTAGTTTATAAAAATATTAAAAAGGGTGTCTAGGGGAATCTTAGACTAGATATCTTATACATAAAATTCTCGTGTCACAATGTTAGTTACCATACTCCTCTGAAACGGCTGGAGTGATTTTTATGAAATTTGGTGTGCATATCGGGTAGGTCTGAGAATCGACCAACATCTATTTTTTATACCCCATTTTTTAATGGCAAAACAACGTTTGCCGGATCAGCTAGTATATATATATAACATGTCGATAAACGTTGTACCTATTCATGACTAAGCATAAATTACAATATGTTTAATGAACGAAAAAAATTTAACAAAATAAAAACCGACTTCAAGGTTCTACTCGATTTCTCTGGGATGCCATCATCAGATCTTAATGTCCTTATCATGGTACCACCGTTGGGATATCTCCTTTCCATTAAAAAAGAATCATCAAAATCGGTTCATAAGCGACGAAGTTATCCCCGAACACACATAAAAAATATATGTTATATATACGGTCGAATTGAGAAACCTCCTCCTTTTTTTGAAGTCGGTTAAAAAAAAAACAAACCAAATGAGAATATCACAAAGATAAACAATATTTAAATAATCACAAATTTTAACAAAAAAAAAACCGACTTCAATCTGGACCAAATTCAAATGGGACCATACGGGAATATTGAGGTATTCGTTAATTTTTCGCGTACATACATAATGCAAATTGAAGACTTATATGGTTTTCTCGTGGATGACAAGTCAGAACTGAACCAAATTTAAATGGGACTATTCGGGAAGCACCAGCTTTCAAATAAAAAAAGAATCATCAAAATCGGTTCACCCAGTCCAAAGTTATGAGGTAACAAACATAAAAAAATAAAAAATAAAAATACAGTCGAATTGAGAACCTCCTCCTTTTTGAAGTCGGTTGAAAATACAGTAGATACTCGTACATGGAGTAGTTTAGAGATCGCACCAATTAATTTAGCGCAAGATGCTAACGCTGAGCCTTAGTTAAGCAAATGAGATGGCTCTAGAACAAACGTGCAAATTATATTTACGTTTAGTTAGTACTCTAGTTTAATTTTTAATTATTTCCTTTGTTAATTGATGCGGAATAACACAGCCGGTATTTCAAAAGATAACTTTATGCAAATTAACAAAAAGTCAAGCAAGGTAGTGTTTGGATACGTTTTATTTTTGCTTTAACTTTCATTAATGTTTTTTACAGTTATGCTGCCGAGTATTCCTCTCGGACTTAAAGTAAGAAATAAAATAACTTCACATAAATATTATGGGAACATTTTCATCTTAACAAATAACAACGCGATATTAAAGTTCGGGGATAGATTATTAAATTTGTTTATCATACTAGATATTTGAAATTTTACAAGTAGGCAAATGAATTTATTGAAATTTGAATATAATTTTTTGTCCGACTGGAAGTTTTTTGGCTTAAGGTATTCCAAAGCATTTATTACCTACTTTTAGATATTGTTCTACTTTTCAAGATTTTTAACTTAAAAACCCCCTAATAATTACTAATAATTAAGCCAAATGCCAAAACATTATTTCTGAGGAGAGAGACATTAGTTACCATAGAAAACATGCTGAGGTTTTTAAACAAGACGTTTACTTTTTACTGATTAACTATTTGACAGCTAAATGTGTCTATTTAGTAATGGAACAACTCATAAAATAACCTTATCTAAATCCTCTATAAAATTTCAAAAATGGAAAAGCTTGTTAGTTTTTAGGCAGCTCGTATCTATCAGGTATGAGAGAAAATAACATCGGAATATACCTGATTCCCACAAGACGTATGTATCACACGCTCATTACATTCGTTATTCAACATTATATTGAGAAATTCGAAGATTACATCTTAAACCTCAGGCGACACATTTTGTGTCACTACTCCTGATTACATGCTATAAAATAAGGATTTTGGTATTGTAATACATTCTCAATTTAATTTGAACTTTGTTTTATAAGCCATAAAGTAACTTTTTGATGATATTTTATATTTGTAAGCTAGATCGCCCGCAGTTCTAGACGACGTTGAAATTAAGGCTAAGCCACAGATAATAAAGTAAGAGCCTTAGGTTGGCATAATGAGTGTGGCTAGTACAAAATAATGTGATCATCTAATACTGTTTAATTAGCATACATGCTTAGAACACTTTAGTTTAAGTTAGTAGTTTTAGTTTCGTAAATGATTTGAATATAAGCAGGAAGTAAATACATTTTCAAAAACAAGTTTTAAGAACATATTTGTTTAGGATCTTCGGAAAATCTAGCGCCAGATATACCATTCCATGTCACACATTTTTAACCGACTTCAAAAAAAGGAGGAGGTTCTCAATTCGACTGTTTTTTTATGTTTGTTGCCTCATAACTTTCGACTGGGTGAACCGATTTTAATGATTCTTTTTTTATTTGAAAGCATGTGCTTCCTGTGTGGTCCTATTGAAATTTGATCCAGATTAAAGTCGGTTTTTATTTTGTTAAAATTTGTGATTTTATAACAAATCATTTACAGTGTATGCTGCACGAGTATCTGTAGAATTAATTGCCTTGTGACGAGCACAGACACTGTTCCTTAATTTTTTTTTTTATTTATGCATGGAAAATTAAAGTAGATCAGTCAGTTATAGAGCCAATTATAAGTTATCACTTCTAGTTTCATTTAATTCTAGTTTTATTTGTTTACGAATCACTACATAGTATAAAACAAAGTCGCTTTCTCTGTCCCTATATCCCTTTGTTTGCTTAAATCTTTAAAACTACGCAACGGATTATGATGCGGATTTCTTTAATAGATAGAGTGATTCAAGAGGAAGGTTTTTATGTATAACTAGCTGACCCGGCGAACTTCGTACCGCCTTATTTACATATTTGTCTCAGCTTCCCACAGGCAGTGTACAGTCGCGGACAAAAAAAAACACTGTTCCCGTTATCTTTTTTTTTTTTTTCTAGCAAAAAAAGAATGAATGAAATCGGACTATGTGTTATTGAATTACAACTAATTACATATTTTGACTTTCATCCCCTCTCTCCAGGACACCGTGCTGAATAAAAAGTATCATATGTCCTACCTCGTAGTATGAACTAAAGTCATGCCAAGTTTCATTTGAATCCATTCAGTAGTTTCGGCGTGATGCGCGGCCAAGATACAGACAGACAGACAGACAGACAGACGGACAGACAGACAGACAAAAATGAAAAAAATTACAGTTTTGGCTTCAGTGTCGATTATAGAGAGCCCTCCAAAAAAAATTTTCAAAATATCTTTAATGTACAGAATTCGACCTGTTACATTTTTATTATAAGTATAGATAAATGCATAATATAGTATGGAAACGCTGTTAATTTTCGAGGTTTCTAATGTGATGTAGCAAATAAACACATTTTTTTGCGCTCACATTGCAAAAGCTGATTGCACCCTACGAGATAGATCAAAATAATGTACTACAGTATTATACACCTTAAAAAGATCTACAAAAAAGTCAGCGACGGTATATGTCTATCTCTTAGGGATAACCCACTACAACCATTTTTTATTCCTTTCTTTTTACGAGAAATAATGGCTTATTTACGAAGCGATTTTAAGCAATACAGAATGAATCCTTATACAATTAAGTAAATTAAATACATTGTGCATGATCTATATTAAATAGATCAAAATGGCCCTTTACAGTATCTAATTTAAATGAATATATTCAAAGATATTACAGATTTAATATGCACGAATCGTGTCGTCGGCGGGGGCATCTGAAATCCACCCGTGCGAAGCCGGGGCGGGTCGCTAGTCTTTATTACACAATTATACACTTGTGTTAACACATGTATAAAATACAGCCGGTTTTTTTTGTAAATTTTTTAAAGATAGTATATAATTTTTATTTATTTCGTAATATTTGGCTAGAGTTTTTTTTTTATTTTCTCAACTGTTATATGCGTGTATTACACATAAAAACCTGCCTCTTAATTTTTTCTCTCTCTTTCTAAATGGGGGAAAACCGCATTAATATTCGTTGTTTAATTCCTAAGATCTAAGCATAGAAGGACAAAGAGGAACTTCATTGTTAAATACTATGTACAGATTCATCTTCTGCGAAATCATATTTTTATAGCTTTCATTAGAATTTTAAATATAAATACTTGTTCTCTAATTTTGCAATAATAATCAAAACATCTTTACATAAAAATCCGAAAGCCGCTGAATTAAAAGTACATGAAACGCATAAAAAATCGTAGTGAAGAAAGTGAATATATTCAGTAGTATATTCAGTAATGTTTGCAGTGGCTTGCTGTCGGAAAGTTTTCCAGTCAAACATTGAACGCGAGTAACATACGAAGATAAATAAACCAGAATCGAAGTTTACAGTTTCGCTTTTCTATATAACCTTGTCAATGACAACCTTAACATGAAAAAATTATAATTTTACTGGTTAGAGGATTCGTTTCTCGCAATACCCTTTTTCTTTTTAACCGACTTCAAAAAAGAAGGAGGTTTTCAATTCGACTGTATGTTTGCTACCTCATGTCTTTCGACTGGGTGAACCGATTTTGATGATTCTTTTTTTATTTGGAAGCTGGTGCTTCTCGTGTGGTCGCATTTAAATCCAGAGAGTAGTCGGTTTTTTTTTGTTAAAATTTGTAAACGATCTTAAGATAGACTTCAAAAGGATATACGCCATTGTATATAGATTTTGGTATAACAGTGTTTTAGGTAATGAAAAAATAATGCAATGTTTACTGTATTTGAATGCAGGCTATCTTTGTATAACGAGGTGACAAAAATGAGTATCACAATACTTATTACAGGCAAGGTAATCCAATCTACTTGCTCTTTTTATTTTATCTGAAAACTGACGTTTAAAAACTGCCAATTACTTTATAAAACCCAGTGAGGTGGCTAAGAGCTCGGTCGCGGCGTCCACTCACAGCGTCCTTACCACTCAATAAAAACTTTTCAAACTTTAATTGGACTACTAAATCATGCAGATTTTTTACACTAAACGCCATAATGCGAGTTCTTTCTTATTATTAGTAGAAGTAGTTAATATAACTGAGAAACTTATTTAAACTTGTCCTTTCTCAGCCAGGGTGTACAAGCTTGGCACAAAAGCTGGGATAAAAAGTGTCAACAAAGTTGCGAACAACAGTTGCTCGCATTTTCAGTGAAACGTCGTAATTAGTTTCTAGAATAAAATAAAAGAGTTATAAGAGTATAAAAACTGTCAAACAGTCGCACAGCTCTGTAGTTTTCAAATGTATTTTTCTTTGACTTGTTGACTTTAATGTTGTACTTGTACCTACTATTATGTATTTCTTTCAACGAACTCTTGAAAAACACTGAATTGTATATATTATAATTCTATTTAACGTTTATGTTGTGACAACAAGACCACATTATAAAATGAAAACATTATTTTACCGAGGACGTATAGCAAGTCATTACCAACTTCCAAGAAATTAGGTTTTTTATTAAACACCAAAGAAATAAGTTCTATGTTTACCGTACCTATTTGTATTATTTTTATTTGAAATTATTTAAGTGAGACGTATAAATAACGTTTATAAATAACATTTTCGTTTTAAAGACAACTCCCGCCTTAGGCCGCTTTCTGACTTGTCGGTGCGGGAGCAATGCGGATTCGTTTCGCTCGGTATCGCGGTACCGAAAGCTTGCCGAGCGCTTATATTTCATTGTGCATCTTCTAATTGGCGCGGTATGTGTGGGAGCGGAGAGGGATCGTTTTGTTTTACCGCGTCTCGGGATGCGTGTCCAGGCGCCGCTCGACATTTACCGCGCACGGTCATGCAAACAAGATGGCGGAGCGAGATATTCAGGTCGTTTTAGTACTAGAAATTGAAAAGTATCCCGCATTGTATAATTATTAACTGACTGAACATTCTATACATCAATAGAAACATTTATTCAACTTGAGAAAGTTCATTAGCCACAACAAAAAGTCGGCAATTAATATATGATTTTCGATATAAGGATGACGCCAATAACGCTTTCTTTTTTTACGTTGGCGATAAACATAATATCATCACTTGAAGAGGAAATCTTCGGTACTGCAGGATTTTATACCGAGAACATACCGATAGGTGAGTAGCTGAAGGCAACGCGGTATCGTTAAGGTACAGACCTTACAGATCCCGCACCGCTCTCGCACCGACAAGTCAGAAAGCGGCCGTAACAATATGCAATCTGTGTCGCGGGGGACTTTACAAACATACATGAAATGGACACAAAGAACACCCAGAGTTAGAACAACAATTTTTCGATCACACAAACTGTTGTCCCATGTGGGATTTGAACCCATAATACTTGGCGCAGTTTGAAGCGGCGTGGCATTCACATAAACCACTAGGCCAACCGTGCAGTCTAGTTATGTATTAAATGACAACGGAAAGAAATCGCCTGCACTATTTTTCTGTTTGTTACCACTCCCATCTCAGCCTATTGACTAATGGACCATTAAAAGCTGTTGATCTGATGTGTGATTTGTCCCCCCTACATACAGGCATTTATTGCTTTAAAGGAGGGTGCCAAGTACTATTGCACCTCATTGTATATTTGTTAAATAAACTATTTTGAATTTTTGTGATATGTGCCAACTTATACCTAGACTAATTGTGTCATCTTGTACATGTACCTATTACATCAAAACTCACTTATATGAAGTCACGTTACTCAATATTTCAACAATAGATCTTATGTTTACTTGCCGAAAACTTAAATAGGTCTTTGATGTAATAGCAGTAAGGTTTGATCTTAGATTTTGTAGTGATATGGTATTTTGGAGCAAGTAAGTAGCTCGCTCGATACACTTGATATAGCGGTGGAAATTGGATAAAGTGTTCAAATAGTTATATAATTTAGGATATAAGGCAATCCACCGATTATTTGGAATTTGATATTTATTCGCCAGGAACTATTTTTTTTCGAATTGAGGAAGCATACTATTTAAATAGCATTGAGATCAATTTTATTATTCCAATACAAATTAGTGGTTGATAATTATAATTATTGATATGTAAGTGAGTACTAAGAGGAGGCTCCGGCCGCGTGTATGTCAGTTATCGCGGCAAATAGGATGTGTTATTCTGGTGTATAAGCTATATTACTGTAAAGTTGAATCCAAATCTGTTAAGTAGTTTTTGCGTGAAAGAGTTACAAACATCCATCCATCCATCTATCCATCCATACTTACAAACATTCGCGTTTATAATATTAGTATAGAAGATACTAGTGACCCACACAACTTCGTCTGTGTCTCTTTTCGGTCATGCTCGGTTCCTATTAGTCTAAGCGTGATAATAACTACCCTATTTTAGGTAAACAACAAAACTATGTTCGATATTGAAGTCAACTAAACTAAAAATACTTTTTATTTATGAACCTACCTTAGACTTTTTATAACCAAGGAAAAATAAATGTATGTTGATAAAGCTTTACACAATAGAAATTAATCAATTGCTAAGAAAAACTTAAATCAGCAGGGTTTTCAAATTTAACTCAACCGCGAGTATCTTCTATTAAAATTTCTGGAATCTAAAATGTAGCTGTCCTCATCAAGTTTCACATAAAACTCTCAGCACATTTTTCCATAAAACCTCGGTAAACTCGCCATGGTATTCCTGTACAGTCGCCTCGGGCGCGGACTTATTGAGCGGTGTTCCTGGCGGCCGGCCAAGCGCTTGACACGCCTCCGACAACGCATCGCGGGTAAATGTTGTGGTAGGGTTAGATGACTCTTTGGAAACTTTTAACAATGAAACGTGTAACATATTTTATACAATACAACGTGTGTGTCTAAATTGATTGGTTTTTCAATATTCTATTACATGTCTTTGTAAATATAATGGTATATGTACTAAAAGCGCGAGACCAGATGTAATATATTGATATACCTATACTTAAAAAAGTATTTAAAGTTATGTAGCCTATGTCACCCGGGCCTTTATTGCGGATCTATTGACATTTCATTCATTAATATCTGTTCAGTAGTTTAGGTGCTACGGTAGAACATACAAACATACATTTACTACCAAAAATATTACAAGCTAACACATGATACTCTGTTTTAACTGTCTTTTATTCATTTTCTTTATTATAGATGTTGTTAAGGTTATTTTTTCTTTTTAAATTTTAATGTTTCATGGGTTTCATTGCCGCAATTACATCATTGAAGCAATATTAAATCTATTCATTACTATTTCAACAAAAAGATTTAAATATAAAATACCTCACGAAAAAAAACAAAAGGGGTTTCGAGAAACTCGTTATTTGTAACCGCTTGTACTTCATTTTGTTTCTTAAAAATCTAACTTGGAAGACTTCTATTGATCAAAAGAGTTAAATTAATATATTGTTGTACCAATCTTAATATAATAAAAATGGTAGATAAATGGTTTCACATTGATTGGGACTAAGAAGTGTGTGATCTAGAAGGTGAACAAGAGAACGTTGGGAAGATGATATTAAAAAGATTGGGATAACTCAGACACAAGAAGCAAATATCAGCTGCCCGAGGAACCCTATACAGGGACCTTAACTATGCATTTTTTTTTTTTTTTTATATGTAGCTGCGAAAATGACTCTGCCCTGCCTGATGGTAAGCATGAACAGAATCCAGGAGTGGGGTCACCATCCTCATTGCGAATAAGGACAATGCAGCATGGTGACCGACACTATGGCGGCCTGGTGAGATGCTTTTTCACGCCCCGCTTAAAAGACCCGGGATCATAGTGGGAAGGAAACACGTATGCTGATAGTGAGTTCCAGGTTTTCACCGCTCGGCATAGGAAGGAAGAACCGAAGCGATGAGTACGAGAACGTATGTCTACTACTCTGAAGCGGTGACTTCCAAGGCCGGCACGTGTTGTCCTGTAGAGGAAGGGAGAGGGAGGGATCAGTTGGAAGAGCTCGTCAGAACACTCTCCATGATAAAAGCGATAGAGGACTGCCATGGAGGCGATATTTTTACGCAACTGCAGAGGCTCAAGGGACTCGGTGGCTGTCGACAATGCGGATTGCTCGCCGCTGCAACCGGTCGAGAGCGTGTTTTTAAATATGTTTTCATTATGCATCATAAGCCAACTAAGCCTTTTGTTTGATTTGAGTTTCATAATTATAGTTTCAATTCACTATCATAACACATTCACTGTGTAGTTCTTGAATCATCAAACAATATTATGTCAGTGTCTTTCAATTGCCAAAACGCCAATGACCTCCAGACTTAACGACCTTTATATCAACACCTAAATAAGCCAGCTGTCTGTAATAGCATTTCTACATTATTAGCTCTTTTGTAAACTCTGGAACCCTTATTTTCCTAAGTTACATCTTATTTTGATTGATTGAAAAAGCTTCATCACTTTACTTGTATAAGTTTTATAGAATACTTTAATAATGGTCGTATGGTATATTTATTCATTCGTTACAAATAAAATGTTCTCAGAAGTTTGTATTGAATCATTTGTGTGAGTTATCGATACGAGAAAGTTTTCGTATCAATAGATATTGATGTAAATGTTTGGCGAAATAATTTCGGAGAATTATGCGCCGGTCTTACATGTTATTTTTAAAATGTTTACTTTATACTTTATGAAGAAGAGTCACTGGTGTCTTTTATTACAGAGAAATTTAAAATCTTCTTGTGAAACTAAACTTATTAAGTATATCTAAATAGCGTCACGATTGTTATATTTTGAATCGGTTTTGAATGTAAAATCTAGAAATTCTGAATCCTGTAATCAACCTCTGAACTTATTACCGACATCAAAAAAAGGAGGAGGTTCTCAATTCGACTGTATTTTTAGGGTTCCGTGCCAAAGGAAGGAACCCTTATAGATTCGTCATGTCTGTCTGTCTGTCCGTCCGTATGTCACAGCCACTTTTTTCCGAAACTAAGAGACCTATAATGTTGAAACTTGGTAAGTAGATTTATTCTGTGAACCGCATTAATATTTTCACACAAAAATAAGAAAAAAACAATAAATTTTGGGGGTTCCCATACATAGAACTGAAACTCAAAAATATTTTTTTTATCAAACCCATGCGTGTGGGGTATCTATCGATAGGTCTTCAAAAATGATATTGAGGTTTCTAATATCATTTTTTTCTGAACTGAATAAATTGCGCAAAAGACACTTCCAAAGTGGTAAAATGTGTCCCCCCCCCCCTGTAACTTCTAAAATAAGAGCATGATAAATCTAAAAAAATAAATGATGTACATTACCATGCAAACTTCCACTTAAAATTGGTTTGAACGAAATCTAGTAAGTAGTTTTTTTTAATACGTCATAAATCGTAAACTGCAATTTACCTTTAATTCAATCAAAACAAATATAAAAAAAATGTTACTTGCTGCTGCGGAACCCTTCATGGGCGAGTCCGACTCGCACTTGGCCGCTTTTTTTTTATGTTGGTAGCCTCATAACTTTTGACTAGGTGAACCGATTTTGATAATTCTTTTTTTATTTGTAAGCTGGTGCTTGCCAAATGGTCCCATTTAAATTTGGTCCAGATTGAAGTCGGTTTTTTTTTTGTTAAAATTTGTAGGTAATTATTTTAAAATAAATATTTCCACTATTTTCGTATTACATTTATTCTTTATTGTACACACTCAACACAAATTTAAAATAAACAAGGGAGTGTCATGTACAAAGGCGTACTTAACCCAGAATTAAGTTTTCTTCCAGCAAACCCTGAATGAATATAGTATAGCAGAAATCTTTAAGAGCACAGTCATACGTACCTACCTACTTAGGAATCAGAAGAGAAACGAATATAACAAGTAAAATTTTAACAAAATAAAAACCGACTTCAAGGTTCGACTCGATTTATCTTGGATTCCATCATCAGATCTTAGTGTCCTTATCATGGTACCACCGTTGGGATATCTCCATAGCATTAAAAAAAGAATCATCAAAATCGGTTCATAAACGACGAAGTTATCCGCGAACACACATAAAAAAAAACATAAATACGGTCGAATTGAGAAACCTTCTCCTTTTTTTGAAGTCGGTTAATAAAAGAAGTAATAATATTAGATTATAGAAATTGATTTATTTTGATTGTTATAGCATTTAAAACCACAATGGAATTGCTACTTTAATTAAAGGTGCATTTTTGCATTTTACGTGAAAATGTATATTTCAGGCAGTTAATCTGAATACTCATTTCTAGTTTAGTACTAGTGTTATAGTAGTTAAACTGTGACTTTATTTTTCATATTTTTCTCTTCTCCACCTATCATGATTGGTTTGGTAGGCATAGTTCTATGAAAATAGTCCCCAATAAATCGTTAGTGATTAGATTAGGACCATCAAAGCAGTCAAAACCTACAAACATAACTAAAGGAGAAAAAACTAAAACTAAAAAGATAAATTCTAGTTTATAGACAGTAAATAATCTGTTTCTTTGCAAATAAAAGGCGAACTAATTGAAGTGAAAATTTCTTTAGGTGCGTTAAGCACTTTTTGGGTGAACAAAAATCATGAAACTCGCGTCATCGTCACCGCACATTTCCCATGAGCTATATGTACATATACTACGTGTACATTGATATACCTCCGTGCGTAATTAGTATACATTTTATACATATAACACTTCTTTACAAATCTATACAAATAAATTAAAGTGTCTGTTTGTAATATTAAAATATCCGCTTTTTACAAAATGCTTATGTAATAACATTTTTTAAAATTTTTGTCTGTCTGTCTGTTTGTCCCGGCTAACTATGGAACGGCTTGACCGATTTTGACGGGACTTTCACTGATAGGTAGCTGATTATATAAGGAGTAACTTAGGCTACTTTTACGCCCCGTAAAAGCCGTTATTGTCCGCCGTTGCCCGCGGTTATTGTCGTACCGTGGGTTTAGCTAGTCAAAAATAATAATCTAACTAATAATAGCTGGACGATAAAAGTCTCAAGTTACTTAGGTTTTACTACTATCGACAGTCCTCAAAGACTGCCACGCATTTTTTAATCCTACATCGCACATTAAAAGTTCTCGCGTTGAGGGGTATGTTATATAACTTCCCGACATTAATAGTTTTGTCGGGATGTTCCATTTCTGGCTAATGGACATGACATTTTTTCCTCTACACTATCTATCAAAACTGGGGTCATGTTTGGTGTCTTTAATATATTAAGGTTGGATATAATGTAACAATGTGCGACTTCCTTATATCACTTAAAGAAGAAAATGAAGAAATGTTTAAAGGTCCGTTTTCGAATATGACTGTTCTTGTGTCATTTTGTATTATATAAAAGGGAACTGAACTTTGTGTAATAATGTGTTGTGAATTCAGTGAATAATATTGTATAGTATAAACTTTTGATGATCTTTATTAAATCTCTATGTCTATGTCAAAGTAAACTACAGTCTTTCAAGTTTATTTGAAGATCAACCCTGCGTACTCTCAAATATTGAAGGTTTAACCAGTAATAGCCTTCAATATAATAGTCTGGAGTTTCTTCATGAATGTATGTATATACATAAAGTGTTATTTGTTGAGTATGTAGTGTATATTAATATTCATGACAGACGGACAGAAATGCCTGCACCCTTTTGATATATATGTATTTCTCAGTATCGAAGTGTAGACTCAGCTCATTGGGTTATAACATTGTATTATATACTAAGTATGTCTATGTATATGTTCGAGGACAGGCGACACTCGTACGAGAGTCATCTTCCAATCACCATCCAACAAAAGTACCCTATAAGGTCCTAAGAAATAACAAGTATTTTATTAGAAGATCCAGCCAATTAATTACATGTACTTCAAAAATTACTGAGTTATTTATGTACTGTCTAGTAGTAACTTTTGAACTTTCGCGTTCCGTGATATAATAATAATTATTTTTATGGGAATTAACGCGATCACTTATTTCAAGGTATTACATACCTCTGTTTTGCCTGACGTTTCGACCAGGTTGCACTGGCCGTGGTCACAGGCAGGCAAAACAGAGGTATGTAATACCTTGAAATAAGTGATCGCGTTAATTCCCGTAAAAATAATAAGCGATTACCAGAGGCGTCACAAGTGCGTTGCCGGCCTTTGGGGGATGGGAAGGGGGATAGGGGGAGGGTTTGGGGTATGGGCCTTTTTTTTTTTTTTTTTAACGTGTGGAAATCCCCTCGGACCGTCACCCCACCTGGGCTTGCGGCGGGGCGGTGTGTCGGACTCGAACCGACTAAAACCACACGGTGTGCCACTCTGCGCCTGTGAAAGGAGGAATCCGGGAACTGCAGTTATTAACACGTCCGGACCCCTCCCAGTTGGGGGTATGGGCCTACGGTATCCTCACTCACTCGGTGAAACACAGTGCGAGCGCTGTTTCACACCGGTTTTCTGTGAGGCCGTGGTATCACTCCGGTCGGACCGAAGCGTGGCTCTCCCACGGTGTATAAGGCTGGTCTACGTTGATACCGCATCATTTTATGTATAAAACACATTGCAGTTAGTATTTACTTATATATCTTGTCACGTAGTGGCTTTAGGAGCCTTGAAGGTGGTGGTGAAGCCACGAGGTTTAGATGAAGAGAAATGACACACTTTAGAATGATGATTTGAACACTATTTATTTAGGAATATAGAATTTTACAATTTATTTGGCGTGAGCACAAATATACAGATAGACAGGGTGTAGGTCCTTGAGAGATTCGATCAGCGTAGGTACCTCCATGGTAGCATGGGGTACTTAGCTTGGTAGTTGGCAGTAACGTAGGGACGCTGGGCTGGAGGCCCAAGCGTCAGCCAGGTAACCCTGGCGGCAGCAGCCAAGGGCCGCAGCTGGAGAGGCGCCTTGCAGAGGCGCTGGACTCGAGACGCCAGCAGGAAGAGGTGCAGTGCCGGGTCGGCTCTTTCGGTCGGCGTCTACCACGCCTGTCTATCTGTATATTTGTGCTCACGGCAAATAAATTGTAAAAGTCTATATTCCTAAATAAATAGTGTTCAAATCATCTTTCTAAAGTGTCTTATTTCTGTTCATTTAAACCTAGTGGCTTCACCACCACCTTCAAGGCTCCTAAAGCCACTACGTGACACATGGCGCCCAACGTGGGGCCCCATTGTAACGTTAAAGGGCTTTAGGAGCCAAGAAGGTGTGTTCACAAAAATGTGAATTATCTTGATCGAGTCTAATTTATATCTCGTCATCTCACCATCAAGGAATCACCATGAACCTTGGCTCCTAAAGCCCTTTAACGTTACAATCTATATATATAACAAAAGGAGTAAAGTTATAGAGTACATAAATATAAAACTCTCGACGTTTAGATACCTAATACAAATTATTGATCACGGTCTTTACAAGTAACATTACTTGTAGGATTAATGCCAAAACCTCGACAGAACCTTGGCAAAATGCCTGAGAATATCTCAATATACAGATAATCTCAAAATAGTTACCGGAGAATTGATTACCATTCGCTTGCTTGTGTTAAAATCTTTTGGTTATAATCAAAATGGCAGTAAAGGAAAGTGTATTTTTTTAGATTGTGGATATGTGGAATATGGATTCAGATAGTTTTATTTGCTCATGAATTGATAGCCAAGAGCCTCGACCTTAAGAGGCTCACGTTAGAAGGCTGAATCAAGGGTCTGATGCAGAAGGTAGGCCTTGACGCGTCCCTATAGTAAGGAGAGTCCTGTCTTTGAAGTGCTAAACTACGGGTTCTTGAACCCTGTGCCCGAAGTCGATGGTCTAGTATATATTATACTTTTAAATTTGTATTTTGTTTTAAATATTTCAAAATGAAATTAATGATCAAACGAACTTACCTGTACGTGAAGTTCGATCATAATTATATGATCAGCTTCATTCGAAGCGATTTAGGTATCACAAGTTGTAGTTGAGCCCCCACGCTGCAGCCTTGCACGGTATTTTAGAGTAGGGTATTGAAAATACTCCTACTGGCAACACTCCTCGCCACACGCCGTCCGGGAGCCGGCCATTTTCACTTCATTTAGTTCAAAGCTAATCTTTAGTTCACATTAAAGGGGTGGGAATGTATGTTAATACGCTTGGGAGGGTTATTATAAATCGCTTCGAATGAAGCTGATCATATAATTATGATCGAACTTCACGTACAGGTAAGTTCGTTTGATCATTAATTATATTTCACATATTTTCATTCTTTGCGATTTAGGTATCACAAGTTGTAGGATGTTCAGAGCAATGAATAGGTGATACAATGTGAACTAAACAACTGTTTTATTTATTTAATCATAGCTGTTAATCTGTTACGCTCGATTCATGTAAATTAATTTTTGCTACTACTTAGAACTGATACTGCAAATTGATTAGAATCATTGATGACTTCGCGATTATAATATCTATCAAAAGTAGAAGATGACTTAGTCCAACCTGCAGTTTTTCTTATAACGTCGAGGTGGATGCCAAGTAGCTTCGCGGCCGAGGTCGACGCATGTCGAGTACTGTGTGCGCAGAAGGCAGAAGTGTCCATACCACTAAGCTGTAAAGTGTCTTTGATCCAATGACTTAGTCTTTGAGATGATACTTTTGAATGTGGTCTCCTGTAGCTAATGAATAAATTATCTTCAGTGGAAGTGGCACGTAATGTGCTTGTAATATACGCAACTAATGTTCTAGCAGGACAAATTTCAGACCTTCTATTATAAAAAGGTAATTTTAGTAACGGCTGAAATGAATTTACTTTAAATGTCTTTATGAGGTCAGGAGTTTTAATGACTACTTCGTTACCTGCTACAATATTTAGGTTACATAACTTAATCAAGGAAAACGTTAGTACTCGATGTGTGGTCACCAAGGCTAACAATGTCAAAGTCTTCTTTGAGAGTGTTCCCAGATTGGGACTATCATGGAGCTATTTTTTGGATCAATAATTAAAAACCATATTCGGGACTCAGATGGAGTCATACCTCGGGGCTGGTGGTCTCAATCTGATACAACTTTCATAAAGCGTTTCAGTCTATAATTTTCTGAAATAAAGCCGAGTAATAATGCAAGTGCAGATCTCTAAGTGTTAATTGTGCCATATTTTGCACCGTTTTGAAATGTTTGGGTAAAAAAATCAATAACAGTAGGGATTGATAATCCTAAATAATCAACATTATGTTCTTTACAATAATCTAGCCAAGCTTTAATACATCCTTCATATTGTTTGTACGTATTGTGTGATAGAGAGGCTAAAATAATATTAATCGAATTGGGAGTTATCGATTTTTGCAATAAATATTTTTGCAATTTCACAGCAATCATGATAAGGCAGTTGCTCAGATTTGAATTAGTCACTGAGGACCGAAATGTAGGAAATCTGAAACTATCATCTTATGAACTATAGGGAACTATGGTTGTGTCGGCCAATACGGCACAACCTCTACATCTTCCGTATTATCACAAATAATTGTTTGTAACATTTTTAATATCAATGAGAACGGAGGGAAGGCATATAAATATATATTCGACCATGAGGTGGTAAATGCATCGACAGCCCAGGCACTGGGGTCGTTCTTCTCCGAAATATACCTAGAACACTTCGCGTTACATCTACTAGCGAATATGTCAATATCTGGCTCACCAGAGCATTCGACAATCTTTTTGAAGGCCGAATCACAGAGTTCCCACTCAGTTCTATGAATTTATTACGCGACAGTAAATCAGCCTTAAAATTATCTTTAGTGTTGATATATGATGCAAAAACTATCAGTCCTCGTCTTTCACACCACTCCCGTATGTTACTACTAATTTCATTTAGATGAGGGTACTGTATGTTACCCATTCTGTTTATACATGAAATGGCTGTTACATTATCGATTCTTTACAAAACTTTATAATCGGACAAATCTTTGGCACAGACTTAGTCTTACTTAAGACTTAGTGCGAGATGCCCCCCAAATGACTGACATCGCCAGCTACTATATTAAAACCTTGTTCTTATGGAAAGTCTACGAAAAGATAAACGATAGAAAATATTGGAACTCCAAAGTCAGCATTCTTTTCCGAACGATGGTAGAAGAATTGTGTTCCGCTATAGAGAATAAGAATATTGCATTTTTCTGGAAAAGTAATCACAATTTAATCGAAGGATTGAAAGAAACCGTTCAGGAGGGTTATGTTGGTAAACTGAAGGTTGTGCTCGCGAGTATCACAGCGAACGATCCAGATAAACTGGTCACTTATCTGTTAACGAAAGATGAGCTAGAAGAGTTTAAGAAAACAGAGTTTTATCAAAAGCATAACTTGCTACCAAACCTTGCGCCGCAGCTGGCATTTGCTAGGCGTAGATCTCATGCGTCTGAATCATCTTTGTCTGAGCCAGTAAAAGCTTCGCTAAGGGAAAATGACAGAAAAGATAAGAAGATTGCCAAGTTAGAAGCTAAAATAAACGAACTAGTCAATAGAGTTAGTAGACTTGAGGGACTTGAACAAAATTGTTCAAGCCGATAGTTACGTAGGCCTTTGGTTGACTCAGTCTAGCCGATGGAATAAGTACCTACACTTGAATAAAATGGACGATGACGTCATTCTCGTCGATTAAGACGTAAATGTTTTTCATAATCCTTCCAAAATCCATGTGATTCATTATCATTACTTTATATATACTTATAATAGACACCCGACACTGCCTCGTTGAACCAGTGGCTAGCGTAAGCGACCGCAGATCAAGAGGTCCCGTGTTAGAGTACCGGGTCCGACTGCTGTTGGGTTGTTCCTACAAGAAATTCTTAATTGCAGGCCGGAGTATGGAAGATGGCGGTGTTTCCCGCCCATGCCTCGGAGAGCACGTTAAGCTGTTGGTCCCGGTTTTCATAAACATCTATTGCAATCGTTATTGGAAAGTCAGAATTCCGTTCACCCTCAGGGGAGGCCAGTCGCTCCGTGGAAAAACGAATATTCAGGTAAACCGGTTGAACTAGTAGCCGACCCCAAAATCTTGGGAATGATAAAGGCTAGGAAGATGATGATATACACCCGGTTAAAGAGGTGTCAGAAAATATCTCCGTTTAAAACTTATTAAATTTTAAAAGATTCACTGCATTATCAATATGTATCCATTTGCCGACAAAGTATATCAGATGACCAGCGTATGTTACCTTGAAATCTAGCGCCTCCTGTGGGTCCTCGCCGCCGACTGGTCCGCCGTCCCCCGCTGTTGAGATCCTCTGGCTAATCGACCCTGGCATTGACGTGGCTTCCCTGCTTGGGGTTTGGGCCCCGTCTTCTGAGGCAGGGTTTTCCAGTTTGAGTTCTTTGAAATCTGTGATTGATGCAGATAATCTCAAAATAGTTACCGGAGAATTGATTACCATTCGCTTGCTTGTGTTAAAATCTTTTGGTTATAATCAAAATGGCAGTAAAGGAAAGTGTATTTTTTTAGATTGTGGATATGTGGAATATGGATTCAGCTGGAAACTATGGATGTTTTATTTGCTCATGAATTGATAGCCAAGAGCCTCGACCTTAAGAGGCTCACGTTAGAAGGCTGAATCAAGGGTCTGATGCAGAAGGTAGGCCTTGACGCGTCCCTATAGTAAGGAGAGTCCTGTCTTTGAAGTGCTAAACTACGGGTTCTTGAACCCTGTGCCAGAAGTCGATGGTCTAGTATATATTATACTTTTAAATTTGTATTTTGTTTTAAATATTTCAAAATGAAATTAATGATCAAACGAACTTACCTGTACGTGAAGGCAGGGTTTTCCAGTTTGAGTTCTTTGAAATCTGTGATTGATTTCTATGTTGTTTTAAGTCCGTACCAGACTTTTTTATAGACTAGCTGTTTTAAGCTGAGAAGTTTTTACTGAATAGGTATTTGTCACGTTTGGCTTCAGAAATAGTCTCCTTCATATCGGTGTTAATAGAGGAGACCACAAACTCGCGACGTGTTTTTGTGCTATCATGGTGACTGCCACATACAAATCTACATGCACTTACGTGTTTCAGTATTTTAGCATGATTTTAGTTTTTTTTTAAAAAAAAAAACTTTTGAACCAAGCTAGATTAGCTTGGTTTAAAGCTCCTATGGCAATACAAAGCTGTTAGGACATTGGAGAAAAGTCTCTTTTAACCATTGTCTCAGCAGGTCCTTGTGTGTGGCCTTTCCAAAGTTGGTTTCAATGTTTGGTGCGCCTCTTAAGAGAGCAAGTTTATCTCGAGTTCTTGCTCCTCTGGTTCGATAATCGAGAACGGAGCACCGCTCAGCCCGGCCGGAGGCGACGCGGCTGGCACTGGCACCCTAGAGCGGTCGGCAATTGCGACCCACGCTGTATCTGTAGCGGAGGCCGTCACTGTCGTCCGCCGACATGTCATAGTCGAATCATTATAGTAGTCTTAAATAATGATTGATTATCATTAGAATATGCAAAGTTTTTTAGTTTAATGAGAGGGTAGACTTAACCCCAATTAGACTAAGCGCAAGCAATCATGTGACAGAGATAGCCCAGATGGCGTCTCGCATCACGAAATACAGGCATGATTTTAAACGATAGGCTGCGCTTATCTCGTCTGATATAACCGCTAAACTATTACGTGAAAGAGATAGCCCAGGTAGCGTCTCGTATCACAAAAACAGACGATATTTGAGGGTATACTATCCCAAGCAATCATGTGACAGAGATAGCCCAGATGGCGTCTCGCATCACGAAATACATGTTTGATTTTAGAATAGGCTGCGCTTATGTCGTCTGGTATAAGCGCTAAACCATTACCTATGTGAAAGAGATAGCCCAGGTGGCGTCTCGTATTTTGAGGGTGTACTACCCCAAACGTATTATGTGAAAGAGAAAGCCCAAGTGACGTCTCGCATCACTTGTTCTTTGTCAAATAATACGTATAATTTACGTAAGATCTAACAGTCTAAATAGCACATTCATATTTTAGAAAGAAAATAAGTAGGTATTGCGGGTAGATCGTCTAGTATCACAAAAACAGACGATATTTGAGGATATACTACCCGAAGCGTAATATGTGAAAGAGAAAGCCCAAGTGGCGTCTCGCATCACTTGTTTTTGTCAAATAATACGTATAATTTACGTAAGATCTAACAGTGTAAGTAGCACATATTCATATTTTAGAAATAAAATAAATAGGTATTGCGGGTAGATCGTCTAGTATCACAAAAACAGACGATATTTGAGGAGATACTACCCCAAGCGTATTATGTGAAAGAGAAAGCCCATGTGGCGTCTCGCATCACTTGTTTTTTGTCAATTAATACGTATAATTTACGTAAGATCTAATAGTGTAAATAGCACATTCATATTTTAGAAAGAAATTAAGTAGGTATAGCGGGTAGATGGATATAATTATGTGAAAAATAAATGTTGCACTTTCATTGTTATATAATGGAATGTAATCAATTGTGTCACTAACCTGATGTATTACTCCTAGAAGAAATAAATCGGCTACGATGTTTGTATTTAGCCAAATCCAAACGCTCTTCCAGCTTTTGTATTTTTCTACGTATTTCTTCGTAACCGTCGTCATTACGTTTGCGAGATGTCTTTGACATTATGATTAAACCGTATAGTAACAAATTTAAGGAAATAATTGTTCAAAAATTAACAGTACGTGCGAAGGCTTGAGCACGGAAACACAGAATGAAGTGAAAATGGCCGGCTCCCGGACGGCGTGTGGCGGGGAGTGTTGCCAGTAGGAGTATTTTCAATACCCTACTCTAAAATACCGTGCAAGGCTGCAGCGTGGGGGCTCAACTACAACTTGTGATACCTAAATCGCAAAGAATGAAGCTGTGAAATATAATAGTATATATGTATGTAGTAATAAAGAGAATATTAAAACATACCTAGTACATTTACCGATTAAGTGCTCAATCAAATTTGCGGCCTGCGGTCTGATATTAATTAAAACTAAAGTATGGTGTTGTCTGTCTTTCGCGATAATACAATTCCAATTAATTGGGATTACTTGTCATCTGTGGTTTGTGATAAGATAATTAATATTCGATTTTACCTGTCTGTGGGGATATGACGATTTAATACGTAAATGCGTGATAAGACTAGCGTTAATCGCGTTATTTCAGATTTTGACAATCGAATGGCCTATTATTCCGGTGGTCAGTTACCTTACTGATGTGGCAATATGAGCTATATGACTATTTTGTTCGTCTGTAATAAGTACAATCTTTTGTGCAATATACACAATTTCAAAGCAGGCTCTTTTGTCGCGCAGAAGTTCAAAATTGGAAATATAATATTTGAATGGTCCTTACAAATATGCAATTAAAAATATTTTGTATTACAGACATTCGTATGAAATGATGGCTGCCTCAGTCTAAATTTCCTTTCTGGCGTTGTTTCATCAATGTTCCATATTTCTATACTCGTAGTAAGACTAAAAAGGCAAGTTTCCATACTAATAAAAGTTAAATATGAAGTTCCATATGCATTTAGATTTATCATCAGACCTAAGATTGAGAATTTGTTGAACTCGTCAAAACAGATGCATAGAAGATTTACCAGAGTCTATTCCTTCTTCTTACTCCATATTTGTTTCGAAAGACTATTTAAATTTGAAGCTAAATAAATTATGTTACAAAGAAAAAATAAATTTCCCAAGGAAATTTTCTCTCAGAAGAATTCACCGCTTTTGTAATAATATTGGGGCCTACAGGACGCATTTCATGTGTTTTTTTTTAGTTTAGTTTTTAGTAAGGATAAAATTTTAATCACAAATTAATCATCTGTAATGATTCTAGTAGAACTGCGAACAGAAATACTATTATTCAGAAGCAGATCGTCCATGACCGTCGTACACAATACAATGGAACCGTCACTCGGTCGAGACAGTTTTTTAGGATTTCGTAGTTCACTTCTCAGAACCCTATAAGGGTTTCATCATGTTCGTCCGTATATCCGTCCGTCCATCCTCGGCTTACCTCCCAAACAGTTACTGCTAGAATGATAAAACTTTGCATGGACATGTGTATTTACTACGTCAACAAAGTGCTCAAATAAAATCACGAAACAATTTTTTTTCTGGTATTTCCTCTACACGTAAAGTGGGGATGATTTTGTTTTCTCGCGTCTACTCCATAGTGTGGCGTATCATTAGATAGGTCTTTTAAAGACATTAAAAGATTGCTAAGACGACGATTTTTTGGTTTAGGTATCCGTCTCTGCGATCTTCAACTTTAAAGTGCATTTTTTTGTAAACATTGTTCGATAAATCTGAAAAAAATAATGATAGTAGTCCATGTGATGAACTTTGAGGGAAAACTATTTCGGGTTAGAAAACTTTGTTAGTTCAGGAGTAATAGAGGCCTAACTTCTAAAATGCGCATAATTGGAAAAATAACGAAAATTAGTAAGTAAACAATTAAAATACTAAAAATAAAATCGTAGCATATGCGTAAATATGGAACCCTATTCTAAGCGTGCCCTGACACGTATTTGGCCGTTTTTTTTACAAGCTTTTTATTAACTTGCAATGTATTTAAGAATGTATGCTTGTACGTTCGGGTGGAATCTTGCAACTCAATTTTGAAGCAGATATCTTCAACCGATTTAGCTGAAATTTTGCAAGCATATGTATATAGCGTGACAATACAATATTATAATGACATGGAGCTGATCTGATGCTGGAGCTGGAAGGTGGCCATAGAAACTCTGTAAAGAAACGTTGCAACATCATCGAGTTTGGACTCGTTTGATTCGTCTCGAGGCATTCCAGTAAAAGCTTGTTTTTAAAAATCTTTTTAATTTAATTTATTTTATTATAAACTACTCGTCGAATAATACATTTAGAATCATCCACCAAATTGTAATGCCATTGAATCGCGTTAAGTCCTTTAAACATAATTATATCATCTTAGAAGTTGAAAAAAAAATTGTTGAAGAAAAGACACACTTTTGTGAGATATTTTTTAATCCCAATTTAAGCGAGTAAATCTGCCGACCCAAGCAATTCCAGAAATAAAACAGTAGTACCTAACTCCAACTAAGTAATATTGAAGTAAAGGTTTCCTTGTCTTTTAATCTAGCTAAAAGCTGACATGCTTACACAACTGGTTCCAACTGAATTTAGACAAAGTCTAAAGTTAAATAAAAACCAAGCTGGTATCCGGGTAGAAAGGATTGCGTTCTCTTTGAACGCAATGAAACTTTTCATTACGGTTTGAATGAATAACAGACTGATGTTGAAAAAATTAGAGAGTCTCAGAACTGAAAAGGTATGCTCTGTTTTTTTGTTCTTATTTAGTTTTTTTTTAAGTATGTGGTATGGTATAGTAGACTTTAATTCTATAGAATCCTACATAGTACACAGTATATATATACAGGGTGTCCCAAAATTCAACAATAAGCGGGCGCCTAAAGGTAGACCTGCTAATGAGTACATAAGGAAAAAAAATAAAAAAAATATACCTAGTTTTTTTTTAGTTAAGTACAAGAAAAATTAAAGAAAAATTTCTTTGAAAATTTATACCTTTGGAAATTTATACCTTTCATGATATTTTGAACGACCACGATGACAATTTCTCAAATATGCTTAAGATTTTTTTTTTATCTTGTACCTAAGTAGTGCTACTATTCACCACAACTCTTAAAAACAACAAATTGCCCGCATTTTTTACACAAAAAACGTTACACAAAAATTGTCATCGTGGTCGCTCAAAATATCATGAAGGGTGTAAATTTTCAAAGAAATTCTAAATTTTTCTTGTAACTAAAAAAAAAATTAGGTATATTCTTTTTATTATTTTTCCTTATGTACTCATGAGCAGGTCTACCTTTTGGCGCCCGCTTATCGTTGAATTTTGGGACACATGGTATATAGTACTACAAACGACTAAAATTCTTTGTCTTCTTGTTTTTAAGCAAATTCACCTTTCCCATTTTAAATTCAATAAACAATGAGTATCACACAATTAAGAAATGCATAGAAATACTTGAAATGCTGCTGGTCTAGCGTTTTATGATCATTATTGCTAAGCAAAAGGGTTATTTCAGATTTGGTGATCAATCCCTATTCATTCTGAGTATTTTACTTATAAGAGGTGCACATGTTTGTAAAATATTAGAGGATAAATTTCAGCCGACACCATAAACTTGAACTGAAAATACAAAATCAAATTCATTTGTTTATAACTATAAATTCTCAAAATTTAAAAAAAACCCCGATATAATAACCTGAGTTCCCTTTAAAAAGTAAAAAAACACGTTATGCGCCTTCATTTGAGACCCCACTCGATGATATTTTTGCAGACATTCGTTTACTCTGCCCAACTTTCACCCCCATAACTTTTAAACGGCTCAACCGATTTTCATGAAATATGTCTAAGAACACTTGCACGTAACTCACCTTTCATAAAAATAAAACTAAATTGAAATCGCTTCATCCGTTCGAGAGCTACGGTGCCACAGACAGACACGTGAAACTTATAACCCCTCTTTTTGGTCGGGGGTTAAAATAATATATAACGCTCAATATTACTCAGCATGTTCCGGAAAAAATAAGAGTTTTAAAAATATAATAGAGTTATGTGAAAATTCGAGCTCCTTAGAAATCAATCGTCTCGCGAGCCCCGCTTATTATAGAGCCATTAATAGAAGCTACACGTCGTAATACAGTGCTATTGGTCCCTGGGCTAGAAGAGCTCAGGCACGGAATGAAGCTGCAAATAGCTGCTGCAATGAAAAGGATTTGCAGAAGGTTATAAATTATGTTATTGATATTGATAGATAATAAATCGTATGCAGCCATAGTATAACAAGCAAAAGATACAGTGCGAAATTAGTGTCAATACGTTAGTAGGTACGAATAAAAATCTGTGAAATAATTGTACCCCTCTAGATGATATTTATAAGCGAACAGAAACTTTGGGATGAAAGTGATTGGTAACGGAACATATTTAGGAGTCTTTGTATCTATTGAAACATGCGTTAAGAAGTGATAGGATATCTCCTTCATGACCATTTGATACCTACTTCAATCAAAACTTGGAAGAGCTGGAACACGAATCCCAAAACTTTACGATATAACTGCTTTTAATTAGTTTCTTTGAACATTTATTTACAGTATTTTAATGAACGCAGATAAAATTTATAAACAGTGGAAAAATTACTTATGTATAATATGTGTATAGGTATTTTAATCCCTCATTTCAATTTAAAAAATAATACGTACAACTGCGGGCTTAATTATAATATTATCGTCAGCTTTCAAATATCAGGAAGACATACATCATTTTGAGTTTGAATGTTCAAATAAAAAATCTGAAATCTATGCTCTATACTAATAAACGAAGCTGAAGAGTTTGTTTGTTTGTTTGAACGCGCTAATCTCAGGAACCGCTGGTCCGGTTTGAAAAATTCTTTCAGTGTTGGATAGTACATTCACGCTAAGACCAATAGGAGCGGAGCTCCAATGAAGAATGTTACAAAAATGCGGGAACATTTTTACGCTACGGGCAAAAGGAGACGTAAACGACGTTGCGTGGGTCAGCTAGTATTATATAAAATTGATTTATACTTTTTCAGTCTTCATCCACAGCCTTTAATAGTCCACTGCTGGACATAGGCCTTTGTTATATGCCACATTGGTCAAATGGGTCGGTATAAGGTTTGTTTTACATTTCCTTTGTCCTGCGTGGTTTGGTCCTGTAGTCACCTCTTACAGGGCGATGATACTGAATTTATCATATTTTTGCCAGTTCAGTCCGACTGCGAATCATTTTAGCGTACAAATAATAGGTCTTTACCTACGAAATTGCCGTTTTGTATGCAATAAGTGAAAGTACTTATTTTTTCAAACTTTTTATTTCTGTTATTCGAAGTAATCAGCCATGCAATCGACGCATCTTTGCCAACGCATTGGCAGTTTATTGATGCCCTTCTTGTAAAAATCAGCTGGACGGGAGGCAACAAACTCTTCAAAGGCATTTTGTACTGCCTCTCGGGAATTGAATTTTTTACCCACTAAAAAGCTGTCTAAATTTTGGAAAAAGTAATAGTCGGTAGGTGCAAGGTCTGGTGAGTATGGCGGATGAGCGAGAGCTTCCAACCCCAGCTCTTGCAGTTTGGAGATTGTCTGTTGCGCAGTATGGGGTCGCACGTTGTCGTGAAGCAGCTGCAAGAGCTGGGGTTGGAAGCTCTCCCTCATCCGCCATACTCACTAGACCTATTATATATATTACTAGATGACCTGTGCCCACTTCGTTTGGCGAAAAACATTTTTCAAAGTCTTTCCACTTTTCGGGTTATTATGTATCCTATGTCACTCATAAATAACGTAGCCTTCTATTGGTAAAAGAATTTTAAAAATCGGTTCAGTAGATCCAGAGATTACCCTCTACAACGTCAAAAACTCACAAACGCACAAACTTTATCTCTTTATATAATAGTGTAGAAGTGTAGATTAAGTCAGGATTACCAGTGTTTTACTGCAACGAATGCATAATGTACTATGATGAGCATCTCTCTCCCAGCCTCTTTCGCAAGCTAGGTTTGGGTAGACTTAAGTCTACTACAATGCGGCTGTACTTCAACTTTCTACGTAGAACGACTACCATCAGCTCACCACAACCCAAATACTAGATGGTTTTGAAGTCCTGTTGAAAGAATCGAACGAATTTTTCGGACTTTTCCGGGTTCCAACTATCCGTAACTGGCTTGATGAGCATGTACTATAAAATTATTTATCGCAATCATCACAATCATATAATTACATATTTTACTTACTAAAATATGGCAAAACTCCTGTACAGTTAGTCCTTTTCTATTCCAAACTATTGCTCTATTTCGGGATCATATAATCTTTAGCCATTTTGTAATTTAAGAGACCCAAGTATCTAGTCGTTAATTTATGAGTAACATGTAAAATACGTAGATATGAGAAACATAGTGTTAAGATTAAAGTTAGAAACATAGTGACGTTGTTACGTTCTAAAGGAAGTGTCAAAGCAAAATAAATAAATGTACGAAGTGTAGGCGTATATGATGAAGTCCGTCACAGCTCACTGCGGCGAGGACAAATCGATTTGCATTTTATGGGCTGTCAAAATTTACCGCAACGAATGATCGGGGCAAAATGCGAAATAGAAGGGTGTTTTATAAAGTAGCTACCAGTAAATACGCATAGCTAGATAGAGGCATACGTGATTTTCAATTCATCTCAAAGGATGAAATAATAGGTAGTTCGTGAATTTCCTGATGGTGGCTTAGAGCCATGTTTCGAAATATTTAATATGTATTTCGTAGAAATTGGTTTAACACTATTGTGGTTGTTTTCAATGAGTGAGTATGGTTTTTATTGCACTGGTGGTAATATTTATTGACTTGTATCTCACGAGTGGCTTATAGTGTTATATGGATGCCCGTGATCCCTATTATCTGACCTGACTACTCGTTTGCCCCCATATACTATAAATACGTAAGAAAATATTTAGTATTAGCTGAAACACGCAAATTAGTCTGCGTCTCTTATCAATCATGCTCGGCTTCCACCTAGACTCTTACCTAAAGATAAAGCTTTAGAGAAATAAATTAGGGTAAAATCGAAACATATTTTATGGCCGTTCTACTCCGCAGTTCGACAATTTGCAAATGGTGGGTGGAGGGACAGGCCGCGACCCTACGATCTATCATCCACCTCCACTGGACTCTTGCCGCAATGAAATGGATATAGGAGCCTAATTTACGCACCGTTCGACGGTCTAAAGCCCACGAAGCTCTTTGCATATTTTTCAATGCTCTCGAAATTCCAGTTAGCAGTTTTTTATATTTATTCTGTTTTTTGTACCGTTTTGGTATTACTTTCGTTTGTAAGCATTTGTGGAAAACATGTAATGACTTTGTGAGTGACATATGTTGGATTACTTTTGTAGACTCTATATGAAGAGATGATGATTATCTGCTTTTTAAACGAATTTAATGATTAAGTGTGAGTTTTTGTTGGTCCAGGTCCTCTGTAGGGCCAGTTATCAGGGAGTTTATTAGTGAATGAGTCATACCATTACCAAAAAAAAAAGATTCTTCGGTTGAGAAGTTCTGTTCTGTTTCTCACATTTAAGATTCAAAATGACTGCAAGACCTTCTAATAGTGTCTGTTCTGTTTATGTGTCTGTAAATAAAAGTATCTTAAGTAATATCTCTCTACAGCTTTAACAGCGCAATTAAAAACTGGTAAGGTTATTGTAAATAAATTTATATGGAAACTGCAAAAAATGTGTTTACCCAGTGGTCGGATGTCGACCATGATTCCTTTAAATTTTTTAGCTTCCTACACTCCTCTTCCATATAAACTTTAAAGTCAAATTGGGGATGGGAATGGGGAGGGGTTGGAGTATGGGCCTTCGGTATCCTCACTTACTAGGTGAAACACAGCGCAAGCGCTATTTCACACCAGTTTTCTGTGAGGCCGTGATCACTCTAGTCGAGCCGGCCCATTCATGTCGAAGTACGTTTCTTAGGTTGACCTGCTAGCAATACTATAGGGGTCAAGAGTATATCTTAGTAATTCCTCAAAAAAATCGTCACGATGGACACCACACCTTGTCAGGCTCCATCCCGCGGGAAATATTTCCTCTCTTCAATCCCAGGCTGCTTGCCCAATCTGCTACCAGAGGTCCCAGAAAAACAGAAAATAAAATTTCACATTCAGTTCTTCAAACACTATAATTGCTCTTTGTTCATAAAACTGTATTTGAAACATATTACGCATTAACGAATAACATAATTGAGTTCATGTTCCACGATGTCGGTACTCATTTTGAAATAAAATAAAAAATAGATAAGGAAAAGCAATTTTTATAATGGGAGTTTAATTAGTATTTAGTCCACTTAGGCGAACAGAATTCAGCTCACGTCACAACATGGCTAATACCAATAAAGTTCCTCCTTGTTTAATACACAAAGCCAAACTTTCTACTGCAATAAAAAAATAATTTACCAAATTATAAAAGTTTCTCTATAACCAAATTTTAATTGCGAGAGCTCCGGAGCTCTAACTTCAAATTAGATTTTGATAAAATTGTATTTTGCTTGAATTTATATTCTTGAATGTCCCGTTGTATTGTAAGAGTTTAAAATGCACACTGATACCTTTAAATACGTTTTAAATCGTGTCGAATAAAATTTCAATTCAATTGGAAGTTTTGCGTTTACACTGTTTATGAGGTCGGCATGCCCAGAACAGGATAAGGTCGTGTTTATGCTGCGTGGATATAATTTAGTTGTTAAGGACCTCTTTCTCAAATATCTATGGAAATAGTAGCTATTATAATTATAGTAGTTTTTAAGGTAAAACTAGTAGGTATTTTTAATTTCTAGAGATTAGAATATGAAATGATGAATGATGATAATTTCAAACAAAATAATAAAACAGAAATAACTAAGTTTACAGTTTATAGTGGTGATAGATTAAGAATACAGAGTATTGCCATCCCTGTTCCTGTCGTCGTAAGAACCAACTGAGGAAGCAAATTACGACATGAAGCTGCAAGGAGAGAACTTGGAACAAACTCTTCACGGATCCTTTTACCAAACGTGGTTAAGTATAGCATCACAACCTTCTTGCAGTACCAGTCCATGTCCAGTAGTGGACTACCGTGAATTATCGTGGGAGAGCCACGCTTCGGCATGAAGGGGCTGGCTCGACTGGAGTGATAGCATGGCCTCACAGAAAACCGGTGTGAAATAGCGCTTGCACTGTGTTTCACCGAGCGAGTGAGGATACCGGAGGCCTTCTCTATCTCCCAAAGGCCGGCAACTTGTGACGCCTGTGGCGTTGCGGGTGGCGGTAATCTTATACCATGTGTGATGTGTCTGCTCGTCTGCCCACTATTCCATAAAAAAATATATTGAAGGCTGTTGATGATGACGACTTAAAAATAATGAGCTTGTTAGTTAAGTCATTGAACCAATATGCATGTATCCTAATATCGAGCATTGGCAGAGCAATAAAGGCGCTAGTACCGCGCCTTCAAAATCAGCCGAACTTGCAAATGGTTCTCTTAATAACTTGGCTTTGTTTGTTTATCGAACTGTTGTCGATTTTAATTAATTATCAACTCGTTGAATGAACCTCAAATGAACTCGTTTCATTAATCAATCAAATACTTGAACTGTATGTGGGTTGAGAAACTTGAGTTTTTGATTGAATGTAACACTCCATAACTGTGAGGCATATGGAACTTCTATACAGGATGTGTCTCCAGCAAACATAATTAATTAGCAAAACCACGACTTCAGCTCATCAATCCGAATAACTTTCTTATAGAAAAAAAATTACTCATTTTTAAAATTATTGAGATTTTAAAGATACTCCAGACATCCAATCTGTTCAGTTAGATAATAAGAAGCTATTACGCAATAAAGAAACTCACACGCATAACTGAATTCTGGAAATATTATACTCCCATTTGGTGTAGGCAGGTAAAAAGAAATTAAACAGGATTCCTGTTGAGTACAAATAAGTATGTGAGATTTAGTAACATCGTGCTCATCTGGAATTCTTTGAAAGTTCAATTCGTTTGACTTTATAGTTTGCATTGCTGAATGTGCACACACAATTTTAGCTGATCTTCAAAGGCCTTGCCAGTTATGACTTTTGAGTTGCAGATGTCCTTAGATTAGAACCAGGTAGCCATGTGTTCTCTTAACCATCCTATGCCAAAAAAACTCCCGTGGGTCATCACATCACTGCACGGTTGGACTAGTGGTTTAAGCGGTCGCTACACCGCTTCCTACTGCGCCAAGTGTTGTGGGTTGAAATCCCACATGAGACCGCACTATGTGTGATCCACAAATTGTTGTTCTGAGTCTGGGTGTTCTTTGTCTCCGTTTCATGTATATTTGTAAAAGTCCCCCGCGACACAGGATGTATATTCTTAATGCGGGAGGTGCCTTTAAAAAAAAAAAGTTACAACCAACTACAAGAACTTTTATATCATAATATAAAAGTTCATTACATATTACTTGCTGCTTCGGAATCCTTCATGGGCGAGTCCCACTCGCACTTGGCCGCTTTTTACTCATTCATTCAACATGTTCAAACATCTAAAATACTGCAAATGTAGGAACGAAGAACGGCGCTCTGGGTATGAATATTCGATCAATGCCAATCACTATAAACTGGTAAACGCGTTGCCTCTGCTCGCTGAAATGAAGTTGACGTACTCTGACATATATTAGACTTCCGAATATTCGAATTTCCATGGTGTGCAATGACAATGCACATGTGCTTAATGCCATTTTCGGTCCCGGATATGTAGCAGGCTTTTCCACAATCACGGACAAAAATAGTTAAGTATGTGAAGGATATTGCGCTATAGAGATTTAGATATACACACATCAAAAGTGTCTAGGGATCAACATATGTGTCTAGGGATCAACATATATTTTTGCAATAACTTTTCTCCTGATTGATATTAATTAAAATTTTCTTTAAGGATTCATCATATAAAGTGTTTTCGTTTGTCACAGTAACGATAAACCAAGTCACTTTTGCATTAATAAAGAAATTTGCCATTTTCCTAATAAAGGGATTTTTGACATTTGAACCACTAACATTAAAGTTCGAAAAAAAGACTGAAATAACAGTTTTCTTTAAAATTTTATTAGGTAACTTAAACAATTAATAATCCGTGTTTCTACCGCGAACACTAACAACACAAGAACATCGGTTTGGCATACTCAAAATGAGTTCATCCAAACACGCTGTGGAATGGCCGCCCATGTTCGTTGCAACAACAAAAAAAGGTCTTCTTGCGACTGGATACCCTCCATATTCGGCAGAGCTCTTCTCTGTAGCATATCCCATGCATGCTCAATCGGGTTCAAGTCTGGCGACTGAGCAGGCCAGGGCCAAAGCCACATCTCAATCTCAAGAAATCCGCATAAAAATGCTTGATCCCTAGACACTTTTGATGTGTGTATTTTGATGAAATAATTTATTTATCATTCTAATGTAACAGAATAACTTTGATAGTAAAAATAATACTGTAACTGGAATTAATTTAAAAAGCCGGTTTCTGTAAAAAAAAAAATTTAAATTTTTAATAATGAAATATACAATAGTAGTAGGTAAACAAAAACTGAGGTAGTAGAGCCACGCTGATTTCAGCACGAACGGGCCGGCTCGACCGGGGCGGTACTACCCTCGCACAGAAAATCAACGTAAAATGACAGCGTTCGTGCTGTCGTGTTTCGTTGGTGAGTGCGAGACCGGGGGCCCAATTAGTCTAGTCAACAAGTTTCATACTTGTTGACTGGACTAAAAGATGCAGTAGCATCACTAGGCCGCCATAGTGTGGGTCGCCATACTGCACTGTCTGCATTCGCAATGAGTATGGTGACCACCACTCTTGGATTCTGCTTATGTTTTCCATCAGGCAGAGCAGAGTCATTTTGGCGGGCCAAACATAAAAAAAAAAAAAAAAAAAAAATTTGAATTAATATACTCGTAATCTTTAATTCCATTTCAAAACAAAACTATGTACCCATGACTAAACAAATCGTATTAGATTTTTTGACCAACAATAACTTGTTAAGTTTTCCGTTCAAAGTCGACAGTGGCAATAAACAATGCAAACAATCTTTGTAATGGATTTCTCATAACTTTTTGTTATGAGAAATCCATTACTACATACTAATGAGAAAATTCGATATTTTTTAACCAACTTTAAAAAGAGGAGTTTTTTTTGCCGCCCATGGACACCCGCAACACCAGAGGTGTCACAAGTGCGTTTCCGGCCTTTGGGGGATCGGGAGGGGGATGGGGAGGGGGCTGGGGAGGGGGATGGGGAGTGGGATGGGGGGAGGGGTTTGGGGTTTTTGGGCCCCGGTATTCTCACTCACTCGGTGAAACACAGTGCAGGCGCTATTTGACACCGGTCTCAATTCGACTGATATCGATTATCGATATACAAATCGAATGTATCTTTTTTATTTATCTTTTGCTATGGCTTACTGTGGTGCCACATTGTGCGAGAGCAGAAGATTGATAATAATTTCGTATTGAGTAGCATTTTTTTTTCTTTTACACCACAACATTACGAGAACCTACTTACCTCCATAAAATTATACGTAAACCATTTACGATTTAAAAGGGAAGGGGAATCTGTTATAAGATAACAGATACCCTTAAAAAGTATAATCGGAATCAGATATAAGTGTTAATCTAATCAAATAAGTTACATTTCAGTACCATTCATATAATTTACATTTCTATGTATATACAAAATAAACCCTATGTTATACCGACTTATAACGGAATTAATACTCACTGTACTGAAGCTAATGCTTGTATTGTTTCAGATTAACTGGGGTATGTTTCACAAAACATTTAGATGCATTTGTACTAATTATTTAATGAACGCATGTGTATTGGTGTTTAAATTTAGCTGTTTAACAGTGTAATACATGAATGTGTAGCAGAAAATTTTCAAGAGAGCTTTATACCATCGATTTCTTTGAATTTACTTCTAGGCATATTGATTGCCTACAATTTGCTGATTGTAATAATTCTAGTCCTTACTATACTCTACTATACATTTATGTTCCCATAACATACTAAAAAATACTGTTTTTGCTAATAATAATATAATTCTTTTTTTCAGACATCTATAAAATTACACTAAACTCTAATCTAGGTACCAGACAACTGATATGAATACATTTACTATATACTTTTTTTGTAAATACGTGCATATTATACATAGACAAAACCCAGACTCTGAAACAATTTTTTGGAGATTATTTAAATATACAATCGAACCCAAGATCTCAAGCACAGCAGTAGCATACGCTACCACTTCGCCACTGAGGCAGTCAGTCGGTAAAATTTTATATCTATTTCGAAAAGAAGGTTAAATGATGGACGGTAAACGCTAATTTATTACTGCTGCGGTAGCGCAGTGATAGCGTATGCGAATGCTGTGCTTGAGGTATCGGGTTCGATTCCCGGGTCAGACCAAATGTTTGTATGATCTACAAATAATTATTTCGGAGTTTGGGTGTTTTCTATGTATAATATGTAGGTAAAAAAAGTATTTATGTATTTATAGTACTTGTCTAGTACTCATAATTCAAGCTCTGCTTAGTTTGGGACTAGATTGCGTTGTGTTAAATATCCGAAAATATTTATTACTAGCTTTTGCGCGCGGCTTCGCCCGCGTGTTTGTCGGTTATCAGCAAAGGGTAGACCTTCCTCAAGAATCAAAGTATCCCCATGCCAAATTTAATTGAAATTGATGCAGCGGTTTGGTCGTGAAATCAGGACAGACAGACAGAGTTACTTTCGCAGTTATAATATATGGATGGATAATATTTATTTATTAATTCACTACCATATCTAGTGAAAAACCGTCAAATAAACAAATCAGCTATCGCCGAGCATTTGCTGGAGTCAGGTCCAAACCATTGGATAGAACTACACCAACCACAGGTCCTCTCCACCGACCGTCACTATTACTCCAGAATAGTAAGGAAAGCAGTCGAAATTAAAAAAAAAAAAAATTTCAACAGAGAAGATGGGTACCGCTTGGAATCCTGTCATCCTCAAATGCAATCGTCGGCGAGTACATGTTGCTAGACAGGACTCAGCGGACGTCGTGAGTGTGGTGTGTCGAGGTACCGACAGTGCGAAAGACAATGAAAATATAGAAGACCAAGTGAGGGTAGTTGGTGAAACTCGCACTGCACGGAGGCGGCGCTAAGCTCTCACCAGTCTACCTGTTCAATCCTCTCTCCAATGTTGCGTTCACCTTGGGAAATTTGAGATGTCTTAGGCCTATGAGTAAGCCATTCAATCGCTAACCTAGATCACTGGAAAGAGCAATGAACGACGGCTGTGTCACCGTGTTCTTAATCTAAACTAAAATCATCAAGCACTTACTGGAGTTGTGTGGCTTCCTTGTTCTCGGCGTTCCAAGAGATCTCTTGGGTAGTTTCCTCTCTGCTTTGTCTTGGTACGTTCACACAAACATGCTCCAAAGTGCTGTATATCTTTCAAGGTATTCGAATTACAATAAACTCGTATTAGCTATCACGGATCACGCCCTTTTGAACGCGCCTACAAAACTCGCGAGTCCCAACTCGACCACTTATAACGGAAAAACACTAAAGGAACCAAGTCGACAATTAGCTTAATATCAATTCAATTAACTTAAAACCGGCAGTCAATTACGAAGCTCTTGCTCGACCGATTTTCCAGAAGCGTCTCAAGTACTCACTATCTTAACCTCAAACGTCAAAACGTCAAACAAGAAAAACGACAATCGAAAATGTTGCCATTACAATGACGTTCGAAATCTAACACTACCCGTGACCACGATCGGTGCAATTCGATTGAAACGTCGGGCTATCAAAAAAGGTATTGTACCTCATAGATAATATCGCGATTAAGACCCGATTTACAGTCGAATAATATATATAGTCGCGAAAGTTAAAAACAGCCATATCTAGTTTATAAATTTACACAATACCGAGAAACTCAGGCTAGCATTTGCGGAAAACTCACAAACAGTTTCAGGCTACAGCACTATGACATTGGTCTGGTACAAAATTGTACAAGCTCTACGTTATCGACAGCTGATATTTGAATTTATTGCGATCGGTGCCGCCATGCCGTTTCAAATCGAATTATATTCCGAATATTGGCTGAAAGGGACCAAGAAATTCAGTTAGCTAAAAATGATTTCGATGTACCTCCTATAGTGAGAAGTAGTAAAGTAGTATATAAAATTTATAGACACTACGAAATACTTTATTATTTTATCTGTTATACTTGAAATATCTGAAAACAGTGTGGAATGTTTTTAATATTAATAAAATGAGAGGAGAATGGGATTTAAACGTGACCATAGCACTCAGCTAAACGACTTAATTAGGTTATTTCAGGGGAATTTTAGCAACACTGGTGTTTAAGCGCCTCTGTTTAAGGCTGAATTGATATTCTTGTCAAGGTGAGAATTGTAGTAATTTTAAGTTGAATAAATTCTTCTTGAGAGCCTCTTACTAAAATGGGGAGCAGGATTTGGTATCTCTATATTCTGATCAGAAGAGAAGTTCGATCATAGTCTCTACTTGATTTATATGACGACAGAAGACCCTATTAATATTATATTAGACCTTTTTTGATAATGAAAATGAAAATACCTATGCAATGAATAACGCACTTTCATATTTATAATTTTAGAGCTTTATACAGACTGTGGGACTCTAAAGTATTTAGGACAAGTAAACATATCTTTCAAACATAAGTTCAACCCGATTGACCTTCAGTAATGCCTGAATGACTGAGCTTTGCTCGGTAATTTCAAACAACACATTGATGCATAAAAATATTTGAATTTAGTGCATATCGGTGCAATACCACAGTGAATAGGAAAATGTAAAGCTTACAATGTTAAAGCAATTGTCTATATAGGTACATATACAACTTTCAGAGTGCTCCTTGCTAGTCGGTTTGAATGCATAAATCTCCAGGGTGAAGTTTTTTATGTCCCACGCGATAAGTAGCCACGTCCCAGGGGCACACTCACACAGAAATATATAAAAATTGTCTCCTGAATTCAATGTAGAATTTTGGTTTCATGGGAATATTTTCAGTTGTTGATTTTGCACGATTATTTGTTGGAATAATACTTAAATGATAATCTTTTCAGGCATCTTTTAGTCCAGTCAACAAGTATGAAACTTGTTGACTAGACTAATTGGGCCCCCGGTCTCGCACTCACCAACGAAACACGACAGCACGAACGCTGTCATTTTACGTTGATTTTCTGTGCGAGGGTAGTACCGCCCCGGACGAGCCGGCCCGTTCGTGCTGAAATCAGCGTGGCTCTACTACCTCTGTTCTATAAAATGCAATAAATAAATAAAAATACCCTCCTAAATAAAAAAAAAAAACCCATAACGAGTTTTAAGTGGCCGCATTAACATACTTAACAGTAAATAAATTTAATTAAAAAGCTTTTTAAAAACAATCTTTTACTGGAATGCCTCGAGACGAATCAAACGAGTCCAAACTCGATGATTTTGCGACATTGGCTCCTATGGCCACCTTCCAGCTCCAGCATCAGTTCAGCTCCATCTCATTATAATATTGTATTGTCACGCTGCATACATTATATGCTTGCAAAATTTTAGCAAAATCGGTTGAAGATATCTGCTTCTAAATTTAGTTGCAAGATTCCACCCGAACATACAAGCATACATACATACATATATTGCAAGTTAATAAAAAGCTTGTAAAAATCGGATTAAGACCTCCATTCATTCTTTATTAAAAGTCGATTCTCTCTTAAGTATGTTTTGTATTGTAACATGTAACAATATTTTAAAAAAACTCAACTGCGTTAATAACTGCCATCTTTATTAAATTTAGTTCTTTTTAATATTTTTTTTTTAATTTTGACAGTGTCACTCTCACGACTAAGACAAGCCGTTTAGGCTCAAGGGCGTGCCAAGGAAATATACATACATCACATACACTCGAAAAACATAACCCTCGTTCTTTCACAGTCGGGTATAAAGCACAAAACCATATCTTAAAACACAAAGTTTTACATATTTTAGTAATATTGAATCCATCTAATACATCAAAGTATACATTGAGTAATATACTAACATTTACAGCATGACGACAGTTGTTGAAAATTGAAGCAATTTTACTTGGGGATTGAATTAGTTTTACATGTCTAGTATTTTCCTTTAAGGTTATTTTTACAACATTAAATCCGTTGACCTGAGTGGATATCAATTTCATTGAAGAAAATCTACGACCCTATTCATGATAACTTTGATGTCAAAGTAGATTTTGCAATTTTTATGGAATAGGACTTACATGAAGTAAGGAAGAGAGGTTTGAGCAACCAGTAACCATGCTGACTGATTTATTTATTGTAATGACATAATATAGGTTTTTTAAAACAGTAAAAAAAAACTAGCTGGGTCCCGCGGTCCTTCCCGCGGCTATTGTTGTACATTTATAACCCCAGCGGTTACACACACACCCCGCCGAATTGTAAATCTAAAACATTCTCGAATCCTCAGGAATAGACACATTTTTTTTATTAAAATTGGTTCAGCCGTTTATTACGAGTTTAGTCACATACACACGCACCGAAGATTTATATACATAAAGATGCACTCCTTTCCGGCCGGCCCAGTAAGAGCGAAAAATGGCTCCTTACGGTGTATGCTATTAACCGACTTCAAAAAAAGGAGGAGGTTTGTTGCATCAGAACTTTCGAGTGGGTGAACCGATTTTGATGATTCTTTTTTTATTTGAAAGCTGGCACTTTCCGTGTAGTCCAGTTTCAACTACCAACCTTAGGTTCTAACAACCATATAACTCTTATTAAGTGTATGCGCGACAAATAGACGAATAACTCAATATTACAACAACCGATTTCAATGATTCTTTTTATTATTTGAAAGCTGGTGCGTCCGGTGTGGACCCATTTTAATTCATCCTCTTATTTATTTTTCTTAAAATTATTTTTGTATATTTTGCACGTTCCTCACTCACTCGCTGCAAGTCAACGGTACATCGTTTTTCTCTGAGGCCGTGCTATCACTGGGCCATTTAAGCCGAATGCCGAATTTATGAAAATGCCTATGAAAATACTAGAAGTAATTTGAAAAAAAATCTAGGTGAAACAAGAGAACAGTATCCGAAAGACGGAACGAGAATTGGCTACAAGGTGGTCCGACAACCTGGTGAAGCTCGCAGAAAGCCGCTGGAAGCAGTCAACACAGGTCGTGGAGAACCTTTGCCGAGGAATATGTTCATCAGTAGACGTCCTTCGTGTGAGATGATGATAACAGTTTTTGAATTAATTAACTCTGTGAAAGTTAGTCTATCATTTGAATTGCTTATAAAACTGAGATTTAATAGGTGATTGTAATTTTATCCACATGTTTGACTGCACAACGCACAAAGGTGTTAGTTTTATCTAATACTGTTCTAGAATTGATTCTATGAATACCGTTATATCATTATTCAATCTGGATAACATTATAATACGTAATAGATTACTACAGTGGCTCTATATTAAATTCTAAAAAGCTTTCTATTTTAATGGTCTAAATATATATATGTCTAATATATATTAATATATATAATAATATAGGTCTAATTAAATGGTCATCAGCCTATTTGTCATTTCAAATTGAATATTGAATTGTTCAAAAGTAATATTTGTAGACCTTTGTAAGTAATGTTTAAAAGTTAATAGTTGTACGTATATAAAGATAAAAACGAAAGTAAGAATTCATTTTACAAATATAAGAGAGATCGATTTAGCAAATGCGTGATGTGAGAAAACGAAGCGACGTTTCAATTTTACTTTACTAACAGCATCAGATCAGAACGAAATCAAAATGGTTTTATTGATATTTTCGTTGAGTCGACTCTGAAGAATATTTTTAAGTGTCGAAGTTTCTAAAGCAATTTCTGAAGAAAGTTTTAAGTGGGCGGAAAGGTTTCAAATCCTTCCAAGTGACGCCCCTTGAGCATTTGTCCGGAATTGGCAACATTTTGGAGGTGACATATTTGCAAAAATCGCCTTTGGCTGGGATAAAATGAATGTCAGGGAATTTTGTTAGTTTGTGTTACAAGTCCCCATTTGGTAGCGGATCAAGTTCCTTTGCGGATTTACCACGGACGGGTGTGACATATATTTTTCTCTGATATTTACGTTCAAATAAATGTGTCAATGATACATAATATATACAAATAATGTTGCAGAACTTCACTTGAATGTAAATAAAATTAGATTTTTTAAGTACATTGTAAATATGTTACAGTTTACCTTTTAAAGGAACAAAATTTCATGATAGAGGCATCAAGTATCAATAAAATAAAATAAATAAAAAAATCAATCGATTTAAAAAAAACATTAACATGATAATTCTATTTGTCAGCTTCTGTTTCAGAAGACATATTGGGAAATAGAATACATTATTCATTCTCAGAAATATCAAGTTACTAGCTTCGTCGCGGTACTTCTCCAATAAAATTTATGTGTGCATATTTTTATTTTAGCACCGTTAGCAAAGTATAGTCAAGAACCAAAAACGAAAAGCAATACTAATTTTCAGTTTTATAATGCTAGGTTCAGAGATATTTCTCTCTACGATAAATTAAAGTTACGTCTGGAAACCAACTATAAATCGGCCATACCCAAAATCTATGAATGACCAATTCTTTACAAAAACTAACATTTGGTAAATACCTTTATTGATCAAAAGTGAAAACTAGTACAAAGTGTTGTACTTTCCGAAGTAATCTGGATTTTATCCCACGATTTGAATTTTTGACCACTTCCTTGTTACTAAAATTAGTCTGTCCGCGTTTGTAAACTTGAAAAACTAACTGTTAAGGTAAGTCTTTGGTTAGTCCAAAAATCTTAAAGTGTAAGTCTGTGAAGCCATTACAAGGTATCTAAGTCCCACGGTCCGACCCCTCCGAGACGAAATTTAATCTACCATTTACCATGCAAATATCCTCAATATCCTTTCACGAGGTTTTAAGAAAGACATAAATGGTGTAATTTAAAGATTTCGCAATGTTCTCGTTGGATTATGACCATCGCTGCTTTATCTAATGGCACCTTGTATTTACCAACTTGATCATTTAATGTATAAATGGGCATCATTTGTGTTTTCTTTTAAGTTTTGTTCTTTATTTTTGCAGTGTGATGTAGACCTAGATTAAGAATGGAATTTTGTGATTTTATGTAACTAGTTTTAGATGACGGCTAAACTAATGTAAGTAGGATCCTTTACTCAACAGGAAGAACGGAATACCATGACATTTTAGTAGCCTTTAGTTCGATATAGCACCGAACTATTTGGCCTGAGTTAGATGATGGATGTGAGATCTGTGGAGTTTTCTAAACGCATTTTTTTTTATTAAATTGTTGTAAAGGGACTTTCTTTCGTTCTAATACGTTATCAACAATTATTTTAGTTACAAATTGTTTTAATAACCTTCTGAGTAGTTCTTAGATATGAAATCTTTGGATTAAAAACTTGTATGATTTTTTACGAACAAAATCTATACTATTATATAAAGCTGAAGAGTTTGTTTGTTTGAACGCGCTAATCCGGAACCGCTGCTCCGATTTGAAAACTTATTTCAGTGTTGGATAGTACATTTATCGAGATAGGCCATAGGCTATATATCATCACTCTACGACCAATAGGAGCGGAGCACCAATGAAAAATTTAAAAACGGGGGAAAATTATCACGCTACGGGCAATAGGAGACGCAAACGAGGTTGCGTGGGTCGGCTAGTCATTAATATGTTGATTGCGCCGTTGACTTTCACTTCGGGGAGAAACATACCTATACATAGTGTAGATTGATGTATGTTTAGCTGTAAACCGCAGAATCCGATAAAACTCTTCATTATGAATGACTTGATAATAATAATTTTATAAAGCAATATTGATAATAACCAGTTGAGTTCGAAAAAGATAGGTTCTGTTGTAGCTACAGGCGGATTTCAGTGCATCATGAAAACCAGAAGAAATATTATGAACCATGAAACAGATAGTAATGACTCCTGGGAAGATCAGAAAAATATAAAAATAATTTATTCTAAAATAACAGGCAACGCATGGTTAGATACATTATTATAGGAATGGTCCGCAAGCAATTATAATGACCTGTGCAATACCCAAAAAGGCTCCTATCTCAATAAATTAAAGCAGCTTGAGGGACAATAGTGATTTAGTCAAAATTTAATAATATCCAGCTTAGATATAAGCACTCATTTACAATATATTATTTCAACTATCGTAAAATATATTTATAGCTTTATAAAATAAATTTTATTACTTGTACAAGATTGAACAATTTGTAGTCTTCGTTCAAAAAGGGTATTTCATTCAACAATTGCAATAAAAATACCGTTTGCCTAAACGTCATCAGAAAATTAGCTTTAGTTTGTAAAGATTTTTTATTTAAGCTGTTTTATAAATACAGTATGCCAAGTAAATATTTTATTTTTATTTTAAGTTAATAAAGTTAAGAAAGTTTTCAGCCTACCTGTTATATGTCGATAATTTATTATAAAATAGCTGACCCAACGAACTTAGTACCGCAATATTATTTCGTAAATATTTTCTAAATATCTGAAAAACTTGTTTTAGTAAGTATCTATAGTTCTTTAGTAAGTACCACAGCTTCAAACAGGTAGTGTACAGTCGCGAACAAAAAAAAAACTTTTCTGATTATCTTTAATATTTCTTCTATGCAAACCTTTTCGTGACAATAGCGAACACATTAAAGTAATAATTATGCAATTTGGTGTAGTCATTCGGAAGTTATGCGCGTACATACATGTCTGCGATTCACTATTATTTATATAGATAGATTACATTAAAACTAACACGTTTAGACAAAAAGTTGTATCTCCCTCTGCTGTTAACTAAGGTCTTACCCTCAAGAGTTCACATTGTTTAAAATAACATCAGACTGAGAATTAAAACTTTTATGCAATTTAACTTTGTCGTCCGAGGTTCATCCCTCTTTTCTTTTAGTTAATCCTTCTATACGGAAGATTATTCAGCAAAAGAATTTTTAGATAAAACTTAGATTGAGAATATTTTTTAAAGTTTATCTCCTATGTGTGGATGTTTTAAATATTGGACTTATTTAGGTATATTATGAGTTTTATGTAATAGTTGCAAATGGATGACAGGTCTTGTGACTCAGACTGCTGAGCTTGAAATCGTGGGTTTTGAATGAATTTTGTGATAGGCACGATCGTCTATACTGAGTCTGAGTTTAATTTACCTGAAATATATGTATGCATTTATGAATAATTAATTAATTAAATATTATATAAAGAGGTAAAGTTAGTGAGTTTGTAACGTGACGTTGTAGGGGGTAATCTCTGGATCTACTTAACCGATTTTGAAAATTCTTTTACCAATAGAAGGCTACGTTATTTGGGAGTGACATAGGCTATATAATAAACCGAAAAGTGGAAAGACTTTTTCGTGGTAGCTGAATTTGTAAAATAAATCGGAGAAAAAATGTTTACCGCCCAACGAAGCGGGCACGTGTCAGCTAGTAATTAAATATATTGTAGGTGAACCTAGGCAGCGGAAGTCCTGTCTGTTTTTGTGCCTTTAAAACAATACTTGTTGGGACTAATCCCGCCCACACGCCCACCACTAACTTCTGTACACCAGGATCAACAGCGGTAACCAACGATCACACCGAGTTATGACACTTATAGCTATAACATGACGGTTAAAACAATACTGACTGATATTTTAACAGCACGGTTGGCCTAGTGGTTTAAGCGACCGCCACGTCGCTCTCTACCGTGCCAAGTGTTGGGTTCAAATCCCATACGGGACAACACTTTGTGTGATCCACAAATTGATTTTCTGTGTCTGGGTGTTCTTTGTGTCCGTTTCATATACGTTTTAAGTCCTCCGCGACACAGAATTTATATTCCTAATGCTACGTCAACCAACGGCTGCTACGTCTACTACCTATGCTACAACACTATAAAAAAATGAAAAAGAAATGTTGCTATTAGTATTTTCACACAAACATCGCAATGCGTAAAGTACCGATAACTAATAATTATTGAAAAAAAGGGGTCGCGTGAAAATGTAGATGTACATGAAATTCACAAACTGGTGATTTTAATTTTATATTTTCGTTTATCCGGTGTCACTCTCACTGTTAAAAACAATGTAACGATACTTCAAATGCTAATATCCGTTAATCCAATTAGATTACAGAGTCTAAGACATTTATATACATACACTCAAAATATGACCCTATGTCCAAGATAGCCGAGTAATAAAAAAAAAATTTTTTAAAACGGCTAGCACTAAGCCCCAAGAACGTTGTTGAACTCTACCAATTGACCAATAAGATCGGTTAAAATAGCACCTTTAAAGGACATAAAGTATTAATCTCGGAACCTCGAAGGATCGATGCTAATGGCCGATTGTAAAAGATTTATCCCGGCAGTCTCCAGACAGAAATTAATTGGCAAGTCCCCTTACACTCCAGAAGTGTTCCCAGATTGGTTATTGTACTGTGAATTCGACAACAGTCGTCCCAGGAGTTCTAAACTGTTTATTGTATCAAGCACTTGGGATTGAATATATCAATATTGCGGAGTGAATTTATTTAAAACGTTTGTTAGGCAGTAAATTTAGGTAATCGTTACGATAATCTGGTAGAATATATTGGTGCTTAGTTTTTCCTGCGAAATAGGGCAAATGAGAAGACAAAGTTTACCGTGGGAGAGCCACGCTTCGGCATGAATGGGCCGGCTCGACCGGAGTGATACCACGGCCTCACAGAAAACCAGTGTGAAATAGTGCTTGCGCTGTGTTTCACTGAGAGAGCGAGGATACCGGAGGCCCATACCCCCGTACCCCTACCTCCCTCCATCCCCAATGAGCTGGCAACACACTTGTGACGCTTCTGGTGTTGCAGGTATCCATGGGTGGCGGTAATCGCTTACCATCAGGCGATACGTCTGCTCGTTTGCCCGCCTATTCCAAAAAAAAGGGAAAAGATAAACTCGAGACTCAAGTTACACAAGTGTAACCGCTTTTTGTTTGACCTCCCCATCCTGAGAATTAGTATTTCGAATTAAATAAAATCAAGAATCTGTACGGGTTCAATGATAGCGATAGAGTGCGATAGATAGAGTGCTAGTGAGTACACCCTGTGACTGTTGAAAGTGCACTGATTTATTAATGTTTTAAATCGACGTTGTGGACGTAAAATGCTGACCGCGCAACATGTACGGTCATTGGCCCGTACAGAATCCATGAACTAATCTATACTTATATTATAAATTCGTTAGAACTTTGTCATACACAACACTTGCACGGCTAACGATTTAAAAGAAATTTGCCATGGAGATACTTGATTGATCCCTGAGAAAGAACATACACCACTTTTTACAGCTAAAACCGACATACACGCAGGCCCAGCCGCGGGCAAATGCTAGTCAACTATAGATCTTATACACATAAAGGTCATCATCATGTTTATAGAGAAAGAAAAGTACCTCCAAATATTATTATCAGAAAAATAATAAAAATAATAATTCTGCTTTTAGACTTTCGCAACTTTTACACGTAGTATTTGTTGTAGGTTATAGAAGGTATCGTAACCCCTGAAATAATTTTATCGTGAATAAGTCCCGCTGTACAACTAATAGAAGAGTTATTTACTACAATTTTATTTTACGGGTGGATACATTACATCCCAGCTTACTTGAAAATGGTCTGTAAAAATAACTTAAAACGAATTGCAATAAACTTTTAAAGAAGTTTAATGAGCAAATGAAAGCTTCAATAACCTTTTACTTTTTTATTAAAAACTCTGAACTGGGCTATTACTTTTGAAAAAGTTGTAAATTGATTTAGACTGGACGATATTATGTTTTTATCGCGTATAGCGTCTGCTCCACTCCTTACAATCATAGTGTAATGCTGAACTGTTTTATAACGTGAATTAAAGAAATAGAATTTCAACCTAAAACGGAATCATTCGGAAGCGTTCTAGGCCACTATGCTGCATTGTCTGCATTGCAATGAGTATGGTAGCCCCCACTCTTGGATTCTACTCATGTTTTAAAGGGGTAAGATTTATTGAGGTCATTTTGATTTTAGTTTCATGGCTGAATTAGCTATATTAACTTTTTAAAATAACATAAGTGCTTGTTTTGTAAATTATAATGGCACAGTATTTATTTATTTGACTGCCTCGCTGGTCTCGCGGTTGGCGTGTGCGACTGGTGATCATGAGGTCTCGGGTTCGATTCCCGAGTGGGACCAAATGTTTGTATGATCTACAAATATTTGTTTCGGAGTTTGGGTGTTTTCTATGTATAATATGTATGTATTTACAAAAAAAAAGTATATATGTATTTTGTATCAGTTGTCTAGTACCCATAACACAAGCTCTGCTTAGCTTGGGACTAGATGGCGTTGTGTGTTAGATGTCCAAAAATATTTATTTATTTATTATTTATTTATGGGGATAGTTGTTCTTACGCCTCATTATTATTAACAATTATTGACATTAGAACATTTTTTATAATAAAAATGGTAGAAGATACTTATAGGCATATATTGTGTGTTATTTCGTTTTCCATAATTTCCTGATATTTTTCTTCTGTAATTCATTATAATAAAATATAAGGAACTGGCTTTTACACGCGACTTCGCTCACGCAGACTTTCATTCCCTGTTTTACCCCCTTAGGGATGAAATTTCAAAAAATTCATTCTTTGCGCTCACTTACGTTATATAAAGAACCTACATGCAAAATTTCAGGATTCTAGCTCCAGCGGTTTGGGCGGTGCGTTGATCTCTGGGTATGAGAGTCAGTCAGTCACATTCACACAGTCACATTACTTATCATGGAGAATATTGAAGTATTTTGTTAATGAGCGTCAGATGGCCATGGGATGTGGTAGATGTGCCTTTTTAACGTGTGAAAACCCCTCGAGCCGTCATCCCACAGGGGTTTGCGGCGGGATGGTGTATCGGAATCGAAACGACTAAAACCCCAAGGTATGTCACTTTCCACCTGAGATAAGAGGGATTCGGGAATAGCTGCTATTCCGTCATCTAGTTGTGTATAGCACAGGGTGAAGGTTCTAGAAACATAGCACAGAAATAACTAAACCAATGAATGGATTAAAAAAGTAATTAAGTAGGCTCAATTATAGAAACTTGCACCAGGCGCATAAAATCTTTGTTACGACTCTTGAAATGAAGTCTTGTAACAAGGCAGAGAACTATCTATACTTTAAATTCAAATAACGGGCACAAAGAATTAAAACACTCGGCCTAACTACGAAAGAGCCGAACAAATAATTACCCTATGCGACAACCGTGCGGAATTGAAAACAGTAGCATTTGGCACATAAATGTGTTTGTAACAGAAATAGTCGACACAATAAAAGAAAAAATACACTTCGAATAAAGCTGCCAACGTACACAAACATACGGAATAAATAATAAATAAAATAAATCTGGTCTACGATTACAATCAGCACGATTCGGTTATTACATAAATAACTGAGCTAAATCATACATTCATTCAGTCACGAATGAAATCGGACGTGGTTCGTTCATTCCTACATTTAATGGGAAAGCCGTTACGCAGACCAAAGCTCAACGGAGAGAAATATAATATATTATATGCTTATATTTTTTTGGTTCAAAAATTGTGGCGCATTAAAATGATTCAAATAAGGTTAATTCCAATGGATAAAGCTGAAGTTGATTCGGTAAGGTTGAAATTAGAAATAGTATTTTTTTTTCTATGATTCCACCCATGAATATTTATCGTTAAGAAAACAACATATTGTTTTTTCCAAATTAGGTTATTTTACTGACATACACGCGGGTGGAGCCGCAGGCATCAACTAGTAAATATTAAAGGCTAATTTTTGGGTTTTAATGTTATTGACCGATATCTTTATTCGAAACTTAAGTCTAATTTTCGTCGTCGAGTCCATCTCAAAGTTGAAAAGGTATTATATTCTAGAATTAAGCTAACTTGTACTTATACCACTATTTAATTCACTTTAATCCTGATCGGTTTTGCCCTATGGTATTATCAAAATAACCTTTTATTTAATTAAGTAGATTAAATAAAAGTTAGTTTAATACTAGAATGTATCTGAACAAGTTCCACAAAGTGCCGACAACAGAGATAATAAATAGTAATAGTATAATGTAAGGGCATAATGCAACGCAAACGATAAAATAATTATTCAGATTCTTTAAATGTCAATCATGGTAACGCAACGCACCACCAATGTTAAAGAAGTAAAACTACAAAATTATAAAATATTTGCTAGACTTTCTGACGATGATTTTTTCTACTGACAGATGTCATATTCCACTGCCGAACGTTTTGATTCCGAGTCGAGGGAAATTAAAACACTCGTGCCCACAATGTGCGAAGTTTGCAAAGTTGATTTTTTTAATATAATACCAAGGATTTCACTTCGGGGCGGGATATCCTTATATACATTTCTTTATTGTCAAATTTGAATTTTGGAATAAAATCTGTATTCCTCGAAGGTTGTTGAGCGTACGCTATTTTCCTGGTTCCATTTTGTTATCTAGAAAATTTATAAATATTTTATGAAACTTCAATTTTAAGGATTTTGTAACGGGAGACTTTGTAATTAGTAAAGTCATTGCAGTAAATTAATTAGGTAGTCACTAAGCACAAATAATTGCATTCAGTACATACATTAACATCTTGTTACTACATGTCGTATCTCGAGGAATTAATATGCGATATCCTGTTTTGATCGTTCATTTCTATATGTTATTAACATTTAATATAATTATCGTCAAACTATTTACGTATTTACTAACTTTTACTCGCGGCTTCACCCGCGTGTATGTCGGTTATCGCGTTAAAGAGTGTCACGCGGCACTCACATGCCCGCCTCCACGCCCTCCAAGCCTCACCCCCCGCGCGCCTACGAGGACCGTCCACTGCCGAGAACACCCCGCACCTCAAGCCTCAGAGGATATATAAGGAAGCGCGCGGCGTCACAGAGCCTTTTTCTCATCGCTGCAAATCAAAAGTTAAGTGCTCCTTGTCTGGAGGCACTGACTGGTCGAATCTCTTATAATCCACACCCTGTCTGTACATCTATCTGTTTGTATCATACTAATGAATAAATTCTTTAAATTGTTGTTGTGAAGCGTCTAATTCCATCATCATCATCAGAACCTCGTGGCCTCACCACCACCTCGAGGACACCCTAAAGCCACTACGTGACAAGAGTACCTTATCTCCTTCCTCAAAAATCAAAGTATCTCCATGCTAAATTTCATTGAAATCTTATCCGTGATAGCGTAGCGTTCAGTTATTTAGAACTTATAATATTAAGTATGGATATTATAGTTATATTTTCGTTTACATCTATATTTATAAATATGTATAAAAATTTACCTAAGGTATTATACTGAACAAGCAAACTAAAAATATACTAGTGCAAAAATTGATAGATAGGTAAGGAAAACCAAATATCTAAGTCTACAAAACTTTTTTATTGCATCTGGCAAATATCAAAGCTATATTGCTCAATGTTCTAGCTTAAAGTGATACTTTAACACGTGTATCGTAAAGAAAAGGCAGCATAAAAAGCGAAACAGCTGAGTGTAAGTGGAGGTTTTTCTCACTTGAACACACAGAGTACTCATCGCTAAGCTCAAGTAGTTATTTCTCTGCGTACATTTCATGGATTTGTGCTCAATTCCCACCTAGTACGTACATTTTTTTTTTTTGTTTGGCCCGCCAAAATGACTCTACTCTGCCTGATGGAAAGCATAAGCAGAATCCAAGAGTGGTGGTCACCATACTCACTGCGAATGCAGACAATGCAGCATGGCGACCCACACCATGGCGGCCTAGTGATGCTACTGCATCTTTTAGTCTAGTCATCAAGTATGGAACTTGTTGACTAGACTAATTGGGCCTCCGGTCTCGCACTCACCAACGAAACACGACAGACAGAAACATGAGTACGATTATTTGTTCTGTGTGTAAGTAATTTATACACAATGTGAATATATTTCGAAATATGAAAGTATTTATCAGCATTGGCTCATAGGTCTAGCGATCAGCGACTACCGACTAAAAGGTTTCGGTTCTTGGTCGGGCAAAAAAGTGTTATTGAGTTGATTTTTTACACGTTAAGCTATCGCATGATATTTCCCGGTTGACATAAGTGTTTATGGCAAATGTTATTGGGAAGTTAGTGCGAAGTACATTGACAACTAGTTCAACTTTCGGATTCAGTTTGCCGCCAGGGTTGCCGCCGTCAGTCTGACCTCAATCACTCCGTGGAAAAAAGCACATTCAGATAAAACCAGTTGAACGAGTACCTGACCCCAAATAATCTTGGAATTAACAAAGGCTAGGAATATGATGAATATCAGCAGTTTGGTTACCATAATACATACGTAAATGTTTACCGTTGAATCTCTCTCCACAATCGCTAAAACCTCTATTCTCTTGTCTTATTGACTATTTTTATTTTGACCACGTGACTTAGTGTTGAGATGACGTCATTCCAATTTTGTTAGTTTTAGATTATAGTTAACGTTTTTAGAATGTCAACTGGACAAGGGGGCAGTATGGGATCGGTATACCTTAAATGTATCGAGTAGTTATTAATTTATTCTAATCAATCTTTATTTCTATGTCTATTTCTCTCTGTGTTCACTAAATTAAAGATTTTCTGATCATAATAATATATTATACCATGTTCGCTTTTACCCTTTCATTCCATTCGTATTTTGGTACGCAATCATAATTTCTGTTGTGTACCCATTATTTTCTCCTGATACTAAATTGAAAGTAAATTACGTGACCTATTTGTAAATCGTAGAAGATGTTACGCTATTTATTTATGAAGTACTAAGGGTTGCTAATGGATCAGTCGCGTGTTTTTGAAGAACTATTTGCAAATGAAAATATGTGAGTGTATTCTTTTCTTTCTATGTACAATGTTGGTGTGTAGTTTAGTAATGTGGAACAAAGGAGTCGGGGAGTTACTAAAATAAATTGATTGGTAATCGGTTTTCTATTTTTAGTTAGCTGCTAGGAACTGGCTATAATTATTGTCCTTGATAGAATGTAATTTTTTTGTGTTAAGGGTTGCAGCGAGCAATTAGATCACATTAGATAAGAAGTGCATACCGCTACACAGGCAAACATATCAACTGTTATTAGCTTTCTTCTTCCGAAATAGAAGAAACCTGAAGAGAAAGATTCTGGAAAATGACTAGTTTTTTATGACGAAACAATTATTATAATGTTTAGGTGTGAGTGATTTTAATATAAATTCTTATGAGTTTGTAAGATTTACTTTGATCTTAGAACCAGGTTTTGTTGCTGCTTATACCGATAAATTATGATCGTCTATTATCACACATATTTATAATACATTTTTGAATTAAAATCACTTGTACTTATTCCACTATTTTATTTTTGTTTACACCTGACCGGTTTCGCCTTATGGCATCATCAAAGGTTACTGATTATACAAAATAAAATATTCACATCTAAAACCCACCAACTGGGGGTACATGTAAATATCAGTGTGTCCGTGTAAGGAATTTTCCCCGAAATCAGGGAAATTGTATTTGTCTCCACCTACGCTATTTGTTAAATTAGTAACTTACAGCTTCACAAAGTCCCAGTTATGATATGAAATACTTATCCAAATAAAGCATTATGTTGAGTATTAAGCATTATATGAAGTAAAATACTTTTTGTTTCATTCAATTCGGACATTTCGTTTAGAAGTTATCACGAGTATAAGACGCTAAGAGTTGGTCCCTAATAATGAGTTATTTGCCAAAGAGTTTAATCAACATAATACCTAATATTAATCTTTATCCTAATAAATGTGTTGTTGATTATGAGTATTAGATCTTAGAAGAGTATAATAAATACTATATAATAAACATAATAATATAATATATATAATAAATACAGAAAATAATCTGCTTCTTCTATGTCCATCCCATAATTCTGACTTCGTCAACTCTTCGTTCTTCGTTCAAGCAGTTCTACTCTGGAATGCGCTCCCGCTTGAAATCAGGATGTCCACAAACCGTTTGACGTTTAAAAAGAAGGTACATGACCTCCTTCTCAATGACATGACAGAGTCATTGAAACGATAGCATACCATCGTTTTGTCCAATACTCTTAGTGTACGTATCTATAGTAAATATTTTATTTATTTTATTATTTATGTAATTTAATATTATATAAAATTATAGTGTTTAAGTATTTGTATATATAAAGAGTTTGTGTATTTGTTGTATTTATATAAGGACTTATGTATGTAATGCTTTGTAATGCATTTTTAGCTATTTAAGTATGTATGTACTTTATGTGCGCCTACCTCACAAGATATCTAAACCACCTAAAGGTTGACTGGTAGAGAATGCCTAGGGCATTAAGTCCGCCGATGTACTATAGTGCATAAAGTTATAAATAAATAAATACATTTATACTAATACTAGCTGTTGCCCGCAGCTTCGCCCGCGTGTATGTCGGTTATCGCGGCAAATAGTAGCCTGTGTTATTTTGATGCATAAGCTATATTACTGTAAAGTTTCATCCAAATCCGTTCAGCAGTTTTTGCGTGAAGAAGTAACAAACATACACACAAACTTTCGCCTTTATATATTAGTATAGCTGTAGCCCGCGGCTTTGCTCGCGTAGAAGTTGATTATATGTATTTAATTAAAACTGTGTAAGTATCTATGAATAATTTATTCATGCTTTTAAACGTATTTATTTATTTATAATCAATAAATAGTCCATTAAAGTCGACTTTCATACACACATTCGCCATTCTTTTAACCCATTTAGGAATAAAATTCCCATATGTGCTGATATAAGTATTCATTTATTTGTAATCAAAAGCCTGAAGACAAAGTTTCAGGCTACTAAATAAAAAAATGACGGACTTCCAGTCTAACCTAGGGATAGAATATCCCGAAACGCTTAAATACGGATCTCATCATCATCATCGCAGTCCACTGCTGGACATAGGCCTGCATCTTTAATTGCACGCCACTTGGTTCGATCCTCAGATTCTCTCATCCAGCTCCTGCCAGCCAGGCAGATCATTATTCCACCTGGCCTGTGAACGTTCTACACTACGTTTGCCGAGACGCGGTCTCCACTCAAGAACCCGTTTACCCCAACGGTTATCAGCTCCACGGCTAATATGGCCAGCCCACTGTCACTTCAGCTGGCTTATCCTGTGAGCTATGTCAATGACCTTGGTTCTCTGCCGGATCACCTCATTCCTGATGCGATCCCTTAGATAGAGAAACGTTGAGCATAGCACTCTCCATAGCAAGCTGAGCGACTTTAAACTTGTGAACCAGCCGTGTCCACGGTTCGGCACCGTATGTCATGACAGGTAGGACGTACTGATTGAAGACTTTGCTATTTAGGCACTGTGGGATTGATAATGAAAAGACCCGACGAAGTTTCCCAAACGCTACCCGGCTGAATTCTCCTGTGCTCCTCGTCCTCGAAGTAGTTTCTACTTAACTGCAAAGTCTGTCCGAGGTACCACATATATTTTTGAACAACTTCGAGAACGGCACCGTGTACCACAACCGGTTCCGGTAGAACATGTTCGTACATACGTATCTACTCATTTTTAATCAGTAGCCTAAAAATAAAGTTGCATGTTTCTAACTTTAAGAATGACGGACTTCCAGACTAACCTATATTCGAAATTTCAACCCCTATTTCACCCCCTCAGGGATGGAATATCCAGAACAGTTGAAATTCGTATCTAGTCATTTTTAATCAGCCAAAACAGAATTTTTCATGTTTCTCACTTAAAAGATGACGGATTTCCTTACAAATTTTCAACCCCTATATCACCCCTTAGGGGTAGAATATCCAGGAACGCTTAAATACGTACTAACTCATTTTTTATCAGTAGCTCAAAGCTAAATTTTCATGTTTTTCACTTAAAAAATGACGTACTTCCTTACAAACTTTCAACCCCTATTTCACCCCTTTAGGACATAATATCTAGAAACTCCTAAATACGTATCTTATAATTTTTATTTAGTAGCCCAAAAATAAAGTTTCATATTTCTTATTTAAAAAATTACGGACTTCCATACAAATTTTCAACCCCTATTTCACCCCCTTAAGGGTAGAATATCCAGAAACGCTTAAATACGTATTAACTCATTTTTTATCAGTAGCTCAAAACTAAATTTTCATGTTTTTCACTTAAAAAATGACGGACTTCCTTACAAACTTTCAACCCCTATTTCACCCCTTTAGGGGTAGAATATACAGAAACTCTTAAATACGTATCTAATCATTTTTATTCAGTAGCCCAAAAATAGAGTTCCATATTTCTTATTTAAAATATTACGGACTTCCATACAAACTTTCAACCCCCTATTTCACCTCCTTAAGGGTAGAATATCCAGAAACGCTTAAATACGTATCTACTAATTTTTTATCAGTAGCCCAAAGCTAAAGTTTTTGATTCTAATTTTAAAAATGACGAACTTTCATACAAATTTTCAACCCCTATTTCACCCCCTTATGGGTATAATATTCAGAAACGCTTAAATACGTATCTTATCATTTTTATTTAGTAGCCCAAAAATTATTTTTCATAATTCTTATTTAAAAAATTACGGACTTCCGTACAAACTTTCAACCCCTATTTCACCCCTTAGGTGTAGAATATCCAGGAACGCTTAGATACAATACGTATCTACTCATTTTTAATCAGTAGCCCAAAACCAAATTTTCATGTATCTCACTTAAAAAATGACGTACTTCCTTACAAACTTTCAACCCCTATTTCACCCCTTTAGGGCATAATATCTAGAAACTCCTAAATACGTATCTTATAATTTTTATTTAGTAGCCCAAAAATAAAGTTTCATATTTCTTATTTAAAAAATTACGGACTTCCATACAAATTTTCAACCCCTATTTCACCCCCTTAAGGGTAGAATATCCAGAAACGCTTAAATACATATTAACTCATTTTTATCAGTAGCTCAAAACTAAATTTTAATGTTTTTCACTTAAAAAATGACGGACTTCCTTACAAACTTTCAACCCCTATTTCACCCCTATAGGGGTAGAATATACAGAAACTCTTAAATACGTATCTAATCATTTTTATTCAGTAGCCCAAAAATAGAGTTCCATATTTCTTATTTAAAAAATTACGGACTTCCATACAAACTTTCAACCCCTATTTCACCCCCTTGGGGGTATAATATTCAGAAACGCTTAAATACGTATCTATTCCTTTTTAATTTCATGTTTCTAACTTCAAAAATGTCGGACTTCCAGACTAACGTATGTACAAAATCACAACCCCTATTTCACCCCTTAGGGGTAGAATATTTAGAAACGCTCAAATACGTATTTACTAATTTTTTATCAGTAGCTCAAAAGTAAAGTTTTATGTTTCTCACTTAAAAAATGACGGACTTCCATACAAACTTTCAACCCCTATTTAACCCCCTTAGGGGTGGAATTTCAAAAATTCCTTTCTTAGTGCTCACTTACGTTCTATAAAGAACCTACATGCAAAATTTCAGGATTCTAGCTTCAACGGCTTGGGCTGTGCGTTGATCTCTGGGTATGTCAGTCAGTCAGTCAGTCACCTTACTCTTTTATATATATAAGCTCAAAACTAAATTTTCATGTTTTTCACTTAAAAAATGACGGACTTCCTTACAAACTTTCAACCCCTATTTCACCCCTTTAGGGGTAGAATATACAGAAACTCTTAAATACGTATCTAATCATTTTTATTCAGTAGCCCAAAAATAGAGTTCCATATTTCTTATTTAAAATATTACGGACTTCCATACAAACTTTCAACCCCCTATTTCACCTCCTTAAGGGTAGAATATCCAGAAACGCTTAAATACGTATCTACTAATTTTTTATCAGTAGCCCAAAGCTAAAGTTTTTGATTCTAATTTTAAAAATGACGAACTTTCATACAAATTTTCAACCCCTATTTCACCCCCTTATGGGTATAATATTCAGAAACGCTTAAATACGTATCTTATCATTTTTATTTAGTAGCCCAAAAATTATTTTTCATAATTCTTATTTAAAAAATTACGGACTTCCGTACAAACTTTCAACCCCTATTTCACCCCTTAGGTGTAGAATATCCAGGAACGCTTAAATACAATACGTATCTACTCATTTTTAATCAGTAGCCCAAAACCAAATTTTCATGTTTCTCACTTAAAAAATGACGTACTTCCTTACAAACTTTCAACCCCTATTTCACCCCTTTAGGACATAATATCTAGAAACTCCTAAATACGTATCTTATAATTTTTATTTAGTAGCCCAAAAATAAAGTTTCATATTTCTTATTTAAAAAATTACGGACTTCCATACAAATTTTCAACCCCTATTTCACCCCCTTAAGGGTAGAATATCCAGAAACGCTTAAATACATATTAACTCATTTTTTATCAGTAGCTCAAAACTAAATTTTCATGTTTTTCACTTAAAAAATGACGGACTTCCTTACAAACTTTCAACCCCTATTTCACCCCTATAGGGGTAGAATATACAGAAACTCTTAAATACGTATCTAATCATTTTTATTCAGTAGCCCAAAAATAGAGTTCCATATTTCTTATTTAAAAAATTACGGACTTCCATACAAACTTTCAACCCCTATTTCACCCCCTTGGGGGTATAATATTCAGAAACGCTTAAATACGTATCTATTCCTTTTTAATTTCATGTTTCTAACTTCAAAAATGTCGGACTTCCAGACTAACGTATGTACAAAATCACAACCCCTATTTCACCCCTTAGGGGTAGAATATTTAGAAACGCTCAAATACGTATTTACTAATTTTTTATCAGTAGCTCAAAAGTAAAGTTTTATGTTTCTCACTTAAAAAATGACGGACTTCCATACAAACTTTCAACCCCTATTTCACCCCCTTAGGGGTGGAATTTCAAAAATTCCTTTCTTAGTGCTCACTTACGTTCTATAAAGAACCTACATGCAAAATTTCAGGATTCTAGCTTCAACGGCTTGGGCTGTGCGTTGATCTCTGGGTATGTCAGTCAGTCAGTCAGTCACCTTACTCTTTTATATATATAGAAGATATAAAGCTAAAAAGATTTTGTTTCTTTGTTTGAACGCGCTAATCTCAGGAACTACTGGTCCAATTTCAAAAATTCTTTCAGTGTTAGATAGCCCGTTTATTGAGGAAGGCTATAGGCTATATATTATCACGCTGAGACCAATAGGAGCGGAGCACCAATGAAGAATATTTCAAAAACGGGGGAAAATTATCACGCTACGGGCAATAGGAGACGCAAACGACGTTGCGTGGGTCAGCTAGTGTGTATATATAATGCCTAAAGATGTCAATGCAGGATATTGGTTTAGTAAGCAACCTCGCTTGATAAAGATAGTACTATAAGTAGGTGGTTTAAATTTCATAATACGGTTACATTTCATTTATTCCTTAAAGAAAATCCATAATATGTTGTTAAAATATGAAGCTAAAGGACAAACACGTCCACTTACACACAGACGAGTCATCTGTGGCTAAGTGACCGTTTTAAGGATTAGATAAGGTAATTGTGAGTACCTATATTGAAAGGATAGGTAATCATGGAAGGTGATGGTACAAGGCACTTATAAAAGATGATTAGGGAAAATAAGATGATTCAAGTCCGGCTCACGGACGAGTAACTCGGGTTGACTCTTACTTGAAAATCTCAGAATTCTAACTAATAACAATAATAATGTATGTTGATTAATCGCAATATTTCCTGCCAAAATCTATTAATACGTTTCTGTAACATCCCGTATATACAGTTTACGTAAAATGATGACGTCACAAGATCAAAGTATAGTGCGGTCGTGGTTAGATGTCAGAACAAGACCCGGCAGAATGATTAAATTATGCACGAATGGGTCAACAAACTAAAATACGGGTTTGTACCCACAACAGGACACGGAGATTAATGTAACAAGGTGGGTACAAGATCCTTTTTCCACTTTGTTTGATGTTCATACGGTTTGATGCTGTACGAAAGAGGAAAGAGAAAATAGAAAGCTTTAGAAAAATACTATTCAGTTTGATAATGTTTGCTTTAGTTTTTTGTTAAGTCTTTTAAGGCTTGATATGGCAGTTGGTTATTTCTCGAGCACGTTTAAGATAGTTTTATAACTGTGGGGTTTATTGATTCATTAAAAGATACAGTATTTTGTTTCGATGTTCAATTATCTTTTTTTGTTTTTTTTTTTTTTATTGAATAAGGGGCAAACGAGCAGACGTATCACCTGATGGTAAGTGATTACCGCCGCCCATGGACACCTGCAACACCAGAGGCGTCACAAGTGCGTTGCCGGCCTTTTAAGAAGGAGTACGCTCTTTTCTTGAAGGTTTGAAGGTCGTATTGGTCCGGGAATACCGCAGGCGACAGTTCATTCCACAGTTTTGTTGTGCGAGGCAGAAAGTTCCTAGAGAACCGCACAGTTGTGGACTGCCAACCATCTAAGTGATGGGGATGAAATTGCTGTCGCGTAGGACGATGGCGGAAAGAGGCGGCAGGAATCAGCCCGAACAATTCCTCGGAGCACTCCCCATAGTAAATGCGGTAGAAGATGCAAAGCGAAGCCACATCTCTACGCAGCGCCAAAGAGTCCAGCCGAATTGAAGATTCCTGGCAGTCGACGATTCGAGTCGCTCTCCGTTGAATGCGGTCCAGAGGGAGGAGCTGGTACTGGGGTGCCTCCGACGAAAGATGAGGACAGTATTCCATATGTGGCCGAACCTGCGCCTTATATAGAAGAAAGCGGTGGGCCGGAGTGAAATACTGTCTCGATCTGTTGAGCACGCCAAGCTTCTTCGAGGCCAATTTGGCCTTATCCTCCAAATGGCCACGGAACTGGACTTCGCTCGATATCTCGACACCAAGTATTCCAATGTTGGCTGAGGCTGATAGGGGAGTGTCTTGAAACCGAGGGCATACGACCCACGGCAGTTTTTTAGCGGTGAACGCGCAAATTTGTGTCTTGGTGGGGTTAAAGTGGACTAAATTGAGTCTACCCCAGTCTGAGACCTTTTCTAAAGACGTCTCAATTTGGGACACAAGTTTGTTTCGACTCTCAATGACGTTTTCCCGAGAAATATTAGCGCGGCCGGTGTAGAGAGCATCTATATTTTTTTTTTAAAACCGACTTCCAAAAAACATCAACAACGAAAACTCTCTGCCAAAAAACACTACAAAATCTGTTTGAAGTAGGTATCGTAGGTAATCGTAGAGAAGTAGTAAGTTGAACTATTTCATAAAAATTCTGCTGATGCAAATAACTTTAGTGTTTTAAATGTCAACCCCTATTTTACCCCTTAGGTATAGATTATCCAGAAACGCTGCATAATACGTTAATACTCATTTTTATCAGTAGCCCAAAAACAAAGTTTCACGTTCCTATTTAAAAAAAAATACGAACTTTTATACAATATTTCAACCTCTATTTCACCCTCTTAGGGGTAGACTATCCAGAAACGCTTAAATACGTATCTACTCATTTTTTATCACTAGCCCAAAGATAAATTTTCATGTTTCTAACTTAAAAAATGACGGACTTTCGTACAAACTTTCAACCCCTATTTCACCCCCTTAGGGGTAGAAATTACAAAATTCCTTCCTTAGTGGGTGTCTACTCAATAGAACGATCCATATGAATTACTGAAAGAATAACAATTAAGGTCCATACGTACGTGCAATATTAAAATCATCCTCTAATCCGTAACTGTTGAACAGTTTAACCTTCTATCATCAGCTCACCTAAATAACTTGAAAGTATACGACTAAAGGTCTTTAGATACGTATGAAATTGAAAGAATAATTCTCCAACTCCTAACCGTTGAGGAGTTGTACCTTCCATCATCAGCTCGTCAATAAAACGATGACTACCAGACGCAAATACCAGTGTAACTTCAGAGAATATACGAAAAACATAGTATGTGCCTAGAAAAAATGAGGGTTTCCCTCGATTTCCCTGGGATCCCATGATCAGATCCTGATATGGTGGCAATGGGACCACCTGGGGAGCACACCCTTTCGAATAGAAAAAAAAATTCAAAATCGGTCCACAATTGACGGAGTAATCGGTGAACATCCAAAAAAAAAACATTCAGTGGAACATAGAACCTCCTCCTTTTTGGAAGTCGGTTAATAATATTATAAATTTAAAAGTAGCTCTGTAGGTCTGTCACGCTTTGCCACAACAGTACCAATTGAAATTAAATTTAGCATAGATATACTTTGATTAGTGAGGAAGGACATAGGCTGCGATTTGAGACTAATATCAAAAGCCGTTTTCATTTATCGGGGACTGTCGTACACTATATGTACTCGTAGTTACTATTCTAAGATAAAAATGACGTAAAGAGCTAAATACCTACTAAAGTATGACACCTTATCATGTAACTATGTGCACCTACCTCATAACATATTTACATCATCCTAAGGTTGGCTGGTAAAGAATGCTCTGGGCATTGAGCGCGTCGGTGTACAAATGTGCATAACGTTAATAATAAACAACTATAAATACATAAATTATCAGCCCGTTGCAGTCCATTGCTGGACATAACCCTCTCCAAAGGAACACCAAAGAGCCAGGTCTGTTGGTTTTTGCATCCAGTCGCTGCCAGCCCTCTAACGTAAGCCGTCCCGCCGTCTGGTCAAAGGTCGTCCCACACTACGTTTGGCAAGACGCGGTCTCCACTCCAGAACATTACTGACCGAACGTTACTCCATTGTCAGTTCTGCGACATACGTGACAAGGCCATTGCCACTTCAACCTTCCAACTTTCAGAGCTATATCGATCACTTTATAGAAATAAATATAAAACGTTTATCACTGAATTAAATCTCAAAAGATTATGAAGATTACATTGAATTTGAGAGTTTGATAGTGCTTTAGCTCTGAGTATCGAAGTTCTTTGTGTCCATTACATGAAAGTTTGTAAAGTCCCCCGCGACACAGGATATATTCCGAGCGAGTTGTTTTTTATGAATAGAAAAGAGTATACAATATATATAGCAAAAATACAAGTAACAGATACATAAAGTGAATGCGACTGATAACATTTCACCCCTGGGAGAGAAATGCGATGTTATTTCCCTTTGATGTTTATTTAATAAATAATATCTTGGATTTGAGCCCCGGTTGTAAAATGATGTGCATCATACTAATGGGAAATTCATGTCATATTACTTTGGTATACTTTTCAATTTTGTATAACGAATGAATGATTATATTATATATCCAGTATTTGTAACGGACGTAAATAAGAGTCATCATTCTTCTTTTCTTGAATTATGAGCAATATAATATGGAAGCTACGATATCTATGACCTGATAATTTGAAATCTAGCAATTTCTCACAATGCTTCGTTGGTCCAGCGGTTAGCGTGTATGATTGCCTATCAAGAGGTATCGGGTCCGATTTCCGGGTCAGACCAAAGAGTGTTATTGAGTTTTCTCATTATAGAAATGCTCAATGACAAACCGAAGTTTAGAAGTTGGGGCCTTAACTCCAATGCCACGGAGAGCACGTTAAGCACTCTCACCGGTCGTGTCGGATAACCGTTCCATGGTATTGTGCGAGTAAAGGAACAGTAAATAAAGTAAGTGGAAGAACAGAGCGTGCACCTGTATTTTGCACATACTGGCGCACTATAGTATCTCCTGCCTAGTTAGTTGGTTGAGTCTGGGCACCGTTATATATTTTTCGGACATCTAATACACAATAGTCCGGGATCCCCGGAACAAATTTTACAAGTTATTACTATCAAGCTAATTTTTCGTGAGTGGCTTCACTTTGATAAGGGCCAATATATCACCTTAAAAAAAATTTGAATGTGGGAATTAACAGGACTAGTAGGGAAAGAAAATTTTTAAGCGATGGGCCGTGATAACGTACCATCAATTTGTAGGACAATGTGGCTGACTGCACGTTTGGCCTAGTGGTTTAACGGTCACCACGCCGTTTCCTACTTCGCCATGTGTCGTGGGTTCAAATCCCACGTAGGACAACACTTTGTGTGATCCACAAATTATTGTTCTGAGTCTGGGTGTTCTCTGTGTCCGTTTCATGTATGTTTGTAAAATCCCCCGCGACACAGGATTTATTCATAGTGCGGGAGTTTAAAAAAAAAAAAAGTTTATCAATATTACGGTTAGGACCAATTGCTGTCCGATTATACGAGTATATCTCGTTCTATTTATCTGTAGGTTTTTTTTTTCTGTTGGTTCTCACCATCTTTAATAACGTCTATGTGATGATCAAAAGAAAGGTATTCGAAAATACAAAGCACTCTATAATATTAGTCACACCCACCTATTGTTTTTTTTTTTTTAAAGACAACTCCCGCATTAGGAATAAACATCGTGTGTCGCGGGGGACTTTACAGACATACACACATCAAAAGTGTCTAGGGATCAAGCATTTTTATGCGGATTTCTTGAGATTGAGATGTGGCTTTGGCCCTGGCCTGCTCAGTCGCCAGACTTGAACCCGATTGAGCATGCATGGGATATGCTACAGAGAAGAGCTCTGCCGAATATGGAGGGTATCCAGTCGCAAGAAGACCTTTTTTTGTTGTTGCAACGAACATGGGCGGCCATTCCACAGCGTGATTTGGATGAACTCATTTTGAGTATGCCAAACCGATGTTCTTGTGTTAGTGTTCGCGGTAGAAACACGGATTATTAATTGTTTAAGTTACCTAATAAAATTTTAAAGAAAACTGTTATTTCAGTCTTTTTTTCGAACTTTAATGTTAGTGGTTCAAATGTCAAAAATCCTTTTATTAGGAAAATGGCAAATTTCTTTATTAATGCAAAGGTGACTTGGTTTATCGTTACTGTGACATACGAAAACACTGTATTTGATGAATCCTTAAAGAAAATTTTAATTAATATCAATCAGGAGAAAAGTTATTGCAAAAATATATGTTGATCCCTAGACACATATGTTGATCCCTAGACACTTTTGATGTGTGTACATGAAACGGACACAATTAACACCCAAACTCAGAACAACAATTTGTAGATCACACAAAGTGTCGTCCCGTGTAGGATTTGAACCCACAACACTTGGCGAATTGGCAAGCGGCGTGGCGAACGCCTAAACCACTAGGCCAACAAGTACAAATTATCAAAAAAACCCGACTGCGTCAATATTTAACAATAAAAACATATAACTTTTATATATATTCGTAATCACCGTAAAAAAATCTGTATTTTGATACCACACTCGATGTATTTTGAAAACATTAATTTTTTTTCATCCCACCAGCTCGTAAAGAGTATTTTTGCCCTTCGATATCTGAGTGTAAAAGTCGTTTTTATCCTCTAGAGAATAAAGTAAATTGAACATCGCTCGGGTGCACTAAGTTCGTGAATTCAAAACATCATTAAACCTATTTACTTCTACCTCCATGGTGCCGAATTAATAATACAATATTTTTTAATTTGTTAAAAACTCAAGACTCGGAACCTTCTTGGAGACCTTCTTGGTGTAGTTTTTTTTTTATTTGCTCTGGCCGCACCATTTTCTTCTTAAGTAACTATAGCAACGTAACTTTAAATTTTTCTTAATTTATCTATACATCCATACAAATAAATAAAATTGAAATGTCTGTTTGTAATATTAAAATAATCGCTTTTTACTAAATGCATATGTATGTATACACGGTACATATACTAAAATATTATTTTTTTACAATTTCTGTTACATTGTCTGTCTGTCAGTCGGTCTCTCTGTCTATTTGTTCCAGGTAATCTCTGGAACGGCTGGACTGATTTTGACTAGACTTTCACTGGCAGATAGCTGATAATCTAAGGAGTAACTTAGGCTACTTTTTTAGACTAGGTTTGTCCCGCGGTGTAACTCAAAAATCGCGGGTAAACTGGGTAAAATGGAACTTGTTGACTAGACTAATTGGGCCTCCGGTCTCGCACTCACCAACGAAACACGACAGCACGCTGTCATTTTACGTTAATTTTCTGTGCGAGGGTAGTACAGCCCCGGTCGAGCCGGCCCGTTCGTGCTGAAATCAGCGTGGCTCTACTACCTAGCTCCTACCTACCTACCTCGTGCTTTTTTAATTCCCTCGCTGACGCTCAGGATTCTAACTTTAGAGTCCTTCGCTTGCTCGGTCATCAAAATTGAGCACGCGGTTAAAAAGCAACTTTGCACTCTTGTATAACAAATAACTATTATATTAGTTTTTGGCGCCAAAAATCCTTATTTTTTTATTTTGATGTACCCAATGTTACTCTCACGACTAAGACGAATCTATTGACACCACTCACATAAAAATACGACACGCCGTTTAGGCTCTAGGGGCGTGCCATAGAAATAATAATAAATATACATACACTCGAAAAACATAACCCTCCTTTTGCAGTCCGGTAAAAAGGTCAAAACCACTAGAATTCATTGTTATTAGATTTTGACAAATAATGACCATATGGCCTTTTCATAGTTACTTTGTACTGTTCTATCGTTTCTTTAGGTAAATAATAAACATACCAGCAAAAAAATAAGCAAGTCTCTTCCTTTATTGTAATTGTGAGCAAACAAAACCTTCCTATCTATATTAAAGGTAAATACTCGACGAGGATTACAATTTATTTGGCCTCAAACACACAAATACAGTGTAGGTACAGATGTGCGTGTGCCAGGGGAGTTCAACGTCGCGGGCTCTGATATAATCATTGCTCTGTGGCCGCAGGCGATATAGGTTGGTTTAAAGATATTCCTAAACTAGATATGACATAAAATTAATATTATGTTTGTCTGCATAATTTATAAAAAAATCCTACCGTTGTTATATCTAAAACATGTGAGGCGGTATCACAAATTTGTTTGTATGGGTTCGATTCACATCTAGAAAAAATATTGTGTGATAAACACAATTGAAAAAATTAGAAAATGTTGTAAAATTTTCATAAAAATGTATTTTGTGGACTGTAATAGGCTAGTAGTAATAAAAGTAATTAGGTTAGTGGTATTAAAAGTCAAAGTTGACATTTTGTTACGCCACTAGTGCTAATTCTGTTGTTCATAAACTTTCTAAACTTAATTACAAGTTAGTTGTTTCCTGTCAAACGACGATTTAAATGTCAAAGATTGACGAAAATTAGATGATCATACTAAAATTAAACTACATCTAAATAAATACATACAAAATATCATTTTCGAAATCACTTCACTAAAATGTGACAATGGAAGATAGCTTTAGAGAAACTTTAGTTTAATGATGCAACAATAGAATTACTACCACTATCTATTTCTTCTGTTTCTGACCTCGGATTGAAGACACCAATAGAACCAATAGGAGGAGACTGTACCTTACTTTCTTAATATGATTCATTCATTTTCTTTTCATTTCATTTTTAGAAGACAACTCCCGCATTAGGAATATACATCCTTTGTCGCGGAAAACTTTACAAACATACATAATACGGACACAAAGAACACACGGACTCAGAACAACAATTTGTGGATCATACAAAGTGTTGTTCCATATGGGATTAAACCCTCAACACTTGACGCAGTAGAAAGCAGCGTGGCGATCGCTTAAACCACCAGATCAACCGTGCAGTCGTTAGATCGATTAGACACATCTAGAACTTATATGTATCTTTGAAATAGAGACTGAATCATTCCGCGGGGAACCGTTCAGCACGTATTAAGAGCTCACCGTCTGCTAATGTTCACCGAAGCATCGGAGTAAAACTTCTTGCCGCACTTAAACAAGGTATTATTTGCTATTAACAATATTTATATGGTTATAACAATAAACATAAGAAGTAAACTCGAAGAAACTGGATAAGAACGAAGTAAAGTCTAATTAGAAAATATTAACATTTAATACATTCTAGAATCAAACTCACTTGTACTTATTCCACTATTTTAATTTATCTTTACACCTGACCGGTTTCGCCTTATGGCATTCTCAAAGGGTATCTCAAAGGTCTAGAATGTATTGCAACAAGTTCCATCAAGTGCCGACAATCGAGAGTATAAATTATATATTAACATTTAAGTGAATCGATCTAGCATACCTACTAAAATAAAAAAGACGTATGGCACTCGGGGACTGCCACGGTAAAGTTATTGCATAGCATTTTTTTATCAACTTATCCAATTATAATTATTTATTTTTTATTTAAGCAGTAGTGTATGGCTACCATGAATAATTTTCACACTCACACCAGTTTTCTGTGAGGCCGTGGTATCACTCTGGTCGAGCCGGCCCGTTAATGCCAAAGCGTGACCTTCACATGGTAAGGTCAGCTTTAATAGAATCTAACTTGTGTCATTCTATTTAAACAATGTTTAAGCCCTTTAAGAGCACCATATCAAAAATCAGGCACACTTGAAGTATTGGGAAGATGTATAAAAAAAACTTAATTTGATTTTAGCACTTTGTCGAGATGATAAATGCAAAGTTTCTAGCACTAGCCGTGGAAGGTAAATTGAGGACGGACGGACATGACGAACTTATAAGGGATCTGACACGTGAACTACGGAACCCTAAAAAGAAGAGACAACTCGAGAAAAAATATTTCGCACAATAATTAAAACGCCAAAATTATAAAAGAAAAACCAGTGTTGTAACATAAAACTCATTAATTTTAATCATTCAACCGCAGAGATTGAATTTCGTTACGATGAAAATTATAAATTAATTCAATAATGATACACCCAAAGTACAAATTGCGGACGTCATAGACCTTATTCATTTGCACGTCCACAGATGTAGAAGTTTTAATTCAGGTTAATTATTAAACCCCCATATGTGTTCCGCTAATTAGCCAGTTTTTAATTACAAAGTAAAGTTGGCAACTGGCGAATACACAACGGGTACCTTGTGATTAAAGTTTGGTTACTGAAATAAACTTTGTTTCACGTACGCTGTTTCTGTAATTATAGGATTTTTACCTCACTTCGATTTGTTGTAAACTTCGTCAAGCTAACTCGTATGGAACGTTCTTTTTGTAATTGAAGTTTATTTTTATTAAGCTCGGAAAAGCAAGCAAGTTTAACGGTGGAAGAGACACGATTCCGCATAAACAGGAAAGGTCGACACGAGTAATACCACCGCTTCATAGAAAACTGGTTTACAACAGTCCTTTCGGCAAGTGAGTGAGGTTACTGGAGGTCAATTACTCCCTTTAGTACAAGGGAGAGAGGCACTGGCAATGCAATTGTAGGTAGGTGTATCAGTCCATTCGATCTTTTAAAAGAGTTATAATGCAGTTTTTAGTAATAGATAGAGTGATTCGAGAAGGTGCAATACATGCATATTATATTAGAGGATATCCGAGAATTTCAAAGAAATCCGTGCGAAGTCGGGCTGGGTCTCTAGTCAGTATTAATTAATTAAAAGTGCTTTTACTGTAACTTCATCAGTTGCATTTTATATGTATCTTGAAAGTTACATACTTCAGTGGCTTCTAGCTAAACTTCACATTGCAAACGATTTTTGGTAATGTTTAATTTCCTATAAGAAACCATTCATGTTACCGCGCTTGCAGTTTAAAGTAAACCTTATACCAACTTACTTTGAAACTTATAAGTTAAGACATTAATAGAAGCTTTCTCGCTTGTAAGAATTTAAAATGATATCTTCATACCTTTAAACTTATTTTCTTGATGGTAAGTGATCACCGCCGCTTATAGACTTGAGAATGAGAGAGGTGATTTCTATTAAATGTATTTTTACATAATATATCTAATATTGAATAGAATTTTACATAATATATATTTTCTATTACATTTATGTAATTATGACACCGTGTTGTACACCTGAAAACAGTTCTAACGACACTTTCTTCAATGAAAACTCTCTTTTAAACACACATAACTCTTGCCTTAAAATTCTAGACGATCATGCTAAATGTAAACTAAGATCTTGCCTTCCTGTCCTATTGCATACTAGTTAAACCCTTATTGGAAAATCAAAGTCCGCGAGGGACTTTGAAGCCAAGCTCTCCATGCAGAAGTTTCTGGATCTTGTTTAGCTAACTTGCTCCTTAATACTACCCACTCGAAGGATGCATTGATTAAGCATGAAGTCTTAGGATTATAAATTTAGGAATAGTGAATATGTGCAGTTGAAATAAATGTTGAGTACATGAGATAAAAGTGTAAGAATATAGAAGTAGAAAGTTTACAGAAATAACCATTAACTGTATTTTCGGTGCACCCCCTTACAAGAGTTCTACACCACCCAAAGATTGGCTGTAAGAGAATGCCCAGACTATAAATGGATGTACGGGAGTTCGTCATTTTACAAGCTTTTTATTAACTTGCAATGTATGTATGCTTGTTTGTTAGGGTGGAATCTTGCAACTCAATTTTGAAGTAGATATCTTCAACCGATTTTGTTGAAATTTTGCAAGCATATGTATACAGCGTGAAAATACAATATTATAATGACATGGAGCTGATCTGATGCTGGAGCTGGAAGGTGGCCATAGGAACTCTGTAAAGAAACGTCGCAACATCATCGAGTTTGGACCCGTTTGATTCGTCTTGAGGCATTCCAATAAAAGCTTGTTTTCAAAAAGCTTTTTTAATTTAATTTATTTATAGTCAGACACACGAAATAAGAAATAATCACGGTCAGTAAATAGGTAGTAAAGTGTTTTTTTTTAATAAAAATAATGTTTTGTAAATATATTTCTTAAACCAAATTACAAGATATAAAATTAACGCCACATACAACACAATACAACACATCAATTTTGCACAATGGCAGCCAGTAATAACTTCAGCCCTTAATATCTGAGGGTCATTTTGTCGAACACGGTCGCTTCTTTCATCGATTCTTTAAATCACGCGGTTACTTAGCGGCTGTATAGTGCGATCGGTTCATGGGGACCTCACATCTCACATGAGTGGCCGCCACTGTGAGTGCTTTCTGGTTTGAGGATTGTGGACATACGGGGCATCATTCTGTAGCAGAACACTTGAGAGACAGTCTACTGCATATTTAAGTAAATATTTTCAAGGAAATACGAGTTACAGATAAATTAAACCTAGACGCAGAGTAAATGATCACACAATACCTTTCCAGGATTTGTATCCACCAAATTCTGGCTTAGCCGTAAAGATCATTATTACACCAACGGAAACTAATCAGTGACATTCATATCGACTGCCTCGGTAGCACGTTCATAGCGTTAGCAACTGCTATGTTTGACATCTCGGGCTCATTCCCGGGTCGGAACAAAATAATGTTTGTAGGATTTGCAAATATTTGGAGTTTGAATGTTGTCTGTGTACGTACATATCATACATACATCTCCCAATATTACAATATGTGTGTTTTTACAAAAAAAAAACCTAAATGTATTTATATCAGTTTTCTAGTATCGATAACTCTGCTTAGTTTGGGACAAGATTATTTTGTGTGAAAGTGGTAGAATGAAAAATATCTAAGTAATCGTCGACATTCATAATATGGAAACTCACCAAGACCAGTTTTAGCAGCAGTTTTAATAATATAATTAAATCATCCCGAAAAGTATAAGCAATTGGAGGTTTACTTACAGGATATCACCTTTTGATCTATCTAAGAACTGCAAATCTGTACCTGCCATGTCTGACAATGATTAAGTCAGAAAATAAGAATGGATAAATCAGCCATAATGTGGAATTAAAATTCAATTCAGACAAAGAAACTAATAAGACCAGGCTGGAATTAATTCTAACTGAAATCCAATATTTCGAAACTAATTTAAATGTGCTACGCTCACATCAATTTAATCTTAACTTAGCAGTCCATTTATAAAAGCTAATCACGTGTTAAGCTGAACTAAATTATTGATTTTTGTAATTATTATTTGTTTGTGAGCATAGGTATATAAAATCTTATAGCATGTTCATCCATATTAATGTCTTTCTAGTTTTCTTTATGGCATAGTGGACAAATTAGCAGATACGTCATCTGATTTTAAGTGAACACCGCCGGCCATGCAGATGTATGTAACTTAACTACGTTACCGTCTTTCAATTCCTCCTCTGCTCCCTGAATAAGAAACAACGAGAGTTCTTTAGTAGAAAATTGGGAGGGTTTTGAAACAAAAAGTAGGTAAGAAGGAAAGATAATTATTATTGTTTTAAGAGATATATTGGATATGGAAGCAAAAGCTCCAGCATATTCAGGTCCGACGGAGCCCTCTAACTTAATCATTCCTACTAATATTCTAAATACAAACGTATCTGTTTGTCTATCTGTTACGTTTTCGATGCTAAATTGATAAACAAGTAAAATTATTTAATAGAAAATAAACCCGACTGTGTCAATATCTGCCATCTTTATCAAATTCAGATTTTTTTCCTAATATTTTTTTTGTTTTGTTTTTAAGCTATTGCATAGCTTTTATAGCGGGCTTTGAGCGCGGCGACCGAATCAAGAAATTCCGTAACGAAAATAAAACCTGACACCTGAAGCTCGCACGGATCGAGACGAGCTGTTCCGAAATCTGTCTGTCTCTGTCACAGTCTGGGTTTGCGCAAGTATCCTTGAACGTTTATGTCCGGCTTAAGCAGCTGTTTGTGAGAAAGTATTTAGGTGTATAGGTATCTATCATATCTTTATAATGCCACACTCACCGCATGTGCGCCCCGTAAGTATACATGTTCAAAGAAAAAAAAAACTGCATAAACAAAAACCGGTCGGCGCCATCTGTTGAGCTGTTTCGCGTTTACGAGGTATACTAACGCCCTCTATTATTTAAATACTTTTCGAACAATATTAAATGAAAAACTGGCAAAATAAAATAAAAATAACAATTATAATTGCATAAGTTAATAAAAAAAAATATGCAATAGCTTTACAGTGGCAGTCCCCGAGTGCCACACGTCTTTTTTTAATTTTGATGTACCCAGTGATCACTCTCACGACTAAGACGAATCTATTGACACCACTCACATACGACAAGCCGTTTAGAACGTATTTGGACGCCCTAGAGGGCGTTCCAAATAAATATACATACATACTTACATACATACATACACTCGAGAAAAATAACCCTCCTTCTTTCGCAGTCGGGTAAAAAGCTAGTATAAAATAGACATCTTTCAGACAGTTGTTACAAAACTGCACGTAATATAGTTCCATATATTTCGTAAAAAATGCGTCTCTTTCGGTTCAATCCGTACTTATATCACGTGCGTTTACGGGAAGTATAGAAAATCCTTTTTATCCGGCCTTCTTCTGCTGGTATAACTTAGGAGGCTGTTTTATTCGATCCAGTCCTACACTTTTGTATTACAAGTATTTCCAAGTAATTGCTTAGTTATATACGAGGGCCTATTATGGTATTGTTGGGATAAGTTGGTTTGTGGAAAATAATATCTTTTTTTTGTATTTTTTGTGTTATTAAAAAAAGCCCATAAAACTCTTAGCTATCTTAACTCTCCTAAGTTTTTTTGTACTATCTGCGTAACTTTTATTAAGGTGATTTCTGACTTCATAATAAATTTAAATAATTTCCTACACAAACAATTGGTAGTTGAAGTTTCCAATTTCCAATATTGTCTTTTTTACTGTAATTGCATTCATTGATACACCAAAAATCACTGCAAGAATAGGTGACTACGAGAAAGTAATTCTAATGAAACAAAATATAGTAGAAACTTTAATAATTGTATTTGTTTCTAAGGCCACGTTCAGCTGATGAGCGCTCAACGCGCGTTTTGCTAATGCACGTTTACAACTACATGTAATTTCATTCTAGGAGTACACATGTTAATAGTAGGAGAGCCCACGATGCTAAATGGGGATTTACTCGACCGTCATAGAGACCTTTTAGGTTGCAAAGCTTAGATATAAAAGAAAAAAGTTATTAAAAAAGTTCGCCACATTCGACAATGTCGAGATGACGTTTTTTTTACAATTTTATAGCCTTCCCCTTTCCTTACGTCACTCTCAAATTGTCAGATTAGAGGAATATACACTTTTTAGCATGTAATTAACTCACCCTGCCTTAATCTGAAGCGCTCGAGAATGTCTGATGATCATTTTTTTTTACTAATCTGATCATTTATTCCTGACGGGCGGCCATATATACGGGGCTCATATTTGGTGGAGGTACTTAACCGGGTACAAGGTACCTCCCTGTATATTAATCTGCCACGCTTTAGTAAATCCCGAAATTCCTTCTAGGGCTCCCCTACTATAACGCACGTTTCATAAACGTATTAGCAAAACGCGCGTTGAGCGCTCATCATCTGAACGTGGCCTGCTAAAAAGGGATGAAACATTTTTCTTCTACAAAATTTACACAAAATCTCTTAATTAATCAAATTAAAAAAAACCTTTAAACTTTTATGTCAAGTTTTATTTTAATTCTGTTTATCTATATACTAATATTATAAACGCGAAAGTTTGTTTGTATGGATGGATGGATGGATGGATGTTTGTGACTCTTTCACGCAAAAACTACTAAACGGATTTGGATGAAACTTTACAGTAATATAGCTTATACATCAGAATAACACATAAGCTACTATTTGCCGCGATAACCGACATACACGCGGGCGGAGCCGCTAGCAAAAAGTAGTTAAATATAAAACTACATCAAGTATGAAACGATTTGGCACATTTTTAATTTTATTTTGGAGGGTATGCTTCATTTTTGTTGCACCATGGTTGGATGGATGGATGTTTGTTACTCTTTCACGCAAAAACTACTGAACGGCTTTGGTTGAAACTTTATAGTAATATAGCTTATACATCAGAATAACACATAGTATTTGCAGCGATTACCAACATATACGCGGGCGGAGCCGCGGGCAACAATAAACAATAATTTTCCCCTGGAATAATAAACAGAACACCAAATAACCCGAAAATCCCAACCTATACCGGTGTAATATCAATTATCACATTGTTGGAATTCAACTATAAAATGAAGGTGTCATTGAAGCTCGCACGAGCCTAGTCTCGTAATAAAATGGTAATTTTCATTTGCTAACTACAAAATATAAACGAAATGTTGGCAACTCCGTTATATTGGGTTGTCAGGGAAATTTTGTATTACTTTATGAAGTTTTAAACTAGGTGAATAAATTAATGATATTGTCTGATAGTATTACAACTGTAATCATAGTCGTCTAGCTGTACCGTAACTTTAAATTTGTTTAGAATTTAATGATTTTGATTCAGAATGCGATAGTCTACATTAATTAAATTTCCAAAAATATAATTTTATACCAGTACGTCTATACGGAGGGGTAAACAAGAATAATAATAATCTTTATTCACATTACAGTTTTTACACAGTTGTGTATCTATATTAGCCACAGTAGGCTTAGCACATAACTACGATGCGATGCGGCGTCGCACCATGCGAATCAGATCGAAAGTTCTTACATTGCATTCGTGCGAGCTCGCAGATATTTGCGAAGCGTTGCGAATTCGCAGTTATGTTTGGGAGCCCTTAGCCTGTATCGCGACTAGCTGATATACGATTTACAATCGGACTTTAGGTATAGGGACTCTACTACTAATAATTGTATAAACAAAGTTAAATACAATTAGTTATTGAAGGTTAAAAAAGGTTATTATGTTTGGAATAACAAAGACATATTGATATTGATTCATACACAAATTATGAATAAGATCAAAAGAGGAAGGTAGGAAAGAACGAAATACAACAAAAGAAAAAAGAAATCGTACATCATACATATGCAGATAGATTATTTCACGTACCTATTTAGATTATATCTACTCTACTCAAAGTTCTCTTCCCTTTAAATTAAAATTAAAGTTTAAAATACCAAAGTGACTGCATTCATTTCAATATAAATTAAATGCGCATTCAAAATCATAAAGATGAAGATTCAACTGCAATAAAATGCTAATAAGTTTATAGACGCAGTATAATATTCATTGAAGCTGTGAGCAACTTCCTCGTATTCGAATCTAGTTTCATATAGTTTTGGTTTCATTGCTGGCTCAAAATTAATTTAGAATTTACTCAGTTTCGGATGAGTAATTAGTGTTAAGCTGCAGATGCAATTTACTTTTATTGGTTGCAGACGTGTGCGCGTTGATACAGAAAACAAATTCTTGTTTAAACATTAAAGAACTGCATCATCGTGACTTTACTAAATCTTTTTTTGTAACATTTAAATTTTGCCGTATGGTAGGTATAACCGTTTTTTATAGTCATCGGAAAACCCCTAGTTTTTCACCAAATTATCATAATTCAAAGCTAGCTTGAATAAAACAAGTGTTTATCTTATATATAACATTCTCGTGTCACAATGTTAGTTACCATACTACTCTGAAAGGGCTGAACCGATTTTTATGAAATTTGGTGTGCATATCGGGTAGGTCTGAGAATCGACCAACATCTATTTTTTATACGCCATTTTTTTTTATGGCAAAACAACGTTTGCCGGATCAGCTAGTATTAGGTATATTAATTGAATGGTCGGTTTTAGGGTATACGAGTATATAAAGTAATACATATTTAGCATTCTACTAGTGTTTGATTGTCGATTTAAGTAAGTGTCTATTTTTAAATTTCATCGATTTCTCGATTTCATGACGAGTTACAGAGTAGGCACAGGTCAAATTTTAAACGAGTAGACACATTTTATTTCAAAATTTACTTTGAATTTGGCTTTGAATTTGAAAACATTATGGTAGGAATATAATCATTTCGACAGCTTCCGTGTATAAACTTGTAATCTTTAGATTACACAGTTATTCATACAAATAAGCATTATAAATCAAATTATTGGGACACAATGGGCGTGTGTGCACTGTCATACCTAAATGTCCCAGAATGGTTACACATTATATGTAACTTAATGCAATAGTATTATTTTAATTAATAAATAGTTACATGCAAATGTATATTATATAGTAGCATAATTTGTTATAGCATATAGAATTAATTGCCTGGTTGGTCTCGGGGTTGATTCCAAAGTAGGGTCAAATAGTGTTGTTAAGTTTTTCTCATATGGAATTCGTACAACAGCCCGTATTGCAGTTGGCGGTGTATCACGCCCGTACAGGACCTTGGAGAGCATGTTAAACCGTGCGTCGGTCATGAACATATATGACGATCGTTATTCGGAAGTCAGTGCCCTCAACACTAATTTATATTTAGCTAAACTTATTACATAATATAGAAACCTATGTACATAACCATAATTTATAAAAAAAAATTACAATATTTACATACAAGCGTCAAAAAACTCCACATCTTCGCCTACTGGTAGCGTTCCCAAAAGACTGGCAGCATTACCACGTTGAATGGCAATGCTGATTCTCTGTGCTAAACCCGTCTAACTAGAGGGCTTGTTACCAATTTTTTAAGGACTGCTCTTGTTTTGTACCAGTACGTGATTCAATTCAATTAATGAATAAAGGGATCTGATGAGAAAGAGAAGGCGGAACAAAAAGAGGAAATAAAAGAAAGAGAATAGTGTCTGTCGTGCAGAAACAGTCACTGAAAAGAAAATCTTTAATTAAAAGAACCGTTGCCCATTCTTGATTAGGATTTTTTCACATGAGTAGCTAAAAGTTATTACACGGTGTCTATATTTCATTTTCTTTGGAGGTGCAGTTGCATTTTTGTTTCTGTACGATCTTGTTGATCATATTTAATAAAATAAAATGAAATTATTTTGTCGGCCGTAGGGTGGGCCTGGAGATCTGTCACACAGGCTTCGAGCCTAGTATGGACTCCAGCTTTCTCTAGGGAAATTTTTAGAAACTGTTTATTATGTACCTAGATCTCATGTAACCTAAAATTGTACCTTCCTTGTGAGAGAACTAAAGTTTATTATTTTTAACTGATTTTACCGTGGGAGAGCCACGCTTCGGCATTAATGAGCCAGCTCGACCGGAGTGATACCACGGCCTCACAGAAAACCGGTGTAAAATAGTGCTTGCGCTGTGTTTCACCGAGTGAGTGAGCATAACGGTGGCCCATACCCCAATCCTCATCCCCCTACCCCTACCTCTCCCCCCATCCCCAAAAGGGCGGCAACGAACTTATGACGCTTCTGGTGTTGCAGGTGTCCATGGGCGGCGGTAATCGCTTACCATCACGCGATACGTCTGCTCGTTTGCCCTCCTATTCCATAAAATAAAAACCACCTTGAGGTACGTTGAGGTGAGTTTGTTTGTTTGTAAGCGCCTGTTGTAAGCATGTTTTTTTTTATTTTTTTAACTATATATATTTTAATGTGATCGTATGCGCGGTAGAACCGTACTTACTTACTAAAGTTTTTAGTCAAGAATAATGTAGACTTTGCATTTGAGAGTTGAAACTTTAAGTTGATTGCAGTTCACAATTTCAGACAAAGTTAAGTGCCAACGATGTCTTAAGTCGTAGTACATCTTTGGAAAAGTTTGTTACAATGGACTTCTTGTACTATTGCTATTCAGACAACTAATTACAATTATCATTTGATTCACAACATACTTTTGACAATTATTATTTGTATTTAATGTTCAATAATAAGGGACTCATTTACTGGGACAATGAAGTGTAAATTGAATTGTGAGCGACAAGTAAATTGATTCACAAGAGTTTCTAACAGTACTTTAAGTTACATTTTTTGATTTTTTCTATTTTAGAAAGACAACTCCCGCACTAGGAATAAATCCTGTGTCGCGGGGAACTTTACAAACATACATGAAACGGACACAAAGAACACCCAGACTCAGAACAACAATTTGTGGATCACACAAAGTTTTGTCCTACGTGGGATTTGAACCTACGACACTTGGCGAAATAGGAAACGGCGAGGTGACCGTTAAACCACTAGGCCAAACGTGCAGTCATATTCAAATTTGGATGTTTAATAATTTTCATTTGTATAATTTAATAATAATAATTATGTTACCATCGTATAATCTGTACATAAATAATAATTAAGTTACTATCGTTTGATCTGTCAAACACAATTAAAAAGTTTATCGAAAGAAAACTGTGTTCATATGAGTATATTTTATTTTGTGATTTTTTTGTGCTTATTTTTAACAATGTTTGATTTTTTCATGTTCCCATTATTCTTTATTCCGAGTTTTAGAGAATACATAATTCGAGATACCGACTCCTCTCCTTTAATTGTAACTGTATTTTTATTCCCTCATCTGGGCTCATCTATACATAAAATAATAATAATAATACTTATAATAAAAATGTAACAGGTCCAATTCTGTACATTAAAGATATTTTGAAATTTTTTTTGGAGGCCTCTCTATAATCGATACTGAAGCCAAAACTGTACTTTTTTCATTTTTGTCTGTCTGTCTGTCTGTATCTTGGCCGCGCATCACGCCGAAACTACTGAATCGATTCAAATGAAACTTAGCGTGATTTGAGTTCATACTACGAGGTAGGACATAGGATACTTTTTATCCCGATATTCAGCACGGTTTCCTGGGGGGAGGGGTTGAAAGTTGTAACATCGTTTTTTTTGCATTTCAATCTTTTAACAATTTTTGTTTTCAGCGCCCTCTTGTTCACTGTAGTTTGAACTACAATTAGGTGCGGAGTGCGACCAAATTGTTTAGCTGTCTGGTGCACCTAGGATGCGATAAAGGATTTTTAGTATAGATTAAGCCGCATAGTAACAATGATACATTATCATATGTGTGTCATACGATTCTCAATACATTTTCAATTTATCGCATAGAAACAAGCAGTATAGTAGTTGTACGTCTTGTTCTCACGTCAAGTAATGAGGAGGGGGTTTCATCGAGAAGGTTCGATGATGAGTCTTTAAAAATAGATGTGTCGCAGATGAAAGATTCATTCTTAATCTTCTCTTTGGAATTCTGAGGAAGTTTTCATTATCGTGAATATAATTATCTTTGATGGTAGTGTTTTGTGAGTGATCAAGTCCCACTGTCTGTGGTAAGTTAACCTCAAAAAAGGTTTTCAGTAATATCTTTAAGTATGTAGAATATGTCCTCAGGTTATTTAATTTTGTTTATAGGGTCGATAGATTACGGCTGAAAATCTACCTTCAGTATACCCCTCCTGTGGTTCGTGATTTATTACTGAGGAAGTTTAATTGTTGGCAGCTCACGGCTCACTCCTCAAGATTTCTTCCCCACCTTGAGGGAAGTTCACGTAACGATTAACATCTTTAATTAATACTTTTATTTAGCACCTACAAGTAGATCACTGTTGGACGTCTCCTCAAGCTACCTTGAGCTGGTGAGAGACTTCGGCTGACTACCTCGAGTCAGCAAGGTGATCCTGAGGGTAGCTACCTAATGCTGTCCCAGCAACAGGCCTGATTACATCTAAGGAACGTTATAATTTATATTTTCTTAACTACCTTGTAAATATTTATAAATAATTTACTTATAATAAGTAACTTTTAATTGTAATTTGTTAGACATAAATAAAAGTTGTATGTGTCTCAAGCTATTTCACTGAAGCCTCCCGTGGAGCCCTAGTACAGGCACCCTCACTTTAAATTTCTTAAAAATTCTAACGGCGCCCTGAGGTCTCATAATATCTATCCCGAGTCGTAAACGGTGAGTAATCCACCTGACAAGTTCAGGGGTTACAAAGTCAAAATATGTACATAGTTGTTATTCAATAACACATGGTCCGTTTTCATTCATTCTTTTTTTGCTGGAAAGAAAAAAAATAAAAGATAACGGGAAAAGACTTTTTTTGTCCGCGACTGTACACTGCCTGTGGGAAGCTGAGACAGATATGTAAATATGGCGGTACGAAGTTCGCCGGGTCAGCCAGTATATGTATATAAAAAAAAACATTGTAATTGTATATTCCAATGAACAAGGATTCTGAACAGAACACAAAACAGTAAAAAGATTCAATCAAGTGGGACGTCACATAGATCCCGCATATTTTAAACCAACGTTGATTTGATAGTATAATTCAATATTATAACAGATATTTTTATAGAATTTCCTGACCTTTTTCGTTTAAGTTAATTAGGGTTAGCGTTTTGTTCAACTTTGCAAAAGATTTTGGCTAGTTACTTTTTTTTATGGAATAGCGGGCAAACGAGCAGACGTATCACCTGATGGTAAGCCACTCCAAGCCACACACACCACTTACCGCCGCCCATGGACACCCGGAACACCAGAGGCGTCACAAGTGCGTTGCCGACCTTTGGGGATGGAGATGGGGAGGGGTTGGGGTATCGCCCTCCGGTATACTCACTCACTCGGTGAAACACAGCGCAAGCGCTATTTCACACTGGTTTTCTGTAAGGCCGTGGTATCACTCCGGTCGAGCCGGTCCATTCTTGCCGAAGACTTTAATAGCCATCCCTCAGTATACTCGTAAAGTCACTCCTTCTAGGGAATACAATTGATTTTTGATTGAAAAATCAGTACCATAGAATGAGGAATACGGATAGTAAAGAAGCAGAAACTGACTGAATAGAACAAAATTACCAGAGTCTTACTGTCAGTCAACATTGAAGTATCAGTCCTAGTAGATTTCTATTAATAAAAACAAGAAAAAGTTTGATTTAACCTTTCATCAAAATCGGTATCTGTAGTTAAGACGCCACGGTAACATACAAACAGACAATGGCTGCCAAATCTAATAACCTTCCTTTTAATTTCATCGTAATCGGGTAATTAATTGCATTAGGCTTACCCAAATTTAATATCAAACTCATCAGAAACCTAATCATCTAGATTCATAATTTCATCCCACAAGCACGTATGTACCTATTATTGGTATATTAGTGTTTGCATAGTGGTGAGCGGTGGGTTGTTGGGGTGTAATTAACTTGCGATTGGTAATGAGAATAGAGGTTATGGAGCAAGGCGGCTGGTCAGTAGGGTGGCCATAGTTTGTGAGATAAAACAACGTATAACAGACATGTTTAACCGTGGGAGAGCCGGAATGGGCCGGCTCGACCGGAGTGATACCACCTTCACGGAAAATCGGTGTGAAACAGCGCTTGCGCTGTGTTTCACCGAGTGAATGAGGATACCGGAGGCCCATACCCTATCCCCTCCCCCATCCCCTTCCCTATTCCCCAAAGACCGGCAATGCACATGAGACGCCTCTGGTGTTGCGGGTGTCCATGGGCGGCGGTAATCACTTACCATCAGGCGATACGTCTGCTCGTTTGCCACCTATACAATAAAAATAAAAATGTAAATGATCGAAAAGTTCTGAGATTTTTATGTAGGAAAGATAGAAAGATGATGTATGTTCAATGACAAATCAATGACAGGTTATTAGACTTAGTGTTTTCTAACGACTCGGTTACTGTTACTGAGTGTGATACTGATCCTCTGGTAGTTCCAATCGATTTAAATCATAAACCTTTCATCATCCAGGCAGGATTTGTAGAATTTCACGCGCTACCGGAAAAAATGAACAAGAAGTATATTTTTTCGCAAGGTGACTACACGGCTATAAGAGGTGAACTAGATTGTATTAATTGGGAGGAGATGCTGTCGACTGATTCGTTGGAGGATTCTGTCACTTATTTTTATAACAAGTTATATGAGCTTAGAGATAAATATATACCGTTAAAATCAATAAAACACTCATCGCACCCTTTGTGGTATAACAGTGCTTTGATAAATATCTTAAAGGAAAAGTACAAATTTCACCGTAAGTATAAGACCTATGGAAATATATCGGACTACCATTCGTATTCAATACTACGCAGTAGGGCAATAAATATGGAAAGAGTGTGTTTTGAAGACTATATGGAAAAGATTGAATCCTCTATTGTAAGATATCCAAAATCATTCTTAACCTATGTAAAAAGCAGGAGGAATGCGGGTGTATTACCTAATGTAATGCAATCTGGTGAGGTCATAGCGAGTACGGGCGAGGAAGTTAGCAATATGTTTGCCACCTATTTTCATTCAACCTATCAGGAACCTGACCCGACTCCATTTGACCGAGGCGTCTCTTGTAGCCCTCAAAGTATTAACAGTGGAGCTTCTATAGGTACTGTTGAAGTATACCCTTCGCGAGTACTCCAACTGCTCAAAACCTTAGATCTCTCCAAATCTGGTGGTCCTGATTTAATACCTCCGATATACATAGTTAAATGCGCCGATAGTCTTGTCGTTCCCGTTTGCATTTTATTTAAGAGATCTTTATCAGAAGGCATAGTTCCGACTATTTGGAAATCTGCGTTTGTTACCCCTGTATACAAGAAGGGAAATAGAGCCAACGTTGAAAACTATCGCCCCATTTCGAAAATGTGTTTGTTTTCTAAAATACTTGAACGTTTGGTACATATAAGCGTCTACGGGGTGGTAAGAAGTATTATCGGTGAGGAACAACATGGTTTTCTTAAAAACCTCTCCACAATCTCAAACTTGATTCTCTCGCGTGAATTTGTATCTAGTGGAATGGGACAGGGCGCACAGGTAGATTGCATATACACTGACTACAGTAAATGCTTCGACAGAATAGATCATAAGTTACTTTTGCAAAAATTATTAGCCGCTGGTATTCACGGCGATTTATATAGATGGTTTACTTCTTATATAGAAAGTCGAACGCAGGCTGTGGTGCTTAGGGGTTACACGTCTGACTGGCAAACTATCCCTTCCGGGGTTCCGCAGGGATCGATTTTGGGACCTTTGTTGTTCGTTTTGTTCGTGGCTGACATCAAGAGACGCTTCGAACACTCTTACATCCTTCTTTATGCTGATGACATGAAAATTCACAAAAAAGTGAAAAACCTGTCTGACACTCAAGACCTTCAAGATGATCTTAACAGATTTGAAATGTACTGTAAGGCTAATAAACTTCATCTTAATGTTACCAAGTGTTATCAAATAACGTTCTCCAGAAAAACATCTATAATTGGTGCTGGCTACACATTGAACCAGCAGCAGATCCACAGAGTTGATACTGTTCGAGATCTGGGAGTTATGCAAGACAGCAGGCTAATATACGACAAACACATTGATAGCATGGTCAATAAGGCGTCAAAAGCCTTGGGCTTCATTATGAGAACCACGACCTGCTTCCTTACTATTAAACCCATAAAGGTTTTGTACTGTTCATTTGTGCGCAGCCTCCTGGAGTATGCATCGCAAGTCTGGAACCCACAATACGAAGTTTACAAGTCTCGTATTGAGGGGATCCAAAAGAAATTTTTGCGATACTTGGACTTTAAGGCGCAGCAATGGTCACATGACTACACTCATCGTTGCAGACGATACCATTTCCTTCCACTGGAATATAGGCGCCTTATAAGTGATATTTGCTATTTGACAGCATCGCAAATGGCACGATCGACTCCCCTGAGCTCTTGTCTAAGTTGGGTTTGCGTACCAACCAACTCGGTCTAAGGCAACGACCTTTGCTACATGTGCCTTTTGTGACCACTAACTACAGGTGCAATTCCTTCCTCCTGCGAGGTGCACGTAGCTTCAATGAACTTCATGGCCCTTTGCGGTTTGACTTGTTCTGTACTAACCCTAGCACAGTGAGGCAGCTTTTATCGAGGTCATTTTTTAATGTAGGCGTTGGATGCGGTGCTCAAACTGTTAGTTAAAATAAAATGTGATAAGTTTTATTTATTTATACTTAAAAAAAAAACGGTTCTAAATATTTAATGTATTCATAATATATAAATGTATTCATAAAATAATGTGTAAAATATGTACCTAAATACATATCATGTAATATGTAAGTCACTTAGACCAGTGTAATAAGTTCTCACCTATATATGGAGGCTTGTTGTTAGCAACTTGATCACATATTTGTATTAACCATAATTGTGTTTATTAGCCTGTAAGCCTTCTTCAAAAAATAAAAAATAAATAAATAAATAAATGTTATCTTATGTTCAAAAACTAACTACAATACGACTCATGAATTCATGCAACAATAAGGTAGTATAAACTCTTTGAGGATAAATAAATATTTTTAGTACGTGTATTTAACAAGATAAAGTGATTGACGAAGCGAAGTGCCACTTCTGCAACTACATACCTCCAAATCTTTGAAAAAAGGAGTAAACATTGTAGGCCGATTACTTATACCTTTTGAGTTGCAGTACAATCGTAAACAGTATTGGCTACTTTCACGTCTTAAAAACAAGAAAGATAAACCGCTTCACGCACGTTCGATAATACTTGCCTATGAACTGAATCTCTTTCAGAGAGTGAGGAAACCATCTGCGCCAGTATCAAGCTAAAATACTGATGATAGTAATACCCTGTGCATATTTTGTAAGTATAAAATACTACTCACAATAGTTATTTGTTATACAAGAGTGCAAAGTTGCTTTTTAACCGCGTGCTCAATTTTGATGACCGAGCAAGCGAAGGATTCTAAAATTGAATCACAAGCGCAGCGAGTGATTAAAAAATTAGAATCCTGAGCGTTAGCGAGGGAATCAAAAGAGCACTAGGTAAAAACAAATTGCACTCGAGTGCAACACGTAACTTTTCATTCCACTTCAGCGAGGAAATGACTAAATGACGTGAAAAGAAAATGACGCTGGTAAAGCAAATCAAAAAAAAGTACACCAAGAAGATTCCGAGTCTGAGTTTTTAACAAATAAAAAAAAATGTATGATAAATTCGACACCATGGAGTAGAAGTAAATAGGTTTAATGATGTTTTGACTGCACAAGCTTAGTGCAAATGATGTTCTAAATTCAAATTTACTTTATCTTCTAGCGAATAAAAGCGGCTTTTGCACTCAGATATCGAAGGGCAAAAATACTCTTTACGAGCTGGTGGGATGCAAAATATTTTATTCACGTGTATTTCGCTAAGCCCTTATCCCGTATTTCAGGTCATAAAAGCTGCTCACTCTAGCGGTAGTCGTTCCTATAATTATATTACCGTCATATTGACAATTGCGGTTAGAGGTTTTTCGAATGTGAATTCTGGAATTTTGATTATTGGGTTGTATTGAGGTTAGGTTTGCGTCGAGGCCATTTATATTTTAGCAAGGGAATCATTAAAAAAGTGATAGTTCCTGAAAGCAAATAATATTATTTTATCTGAGGTAATCACGATCAAATATTCTTGGTACGACTATACTGTAAGGAATGATTTAGGATCATTATGATGATCTGATGATGATATGATGATAATTAGCCTAAAAAAATATATAAATGTTCGACCTAAATGTGAAGGTAGTAGGACTTGATAATAAAAACTGCTGAATGTAGTTGTACATCTTTTTTTACGTTGTGCATTGCTGGGCAAAGTACTTATGTAGATTTAGAAAAGACTATGTGAAAAAAATGGCTTGTATCATGGTTAGGTCGAAAAATTTTCAGACAACCCACGTCTGATGTATGTCTCTTGTCACGTGAGTCCTTTAACCAAGTGACAACCAGCACGAAAGAAATATGTAGAAAGTTGTTTTGGTTTTGTACTTACCATGAGCAAGTTCGTATACCCTGCTTTTATTAGGGTTCCGTGCCAAAGGCAAAAAACGGAACCCTTATAGATTCGTCATGTCTGTCTGTCCGTCTGTCTGTCCGTCCGTATGTCACAGCCACTTTTTTCCGAAAGTATAAGACCTATAATGTTGAAACTTGGTAAGTAGATGTATTCTGTGAACCGCATTAAGATTTTCACACAAAAATAAAAAAAAAACAATAAATTTTGGGGGTCCCCATATTTAGAACTGAAACTCAAACATTTTTTTTCCATCAAACCCGTACGTGTGGATGTGGATGATACGTGTATGGATAGGTCTTCGAAAATGATATTGAGGATTTTAATATCATTTTTTTTAAACTGAATAGCTTGCGCGAGAGACACTTCCAAAGTGGTAAAATGTGTCCCTCCCCCCCCGTAACTTCTAAAATAATAGCATGATAAATCTAAAAAAACTATATGATGTACATTACCATGCAAACTTCCACCGAAAATTGGTTTGAACGAAATCTAGTTAGTAGTTTTTTTTTAATACGTCATAAATCGTAAACTGCAATTTACCTTTCATTCAATCAACACAACTATAAAAATAAAATATATTATGTTACTTGCTGCTGCGGAACCCTTCATGGGCGAGTCCGACTCGCACTTGGCCGCTTTTGAGCAATGTACTCGGTACAGGTGTCTATTCAATTAGTCAAATATTTCACTATTGTTTAATAATCTAGACAGCGCTGTGACTCATCACTTACAAAACCTTTCTGTTAATTATTTTCTTGAGATTAAAATATAGGGTTGTCATTATGATGGAATCTGAAGTAAAAACTTGAATACTTTGGTCTTAATCTTGTAATCCCTTAAAGGTTTTACCTTCGTCGGAGCGGATCATCTCTAACTTTCCTAATTTTCTTACCTTTGGTCTGTTTTCAGAGATATTTGAGACGAAAGGGTGTATTAAGTAGTCATTAGTGTAGGGTTGTCCCTTTTGCTGTTTTAAGAGAATTTTTAGTTTAAATTAGTTTTGAAATAATAAGGAACTACAAAAATTTACTAACGTGGCTGTTTGCACGACTCCTATATTATTATCATAACATAATCTCTAACTTGCTTTGAAACATTTGATGTCTTTTGTCTATTTAGAAATCAAAAGTTGACAAATATTTATAGGTGCGTTCAGAAATTTGCAAAAAAACACAAATAATTATACTCGTAGGTGATACGAAATTTACCGGGTCATCTAGTCCATACCAATATTATAAAATCGAAAGTAAGTCTGTCAGTCAATCAGTTACGCTTTGACGGGTAAATCCGTTAACCGATTTGGATGGAATTAACAGTGGATATGCTTTGATTCCTGAAGAAGGACATATGTTACTACAAGTAGTTGCCCGCGGCTCCGCCCGCGTATATATCGGTTATCGCGGCAAATAGTCGCCTATGTATTATTCTGATGTATAAGCTATATTACTATAAATTTTCATCCAAATCCGGTCAGTAGTTTTTGCGTGAAAGTGTAACAAACATCCATCCATACTTACAAACTTTCGCGTTTATAATATTAGTAGGATTATAAATAAGAACATATACGAAGCCGCGGAGAAAGCTAATACATTATAAATTAACAATGGATTCGGATCTGAATTACTAAGCTCCATTATTGATTGTTCGTGGTTATATTCAGAGTTCAATCTCTTCACCTAAATACCAAAACACGCTTTAGGTTCCCTTCAATAATTCAATTCATCTTCCTTTCATAATAAATTAAGCAAGTACATATTAGACTATTACTATTTACCGCAGACACTCGAAGGAAACGCTATCGATGAATTTCTTATGCCATGATCATCAATTTGGAAATGTAGACATATTATTAACATAGTACTCGTCATATAATAATTATTTTTACGGTTATTAACGTGATCACTTATTTAAAGGTATAACATACCTGTGGTTTGTCTGACGTTTCGACCAGGTTGTACTGGCCGTGGTCACAGGCTGACTGGCTCAGCGGTGCACGCCTTCCTGTTTAAAAAGTAGATGGTAAACATTCCCCAGCCAGATGTACCAACAATTTTTTACGAAATCAATCATTATATATATATTTTTTTTTTCCTTTTTTAAAGACAACTCCCGCACTAGGAATAAATCCTGTGTCGCGGGGACTTTACAAACATACATGAAACGGACACAAAGAACACCCAGACACAGATCATTATAATTATTCTGCATCTACCATGTTTAGCTCTGCATCACCCTAAGGTCGACTGGTAGAAAATACCTACGGCATTAAGTCCACCTTTGCCACATTTGTGCATAAAGACTTAAATAAAATAGCGTCTTGTTAACAAATAAGCATTTGTAGCATCATATATCAAAGCTTTGCACGATGCAGCCAACCCTAACCTAAGTCACTACTTTCTAAAACTTTGTCTAAACTTAACACAACAGTCGTGTGTTGGACAGTTGTTAGTTTATATTAGCCTATGGCTGAGCAGTGGGCAACCGCATCGTATAGATAAATTACACAAATGGACCTTTAAGTTTAAGTTGAGCGGTTGAAGTAAGTCCGTCAAAGTTGTTTCACGACCAGTACTGTTAAGTAGATATTCCTTGAATATTGCTTCGGCAGCATAACTTAAGTTTTAAACACTTCAGAACACTTGTAGATGGGTAGTTAAGTTTGGTTAAAACTTAATACTGGTATAGTAATACTATTTAATCAAGCAATGAAATAGATTATAATACAACATACGAATAAATCATAATTTGGCAGTGAACGGGATAAAAAAATGTACTATATTAGCTTTTTGTATTTATCACTGGACATGTTTCAAACAAATCTTATCAATTTATACCTACTCAAGATGTTTAATAGTAGTAATTGAGCAGCTTCACTGTCTTTACTTAGGTCCTACCATCAGATCTGCTTCAAGTTACTGCATTATAATAATATCATCTGGACATCATAAAACTTGATTTAGAGGCGCCAATAAGAAGTATATGCAATTTGTTTGAACAAATGAAGCTGTGGCGACTTCCACATACAACGCAGAACTGAAACACACTATAGCGCCATCTACCCAATGAGTAAGGTACCAAAGGAGTAATGAAGGAAACGAAGAAACTGCCAATCCTGAATCGCGCAATAGAAGTTCTCGCGCCGATTATCACATATGTAACATCCCAACATCAACCGTTGGGCCGTGGCCCGCCAGGCATGATCACCTCGCCTGGTCGGAGGATCCTCCCTTTGTGTTGGAGGGAACTAACACCCATTCCTCCACAAACCTAATTAAAACATATGTTAATGCTCAAAAAGCGCAAAAACACATTATCAATACTATTGTGCCTCTTGAATTAAAATGAGTACATGGGACTAGTTGGTACCATTTCAATATAGTTCAAATTTAACTAAATCATACTTCAATCATTTTGATAAATGATCTACCATCAAAGGGATACCAAGTAAAAATTTTTGGCCAAAGTGAACCAAAGCATCTAATTAATTCAATTACATGAATACCAACAAAGTGCTGGTCAGTGAAGAGAAATAAGATGAATAGGGCTATTAATTACTGGCCGTGAGCCGATCAGGCTCTTTGATCTGGTGCAACCTTTCAATCGATACAATTCCGTTGATGTTGAGATTAAGCTGATCAACTTTGAGAAGGGATTTCCTTAGGACTGTTGGTATGGACCCCGGCTTTGTTTTGCTCTTTGCTTTCAAAATTCAGGTATTAGATATGAATAAATTTTTATTTATTTATGGAATAGGGGGCAAACGAGCAGGCGTATCACCTGATGGTAAGCGATTACCGCCGCCCATGAACACCCGCAACACCAGAGGCGTCACGAGTGCGTTGCCGGCCTTTGGGGGATGGGCAGGGGGTTGGGGTGTGGGCCTCCGGTATCTTTACTCACTCGGTGAAACACAGCGCAAACGCTGTTTCACACCGGTGCCGCGGTGTTCTGTGAGACCGTGGTATCACTCCGGTCGAGCGAAGGCTCTCCCACGGTAAAATAATATGGATCATAAGTAAATTTAAATACACTGAAATCTAATAACTTTAAGCGAGCAATTCTTGTATATCCAATATCTCGGAAACGGCTCCAACTATTTTGATGATTTTTTTTATGAAGTTTTATGAAAAGAATACAAGAAGTTTTTTTTTTAAACTACGCTTAATATTACTTCAGAAACCAGGTTTTTTGTATGTTACAGGTCACGAGTAACATAAAGACGTAGCCTGCATCGATATTACACAATAACCTTGACGTGTGACTTAATAACACCCGACGATAGACTCTTCAACTCTGCATATATGCACACACGGTGTTACGTGATATCAATTTTAGATAATGCTTACGTCACGCTATCTTGCTCGCAAACAACGTCTCGTTACTGCTACGACGTAGCTGCTACGTAAACTCAGCTACTACGTGTCACGTAGCCTTGCTACGATGTTGACAATTGACACGTTCACGGCATTGATAGAAGGACCGGAATATATTATAGGTATTTTTGAGAATTTTAAGATAGAGGAGATTATATTTTAATTGTAATTTTTCTTAAAAATAATAATTAGTTTTATAATTGTAGTATTAGTGTTCTTTGGTATGGGGAGTGTTCTGAGAAATTGTCCGCGTCGAAAAGTCGACCGCAACTTTATTGAAACTGTTCGCTTTTAAGAACAAAGGTTTACCGTGAGGTCCGGTAAAGCTTGCCTATTTGTGCCAAAGTCTCACACTGTAGAACATCACGAATTTTGCTTTTTACCCACGTAGTGAGCGCTATCATATATATTACAAAACTGTTTACAAAAATTCGGCGAAGTGCTAGTTGGACTTGCACAGAAAGGGTTCCAGGTACTATTATATATTGTGATGGTGCCTCTTTGAGCCAAAGTCTTAGTAGAATAAGTAATCAGCTATCGCATAACGTGTTTCTTTAAAATCATCAGCAACCCTCACGAGAGGGTTAGGATATCGCTCGTCTTCCGCACTATCCTGTGGAATTCGACACCAGACTCGTAACTCCCCCGCTGGCATCGTTTAGTTATCACGGTTTATGAGATACAGTCTGCTGACAGACGAACGGAGGGACAGACAGACCAACGGACAACGGAGTCTTAGTAATAGAGTCCCGTTCTTACCCCAAGGGGGTATGAACGGGACTCCAATACGGGATATCCAAAGGTGGTATAGAACTTTAAGAAAAAGGAGATTTTTAATTTTACTCAAACAACACACATAATCCGCTTTTTACGAGTAATCAGTATTTTTGGTATAAATAAGCAATTGAAAAAAGCAAGCTAGATTCTGTGATGGCAATAGCAATTACGATAATTGCCATAATTATGAGAAATCCATCTTGCGTAATACGAGAATGAATAGAAAATTAAACCGTTTATTCCACGAGGCACTAATAAGATTGCATTTTCAAAAGGGCGGTCTGAGCTGAGTACTGTGGAAAATAATTAAAATATTGATTATATATTTCGAAAGCCTTTGTAGGTTATTTCTTAGTAGGTTATTGTGGTATTTTATAGAGAAAATTTATATTCAGTTTATGATTTAAACGCTCAAGTGCTTTGATTTAAAAAATATTAAAATATGACAGATATTGTCTGCACGAATGATATAGTGATTAAGCTTCGCTGCTTTCTACTGCACTGAGCGATGTAGGTTCAAATCAAATGTGATCAATGAATAATTGTTTTACTGGGTCGGGGTTTTCTTTGTATCCGGTTTCATTAAAGAGCGTATTCCTTCTTATAAGGCTAGCAACGCACTTGTGACGCTGCTGGTGTTCTTGGTGTAATCGCTTACCATCAGGCGTTCCATCTGCTCGTTTGCCCCCTTTCCCATAAAAATAAATAAATCATTATTTTTGTAAAGTATTCCGGCGACACAGGATTTATTCCAGTGCCTGACTTGATTTTTTTTAAATACAAATAAATCTATCTATATACATGTAAATACAACAATTGTAGTGGTACTTGATCAAATGTTGTATGTACGCGCATAACTTCCAATCGGCTGCAACTAATTAAATAATAGATGTTTTATGTGTTCGTTATTGTTAGGACAAGGTTTGTGTACAAGACAAATTAAACATAACGGGAAAAGTCTTTTTTTTTGTCCGCAACTGTACACTGTCTGTGAGAAGCTGAGACAGATATGTAAATATGGCGGTACGAAGTTCGCCGGGTCAGCTAGTTTTCTATAGAATTAAGTTTTATTAGTTACACTTTCTAACTAGAGAGAGTAAAACTTGTGTTTATTTTATAATTTAACATACAGGTCTTCGGATAGTAAGTACCTGGTCTCCAGGCGATACCTGCTAGAGTAACATCATCATCAGCCTATCGCAGTCCACTGCTGGACATAGGCCTCTCCAATTGCATGCCATTAGTTTGAGTAAGAAATGCGTTTATTTACGTAAGCATTTTTCTGCTCTCAACCAGCTAACCAGTGTTAAGGAATTCATTGTTATTATGCAATTATGTTGTCTATTCACAGTTATGCCAAATACGAGCCATCAGATTGAGAACGAAAGCTTTATGTAATCGATAAATAGATAGACAGCTGACATAAACTACCGTAATGTGATATGGAATGTGCTAAGATAATTCTGAATATCTGATTTGATATCTCTAACGATATTAACAATAGTTACATAATTTAGAAAAGTAACTAATTGATTTTTGGTATCAAATTAGAATATTGTTACGAATAATAATAATCTTCAAGCCTTATCTGCGCACACAAATACACACACGTTTCTTACCGATCTCCTGAGGCAAGGAATAATGGACCTTATTTCTATACGCATGGTGTCGGATATCGATTGGTTGTTGCCTAATTATTATTAACTTCGATTATTTTTATTAGCGTTTTTACTAGACGACTCTCGTGTATTATCGTCGTTTCTAGAAATGGAAGAGTAATAATAATATGAGTATAAATAGAGTGTCTCGCGGGCCGCAGGCAGTTCAGTTCAGTTTGAGCTATAGTGAGATAAACATCGAAGTGATATCAGCGATCAACCTAGCGACCTCGGCGACCTTTAAGGATTGTAATTCAGAGTAGTATTAGATTTTAATAGTGGTTTTAATAAAGTCTCTTTAACACGTCAAAAGGCTTCTCTCTCAAATACCCTAACCCAAAACCCAAACCCCAAACCCTAACACGTAACAATATTTTGGATTTAGACTGCACGATTGGCCTAGTAGTTTAAACGATCGCCACGCCGCTTCCTACTACGCCAATTGTCAAAGGTTCAAATCCCACATGGACCACATTTTGTATGAACCACAAATTGTTGTTCTGAGTCTGGGTGACCTTTGTGACCCTTATGTTTGCAAGGTACACAGGCGCCGCGACACAGAATGTATACCAAATGCGGGAGTTGTCTTTTCAAAAAGAAAAACAGCTTATGTAAGCTTAACATTTTTACTTGATATAAATTGTATGTATATATAGGCCTCTGGTGACCTCATTAACTACACTACTACACTACACTGGTTGATAATTGCTTACCAGTATTGTGTGAGGGCGTGGTATCATTTCGATCCATCTGTAGGTGGTGAAGCATACCTCTCTTATAGTGAAATAGTCAACAAAAGAATTGTACTTTTATTAAATACCAATTAGCTTATATGTATTGTTCACTTTTTGATTGATTTTAATTTTGTTTTCGCGTAATTGTACTTTTGATTTCCTAAAATAAAAGTTGTCTAAGTTACTCCTTATAAAATCAGTTATCTGTTAGTAAACCTCCCATCAAAATTGGTCCAGTTGTTCTAAAGATTAGGCGGCAGAAACAGACGGTTAGACAAAAAGAAAAGATTTTTTGATGCAAGTACCGTAAATACTTTCATATGCACTTAGTGAAAAGTTGTTAATTTAAAATAACAAACATATTAATTTTATTTATTTGTATAAAATATTAGGTAAATATAATATATAACAATATTACTAACCAAAGAGTTTAGTGTAAAATACAAAGCTTAAACTACAAATCCTTCAATTATTTGATATAATCGAATCCCATCGCTGGCACAGACTAGGGCAAGTCTAATTACTGGCGAGCTGATAGCAGAGGCGGGGAACTTTGATCCGCTCCGATAACACGGCTCAAGTCAGATATCTGTGCCCCAGTTTAGCTTATCTGAAAGTAACATCAAAACCGACGATGTTGACATTTGTTATTTAATTTTGTAATTCTGTGTCAAAGTTGAAAGGGTTTCGCAAGAAACTATTATTTTGCTTGATTTTTTTATCACACGCTTAAATTGAACAGGTTAACCTAGTTAAGTCTATTTTGTTACAAAAAAATAAAGGATTACTGAACATTTTTGTCGATAAATTAAGCAGATTTTTTTAAAGACATCTCCCGCATTATGAATATACATTCTGTAGCGCGGGATCACTTTAAAAACATATATGAAATGGACACAAAGAACATGAAGACTCAGAACAACAATTTGTGAATCACACAAAGCGTTGTCCCATGTGGGATATGAACCCACAACACTTGGCGCAGTAGAGAGCGGCGTGGCGACCGCTTTAACCAGTAGGTCAACCGTGTAGTCATTAATATTTTCATAAAGGAATGGTCGTTATATTTCAAAGGAAGAGTTGTACAAGCAGGTCATTTTGAACGCATTTAATATTGTAAAAGTGCTATATATAATCAAGATTGTAGCGTTTTATTAGCTGTGGTAACTAATCCAATAAATTACTTGACTGTTAAACTCTTTGAAAAATTGTTTTAATAAATGATCTTAAAACTATTTTCGTCATGAGACATTTTCTAAATAAACATATATACTTATGTATTTACGAATAGGCGCATGTTATAGATAATTTATACCCACACAACCTTTGCCTAAACTGACATTATTGCTAACCACTGACTGACTAGACTAGTCTATTCTAACTCAGCTAGAACTAAAATACATAAACATAAAAGAAAGATTAATAGCTCATAAATTATTTAGAAGTAGACTCCACATAATTATAGTCAATTCATCTCTATTAGTTGTTACAGCGGTGAAGTGTGGCAATTATTGGCACGATGTAAGAACCTTTAGTCTTTCATTAAGTGTTTACTTAAGTAGTTATTGCTGAAGTTTACTTTAAGTACTACAGATACTTATTGTAGGGCGTTTTACTTTAGAGAGTTTGAAGCCTATTTGTTAGTTTGTCGGAATAACTTTGAACATAAAGTAAATTTGTTGTAATAGAAAACCTTTAATATTAATATAATTAAAAAGGATAATAGTAATAATGAAAGGTTCTGCTTGAATTTAACTGCCTCAGTGGCGCAGTGGTAGCGTAAGCAGCTGTGCTTGAGATCTCGGGTTCGAATACCAGGTGGAACCAAATGTTTGTATCATCTGCAAATATTTATTTCGGAGTTCGGGTGTTTTCTATGTAAAATATGTGCGTATTTATAAAAATAATTTATATATATTTTGTATTTATATCAATAGTCTAGTACCCATTATACAAGCTCTGCGTAGTTTGAGACTAGATGGCGTTATGTGTTAGATGTCCTAAATACACACATCAAAAGTGTCTAGGGATCAAGCAATGCAATTTTTATGCGGATTTCTTGAGATTGAGATGTGGCTTTGGCCCTGGCCTGCTCAGTCGCCAGACTTGAACCCGATTGAGCATGCATGGGATATGCTACAGAGAAGAGCTCTGCCGAATATGGAGGGTATCCAGTCGCAAGAAGACCTTTTTTTGTTGTTGCAACGAACATGGGCGGCCATTCCACAGCGTGATTTGGATGAACTCATTTTGAGTATGCCAAACCGATTCTTGTGTTGTTAGTGTTCGCGGTAGAAACACGGATTATTAATTGTTTAAGTTACCTAATAAAATTTTAAAGAAAACTGTTATTTCAGTCTTTTTTTCGAACTTTAATGTTAGTGGTTCAAATGTCAAAAATACCTTTATTAGGAAAATGGCAAATTTCTTTATCAATGCAAAGGTGACTTGGTTTATCGTTACTGTGACAAACGAAAACACTTTATTTGATGAATCCTTAAAGAAAATTTTAATTAATATCAATCAGGAGAAAAGTTATTGCAAAAATATATGTTGATCCCTAGACACTTTTGATGTGTGTATATATATATATATTTTTTTTTTTATTGAATAAGGGGCAAACGAGCAGACGTATCACCTGATGGTAAGTGATTACCGCCGCCCATGGACACCTGCATATATATTAATATATATATTAATATATATATATTATTATATTTTGAATGAAATTCATTATGTATTTTTTTCAGTTATTTTAATGGTATAACTTACCGCGATAGTTTTATGTATACTGGACTGTGTATCCTTTTTTTTACGTGTGGATACCCCCACGGGCCCTCACCCCACCGGGATTTGCGGCGGGGCGGTGTGTCGGCCTAAAACCACACGGTGTGCCACTCTGCGCCTGAGAAGGGAGAGATCCGGGAACTACTGTAATTAACACACCCGGACACCACCCAATGCCTGGGACTGTGTATTCTGACATAACCTCTTTTGTGTTTTATTTCTAAACACAAAAATATGTTTATTATCAGTTTGGCTACCTTAGTAAAGATTTTGCCTATTTTCTTTTTTTGATGTATGGGCCTGCCAAAGTTACTTTACTCTGCCTGATGGAAAGCATAAGCAGAATCTCTTCATCATCTCTCAATCATACTCTTTGCGAATGCAGACAATGCAGCATGATGCACACTATAGCGGCCTATTGAGCCTTACTGCATCATTGAGCCTCCGATCTCGCATCAACCAACGAAACATGACAGCACGAATGCTGTCATTTTAGGTTTAGGACCAGACGACCGTGTATGAGATGTGTGAGGATATTATAAGCTGGCTGAGAACCATCTATTTAAGTATATTATCGCTCATCTTTTCTGTATCTTAACACAATAACTTAAATCTTACCGAGTGAGTAGGTTTTTTAATATAGGGCTTGGGAAATTTAATACTTTGCTAATGGAAAGCTTATGCAGAATAAAAAAAAGAGTTTTATACTCTAAGTTTGACTTGTACTTATCCTGCAGATAAGGTACTTTGTAGTACATGTTGTTTGGTTGTTTTGAAATCCATTGGCATACAAATGCTGGAATAAATATATTGAACTTCGAAAAATACGTTTATTTCATATATTATTTGAATGAAATAAATTCAATATATTATAATTGTGTGGAAAAGAATCCAAAAATGTAAGGCACGAAATGTTGAGTCTCTGGAGGCTGTTGGGATTAATTGACGTAGAAACTCGTCAATTAAGGAGCCACAAGAAACAAGTTCAGAATACACAATAAAAGTAATATGAAGAATGTTACAACATATTATAGTTATTTGACACTATATGTTATAACATTCTTCATATTGCATTTGTTAAAACAGAATGCACTGCACTAATTAACGCTCTTTCTAAGATATTTAAAGATTTAAATCAGATTTTTTTTTATGATAACGAGCGGGCAAACGAGCAGACGTATCATCTGATTGTAAGCAATTACCGCCGCCCATGGACACCTGCAACCAGAGGCGTCACAAGTGCGTTGCCGGCCTTTGGGGGATGGGGAGAGGGATGTGGGGAGGGGTTGGGATATGGGCCTCCAGTATCCTCACTCACTCAGAGAAACACAGCGCAAGCGCTATTTCACACCGGATTTCTGTAAGGCCGTGGTCCTCTCGGCCGGAGGCCGGTCGAGCCGGCCTATTCATGTCGAAGCGTGGCTCTCCCGCGGTAATATCTCTAATATCACAGTATCAAAAGTTATTCGAAAGATTTATTATATTTTATCTACGAATATAATGTTATGTTTTTGAAATTATCAGTTGACAATAAATTATTATCATAAATACGGTTAACGAAAGATGATAGTTACCTTACTTCTATGTGTTTAACTGAACTAAGTTTCCAACACAAATAAAATAATTGTTAAAAAAGCAAATAAATGACAGTTAAAAAAGCGGTATACGGATATTAGAGAGTTCATAACTAGAATCGAAAAATTACGGATAAAACAGTACAAGAGAAAATGAAAATATTTTTTCTACTTCACTCTGCTTTTCATCAAGTTTGAGGGTGCCATTTTCTATAGCCTATGTCACTATTACCACTACTACTACACTGATTATTTCAACGACACCTCATATAACAAACCGTCCAGTCGTTTGGACTGTAGGGCGTGCCAAAGAAGTGGACATACACACATGAAAACATACATAAGCTCAAAAAAACCCTCCTTCTGACGCAGTAGGTTATATAAAAAGGGTCCCACATAATTTATTATTTGTATACTAATAGTTTAAAAATAGTTTTTCTTTTAAGTAGGTATACCTGTCATGGTTGCCTGTAAGAGATTGACTTCGGGCGATAAGGCCGCCAATCGTACCTCATAGCATTAAGTTACCTTTCTAAGTAATCAGGTGTACAATAAAGTGATTATCATTATAAGTACATTAGAAGTAATATTTAATATAATTTATAAGTATGAAAATCAACGTAAAATGACAGCGTTCGTGCTGTCGTGTTTCGTTGGTGAGTGCGAGACCGGAGGCCCAATTAGTCTAGTCAACAAGTACCATACTTGTTGACTAGACTAAAAGATGCAGCAGCATCACTCGGCCGCCATAGTGTGGGTCTCCATACTGCATTGTCTGCATTCGCAGTGAGTATGGTGACCACCACTCTTGGATTCTGCTTATGCTTTCCATCAGGCAGAGTAGAGTCATTTTGGCGGGCCAAACATAAAAAAAAAAAAAAAAAAAAAATGAATTTCGATGTATCAATAAGTCCGAAAAAAAAATGAAAAAAAAAAAAAATGTATACGTTAAAAGTTAAGAAAAGTAAAGGATGGTTAGAAGGCCATCCTCTGTCTACCGAACAATTGAACAAGAGATAAAGGTTTCCGTTCTGATCCTCCGTGAAGGAGGTACACCTTAAACGTCTTGTGCTCTTCAATTCATTGTGAATTGTTATATATCCTTCGTGTATTCAAATTAGTAAGCGTAGATCGATTATGTTGAATCCGTTATCTGATCTTAAAACCGTGACAGGAGACTAGCTACTATACATATTTATAGTTGTGACGTTAGCGTTATGCATTGTTAATAAGGAAGTAGATCTGACCTGCGGCACCTCACACGTGAAATGAAATATTGAAATGAAATCATATTTATTTGTAAGTAGATATTTTTACAAGTCGGACTTTACAGCTCGAAGAGGCCGGCTTTTCCTATGACTCACTTTGGGAAGAAATGAAACCACAGAGGTGTCTTTTTTTTAAGTCCGTGAACATTGATTACATAAAACAATAAAGATTAGTCTATGTCTAACCTTAAGATTAAAAGTATATCCATGGCAAACATTGATAACGGTGCAGCGATTAAGCTGTGAAAGGGTAAAGTACAGACGAAGACTTCCAAATTTATAATATTAATATGAATTCGCCAACTAGTAGACGGTCATTTTTTAGATATAATCAGAAGGGGGGGTTTGTGCTTAACACCGGTTATCGGCAATATAAATAATTACTTACAAATTTTACCAGAAAAAAAACCGAATTTAATCGGGATCAAATTTTAATGGGAACATTCGGGAAGCACCAGCTTTAAAAAAAAAACGATCAAAATCGGTTTACCCAGTCGAAAGTTATGAGGTAACAGACATAGAAAAAAAATACAGTTGAATTGAGAACCCTATCCTTTTTTTGAAGTCGATTAATATATTAGGGTTATATTAGAGATTCCATCCTGAATATACAGCCGACCTTTATAAGCAATAACACTTTCCTACCCTTCCTTTTAACTTGTTATAGCATTTTATTCAAATTGCAAGAGCTGTTTCAAAACTAGTTAAACCATTAATGACATCAGAAAATAAAATGTTTCTAACTAACGCAATTGGGATAGCAGTACAGTTCCCATTTTGTTATTTACTTTGTTACTTTGGACGGTTAGTTATAATTGTTCAACCAGTTATTAGGTTTAGTTATGTTCTGATTGGATTCGACACGAGGGAATGCGCATTTTAAAACTATGTATAACGTATCCATTTAATTTTTTCATTCTGCAATTCTTGCGTTACGAAACAATATTAATTATCATGCATAATATTGTATTACTTATACTTTCTACTTTGTATTGTGCTGTTACTGCCTTGTTTGCAGTTCACGTGTGCGACTATCGTTCAAGAAATCTCGGGTTTGATTCCCAGGTTGGGCCAAAAGTGTTGTTGGGTTTTCTTACAAGTTTTTTTTTAACAGCTGCATTTGGAAGTATAGCGGTGTTTCAGGTCCGTCTTATAGAGAGCAAGTTAAGCCGTCGTTCAAGTTTTTAATGAATATCTATGGCAATCGTTATAGGAAAGTCAGTGGCCTCAAACATTCTAACAATAAATTTGTTCAACCTTTGAATTCAGTTCGCCCTGAGAGTTGCGAAGGTCTGATGACAGTTGCTCCGTAGAAAAACTGACTTTGAGGTAAAACCGGTTGATCTAGAGGCCAAAGCCAGATAATCTTGGGAATAATAAAGGATAGGAAGATGACTTATACTTTTTCAAGCGTTTATAAAAACGTACAACATTATCAAAAGTCGATCGCCATGAAATTGCATAATTTAAAATTTTATATATTTTTTGTTAAACTTATTCTATTATATTTTGCATAATACAGTTACAAGGTCACCTTGTTAAATTTTAATCATATGTTAAATTAATAACAAAATAAAGTAAAATAATTGCAAGCAACAATGTTGATGAATGTTGAATTTAACCGTTTTAAAGTCAACATACAGTTCTTAACCTAAATATTAATGTAATTTATTTTGAAGTCAGCTAAATTGCATTAGTAGCTAATGATACGGTATACTGTATCATTAGCATAAAAATTAAAAATACTAATTGTTATGCACTATATACAGATTCAAATTACATTTCATCACATTACAGCCAATCAGGATATAAAGCCCAAAAATTATTTACTCATAAATGTATACCAAAGTATAACTTAAAGAACATCTTCTATATGCCTACGATTCCTGCAAAAAGTTCTTGATTTCTTTGTTCATATCGCCATGCTCTTCATTCAAGGAGCCAAGGAGAGAAACGAGTGTCGAGGAACTGTACGGCAGAAGATCACCCCTCACCTGGGGAATGACGACCCTCAGTTATGAGGATAACGATGCAAGGAGGAGGTTCGCCTTCTGTATACTTGGTATTATTTAATTAAATTATTATATATAAATCAAATTGATTTCGTATATCGCTTTAGATTGTAAATGTCTTTAATGGTAGACTTAAGTTATCTATACTTATAATAAAAATGTAACAGGTCCAATTCTGTATATTCAAAAATTTTTATTTTTTTGAGGGCTGGCTATAATCGATACTGAAGCCAAAACTGTATTTTTTTCTTTTATGTCTGTCTGTATGTTTGTATTTTGGCCGCGCATCACGCCGAAACTACTGAATGGATTCAAATGAAACTTGGCATGATTTGAGTTCACACCACGAGGTATGACATAAGATACTATTTATCCCGAAATTCAGCACGGTTTCCTGGAGAGAGGGGATGAAAGTCAAAATATGTAGGTACTTAGTTGTAATTCAATAACACATCCGCTTTCATTCATTCTTTTTTCGCTAGAAAGAAAGAAAATAAAAGATAACGGGAAAAGTGTTTTTTTTTTACTGTACACTGCCTGTGGGAAGCTGAGACAGATATGTAAATATGGCGGTACGAAGTTCGCCGAGCCAGCTAGTTCTAAATAAATAATCAAATAATAACATACAATAAAGATCGATTTCGAAAGTAATTCTCCTGTATAATTTATTTAAGCATAAAATTAAATCAGTGTAACATACCCGCCTATTATTTATAAACTTCAGGTGTTCTCTTCTGCCACCTAATGAAGCATCTCGCCTTTAACAAATGACGTCACTCAATCTAAGTGTGCCATCGCCGTAAGCTTCCCTCCGGTAATTTATTAAACAATAATTACGCCACATATTAATAATATAAAATTTGAACTTGCTACTGGAAAATGCAAAAATTTTGACACCAATTTTGCTGTTACTTAAGTGTATCGCAAGAAACTATTTCTTAGATTGGCAGCGTGCTATGATAACGGGTTTTCTGCTGCAATACGACTATGGTCGATGATTCCTACTAATTCATCAAATGTAAAGGTATCCCTCTCTGTGTGTTGAGCTTTCACAACTAAATCACTAAATCGATTTTAATGTTTGGCTCGTATGCACTATGATACTTAAAGAAATACATAGCTTAGTTATAATATAATATCAAACCCAAGTAATTAACCTTTCTAAAATATAGCATCCCAAAGTATAAGAATATATACCATTTTGCATGTCAGCGTGCATGCACACCCACTTACCCATACATGCAAAATAGCGTACGAACTCTTTTAATCACACATACAGACGGCGATCAAAACTTGTATTTCAAGAGAAGAACTAACTCAAACTAGCCAATAGCCTATCAAACAAAAGTTGGTAAAAGTTAACAAGTTTCGGTAACGCAGGATGATACACTGTCCGCCTTCAGAATCCTAAGCAGCGACGTTTGAGGCACGTATTATTTGTGAGTTTGTCGCTCGCAAACTTCGTTGTCGCAGCGACGAGGCCCGGCAGAATTACTGTACGTGTCGCGTCGCTCGCGCAACGAATAATAACCGGTGCGTGAACAAACTTGTGACGTCAGAGGTTATGGGAATTGGGTAACGCTTTAGGAGTAGTTTACTTTGGTCGGGCGTATTACAGTGTTGAGGGAGACCTAACTTTGAAATGTTCCTAATATTGTTTGGAACTTAGTTTGTGGTGTACCAAACAGTTTTATTAAAGTGTTGGTATTGTGGTTAGTTATTCTGACTGCTAAGCAGAAGGTTGTGGTTCGATTCCAACTATTAACAAATAATTGCGTGATGAGTGTGATCTTTTAGTTTATCTTGGTGTAGTTTATCTAAGACATTCATGTTTATTTTATAAAAAAGCTGCGGAGAACATATAGGTAACAAGTTTAGTTTAAGTCTAGATGGTGTACTTCCATATAAGAGTATTCATTTTAATTAAATGTAGAGAAATATATGGAGAGAGAGACATAAACTTCTCTAGAACATGTTGGGCACTGTTCCAAAATTCCAAACGTATGAACTAACTTCGCCCATACTAATTACAAGTTGAAACTTGTTGGTAAAAACGTCGGTCGTTTTGAGTGGTCGCAATCAGCCGTCGCCGTGATAATGGTCGGTTGCACTCTCTGTGCATTTGACACTTCGAACGTAGACACCGAAGCATAGAAGAGGCACAATTAGCTATGCTACCACCTGTGGTTGCTTTGAACAGCATTACATGGTAAATTTGAACATATATTTTGTATGTTCAGTATAAAGATAATAATCTAGGTAATTAAAATACAAACTATCTAATTCAGGTGAAGGGAAGAAAGACAATTCAACACCATGTAAAATTATTATTGTAAATAAATAAATTGTTATTTGAAAACATAGGGCAAAATCTATTATAAAGCTATCAAATCCAATATTCAAGAAACAATATTTTAATTCAAGAAAATACAAATTATGCCTCTGTATGACTTTCTTGTGAAAATTGAAGTTTATTAGGTACAAAGATATTGTCGTTATACTAATGTGGTATTTTTTTGTATAAAAGTTTCCGAGCAGTTGAAATCTATTCAATTTCCTTTCTTGCAATTGATGATTTTATGCTTTAAGGGAATAGTATTGAAAGAAACTTGTAATAGAAAGAAAAAAATTAAAGGGAACAAACGTAGCCCCTTCTATATATTCTCAAGCCGGTAGCTTCAGTAACGAGGTCGAACGTCAGTGAGCCATGCAATCTGCTCTCCGCTCCACAATTTTATTTCACATTTTTCATACAACTAACTCTGACTGCCATTGCTCTGCTTGTGACGGCCAATTATTTTACGATTTGTATGTAGGATCGCCTGAGGTGAACGAACTGGCTACGTTCTATGTTGTAAATAATAACAAGCCAAAATATAGCTATAATCAAATATAATATAATATAAAGTTGCAACTCAGAAAATATTAATTGACCAAAAACAGTAAAAAAAAATAATATAGTATCGTGTGTGCTGCATGATTACACTTATTAAAATATATATCGGGTAGGTACTTGCCTGAAGAAAACTTTGGAATAAATGAATTAAAATATCTCAAGACTAGACTGACAAATGGGATTAATACAGTATTTAAGATGATGAGAGTAAGTAAGATATTCGTGTACTAGTATATCAAAGATGTCAGCTGGTCAGGAACACAAAACGACCATACGAGTTTACAAATATGAAGCAACGACGAATTTTCAGACTCGGGGTTCTTTCATCAAGGGACACAGCGATCACCATTTCTATTCATTATATAGGGTCATTTTTCTATTTATTCACACAATTAATTCATAATTTAGTCACTGCTTGTTACAAAGAAAAACATTTTCTCTTTTAAATATATTGTGATAATAAACTTTATATGTTGGTATGCCTTCTTCAAATAAGCCGTTAGATTTCCCTAACGTCTCACGTTCTAAAGGGACTAGTTTGTCATTTGTGTAAAGACGTACACACTACCTGGCCTCAAGGCGCACGTAACACAGAGCCAAGTTCGCAACAAAAAGAGGAGTTATTGTAAAACGGCGCGGAAGACGGAATGATCTCATTTTCTATTCCATTCGTTTCACACAAACCACACAAATCACCGTAGCTTTGAAGCCGCGAGATTCTTACGTGTAAGTTAGGAGAGGTGGAGGTTCGACAATGGCTTTGGAATAAAATGTAACACGTGGATAGTCAAATGATTGATACATAGTCGGTTGTATCTAACCGATGTACAAAAATGTAAAAATATTTTTAATTCGAAACTGTGTGTCAATTTAAAAAAAAAATAGGTTAATCATATTAAATACAATACTTAAAGCAAACTGTTTAATTAACTAAGTCACACACATATTTCACATTGCTATTATGATCTTAGTGTTGCTTTTAAAATTGATGTTTTATAAAAAAAAAACACATTATCAGTCTATTGCAGTCCACTGTTGGAGGTACAAAATAATACGAGTATAAATACAGTATAATAAAATTAATGTCTGAATTCTTTATAAAATTCTACAAAACATGAAATTGTGACTCTATACAGTGTGACAAACCATTGTAAGTCACTTGAATTTCAAAAAACTATTTTGATTGAGAATACTAATGTGATTCGTCCTCTATAACAAATTTCTCAAAAAATTTCAGTAAAATAAAAAAATTGCGCCAACAATTTTTAAAACCATGAAAATATAAGACATTAAAGAAGTTCCAGGTAAACAAGAAAGCAGTGTCTCGCTCCCGCTTCTCGATGAGTACACAATGCCATTACCATAGCACACTTTATTCAGTCGTGAAGGGACATACAATCGACTTGATTTAAATAATCAGTTACGACAACGTCTCCCTGCCACGCTGTCGCCTTAATTGCCGAAGGACTTGGTGGGCTTTGCGCGCGATTAACGTCAATGCTCGGCAATTTTTCATGTTTATTACATAAATTGCTTTTTCTTTTACCCTTGTTCTAACTTTGTGGTACGATTAAATGAATTGAAATGGTCAAGTTATGTTTCTTTGTTATAAGAAGTAGGTTAAGAGAAATTTACCCTTGAAGAGCTATGTTTCAGAACATGGGTTAGCCTAACCAATGTACTACGCCTTCTAATAATTATTTTGTTGCTTACATTAAGTGCTGGGGTCAGTAATTAATGGGTATCAAATAATTAAAGAAATGCAAATCTAAAGGAAGCAGCACTATTACAACTCGCATTTGAGACAGTTACTGAAAGAAAAACAAAAGACTGTAGATACATCTATGGATGTGTGGCAGATAATTTTGGGAGAAAGTTTCATCTGACTCTACAATAAGATAAATCTTTGATAATCGCTGAATCAAGTTAGGCTTGAAATTATTCAGAATTCATTATATGAAATGTACTTTAGGTATATTCGATTCTCTGTCCATATTCAATGGATACTGCATTTCCCCGTAACATAAATTAATAAGTTAATGACATCAAAGCAAGGCAGCACGTATAGTCTGGGTTTGTCTTTTGTAATTAGGACCACTTCCCGTTATTGGGTTTTTGTTGGAAGTCTCAGAATTCCAGAAAAAAAAACAAAAAATTAAAAAAAGTTTGAAATCACACCCGGTAACATCACAAAGCTGCCCCACATTATATGGAATTGTGGTTATAGCTATTAAACTGATGCATACAGGATCTCTATTTACAAGTGAACCTTTATAGGGTTGATTAAAAAAGCACATTGAACATGAATACGAAAATAAATACATACATATTTTTTAGTTTTTGTTTAGGTGAAAATTACAGAAATATTTATACTAATTAAAAAAAAAAAATATCACCAAATTATGCATGTTCTTCATATGCAATATCACAAAGTTTGTGAGATGGATGCTTGTTAATTTTACTATAGAGATTTACTATAGTCTGGAATAGCAAATAAGCCAGTAGATGTAGTATTCCCGTGGGAAGAGCAAGCTACAGCAACACCGCATATCTACTTATTAATACGTAAAGCAAAATACTTGTACTTCTTTTTAAAAAAAATATGCGAACGAGGAGTATGCAATTTGGCACAATTGAATTTATACGGAGGAGTGCAGAAACCTAAAAAATAAAAGATTTATTTTAATGAATAATGATCGAATTTCGACCACTGGGTGACCACTACTTATTTTAATCAAGGGAGAACCATGATTTGTTACAACGTTACGTTAACAAGCACCCGGCTTTAGGGCTTGCACACTTATCTGCGAATTCGAAACGCATCGCAAATATATGCGAGTTCGCACGAATGCACCGCAAGAATTTCCGATCTGATTCGCATCGTGCATTCCTGCGATATTACATCACACTTGTGAATCCATTTTTGTCCGTCCTGAGACAGTGTAAGGGAAAACTGCAAAACCGAAATGAACAATCATCAAACGCATGGGAAGATCAAATTAATTCACCTTCTACTAATGATAATTTAGCGCCACCTATAACGCAATTTCAACGGAAGAAGAGTTTGATTGTTAACCGGTTAAAAAAATGAGGAGGTTCCATGTTCCACTGTATGAATTAACAAGTGAACAAATAATTAAATTTTATTTCACTTTAGCTAATAGTCAGTTCCAGCATTTCCAAAATCATAACAGGAATTCTTCCCTTGTACGGTCGTTATTGAAAGATAGTGCTAATAAACTCAAAAAGCTCTTCAAATATGCTCATTCTAAATTAATCAAAAAAATATCTTCTTCTTGTTTCAAAGCATAGAATTTTCAAGTAAAATAGTTCCCATCAGCGTTCATAAATGTAATAAATGGACGAACCCAAAATCTTATTTTTTAACAATAACAGCAACAATATTTTTGCGATCCATGTCACTATTCCTAAAAAATCCTCCAATACGGCTGACTACCGTCGAAAGTATGTTCACCTCAACCAATGTTTTGCCGCACGAATTGGTATCGCAGCAATTCGCATTGCAAGTTCCTGCGATGCAGCGTCGCATCACATCGCAGTTATATGTGGAAGCTCTTAAGCAATTCTTTCGTTGATTTGCACCGAGTAAGTGAGTTTACTGTACGTCCAAAAGTGTAATATTATTTTAGCTTTTGAATTCAATTGCATTATCTTATCATATCTAGTTAGAACACATTTCTTCATTAAGCACATCACACGAGCTACTCTGTTTGCCCTCTCAACAGTACAGAAGCGTAAAATTACACGCGCAACGAGCACAAATGAAATTGTAACTATTGTCTCTGTAGAAAACTACAAGCGGGAAAAACATACGGGCAACTTTTAGTTGCTCCGTGATTATATAAGAATAAGATCTAACTAATTATGAAGTCCAGCTATTTTATATTCCACGCCTCGGCATGAATGGGCCGGCTCGACCGGAGTGATACCACGGCCTCACAGAAAACAGGTGTGAAATAGTGCTTACGCTGTGTTTCACCGAGTGAGTGAGGTTACCGGAGGCCCAACCCCCCTCCCCCTATCTCCCGCCTATCCCCCCAAAGGTCGACAACGCACTTGTGACGCCTCTGGTGTTGCGGGTGTCCATGGGCGGCGGAAATCGCTTACCATTAGGCGATACGTCTGCTCGTTTGCCCGCCTATACCATAAAAAAAGCGGCCAAGTGCGAGTCAGACTCGCCCATGAAGGTTTCCGCAGCAGCAAGTAACATAATGTAATATTTATTTTATTTTTATGTTTGTGCTGATTGAATGAAAGGTAAATTGCAGTTTACGATTTATGAGGTATTAAAAAATAACTACTTACTAGCTTTCGTTCAAACCAATTTTCGGTGGAAGTTTGCATGGTAATGCACATCATATTTTTTTTTATGAAATGAAATGAAATGAAATGAAATGAAATGAAATGAAATGATATTTATTTGTAAGTAAATCTTTTCAGATATTTTTACACGTCGGACTTTACAGCTAGAAGAGACCGGCATTTCCTACGACTCACTCTGGGAAGAAATGCCGAAACAAACCACAGAGATGTCCTTTTTTTTTTTTTAGTCCGAGAACATTGATTACAAAACAAAAAATAATCTGTGCGAGTACAGTATAGGATCTGGGTTGGCCTTTTGAAGAAGGACCATGATTTTGAGTCGGCCTGTCCATACAGACGGCATACGAGCCCCAGCCATCGTGTTACGACCCGAAGCGCGACACTACCGTCAGCAGGACATTTGGGTAGGCCGGGGAAACACTCAAAGCCACCAGAAAGATACTAAATATGAACTTATATTACAAGCCTAGACTATACTCACATTTACATACACAAAAGGAATTCATTTGGTATTAAAACAACATACAATAAAAATATAAATGTCTAACACTTTCACACAAGATACCTACGTAGGTAAATACTGAAGTGAGCATCGTCAGTCCCAAGCAAATTTGTCATCTAAATAATCCAAAACTGTGTAATAAGCCTTTTCACATAGTTTCTGTTTTATTAAGGACTTAAATTTGGTAATACTTAATTCTTGATATTTGCTTGGAATTTTATTGTAAAATCGCACACTCTGACATCGGAAAGACTTGCTTACTCTTTGTAATCTAGTGGTTGGCAACACGAGTTTATCTTTATTTCTAGTATTGATATCATGAACGTCGCTAAACTTTGTGTATAGATGAATATTTTTCTTAACGTAAACTATATTTTCATAAATGAATTGAGATGCAACTGTCATGATACCAATTTCTTTAAATTTATTCCTCAGTGACTGCCTATAACTAAGGTTATAAATTGCACGAATAGCCCTCTTCTGCAACACAAATATACTTTGAATATCGGTAGCATTCCCCCACAACAAAATACCATATGACATTACACTATGAAAATAACTAAAATATACTAATCTAGCTGTTTCTACATCGGTTAATTGACGAATTTTATAAACCGCGTATGCTGCAGAGCTGAGTCTATTCGATAATCCATCAATGTGTGGGCCCCACTGCAATTTTGAGTCCAGAGTTATACCCAAAAACTTGGTGGTGTCCACAAGGCCCAATTCCTTTCCATTTATTTGAACACAGGTTTTTACTTGTTTAACGTTGGGTGTAAAAAATCTAATACACTTAGTTTTGTTCTCGTTTAAAAGTAAGTTATTAACATTGAACCAGTTCACGACATTGGAGAGAGCGTCATTCACGTCATCAGTAACAGATTGTTGTCTCTTCAGTTTAAATAAAAGTGAAGTGTCGTCCGCAAATAGCACTATCCCCTGACTATCCTTTACCAAATTAGGCAGGTCATTGATGTAAACTAGAAACAAAAATGGGCCGAGAATCGAGCCCTGCGGAACCCCCATAGTGACCAGAGATCCCACGGATCTATGACCATTAACTTCCACTTTATGGACCCTGTTACCCAAATAGGAGATAAGAAGATCCAAAGCGGTGTTTCTAATTCCATAGTGATACAATTTCCTGACCAATGTTTCATGAAAAACGCAATCAAATGCCTTAGACAAATCACAAAAAACTCCTAATGCATCCAGTTTATCTTCCCAAGCACTAAATACAGTCTCTAATAATTCAACACCAGCATCAGTTGTTGAGCGACCTCTTCTAAAGCCAAATTGTTTCCTGTGTAGAATATTGTTTTCACTGAAGTGAGTCTGTAACTGACTTAGTATAATTTTTTCAAAAATTTTACTGAAAGTAGGTAACACTGAAATAGGTCTATAATTTGTTGGATCAGACGTGCTACCTGACTTAAATAATGGAATGATCTTACTATGTTTCATTAGGTCAGGAAATACACCACATTCAATGCACTTATTGAAAATTAAAGCCAACGGTGATGCAACTACGTCAATAATTGATTTAGTAATTTGTACAGAATGACCCCAAAGATCGGCGGTTTTCTTAACACCAAGAGCATTGAATGCTTTAACAATATCTATATCGGTGATATAACTAAATCTAAACTCAGTATTACAAATTTTAATATTCTCTTTCAACAAAGATTCTGCAATAGTAGGGGATGAATTCAATGATTCTGTTATTGAAACTGGTATGTTCGTAAAAAAATTCTCAAAAGCTGTGGCAACCTCTAAATCTGATTCAATTACTTTGTTATCAATAGAAAGGCTGTAATTATTGACTTTGTTCTTTGCTTTTCCAGTTTCAACATTAATTATTTGCCAGGTCATACGAACCTTATTTGAACTATTATTAATTTTAGATCTCAAGTAACCAACCTTTGCAGCATGACATACCTTTTTAAATAAATTGGAATATTCTTTAACATATTCTCGAAATTCCACCACATTAAATTTATCATTCTCTTATTTTAGAAGTTACAGGGGGGGGGGACACACATTTTACCACTTTGGAAGTGTCTCTCGCGCAAACTATTCAGTTTAGAAAAAAATGATATAAGAAACTTCAATATCATTATCGAAGACCTATCCATAGATAGGGACACGTACGGGTTTGATGAAAAAAAGAGAAAGAAATCAGAGCCAATTGTAATATTAAAAAAATAAAAGTTGTTTTTAAGAATATAAAATGTTTTAATTTTAACCAAATTCAGTAAATACACTTATGTGCAGAACCAGCACCATACAAACTAACACTTAAAATAATTTTCTCGGACGCCAGGTGCTAGTCCCTTATTCAACAACCTTTTGCCTGAATAGCTCGGTCAGTGCTGCACTTTTAATCTCCAGAGAGGGGGGAAGCTATAATGAATCCGATGAAGTTGATTTAATGCTGATATATTAATGACCCGTAGGATCTGAAGGTTTTATGTTTTTTGAGTTTTAGTTCTAAGTATGGGGACCTCCAAAAATTGATTTTTTTCTATTTTTGTGTGAAAATCTCGATGCGGTTCACAGAATACATCTACTTACCAAGTTTCAACATTATAGGTCTTATAGGTTCTGAAAAAAGTGGCTGCGACATACGGACGGACAGACAGACGGACAGACAGACATACAGACAAACAGACACGACGAATCTATAAGGGTTCCGTTTTTTGCCTTTGGCACGGGACCCTAAAAAGCAGAGAAATATATGAAGTAACGGCTTCAAAGCCACGCAAAAAGTATACAAATGATTCTATACAAACTTAACCCACCTGATCTGATTTCTTTGATTTTCTCATCATCATTCATTCATTCATGATCATTTTGATTTTCTTGTAGGTTTTTTCATAGATATAAACAGTAGCAAATCGACAATCCTCAGGCTGATGACCTCAAGCAATGTCTTTTTAAGACCCATTTAAAAAAAAATCTACGGTGACGCTAATATCCAGCAGTTTAGAATGCTGGTGATGATATAAAAGGTGATTGAAAAGAGAAAGTGATTAATATTAGTTCGTATCTAAAAATTATTTTATTTATTTGAAATACTGACAACGGCTGTCCAACAATATTTTGTTTATTTTTGAGGTTTTGTACCAAAAACGGAACCCTTGTATAATCACTTCGTTGTCTGACTGTTGCCTTTTGAGGGAGAGAAAGACTGACAGACAGACTTGTTTGTCAGTCTCTCTCCCTTTTTTTGTCGGAACGTGTCGCGGTATCAAGTTAAAATTAATGTCAAATACTCAAGTCTGTGGTTCTTCGAAGCAGTGAAAAAAATCTAGTTTCTAAGTAACTGTGATTAAAAGGTTGTATACCTTTTATTTTCTGTTATTGCCAAATATTTTGATCTTCATTAACCTGATTGATCAACTTTTTTTACGTAAGAGCTTCTAAAACAACTTTATTTTACTGGCTGCTTACAAAAACAAAAAGTTGCCAGTCTGTGGAGAACTAACAAACAAACTTCCTCTCGGAAGATTCACGGCGCGATTTTTTTCTCACAGCTTTGTACGCGAGATATATTGCGTCCATTTTATGCAACCCCTTTGAACTATGACTGGGGATTAAGCCCTCCTGTATCATAACGATAAAGTTACCCTCCTGTCTCATCCCGTTATCGGCCAAATATATACTTTCAACTTTTATAATTACTAAAGTTTAGGGTCAAAAAGATACATTTAATTTTGACTCGCTAAGTAGTAAGTTGGGAGATGTTTTAATTCGTGTTGATGCGATGACAGGTAACAGGTTGCGTCCTGTTGTGGACGACAGCCCTTATTTATGGATGACAAGTCACTGTAATGGGGGTGATAAATTTTAGGAAGAATTAATACGTTTAGGGGTGTGATAGTCTTTAAGGAAATGTTAAGGTAAATTCTTTTAGTTAAGATAATATTTTGTTATAAATGTTACATAAAGTATAAAGTGTTTAGGGTGTAACTTTGATGTAAAGTATTCTTCTTAGAAGATTACGGTCACAGAAAAAAAATCTTACCTTACGAAATTTCTACATCACCCAAAGGTTGGCTGTACATGATGTGTGGATAAAGTTTTTAAATAAATTGATTAAACAAATAAAAAATACAGAGCTGACGGAAAAAATAGTTAGTTTTAACTATTAATTTTTTTATTGAGTTTCTAAAATAAGGGAAAGTCAAGCCATAGTAAATTACTAATACTATTATCATCATACATTTTAAAGCTACTCAGGAAACATTCAGGAAATATTGCGATTTCAACAAACGATGCTGCAAAGCCCTTTATTTATGACGATCGGAAAAGTTAAGAGCATCGGAAGTAAAAGACATATAGCTTAAGACATGTTGGTTGGTTTTATTCGCAGTATATAAATAGTTAAAAGTATTCCACTGCCTTAATTTGGCAGCTATATGCATACTAGCTTTTGTCCGCGCCTCCGCCCTCGTGAATGTCGGTTATCGTGGCAAAGAGTAGCTCATGTCCTTTCTCAATAATCAAATTGTCTCCTACCCAAAGTTAATTGAAATTAGTATAGCGGTTTAGATGTAAAACTGTAACAGACAGACAGAATTAACGAATCTATACTAATATATATAATATTATAAAGCTGAAGAGTTTGTTTGTTTAAACGCTAATCTCAAGAACCGCTAGTCCGATTTGAAAAATTCTTTCAGTGTTGGATAGTACATTTGTCGAGGAAGGCTGTAGGCTATATATCATCACGCTAAGACCAATAGGAGCGGAGCACCAATGAAGAATGTTACAAAAACGGGGGAAAATTACATAAAATAATAGTAATAATGAATGCATAGACCGTCACAGAAAACCGGCATTGGAAAATGTCCTCCTTCATAACCCGAGTAATTGAAGTAATTAGATGTCTAGTCTTTGTCTAGAACCCATCAGGTAGTCAGTCTGCTCATTTACTCCTTATACATAAAAATACATTATATTCCCATTGTGTAAAGGGGTATATACTTTTGCTAAGGAGAGTCTATGATCAGCAATGGACAGTTAGAAGCTGATGATGTTTCCTCTCTCTCTAAGTCTTTTCTACCAAATTAAGTACTCCCCGAGGCACGAAGATGTCTCAAAATGTTAAGAATGTTCACCCATCCAGAGATTGCCCTGGATATAATTGCTTAACTTTGTACTTTGTTAACCTGCTCGGTTACCACATAGCCATGAGTTTTATTGTATATATTTTGAAAAATAATATTTGCATTGGTGTACAAATTTAGCTATTTAAACAAACAATGCATTTAAACAACGTAAGCAAAAATGTCTGCAACATTTCACATAACAGTAAAAGAATTTATGAAACAGTTTTGTATTATCATACGTTGGTCTGCGATGCTTTAGAAAATTTATATCAATAACATTTCAATAAATGTTTTGATGTCCAGCTTTGTTAGAATACGGATGCAGCAATACGCGGCGAGAGTTAGAGATTTTAAATTCTCTGGAAAATATTGTTTGCGGGGAAATATTTATTTCTGCTTGACGGTTGTTTAAAGTCAAGTGTGGTGAATAGTCCTCTACACTATGAAAAATTTCATTAGATTCTTAGGAAATTATTAAAAATTAGGACCAATTTCTCCCACACGTCTGCCACTGTAAGTCCTTTACACCAGGATCAACAGCAACTACCCACGAATACATCTTGGAACCCTCACCGAAATTTATCAAAAAAATACTGGAGAGTTAAAAACTGAATGCTGATGGGGAAGAGTTAAAAACTGTTTTTTTTAAATAGTATTTGGGGCAAACGAGCAGACTTATCGCCTGATGGTAAGCGATTACTGCTGCCCGTGGACACCCGCACAACCAGAGGCGTCACAAGTGCGTTGCCGACCTTTGGGATGGGATGGTGGATTGGGATGGGGAAGGGGATGGGGGAGGTGTTGGGATATGGGCCTCCGGTATCCTCGCTCACTTGGTGAAACACAGTGCAAGCGCTGTTTCACACCGGTTTTCTGTGAGGCCCGTTGAGCCGGCCCATGCATTCCGAAGTGTGGCTCTCCCACGGTAAACGGATGCTGCTGGGAGCTCGATATAAGCCGCTCCTTCGAAAGCAAGTTCCGACCTACTATACCACGCTGACCAGATGGATTAGAACAGTGATTATTTCAAGCTTTCTTTCTTCTTGCAGTGATGTTGTCTTGCGTATTTTGAAAACGGGAAAAAACTACAGAAAAAAGGATTGATTAAACAAAAATGAGTAAAGAAAAATCTTATCTTGGTCGAGTGATGTTTCAGCACATATAAACCTGACCTGACAGGAGTGATACCATGTCCTGAAAAAAGTCTGGTGTTGCGCAGTTCTATCTTTGTTTTTGACTAAGAAAGTGAGGTTGCCAAACTCCAAATACTGATTCTTTGGATAGGAACTGACAGAATAGCAATTCGCTTCTGACTCTTGTGTTACAGATCTTTATAAACGATGATAGTCACTTGCTATCAGGTGGCCCGTCTACTCGTTTGCCTCCCTAAATTATATAAAGAATAGTGAAAGTTTTAGAAGGTTCTGGCAATCATCTAAGTAATAAATTTAAGATTCTAGGTACCTAGCACACATTATAATACTACTATTTAAATGAATAAAGAATTATGTATAGGCAATTTATGAAGAACCAGTTTATTTTACGCTTTTAAGTGTTTTTTGGCAGAGAGTTTTCGTTGGATATTTTTTGGAAGTAGGTTTTTTATATAAAAAGTTTTTTAATATTTCAAACAGACACCAAGAACCAATTTTATTTATTTGTATAGTATATATTTCCACCGAAATGTATTTACACAAACAGCTCTGCCATTGTTACTGAAGAATACATCTCATGAAGATAAAGAGACATCTTATGTTAGCAAGTTGTACACTTTGCAGCGATAATTTACAATAAAAGCAGTTTCAAAAGTCAAACCCCTGCAAACTATATAGCACAAATTGAAATTTATTGTTCTCTACCCACGCAACTTACTCGAGACCAGTATATGTGTATATAGACAGCTTTTCAAGTATTAATTAATTGAGTCAACGGGTTGGCGACGTCAAAATCAAGATAATATATCGCCCCCAGGGTTTGTGATAAACTATCAATCAAAATTGTATACCGATGTGTTATCACATGTTTATGGGCCTTTCGAAATTCTGAGATCATTCTATTTATAAATACATATTTCTATACATATGTATATATAGGAGGTACAAGGACACACGGCGTACGTAATCTTGCTCAATTTTAATTCGATACCTACTCGTAGATGACTGAAATAATCGTACAATGTTTAATTTTGTTTCTGTCATTAGTCGTACACTTTGTTTCTTTTTATATGAAGATATAGGTGTAAGGATTTGATTAAACAACAAAACATAATATAGAACTCTAACTTCGTAGAAGCCGAAGTTCGTTTTACCCAGTATTTTAGGCGTTAATGCGCGATCGTAGTCTAACCGCAGACAACATTAAAGCTAAACTCTTATTAGACAAAACATTAACACCATTTAAAAGGTTTTTACTTTTGAATGGGGTATTGGTCCCTATTTCATTGGTTTGATTTTCTTCTAAAATATATTTTTTCTTAAATAAAGTTTTATAAAAAAATATAAGTTCAGCAAAAAAACATCAGCTATCTACCTGTCAAAATCGATACAGCCTTTTCAGAGATTAGCAGGAATAAATAGACAGACAGACAGACAGAAAAAAAAAACTTTTTTTTACCTAAGTAACGTAGAATCTAAAGAAAAGCTGTTAATTTGAAATTCCAAACAGACACTTTGTATAGATTTAAATATACCATATTTATGAGGTATAAGAAATGTATGATCACTCATCATTAATAATAATAATACTTTATTTCTCCTCACAATGGTATACTTAAAACTAGTTATTTCACACAGTTTAAAGAAATGTGAGGAGCTGGTGTTTGTGATAGGCATAGAATGGCTGTGTTACAAATCACCAGGTCCTCACTCCACGGACTTACAGGTACATTTTCGACAGTGTGTTTAAACATTTTTTTTTCTATTGATTACATATAATGAGGGAATGAGTAATGAAAAGCTAACAATGAATATACACACATCAAAAGTGTCTAGGGATCAAGCATTTTTATGCGGATTTCTTGAGATTGAGATGTGGCTTTGGCCCTGGCCTGCTCAGTCGCCAGACTTGAACCCGATTGAGCATGCATGGGATATGCTACAGAGAAGAGTTCTGCCGAATATGGAGGGTATCCAGTCGCAAGAAGACCTTTTTTTGTTGTTGCAACGAACATGGGCGGCCATTCCACAGCGTGATTTGGATGAACTCATTTTGAGTATGCCAAACCGATGTTCTTGTGTTAGTGTTCGCGGTAGAAACACGGATTATTAATTGTTTAAGTTACCTAATAAAATTTTAAAGAAAACTGTTATTTCAGTCTTTTTTTCGAACTTTAATGTTAGTGGTTGAAATGTCAAAAATCCCTTTATTAGGAAAATGGCAAATTTCTTTATTAATGCAAAGGTGACTTGGTTTATCGTTACTGTGACAAACGAAAACACTTTATTTGATGAATCCTTAAAGAAAATTTTAATTAATATCAATCAGGAGAAAAGTTATTGCAAAAATATATGTTGATCCCTAGACACATATGTTGATCCCTAGACACTTTTGATGTGTGTATAAAGAAAAAAGGGTATTTAAATCCTATAACTAAGACAGCGCCAAGCATACGAATCTCTTTGGGTGTGTGTTATGTAAAGAGTAACGTGTCAGGATCAATGATAATGGTATGTGTGTGTGCGCCTGTTTGTGTGTGTGTGTGTTTGTGTGTGTGTGTATATAGGATATTGTTTGAGTCAATTACAATGAAGAAGTTTTTCTGTTAAATCATAATTTAGCTTTTGTAGCCAGTTGATAGCCGAAGACTTGCATTTTGTTTTGCATAAGGGATTCAGTGCTATCATACTCATATAGAAACTAATGTTTCTCTGAGTCAGCTAACATATTGTAATAACGTAAAAAGTAAAAGCCGGGTGTGCTCGTAATAGTTCGATGTCCGGTGTGCCCAATAAGCCGAGGTCACCAAGAACCTTACGAATCCAATAATAAATTCTTATTTTACACTCTTTGTGGGGTCCAAATTCAACGTATTATATGTTTAAAATTATTAGCGTTTTTCATAAATTATTTTAGAATGGAAACATTGTCTCGTAAGTTTAAATGAGTATTTCCTTAAATTTTCTTTATATTGTTTTTGTGTTTTTTGTAGAAACTACTTTTTTCTAGACTTAAGACATGTTAATATGGCATGTTCATTATAAAAAAGCGGCCAAGTGCGAGTCGAACTCGCCCATGAAGGGTTCCGTAGCAGCAAGTAAATTTTTTTTTTAAATATTTGTTGTGATTGAATGAAAGGTAAATTGCAGTTTACGATTTATGACGTATTAAAAAAAAACTACTTGCTAGATTTCGTTCAAACCAATTTTCGTTGGAAGTTTGCATGGTAATGTACATCACATATTTTTTTTAGATTTATCATTCTCTTATTTTAGAAGTTACAGGGGGGGGGGGAGGGGCGGTCACATTTTGCCACTTTGGAAGTGTCTCTCGCGCAAACTATTCAGTTTAGAAAAAATTTATACTAGCAACCTCAATATCATTTTCGACGACCTATCTATAGATATACACATATAGGTTTTATGAAAAAAAATTTTTGAGTTTCAATTCTATGTATGGGGCCCAAAATTTAATGTTTTTTTTCCATTTTTGTGTGAAAATCTTAATGCGGTTCACAGAATACATCTACTTACCAAGTTTCAACATTATAGGTCTTATAGTTTCGGAAAAAAGTGGCTGTGACATACGGACGGACAGACAGACGGACGGACAGACAGACAGACAGACAGACAATGACATGACGAATCTATAAGGGTTCCGTTTTTTGCCTTTGGCACGGAACCCTAAAAAGGTGTTGAGTTTTTATTTTTGAATAAAAATTGGACAAATTATAAAAATAAAACAAAAGGCTCAGACTTTGAAACAAAAGCCAGATCAATTAATAAAAATGTGATCCTATTTTAATGAAGTAATTGCGTACATTTTCAATCCATTTTTATAAGCGAGTAAGTTACGTAAATGGTAGAAAATGATTTTTATCACATTAAAATAGACTCGATCGGAGTAAGGTTTTTTTTTTTTTATGTTTGGGCCTCTACTCTGCCCGATGGAAAGCAAAAGCAAAATCCACGAGTGGTGGTCACCATACTCATTGCGAATGCAGACAATGCAACAATGCCTGGTGACCCACACCATGGCGGCCTTGTGATGCTTTTGCATCATTGGGCCTCCGGTCTCGCACTCCTCACCAATGAAACACTAGCAAGAACTCAACGAGCGAAGTTACAACAGGCTCAATTTACAAATAACTTACAACCATATAAAAAAAAATCGGCCAGGTGCGATTCGGACTCGAGCATATACCATTACCACGTACATTTCAAGCGTCTACCTCTAGCCGTTATCAATATCGAGCAAATAAAACACGTTTGTTGTATGGGAGCCCCCTTAAATATTTATATTATTCTGTTATTTAGTATTTGTTGTTATAGCGGCAACAGAAATACACAATCTCTGAAAATTTCAACTGTCTAACTGTCACGGTTCATGAGATACAGCCTGGTGACAGACGGACAGCGAAGTCTTAGTATTAGGGTCCCATTTTACCCTTACCCATTTAATATGCGATCCACTATCAGATACTTAGAATTTCATAATCTTTTACCCATTTAAGATAATACAAATTCTAATACATTGAGGAATAATAGTTCAATGTTCTAATAACAGTTTTTTTCGCCAGACTTTTGTATCTTAAGACACTCGTTATAGGTTTTGGTTAGGGAAATAAAGTACTGTACAGCGAGCTGTGGGCCCACGGGTCCACGGATATTGAAATAAGGTAACCTATTTGAGGCACATTTCACTAGTTTTTATTATTTATGCGATTTGTTTGCCGTACAATGCGGTAGGTTTGAATTTCTGAGCTAGTCTAAAAATATTTATAAAGAGGTAACTATTAGTTGTTCGTAACGAAGACGTAACGATATTCTTATTTTTCATTTACTATGGTTAAAGTTAATTGTACGAAACTGAAGAAGCTCTCCTTGAATTTACCTGTTACTAGCTTCTTTAGTAGCTTTCGTAGCGCAGTGGTAGCGTATGCGACTGCTGTGCTTGAGGTATCGGGTTCGATTCCCGGGTCGGAACAAATGTTTGTATGATCTGCAAATATTTGTTTCGGAGTTTGGGTGTTTTCTGTGTATAATATGTATGTATTTAAAAAAGTATATGTATATTTGTATCAGCTGTCTAATACCCATAACACAAACTCTGCTTATTATATTTCCCACTCCTCCAGTTTTCTTCTGAATAATTTCGTTGCGGGTTCAAAGACAGTTTAATTTTTCCTTTGACTTCCCTATATATATATATATATATATATAACTCGGTGTGTTCGTGGGTCACCGCTGTTGATCCTGGTGTACAGGAGTTACAGTGGTAGGCGTATGGGCGGGATTAGTCCCATACAAAAAACTCTGCTTAGCTTGGGACTAGATGGCGTTGTGTGTTAGATGTCCGAAACATTTATTATAATTCATTTATATAAGACACTCACATATTATTATGTGCCTTTATATTGGTTGAAAGAGTTTTCAAAATCAATTCAGTAGATCCAGAGATTATCCCCTACAAACTCACAAACTTTACTTGTTATAATATTAATACAGATGTAATAAAACGTAAAAAATACTTTACTATTAACGAGTCTTTAATAATTTAATCTATACTAATCTATAAAGCTGAAGAGTTTGTTTGCTTGAACGCGCTAATCTCAGGAACTACTACTCCTATTTAAAAAAAAAACAGTGTTAGATAGCCCATTTCTCTAGGAAGGCTCTAGGCTATATATCATCACGCTAAGACTAATAGGAACGGAGCACCAATGAAGAATGTTACAAAATCGGGGAAAAATTATTACGCTATGGGCAATAAGAGACGTAAACGAGGGGTCAGCTAGTATTTAATAAATTAATGTTATTGCGATTGAATTTCTATTTCACATTTGTTTTATTTACTGATTTTCAAGTGTGACTACACACCACTGCCATGACAAGTGTTTACTAAATTTGCTTTTCAGATGCGCCATTTTTATTTATCAGCTGTGACACAGACGAGGGGATAATATAAATTAAATAAATTTTTCATAAAGACAAAAAGGAAGCCTAACATAAGATTCTATTTACTGTCCATTGTTTATGTGAACTCAAACTTCGATATGTTGCTGAAAATCTTCAATGACTTCGTTTATACGAGAATTTTATTCTTACATTGTACTTTCATTTTTCAGTACTCTCTCAGTAAGGCAGTGGTCCCACCGCTGACGATGAACGAGAAACGAGTAGAACTATAAACGAGTTGGCGATCAGCGAGCAGCGAGTGTGTAGTTTCGATAGTTCTGTCGCTGGGCTATAAGCGCGTGCGATTACTCGTGCCTCTCGCCCGCAGTCGTTCAGTCTGCCACTACACAAACACTATCGTGAAATACATCGTCGTCTGAACTAGACAACAATGAGAGTTGCAATGATTTGTTGATATCCATACGTATACTTTCAAAGCCGCACTGTATAGAAATGATTAAGGGAGCGAGCACCGCTGAGCGAGTATCGCTGAGCGAGTTTATCGCCCAGCGACAAAACTAGTAAAGCGAGTCGTCGCCGACAGTCTGAACAATCGGAGAGTAACTATTAATATAATGCTCTTTCGGAATGTATATTTCTTGTACGTTTCTTGAGCGAGAAAATCGCCGATAGTTAGTCGTTTACTCATCAGCGGTCGGACCACTGTCTTACTCTATATTAATTGAATTAAAATTCTAACGTTAGTAGTACCACATTATATTCGTAAATTTGTGGGTATTTTTACTCCTCTGCTTCTTGGTATTCGAAAGTAATTTTGTCTGTCTGTAACGCTTTCATGGCTGCTCCACTACTTTCAATGAATGGCATGGCATGACATGGTGGTACTTTGATTCTTGATTAAAGACATGGGCTACTTTTAACCGCGATAACCGTCATACAGCAGCCGGAGCGTCGGGCAAAAGCTAGTAATTTTGTAAATAAACGTGCAAAACCCGCCAATATTTCGAACAAAACTAATACCGGTGGTTTTGCGTTTACTTGATAAAATAAACTAAGGTAAATAATTAACAGCAAACAGTTTTCAGTTGGCAGTTAATAATGCAGTGTGGTCTCACGCCAAGTTTTCTCCAACCCGGTCACTCGTTACATTGACCGTATATTTAGATCAGTATTACATGGGATTTTGGATGTTTTATTATATTCGGTTTTAGTGTGGTGATTATAACAAACTTGTTTTTCAATAAAAATAAGTATACTATTAATTTATAAACTCTAAGTACATTACTCCAAAAGGGTCTGATTTGTGTCTAACTTAAAATATTTTTTTCGAAAATAACTCCCGCCTGGGAATATATATCCTGTGTCGCAGGGGACTTGGTCTTTTTTAATTTCTTTTTTTTTATGGAATCGGCACAACAAACGAGCAGACGTATCGCCTTATGGTAAGCGATTACCCCCGCCCATGGACACCCGCAACACCAGAGGTGTCACAAATGCGTTGCCAGCTTTTGGGGGATGGGGAGGAGGATGGAGAGGGGGATGGGGGAGGGGATGGGGTATGGGTCTCCGGTATCCTCACTCACTCGGTGAAACACAGAGCTAGCGCTATTTCACACTGGTTTTCTGTGAGGCCGTGGTATCACTCCGGTCGAGCCGGTCCATTCATGCCAAAGCGTGGCTCTCCCACTGTATTTTGTTTTGTGTCTTATCTTACTTAATATTTTTTTTTTAAAAGACATCTCCCGCGTTTGGAAAATACATCCAGTGTACGCGGGGGACGGTACAAACATACATGATACGGTCACAAAGTATTGTTCCGTGTAGGACTTGAACCCACAACATTAGGCGCAGAAGAAAGCGGCGTGGCGACTGCTTTAACCACTAGGCCAACCGTTCTGTCAACTTAAACAGAATAATTTAAAATAGTTTCATTCTTCGTAACAATAACATATACATATTATTGTACACGCAACCATTGTTCAGCAATATTGTACTACGATAACGAGACTGTTGATACACATACATATTATATATTTGTAAATATTCATGCTCTAGATAAATAATTACACCCACAACCCAGAAACAGAATAAATGACCGTGCTTACTATATTTTGTACTCACGACCTCTGGCACTCATAATCAATAACTACCTATTGAAACTAGAGTCTATACATGCGAGTTTATATAATACTAGCTGACTCGCGTAACTTCATCTGCGTCTCTTTTCAATCATGTTCGGCTCCTATTGGTCTAAGTGTGATGTAAACTTTGAAAAAATCGGTCAAGTGCGAGTCGGACTCGCTCACGTAGCGTTTTGTACTATCCTACTAATATTATAAACGCGAAAGTTTGTAAGTATGGATGTGAAGATGGATGGATGGATGTTTGTTACTCTTTCACGCAAAAACTACTGAACGGATTTGGATGAAACTTTACAATAATATAGCCTATACAACATCAGAATAACACATAGGCTACTTTTTAATGCGAAAAAAGGGTAATAAGGGGTTGAAAGGGGGGGTGAAAGATTGTGTAGAAGAGTGGCGGTTCACTCGCCACACGCTGGGCGTCTTGGCAACGACCAAAAAAGGCTGTCACATTCATTAAACAGATTTCACTTTTTCAACGAAGTCTTAAATTAATACCTACAATATTCATGAATCTGTGTAAGTTCATTATATTAGTAGAAATAAATAAGCCATATTACTAAACAGTCTTTCTAAACTTCAAAACTCTCTACAGAAGTATCGTCATTTTAAGCTACAAATCTTAAAATTTCTTTTTTAGGCTGCTGATTAGATATAAATAAAAATGTGATTTAAATTTTGTAAATTTTTTACCATCAAGGGGGTAAAATAGCAATAGGGGATGATAGTTTGTATGGAAATATGCAAGTTTTGTGAAAATGCTTCATAAGTTTGCGACAGGAGACAAAATATTAGAGCTATTCTGATGTAACATTTACTGAGTTATCACAATATACCTAAGTGTGCTTACCCGAACGGGCAGACACGGGAGGGCTACGGCTCTGCCGAATGCGCATATTGAATTTTGCCACTACAAATTCGTTATTATTCACTGCGATTCGATTTATTTACATAATTTTTTGTTTATTCAATTAATGTTCTTCGTGAAAAAAGCAGAAAAGGATCCGGGGGGGTTTAGGCACAAAAAAAAGCAAAAGGGGTACGCCGCAAGATGAAATGAATGCCTGTATTGAATTGCCTGTATGAAACATATGTATTATGGGTAAATGTTAATAAGTTTTGTCTTATTACAATTATGCGAGTACAACTTCACAAAGATTTATGAGCAGTGTCAATATGCAAATGCTCTTCTAAAAATCAGAGAAGATTGTATGCCAACTGACATTAACGACATGATTACACTGAGACGTGAGTTCTGGTGTATGACAGCACAGATGATCTAAAAATAATATCTATTCTGATCCGCCGACTAATGAGACAGTTATCAAATAAACGAACGGATCATGTCAGACGTGGAGGAAGATGTTATCGAATACCTCTCAGGAAACAATGCAAGGGACACTGAACCAGTTATATCATAGCTTATGCATAGTTTCTCAACTCTTTATAATTATCAGGAGCGCCTTCCCATAAGTTGTTGTGTTAATGTTCCAGTCCTATTAATGAGAAATCTTGAGCGCTAAAGCTATGTAATGATACACGGCTACAAAATACACATCTGGATACAACATTGTAAAAGCTACAATCATGATGCAAGGAATGGCAAGAGGAGAAAATGTTTTATTTCACCGTATTCCAATAATTCAAATTTATTTGCAATTTCAATTTAAAAGAATGTAGTTGTAGAATTCCACTGAAAACAAAATTTGCAATAACAATTATCAAAGCCCAATGACAGACGCTTAAAGTTGCAGTTCATTTAGAAAAAAAATATGTTTTTCCCATGGGCAGCATAATCACGTGTATCAAATCCGCTAAATCTGTATATTTTGGCAAAAGATAGCAAATCAAAAAATGTAGTTAGTAAAATTGTAAAAATTGAGAATCTGCTCAGCCTGAGGGAAAACTCAAGCAGAATCCAACAGTGGAGGCAACCATACTCGCTGCGAAAGCAGACAATGCAGAACCAAACCGTTTGGTTCGAGAGCGTATTTCTAAGACTGAGGCGGTGACTTCCAAGACCAGCACGTGTTGTTCTGTAGAGGAAGGGAGAAGGTGGGATCAGTTGGAAAAACTCTTCAGAACACTCTCCATGGTAAAGCGATAGAGGACTGCCATAGAGGCGATATCTCTCCGCAACTACAGAGGCCCAAAGAACTCGGTGCTATCAGGACTGTTGATAATGCGGACTGCTCGCCGCTGCAACCGATCGAGAACATCAAGCAAATACTGTGTGGATCCATCACAAAGATGAGAACAGTAAGTACGAGCAAACCTGGGTATTACAAAGGAGATACAAATGCTCGGGCGCGAAGAACCGTCTCACCCTGTTCAGGCCGCCTTAGTGGTGCCCTTGATGTACTCCCGTGGCTTGAGGTCTTGGCAAATACCCATGCCCAGGACACCGAGCTTATCCCGTAGTGGCAGTTGAGTGCTCTGAAAAGTGGGGAGGGGAAGAAACAGAGACTTTTTGGTAGAGAACGGGCACACCTCTGTTTTATTAATGTTGAACTCGACCAGATTGTCATCAGCCCATTGTGAAATGTGGTTCAAAACCCGGCGAGCTCAACGACGAGCCCCTGTTGATTTTCGTCAACGTCTACCAGCTTGGCTGCAGGGTATCCGTAATATCGCCAATGCACTGTGCTATTGTCTGCATTCTGTCATGACATGCAGAAGAAACATCTTGGGCGACAGGACTGAACCCTGAGGTACGCTAGCGTTTACCTCCAGAAAAACAGAGGCCACGCCGTCGCAAAAAACCCTAATGCGAAGGCGCTGATGAAGAAAAGCGTCAATCCAGTGACAGAGTCTAGGAGGCAGACCGAATGCTTAGAGCTTGGAGAGAAGCGAACGGTGCCAGACCCGGTTTAAAGCCTGGGTCATGTCGAATGTCGAAATAAGCTCATATAAAATACTTTTTATTTTATGTACTTACTAGCTTTGACACGCGGCTTTGCTCACGCAGACTTTCATCCCCTGATTTACCCCCTTAGGGGTGGAATTTCAAAATGTAATTTCTTAGTGCTCACTTACGTTATATAAAGAACCTAAATGCCAAATTTCAGGATTCTAGCTTCAGCGGTTTGGGCTGTGCGTTGATCTCTGGGTATGTCAGTCAGTCAGTAACCTTACTATTTTATATATATATATATATATTTATATATAACTGCTACCCAAAGTGACTGTTTCACGCGGACGAAGTCGCGGGCACAGCTAGTTATCAATACATTTCAAACATCTACCTGTTGTCGTTATAAAAAAACACGTTTAGTTTCTGTTTTTTTTTTTGTATTTGTATTGATAGCGGCAACAGAAATACATCATCTGTGAAAATTTGAACTGGTTAAATATCACGGTTAATGAGGTATAGCCCGGTGATAGACGGACATACGGACGGACAGCGAAGTCTTATTAACCTTATTAATTTTATCTTTTGTGTACGGAAACCTAAAAAATGAGAAAATCGGTAAGATAGTTTCGGAGATCATCGTGAGCAACAACGTGACACGAGAATTTTTACATATTATAAAAGGAAGTCGCTTCCGCTGTGTAATAAATTACTAAACTGATTTTAATGCAGTTTTCAGCAAGAGATAGAGTGAGTTAAGACGAAGGTTCATAATATGTTATACATGCATATCATAGGAGAAGAGATACGAGAATTTCAACGGGACGGGTCGCTAGTTATACGTAGGAGATACTCATCACGGTATATTACGAAAAAAGCGGCCAAGTGCGAGTCGGACTCGCCCATGAAGGGTTCCGCAGCAGCAAGTAATTTATGACGTATTATAAAAAAAACTACTTAATAGATTTCGTTCAAACCAATTTTCGGTGGAAGTTAACATCTTTTATGTTTTTAGTTTTATCATTCTCTTATTTTTGAACTTACGGGGGGGAGGGGGGGACACACATTTTACTACTTTGGAAGTGTCTCTAGCGCAAACTATTCAGTTTAGAAGAAAATGATATTAGAAATCTCAATATCATTTTCGAAGACCTATCCATAGATACGTTGGGTGAACCCACACGTGTGGGTTTGATGAAAAAATAATTTTTGAGTTTCAGTTCTAAGTATGGGAACCTCCAAAATTTATTGTTTCTTTTTTATTTTTGAGTGAAAATCTTAATGCGGTTCACAGAATACATCTGCATACCAAGTTTCAAAAGTGTAGTTCTTATAGTTTCGGAAAAAAAGTGGCTGTGACATACGGACGGACAGACAGACAGACAGAGAGACGACGAGACATGACGAATCTATAAGGGTTCCGTGTTTTGCCTTTGGCACGGAACCCTAAAAAACAACGGTCAAATTGAGAACCTCCTCCTTTTTTAATGTCGGTTAAAAAAAACACAAAGCTGTCTTGAGGACTGCTGATAAATTTGAAAACATAAATAGTTTTTTTTCATGTATGGACCTGACAAAGTAACTCTACCCTAGTTGTTATTATAAAAGTTGATTGTTTGATCTTAAATTACGATTTGAAAAGAAATTAAATAGTTTATCTTTTCTTCTTTTGAAGTTCATTAAAATTGCAAAAATGAGAATCATGTTTACCTTAGGCCTAGACAATGGAGCTGTAAAGTTTTATGCAACTACTTTCAAGAGAATTACTTATCTACTTTCTTTAATCATCTCTTGATTACTTGGAAAACTTTCAATGAATTTTAAACAAAAGTGTAATCAAAACTCAGATTGTTCTCTCTTGTAGATTGCGCTACAGTTATGAAAACAGAATATTTGATCGCAACGAGAAAGGACGAAGAAATATGCAAGTGCAATTACAATAAAGATATCAGCTGCCAGTGAATTGTCCTTGTATTAATGTAAGTTGTTGTATTATTTTACTCATCAGTTTACTTAGAATCTTCAATAAAAAGTAAAAAGTTTAGAAATCAACCACATCAATTAACCAGACTATCTTAAAACATTTTATAAAATTTAATTGTCTATGTCTCCCCGGTACGTCATTACAAATCTATTGATACCTCATTCATAAAAATTGGTTAAGTAGTTTAGGCGCTTCGGAATAACATAGAAACATAATATATACATTGACTTCCAAACCTTCAATCTTTCCAGGTTTCGTCACGGCCAGGTAAAAAATGTATTGTTATATGTTTTCGACTCGTATGGTGTCATTAATTTCTATACTTAAAATATAAAGCTGAAGAGTTTGTTTGTTTGTTTGCTTGAACACGCTAATATCAGGAAATATTGGTCTGATTTGAAAAATTGTTTCAGTGTTAGATAGCCCATTTGTCGAGAAAGGCTATAGGACATATATGTCATCACGCTGAGACTAATAGGAGCGGAGCACCAGTTAAGAATGTTACAAAAACATTAGCTAGTTTATCATAAAATACTGATGATCTTTTTAATGCGTGGGGTAAATAAAGTAGACCTGTTACTTCATATTATGGGATGACTGGTGCCTATAAAAATATACATGCTTCTTAATATTGCTGATGATAAATTTATCCGAAAGTATAGTTTTGATACACAAAGCTACTTGAAAAACTTAAGCACAATTTGTTCCAATTATTCCAAGGCCCGATGTTAGAATGTATTCCTATCTACTTTAGTTTGATGTAGTACAATATCTGGCATTTTGTACGAATTTTATTTGTTCCTGACATTTCTATAACATATTGTATTACCCAAACACAAATCACACATAACCGCACAACATTCTGACATTTTACGGCTTGCTCAACTCTTTATCTAACGTTAAGGATATTTAAGCCAAGTTCGCTCGCGTATCACGTTCACAGTGAAAAGTGGGTAAGAGAGAAATTTCGTGTTCTAAACTTTAACTGCAATATTTTCTGTAATGTGGAACTATCGATATCATTTGTCAATGTCCAGGAGCCGGACCGTAGGAGTGCGCAGTCGGGTCAATTAAATCTTCTGGTATTCTTGAACTTAACGTACATGTTTTGTAACATTTAAAATGTGAATATCTTGAAGTGGTATAAGTCGTAGAAATTAATTTGGTCGAATGATTCGTTATTAATAAACACTAAATAAATAAATATTTTCGCCATTTTTAAAACACAACGCTATCTAGTCCTAAACTAAGCAGAGATTGTAATATTGTAACATCGTTTTTTTAGTTTACATTGTTTAACAATTTTTGTTTCAGCGCCCTCTCGTTCATTGTAGTTAGAACTACAATTGGATGTTGTGCGCGATCGAAGTACCGGGCTGTTGGTACACCTAGGTGGCACTAGGGGGCGTATTTTATGAAGGATATTTTTTGTTAACATTATGACACTTAGAAATAGTGAGACATTATCATATGTGTATCATACGATTCTCACTACTTCTTAAATTTGATCTCAAATAAGCAAGGAGTATGGAAGTTGTACGTCCTGTTCGCACATCCAGAAATGGAGTAGGGGAATCATCGAGAATATTCTATAGGATGTCTATATAGAGGAGTGTGTGGCATATTTTTTTTTTCTTAAACCTTCTCTCGTTAACTCTGAGGAAGCTTTGCTTACAGTGTACATTAATATTCTTGTTGGTAGTGTTTGTGAGTGTTCAAGTCCCACTGTCTGTGGGTCGTTAGATTACCGCAGAAAGACAACCTACATCTTGCCTGTCTTGTGGTTCAAGATTTGAGCTGAGGACGGTTGACTAATGGCAGCTCACAGCTCACTCCTCAAGACCTATCTGCCCTACCTTGAGGGAAGTTCATATAATATATATATGGAAATTAATTAATACTTTTTTACCTAGCACCCACAAGTTGGATCACTGGTGGACGTCTCTTTAAGCTACCTTGAGCTGGAGAGAGTCTACGGCTGACTACCTTGAGTCAGAGAGGTGACCAGAGGGTGGCTATCCTGTGCAGACCAGTCTACAGGCTTAAAGTGTGAAAGAAAAGACTGTATAATTTTATTTTTTTATTTTTAAGACTACCTCTTAAGTTTATTTGTAAATTTATATTTGGTTTCACTTATGTAAGATAACAGGAACTTGAGTAAAAGTTTGTATAAATCGTAAGTTGTCTCATTGAAGTCTTCCTTGGACCCTCCGCACCCTCACTATAAAATTTTATCTAAATTCTTACGGCGCCCTGAGGTATCATCTTCTATCCTGAGTCGAAACCGGTGAGTTTCCACCTGACAAGTTCAGGGGTTACAAATTGGCGACCAACGTTTGGCTAACTTTTCGAACCTTGAGGGTGTGCTGAGTGTAGTTCCCGGGAGAACTTTGGATGAGACGCTTACTATCCGTCCGAGACTACCCAGGACGTTAATTGGTTTTGTGAAGTGCAGTTCACATGTAATAATTATCTCATTGCATTTTTCAGCACATTATTACCATCTCTGCGGTGTTGGAAAAGCATTGAACAAAATTCAAAATTAAATCAAAATTTTAACTGCACAAATTTTGGTAAGTCTTTTTGAATTTATTTTGGCAAGAACATTTTTTTTTTCTTTTTTTTCTTTTCCTGTTGTTTTAATAAGTTCTTGTGTGTGTTCCCTAAGGGATCAGCACATACATATAACTTTTATTTTGTTCAGGTTTTCCTTGAATAACTTTATTTTTACTTTTTATATTCCTACCTACTTACAACTTAAGTAAATAAATGTGAGATTAACTTCATTTTAATTCTATAAGAGGGTTTGCATGATATAATTAAAGGGATATTGTGCTTCCCTTTATCTTGTTTGTAATTTTAACATAATAATTTAACCTTTTAGTGTATCAATTTAAATTTCAATCTAGGACACTTTACATAAATAAAAGTAGGGTATACTTTTATCTATAGTAAAGAAAACTTGAATTTTTTTGTTCATTGAATGTGGATTGTTAGTAACTACTTTATAGTTGTGGAAACATGAAGCAAACATAATTAATGTATTGGAATTGAATTTATAATTAACTTAGAGTTAGAAAGGGGATCAAAAAAAAAGTTTTCTTTTGTTACCCCACATATTAGATAAAACTGCTTGGAATAATTGTAAACTTGTAATTAAAAGTAACATTTGAGAATAATTTTTTAGGTTATTGTGTTAATATAATAACACATTATTTTTATACCATTCAGCTAGATCTTATTGTAAGACTGAATCTTTTATTTTTTTCACTAAGAAGAACTTAGTGCTTTGTTTTAACTTTGTTAACTTGACATTAATTTTAATTTTGAATTTTAAAACATTGTGTTAATAAAGTAACACATTATTTTTATAACATTCAGCCTAATCTTTTTGTAGGACTGAATCTTTTACTTTCTCACTAAGAAGAACTTAGTGCTTTATATATAAATTTTTTAAATTGTCAACAAATTTATTTTTGAATTTTAACATCATGGCCCAGCTGATTAAATGTATTAATTATCTGAAGAAGGATGAAATTATTAACGAATTGTCTGCCGTGGGTGTTTCAGCGAATCCCGATAACACGGAGTTCAGTTTAAGGAGTGAGCTGCGCACTGCGTTGCGGCTTATCCGGCGTGGCAGCATTAAAGCCAGCACTTTCGTCCCTGCTTCTGCTGCTTCTGAGCTGTCTTTCTGGGAGCCGAAGGTCCTTGAACTGGAAGGAGTCCTTTCTTCAGGTGATTTTTTCTATTAAGGCTAGTTGCCGACGAGTGACACGCCTGATCAGGATTCTGGGGACTGCAAGGTTTGAACCCTCCTTTCTTGTAGGATTATGGGTTACAACTTGTTCCCCCCTGACAGGTCTAGTTGTTACAAATTGGTACCTAAGTGTAGAGGACGGACTGGACGATGCTACCCAAAGCAAAAACTATTGCTGGGTTGCCGACGAGTGACACGCCTGATCAGGATTCTGGGGACTGCAAGGTTTGAATCCTCCTTTCTTGTAGGACTATGGGTTACAACTTGTTCCCCCCTGACAGGTCTAGTTGTTACAAATTGGTACCTAAGTGTAGTGGCTGCTAAACGCTCGCTTTTGGTTTGTGATCTGTCCGATATCTAAGTGTAGTGAGCAGGAACAACCTTGTGTTCCTTCTACTCACTGTATCGGACCACTCTCCAAATCGAACGTCAGATAGGGAGATAACAATTTCGCATCGAACAGTTCCTCTTCGACACACACCTTATACTCGGGTGCTCATATATATGTGCATTTTTCCTTGAAAGAGGGTGTGATGTCAATAAAGTAGTTTTTCTAGGAATTAAGTGTTGTTAACTTAACCTATCTATATTTTAAATTTTCTTCTTATAAACTCTGTGTGGTCATTTGAGGTCATCACAGCTTTTTCTTTGTTTATTACTGTTTTGGTTATTCCCTTCGTGCTCTACTCAGGGAACACTGTGGGGAGGGGGTGGTGTAACATCGTTTTTTTAGTTTTCATTGTTTAACAATTTTTGTTTCAGCGCCCTCTCGTTCATTGTAGTTAGAACTACAATTGGATGTTGTGCGCGATCGAAGTACCGGGCTGTTGGTACACCTAGGTGGCACTAGGGGGCGTATTTTATGAAGGATATTTTTTGTTAACATTATGACACTTAGAAATAGTGAGACATTATCATATGTGTATCATACGATTCTCACTACTTCTTAAATTTGATCTCAAATAAGCAAGGAGTATGGAAGTTGTACGTCCTGTTCGCACATCCAGAAATGGAGTAGGGGAATCATCGAGAATATTCTATAGGATGTCTATATAGAGGAGTGTGTGGCATATTTTTTTTTTCTTAAACCTTCTCTCGTTAACTCTGAGGAAGCTTTGCTTACAGTGTACATTAATATTCTTGTTGGTAGTGTTTGTGAGTGTTCAAGTCCCACTGTCTGTGGGTCGTTAGATTACCGCAGAAAGACAACCTACATCTTGCCTGTCTTGTGGTTCAAGATTTGAGCTGAGGACGGTTGACTAATGGCAGCTCACAGCTCACTCCTCAAGACCTATCTGCCCTACCTTGAGGGAAGTTCATATAATATATATATGGAAATTAATTAATACTTTTTTACCTAGCACCCACAAGTTGGATCACTGGTGGACGTCTCTTTAAGCTACCTTGAGCTGGAGAGAGTCTACGGCTGACTACCTTGAGTCAGAGAGGTGACCAGAGGGTGGCTATCCTGTGCAGACCAGTCTACAGGCTTAAAGTGTGAAAGAAAAGACTGTATAATTTTATTTTTTTATTTTTAAGACTACCTCTTAAGTTTATTTGTAAATTTATATTTGGTTTCACTTATGTAAGATAACAGGAACTTGAGTAAAAGTTTGTATAAATCGTAAGTTGTCTCATTGAAGTCTTCCTTGGACCCTCCGCACCCTCACTATAAAATTTTATCTAAATTCTTACGGCGCCCTGAGGTATCATCTTCTATCCTGAGTCGAAACCGGTGAGTTTCCACCTGACAAGTTCAGGGGTTACAATATGGGTACTAGACAACTGATATTAATACATATATACTTTTGTTTTGAAAATACATACATACATATCATACATAGAACACTCTGAAATAAATATTTACAAATCATATAAACATTTGGTCCGACTCAGGAATCGAACCCGAGACCTCAAGAGACGCATTCACTACCACTGCGCCACCGAGGCAGTGGATGAGTCGAGGCTCTGTTCCATCACATAAACTTTACCTCTTTATTAGTATAGATTAAAATACATGAAGTCAAACGATTATCCTAATATTATTTTGCATGACTATCTCAACTAAATGCTGACTAAAATAAATGCTAATCACGTTTCCAATCTCAGTTACAACGATAGAAAAACGTGCTCACAAGAAAACTTGTAGTCTAAAGGCTCTGTATTTTTGGTTATTATATATAGAGTATACTAAGGGTATACTTTGGGTATTCAAATCACTTTTACTTAAATGACTACTACATCATGTATAAACAAACACAACAGCTGTTATAAAAAGTTACTAGTTTTGCCAAAGAATTATTAATCGTGTTGCCTTTAAATTGACAAGTCTTTTTTTATGGATAAGTGGGCAAACGAGCAGACGTATCACCTGATGGTAAGCTATTACCGCCGCCCATGAACACCTGCAACACCAGAGGCGTCACAAGTGCGTTGCCGACCATTGGGGAATGGGGATGGGGGGACGGCTTTGGGGTATGGGCCTCCGGTATCCTCACTCACTCGGTAATTCGTTGTTTCACACCGGTTTTCTGTGAGCCCGTGGTATAACTCCGGTCGAACCGGCCCATTTATGCCGAAGCGTGGTCCCCCACAGTAAGCCTGTAATATGGTAGACTAATATGGTAGCTAACAAACATATAATTACATGTTTGGTTAATAAATCACATCAATGTTATATATAGGCTGCTATAACAATCCTCTGCTGGATGCGAGGCTCTTGGAAAGGAGATTTTTTTATTATTAATAACAAAAAAATCGAAAGTAACTCTGCCTGTCTTTTTATTACGCTTTCACGATTAAATCACTGCTCCGATTTTATTGTTTGGCATGGAAATTTTAGAAGAAGAACGTAGGCTACTGTTTGCTGCGATTACTACTCTATTCATAACATGATAATACATTTGAACTGATGTTCAAATGTATTATCATGTTGTAATATAATAAGGTGCTGGCCTTGGAAGCCACCGCCTTAGAGTCGTAGAAATACGCTCTCGAACCAAACGGTTTGGCTCTTCCTTCCTGTGCCAAGCACTTGAAAACTGGAACTCACTACCAGCGCACGTGTTTTCCTCCCACTGTAATCCCGGGTACTTTAAGCGGGGAGTGAAAAAGCATCTCACTAGGCCGCCATAGTGTGGGACGCCATACTGCATTGTCTGCTTTCGCAGTGAATATGGTGGCCCCCACTTTTGGATTTTGCTTGAGCTTACCATTAGGCTGAGCAGAGTCACTTTGGCAGGTAATTTATAAAAAAAAAACTGGCTGGAAACCTAATCAGCAAAACAAAAAACATCATTCTAATCAAAAGATTTAAATATCTATTGCAATTTAAAAATTAAATAAATATGTAGCATCTGCATAACTAAGATCCGAGCAAAACTCGATTATAGTTGGCTAAGTTAAAATTGCAAGTCTATTCCAGCTCATCTCCAGAGTGCACTTTGAAAGTACAACCAGATTATTTATTATGCAAATTTTAAATATAGTAACATCATATTTGATGTAATGTTAAAATGGATTAAATTTCTTGTAATGTTCGTGAGTTGTTGTTTTGAAACAGTGGGAACAGATTGCTTTGTAAGCAAGTTAAACGAATAAATATTTTGTAAGTACATTTCAAGAAACTAACATAACGCTATGTGAGTTAATTTTTAAATAACTTAACCAATGTTATTAATAAGTTCAGTTTTTTGTTACGTTTCCACGCAAAACTTTGTCCAATTTGAAAAATCGGTACCAATATTATGAATTCAAAAGTAACTCTGTAGGCCTGTCTATTACTCTGTGGGGGACAGGTGTGTCATGTCCCACCAACACAAAGGGAGGATCCTCCGACCAGGCGAGGTGATCATGCCTGGCGGGCCAACTGCCCAACGGTGGATGTTGGGATGTTGTATGTATCTTAATTGGCGCGCGAACTTTCACTGCGCGATTCAGGATTGGTAATTGGTAGTTTCTTAGTTTCCTTGGTTACTCCGCAGTTCGATGTATCTTCGGTAGATGGCGCTGTAGTATGTTATGTTGTTGTTGCGCTGTATGTGGAGGTCGCCACATCACTCCCCTCCAAGACCGGAGGTCGATACGTTGTTGAGTCAGCTGTCTGTGCTCTGTTGTGGAGCTTGCCAGTGCCAGGAGTGAGCAGTTCCAGTGAGTCGGAACTGAGTGCCGCAAGTTCCAGTGAGTCGGAACTGAATGCCGCTAGTCCCAGTGAGTCGGGGCTGAAGTCCGCTGATCCCAGTGAGTCGGGATGGCGTGCGGTGCGCGGTGCTGCGGTGAGGTCCCCAGTGAGTCGGGGCGGTTGCTGCGTAGTAGCTGGCTGCTGTATACACGGGAGAGATATGCTCTGCTTACATGAACCGTAGCTGCAGTGTGCTGTGCCTAGACGCTGATGAGGCCGTAGGGGTAACCAGGCTGGAGCGGTCGCTTCCTGCGTGTGGTGTTTCCCTGTTGAGGCCGAGGTTGCTGGCTGGCTGTGAGACTTGCTGTGGGAGTGAATATGATGGTGGCGTGCTGATGCTGCATCGAAGGCTGCTTTCAATCACGTCGGGGTCACCACTGTGGGGGACAGGTGTGTCATGTCCCACCAACACAAAGGGAGGATCCTCCGACCAGGCGAGGTGATCATGCCTGGCGGGCCAACTGCCCAACGGTGGATGTTGGGATGTTGTATGTATCTTAATTGGCGCGCGAACTTTCACTGCGCGATTCAGGATTGGTAATTGGTAGTTTCTTAGTTTCCTTGGTTACTCCGCAGTTCGATGTATCTTCGGTAGATGGCGCTGTAGTATGTTATGTTGTTGTTGCGCTGTATGTGGAGGTCGCCACAACTCTTTCAGTGCTAAACTGCTGCATCGATTTTAATAAAATTTTTAGATACTTTAATTCTTGAGGATAGAAATGGATATTCTTATCGCAATTTTATATTATTCTCTTTGAGATGTTGTGTAGAAATGAAGAATGTAGTGTTTGTTAAAAGTTCAGTATCAATAATTAAAAAATGTAGTGGAAATAAGAACAAATAATTAAAGTAGTGAACGTGTGATTAATATGAATTAACTGAAGTAATGTGAAAGTGTGGTCAACACTTTATACTATTTTAGTTAGATTTACAGCATTCTTTTAGATGTGTGTAATACGAACGCAAATTTTAAAATAAGTTGTTTACGCACTTAAAATTTTAATTTCAATTATTTATATTTTTATTGATTAAAAAACACGCTTTCAAAATTTACACAGAAATAAACATACAGGTGAAGCTAATAAAACCGTGTTAAAAACATATTAAACGAAATATTAGAATAATTTAAATAAATAATTATATTATTATATTAATAAATTTATAATAAACAATTTTATTAAAATGAAAGATAAATAAAATCATTTCTTCAAACTCAATGGACTTCAATTACTACTGTCTCTCTGAAACATTTGATCCATCCTAAGGTTGCCTGGAAGAGATTGCTTTTGGCAATAAGGCCGCCCTTTGTACTCTACAGTTCGGAAATTTTATGTATTACGTACTTATTTCACTCTGTAATATGGTGTGCAAATAAGTGCAAAGAAGTTTTCTATTCTATTCGTATAGACAGCCTGGTGACAGACGGATGGACAGACAGACAGACGGACAGCGAAGTCTTAGTTATAGGGTCCCGTTTTAAAAACGAAAAACTAATAATTTTGCAGTTTTTCAAACCTTTATGATTTTGTATCTTTAAAATCTGCAGCGTAATTTTGTTTTTGAGTTGCCAGCGTCTATGGGCGGTGGTAGTCACTTTCTATTTTGCTTTCGTTAAAAAGCGCACAGAAAATCAACGTAAAATGACAGCGTACGTGCTGTCGTGTTTCGTTGGTGAGTGCGAGACCGGAGGCCCAATTAGTCTAGTCAACAAGTTCCATACTTGTTGACTAGACTAAAAGATGCAGCAGCATCACTAGGCCGCCATAGTGTGGGTCGCCATACTGCATTGTCTGCATTCGCAATGAGTATGGTGACCACCACTCTTGGATTCTGCTTATGCTTTCCATCAGGCAGAGTAGAGTCATTTTGGCGGGCCAAACATAAAAAAAAAAAAGAAAAAAAAAAAAAAAAAAAGCTGGTCTTTTTGTTATTTTTGTTTTTTTTTTTATGTTTGGCCCGCCAAAATGACTCTACTCTGCCTAATAGAGTAGAAGATACTTTTATGCGTCACATAATGTTAAACTTTAAACCTTAGGTAACCCTTTGTTCTATTTATTCCCAATCCTTTGGTTCGTTCGTCGCCACTTATAACGTGCTATAATATACGCGATACCTGTATGGACTCGCTCCGAATAACACTTCAACTAACATGTTCACAAGTTCTGATACCGTTCTCCGGTCGTAAGGTAATGTAACAAATGCCCAGTTTAGGAGATCTGGACGTAGCAAGGGTTTAGTTTATGAAGTTTAGCTTTAGGATATACAAATAATGTAGTGTATTGGCAACCTTTCCACAAAGTCAAGTGGTACTGTAAAATGTACTTAGTTACTTATCATTTAAAATGGAAAATAGGTAGTACCACCCCAGTCGAGCCGGCCCGTTCATGCTGCTATCAGCGTGGTTCTACTACCTTGAAACTACTGCTCGGTTAAGTGCAATTTATATCTGAAAATCGATTTGTGATGGACTAACTTGTGCAGGATTCACAATCACGATTTTTTTTTCAGGATTTTTTGTTCACACGATAGCCTTTTATTAAGACTAGGTTATCTCCCCGCCCAAAAGAAGCGACGAAAGGCACGCGGTAGAGGTTGCTGGCTCACCGATCGTCGCTTAAGGGTTGCATCTTGGGGAGATATGACCGCTGCTAACGACCCGAGACAGGTGACACCCCGGTGTAGCTGGAGAGTGTCGTCTAAGACAGGTCGGTGTTCCTCCTCTTACTTTGTAGAACGGTGAGAGGCGGAACAGTGTCCTGCCCCGGGGATAACTCTAGTTGCCCCGAGATGTACCGCAAGGTGGGGTACCGCGGGGGGGACTCCAGAAGCCAATGGTACGTTCCTAGAGATCCTCCCCACTGCCGAGGAAGGCTGCCACGGTGGTTTAGTGAGTAGACCGGTTCTTCGGGAGACCCACACATGACTTTCATCTCCCCCACGAAGGGTATGATTTAAAGAACATTCCCCACGTTACAAAAAAGTTATCTTCTATGTCCAGTTGCTATGCAGTGAACTAAAAGGCTATTGATGTCATGTGTGAGGTATTCATGTACTGTAGATCGATCTGGACAACTCTAAAGTAACTGAAAATCTCGAACGCTGCGAATGCTAGCTTTGTGGCGCCAATCTTACAAAGACCAAAAATTCTTATTTCGTAGTAGCTTCTACCCGTGGCTCTGAGTATATTTGTTGTCGCAGTAAAAAGGGACCTACGTTCATCGAGATATTACGTACTACGTACTAGAGGAGCCACTCAAAACCAATTTTAAGTTCCGTTTATATTTGAATTATAACTAAAAAGCGCTGCAGCGCAGCCAAACAATAATTAGTAATCTAATCCAATAGTATTAACAAGCAGCGCTCTATCGTATTTAAGCTGTAATTTCCTCGCGAGCGAAATGTCATAAGCGCCGTGATTTTCATGGTGCTTACGCGTTTTGGCCAAGGAACTGTTGCAAAGATTCGCTTTCATAGAGTAAGCGCCAAGCAACAAAGCAGAACCGATAAATAGCTTTATACCTACGAAGCTTTATTAGGAAATTCACACTGAGTAAATATTCTGTGTCAATTGCTTTGCCAGTTTCAGTTTTTTTGTAGAATGCATCGAGGTATAAAATATAAAAGCCGAATATTCAATTTTTTTATTATACTTTAAATATAATTTTGAGTATAACTATAACAAAAATAATGTTATGGGTTATTAACGAAGCTATTTTTAACAACATATTATTTTTACTTATCCAATTAAATACGTTAGATACGTTGTGCATTTAATGTCAGTTAATTCTACCTAAATATCACTTCTGTATGTTTTACTCTAAGTACTCTATGTCGAGTGAGGCAACAATGGCGTCTTAAAATATTTTGTTCGTATTTAATTTTAAAACAATTATATCTAGTTAATTACTGGTGAAAAGTTATTCCTTTGTTTTTCTCCGTATTCCTTGTATTATTAGTGCAATATCTAAAGACACAAAATGGCATATTTCACGAGTTTTAGAACAATTTTAAATTTAAATAATCACACGCTTAAGCCACCTCTTCAGCAGAGTGTAGCTAGCAAGCGACTGAAGGAAGTGCGGCGCAATCGCCGCAATTGCATGGAACACCGCACTTGTGAGTGGCGTCTTCTCTATACATTATATCTCGATGCCTACGTTACTCACTGATGATGTAGCTTTCCATTGGTGAAAGAATTTTTTAAATTGTTGTAGCAGTTAATGTGTGAAAGCCTACCACTTACACGTATTCACTTTTAAAATATTAATTAGGTTTAAAGGTTCACAATATCACAAATTTCTAAAACTATTAAAGTTATAACCAATTGTAAAATAGAACACGTGTGTGGAAGTTTATACAAGTCACAGCTAAGAGAACTCATTACATAACCAGGTCACAGACAGGCTTAAAACTACGGAACCAACTCGTCTGTCGAATAATCCCCCAAGTCCAGATATCAGCTTTGTAACTTTTGCACTTAAACTTAAACCACCTTAGAGGTGCCACCCGGCTTTATATAAAAAGGAAAGAAAATGAGATCATTTCAGATAACGAGTATGATTTGCGAGACTTTTTAAGTTAACTGCTTAACGGCCTGAAATCGTCGATTTTGGTTTTACTTTTTCAGATTTAGCATTCAAAATTGATGGCTTTATCGCAGTTTGTGGTCCAGTGATTCGGCTTACATTTACGTTGGGGCTATCTACAATTTTTATTGTGGGAGATTCCCCACACAATTTATATCTTTTGTAAGTCTAAATTATGCATTATAGAGGCGTTTCACTTTGAGTATAAACCAAAGTTTATAGTGATTTTAAGTACTTGAAGTGATAAATATGCATATTAACGTTAAAATTACTAGTCCCTTTAAGATAAAAAAAATATATGGGAGGCAAACAAGCACACCAATTAGTCTAGTCAACAAGTTCCATACTTGTTGACTAGACTAAAAGATGCAGCAGCATCACTAGGCCGCCATAGTGTGGTTCGCCATACTGCATTGTCTGCATTCGCAATGAGTATGGTGACCACCACTCTTGAATTCTGCTTATGTTTTCCATCAGGCAGAGTAGAGTCATTTTGGCGAGCCAAATATAAGAAAAAAAAAAAAAAAAAAAAAAAAAAAAAAAAAACACTAGTCACTAGAAGGAAAGCGGCTACCACTGACCATAAATATTTTCAAATACAAAATCAAAGGCGTGTTACCCATTAATCCCCCTCCACAATGACGGTGACGTGATTGAGATGACTTCCACGTACAATAACAAAACATACTACAGCGAAATCTTACGAAGACACACTAAACTACGGAGTAACTGCTAAACCAACATCGCCATATAGAAATATCTTGCGCCAACTAGCATACTTACATATTTCTTACCGCATAACACCAGGTATGATCACCTCGCCTGGTCGGAGGATCCGCTTTTTATATTAAAGAGACAACGTTATAACCTCAATCAAGAAAAGTAATTACTTAACATAGGTAATTCGATTACATTGACGATGATAATGACATTCGATATACCGTCGGCCTATTTGTGGTGAAGCAAGGTTCATATCTAAAATGAAATGATTTTATTAAAACAGCCTTCAATAGGTATAGAATTCATATAACGTTCTAATTTTGTACAAAAGATACGCAATGATCTCAACGTAATGACGCACGCACAGCTAATAAAGTCTCATACAACCAAATAATAAGTCTGAAGGCGTGATGTGGTTACTGAGATTGTATATTTATTAACTGTTTAACTCAAAATCAATGACCTCTATGACACGATAGTCTGCCATTTAGGGGTCGTGGGTTCGCTCCCCTAACATTAAAAATGTTTTTATGTGTAAATAGTTATATCTATTTGCATTGAACTTAGTAGGTACCTATAGTTTTTATACGTACATTACTTTTGTTTCTTTTAAGAATTATTATGTTTTTTATCATTTTTTCTACAATGACCAATCTCATTTATCCAAACTAGAATCAACATGCGTCGGCAACAATTGGTTACGTAACAAAAATGCGTAATACGTAAGGTTAAACCCTCTTTAAAATTGTGTAATACTTCATTATTCTTGTGTATACCCTACATAATTACGAATTGTACAAGATGGCAGAAATATCCGCCAAAATAGAGGGTACGAGACCGCTGTGCGTTTAGTACGCAGCAATTTCTGCTCTAAGCTCAATATATACGCTACGCAGAGCCTCGGTCGAGTCATAAATTGTACGAAACTCTGTGCCATGAGTTGATGTGAATTCCACGTCTTCATGAACGAGGTCTGAGTTAGCTAAGTAAACCCTTTTTATGAGAAATCTCTTCATATGGGGATATAAAAATATTTGCTTCGAGCGTAGTATGTATGTCTTCTTTTAAACGACTCAACAAAAGGAGATTGGAGATTGTCAATTCGGCTGTATTTTATTTATGGTATTGAAGGGCAAAATATGATGTGATGTTTTCGGTTACGGCAGCTAAATGGAGAACTAGTTGGCTGTTCTCAAGTCTCACGCAGAAGATATTATAGTGCACAATTGTGTGTGCAAACACAGGTGAAATTTCTCTTCGCTCACTCTGTCAATTCGATCGGACGAATATCCGACAAGACCAGGGAAAGATCATACGCAAGACCAATGGCTTGATGTACTCTCCGAGCCACGGGTGTTTAGACTCCAACTGCCAAACTCCGGGCATGTTTTTAAGCATTTCCATTAACAGAAAACTTACAAACGATTTTATTGAAAGGACCCAGGAATCGAACCAAAATTTTCTTGATCGACAGTCGCATATGCAAGGTAAGTCATCTGAAGGTTAGTGACCACCACCGCTCAAAGACATCTGCAACTCAAGAGTTGCTAATGTGTTGCCATTCTTTGAGTTCCCATCGAATATCAGAGAAATGTGGGGTATTTAACTCGGCAACCTAATATACTCTGTAAAAAGCCATGAAGGAATTGATTATACATACATGATGATATACAAATAGTAATTGATTAATAGTAAGGAAAAGAAAAAGTTTAAAAACTTTTGATAAAATTTAAATAGCTTATATCACTACCGTCACGAAACTATTGATTCCCTATTGTTTAAAATTGGTTCATAGTTTAGGCGTTGCGTTGAGACATTCAAACATATTATATAGACGGTTATTACCCTTAATTTTGACTTCGCCGTAGCTTGGTGAAAAATTAGGGATAAAGTATAAGCTTAATTTTAACCATTTTATGCATGCATGCATTGATTTTGTTGATAATTTTTAAAACCATTATGTTTCGAAATATGTAGAGGAACAGGTGTCATGTATCTCCAACACAAAGGGAGGTTCCTCCGACCAGGCGAGGTGATCATGCCTGGCGGCCATGGCATACCACGGCCAAACTGTTGATGTTGAGTTGTTGTATATATGATAATCGGCGCAAGAATTTCTATTGCGCGATTCAGATTTGGTAATTTCTTCGTTTCTTTCGTTACTCCGTAGTTCGACGTATCTTCGGTAGATGGCACTGTAGTATGTTATTCTGCCGCTGTATGAGGAAGTCACCACAAGTATGTAGTTTATTAGATATATTTTCATTAGAAATAGAAAAGAACAAAATACTTAAGGTAACTTAAAAATTGTTAATAACTACCTTACTTTCAACAAAAATAGACAAATATCAATTAATATTCAACTTTTTATCATCAAGTTTGAAGTTTTTAATAGGAACAGCCTACTACAGTAAATACGTTTCCCCAATGAATAAATAACGACGATAGCATAAAATTAATATGTCCGTATTGTGCACTTAACAATCAGTGTTAATGGCAGGTGGTTGCATGAATTTTAATTATGTTTTTTTTTGCATCGCTGCATCTGGGATATAATAATTTGGATTGAAAATATTAATTTAATTTTATGATGCTTTAACATATAACATTACTTTTGTATTTATGCACATGTATACATACCAGATATTAGAATTACGCTTCTGAAAACCAAGACGTTGATGGTACCAAGATGGTGAACCAAGATGGTAGGTACTAATACAAATAAAAAAAGCGGCCAAGTGCGAGTCGGACTCGCCCATGAAGGGTTCCGCAGCAGCAAGTAACATTTTTTTTTATATTTGTTTTGATTGAATTAAAGGTAAATTGCAGTTTACGATTTATGACGTATTTATTAAAAAAAAACTACTTACTAGATTTCGTTCAAACCAATTTTAAGTGGAAGTTTGCATGGTAATGTACATCATATATTTTTTTTTTGATTTATCATGCTCTTATTTTAGAAGTTACAGGGGGGGGACACACATTTTACCACTTTGGAAGTGTCTCTCGCGCAATCTATTCAGTTCAGAAATTAATGACATTAGAAACCTCAATATCATTTTTGAAGACCTATCCATAAATACCCCACACGCATGGGTTTGATAAAAAAAAAATTTTGAGTTTCAGTTCTATGTATGGGGGACCCCCAAAATATGTTATTTTTTTCTTATTTTTATGTGAAAATCTTAATGCGGTTCACAGAATACATCTACTTACCAAGTTTCAACATTATAGGTCTTTTAGTTTCGGAAAAAAGTGGCTGTGACATACGGACGGACAGACGGACAGACAGACAGACAGACATGACGAATCTATAAGGGTTCCTTCCTTTGGCACGGAACCCTAAAAAGAAGGAGGTTCTCAATTCGACCGTTTTTAGGGTGCCGTGCCAAGCAAAAAACGGAACCCTTATAGATTCGTCATGTCTGTCTGTCTGTCTGTCCGTTTGTCTGTCCGTCCGTATGTCATAGCCACTTTATTCCGAAACTATAAGACCTTTAATGTTGAAACTTGATAGGTAGATGTATTCTGTGAACCGCTTTAAGATTTTCACACAAAAATAGAAAAAAAAACAATTAATTTTGGGGGTCCCCATACTTAGAACTGAAACTCAAAAAAAAATTTTTCATCCAACCCATACGTGTGGGGTGGGGTATCTATAGATAGGTCTTCAAAAATGATATTGAGGTTTCTAACATTATTTTTTTCTAAACTGAATATTTTGCGCGAGAGACACTTCCAAAGTGGTATAATGTGTGTCCCCCCCCCGTAACTTCTAAAATAAGAGAATGATAAATTAAAAAAAAATACATGATGTACATTATCATGCAAACTTCCACCGTAAATTGGTTTGAACGAAATCTATTAAGTAGTTTTTTTTTAATACGTCATAAATCGTAAACTGCATTTACCTTTTATTCAATCAACACAAATATAAAAATAAAATAAAAATAATATCATGTTACTTGCTGCTGCGGAACCCTTCATGGGCGAGTCCGACTCGCACTTGGACGCTTTTTTTATGTGCGTTTGTGGTTAGCTTCGTCGTTTATGAACCGATTTTGATGATTCTTTTTTTAATGGAAAGGAGATATCCCAACGGTGGTACCCTCATTAGGACACTAAGATCTGATTATGGCATCCAAGAGAAATCGAGTCGAACCTTGAAGTCGGTTTTTGTTTTTTTTTTTAAATAATTTTCTGAATACAGCTGACTTATGATATTTATTTTGTATCATATATTGCACCGTAAAATACGATGTCTTGTATATGAAATTATAGTTTTATTTATCTGTCCTCATGATGCATTTCGTTAATCATTCTAATACGATATTTTGAAAGTCATTTTTCATATCTTTCCGTGTGGAACGATAGTGGTAAGCTACGACTGGTATTAATCTACACAATTCGTGGATATACTACCCATGAAATATGAGTGCGTCCATTAGTATTTTTCTAGGAATTTTCAACTTCGCGTCTTACATATTATAAATTAAATATATATTTAAAGTTAACAAATAAATTATTGTTTTATATTACACATTTGTCAGTAACCCCAGAGGCAAATAATCTTAATTTCCGCAGACTTTACATAACAGCAATGTTTGAAATAATTGCGTCGGTATGAACTTACATACACACAAATTAATCACAGAACTCGCACATTCCACGCATCTAAACAAAGGGATTCATGTTGTATTTGAGTGTTGCGCTGTCATCTCTATCATGTGGTTTTACAGTAGGAGAATTGATCGCAATGAATTTGATATTCAATTATACCATTGTGGAATTTCTAGTGAAATCATGAAATTCTACAACGTTACATAATTATGAGTTCAATTAGAATATTATACTTTGAAGTGTTGAAATATGGTACTGATATACAGATCGAAGACACAATCGAAGTGCGATTCTGTCTAACAATTAAGAAAGTTATAGTTTCATGACAGAATGGAACCACGAGCACACAGTGATACTATGACCGCATAGAGTTCTATAGTTAAGGCTTTATTTTGCTGCTTACCGAGTTTTTGAAGATACCGGAGATCCAACACATTTCTGTATTTATTTTAATGAAGGAAGAAGGGACAGAGGGCTGCGAAAATGCTCTTGTAAATCTTTTAGATGTGTATTGATAGCAGTAGTCACTTATTTTAAACTGACCTTTCTACTACTTGGTTCCCTAGGTACAGAACACTAATTGTACATAAAATATAAATATGTCGTTTAAAAATTCAGGCCAAACTGTTGTGATGCTTGTTATAAAAATTAGCAAGGCCACGTCTCGCTCCGGGCCCTTCATTAATAACGCGTGACAAGTATTAATGTGCTTTAGTTATAATGAAATAACAATTTCGTAAATCTTTACTTGTTTTTTCGACACTCAGACTCAGACTCAAAAGCTTTGTTGCTTGTTAATTTATAATTAAGTAAGAGTTTTCGGAAAACAGGTTTTTGATTATAAAGGTTTACAGGCTGGCTTGAAAGAGAAAAGATAAAATTAATTTATGTATTAATTATTTTATCGATTTTCAAGAATGATTTTGAAGTTCTTGTATAAAAGGGCATTGCGCTTGCCTCTTGAATTCTGCCCGTAAATGGTGGCAGACACTTATTTCATACGGTGACACGTCTGTTTGTTATTCTGAATCTATGAAAGTCTTGTTCCTTGTGTAGACTGGGAATATTAATGTATTATTCTAATAGCTTGCTTATTCTGAGGCCATGACAAAAAAAACGTCAGGTACATTTAGACATTATTATTAATATCTATTTATATAAATAAACTAAAGTCGTGTCAGTTACACAATTTATAGCCCAAGAATGGATGGACCAATTTTAATGATTTTTGTGCTTTTGTATTTGTCTTTGAATATAGGTGTAGGTGGGTGTAGGTAGTTTAGTAGAATTCTCAATCATCGACTGTTAGGCGGAACGAAGTTTTGCGAGTCAGATAGTCATATAGGGCTAAAAATTTTATTTTAAATTAATATTTAAAAAAACAAACTCTCTTATATCACTTTTTTTTATTAAAGTCTGATCCGATACTAAACTGTTTTCCATAGTGAGTTTCGTTCAAATTGATAACTGTATTAAACAATATTATTTATTTATAACATATAAATATTTATTTATTTATTACATTTATACTTACAATATACACAATTTACCAATTAAAATCTTGTGTTATTAAAAGTGAACAATTAGTTACAATAAAACTGACTTCATGTTGTAATTTTAAACAGATGTCATTAATTACTTGTTGAACCTAAATATTTAATAATACTAGTATTATTTTACTTTATATTACTCTCAAAATCAGTTTTGAAATAATGTTAAATCAAACTTCCTAAATATTTCACATCGCAAAAGTTTTTTATTTAAGTACTTCACTTCATTTGAAAAATCACGTGCAATCCTACCGAAAGTGCATGCCCATTTCAACGAGAATATAGCTAATCATTGGTTAAGTTATTAGTGATTCAAACTGCTAAGCCAAATGTTCAATTCTCACATAAAACAAATATTTGTGCGACGACCACGATCGTTTTTCTGTGTCTGATTGCATGTATGTTTTTTTTATGACTCTACTCTGCCTGATGGAAAGCATAAGCAGAATCCAAGAGTGGTGGTCACCATGCTCCTTGCGAATGCAGAAAATGCAACAATGCAGCATGGTAACCCACACTATGGCGGCCTAGTAATGCTACTGCATCATTAGGCCTCCGGCCTCGCACTCACCAATGAAACACGACAGCACCAACGCTGTCATTTTACGTTGATCTTTTGTGCAAGGGTAGTACCGCCCCGGTCGAGCCGGCTCGTTCGTGCTGAAATCAGCGTGGCTCTACTATCTGTGGGAATATATTATATAGTTTATATATAAGTAGGTATATTTATCAGTATATTGATTACCACCATACAGGGTGTCTGAATTTGGATGAAGTATAATATATGTGGTATGTGTGACTTAATTATTATTATTTTGTATGTTTCTTCAGGTTAAATCTTGCGATTGAATTTTAATGCAGTCCTCAAGCAATTATGTTTAAATAGAAGTTTAGTTTGAATAACAACTAATAGACAAACGTAGCTATGAACTAATACTAAACAATAATATTGTACCATAATTTTAATATCATATTTTTTTATAGACAAAATAAATCACATACACGCGCTATCATTGAGTTTAACCACGCATTACATTTGTTTTTATGAAATTAAATGCACATTCGTTATTTCGTCTTTTATTCATTCAATTCTAAACTTCATATTATAAAAATGTACCTATCTTATGTAGCAGTTGTTCCCCATGAAGTACTTTCCTGGTCCACGTAACCATAAAATGCCCAGTTCATTACCATGACAGTGCGAGGTCCGAACAGGATAGGACATAAACGTTAAGCGTGGCCGCTGCGGCCCAATTCAGCTAATGAATGCGAACTGGATCGCGATGTTCCTGTACGGCTATGCAAAAAGCGATTTAGCCAATATCATCTTTGCTAAATATGCCACAGGTATAAACAGAATAAAATTCATCTCTTTCTCACTTATACAATGAACCAGCTGACCCGCGGAACTTTGTTTGAATTTCTAAAAAGATATATTTTATTTAAGTTTTGGCAACAACTTTCATTAGTCTTCGACTCCTATTGGCTATAATGTGATGTTCTAAAACCTATAGCCGTTATCAATCAACAACGTCAAAGAAGCTAAAATAATCCTCAGTTTAGTGCGCTTAACAAAACACACAACCAATATCTTAAGCTTTATAATATTAGAACACTTTTCGTCAATTTCATTCTCTTTTATCTCTCCTTTCAATATTCAATCATCCTGCTTAATTCCTATAGTGCCCGTTTTAAGGTTTATATACTAGGTAATAGGTTTACTTAACTGAAACTAAAATTACAAAATAATGACAAAATGTAGGCATTTACCATGCTTCTGTTTATCTCTTCAGATTCAGGTTTTAATTTTCAAATAAATGACAGTGCATGTCTTAGCAGGTCATTGTTTTTTTTCTTATCGCCAGTAAATTACCTTATTCGGTACTATTTTTTACCCGACTACCGCAAAGCTAAGCGAAGGAAGGATAATAGTTTTTGCAGTCTACGTATGTTTGTTTGTTCCACTTTAGTGCTTTAATTACTGAACCGAACTGGATGAGTGAGGTGTTAATAGATTTGTAATAATGTCCCGGACGAAATAGGTCAGAGTTTTAACATAGTCGGGTTTTTTTTATTTTTTCATGTTAATGTTACAGTCACCTATAATTTCTGATTCAGTAGGTTTTTTGGCTCCACCTTTAAAGTCATTACACTCAACATTTGCGAGAGGAGGCAAGACAGTCCAGTGGTTAATAACCTTGAAATGTCACGCGTCGAGTCCCTTAGCTGTGCTATCCTTTACCTGAACGATGATGATTTCTAGTCCCCAACGATATAAATGGAAATTCAAATGTCCACATGAACTTTCCTTCCTTCAAAAAAGTATTTTTCACTTCAGTATGCTTATGATATACTGCTCTTGCTCATCAATTTTCACTCTGAATGGAATATTATCTTAAAGTTTGTTTAAAAACAAACTGATAGTATACTTCTTTCATATGAATGTATGTTCTTCTTTTTTATAATTGATTTAAAATAAGCCACGGTATAATAATAAATGTTCGGTCGGCTTCGAGTTCAACCGGTTTTATCGGAATATCAGTTTTTACACGGAGCGACTGGCATCGGACCTCCGCAACCCTGAGGGTGAACTTAATTCGAAGGTTGAACAAGTTGTCAGTATATTTCAGGGCACTGACTTCCCAATAACGATTGCATTAGATGTTCATGACAACCAGGACCGACGGCTCAACGTGCTCTCCGAGGTACGGACGTTAAACACCGCCATCCTCCATACTCCGGGCTGCTATTTAGAATTTCTTGTAAGAAAAACCCAACAGCAGTCCGGCCCGGGAATCGAACCCGAGACCTCTTGATCTGCAGTCGCTTACGCGAACCACTAGACCCACGAAGCAGTCAAAAAAAAATTACAACTTCTATTATTACTTCTTCTTCATGTGATTCTCAAAAAATCAACTATATTATAAATATAATATATAACAAATGTTATGAAGCCTTTAAAGATATTTAAACAACGGGAGTAGGGAATACTTAAAGTACCTAACACAAGTAACTGCAATTATTAGATCCGAAGAATATAATAATTATCGTAGCATAAACGCTGCTGGACTTGGGGTCAGGCATTAGTATTGTGAGGTGTTTCCTTAGGAGATATTATCATTAGTTTTCATCCATTATTACTTAAACTTTATTTTTCTAAAGGCCTTATGACCTTAGCAATATTATTACAATCCAGACAATGTATTCAAATTTTTGTCTGTGGCGCAGAGGCATTAAACTGCTCGTTTTGTTTGACTTTAATTTAATCATGCTAATCTTAATTGTTAATCCAAGGTTTCGCTCGCGCGGCCATTTTAACAAGAATCGTTGAAAAGGTCAAAAAAAGACTTACTCTTGTAATTTACACGAAATCGACATTGGAATTTTGTATTCATTTAATTTGGGTGCTTGGTTATTTCGGCTCATTGGATTTATTGATAGGAATAATGATATTTAAATATCGCCTTAGAAGTTTAAATAAATTAATTTAAGCTCACTTTTAATTCTTCATCATCGTTTCATTATCAGGTTCTTGACTTTTCCCGATTTTATATAAAGTCACCAGATTTCATCAGAAAATGTGCAGATCTCAATAAAAGAAATACGAGAAAAGGACAGAAAAATAAACGTGTAGTAATGACAATACTAATAATGAGTTTTAGATTAGAGAACATTATAAAAAACAAGAATTGGCCTTTCCCGTAATATATTTGTAATTTTTGGTCTCCTTGTCAGTTCCAAATTATTTGTACACTTCCTAAAGAGAGGTGTTTCCTGAAGCATTCGCTTGATGGCATGCTCAGTTTGTTTCATTTTAGTCATTATCATCTTTCCGGTTTGAGCTTTTATGATTTTTAGGGCGGAACAAAGCCACGACGAGCGTGTGTTTTCAGAGAAAGGGGATAATGTAAGCTAGATTGCTCGGATTGCTCCGGACTCATTCTCGCGGCAAATTAAAAAGAAAATAACCGAAACAATGATAATTAAATTTATCCAGCCACAGTGAAATTTTGATTTACAAGAGCTTTACTTCTCAATCAGAGAATTAGAAATGTATCGAGAAATTATATTGAAAGTCTCATAAGACAAACATGATGTGATTTATATTTCGGTTTCTTAGGTTCTCAGTGACTTTTCCAAGAGCAGGTCTGTCTCTTCATCACACCTTCAAATCAAAAGTTGTTGCAGTCTTTTGAATCTTCTACTGCTGCCCGTATTAAGAAGGGTTTCGGTTACTTCAATCACTACTAAAAAGCAACAAAAAAATTGCTTAGCACCAGTTTACTGTGAGATTATAGGATCACTCCGGATGAGCCAGCCATAAGCGCTAGCGTGGCTCTTCTATGTGGAAATAAGTATTATATGTGATAAAACTAATGGCTGTGAATGTTAAGAAGAGACTATTAATATATTGCCCAAACCACACTTTATCAGTTCACCTTGGTTTGGTTTGGACCTCTTCACCTTATAAAACTATTGAATTAATAAAAAATATGTAAAAATGTTTAATTTAAATGGTTTCATATTGAAAATAATGTACTGAAAGCTAAAAAATAATTTGGTAGGTTCCAGTCATCACACCAATCTCCTCTCATCTCTCCCCTCATTTGATGAGGGAGATTGGTGTGATGACTGGAACCTGGGACCTACCAAATTATTTTTTAGCTTTTAGTACATTGATCAGGCATAAAAATAAAATTGTTGGGCGTAGCGTAAACTAAGTTGACTGGATGGACACACGGCTGGGAACCTGGGACATACCGAATTATTTTTTAGTACACTATTTTCAATAAAACCTTCTTCTTCGTCTGGCCTTTTCCCGTTTCTACTCGGGGTCGGCTCTCCTTATCCTTCTTCTCCAGAGACATCTGTTCTGGGTCGTCACGGGGTCCACTCTCTCTTCTCCGAGGTCTTTGCTGATGGTCGACATCCATGTAGCTCGGGGTCTGCCACGGCCTCTTGGTCCCGACTCCAGTTGCAGCACTTTCTTGGTCATGTGTTCGTCAGGTCGACGCATGACGTGACCGTACCACCTCAAGCGCGTCTCTTTGAGCTTCTCCGGTATTGGTCTTACTTTAAAGCTGCCTCTGATATATACATTCGGCACTTTGTCTAGAAGGGTGACGCCTGCGGACCATCTGAGCATTCGCATTTCGTTGACGTGCACCTTGTTTACCTGCGCTTTTGTGATTGGCCAACACTCTGCGCCATAGGTCATTGCTGGCCGTACTGCAGTTTTATAGACCTTGCCTTTGGTTTTTATTGGCATTTGTGAATCGCAGAGTACACCCGTAAGTTCTCTCCACCTCTGCCAGCCCGTGTTGGTTCGCTGCGTGATGTCAGCGTCAATGTTGCCATCGCTAGAGAGTACACTGCCGAGGTATTTGAAGTGGTCGACGGTCTTTAGAGTGGTGGTTTGAAGTGTGATGGTATGGCTGACGTCGCTGTTTGAGAAGTTGCAGTGCATGTGTTCTGTCTTTTCTCTGTTTATCCTCAAGCCAGCGGTCTCCAAAGCCAATCTCCACTTTTCCAAAATTGCTTGCAAAGCCATGGGGTCTTCATCGATCAAGACTATGTCGTCTGCGTAAAGGATATCCCAGGGTACAGGACGTTGTATGTTGGCTGTCAGATAGTTCATCACTATGTTAAACAGTAATGGACTGAGTGCCGATCCCTGATGCACTCCTACCCGTACCCGAAACTCCTGACTCAATCCCGCAGGGCATCGCACTCGGGTTGTCGCTCCAGCGTACATGTCTTTGACGAGTTCTATGTAACACTCGGGAATATTCTGGGAGCGCAATGCTTGCCAAATCAGTGGTCTCGGGACCCGGTCGAATGCCTTTTCGAGGTCGATGAACACCATATGAAGATCGCTCTTTCTGGTTCTGTATGTCTCCATCAAGATCCTGATCGTATGTATTGCATCGGTGGTAGACTTCCCGGGCACGAATCCGCATTGGTTTTCTGTGATGGTGGTCAGTCTCCGTACTCTTTCGTTGAGTACTCTCTCCCATATTTTAAATGTGTGCGAGATAAGCTTGACTGCCCGATAGTTACTGCATTGCCTGATGTCTCCCTTGTTTTTGAAAAATGGCACCAGGTAGCTCTTTCTCCATGCGTCAGGGATGCCCTCTGAATGGATTTTATTAAATATGGCGCGTAGAAAATGTGCGCCTACATTTCCAAGAGATTTCCACAGTTCGGCAGGGATGTCATCTGGTCCTGTGGCCTTGTTGTTGGCCATCTTACTTACGGATGTTTTTACCTCCATAGACGTTATCTCCTCCCAGGGGCCTTCAGTTGGTGATAATTCCGGCATGTGCTCGTAGGGATACGTTTCGTTCGATAGCTGTGAGTAGTATTCATGCCATCTCTTTTTTATGTCCTCGTTTGAAGTGAGAAGATTGCCTTGAAGATCTTTGATGTATTTGGTCACTGATGTGTCTTGTGTGTCGCGGTGCCTTTGTTTAGCAATCTTAAAAAGTTCTTTGTCATTTGTGCAGTTGTTCAGTTTGGCGTATAGGTCTTCTCTATTGGAAGCCCTAGCACATGCCACTGCCCGCTTTGCTTCTTTTTTTGCACACCAGTAAGCTTGTTTTTCTTCATCACTGCCAGTCTGTTGCCAGATCTTAAAACAGGTTTTCTTCAATTGTAGTTTTTCCTGTACCTCCGGTTTCCAGAAAGATGGGTCTTTGTCTTCTCTCGCTACGCCGTTGGACACACCAAAGCGTTTTGAGGCCCTTTCGATGCAGAACTTGTGGAACTCGTTCCAGATGTCATTGACGTTTTTGTCCATGTCAGCATTTCCAATGTATTTTTCCAAATCTTCGCAAAGGGCTTTCCCTTCTGCTTGACTTAGTTTATACCATCGGATTTTTGGGACTTTCTCTATTTTAGACTTTGTTGAGTGTCGTAATAAAAAGTCTGCCACAAGTAGTCGATGCTGAGTAGTTAGAGGCTCTCCAGGTATCACTTTGCAATCTCGACAAGTCCCTAACAGGCGTCTATCGGCCAGGATAAAATCCACCTGGGTTTGATGTCCCCCACTCTTGTACGTTATTAAGTGTTCTTGCGGTTTGGAAAAGAAGGTGTTAATTATCGCCATGTTAAATGTTACTGCAAGATCGAGAACATCCTCACCATCCTCATTTTTTAGTCCAAAACCTCGGTTGCCATGTATTGCATTATGGTAGGTTGATGTTTGCCCTACGTGTCCGTTTAGGTCAGCGCCGATGTACTTTCGTTCGCTATCTGGGATGGACTGCAGAAGGTCATGAAGATCGTCCCAGAATACCCTCTTTACAGCTTTTGGCAATCCGCTTTGGGGGGCATAGGCCGAAATAACGTTCATGCAGGTCTGATCGTCAAGGGCAAATTTGATGGCTATGATTCTGTCGCTAATTCTCTTAACCTCAACTATACGGCTTTGAAAGTTTTTATCAACTGCGATTCCGACGCCGCTTTGGGTGGTATTTGTGCCATGGTATATAAACTTGTAGTCGTTTCCAATCTTCCGCGACTTGGACCCCTTCCATTTCGTCTCCTGTACACAACATATACTAACACGCCTTCTAAGTAAAGCTTCGCTCAGTTCTGCGCTGCGTCCCGTCATGGAACCAACGTTCCAACTAGCCAGTCGGATTTTTGGAACGCGTGCACCAGTGACTGATCCGTCGCCTCGGGGGTACGCCCTAGCATTTTTTGCATTCGATCGCATCTTTACCCGTCCGTCGCTTACAGGGGACGCCCTAGCCCTTATCGTGTCTCTCTGTTTGGTGCCTTTCATGGATAAGGAGTAAAAATGTTGGCTGTGTGGTTTTACGGCCGGTTGCCACCTGACGCCAAGGCTGTAACCTGCTACGAGGCTTGAGAGCCGTCGTTGACCTCTGAAAGGTTCATCCGCCGCCATCCCTACTGAGTACTCCAGCCCAAGCACCCAGCACGCGTTCAGCCTAGACTCCGAGTATGTCGAAGAAGTCTGACCGTGGGGTTTGTTGTCGGAGTATCCTTCTCCGGCCTTGTGGTCCGCGGGAGGTATTTTATTTCCCTCCTACTCTATGAGAGTTTTACCTCTCATTGAGCGCTCCCCTATCCGCCACCTGGGGACGCGGTCTCTAGGGATTGAGGCTACCCCGAGACCAAACCGTTTAAATAAAATAAAAAACATTTTTATTTATTTTAATTTTTTTAATTTCATTACATAGTACTCCTCATTCTATTAAGGACATCAATCTCTTTCATTTGATACCCATATTGAGGTAGTCGTGATAAAATTTGTAGACCGCCATTTTGTTGCGGCGGCCATCTTGGATTTACAATGAAACAGAATATATTTCATTGTATTGTCACCAGAACTAAAAGTGTGTAACAAACAGATCAATCTGTTAACAGGAAGGGAGTCAAATTTCAATTACTAAATTTGACCCAAGCAAACAAACAGGGCAAACTTAAAAAAAGCTAAAAAACCGTTTATATTAAAAAAAAATCTTGTCTAATTTTTATCTGTAGTTGTACTAGTTTAGATGTGTAGTGGCTCCTAAAAAATCCACCTGGAAAACCTCTACAAAGCTTCTTTTTATAAGAAATTATATCACTGGGGATTTATACGGAATTATTGAAGTCTCGCATTGTATTTTTGTCTAGATTTGGCTGTTCCCTTACGGAATGGTTTTTCAAGGCCTCAGTAGAAAAAACTAGCTTTCGTTTCTTAAAAAATGGGATATGTTAGTCCCATTGCACCAGATCTTTCTAGAAAGGAAAACAGCATTGATTGCGCATAATCTTATATATAAAATTCTCGTTGTTAGTTGCCATACTGCTCTGAAACGGCTGGACCGATTTTTATGAAATTTGGTGTGCATATCGAGTAGGTCTGAGAATCGACCAACATCTATTTTGTATACCCAATTTCTTTTTCATAGCAAAACAACGTTTGCCGGATCAGCTAGTGTACTATAAAAAACAGTGTTTACGTTATGAAATTGAAAATAAATATATTCAAAATAAGTTTACTTAAATAATATTTTTTTAATGGGATCATGGATATAAAACTTTATTTTAAATGCGTATAATTTTTCCATGAATTAACTACACAGAAGTTGTCTCGGTAAGGTCGGAAACATGAGTGGGTACGTAAAAACATTCTAATCCTTATCACACTATTTTTTTATAGTTGAAAGAAGCTTGTTTGTTACGCTATCACGCAAAAATGACTTAACCGATCATTATGAAACTTTGTACATATTGTCGGAGGTATTAGAAGTCACATAGAATGCTTTATTAAATGCGAGCGAAACCGCGGGCGAACGCTAGTAAGTTATATAATGACATACGTTTGGCTTTTAAAGTAAGTTTATATTTTAGAGTGTGTTATATCTGACTAGTTACTACTTACTTTTTGAGTAGATTATTAAAATACCGTACAATTTAGCGACACATATCTACCCTGAAGCTACTATGACACACACACATATCATAATTTTATTCCCACTTACATTATTAAGAGGCAATCCTATAAACCAAACGCTTTAATAAATTATACGAGAAAAGATGGGCGTGTATTAAAAACAATAACTGGAATAGGTGGCCGGTAAACACATTTGTCTCAGTGAAGTCTCCATTCTCAGGATAGACATACAGGTACGCGACCCTGAGCTTTCAAATTACTACAGTCACTGATCGCTCCTTCTTAGAAACTAGATGAAAGGCAGTGGTAGAAAATAAAAATTGGTTTTACGCATATTTTTAGATCGGACGGCTTTAGTCTATAATGATCAGTCAGCCAGATCCGTCAATGAATTATAATTAACATTTCATATTTCTTCTGTAAATTTGTAAATTCTAATGTAACTGTTTTTGTCTGTCTGTTTTGCTTTTACACCTAAACTGCTGCACCGATTTCAATGAAATTTGGCATGGAAATTTAGAGGAGGTACATACGCTACTTTTTAATGTGATAACCGACATATACGTGGGCAAAAGCAAGTAATAAAAAAAATTAACCGAACCGACTTCAAGGTTCGACTCGATTGCTCTTAGATGCCATCATCAGATCTTAGTGTCCTTATCATGGTACCACCGTTGGGATACCTCCTTTCTATTAAAAAAAAATCATCAAAATCGGTTCATAAACGACGAAGCTAACCGCAAACACACATAAAAAAATATACGATCGAATCGAGAAACCTCCTCCTTTTTTTGAAATCGAATAATAAATGAAATACCAAATCGAATATCCACAAATAGTGCCACACAATGCTTTTCATGACAAATAATGCGTACCTAATATGTGGCCAAGGGACGTGGGTTTAAATGACTCATTTGTACGATGAATAGTCTAGTCTATCGTGTGTCATTATTCCGTTTGTACACGGTACGACTCGTGTGCTTCTGATCATCGATTTATGAGAATGAATCCTTTGTTTCTATTAATTCTATTTACATTTCATTCGTACAGGGAATCGGTATTCTGATGAGAGATTTAATGAAAAGATTTGCAAATGATGAAGATTTAAATCAAATCACAATCAAAATTGAAAAGGTTTTGTGGAACATTATTAAAATATGACGGTAGGTATTACGGTTATGTATATAAAATGATTATTCATAAATTACAAAGGTGAAAAATATACACGTAAACAATGGTTAATTCATTGTTAAGTTTTTAATTGTATGTTTAAGCCTCAATGAATAGGTACCGAATATTAAACATTATCATGCTACAAGTGCAGAACATTTGGGTTGAATAAAGGGTAACAGTTAATACTACCGTAGAGTCTTAACGTGGAAAAACCATGCTTCGGAATAGGCCGACTCGACTGGAGCAAGGCCTCGTAAAAAACCAGTGTTAAATATTTTTTTGGTTACTTTTCACGGATTTCGGTTACTAGAGCTAACCCCCCCCCCCCCTCCCCACGAATTCTCACAAGAGGCACTCTAAGTCTACTCCTTTACCCTCCTATATCACAAAAATATCAATGTTTCTAAGCTTTTAAGCTTACAAACATTCAATTGAAATACAACTAATTTTAGACCCTAATTTTGAAGTCACCTAAAATACTGTTCCCTAAATTTAGAAAAACAATTTTAATAAACGAAGCCATAGTCAAAAGCTAGTATAAATATAATTAGTGCAAATACATTGGGGCTTAGCAATAATCTGGCATTAATCGGCGCTTTATTGATCAAACGTAATACGTCTAAGGATTGCCTATGTGTAATATGTTCGGACAACTGTGGTGTAACCGTCTTGGTCGTGTCCCACACCAGCGGGTGTTTGTATACGTCACACGGTGTTAATCGGTTTCGTCAATGTGTCTTTGATGTTATTCGGAGATTTGGTAGCGAAAGGATACAAATTAATGGGGTGTGTGATGAAGATAAATGATTGAATTACTCTTGATTATATTTGTGGTTGTTAGTGATGTGACAACTCCTTCTAAAAGATATATCCGTGGACTTGGTAACGGGCCTTAAGTGTTTTCTAGTTGACATTTTATGGTCTATGTTTTAAGTATATCCATCCATGTACTTAAAACAGCTACTGACAGAATAACGTAGTATGAATCGATTTGTTTTTTTTTATGACGGACGGATCGCCTTATGGTAAGCGATTACTGCAACCTAAGAACCCCCGCAACACCAGAGGTGTCACAAGTGCGTTGCCGGCCTTTTAAGAACGAGTACGCTCTTTTCTTATTCTCATCGTATCATTTATATTTAGGGTTTCATTTTTATAAATATAGTATCTTATAAGTTTTTATAATATTAATAATTCACAAATATTTTAGTGTTTAATTTTAGCAAACAATTCTACAATGTCTGTATAAAATATTCTCCAAAGTCATAGATATGAATTCTGATTTCTGATTCTGATTTTTTTACCTTCGGATATCAGCGGATACGTGTTCGAATATCCAACACATCACTAGTAGTTATATCTTGTTACTAAGTGATTTGAATGGATGTGTTAAGTTTCGATTGAATACGAACTTGTAATAGTTAGTACAAACAAGTGTCTTGATTTATCAGTGAGCATCGCTATCCTTCAGATAAAGTGGTAAATGGTTTTAGCGTAATATGATTAAGTAATAGATTTAGAATTTTGGAAGCCTTTGTGTGTATAAGCCCTGGAAGACCTTTTCCGGGAAAGGGGCCTAGTTAGTTTATTTGAGTGCACCTTGAAGTCGCAGGTGGTCCATATCTTCGTCATAGGAGGGCGCCTGAGGTCGGACATTGAGATAGGTTTTAGTAAAAGTTCACATACTCCTTACTTCACAATTATGATGTCACCCAAGAACTCAAGATCCGAAGGGATTTGTGACCTTGTTACCAGAAAAAAACTCAAAGGGTACTGAGATAGGCAACATGGTACAAATTATCTTCTTTCAAATAGTGGTCATTCATTAAAATTCTGAATTATTCAGTTATTCTTTAAACAGGGTAGATGTAGATTTCTAATCCAATTTAAATTTTCAATGAAACTCAACAAATAAACGATATGTCTGCGAACAATCGAGTCACGGAAATCACGATGCCGCAACCAAACGATATCAGCATCCAATCGTAAACGCTGTATTTTTCGATAAATAAATACACAGGGCATCGGGCATATTTACTGTCCGTTTGAAAAGTATTTGTTTGTGCTGACATATTTTGTGCCAGCTGGTTTTAATTTGAACCGTTATACTCTTTTTAGTTTATGATGCCCATTGTTTAGGGTATCAATAAACACACCCAATTTGCAGTATAATGGGTAATTAAATTTGGCATGTAAATATTTTTTTAAGTAGATATTGAAAATTTTAATACCAACTTCAGTCATTCACTATAATCAGCAGCTGTGTTGGCGTGAATATAACTTGACAAGATTGTGACACGGCTCGACTCATATTAGCCTTCAAGCGTTTGCGCTATGACATCTGTCATATCTCGCGAAGCAAACTGACATCCTCTAGTATACTGGGTGACAATTGCAGTTCTGTCTTTATCATCATCATACTCTTTTTTTCTCATCGCGTATTTCACGTAATTTGAAAATACTTGGTAACAATTGTTGTTCCGTATTTATCGTAGTGTGTTTTGCTCATTGCGGATTTCATGTAATATGTTTGCTTGTTGAATTACATGTATCCCATATAATCAAAGCATCTGCATAAACGTACTTATTGGTTAAAGTGGCTCCACCTGTCTATTTATACGATTTTTAATGTATTCGTTTGAAATCTCCAAGACATCTTCTTTTATATACCGTGAGACGAAAACAATAACGTACACCCTATCAAATCGTTCTCCCCTGGAAAATGCATCGATGCGGGGCTCCAGCAATTGCAAGCACGGCAGGTGGCCCAGCCGTTCGTCGCAAAACATTTTTATCTGCTTTCAATTTCCTTCAAGATACCTACAAAGATTAGACCTTGTATCGAACTTCGGTAAAGTTCGATTAAAATCGCTCGCTCGGAAGACGGACAAACTTCTTCTAGTAAATATATTTGCTTTAGGTGCAGGAACTTTCGAGACTAAACGGAAAACGGATGTAGTGATATTAAAATATATTTAAAGACTTTTGCCAATGGGATGAAATCGTTCTGCTCTTTGTAGGTAAGGTCTGTCAGGTTGAAAGAGATAGCTATATCGTATTTAGCAATAGTGAACTTTAGTTAGCAAATTTATTTTTTAATTTAAATTTATATCATTTTTTGTTTTTAGTGTTTTGTTATATCTCTGTTACCTGGTAATTAGAAAAGTAAATTGTATTAGTTCTGAAGTCTACATAATGATAATTTCCAAGTTACATACTTGATTAAAAAAAAAAGCTTTTTAAAAACGTCGATACGATTGGGTGATTAGGGTGATTTTTCCGTGTAAATAATTGATGAAAATTTATCGCACTTGAAAACTATTAATTAAAATGCCTAATATTTTATCCAAGTTGTATTATTTTGTTAATTCTATATCCATTTATTATTTCATTGTTATTTTAATATGTCGTCATCAACGGCCTTTCACAGTCCACTACTGGACATGAGCCTCTTCTCATAAAGTGGGTTTTGGCCTACCACGCTGGCCAGACGGCTGGATACAGGGGTTGCTTTACGTTTTTCTTTACATGAATGTGAAAAAAGTGTTAAAAATCCCAGTAACCGAAAAAAGATAGTAATTTATCTATCTAAATTTCAAATTTACACCGTGGGAGAGCCACGCTGTGAAATAGTGCTTGCGCTGTGTTCCACCGAATGAGTGAGGATACCGGAGGCCCATTTTTTTTTATTTTATTTTTTTAACGTGTGGAAATCCCCTCGGACCGTCACCCCACCGGGGCTTGCGGCGGGGTGGTGTGTCGGACTCGAACCGACTAAAACCACACGGTGTGCCACTCTGCGCCTGTGAAGGGAGGAATCCGGGAACCGCAGTTATTAACACGTCCGGACCCCTCCCAGCGCTTGCCCGCACAGAAGCGGGCACCGTCAGCTGTTAAAATCTCAATTTAGGCGACGTACGGCACACGCGTAACGTCGCCTCCTCGCGGGCGGCCACTAGAGCGGATGGAAGGGAAAGCCCGTCCCGACCATCCGCGGCCACACTCAGGGCGGCATGAGGCGCTGATAGGCGCGCCTCCGCCGCCCGGTTCGCCGGCGGCGGATTGGGTCCGAGTGGACATCATCCTCCCGGGCCTTCTCCGCCACCTCCTTCTGCGAGATTACGTCTTCGCAGAAGGTTGCGACCGCGGTAAAACTGCTGTCGCTACCGGCCATGGAGCGTATGACGGCCGGTAGCGAGAGATCTCCTCCGATGACTGCAGTGAGGGCCCGGCGCTGCGACGCCCAAGCGGGGCAAATCGCCAGCGTATGCTGGGCCGAGTCCTCACTGCAGTCGCAGTGGTGGCAGGCGGGACTCAATTCCCTCCTAGCGACCGAGTGCAGGTACTTCCCGAAGCAACCATGCCCGGAAAGGACCTGCGTCAGTCGGAAGTAAAGGGTCCCGTGCTGCCGCCCTGCCCACTCGAGGATGACCGGCTGGAGAGCCTCCACGGTGGCAAAGCCAGCGCGTGGAGTCTCCAGCCGGAACGACCATCTAGCCATCGTGGCTCGACGGGCGGCTTCACGCCAGTCGCGTACCTCTTCGGGCGGAGGGCGATAGCCATACTCCGCCCGATATTCAGCCACCCGTCGATAAACTTCGGCGAGCACTTCCGCCTCCAAATCCCACGGGGGTGTTCCGGCCAGGGCGCACGCCGCCTCGGTCGACACCGTGCGGTATCCGCGTATGGCTCTGACTGCCAGTACCCTCTGAGGCCGCCAGAGGCGAGCCTTATTTAGGGCAGTCAGAGCCGCCACCCACACACCGGAGGCCCATACCCCAACCCTTCCCCACATACCTCTCCCCATCCCCCAAAGGCCGGAAACGAACTTGTGACGCCTCTGGTGTTACGGGTGTCCATGAGCGGCGGTAATCGCTTACCATCAGGTGATACGTCTGCTCGTTTGCCCCCTATTCCATAAAAAAAAACATGTCCTGTATGCAATTCATTCCTTGAGTAACATTATTAAATTATTTAATAGTAATCTTATATATAAAATTCTCGTGTCACAATGTTAGTTACCATACTACTCTGAAACGGCTGGACAGATTTTTATGAAATTTGGTGTGCATATCGGGTAGGTATGAGAATAGACCAACATCTATTTTTTATATCCCATTTTTTTTAATGGCAAAAAAACGTTTGCCGGATCAGCTAGTTATTATGTAAAAATCACAATGTCTTGTATTTAAGCTAATTAAGCTTATTTTTATCACTAACAATTAAATATGAGTTTAAAATTCAAACTTTACTCTTTAGTGTTCATTTCAATTCTTCCACGAAATTTTTCTAACAGCCCTCACTCCACAACGTGCTGGAAAATTTCCTCCTCACGGCTATTTCAACCTTTAAAACGCGAAGTGCCAGACCCATCAGACAATATAAACCATTCAATTTTATCTCAAGAAGTTCGTATCGGTCTCATATAATTTTATTTTACGTACGTTTGAACGTGTTTAGACTTGATATCTTATTTCGTTAATGGTTTCTTAAACGGTATATGTTAAGCTTTGTCGTAGTCCAGGGAAGGTTTGAACGGCGAAAAATTAAAAATTACTTGAAAATCGTTTGCAAAGTAGCACAGGCACGGGCACAGCTAGTATAACATGAAAATCAATTGCTGTTCGCTTGTCTCGTTAAAGCTCCAGAACGACTGGGCCGATATAGCTGACTTTGCTTTTGAATTGTTTGTCGTAGTTGTAAAAGTATCTGTAGAAAAGATCTTACATAAAACTGGGAAAGTTTTTGTGCGTGACAAGCTTCGATTTTTACATTTATTATTAAATAAGTAGCTACGTATTTGGAGAAATGAGTTTCGACAGACATAATTGCCAATTAATGTTGCTTTGCTTTTCCTGTGATATTTTTCTTACTATAAAATTTCATGGGTCTATGATAATACAAAACTAATTCTTTTTTATTGGAAAAGATGAAGCTCACACGAATAAATATATTTTGTGTCGTTAGGAACTCTACAAACACATATTAAAACGGATGCAAAGAAACCCAGACTCGGAACAGGTTTTTTTTATGTATTGGCCTGCCAAAATGACTCTACTCCGCCTGATGGAAAGCGTGAGTGCTGGTCACCATATTCATTGTGAATACAATGCAACAATGCAGCATGGTGACCCACACCATGGCGGCCTAGTGATGCTTCTGCATCATTAGGCCTCCGGTCTCGCACTCACCCACGAAACACGACAGCACGATCGCTATCATTTTACGTTGATCTTCTGTGCGAGGGTAGCACTGCCCCGGTCAAGCCGGTCCGTTCATGCTGAAATCAGCGTGGCTCTACTACCTTGACGTTTCGGAAATCACAACGTTTTGTCCCATATGTGGATTAAGCCGTTCACACTCAGTGCAATAAAAAAATATGTGGTGAGCGTTTAAGCCACTATCTGTGCAGTCCAAGACATATTTAAGGAGAGATAGCATTCTATTACACCGATCAACAGAACCGCTTTGCTAACAGGTCATGATGTCTTTAAGATCCACATTTTTCTACAAGAAGCTGTGGCTTATTTATCGTAGTTACGACCACTTTGCCGAGTAAGCTTATGGTGGGTCATGATTCAAATTTGTCGATAGTAACACTCCTAAAAAACGTATAGTTTTGTATGAGGCTATTCACATACAGAAAAGTAATAGAAAAAGATTCTCAACAGTATAACTCTAAATGGTTCCGCTTAAAATACATAACATCCATTAAAGTTCATCTTCAAGTGAATAAACTAACACTAACCAACTGTACTGTAAAAGTGTGACTTTAATTGCATCCCTTATCTATTCAACCGTTTTATCTGATTACAGTATTACCACCGGCTTCATTGTTTGTGACAAAGACTCTTTGGATTCAGTGCAGCGCTCTATTAATTATATTGCGTTCAAAGGACTCGTAGCAAAATCCATAATAGCTTAAATAATTCCTAATTATAAGAAATTGTTGCTGTTTATGTACTACACTGAAAGTTTTAACAAGTGCTGGTACATTTAGTACGATAGTAAATTTAGCTGTAGTTAATGTAAAATTTTAAAACCAATAGAAAACAACTTAGAAGAGGTTTCACGTTGCTAGTGCACCAATTCGAAACAAGTTAAATACTATGAAATCTTACTATTCAGTATTTTTCTTATCCGAGTGTATCAGAACGTTGAATGGGGTGGAACGTTCTAGAACGGAAATGGTTTACTGTCAGAAAAAAATAAAAGGCCTCGTTTGCTGATTTGAAAAAAAAAATTTGTCGAGAGAACGTCTGTCATTAGTGTTTAAAATCGAACTCAGCAGGAATAGAATTTAGGGGCTATTTAGGTCCCGAAGAGTGACCTAAAAAGAGACATTAGCTTATTTTTTAAAATATTCCAAATATTGTCACAAAAAAACTTGGATTAGTTACTTCGCCATGTAGTGTTGTTAATAGCGTATGTGTTCAATTTGTAAATTGCTTAGAAATATTTGTGGTGATTTAGTTATTTCAACAAGCTTTATACGACATTTGAAAAAAGTTTATAAAACTTTTAATATCAGGATTTTGAGAAGTAACCATATAGAACATTCGAAAACACGGTTAGTATACAGCAAGCGTACAACCTAAATAGGTTATTGTAACAGACAAGGCTTGCAATAAGCGTGTTGAGCTAAGATACATCCTGTAATGCAATAAGGTTAAGTAAAGCGTTAGTGATGTGGCAGTAAGAGGAATACGGAAACGAATTAATTGCTACACTAAACACCATTTTCCCGTGCGTTGCCGGCATTTTAAGAAGAACTATGCTCCTTTCTTAAAGGCGTGAAGGTTATATTGTTCCGGAAATACCGGTGCTTATAATGTAAAAATTTGGTACAAATTGAGTTATATGCCAATCAATGGTAACTCAATGGTAATTATTTTTTGTGCATTTCAATAAAAGCTTGTTCTAAAAGAAGTTTTTTATTTTAATTTATTTATTCATCAGGATAATGTCAGAGCTGGGAAAGGATTACAGACACGAATAAAATCACAAATTAACCAAACCTTATTGTCACTTTACAATATTGATATCCTAAAATATTTTTATATATTATCATGACTTTTACGCCAGTAACGCACCGAGCATGAACAAGTAATCACTGAATACACAATCTAAGGTTTCTCCTTATTAGATAAGTCCAATAACGAAGTCTTCTCTAGTTACTTGAACCAAAAAAGCAATTTGGGATTCTTTTTTCTACATCCAGTCCCCAAAATCGCGTTAACAATACCGCTCAATAAAGTTAAGGGATGTATAGTCGAATAAACATAATAATATCTGAATTCAATTTACAAAGCACTCGTTCGCCGTACGGCCCACTGTTTTGCTGTCTTTCCTTCCTCTATTATTTTTATTGTTATTTGTCGTATTAACGTTTGGGTTTTTATTTCCTTGGAAATGGGTATTACATGCGTTTATTGCGAAAATATTTGAAGAAGATATTTGTTCGATATTCATCTGTTTTTCTAACACTTGTTTTTTTTTCTCAATGCATATAAATGGCATGCATAAGCTCTCGCGTATTTCTATGAAGAGATTTAAATAGGTGCTATTTTTCATATTTTAAGGTAAATGTCTACAGCTACTTGTTTATATTTACATCCACCGAAAGTACACCTACCAATAGACTTCAATGTGTATTGTAGCCTTACCGAAAAATGTAAGGGTAAGGCGATGTCTCTTTAAAATTATGGTTTACACTACTTCTGCAGTTTTTTCTACTCCCACGTCCACTGTTGGACATAACTCTTCTCTAAGTTTGTCCAGAACAGTCGTTTAAATGCTGCTAGTATTTAAAGATTTCAATAGAAAAAGTTTATAAATAACTTTGGTTATCTTACTACGAGTAAACCTTAAACATATTATGTCAGTAATTGGAACTAAATATAATATACGGGCTTATATTCATCACATAAATTGTTCAAAAGGCATAAACTGCACGTTGGCCTAGTGGTTTAACGGTCACCACGCCGTTTTCTACTTCGTTAAGTGTCGTGGGTTCAAATCCCACGTAGCACAACATTTGTGTGATCCACAAATTGTTGTTCTGAGTCTGGGTGATCTTTGTGTCCGTTTCATGTATGTCTGTAAAGTCCCCCGCGACACAGGATTTATTCCTAGTGCGGGAGTTGTCTATCTTAAAAAAAAAAACATGTTTTAATTTTGAACATTGAAATATAATGAAAATAATGAATACACATATATTACTCTCTCTCGCTTGAGGTATAATATCATATTGTGTTGTTAGCGATGAATTAAAATATATTTATTTTACCGAGAAACAGATAAAAAATACTGTACCTTTGTATAATGGCTAAAGGTATTACTTTTATTAATATGTACGTATTTACCAAAAAAAATGTATTTATATCAGTTGTCCAGTACCCATAATACAAGCTCTGCTTAGTTTGGGACTAGATGGCGTTGTGTGTTAAATGTCTCAAAATATTAATTCTTTTATTTAATGAATTATTATTGTTTTATATTATTTTCCTCACGAGTTGTAATGAAATTGTCTACTTCTATTGTCAATTTATAATGGTTTTAGAAGTCACAATGTATAGTTTCAATTTGATATTAATGTTAAGTCTCAAGCACAGGTCAAGCACCTTACATAGGTGTTTCATTTATTAATTGACTTCATACAAAAATACACACATCAAAAGTGTCTAGGGATCAAGCATTTTTATGCGGATTTCTTGAGATTGAGATGTGGCTTTGGCCCTGGCCTGCTCAGTCGCCAGACTTGAACCCGATTGAGCATGCATGGGATATGCTACAGAGAAGAGCTCTGCCGAATATGGAGGGTATCCAGTCGCAAGAAGACCTTTTTTGTTGTTGCAACGAACATGGGCGGCCATTCCACAGCGTGATTTGGATGAACTCATTTTGAGTATGCCAAACCGATGTTCTTGTGTTAGTGTTCGCGGTAGAAACGCGGATTATTAATTGTTTAAGTTACCTAATAAAATTTTAAAGAAAACTGTTATTTCAGTCTTTTTTTCGAACTTTAATGTTAGTGGTTCAAATGTCAAAAATCCTTTTATTAGGAAAATGGCAAATTTCTTTATTAATGCAAAGGTGACTTGGTTTATCGTTACTGTGACAAACGAAAATACTTTATTTGATGAATCCTTAAAGAAAATTTTAATTAATATCAATCAGGAGAAAAGTTATTGCAAAAATATATGTTGATCCCTAGACACATATGTTGATCCCTAGACACTTTTGATGTGTGTACTTTTACATTTTAACATTATAACACTGATGTATGCGGGGACACAAGCTACGAGACAAACTACGAGCTAAGCTACGAGCAAGCTTCGGAAAAAGTATGTAGACAACTAAGATGCAAACTACGGGACAGCTACGAGAGCTATTTTTAGACTTTTTACGACCTGTGCACATAGTTTTTGTGATCCGTTCGAAACATCGGGAAATGGAAGGCATCGTAACTTTTTAAATGATTTTATCACGCTATGAGAGGTGTGTGGAATCAGTGCGCTCGTGGTAGTTCTCGAATTGAGAAGAGCGGTTTTTACAAGCTTTTTATTAACTTGCAATGTATGTGTGTACTATGTATGCTTGTATGTTCGGGTGGAATCTTGCAACTCAATTTTGAAGCAGATATCTTTAACCGATTTTGCTGAAATGTTTGCAAGCATATGTATACAGCGTGACAATACAATATTATAATGACATGGAGCTGATCTGATGCTGGAGCTTTAAGGTGGCCATAGGAACTCTGTAAAGAAACGTCGCCACATCATCGAGTTTGGACTCGTTTGATGCGTCTCGAGGCATTCCAGTAAAAGCTTGTTTTTAAAAAGATTTTTAATTTAATTTATTTGGTTTGACTCAAAGGCCTCGCGACAGACACGAGGGTTGTAATTACACTGGCTATTCCTTTGTTAACCTATAGATGATTCTGCTATTGATTCAATGTTTTCCATGACCGCTGACTGCAAGTGAACTGAACGCATCGCGAGTATGAAAGCAAAACACTCACACGCGAGGTAATATATGTGACAAGGTATGAGACGATAGACTATATTAGTTTAGATAAATTGAAGATCATGTCTAAAGTCTATAAAGTATCAATAACTTATCAGTTTAGTGTTCCAAATATAAATTTAATACTAGTTAACTGTTAAACTGATAATAATAAACCCTGTCATCAAATATAATGAACGACTAAAATTAAAATCAAATTAATGACAATCCACTTTTTAATGATTGTCTCATTATCAGTTATGAAGTGGATGGTTAACTATATTTATGGGATATTAAATTTCGTGTTTATGACGACCTATATTATATACTTGAATTATTTTAATACAATCGAACAAAATTCAATGAATATAAATTAAATTAAAAAGCTTTTTAAAAACTAGCTTTTATTGGAATGCCTCGATACGAATCAAACGAGTCCCAACTCGATGATGTTCCGACGTTTCTTTACAGAGTTCCTATGGCCACCTTCCACCTTCAGCATCAGACCAGCTCCATGTCATTATAATATTGTATTGTCACGCTGTGTAAATATGCTTACAAAATTTCAGAAAAATCGGTTGAAGATATCCAGGTAGTAGAGCCACGCTGAATTCAGCATGAATGGGCCGGCTCGACCGGGGCGGTACTACCCTCGCACAGAAAATCAACGTAAAATGACAGCGTTCGTGCTGTCGTGTTTCGTTGGTGAGTGCGAGACCGGAGTCCCAATTAGTCTAGTCAACAAGTTCCATACTTGTTGACTAGACTAAAAGATGCAGCAGCATCACTAGGCCGCCATGGTGTGGGTCGCCATACTGCATTGTCTGCATTCGCAGTGAGTATGGTGACCGCCACTCTTGGATTCTGCTTATGCTTTCCATCAGGCAGAGTAGAGTCATTTTGGCGGGCCATACATAAAAAAAAAAAATAAAAAAAATCTGCTTCAAAATTGAGTTCCAAGATTCCACCCGAACATACAAGCATACATACATACATTGCAAGTTAATTAAAAGCTTGTAAAAACAAATTTCCGATGCATTTTTTTTGGCTTTTCTTGTGGATTATTCATAATCTGTTCATAATCATTATGTTTATACCACACATAAACAGCTTATTAACAATCCGCTAGTAGGGATAAGCATCTCCTTAAGACTGTAGTCCTTGAGCGTGGGAATTTGTGATTGAACACCCACATTCATATTTTACATGCACACAAACGCATCGGGCACTGTTGCATACTAACCCTGGCAACTAATAAATTTACTTTCGGTGTTTTCTTCTAGTTAAATATTCATTAACTGTTCGCCTTTGAAGAATGTTTAGAATGTCCTACAAAGCACGCAATGTATCTTAGTCATATCGGAAAGCCCGCGGGCTTTAAGTAACTCGTCAACGGCCGAGAATGGGGTTCAAGTGTACCTATTCATTTTTAATTCATTTCATGGACAAATAATATATTTTACACAGTATAAAATGAAGTCGCTCGCGCTATCTGTCAGCTTAGATCTTTTACAGTAATCAACGGATTTTAATGCTATGTTATGAAATAAAATTTGTATGATATATGTTATATTAATGGAACATAATGTTTCTTAAAAATATAATTTTTGATCGCTTTTATTGCTCATATTGACTAAATTTTACTACATAGATCTTGCTTACTTACGTACTTTTTTCACTTTTTGACAAAAAACGACGCTAAAAAAGTATGAAACAAGTTTTGAAAAGCCGTAGTCACGTGTTTTTAAGAGTTATGGTATGTTTCTATTTTAATTTAAGTTTTTTTTTTTATGTTTTGGTGTAGTGATAATAATAATTTATATGCAAAGTATATTTTAAATACCTGACATAAAAATATATAAAAATTGAATAAATACGAACAAAAATAAAATAAAAATAAAAATAAAAAGAGCCTTTATTCAGACAAATACTTAAATTGTACATGCACAGTTATTGTTTCCTTTGATTAATTATTATTTAATATGTTTAAAACAATAGTATTAATGTCAATTTAATTGCAATATTTTTACTTCATAAATGTATTTTTTGGATTAGTTATAATTATTGTCATTTTTGTCTGTTTGTCTATTATAGACATAGGCCTCCTCCAAATGCCTCCATTGACTCCTGTTTCTAGCTGTTCTAGTCCATGTGCTGCCCGCAACTGCTTTAATGTCATCCACCCATCTCCTAAATGGTCTACCTCGGTTTCTTTTTCTGTCTCTCGGATACCAGTACATTATAGTTTTACACCATTTCTCTCGTCCTCTTATGGTATGGCCCGCCCACTTCCATTTAAGTTTCCTTATTGCAACTGAAACATCCTTTGTTTGTGTTTGTTTTTTGATTGCTGATGTTCTTATTTTATCAGATAATCTTTTCCCCAACATGCTCCTCTCTATAGCGTTTTGGCAGACTTCTAATTTTCGAGCGTGTGCCTTTGTAAGCGCCCATGTTTGACATCCGTATGTAAGGACAGGGAGGATGCAGGTGTTGAAAAGTTTCCTTTTGATGGTCATGCTTGTTTCGCTGTTCTTCATCACTTCTTTTAGACTCCAGTACCTTTTCCATGCATTACCTATTCGTCTTTCTATTTCTTTTTCCGGCTGCATAATTGTAAACACGTACTGAGTGATTGTCTTATAAAAAAATTATTACAAAAAAGTGCAAATAAGTGACATACAAAAACAAATACGAACAAAGTCACCAGCAAATGCTAATAATACCTATATATATATTTGAAATGTACAAGTAACACCCTTTCCGATGATACCAAACACGGCATATTTATGTCAAATTCATTTTTTAATACCGTACTTTATGTCGGCTAGAGGGCGCCACATTAAATTGAGTGACGCGTCATATAGCCTGTAAGCAGCGGACGATCAAGGCACTTCTAACGATACCTCATTTATCCAGTTCTAATTAGTAGTTAAGGAGCTATGAGGGAACAGATGAACATAAATACATAGCCTGTCAAAATCATAACCCTCCTTTGGCTTTGCCGTGGTCGGGTAAAAAAAAAAAAACAGTTAATTTATAAACTCCTTCTTTTTTTAAGACGGTTAAAAAACAAACCATTTGTCTTTAAATTTATATATTATATTATAAAGAACCTACATGCAAAATTTCAGGATTCTAACTTCAGCGGTTTTGGCTGTGCGTTGATCTCTGGGTATGTCAGTCAGTCAGTCAGTCACCTTCCTCTTTTATTTATATAGATTACAGATATCAGATAATGTAAGAGATAGGGCATATATTGTTTTACAATTCACCAATTGATTAAATTCGAACTTAAGGGATGAATAATAATGGAAATGACGTAAAGTGTAGATGGGACCCTTTTTTACAATTTTTGTCTGTCTGTCGGTTTGTTTGTGCCGGCTAATCTCTGGAACGGCTGGAGCGATTTTGACGGGATTTTTACTGATAGGTAGCTGATGATATAAGGAGTAACCGCGGTTGGTATAGTATCGCGGGTAAGACCGTGGGGCTCAGCTAGTTTTTTTTTCAAAAAAGACAACTTCCGTATATATCCAATAAATCCTGTGTCGCGGGGGACTTTACAAACATACATGAAACGGACACAATGGACACCCAGACTCAGAACAACAATTCGTGGATCACACAGTGTTGTCCCATGTGGGATTTGAACCCACAACACCTGATACAGTAGGAAGCGGCGAAGCAACCGCTTAAACCACTAGACCAACCATGCAGTCAAAAATAAAACTGTAATTTTAAGGTCTTTCATTATTTCAGTAGTAGTTATTCAATTCTAACAGAAATCATTAAAAAAAATTTTTTTTACTTTTTTAAAAACAATTTTTTAAAGTGTCTCGGTCTGTCAAAGTGTATTCAAAGTACTCGTCAAGACAAATCAAACGACTCCAAACTCGATAGGTTCCGTCGTTACAAAGTTCCTATGACCACCTTCCAGCTTCAACATCAGATCAGCTCCATGTCATCATAATATAGCATTGTCACGCTATATACATATGCCTACAAAAATTCAACACAATCGGTTGAAGATATCTGCAAAATTGAGTTGCAAGATTCCGTCTTAACAAATATAGTTAGATATATACATACATAGCAAGTGAAAAAAAAACATAAAAAAATAAGTTCTGTGTTAATAAAAAATACACACATCAAAAGTGTCTAGGGATCAACATATGTGTCTAGGGATCAACATATATTTTTGCAATAACTTTTCTCCTGATTGATATTAATTAAAATTTTCTTTAAGGATTCATCAAATAAAGTGTTTTCGTTTGTCACAGTAACGATAAACCAAGTCACCTTTGCATTAATAAAGAAATTTGCCATTTTCCTAATAAAAGGATTTTTGACATTTTTTGAACCACTAACATTAAAGTTCGAAAAAAAGACTGAAATAACAGTTTTCTTTAAAATTTTATTAGGTAACTTAAACAATTAATAATCCGTGTTTCTACCGCGAACACTAACACAAGAACATCGGTTTGGCATACTCAAAATGAGTTCATCCAAATCACGCTGTGGAATGGCCGCCCATGTTCGTTGCAACAACAAAAAAAGGTCTTCTTGCTACTGGATACCCTCCATATTCGGCAGAGCTCTTCTCTGTAGCATATCCCATGCATGCTCAATCGGGTTCAAGTCTGGCGACTGAGCAGGCCAGGGCCAAAGCCACATCTCAATCTCAAGAAATCCGCATAAAAATGCTTGATCCCTAGACACTTTTGATGTGTGTACTAATATTTTTCTTTGAAATTATTCTTTAAAATAAAAAAAAATTCAAGAATACAAATTAACAGTTACAATTCGACACTCACTGGCAACCCACCCTAAAACTTGTCATTTACGTATTATGGAGCTCAGTGCGAACTACAAACGGACGTGGTGTCACCTTGAATATTCGGCGGGCACTGAATTTTTTGAGCGCGATAAAACGTATTTATCGCAATTTACGGGAGACGATATCTACGTACTAAAATGTATGGAACTTTTGTCGCTAAAAATGAATGATGTTTAGCCTTAGATTATGGCTTTTTGGTGAGAATTAATAAAAAACTAAAACGGTAAATCTTTTCTCCATACTTTTTTCTCGCGAAATAAGAAAAAAAACATTTAAAATAGAGCACGAAATAGGACAGAGTGTGCTAATTAAAAAGGTCGATTTCGATGATTTTGATCTTTGTTAAGGCTTTTTTTCACAAAAATAAAGAATTATTTTATAAATGTCATTCGGTAGATTGGTAGACTGATTTATTAAACTACTGAGATTTTTTTTTTAGTTTCAAATATGAATTGAGTTGTTTGTGTTTTACAAAACTGCAAGTGCCTTTCGCGCGTTTTTAGGGACGCGCCCCTTAACAAGGAGGGTTTGGTCAACTATACCACGCTGTAATAATTATTATTTTTATTACAGGTTGGTTGCACTGGCCGTGGTCACAAGCTGACTCTTCAGTCAGCTGTCAGTCAGCCTGTGACCACGGCCAGTGCAACCTAGTCGAAATGTCAGGCAAATCAGAGGTATGTAATACCTTTAAATAAGTGATCGCTTTATTTCCCGTAAAAATAATTATTATATCATGGAACGCGAAAGTTTAAAGGTGAGTATACCACGCTGGTCAAAGGGGTTTGGAATAGGGTTTTCTTCAAAATTTTCTTCTCTTTGCAGAGATTTTGCACTGCGTATTTTGATCCCTTAGTCGCCTCTTACGACCCCTACGGGTTAAATAGGGGTAGTGACGCTTTGTACTTTTATCTCCGGTTCCATACGGATTTACGGTTGCAACAGAACTGAAATATCCGAAACTAATCCCCGAAACGGAAAACGTAGAGGTTTTAAATTCCATTGAATATTTTCTTGTGAAATGCGAATGTTGAGATGCTTGTGTGGTGTGACTAGAATGGATCAGGTGAAGAATGACTACATCAGAGGAAGCCTGAAAGTAGCACCAGTGGATGCAAAGTTGAGAAGCAATAGGTTAACCTGGTATGGACATGTGATGTTTAGAGATGAGCAAAATGTAGTTAAGAAAGTTTTAAGTATGGAAGTCGACGGATCTAAAAGTAGAGGACGACCAAAAAAAATGGTTGGACTGCATAAAAGAGGATATGGCCAGGCCAAAAACTCGGGTCAGGAAGATAGGGTCAGGGGTACTTCAAAGCTCAGGGTAGACGGCCGAAAGGGCCGCATATCCACGAATTCTTCCTGTGTTTGGAAAAGGTAAGAAAAGGTATTGACTCAGTTAACACGAAAATCACGTAGGTTTACCCGACTACGCCAAAAAGAAGGCTATATTTTATGAATATAAGTAAATTGTCTTGGCACACTCTCTGGTGTCAGTCACACTTGGCACAGTTTTATGAATTTTGGCGTGGGTGATGACCTAAAATTCATCGTAATAGTAAAAGTGATAGTGAATCGTCATCATTATCATCATAATAGTGATACATAAAGATTGTTAAAGTTAAAATCACAAATTTGTTAATTTTAAGTAGGTACCTAGTACACATTTTCAAGCAGTCAAGATTTTGTTTTATTTTTTTCAATAAAAAGCTTATTTGAGTTATTTTTTTCATAATAACATAAGCTATTAAAGCTGATTTTTCAACCGACTCCAAAAAGGAGGAGGTTCTCAATTCGACTGTATTTTTTTTATTTTTTTTATGTTTGTTACCTCATAACTTTGGACTGGGTGAACCGATTTTGATGATTCTTTTTTATTTGAAAGCTGGTGCTTCCCGAATGGTCCAATTTGGTCCAGATTGAAGTCGGTTTTTTTTTGTTAAAACTTGTAATTATTTGCTTCAAAAAGACAACTCCCGCATCAGGCAATGATGCAGAAGCATCATTACGTTGTTCACATCACTTGTGTGGATCACCATGCTGCATTGTTATATTGTCTGCATTCGCAATGAGTATGGTGACCACCACTCTTGGAATCTGCTTTTGCTTTCCATCAGGTAGAGTAGAGTCAATTTGCTAGGCCTATAAATTAAAAAAAAAGAAATGATGTGTCGCGGGGGACTTTACAAACATGCGTGAATAAGGACACAAAGAACATCTAGACTCGGAAGAACAATTTGTGCATTACACAAAGTGTTGTCCGATGTAGACTTTGAACCCACAACACTTTGATATCTATGCTATCCGTAGACATTGTAAATTCTATTAAAGTTTTATCTCGAAACTTCATAATTCAGTAACAATTTGAAAACAAAATAAATACGATATCCTCAAAATGCTTGCGAGTACAGTATAACCCAGTTCCAAACAACAACTACATCCTCAGTGCTCCAACAGTTTGAATTATAAGCAAAGTTTGGTTGTCGGATATGTTTTAGAGCGATATTATTCTCGTGACTAGCGTTATAAGATACGTCAATAGTGATTTATGGGGCGGTGGAGGCACAATCTCTAGATAAATGACCTTTCACAATACTAGGGGTGCTGGGTTATTGTACGAATATAAAAAAGAAGGTTAAGTTATATTGGTCTGGTGAAAGACATTAGCCTTGTAAAAATAGCGAATAATAGTAATAATATAAAGGTGAAACTTGTGTAAGTCTTGTGTCTGTATGTTTGTTACGTTGTTATGATGAAATGGCTATAATAATCTTGATAAAATTCGTTATGAAGGCTTTTTCCAAGGTTTTAAAATATGTTTTCCTTAACAAAGGCATACATTCCTATAAACAAATACTTGTCTTTCTGTGCATGAACACATATTATTGTATTGGTATAGGTTTTTATGCATAATTGTGGAATTTATACTCTCGATTGTCGGCACTTAATTAAACTTATTTAAATACATCCTAGAATTAAGCTCACTTGTACATATTCCACTCTTTGAATTAACTTGTTTGATTGCACAATTGCAGCCCATTTGTACAAGTTGATTTTATTTATTTTTTATACAGATGATTTATTTCTATTGCCGCTATAATAACAAATACTGAACTTAAAATAAATATTTAAGGGGGGCTGCCATACATCAAACATGCCTTTTTACCATCTTTTGCTCGATATTAATAACCGAAACAGGTAGAGGCTTGGAATGTAAACTCGTACAGGAGGAGGTAGACCTTGTCCTTGATATGTACGGAACCCTTCATGAGCGAGTCCGACACGCTTTGGTCGATTTTTTAATGTCACTTTAAAATATCCTAACCTGATCACATTAAAACAATGCTGATTAAAACGAAATGAAATCAAAGAAATTAAAACGTTATTCATTTATTTTAAAGTTCAAACGAAGTTTTCGTTGTTTGATTGATCGAATTCAAAGAAGTTGAAATCCTAACAGTCCTATTAATCGCTCGATTGATTCATGGTCCAATCAAGCATGTTTCGCCATAACGAATAATGGTTTAAGCTTCTTATTTGCAAACCAAATAAAAACGATACGGTTGAACAGACATAATCAAAGCTTTGTAAGATGAAATAATAGGAAACTGTTTCTTGTAAGTTATTACAAACTCTGTATAGTACAGCGGATATCGAATAACCTTATAGCAGAAAAAAGTATTTCTATTTTTATTCATGTTATACGTCTGGAATTGGCAATATAAGATTATAATAAAAAAGAGACAGGTAAAGTAAATTCTTTTTGACTACCTGCTACTAAATGACTGCCTCGTTGGTCTCGCGGTTGGCGTGTGCGACTGCTGATCATGAGGTCTCGGGTTCGATTCCCGGGCCGAACCAAATATTTGTATAATCTACAAATGTTTGTTTTGGAGTTTGGGTGTTTTCTATGTATAATATGTATGTATTTACAAAAAAAAGTATATATGTATTTGTATCAGTTGTCTAGTACCCATAACACAAGCTCAGCTTAGCTTGGGACTAGATGGCGTTGTGTGTTAGATGTCCGAAATATTTATTATTATTATTATTTTGAATATACATTTGATACTATTTTTAGTAGATTTAATTTATACTCACAATCTATCTTATATATATGTATAAAAGAATCGCCGTACGCGCATAATTCCGATCGGAAGTTTTAGATTTTTTTCTTTACATATTTTTTATTTTCAAGTTTTTAGTTTTTAATTTCATTACATACTACTTCTCATCTGTATTCTGCTAGTAAACCCCTTTCATCTGATACCCTTATAGTTGTAGTCGTGACAAAATGTGTAAACCACCATTTTGTAGCGTCGGCCATCTTAGATTAATAATGAAAGGTAGTAAGAGCCACGCTGATTTCAGCACGAACGGGCCGGTTCGACCGTGGCGATAGTACTGTACGTTTGGGCTAGTGGTTTAACGGTCAACACGCCGTTTCCTACTTCGCCAAGTGTCGTGGGTTCAAATCCCACGTAGGACAACACTTTGTGTGATCCACAAATTGTTGTTCTGAGTCTGGGTGTTCTTTGTATCTGTTTCATGTATGTTTGTAAAGTCCCCGTAACCCAGGATATATTCCTAGTGCAGGAGTTGTCTTTTAAAAATAAATAAAATAAATGTAATGTATGAAGTACCCTCACACAGAAAACCAACGTAAAATGACAGCGTTCGTGCTGTCGTGTTTCGTTAGTGAGTGCAAGACCGGAGACCCAAATAGTCTAGTCAACAAGTTACATACTTGTTGACTAGACTAAAAGATGCAGAAGCATCACTAGGCCGCCTAGTGTATACATACACAAAAAAAAGGTAATTTGTGTTCATAGTGAACTGTGTTCTACTAGTCAAGCCCTTTCATTTGATACCCATATTGAGGTAGTCGTGACAAAATTTGTAAACCGACATTTTGTAGCGGCGGCCATCTTGGATGAATGAATGAATGAAACAGAATTTATATAATTGTATTGTCACCAGAACTGGGTACCAGAAAAGGTGTGAACCAAATTTCAGATCAATCAATCAACAGGAAGGGGGTCAAATTTCAATTACTAGATTTAACTCAAACAAACAAATAAATAAACTACCAGGGCAAGCTAAATAAAACCGTTTAAAAATATTAGTCGTACTATTTTCGCTATTGTACTTATGTTGCTTTTCTTTCTTATTGCAGTTATGATAGCATACGTTACGCTATTTGTTCTATGGCTATTTATGAGTTGGCTACCATCTGTTCGGAGGATTGGCTCTGTGTCTAACAAATAGACATAAACACACGTAAAGCCGATTAAGCGTAAACTTGAGATCCAATTGAACCGTTCGACTTATGACCTTTGATATATGCTGGTCATGTATCTCCTCTGATCCTTAAGTAGACTACAGAATTACAGTCAATATCATTTTTCACATCATTTGTTGTTTTTTAGTACTTATCTGTACTTACTTATCTGTTTGTGCATCACTAAATTAAAGTTTCTCTAAAAAATATCTATAAATATGACAAGCCGTTTAGGCGTGCCAAAAAAAATAGACATACACTCAAAAACACAACCCTCCTTCTTTCACAGTCGGGTATAAATATCAATCGGTAGGTGTTTAGATTTTAGTGACGCGATTTTCTAAACGCATGTACATATGTATGTTTTTCTTCTTACTATTTTAGTGTGACATATCTAATTTTAGTCGATCTTTTTTCGAGCAATTTTTAGTTTAGTTTACAGAGTATTCGAACAACAAAATGAACACCACTACCTTTATAAATAGATCTTTTGAGTTAATATATTTTGAAGTTATAGGCAGACAAACAAGCTAGCTAGTTATCTGATGGTAATTGATGACCATAATTCAATGGACACCTGCAGTTTAATAGTCACAAGAGCATGAAAATTCTTTGAAAACTCTACAATATTAATGGATATTACGCTTCGGAAACTTCATTTACTGAGCAGTGAAAAGCGACGGAAATTTAACTTAACATTTTGTGTATTTTATACCTTAAAATATACTGACATTTGTACTAGGTAAGTATGACATAACTTGACTGCACGTTTGGCCTAGTGGTTTAACGGTCACCACGCCGTTTCCTACTTCGCCAAGTGTCGTGGGTTGAAATCCCACGTAGGACAACACTTTGTGGATCCACAAATTTTTGTTCTGAGTCTGGGTGTTCTTTGTGTCCGTTTCATGTATGTTTGTAAAGTCCCCCGCGACACAGGATTTATTCCTAGTGCGGGAGTTATCTTTTAAGAAGAAAAAAAAAATGAGAAGTAAAGAATAAGTATGAGAAAAGAAAATTTCATACAATAAATCACATGACGAAATGTCAAATTGATGAAACATCATCCGCTCAAACTCTGAAAATAATAATAAACCAATAATTTCTATATAACTTGTGTCATTCCGTTCGGCCCATTTAATAAAGGCAATGGCCCATAAATGTCAGTTCTCAACGAACGCGGCCGTAACGACATTGTTTAGAGCTCAGGCGTCACGTTAGAAACGGTCGCAGCTCGCGAATTTATGTGTTTGCCTCACTCACATGTACCAGTTTACTACTAGTATTGTGGGCCAAAACTCTTGGGAAGTCAGGCTGCGATGGTTGAGGTCTTATACTACAAGTTCATGGACGTATTATTATCTACTACTGATTCCGAAAATAATGCAAACTAACAGGCCTCTTTATTTAGGGAATGTTCAATCAATACAAAAGTCGATTTGAGGAACATTAATCATCATTCATCACATGATGAGAATGATATGATTAGATCGAGATTTACCTACATTTATTTTTTTATTTACAATTTTTTTGTTACGTAATCGAGTCTTTCGTAAAACTACTAAAGATATCATACATCAATATATATATAAATCAATGCCACTTTTCGTTGTACTGTATAACTCAGGAACGGGCTCACCTATCGAAATCAAATGTTTAGGCTTTGTTCGGACTATTTAGTAGATGGTGTATGTGAAGTTTGCACAAAATCGGTCGAGCGGTTTATAATTATTATTTTTACGGGAATTAGCGCGATCACTTATTTCAAGGTATTACATACCTCTGTTTTGCCTTACCTTTCGCCAAGATGTTCATTGTTGTATCATCTAAACTCACGTTCGATAAGTTTACAACGGTGTCCTTCGATCGGTCGGGTACCACGGGTGACGTTTTGTTTTCTGTATACCGCCGATTATATTCCTTCGAGAACTTTCGATCGACCGGGTTACGTTTTTACAAGCGAGTCGTACCTTCGAGTTATGCAGCGCAAGCTTTGATCGAAAGTTCTCGAAGGAATATAATCGGCGGTATACAGAAAACAAAACGTCACCCGTGGTACCCGACCGATCGAAGGACACCGTTGTAAACTTATCGAACGTGAGTTTAGATGATACAACCATGAACATCTTGGCGAAAGGTAAGGCAAAACAGAGGTATGTAATACCTTGAAATAAGTGATCGCGTTAATTCCCGTAAAAATAATAATTATTACATCATGGAACGCGAAAGTTTAAAAGGTCGAGCGGGTCTTCATTTATCACATTTTTTGTAACAAATGAACGGGCAATAGGAGACGTAAACGATGTTGCGTGGGTCAGCTAGTACTTAATAAGACATACATAAATAGAGCCTACTTAAATAAGAATGAAGAAGTGATAATAACCTATTTTAAAACATGGAATGCAAATAAACGATATAAATATGCTAATAAGCAGGTCACACATAAACATTCCTAATTAAATAAACTTAACTGCCTTGGTGGCGAAGTGGTAGCGTTTACGACTGCTGTGCTTGAGGTCTCGGGTTCGATTCCCGGGTCAGATCTTTAAGTTTGTATGATCTGTAAATATTTGTTTCGGAGTCTGGATGTTTTGTATGTATAATATCTATGTATTTACAAAAAAGTATATACATATATTTATATCAGTTGTCCAGTACCCATAACACAAGCTCGGCATAGCTTGGGATTAGATGGCATTATGTATTAGATGTCCGAAATATTTATTTATATACTAGCTGACCCGGCGAATTTCGTATCGCCATATTTACTCTGTCTCAGGTTCCCACAGGCAGTGTACAGTCGCGGACAAGAAAAAGACCTTTCCCGTTAACTTTTATTTTTTTCTTTCTAGCAAAAAAAGAATGAAACTATGTGTTATTGAATTACAAATAAGCACATATTTTGACTTTCATCCCCTCTCTCCAAGAAACCGTGCTGAATTTCGGGATAAAAAGTATCCCATGTCCTACCTCGTAATATGAACTCAAATCATGCCAAGTTTCATTTGAATCCATTCAGTAGTTTCAGCGTGATGCGCGGCCAAGATACAGACAGACAGACATACAAAAATGAAAACAATTACAGTTTTGGCTTCAGTATCGATTATAGAGAGCCCTCCAAAATCAATTTTCAAAATATCTTTAATGTACAGAATTGGACCTGTTACATTTTTATTATAAGTATAGATTGGTATAGATATTCACTATTGTAATAATTTGTCCTTCTTGACTTTGAAAAGGAACTGACTCCCAACACACAGCTAATGCTATTGTGGTAATCAGGGCTATATTGCAGTTTGTAATCTATACTTTTTGTTACAATAAATAATAATTATTATTACAAGTAGGAGTCACAACGTTAGGTGTCACAGAAAAGATTTAAACACTAAATTGGTGCCTTAAGCTGATGAGTAGTTGGAAACGGTCTGTGTGAGTTTATCGCACAAAGTTTCGGTTGGTTTCGTGCGTGTGTATGTCTTTGTTTATTCCGGTCACATGACGTACCCGTCCAGTGAAAGTAAAATGTATCAGCTATTGTTTCCAAGTGTAGTTGAACAGTCTTCAGTCAACAAACTGTCGCCTTTAACCTTGAGAAGAACATAATATTACACGATGTAGCTGGGACAAAATGAGATGAAGGAAAATAAATGTATGATGTGAAGAGTAAAGATACGTTGTTGAAATTCATTTTAGAGTATTGTTACGTGTTAGGGTTTAAATATTTATTTGAGAGAGAAGCCTTTTGACGTGTTAAAGAGACTTTATTAAAACCACTATTAAAATCACAATACTACCCTGAATTGCAATCCTTAAAGGTCGCCGAGGTCGCTAGGTTGATTGCTGATATCACTTCGATGTTTATCTCACTATAGCTCAAACTGTACTGAACTGCCTGCGACCCGCGAGACGCTCTATTTATACTCATATTATTATTACTCTTTCATTTGTAGAAACGCCTATAAAACACGAGAATCTACTAGTAAAAAACGCTAATAAAAATAATCGTTAATAAAAAGTTAATAATAATTAGGCAACAACCAATCCGACACTATGCATATAGAGATAAGGTCCATTATTCCTTGCCTCAGGAGATCGATAAGAAGTGTGTGTGTATTTGTGCAGATAAGGCTTGAAGATTATTATTCGTAACAGTATTTTCACTAATTTGTTTTACTGCCTGTATCATTGGTCTAGCGTTTAACGCATGCGACTGCCAATTAAAAGGTCTCAGGTTCGAATCCCGGGTCGAGCCAAAATTGTTATTGAGTTTTTCTGATTATATAAATAGTTAATAACAGCTCGGAGTTTGGAAGTTGGGGTCTGAACCCCCGTGCCTCGGAGAGCGCGTAAAGCTGTCGGTCCTGCGTCTGATCTTTTCCCGGTCGTGTCGGTTAACCATCCCATCGGATTATAAGAGAGAGGGAACAGAGAGTGCACCTGTGTTTGCACACACAAAAACTTGTGCACATTAATTTCTCCTGCGTAGTTGGCTGGTCTCCGTTGAGACTGCCCGCCGTGGCCATAATCGGCTAGGAGAACATCATCATTTGTTTTACATTGAAACGAACGCAAAGTTATCAAGATAGTTACAACTATTTTGTTATTGACATGGAAAGTCAACGGAAATATTTAAAACATATAATGAAAAATATATGAAACGAAAAAGCCGGGGACGTGTATCCGAATGTTTTTTTTTTATGGAATATGAGACAAACGAGCAGACGTATCACCTGATGGTAAGCGATTACCGCCACCAATGGACACCCGCAATACCAGAGGCGTCACAAGTGCGTTGCCGGCCTTTGGGGAATGGGGAGACGGATGTGGCGAGGGATTGGGATATGGGCCTACGGTATCCTAACTCACTCGATGAAACACAGCGCAAGCGCTATTTCATACAGGTTTTCTGTGAGGCCGTGGTATCACTCCGATCGAGCCGGCCCGTTCATGCCGAACCGTGGCTCTTGCGTGGCTAACAATGAAAACAATCAGACGTCTCACGGTATGCTAATCCCAAAATGACAGAGCCTGTGCCGTGGTCCAAGCACATAAGTTTGTTGTGTATGCACAATATTTTCACTTTAACAGCATCTAATTCCTAAAGTTAGAATATTTTTTTATTTTACTAGCTATACTGCCGCCGGCTTCGCTCGCATTTATTAAAAAAAAGCGGCCAAGTGCGAGTCGGACTCGCCCATGAAGGGTTCCGAAGCAGCAAGTAACATAATATAAAAGTTCTTGTAGTTCGTAGTAACTTTGATCGATGTTTTAATAATAGTGTTTTTTTGCAGTTTAAGATTTATGACGTATTAAAAAAAACTACCTACTAGATCGCGTTCAAACCAATTTTCGATGTAAGTTTGCATGCATCATTAATACACATCATAGTTTTTTTCAGTTTTATCATTGTCTTATTTTAGAAGTTACAGGGGGTGGACACACATTTTACCACTTTGGAAGTGTCTCTCGCGCAAACTATTCAGTTTAGAAAAAAAATATATTAGAAACCTCAATATCATTTTGAAGACCTATCCATAGATAACACGAATGGGTTTGATGAAAAAATTTTTTTTGAGTTTTAGTTCTAAGTATTGGGACCCCCAAAATTTATTGTTTTTTTTAATTATTCTGTGAAAATCTTAACGCAGTTCACAGAATACATCTACTTACCAAGTTTCAACAGTATAGTTCTTATAGTTTCGGAAAAAAGTGGCTGTGACATACGGACGGACAGACAGAAGGACAGACATGACGAATCTATAAGGGTTCCGTTTTTCGCCTTTGGCACGGAACCCTAAAAAGTATCCTGTGTTACTTCTAATATATTATCTCCAAGAATGTGGACAAATTTTCATGATGATCGGTTTAGTAGTTTTTGCGTGAAAGCGTAACAAACAAACTTACTTTTACAATTATTTATTAATTTTATTACTTTATGCACAAATACATGCATCGGCGGACTTAATGCCTAAGGCATTCTCTGCCAGTCGACCGATTGGGCAATGCAGAGAAAAGATGAGGTAGGTGCACATATGAGGAAATGATAAGAGTGATTTTAACAAATACTACAATTAGCTTGAATATACATATACTAAGTTATATATTAGAAGAGACAAATATTTACAGCGACATGTACATAAACATACATATATGCGCCCTTATTAATATACCTACATACACATACTTAAATATATATTGTAAAAGTATATAAATTCGTGATGTGACGATCTGAGTCCCCGTCGACTTCGCAACTTCACCTAGTAAGAGCTCCCTTACCTTCAACTTAAAAGCGCACCGACTTCTAGCCATTCTGACCTCAATAGAAAGCGCATTCCACAAGAGAACAGCCTGGACAAAGAAGGAGAAGATTGTTCGACGAGCGAAGGTTTCGGCTATGATTATTGCATAAGAGTTGGAAACGTGTTGTTAGGTAGGAGAGGATGGGGAATTGAGGATTGTATACAGGAAAGTGAGTGCGCGCATTTGTCTGCGTTGACGAATTGGTAACCAGCCCAACTGGGAAAGGAAACTAGAGATGTGGTCGTACTTACGAAGATAAGAACCGTAAAGTAATAATAAGATAGACGTGTCATTAGGATTAGGATCACTAGACATATTGTTTATATTAATTAAATTATGTAAATGAGTGCTTATTCGTTAACAGTATCAACCTGGAACCTAAAATTAATTATGAAGATATTTATTTAACCTAATTTTATAGTTCACTAGCGACCCGCCCCGGCTTCGCACGGGTGGATTTCAGATGCCCCCGCCGACGACACGATTCGTGCATTTTAAATCTGTAATATCTTCGAATATGTTCATTTAAATTAGATACTATAAAGGACCATTTTGATCTATATTAAATGCAAAATGTATTTAATTTACTTAATTGTATAAGGATTCATTCTGTATTGCTTAAAACCACTTCGTAAGTAAGCCATTATTTCTCGTAAAAAGAAAGGAATAAAAAATGGTTGTTGTGGGTTATCCCTAAGAGATAGACATATACCGTCGCGGACTTTTTTGTAGTACTTTTTAAGGTGTACAATACTGTAGTACATTCTTTTGATCTATCTCGTAGGGTTCAACCAGCGTTTGCAATGTAAGCGCAAAAAAATGTGTTTATTTGCTACATCACATTAGAAATCTCGAAAATTAACAGTGTTCCCATACTATATTATGCATTTATTATACATAAAAACCTTCCTCTTGAATCACTCCATCTATTAAAGAAACCCGCATCAAAATCCGTTGCGTAGTTTTAAAGATTTAAGCAAACAAAGGGACATAGGGACAGAGAAAGCGACTTTGTTTTATACTATGTAGTGATATTGTTGAATAAAAAAAGAAGATGGTTTCTTACTAAAAGGCAATTACGTATTTATAATACATTGTTTTACAGGTATTCACTGTTTTTCTATTCATAACTATTTTTTCTATCTCTTTTTAATAGTACTTTTCTACAAAACGAAATTATCTTTTGTTTCCTTTTCCATCAATAAGTTTAGTCGTTTTATAAGAATTGTCCCATTTAGGAATGGAATTTACAACTAAGTGTTGTAAATTCAGCGCAGTAGGAAGCGGTAAACCACTGCACCATCCATGCGATTCAGATAAGAAACAGTTTTATTAACCTGTAATCTATTGACGACATTCTCTAGAGGCGAGACTGTTTTGTCACTTCGACGGTGAAACCAGTTCAATCCCCAGACAATCTTTAACACAAGTTGCGAATGTAAAGATTTCATTTAAAAGTGTTTTGCATTCTATTCGTCCCCTAAGTCCTTTACCGTCGATATGATAATGTATGCTAAACATATGCCTCACACACGCCGCCCCAAGGTCTGACTTAGGTACTTGCTTTAGTCTTTTAATCTAGACCGGGCTCAAACCTTTGATTTAGTATATCATCCTTTGTTATACGTTTAATGTGGGTGTACCTCAAAAGGTGTGGGTTCATTGGTTGGCTTGCAGCGGTGTGCTTAACCGTGATTTATGTTAAGAATTTTAGGAGCACAGTTTTTCGTTGTCTGCAATTATTGTCATATTTATTTAACTCATATTTGTTACATAAAACAGGGAACATTATTTCTTAAAGATTACTTGATAGACTACTGTGATAATTCACTATGAACTATTTTCGAAGTAAGCAGCTTTCTCTGCAGTTATTTAGACAGGAACATTGTGAATGTAATGAAATGGTAACACGGGTGGATCGGTAAGTTTAAACAATTGGTTGAGCAGTTTAGTATCTGTAACTATAACTCAAACTGACATGATTGAGAAGCCCGATCCCTCTAACCAAAATGTAGGTGATTACTTAAGCAACAAAGTTCTAAATAATCACAAATTTTATCAAAAAAAAATGGTTGTCTGTAAAGTCTGTTTATGGACGATAGTTTAACGTGACAACGTCATAACGAAACATTGATGAAATGATGAGAGACAGATGCGGCGCAGCGCGGCATCTATCTAGCAATCCATCAAATCTATCTATCTATAAAAAAACCGACTTAAATCTGGACCAAATTGAAATAGGACCATGGGGAAAGCAGCAGCTTATAAATAAAAAGATATAAGAATAAGATAAATATAAGAATCATCAAAATCGGTTCACCCAGTCGAAAAATATGAGGTAACAAACATATAAAAAAACTGTCGAATTGATAACCATCTCCTTTTTTGAAGTCGCTTAAAAATAATTCCACCTGTAATAAATAGGTACACTTATTGTTGGCTAACGATCAGCTATATGAAAAACACAGAGTTCGACGAAAATAATAGCGGAGAGACAACCATACATTCATCACGGCACCGTATGCATACTGTCACAATTTTATAATGGAGGGTAAGGTGGACTTGGGGTCTCAGAGGCCCCGGTCGAATTATGAAAGTTAAATATTTACGTGTTTTGAAGCCGGTCGTATAACGTTGTGTTAAAAGTATAGAGTTACTCTGCATCAGGGCACCGGGAAAGTGCGTTATTTGTAAAATTCTAAAGTACGATGGTGCTTCTAAGATAACACGTCCAAACTTAACAATAACTAAACTTTTAAGCTCATGTTTAAGGTTTCATTGCTTAAAAGAGGCAAATTTTATTTATTACTAGCTTAGGCACGCGGTGTTACCCGCGCTTATTGTTGTACCTTTACAACCGCGGGTAACACCACGGGGCTAAGATAGTCTAAAAAAAGTTACTCCCTATAACATCAGTTACTCCATATGACAGACAGACCGACAGACAGACAAACAAAAACAAAAAGAAAACGTTATTTTGGTTTATGTATCGTGTCTAATACATATGCATTTAGTAAAAGCGGTTTTATTATAACCGACTTCCAAAAAGGAGGAGGTTCTATGTTCCACTGTATGTATTTTTTTTATGTATGTTCACCGATTACTCCCTCAATTCTGGACCGATTTTAAAAATTATTTTTTAATATTACAAACATACACTCCAATTTTACTTATTTGTATGTATATATTATGTATAGAGTATAGTAGTAGTAATATAGTTACTATGGGGCATTTCACGTCAAGCGGACAACGAAAAAAAAATGAGGTTGAGAATTTTGTTTATACTTTGGTCAGTTATACTTCTAGGAGACGTGGATGTGTACACACAATATTTTTTTCGTATGATGCTTAATTGCTGAGTTATGAGCTTTTAAAAATTTACTAAAAATGAAATCTGTTATTTTTGGATACTTATTATTTGCATCTATACTATACTATAACTAACTCTATACATATTATAGTATGTACCTATAGATTGTATAGATATACTTAGATAAAAGTCAGTTTTCAAAAATTTCGTTTTTTAGGTGTTTGTATTAGTTTTTGACTCAGTTAAGTTGAACAGTAACGAAACATTTCACTTATAATTTCATTCCATAGGTCATAACATTATGTATAGGAGAATGAATAGGATTACAATTTCAAATTCATCGAAGTTCATTAAATTGTAAAAAAATGTCGTTATAACTCTTTTTGTCCATGTCGCGACTGGAAAGATTAGTTCATAAATTACATCGATTTTAATTTACACGTGGTCAATAAAAATACATGGTACCTATGACTAGATGAACTGTTTAAATCCTTCTGTTAATTTTTTTAAAGGTTGTTATGAAAAGCAATAAAAACATACTTTACCCAAATATTCGACAAATTGCGAACCAATTTAGACACAAATATACCGACCTTCCACTCCACTCAACCAATAACTTTATTTATGAAATATTCCAACAATCTTTTGTGTCCTTTATCCTAAAATAGCTCAACTTATTTATGTGTATATGACTGACAACTCTGACATCATAATGCGAAGGACGGAGTACCCCAAAATTGGGTGGTAGTAGGTGTGAGAGCTCCACCCCGGTGCAAATAATCGGATTCATTTCCTCAATTCTGTCAAACTTTGTCGGAACATGACAGGAGACTTTTCAACAGGCCTCACGAAACGGAACCCACTCAAAGAGATTTAATTAAGATATTTTTATTCCTAATCCACATTTCTTTGTGAATTCGTTTCTTTGTGTAATATATATATTGTTCTTTTTTATATTGTACTATATATTTCAATGTTAAACCATTTGAGATATATACTTTTTGAGAAATAATTTATTTATTTAATTAGAGAATAATCTAAACGAACAATTCTCGCATTATAATATAGTACCTGGAAGACTGAGTGGAGCTGCTTCCGTGTTTTTTTTTTTTTTTTTTAATGGAGTAGACCGGCAAACGAGCAGACGCGTATCGCCTGATGGTAAGCGATTACCGCCGCCCATGGACACCCGCAACACCAGAGGCGTCACAAGTGCGTTACCGGCCTTTGGGGGATGGGGGGGGATAGGGGGAGGGGTTGGGTTATGGGCCTCCGGTATCCTCACTCACTCGGTGAAACACAGCGCAAGCACTATTTCACACCGGTTTTCTGTGAGGCCGTGTTATCACTCCGGTCGAGCCGGCCCATTCATGCCGAAGCGTGGCTCTCCCACGGTGGAAATTATAGTAAATATATACAGATATATATAGTATGTATATACAGGTAAATAGGCTCGTTTAAAGGTATTAGATAAGCTGAATATCGTAAACGGCTCCAACGATTTTCATGTAATTTATTATGCAAGTGGTTTCGGGGGACGAAAAATAAATCTAGCTAGAATTCACCTTTCGAAAATTTACCAAAAAAATTTGATAAAAAAGTTCGGTCATCCTGGTACTAAATAAATAAATATAATAATACTGTGCGCTTTTCCAGAAACTTTCTGCCTCGCATAACAAAACTGTGAAATGAACTGTCGCCAATGGTATTCCCAAAACAATACGAAACCTTCAAACCTTCAAGAAAAGAGCGTACTCCTTAAAAGGCCGACAACGCACGACTTCTGACACCTCTTGTGTTGCGGCGGTGGTGATAATTGCCATTCCAAAAAAAAAACACAGCATTTTTATGTTTAATGTCATATTACATAACGCTGTCTATTTCTATACAAAACTTTATAATCATTTTAATAGAAAAATCTAGACGTATTCATGGATAAAAATGTTATTGTTATGGGTCTAGTGGTTATTGAGCCCAACCGTGGGAGAGCCATGCTTTGGCATGAATGGGCCGGCTCGGTGTGAAATAGAGCTTGCGCTGTGTTCCCCCCCCCCATCTCCCCCTCCATCACTTCTGACGCTTCTGGTGTTGCGGGTGTCCATGGGCGGCGGTAATCACTTACCATCAGGCGATACGTCTGCTCGTCTGCCAACCTATTCCATAAAAAAAAAAGATATGCTAAGCCAGAAGTAGTGGCATCGATTCCTACACCGTAGAAATAATTCTTCTACTAACCAAAATTCACTTTTTTCAGAGAACAAAGAGTGCACCTATGTTTGCGCACATATTTGTGCTCTATAAATATTTCCTGCACAACTACGCAGCCAATTGACTGGTCTCCGTTGAGACTGGCTGCCGTAGCAGGAATTATAATAGGCACAACTTGAATTAGCGATGTAACTGTTTTCTGCATAACGCTATCTAATTGCTATCTTAGTGTCAATTTGTGTCTGTAACTCAACCAACATACAGACGCAAACCTATACGAGTTCTTATAAGCTACTGAAGTTAATTATGACTACCAACATACAGCAAGCCCAAATTTAAAAGTCTGAGCTGTACAGTGTTTTGTAATCCACTTTTTTTGGACACCCGCAACACTAGAGAGTGCACAAGTACGTTGCCGTCCTTTGGGGGAGGGAGATGGGCCTTCGGTATCCTCACTCACTGCTACTACACGGCTGCTACTCACCGGTTTTCTGTGAGGCCGTATTATCACTCCTGTCAAGCCGGCCCATTCATGCCGAAGCGTGGCACCCCCATTTTTTGTCAAAATAAAGAATTATTATTATTCAACGTACTACACAGTTGTAACGTGGTAGAAATATACTGGACAATATCGTATATAAATAATCGATTGTTTTATTTAGGCGTACGCAAGTTTGTTAGTCGAGTTGATAGGTACTTCACTATTTGTGTGTACCTATTTAATTGCTGTCGGTAAATTCCAATCTTTTCATTTCTTGCGAAAAACTTACTACGAGCCACTACCGAACTGCCGTCGTCGTGCTGATTTTGAGATTGTTTAATTGTTTAAGTATACGTGACCCGAATATATTTCGGGTCCACCCTACGGGTTCGCGTCCACCCTACGGGTTCGCATTCACTCTACGGGTTACAAGTTCACCCTACGGGTTACAAGTCCACCCTACGAGTACCAGTCCACCCTACCGGTTCGCATCCAAAGTACACCCTACGGGTACGTAGCCACCTTACAGCCAGCGGCCAGTCTGCGGCCAGTCTACGGCCAGAGCGTTGGGTGACTCCACTGCGCCGCGTCACCGACGAAGGGGCCACCACAGGCACGTCATATCCCGTGTGCGACCCCGATTATTTTAACCCTGAGACGAAATACCCGCGACCCTGATACTGTAAGCTGTCGGAGCACTTTCTTCTTTTATTTAAATATATAAGTGTTACAAGAATTATCTGTAATATACAAAAAAAGGTTACATAGTAAACACAATATTCTCCGACTCAGTAGTACTCGATCTGTCCCTAAAGTAATTTTCTTCTAAACGTACATACTCTTAGTAAAGTTAACGCCACTTTGCAAGTTTTTGTCCCATTAACTAAATTACTACTTATAACTTACAGGTAATGTAACGTCTCTTAGTTCTCCTTAAGTACTATGCTAAATTAAACCAATTTTACTTACATTTTTTCTAAAACTTCCCTGCATGGGAAATCGATTTGGATGCCAGCCAACACTGGTTGTTCCACTCCAATTGGCTGAAACTTTTAAAAGTAGATTTATGATTTTCTCCAAGAACTTTGAGAACAGTAAATGCGATATTAATATGTGTGCCGAAAACTCGTCTTACATGAGATGGTACGTTCAGTAATCAGATTTAATTCGTATGACTGAAGATATTAGGGAAAAAGAAAACTAAAGAAACAGTACAATATAAAATGATCATAGAATTCGGTACGTAGTGGTTGACTCAAAAATCTAAGACATCAGAATCGGCAATATTTCTTTTTATGACGCCAGGAGTACACCGTCTTAAAAAAAACTTGGAACAATAAGTAATTTCATGAATTAAGGAAGTATTTCATTTCTCTATACATTTGAAATTAAAAACAAACCTGTGAAATACTATCGTTTTTACCCACCAATAGTGTTAATACTAAAATATTAATATCGCTAGTAATATAATTTGAACGAAACTCAATCGAATGCTCAAGGCATGTGCCAATAATTTTTATTTCATACAATATTCGGAAAAAGCTCTGAAAATTTAATCGAAAATTTACCAATGCCGTTTTCAATGCATTTTACCACTGAACGAACGCTTAAATTTTACAGCTAAGATACAATACTACCAGTAAAAATCAAAATACTGTTTTTCATTAACTTTGGTAAAATTATATTTGAGTAGTTGTGGCCGCTACTTCGTACGCGTGAAATTTGGCTTTTGATATTATAAAGCCGGGTCTCCACCGAAGAAAATTTGGCAATTTTTGTGGTGTCAACATGTGTTGGTGACAAAAGTTTCTGTAAAACCGAGTCTCCACCGAACAAAAATTGGTAAATGTTGTGTTGTTAAATTTCGGTGCAGACGCGCCTTTAGAGGGACTTACTGTAATTATCTTTTTTTTATTTCACTTTTTAGCCTTCCCTGTTTCTGTTTCGTTTAAACATTCCCTGAACTTCCACAATTCTTTCAAGAATATATTTAACCAAATCCGTCAAGCCATTTCTAGCGATTGTCTCTCAAACAGCAGTTCATTTTTATGCATATAGATAACAAATGGAATAGAGATGTCTGAGATACCAAATTAGGGTAGAACTGTAGGGGTAAGAAGATCAAAAGATGTAGAAGAAGTGATGAGAACATCGTGTTACGTTTCTGCTGCTATGTTATGGTGCTCAGTGTTTGTTTTAGGAAATTGAAGTTATTCAAGAAGATCTTGCTTCCGTAGCAATCCTGCCATTAGCAGGTCTCATCAGAAAAAGCATTAGGTCTGTATGCTACTTTCTTTATTGTGTTCAAATCACAAAACACCATACTATTTTTGTAGCAAAAGTGGTTTTCTTTTGTCAATTATATCATTTAAATAAATTAGATTTATGTTAGTGGTGACATTTCTTATTTGTGATGTCATCATTTTCCTAGCCTTTATCATTCCCAAGATTTGGGGTCGGCTACTAGTTCAACCGGTTTTACCTGAATATCAGTTTTTACACGGAGCGTCTGGCATCGTACCTCCACAACCCTGAGTGTGAACTGAATTCGAAGGTTGAACTATTCGTCAGTATATTTCGGGCGGAGAGTGGCATTCGCCCTCCGCCCGAAGAGGTACGCGAGTGGCGTGAAGCCGCCCGTCGAGCCACGATGGCTAGATGGTCGTTCCGGCTGGAGACTCCACGCGCTGGCTTTGCCGCCGTGGAGACTCTCCAGCCGGTCATCCTCGAGTGGGTAGGGCGGCAGCACGGGACCCTTTCCTTCCGACTGACGCAGGTCCTTTCCGGGCACGGTTGCTTCGGAAAGTACCTGCACTCGGTCGCCAGGAGGGAATTGAGTCCCGCCTGCCACCACTGCGACTGCAGTGAGGACTCGGCCCAGCACACGCTGACGGATTGCCCCGCTTGGGCGCCGCAGCGTCGGGCCCTCACTGCAGTCATCGGAGGAGATCTCTCGCTACCGGCCGTCATACGCTCCATGGCCGGTAGCGACAGCAGTTTTACCGCGGTCGCAACCTTCTGCGAAGACGTAATCTCGCAGAAGGAGGTGGCGGAGAAGGCCCGGGAGGACGATGTCCACTCGGACCCAATCCGCCGCCGGCGAACCGGGCGGCGGAGGCGCGCCTATCATGCCGCCCTGAGTGTGGCCGCGGATGGTCGGGACGGGCTTTCCCCTCCATCCGCTCTAGTGGCCACCCGCGAGGGGGCGACGTACGCGTGTGCCGTACGTCGCCTAAATAGAGAGTTTTAACAGCAGACGGTGTCCGCTTCAGTGCGGGCAAGCGCTGGGAGGGGTCCGGACGTGTTAATAACTGCAGTTCCCGGATTCCTCTCTTCAAAGGCGCAGAGTGGCACACCGTGTGATTTTAGTCGGTTCGAGTCCGACACACCGCCCCGCCGCAAGCCCCGGTGGGGTGACGGTCCGAGGGGATTTCCACACGTTAAAAAAAAAAAAAAAAAGTCGTCAGTATATTTGAGGGCACTGACTTCCCAATAACGATTGCCATAGATGTTCATGACAACCGGGATCGACGGCTTAACGTGCTCTCCGAGACACGGGCGGGAAACACCGCCATCTTCCATACTCCGGGCTGCTTTTAAGAATTTCTTGTAAGAAAAACCCAACAGCTCTCTGACCCGGGAACCAAACCCGAGACAGTCACTTACGCTAACCACTAGTCCAACGAGGCAGTCATTTCTTATTTGTGATGTAACGATAAAAAATTTAGAAAATCAGTTTCCGAGGATGATCATAAAATAATATAATGAATCTCTATTTATCTTGTAAACTGAAGTTACCTAGTACACATGCGATAATCGCAATGTAATAAAGTTAAAAAAATGTCAAATTATAAACTAAAAATTTTTGCTTAACTGGGGGCACGGTTGTGCCCCCGCCAAGACGAGCCAAGCGAAGCGCAAGGGCACTACCTACCTTTTCTCGAAGTGTTTCGTCGTTTTTTTGAACCCTCATAACTTTTGTTCCCGATATACCAGATTGTTCAAATTCTCAGAATATGATGTTGTCAATAGACTAATGAAACATACAAAGTTTCAATTGCATAACTCTAATACTTTAGATTTTATTGACACCTACAAAACACCGATTTCGTCACTGACACACTTATGATCATCAAAACTGTTAGGGTACTTCCTGAAGTGCTAGAAAGCTGAAATTTGGTATGTAAACTAAGTTTAGTATACAAACAACAAAAAAATTCATAAACCCCCAATTTTAGGGCGTGAAAGTTTGTATGAGACTTTCACAAATGTTTATGCTAGAGGTTTTATTTTTGGTACACGCACTTTTTGAAAGAAGAAAGAAAATGTACAAAAAATGCAGATCAAAAAAAGAAAAAAAACTGCTTAAGCAACTTGCAAAAAGAAATGAAATCCCACCAAAAACATTTTCATGTAAAATGTTGCCAAGACGACTGCATATGGCTTACCCTGTGAAAAAGATATCAGATCTAATGTAGAGCCAAGGTTCTGAATCTACACGCCCTAACTCTACCAACCCTAACTTCATAAACTCTACATCTCAGTAAAAATGTAGGGCTTGGCTGTTTCGTCACTTCAGAGACTAAATATTCGTGTAGCACATTACTTCAGAAACTAAATATTTGCAAACACGAAACGCGTTCGTTTCCCTTTCGTGACGGTATGGTAGCGAAACTGCGAAGTCATAAATTTTTACTGAGATGTAGAGTTTATGAAGTTAGGGTTGGTAGAGTTAGGGCGTGTGGATTCAGAACCTTGGCTCTACATGAGATCTGATATCTTTTTCACAGGGTAAGCCATATGCAGTCGTCTTGGCAACATTTTACATGAAAATGTTTTTGGTGGGATAATATTATTTCCTTATGTGTTATAAACGATTAACTGAACACACATTTTGATACTTGTTCTTTAAGTAAATATTATTCTTACCATAAGTAAACATAGCACAACTGCGCAAATATACGCACAATCAAAAGTTCAAATTTACATATTTTATGTTTTCAGTAAACATAGTAAGCTCTTAATAAAACAATTATTATATAGGTTTACATATTAAATACCTACGTAAATATATAGGTGTGTTCGGTAACGTGTTATGAATGGGTTGACGATCCCTATTTACAGCCGACCCAAAACTAAAACCATACAATAAATTCATTATATGAAACTATGTAACTCAATAAGTTTGTTTTGAAGTTTGGTGTGATAAAGGATAGTAGATGACAAACAGAAGTTGGTGGCAATTCCATTGAAGATATTCAAAGTAATGTAATACGCTGATGTCCCTAGTTATTTTGCTGTCTCTCGGGAATGGTTTTGCAAATCATTTTTCGCCTCGCATTCGCGTCTCGAACGGACTCGTATGCAAAACCACATATGGTGACATTTTTTATTTGTGATTTAACGATAAAAAAAATAGAAAATCGGTTTCCGAGGAAGGTCATAACAATTATATAATTAATCTCTATTTACCTGGTAAACTGAAGTTACCTAGTACACATGTGATAAACGCAATGAACGTGTGAACAATGTGAACCTTTTCGTGTTCCATGGTTTGCCAACAAGACTCTTAGTAGGAAATATACTGTAATAGCTCATAGGTTACGATCTGGACACGTTCCACTGAATAAGTTTCGACATCTTATGGGTGTAAGTGCAAGCTCAAATTGTGACGAATGTGGTATTGTTGAGGATGTCTATAATTTTTTAATGGAATGTGTTAAAACTAGGGCTGAGAGGGAGACTTTGCTAAGTAGGCTTAAGATAAATATTGTAGATGTTGGCATGTTCCAAAGTATATTATCAAAGCCTCTGTCAGAAGCGGCGTTGTTAGTGTATAAACTATTCGAAATATAGTCTGTTTTGCAGTGTTTTGCAAACAAGTACCTATGTTTTTACTTTTTAAGTTATATTATAAGTTAGATATGAATACATTGTAAATTTAGGGTACGATAGGGCTGACATGGTCTTATGGGTGACTAAAAGCCCCTAAATAAAAATAGATTGTTAGAAATTTAACGTCATTGTAATGGCAACATTTTTGATTGTAATTTTTCTTGTTTGACGTTTTGACGTTGACAGTAGTTATTATTGAGACGCTTTGAACGGTCAAGCAAGGCTTTGTGAAAAAGGTGCCGTTTAATTGTAATTTAGCTAATTGCCTTTGACTCGGTTCCTTTAGTGGTTTACCGTTATGAGTGGTCTGGTTTGGACTCGCGAGTTTTAGTAGTCACGTTCAAATAGGCGCGATCCGCGATAGTTAAATCGAGTGTATTGTAATTCGAATACCTTGGAGGTTGTACAGCACTTTGGAGCATGTATGTGTGAACGCGACAAGACAAACGGCTGTGGGGTACCCCATCAACGGCCGATGTGATCAAGGACATCACGCAACTCCAGTAAGTGCTTGATGCATTAGTTTAAAACAAGAACACGGTGAAACAGCCGTCAGTTCATTGCTCTTGCCAGTGACATAGTTAGCGATTGAATGACTTACTCATGGGCCTAAGACATTGCATATTCCACAAGGTGATCGCTGCATTGGCGAGAGAATTGAACATAGATAAAAAAAAAACCACATACAGTACCACAATCATATAGGCACCAACTCTTTTACACACATGCGTATAAGTTAGTAGTAGTATTAGTTTAAAGTTTTTATTATTTAACTAAAAAATACACGCATAAAAACATAGTTGAGACATCACATCAAAAGTGCAAACTGTGTAGTTTGTATTCGCAACGCGTTTCAGTGTGGAAGACTCCACTTTCACTAAGTATATTATTATGTAGACGAGGTTTTCGAGGCTTCATTGAAAGGGGAAGATTTCCCGTCACGTGAAAGGGTGTTTAAAGTACCTCCGCAAGTACGTGTATTAGCAAAAAAATGATTTCGCTACCTTCCGAAGAAAGGAGAGACAGTTATTATGCGATAGTGGCAAATACTTAGTGGCATACACGTAACATTTTATCGTTCGACAATTTTAGGGTTATTGATATTGAAAACTAGAAATCTTTTTGCGGTGATACGGAATATGAGGGAATATAAATTCGAGTTTAACTTTTACGGATATCCTCTGGGGTAAGTGAAATAGGGAATGCGGACTGTAAATGACAGTTTGTGAAAGTATCACGTACGATAAGTATTGAGGGATTACGTTTACACGTAAATGTAGGTGACATAAATGCTTAGACAGAAGTTTTAAAGTTTGTAATAAAATTTAAAAGCGTGTGCTGAAGATGGCATGCAATAATAAAATGCATTTCGGTCTAGGAATGCGAGGTGTGAATAGGATGTGGCGCGCGCCTCCCATATTAAATGATAGATAAATATCTGAACGTCTATTGGTAGGTCATAACCTAATGGGTTTTAGTTACGTCAATCTTGAGACTTTGAAGATTAAGTAAGATATGTTAAGATATATATTGTTGTCGGATTTTTGTAACGGCAATCGTGATATATTTTTGTTTTTAACCGACTTCAAAAAAAGGAGGAGATTCACAATTCGACTGTGTTTTTTTTTATGTTTGTTACCTCATAACTTTCGACTGGGTGAACCGATTTTATTGATTCTTTTTTTATTTAAAAGCTGATGCTTCCCAAATAATCCCATTTAAATTAGGTCCAGTTCTGACATGTCATTCATGAGAAAACCATATAAGTCTTAAATTTGCATTAAGTATGTGCGCGACAAATTGACGAATAACTTAATATCACGCTAACCGATTTCGATGATTCTTTTTTTATTTGAAAGCTGGTGCTTCCCGTGTGGTCCCATTTAAATTTGGTCCAGATTGAAGTCGGTTTTTTTTTGTCAAAATTTGTGATTATTAAGACAAAACGTTGTAAGTGAACTTAGGATTATTAGTGTAATATGCAAATTTCTAACAACAAAAATATAATTTTGTAATATTGATAATAATCTGCAAAACTAAAGCTACTCAACTACTATATTTTAACAGACTGCCCTTAGGCAGGCAGAATATGAATATTCTTAATATGTAAAATCAATATCGCTTCATTCGTTTCGGAGTTACAATGTCACAGACAGAAGCACATATACAGAAACGTCATAGTTATAACACCCCATCGTTTCCACGTCAAGGGTTAAAAATACACCTACGTAGATCATGATCCTAAAGAACTATCCAATAAAACAATTGAACCAAACATCACAACTTTTCTTTTTTCTAAAATAAAACACCCAAAAAACAGCCAGTATTAAATTGCTGCAGGTATTCAAGCGCGCTGATCAAACAGCAAAGTCTACGCCCACGGGTTATATTCGAAATCAGCGGCGTATTTACGTAACCTAATGTAAACGTACCGTAATGTCACCTTGGCGCGAACACGCCAATTGAAACCCACCTGATATGACGAATCGGATGTCTTTAACAAATATATATATGAACATCATACAAATAAATAAATGAAATAGAAATCTCCGTTTGGGATTTGAAATTAACGGCTTTCCAGTGAATGCATATCAAAATATATGCAAAATAAATGCATAAAAAAATCGGCTGTTTGTCCGTCCGTCTATCGATCTATTTGTTGTAGATAGCTGATGATATAAGGAGTAACTTAGGCTCGCTTTATTTAGATTTGCTTCGCAAAGTATCACACTTCTCTAATTGTAAAAAGAAGAGCTGTAGATTTGTTATAGTTTAAAAATACTTCGAAAAAAGTGTGCCGTCACGGGACGCCTGGCAGATGTGAAACATCTAAATTGTTTTGTATAAGTCATATAAAAAAAATGTGTTGCTTATTATATTATTATTCATTTTAATTAAACACAAAATACAAAAATTCAAAATTTTAAAATTTATTTGAAATCGCGACAACTCAATTATTTTCATCAGTGACTTCGGTAAGGCGAAGCGGCGAGCGTCGCCACGCCAATTCTCGCCACGCCAAAAATCAGGTTTACCCCTCGCCTATAGATGTTTCACATAAAAGGGTCTCACATATATAGAGAGAAATGTACAATTTTTAACTATTTCTTTTTACAAATAATTTATAAAGTAAACTTAAGATTATATGTTTTTGCTCTCGTCTCTGCCTGCGTGTATATCGCAGCTAATATTAGCCTATGTGTTATTCTGATGTATCAACTATATTACTGTAAAGTTTCACCTAATACCGTTCAGTAGTTTTGCGCAAAAGGGTAACGAACATTCAAACATCTATCCTCACAAACTTTCGCATTCTTAATATTAAGTAGGATAGGGTTGAACAAAGCAATAGCCGTCAGTTGTTAGCAATAGCTCCTAGTTTGAACAGATTAGACGTGATTTGGAAATGGATATTCGTAATTTTGGATGTTAATCTGTCCTAATTGCCCATTGATTGGGTGGTTTACCTCCTTTGTAGTCTGAAGGGCAATTTGTAGATTGTTTGAAAGACTTTCTTGTTAATTGTGAAAAGGGCAACGTCTCTGTTTTTTTCAAAGCGGGACACTAATAATTTAAAATTTTACCAAAAAAAACCGAACTCAAGAACTGGACCAAGTTGAAATGGGACCACACCAGCTTTAAAAATAAAAGAATTATCAAAATCGGTTTACCCAGTCGAAAGTTCTGCGGTAAAAAACATAAAAAAAACAGTCGAAACGAGAACCTTCTCCTTTTTTGAAGTCGGATAAAAAAGGGAACAAATAGGCATACACCCTATTAAATAAGCAAGAATCATGGACACAAAAACATAATGCGTGCCAAAAATGTTACTTGTATTATCAAGATACTAATATTATAAATTTCAAAGTAACTCTGTTTGTTTGTCTATTAAACTTTCACGGCTAAACGACTGCACAAATTTTATCAAATATGGCATGGATACTTTGATACCTGAAGAAGGACATAGGCTACTCTTTACAGCGGTAACTAGCATACACGCAGGCGAAGCCACTGGCACAAGATAGTAACTCAAAAAACCATTAATAAATTCAAATATATACCTTAAATGCGATTAAGTTACAGGCATCGCGTTTACGTTAAGAAGTACCCTACAACATACATTTATCATCCACTATCTATAACCACCCTCTATTATAAGCGATAAATATTTATCGTCTTGGGGTGAAAGTGTTTTGAATCATGAAATTTAATACGGAAGTAATGTTACCTCACTGACTTCAGATTATGAAATGCATCGGATAAAAATACAGACCTTAATAAGCATTATTTAGCAGTATGCTGATGGAAATCATAAAGGAGGTTGACCTTCTAAACCACGCTGGCAGGAAATAGGTTTTGATTTTTGTTTTTCTTTTCATTGCAGTGTTATCGTCCTTTTTATGTTTTAGCTGCATGAAAGCATGGGCAGAATCCAACGGTGGTGGTCACCATCCTCAGTGCGAAAGAGGACAATGCAGCATGGTGACCTACACTACGGTGGCTTAGTGAGATGTTTATCTGGGTTTTGCTCCGTTAGTGCTTCGTCCACGGGACGAATAAAGGTGGTGACACGTAAGTAAAGGTACAGTTCTTCTCAGCTTAATGATTGTGTTCAATTTAATATAGAAAAGCTTGAATTCAATCAGATTAATGAATTCATAACGTCTACTAATCAATATAATACAATTTATTGTGAATCAAGTCACTTGACATTCCTTGATTCACTATTGTAAAATCAATTATGTTTTTATAATATAGTAGTTTTCTCGGCTCTGTTTGTATGTTAGTTACAGCAAGAACTAGTAGCCTAGGTGTTATTCTGATGCATAAGCAATATTACTGTAAAATTTCATATAACTCCATTCTGTAGTTTTTTCGTAAAATCTAGCATCACAAATATTTGCATTTGTAAGGCCATGTTCAGATGATGAGCACTCAACGCGCGTTTTACTAACGCGCGTTTCAAGAATGAAATTGACATGTAGTTGTAAACTCGCGTTGAGCGCTAATCATATGAACATGGCCTTATTCATATTAAAAAAGTAAGTAGGATAGTAGGACGCTTTTTTCAACTCTAAAATATTTTAAATTGTAAAACTACCCCCATTAAAAGGTAGGGTTATAGTTTTGGCAGTGTATGTTTGTATGTTCCACCGTAGCACCTACTGAAACCATTTTAATAAATACGCTATCAGTAGATTCATAATTATTGCCCGGATGATATGACATATAAGGCTATTTTTTTTTTTTTTAATGTTTGGCCTGCCAAAATGACTCTACTCTGCTTGATGGAAAGCATAAGCAAAATCCACGAGTGGTGGCCACCATACTCATTGCGGATACAACAATGCAGTATGGCGACCCACACTATGGCGGCCTAGTGATGCTTGTGCATCTTTTAGTCTAGTCAACAAGTATGGAACTTGTTGACTAGACTAATTGGGCCTCCGGTCTCGCACTCACCAACGAAACACGACAGCACGAACGCTGTCATTTTACGTTGATTTTCTGTGCGAGGGTAGTACCGCCCCGGCGAGCCGGCCCGTTCGTGCTGAAATCAGCGTGGCTCTACTACCTATTAAATTCATATTTTTTTAACTTTTTACGTTATCGTCATATACTTTTCTAAGTTTTTCTTGCTAAACAACCATTAATTCTGACCTCAAATTTAAGTATAATCAGCTTTGACATGACAGTTAATTACCTTGCCACTAATATTTTATATATTTTCATGGCACTTGACATTGGCGAAATTGTCGACATTGGCACAGTTTGCCGATCATATAAGTCTATATAATTTCTTTAAAACTTTTTACGTAATCCTCTTATACTTTTTAGGTAATCCTCTTATACTTTTTAGGGTTCCGTGCCAAGCAAAAAACGGAACCCTTATAGATTCGTCATGTCTGTCTGTCTGTCTGTCTGTCCGTCCGTATGTCACAGCCACTTTATTCCGAAACTATAAGACCTTTAATGTTGAAACTTGGTAGGTAAATGTATTCTGTGAACCGCATTAAGATTTTCACACAAAAATAGAAAAAAAACAATTAATTTTGGGGGTCCCCATACTTAGAACTGAAACTCAACAAATTTTTTTTCATCCAACCCATACGTGTGGGGTATCTATAGATAGGTCTTCAAAAATGATATTGAGGTTTCTAACATTATTTTTTTCTAAACTGAATATTTTGAGCAAGAGACACTTCCAAAGTGGTAAAATGTGTGTGTCCCCCCCTCTAACTTCTAAAATAAGAGAATGATAAATCAAAAAAAAATATATGACGTACATTACCATGCAAACTTCTAACGAAAATTGGTTTGAACGAAATCTAGTAAGTAGTTTTTTTTAATACATCATAAATCGTGAACTGCAATTTACCTTTCATTCAATCAACACAAATGTAAAAATATAAAATAAAAATTATATTATGTTACTTGCTGCTGCGGAACCCTTCATGGGCGAGTCCGACTCGCACTTGGCCGCTTTTTTAAAGTTTATTTCACTAAACAACCATTCATTCTGACCTTAAATTTGAGTCAAATCCACTTTGATTTGATAGTAAATTGACTTCCTACTAATATTTTATGTATTTCCATCGCACTGACTGACACTGACAGAATTTCCAACATCGGCACAGTTTGTCATTTACAAAGAAAAGAAAGAATATTGTATATAAGATGGATCATGTTCCCAACCCTATATATCTCAATACGGAAAAGACGCTGTTTTCTGTAAGCTTGTATATGCTCGACTATTTGCAATACTCCCCGGGGACTAGTTTGTTCGGATAAAAGGCGTACTCATACTCTGTCGGGATTATGACGAAAGATGTTGATTGAAAACGACTTACTTATTTGTAATACATTTATAAGTAGATAAGCCTGCCTGTCTCTGTCAATCTGATAAGGACGATGCTGACATAGCAAAATAAACATACTAGCTTTTTCCAGCGGCTGCGGCCACGTGTATGTCAGCTATCGCAATAATAAGAAGCCTATGTCCTTTTTCAAGGTCCAATTTATCTCTATATCGAAATTCATTTATTTCGTAGGAGAGCCACGCTTCAGCATGACTGGGCTGGCTCGACCGGAGTGATACCACGGCCTAACAGAAAACCGGTGTTTGCGGTATTTCACCTAGTGAGTTAGAATACCGGAGGCCCATACCCCAACCCATTCCAGGGTTTGAGTAATTGTAGAAAAGTTTATTTTTACCCGACTACGGTAAAGCCAAAGGAGGGTTATGATTTTGACAGGCTATGTATGTATGTATGTATGTTCATTTGTTCCCTCATGGCTCCTTAACTACTTATTAGAACTGGACAAATGAGGTATCGTTAGAAGCGTCTTGATCGTCCGCTGGTTATAGGCTATATGACGTGTCACTGAATCTAATGTGGCGCCCTCTAGCCGACATAAAGTACTGTTTTAAAAAAAATATTTGAGATAAATATACCGTGTTTGGTATCATTAGAAAGGGCGTTACTTGTACATTTCAAATATACATATATTATATATTATTAACGGCACCAAAACATTTTAAATAAAAAAAGTAAAAACTAAAACCCAACTACGACAAAAAACGACGCTGAAAAAGTATAAAACAAGTTTGAAAAGCCATAGTCACACGTTACATAGAAACGCACCATAATACTTTAACAACGTGTGACTACGGCTTTTCAAACTTGTTTTATACTTTTTCAGCGTCGTTTTTTGTCGTAGTTGGGTTTTAGTTTTTACTTTTTTTTTATTGTATGTGCACTTATTTTGTCATTAAGAATGCTTGAACGCGCTTCGTGTGAAATAATAAGAGGAACCGACCGGCGACGATTGCGTGTTCTTTCTCGCTCGCGCAGCTGATCGGCTCCAAAATTCTTCCACAGCCGGTCTATATGAAATAGTTGGCGGCTCCGCTCTGACTAATTCGAGGCGTAAACGATCCGGTCTGTGTGAAAAGAAAAAAGTGGGCCGATGCTCTGCGAGCCGGTCTATGTCAACGGACCCTGAGGGTTTTGTCCTACATTACCACATTCTATACACGTCGATAAAGTAGACAGTACACTTGCGCTATTGTCTTACCAGGATAAGAACTAAACCAATGATTACAGATATAATAACAGTGAAGTCGAAGGTTCTTCATCCACCCGGGTGGGTGGATGAAGAACCTTCGACTTCACGGATTCGACGACGGAGGGCGTGCGCCGCTGAGCCAGTCAGCCTGTGACCACGGCCAGTGCAACCTGGTCGAAACGTCAGGCAAAACAGAGGTATGTAATATCTTGAAATAGTGATCGCGTTAATTCCCGTAAAAATAATTATTATTATATCATGGAACGCGAAAGTTTAACAATGATTACAGACTTTATAGTCAGGATCAATAACAATTAATTTACCTATATAACGATATTAAATTGGTTTGTGTGTGATTCAAAAACTTAAAATCATCCGCCGATTGAGCTTAAATTTTGATACAACATGCTTCAAAGAAGGTTTTTCTATATTTTTCTACAACAACGTGACACACCGAAACGTGACGAACAACATACAGTAACATATAAAAGAAACGTGATTATAGTAAATGAATGTACATAGCAATCTGTTATCCCTGCAATCAAATAAAAATGTTTATTAAAGATGTAAGGCCGCAGTCACGTTTGTGTTTCAGAGAAGCCCTACTACTTACGGGCCTACATAGCGTCGAACTAGTGTCAGGAGCCAACTTAGTCTGGCTTCCTTTAGACACATGGTAATATCGTGTATTTAACAATAAGAATGCGTAATAAAAATTCGATACGACTAAATTTTAATTAATATTAAAAGTAAGTGACATTTAATAAATATCTTCTCTATCGCGTCGCACTTTTTTATCTTTTTTAAAAGATAACTCCTGCATTAGGAATATACATCCTGTGTCGTTGGGAACTTTACAAACATACATGAAGCGGACACAAAGAACACCCAGACTCAGAACAACAATTTATGGATAACACAAAGTGTTGTCCCATGCGGGTTTTGAACCCACAATACTTGGCACAGTAGAATGGGGTGTGACGACCGCTTAAACCACTAGGCCAAGCATGAAGAAGAGTATTTAGTCTAGTAATTAAACATATTTAATTATTGTTTAACAAATTAAATTGAGAGTATTGACATGGAAAGAAATATGTGTACATCAGTTTATTATTATACTATATATAGATAATATAGAAAATATATAGTGTGTCCCAAAACTCAATGATAATCTGGCACTGGACGAGAGGCCATGTCATAACAAGTTTTCAACTTTTTTGAAAAATGTCTATTATCGCTTAACTAAGTGACATGGATTTTTTTTCTTCTTTTTTCCAGAACTTTGATGACATGGCCTTTCGCCCGGTGCCAGATTATCGTTGAGTTTTGGGACACCCTGTATGTTATGGCTACAATATACTCCGATTGGTCTGCATCTTTTTGTTGTCCTGGCCTCTTGCAAAATATATAGGGAATATTTCATCTAACTAGTGAGTAACATACACAGAAGTATTAGATATTTATTTATTTCTATATTATCATCATCCACAGTCTTTATCAGTTCACAGTTAGACATAGACCTCTCCTTAGAGAGGAGGTTTCTAAATTGCTTCAATCTGATGACCACCACTCTTGGTATCTACTCATGATTTACATCACGCAGTTTGGGAGTCATTTTGGACAACAAAGACGTTTAAAAAATCTCAGTAATATTTAAATAAACTTAATTTCAATAAGTCTAGAACTTTAGACAATTTTAATGAAAACATCGAAATACACTTTTTCATCAGTAGCATTTGCCGACTTGATAAAAAATTAAACAGAAAACTGAAACAAATGTTACGCAAGTAAGTTATTACTGTTATGACTGCAAGGTTTACAGAGACTCCTCTTTGAGAATTCCATTCAAGGAAAAAAGAGAGACATTGTCTAAACAACCGTTACGTAGCAGCCCTGCGTCCAATCTGCAGCTGGGGTTGACTCTACCCGAGTGATTTGCATGATAACACCCCCTCTGTACCCCCTCTACCTCTTTTGGGTACATCGAGAATCAACGATGAATAAACGGGATTCTGCGATTGATTTACGAATTTAAGATTAAATTATGTTTTGAAACAAGAACGTTTTGATTTGAGTGTTGTTTAGTAAATCGTATTCTAAGCAAATTGAGTACGTAATCAAATTTTAGCACTTTGTTTTCCTAACACTGGGAAATCTGAATCAAAGCGGATCGTTCTCAATATTATAGTTGATAATGATCTTGAAATACCTAGAATTAAGTTACAATGTCTTCTACGTAGGTGACTAGTCTCCGTTGAGACCTACCAACAACGCAAGTGAAGTGACCTACATATGTAAAATTTGCATTTTAATATTACTTGTTGTTTATTTAACACATCAACTACTTTGACTTAATTAAATCCAAATCATTTAATGACCCTCACAAAATCAAATCACAAAGATTATGGTTATATTAATCAAATAAATTAAGAGTGATTGAGATTATGTTCATCATTCATCTAAAAGCAAAACACCTACTTAAAAGCTTGTCTCACTTAATTATCGTGAACAAAAACCCTGTTTAAAAAAGCTACTGTAATTAAAAGTAAGGATTCGAGGTAGGGCAATGGCATAAATTTAATCAGGAATATTAAAAAGTGGGCACGTCCGTAGTCTTGGATTTAGGCAGGCTTCTTAACAAGCGTCTACTGAATAAAATGATCGTGAAGAATTAGCATTTCGGCACAGACTTATTTTGGAAGTATTTTCGGATTAGGTTGACATGGAATCTATTGACAATAAAGAAATAAAATAGATATTTAACCCTACTATACAATAAAGATGAATGTTTCATTTTTTTTTAAATAGGCGTGATAGTGTGTATTAGATAAGAGTGTACTAGTTCTAGGTGGTGGGGAAGAGACATGTTAGACGAAGGTATCGGTAATCGTGGCTGTGAAATATTCAGAAGTGGACCGGTATCACCTCCTTTGAACAACTGTCCTGCCTGGCCTGGAAATGATAAGGAGGGGTACAGGAAGCTGACGGCAAACCTTCCGGATTGAAGAAGTACTTGAAAAAGAAGAAGTTCTAGTTTTCTTTATGGACTAGGTGGGCAAACGAGCAGACGTATCGCCTGATGGTAAGCGATTACCGCCGCCCATGGACACTCGCAACAGCAGAGGCATAACAAGTGCGTTGTCGGTCTTTGGGGGATGGGGTTGGGGTTGGGGGGAGGGGTTGGGGTTGGGGTATGGGCCTCCGGTATCCTCACTCACTCGGTGAAATACAGCGCAAGCGCTAGTTCACACCGGTTTTCTGTGAGGCCGTGGTATCACTCCGGTCGAGCCGGCCCATTCATGCCGAAGCGTGGCTCGCCCACGGTAGGTTTAGTATTCTAAAGACCATAACAATCGGAAAAATTTCAAAATCGGTCCTCAGTTGACGGAGTAATCGCTGAACATACATAAAAAAAAAAAAAAAAAAACAAACGGTGGAACATAGAACCTCCTCCTTTTTGGAAGTCGGTTAAAAATAGAAATAATGAAGTAATAATAAGTAGTCGAGTTATAGTTTAAAAAAGTATCACTCTACTACGTAAAAATTTTGTTAAATTTTATATAGCCTATTTAACCCGAGCTTATATTAAAACTCTGTTGACACCTCGTTCATTAAAATCAGTTCAGTAGTTTAGGTGGAACATACAAATATATTATGTACATAGACTAGCTATCTATTCTCTTTCCTTTGGCTTCCCAATAACAGAGTTACATATTTTTAACCATCTTCAAAAAAGGGGAGGTTATCAATTCGACTGTTTTTTCGACTGGGTGAACCGATTTTGATGATTCTTTTTTTATATGAAAGCTGGTGCTTCCCGTGTGGTCCCATTTCAATTTGGTCCAGTTCTTGAAGTCGGTTCTTTCTTCGTTAAAATTTGTGATTATTGTTAAAGAAATTAGGAATCAATAAATAGTGAACGATAATCCGCGTTAATACACGAATTAAGTGTCGCTCACGCTTTTCAAAACAGTATCATGAGGAGTAGGTACGAGTCGTTTCCTGACCGAGTGAGTTTAAGACGAAAAAAAATATTATGGCCTACCACGATGTCGCCCATAAAAGAAAAAGCGGCCAAGTGCGAGTCGGACTCGCCCATGAAGGGCTCCGAAGCAGCAAGTAACATAATATTAACGTTCCTGTAGTTCGTTGTAACTTTGATTGATGTTTTAATAATAGTGATTTTTTTTTGCGGTTTACCATTTATGACTTTTTTTTTTTTGTAATCTACAATCAGCCCATCGGCTTTAATCAGATTGGATGTTGTGCTCTTAGACTTTTGGAGAGTGCACTTCCTGTGATGTGTCAACTCTTCCTTTTTTTTCCCCCCTTTTACAGGTCTATATTGACGCTAATCGCATTCTCTTCAGTCGAAATACGCAGTTGTTTGTGTTTATAAGCTCTGTAGCCAGATGGTTGCTGTGTCGCTCAAGGCGTTGCTTATAAGACATAGAGGTCCTCTTTATTTCCTCCTTAACTGTCGGGATCTCCAGATACTCATGCACTTCCGTATTTCGGGTGAACCGGTGAAGGTGCATTGATCAAAATCTTTAAAACTTTGCTCTGATATCGCTGAAGAATTTCAATATTTGAGTGACTCGCTGATCCCCAGAGCTGTATACCGTAAGTCCAAATCGGTTTCAGGATACATTTGTAGATAAGGACTTTATTTTCCAAGCTTAGCGTAGACTGTCTGCCTAGCAGCCAATACATGTCTCCAAATTTTTTGTTTGCCTGTTCTCTTTTAGCTTTTATGTGGGCTCGCCAGGTGAGTCTCCTATCTAGATGCATGCCTAAGTATTTAACTGTTGTGTCTGTTGGCAAGACAACACCGTCTAGTGTCACTGGTGGACAGTCTCCTCTTTTTAGGGTGAACGTTATGTGGATTGATTTTGCTGGGCTGGCTTGAATTCTCCATTTCTTCAGCCATGGGCGTAGCCACGGTGGGGCAGGGTGGGGCACTTGCCCCACCCTGGCTCTCACCTGTAAGGTACTTTTTTTTAATACGTGTGGAACTCCGACGGGCCGTCACCCCACCGGGATTTGCCGCGGGGTGGTGTGTCGGATACGGACCAACTAAAATCACACGGTGTGCCACTCTCTCTGCGTCTGAGAAGGGAGGGATCCAGGAACTTCTGTTATTAATTCATCCGAACCCCTCCCAGCGCCTGCCCGCTCTGGAGCGGGCACCGTCTGCTGATGGACTCTAATTAGGCGACGTACGGCACACGCATACGTCGCCCCTTCGCGACTGGTCACTTGAGCTGATGGAGGTTAAAACCCGTCCCGTACATCCGCGGCAAGACGCAGGACGGCATAAGGCGCTGGTTAGCGCACCTTCCCACCCACCCAAATTGGGCAAAAGTCGCCGAAGTGCAAAGGCAGCGTCGACCAGCTTCGGAACAAGCTGTCTAAAGTGCTCGTCGAAGAGCCACCTACCGTTGAGGATCAGGCTTCATCTGGGCTCGAACTGGTACGAGGACTGAGTTGTCCACGATGGAGGCGCCGGGGGGTGGACCATGGAACAATAGGCCCTCCGTCTTATCCAGGGCAACCCATAAGCCCATGGCATTGCGACGCTGCATTGCGCAATGCCATGCCATGCGCCTAACCACCATAGATACACCCCTGGTGGCCAGGCGCGCCGCCTCTTGGAAGTTTGCCCCCGGGCCGTAACCAAAGTGTCATCGGCGTAACCAATTACTCCTAGCTCGGGGAGGAGACAAATTCGAAGGACCCAGTCGTATCCCACGTTCCATAGGAGTGAATCAAAGACAGATCCCTGCGGAACACCGCACGACATGGGTCGCCATCTCAAGACGCCACTTCGGTCATCGTACATGACGGTACGCTCCTCTAAGTAGTCTGCCACTAGCCGCCTCAGGTTCTCTGGCACGCCATGGTAGTGGAGTGCTTCCCTGATGCAGCAAAATGGCAGACTATTGAAGGCGTCCAACAATACCGCCAACAGCACGCCGCCACAGCCCACTGCCTGTTCGGTCACGGCTCTCGAGCACAACACGGCATTGACCGTCGGACGCCCCTCTCGGAATCCGAATTGAGCGTCCGACAGATCGGGGCCCACCTCGCAGAGGTGCTTGACGATAAGGGCAGAGAGTCTCCTCTCAAACACTTTACCCGCCTCGTCCAGCAACACGATGAGCCTATAGGCCGCGACCGTTTCGGCAGGGGTAAGACTGCGGGTATACTCAGGCGCGGTTCCAGCCTGAAATTTTGGGGGGGGTCACTAATCAAATAAGTCGAGTAAATTAGACTTTATTGCACAAAACCAGGGGGGTTTCACTTCTCAGTTTAGTTATGTTCCGCCGAGCGTCTTCCGGGAAGGACTACTAGGCAATGGTTGCCACTCAGCGCTCGGCGCGCACGCTAGCCGCGTGCGTCGCGCCGTGCGTAAACAAGTTGAATATTACGTGTACTTACTGTGAAAAATGACTGCGAAACGAACTAATTAAAGCTAGCGGCCTCTATCGCGCATTCTTCGTCGCCTCTTTCGAGCGGAATCGGCCATTTCCCGATCCCACTCTTCGGACTCCTTCTGGAGCATAACGTCTTCAGACTACTCGCCAGCATTGTCGCGATCAATGCTGGTGGCAACAGGATTCGTCCGATCTGTCCGACCAGGCGAAGTCACCGAAGCAACCATGCCCGGTGAGCATCTAAGTGAATCGGTAGATGATAAGTTGGTTCTCTCTATACAAGCTTCGAAGCTCGGCAGAAAGGCTCCGACAGCGTGTTGTCTAGCACAACCCTGGGTGTCGAACCGTGCCCGCCAAGATCGTAGGGCTTGCGTATGTGTGGTCTGACAAAGCATTCCGGGCTCATGATACGGCGCTATCTCTTTGTCATTCCGACCGACGGTACGAATTTCGTCGCAGACCATTGTGTTCATGTCGGTTAGAATGTCGAAGGGTGGAGATCATGCCAGTATCGTCGCCGCCTCGTACGAGATCGTAGGGTGGCCTCGTACGATCTGTATGGCCATCAACCGCTGCAGACTCCCGAGTTGAGCATTACAGCGGGAAGATCCCGCCGGTGGTGCCCCATAGAGGACCATGGATCGCACGACGCCCATACGCACGCCCACGCACATAGAGGCAGCGATCGGACTGCCGACCCCGACAGGGAGCGAACACCTATATATTAGCGTCCACTGTCGAGCGTCCCCGTTGGAATCCAAATTCGCAGTCCGATAGGGCCCACTCGCGACAGGTGCTCGCTGATACGGCTAGAGATAACTCTCTCAAAGAGTTCCTATCCTATGATTTCTTATCTCGATTGAACAATTATGGAAACTGATAAGAATAAGAAAATCAGGTTCTAGTGGCAGATTTTGGGGGGGGGGTCACGTCACTACATATATGGGGGTATACTAGTCTGGCCATAAAAGTTTGCTAGTTTAGTTATATAATATATGTATATTTGATATTTTTTTAGATTGCTGCCCCACCCTGAGCCCATGGCTGGCTACGCCCATGTCTTCAGCCATAGTCCTATTTCATCCAGACATTCTTGCAGTTTTGCGGATGCTATGTTCAGATCTTTATTACATGAGAGTACTGCGGTGTCATCTGCATAGGTTGCAGTCACAACTTTCTCTGAGGTGGGTAGGTCAGCGGTGTAGACTGTGTATAAGACGGGACCCAGCACCGAACCTTGGGGCACTCCTGCTTCCATTCCGCAAATACATGAAAGAGCATCCTCGCACTTGACCTGAAATAGTCGGCCTTGCAAATAAGACCTCAGTAGCATGTACAAAGCATTGGGTAGGTGAAGCTTTAGTTTATACAGCAGGCCCTTATGCCACACGCGGTCAAAGGCCTGCTGAACATCAATAAAAACAGCCGAGCAGTATTCTTTTTTCTCCAGCGCTTGCCGTATCACATGAGCAACGCGGTGTATCTGTTCTACAGTCCCATGGTGAGCGCGGAAACCGAATTGGTGGTCTGGTATAACTTTTTGTTCTTTAAGTATTGGTAAAAGGCGTTTCAGGACCAATTTCTCAAAAACTTTCGACAGTAGGGGAAGAAGACTTATGGGTCTGTATGATGTAACCTCTGTAGGAGGCTTCCCTGGTTTAGCTATCATATTTATAGTGGATACTTTCCATAATTCAGGGAAATGTTGCAATCTGAGTATGGCATTAAAGAGGATTGTCAGCAAGACGATACCTTTTCTTGGTAGTTGTTTCAGGACTTCTGCCGTTATTAGATCAAATCCAGGTGCCTTTTTCTGTTTCAGATGCATGATAGTTCTTTTGACTTCCATCGTTGTCACTAGTCTGAGTGGCGGAGACAGCTGTTGATCGCTGTTCAAGGCTTCGTCAATTTCCTGCTCGGTGTGTGTATTATCTGTTTCGTTAGGTTTGAATACTTTCCCGAGGAAATTAGCAAATAGCTCTGCTTTTTCTTGAGGCTTCCGAGACCAGTCACCGTTAGCTTGTCTTAATGGAGGTATGTGTTCCTTTGGCCTTTTCAGTGAGTTGGTCATTTTCCAAAGTGTATAATCCTCTGCTTTGTACGGTGACAGAGTCCTAAGTTTGTCTTAAAGGGTACTGTTTTCATTTTCTTTGAGCAGTTCCTTCAGTTCTTTTTGCATTTTGTTGAGGGCTTTTTTGTCTTGACGACTCCTACTGGGATTTCATACTCCATTTATGACGTATTAAAAAAAACTACTTACTAGACGTCGTTCAAACCAATTTTCGGTTGCCAAACCAAACTGCCTGGTCTCGCGGTTGGCGTGTGCGACTGTTGATCATGAGGTCTCGGGTTCGATTCCCGGGTCGGAACAAATGTTTGTATGATCTACAAATATTTGTTTCGGAGTTTGGGTGTTTTCTATGTATAATATGTATGTATTTACAAAAAAAAAGTATTTATGTATTTGTATCATTTGTCTAGTACCCATAACACAAGCTCTGTTTAGCTTGGGACTAGATGGCGTTGTGTGTTGGATGTCCGAAATATTTATTAAAAAAATAAAATAAAAATATTTTCGGTGGAAGTTTGCATGGTAAGTACATCATATTATTATATTTTTTTTAGTTTTATATTTCTCTTATTTTAGAAGTTACATGGGGGTGGGGGGGGACATTTTACCACCTTGGAAGTGTCTCTCGCGCAAACTATTCAGTTTAGAAAAAAAATATATTAGAAACCTCAATATCATTTTTGAAGACCTATCCATAGATGTACGTATGGGTACATATGGGTCTGATGAAATTTTTTTTTTTGAGTTTCAGTTCTAAGTATGGGGGAGCACCCCCAAAATGTATTGTTTTTTTTTTATTTTTGTGTGAAAATCTTAATGCGGTTCACAGAATACATAGACTTACCAAGTTTCAACAGTATAGTTCTTATAGTTCCGGAATAAAGTGGCTGTGACATACGGATGGACAGACAGACAGACAGACGGACGGACAGACAGACAGTCAGACAGACATGATGAATCTATAAGGGTTCCGTTTTTGCCTTTGGCACGGAACCCTAAAAAGCCAAAACTATTTTAAAACAATTTTCAGCTCTCATACACCTGTTACCGATTTAGCACTTTCATTAAATAATCAAATGGGTTTACAGTTCGAACTGTATGCTTACTGTTCTGTGTTATTCAAATAGAAATTGAAATAAAATATTCACTACATACCTTTAAATAAAAGCGAGCTGTAAATTGTTTTTTATTACTTACTACCTTCTACCTGCGACTTCGCCCGCGTGCTTGTCGGTTTTCGCAATAGAGAGTAGCCTTTGACCTTCCTCAAGAATCAAAGTATCTCTATGCCAAATTTCATTGAAATCGGTACAGCGGCTTGGCCATGAAAGTGTGACAGACAGACAGAAATACTTTCGACTTTATGATATAAGTATGGATTTAAGCCGTGGAGCTTCGGACCTAACCAATTCTGTATAAATTTACATAAAACATTTGTATATGAATCTTGTTCAGAGAGCTTTTAATTCTAAATCGGATTCAAAGATATTAGTTTGTACAAATGAGCAATCGAACTGTTTTTTAAACAATTTAGTCTAAGATGCAATTTTGCTATTTTATAACTATAACAGCTTCTGTTTATAACATAAAGCACACACCAATACAATACTACAGATAGTGATTTACGTAATGAAGGCTTTATTCTGTTATCCACAATTTTATTACATGCAGAAAGATGTTCCGACACAATGTAACGTACTAAATGGATTTACGCCTAACGACAATGAATTTGCATGCTTAATAGCGGGTCAGACATTGTCGGATATTTGTGGTCTTAGTAGTGAAATTGTAGCGATTCATTTATTATTAGTTTAATTAGGATTTTTTTTTAAATACAATTTCCGCATTATGAATATACATCCTGTGTCGCGGGGGACTTTACAAACATACATAATATATGTGCAGCAATAGATTTATGGCTGTTGATGATACATATTGACGTCTTTTTAAATGGTTACACAAAGAAGTAATCAACATCTACATTTTGTAAGTGTTAGATTTCGAACGTCATTATAATGGCAACATTTTTGATTGTCATTTTTCTCGTTTGACGTTTTGACGTTTAAGTAGTACTTATGGACGCTTTGACCAGTCGAGCAAGGTTTCGTAAAGGAGTGCCTGTTTTAAGTGGAATTTAATTGAAATTTAGCTAATTGTTCATCCAATTCGGTGTTTTGTGGTTACCGGTATGATTGGTCTGGTTTGGACTCGCGAGTTTTAGTAGTCACGTCAATTATGCGCGATCCGCTATAGTTAAATCGGGTGTCTTGTAATTATGAGACTTCGGGAGCCCGTAAGCCACTTAGGAGTATGTAGTGTAACGACGCAGAGAGAAAACTACCAAGAGGCCTCTTGGACGCCGCTATCAAGGAATCTACACATCTCCAGTAAGTGCTTGATATCACATTAGCTTAGAATAAGAACACGGTGAAACGCCGTCAGTTTAATGCTCTCTCCAGTAAACTAGCTTAGCGATTGAATGCCTTATTCATGGGCCCTAAGACATTGCAAATTTCCCAAGGTGAACGCTGCATTGGCGAGAGGATTGAACAGTAAGTATTACCTATTTTCATCAAACTATCATAATTGTCACTTTGACGGTTAGATAGGAAAATTGAAGCTATGTTGAAAGGATATGATCTATTTTTAACCGACTTCCAAAAAGGAGGAGGTTCTATGTTCCACTGTATGTATTTTTTTTATGTATGTTCAGCGATTACTCCGTTAATTGTGGACCGATTTTGAAAATTCTTTTTGTATTCAAAAGGGTACGCTCCCGAGGTGGTCTCATTGCCACCATATCAGGATCTGATATTGGGATCCCAGGGAAAGCGAGGGAAACCCTCATTTTTCTTATTTAGGCATATACTATGATTTTCGTATATTTTCTGAAGTTACACCGGTATTTGCGTCTGGTAGTCATCATTTTATGATGATGAGCTGATGATATAAGGTACAACTCCTTAACGGTTAGGAGTTGGAGTATAATTCTTTCAATTTCAAACGTATCGAAAGACCTTTAGTCGTATACTTTCAAGTTATTTAGGTGAGCTGATGATAGAAGGTTAAACTTTTCAACAGTTAGGGATAAGAGGATGATTTTAACATTACACGTACGTATAGACCTTAATTTGCATTCTTTCAGTTATTCATATGAATCGTTTTATTGAGTAGATATCCACTAAGGAAGAAATTTTAGAATTTCTAAGGGGGAACTTCAAAATGTGTTTGAAGTCGGTGCCAAGCCAAAAAGAATACGAACGAACAATTACAAAAATCTAAGCGGTAGTCGCTTGGTACCGACTTCGAACAGATTCTAGGTACCTAGCACACATTATAATACTACTATTTAAATGAATAAAAAATTTGGTATAGACAAGAATTGGCGCAAAGCAGTTTATGAAAAGCCAGTTTATTTTATGTTTTTTACTGTTTTTGGCAGGGAGTTTTCGTTGGATGTTTTTTGGAAGTCGGTTTTTTTTTAAATCATTTACCATTACTAAAAGCAAGGAAGGAAACTGTTTAAAATAATATTGAATAGCTCAAGCAGCTAAGTACCTGTAACTCAAATGTGCTCTGCTAGTACCTATTGACTCTCACTGATTGCATTTGATATATCAGAAATAACAAAAATAATTAATTAAATAAGGTCAAATTTCATATCAATCTAGGTTAATAAAAAACACATTCTAGAATTAAACTCACTGGTACCTATTTCACTATTTAAAGTACAAATGAGTTTAATCTAAGATATATTTCAACAAGTTCCATCAAGTGCCGGCAATTGAGTGTATAAATTACGTTACAAAAAAGAACAATATGTACAAATTTAAAACCAAATACTAAACACAAAAATACTGTAATTTTCACGACGTCAAGTTATAACTCAATAAAGTGAAAAATATTATTTACTCTACAGGAATAACTTAAGCCTGGTTTTACTCGTAAAGAGCCTATTCAGAATACGTTTCGGAATTCGGTAATTTGCTTAGTGATCCGTCCTAAACAACAATACTTACCTAACTTTGGAAGATAAATGACAAGATTACGCGACTTTTCTCACCTAACCAGAGATAATCACCCAATACATTACATTCTTCCATTTGTGGAAAAGAGTGGTGGTACTAAATGTCTTATTTTCACACGAGTTTGCGTTTTTTTTAAACAGGTCTTGATAAACTGACTACTTTTTGTTGCTCTTGAGTGGTTCGGTTAAACATTTATTTTACTTTTGCCCACTTACACTATTGTAATATTGGTACAACAACGTGGGAGAGCCACGCTTCGGCACGAATGGGCCGGCTCGACCGGAGTGATACCACGGCCTCACAGAAAACCGGTGTGAAATAGTGCTTGCACTGTGTTTCACAGAGTGAGTGAGGATACCGGAAGCCCATACCCCACCCCTCGCCCTACCTCTCCCCTTCCCTCCCCTAAACCCCCCGTATCCCCCCAAAGGCCGGCAACGCACTTGTGGCGCTTCTGGTGTTGCAGGTTTCCATGGGCGGCAGTAATCGCTGCTACGGTTGGCGCTCTTTGAGGGAATGAAGCCTTTGTTCAGCAGTGGCTGGCAATAGTGTGAAGTATTAAAGAAAATAGTTTTATAATTCATTTCAAGTAATAAAGTATTACGACTAAAAAGTCGCTAGTCTACTTACTCCTAAATAGATTTAGTCTCCTTATAGCACCGTGACACCAGACATCATTTACCCGGTATTGCAGAGCTCTGACTCACTCACACACTGAGACAACGATTATTTACGTTCACCGAATAAATACTTTGTAGTTTATCATTTTGTTTCATGAAGAGGTTTTTTTAAGAAAAAGGGTAATCTATGGCGAATAATCTTTGTTGATTAACTGTGATATTGAATTCTATGTCAAGTTTTATACGGCAAAGACTTTTAAACTTTGCTTAATCTTTTTCCCACGATTTTATTGTTTCCGCGTATATAGTATTGCTATGTTGTATACATAAAAGGTAAAATATATAATTTAATAGTTCTCAAAATGTAGACTCTCTCTCTGTCTCAATTTAAGGGCGAGGCCCTTGTCGGTAAAGCAATTGCCACTCCGCCCTCTTTCGCTATGCCTCTCTTTTCTCGCAACACAGGCATGTTGCTTGTGCGGGAGTTGTCTTAAAAATCGACATTAGGCTTTTTTTATTCCCTTACAGTATTGTTTTAAAGAAATTGTCGTGTCTTATGAAGTGTCCAACCATGTTGCCTATGAATTAAAAACATCAAAAATCAACCAGGACTGGGTAAAAAAAGTAAAAGAAATGAATTATAAATTTTGTTGAATTAGAATCGTTACTTAACTGGATGCATCTGAAAAAGGTAACCCATTTATATGAACGGTAGAGAAGTCTGTATTTAATCAACTACTGATCTGCTGATAAAAAAACTGTTAGTTTAATTATAGGTTTTTAAGACGTTTTTACGAATGTAACAGTAAAATTTTCGTGAAATTTATGACTTAAGCAACAAAATATTTGCTTGTCTTTCATTCGGAAACTTTGATTTAAATCCACAGCGATAGCTGATAGCAATAAAAAATACAGCCGCTATTAAACCATGAATATGCAAAACATGGATGTATACCCGTTCCTTTTTAGCTTTCGTTTAGACGCGCGTGTCATGTTTTTATGAATATTCATAAGTAATAGATACTATTTGAACAGAAAAATTATTTTTGTTTGCTAACAATGCTTTTGGAATGATTTATGTGTATGGTTTTCCGGTACAAAAGAGGGTGTTGTACGGGAAATATAAATTTAACTTGCACCTTTGGTCCTGCTGTATAGCCCTTTGAAGCACATAATAATTAATCTTGATAAAATTGTACTAACGTTATTTTGAATGATTCCAGTTTTAACAAGGCAGAGTCACTTTAACAGGATCTATATTAAAAACTAGCTGACCCACGCAACGTCGTCTCCTATTGTCCGTAGCGTAAAATTTTTCCCCTGTTTTTGTAACATTCTTCATTGGTGCTCCGCTCCTATTAGTCTTAGCATCATGATATGTAGCCTATGGCCTTCCTCGATAAATGGGCTATCTTACACTAAAATAATTTTTCAAATCGGGCCAGTAGTTCCAGAGATAAGCGCGTTCAAACAAACAAACAAACAAACTCTTCAGCTTTACATATTAGTTTAGTATATAAATAAAACCACACAGGCGTTTTTTCGATAGTAATAATATAAATAAATATAATAAAATATAATATAATATATAATAAATAAAATCATTAACTTATTTTTCGATCCTGGATACATATTGAGGTGCATTTTCTGTAGCATTGTGAGTTATAGAGTATAAACAATAATGCTTTGATCATAATTTGAGTCTACTAACTTTTAAACTTTCGCGTTCCATGATATAATTATTATTATTTTTACGGGAATTAACGCGATCACTATTTCAAGGTACTACATACCTCTGTTTTGCCTGACGTTTCGACCAGGTTGCACTGGCCGTGGTCACAGGCTGACTGGCTCAGCGGCGCAACGCCCTCCGTCGTCGAATCCGTGAAGTCGAAGGTTCTTCATCCACCCGCACATTTTCGATATTATTGATATTTTTGTTTCGCCATGTACCGTCACATACCACACTAACAGGGTCCCTATTCTGTAAGCAAACCGATGTGTTCCTATTCTGGTGTTTATCCGACTGCGCAGAAAAGCGAGGTGGTATGTTTTTTAACACTGGATTCCACGCTGTAGATAATTTAAAACCATCTTCCCGATTGAAAGTTTTATGCTTTTTAATCTCAATCGCTTCACGTACAACTCTTGAATAAAAGTGACGTTCGGTGGAGAGGACTTGCGTCCTCCAAGTCCTCTCGGTTTGCTTACAGAATAGGAACCCTGTTAGTGTGGTATGTGACGGTACATGGCGAAACAAAAATATCAATAATATCGAAAATGTGCGGGTGGATGAAGAACCTTCGACTTCACGAATTCGACGACGGAGGGCGTTGCGCCGCTGAGCCAGTCAGCCTGTGACCACGGCCAGTGCAACCTGGTCGAAACGTCAGGCAAAACAGAGGTATGTAGTACCTTGAAATAGTGATCGCGTTAATTCCCGTAAAAATAATAATAATTATAATTTGAGTCTCTTCCTCTAACCAAATTTGAATTTAAAATTGGACAATGTTCTTAGTTAATGGTAAGCGCTAACTTCATACGACGAAAACTAACCGATACCATTTTAGTTACTTCTTAATTTTTTCTTAACTTCAAATTCAATTGTGATAGTTGACATTGTGAGGACATTGACAGAGATAATTGTTTTCTTTAAAAAAATGTACTTTTGGTAACAGGACTAAATTTCACTTCTTCTCTTATATATAAAAATCAATTGCTGTTCGTTTGTCTCGCTAAAACTCGAGAACGGCTTGGCTGATTTAGATGATTTTGGTTTTGAAATGTTTGTCGTAGTCCAGGGAAGGTTTAAACAGTGAAAATTTAAAAATATCTTGAAAATCCAGCAGAGGACTGTTATAGGCTGTTGGTGATGATGATGAAAATTATGAGTTTTGAAATTAGACAGGAAAAAATAATAATAAAGGGAATATGAAACAACCTGGAATATGAAATAACGCGTATAGGATGAGCATTCGAATGTAGAATGAAGCTTTGGTATTATACGTCACACGTATATGAGGATAGGCTACAGGTATATTCAGGAGAGAATATCTCAAAGTTTTGCCCACGTCGCAAGATAAGGTACGTTATTTTATGCTACTATTATTGTCGACCTACACACAGTATTCCAACTATGGGAAACCCTTATAACCTATATATATTTTTATTTTATTTCTAAGGTTTTGCTTGAGCAATAGTGAAAAAGCCATTAGTCAGCCTCGTCTAGAAACAAGTAAAATGATTCTTTAATCAAAAAGCGAAATATGTGTGACGTCCTATCGCTCATGACGATTAGGATTTGACATACGAACAAACGAACAGACGAGGTAGACTGCACGTTTGGCCTAGTTCTACCTACCTACTTCGCCAAGTGTCGTGGGTTCAAATCCCATGTAAGACAAGACTCTTTGTGTGATCCACATATTGTTGTTCTGAGTCTGGGTGTTCTTTGTGTCCGTTTCATGTATTTTTGTAAAGTCCCCCGCGACACAGGATTTATTCCTGGTGCGGGAGTTGTCTTTAAAAAAAAAAGAGGTACTTGATAGGGAGTGAATAGCACTGTCATGTAACCTTAGGAGAGAAAATTGCATTGCATTCCCCCTCTCTGTTGGCTCCTTTCTCTAAAATGAAAGAGGGACGGCGGAGTTAGGCCAACGGTAATCTTACTCACTTGGTGTAAAGTATTTTCCCGTTAATGAAACGGTAATGAAAACTTATTTAGCTGAGTGAAAACTTCATATTTTCTACAAGACAACTCTACAATGTAAGTGAAAATTTAGAATAAGTTATGGGTTTGTTAGTACTTGGATTACTGTTGTATAATTTCCTTGTGGTAAGTTTACCGGGATGGTGACGACGTCTCGGTACTAAAGCTCAAACTTTGTACATCGCTTGCAGTATCGAATATATTCTTGGGTTATGATGAATTCGGAGAGGCAACTCGTTACGAAGGTGAGTCATATAATGAAGAAAGTTCTACAGTATTATTTATAGTTTTAGGAAAACGCATCATTTGCCAAGTTTTCAATTTAAGAGAAATGTATATTTTACTTGAAATGATCCTTATTTGAACCAACCTAGGAGAGGCTTCTCTCAAACAGTAGACTGATTAAAGCTATTGATGATAATGATGATGTATAATTAAAAAAATGATATGATGATATCTTGATTATTGAAAGAGAAACCACTCACTTACTGAGTCCGGTTGGACGAGTCCAGTTGGATAAGTCAGGTGACTATCCCAACTCTTTTCTCTCCCTAATCTGAAGAAGGAAGAACATTTATAGGATGATAACGTACTTGTGATTCGTGATCTAAAGTAAACGGTGATCACTTACTGTTAAGAAAACCCATCTCATTTACTGATTTGACTTCACGAATAGCGGTTTAAGCAGTTGCCATGCCCCTTTGTACTGCGCTAAATGTTGTGGGTTCAAATGGTTCATAGGACAACACTTTGTGTGATCCACAAATTGATGTGCCGAGTCTTGGTATACTAAGTGTCTGTTTCATGTTTTTTTTATGGAATAGGCGGGCAAACGAGCAGAAGTATCGCCTTTTGGTAAGCGATTACCGCCGCCCATGGACACCTGCAACACCAGAAGCGTCCAAGTGCGTTGCCGGCCTTTTGGGAATGGGAGGGGGAGGTAGGGGTGGGGTATGGGAGGTAGTTGTAGGGGATTGGGTGGGGGAGGTAGGGGTAGGGGATTGGGGAAAGGGCCTCCGGTATCCTCACTCACTCGGTGAAACACAGCGCAAGCACTATTTCACACCGGTTTTCTGTGAGGCCGTGGTATCACTCCGGTCGAGCCGGCCCATTCATGCCGAAGCGTGGCACTCCCACGGGTAAAGTATAAGTGTATGTTTTTAAAGTCCCCTGCTACACAGGATGTATTCCTAATGTAAGAGTTGCCTTTAAAAAAAATAGTCCACTTTGCTGTACTTCCCTAGTACAGCTTAGTATATGTATGAGTTACATATCTCAGAATATAATTTTATACGTAATGATATATTATACGTATTTTTTTTTTATAAACGTATGTCGTCGGGGTTATTACGGTCTATTACTTCTATCATTATTTCTAAAAGCGTTTGTTTATTTTTTCCGACGTACGTTAACCTGACTGGGAACCTCGCAGTATTTCTTTACATAGAAACGGTTGAGAAAGGCGCATTGCTCGCCCATACTTCGCCAACAATAATTTTAAAAGTATTTGCGTAATATGTGAGAAACCTTATGCCGAAAACCTGATATTATAAATTATGTCTGAATGAAAACATGTTTATAGAACTTTATTTTCTCAAGAGAAATAAACAATAAATTTCACTTTATGAGAACATTAATAAAAAATATTAACTTAGTAGTAAGCAGATTCACTTTTTAACCGACTTCAAAAAAGAAGGAGGTTCTCAAATCGACCGTATATATGTTTTTTTTTTATATGTGTGTTTGCGGATAACTTCGTTTTTTATGAACCGATTTTGATGATTCTTCTCTTAATGGGAAGGAGATATCCCAACAGTGGTACCACGATAAGGACACTGAAGATCTGATGATGTCATCCAAGAGAAATTGAGTCGAACCTTGAAGTCAATTTTGTTTTTGTTAAAATTTTACTTGTATTAGTTTAAGTATACTGTAACATCGTTTTTTTTGCATTTCAATCTTTTAACAATTTTTGTTTTCAGCGCCCTCTCGTTCACCGTAGTTCGAACTACAATTGGGTGCGGAGCGCGATCGAATTGTTTAGCTGTTTGGTGCACCTAGGTTGCACCAGGTGGCGTATGTTTTAAAGGATTTTTTAGTTGACGTTAAGCCGCATAGTAACAATGAGACATTATCATATGTGTGTCATACGATTCCTCATTCTTAATCTTCTCTTTGGAACTCTGAGGAAGCTTTAGTTATTGTGAATATTTATATCTTTGATGGTAGTGTTTGTGAGTGATCAAGTCCCACTGTCTGTGGGTCGATAGATTACAGCTGAAAATCTACCTACATTGTACCCGTCTTGTGGTTCGTGGTTTATTGCTGAGGAGGATTGACTGTTGGCAGCTCACAGCTCACTCCTCAAGATTCCTGCCCTACCTTGAGGGAAGTTCACGTAACATTAAACTTAATTAATTAATACTTTTATTTAGCACCTACAAGTGGATCACTGGTGGACGTCTCCTCAAGCTACCTTGAGCTGGTGAGAGACTTCGGCTGACTACCTCGAGTCAGCAAGGTGATCCTGAGGGTGGCTATCTTGTGCTGTCCAGACTACAGGCCTGTTATTTAAAAAAAAGACTGTATATTTTTATTTCAACCTACCTTGTATGTTTATTAATAATTTTACTTAACAATTGTAATATATAAGGAATTTGTATAACAAAATAAAAGTTTGTATGTGTCTCAAGTTGTTTCCCTGAAGCCTCCCGTGGAATCCAGGTACAGGCACCCTCACTTTAAATTTATTAAAATTCTTACGGCGCCCTGGGTTACATGCTCTTGCTGACTGACTGGGTCTAACCGGTGAGTTTCCACCTGACAAGTTCAGGGGTTACAAATTAGTAGTACAGTACAGCTTAGTATATGTATGAGTTACATATCTCAGAATATAATCTTATACGTAATGATATATTATACGTATTTTTTTTTTATAAACGTATGTCGTCGGGGTTATTACGGTCTATTACTTCTATCATTATTTCTAAAAGCGTTTGTTTATTTTTTCCGACGTACGTTAACCTGACTGGGAACCTCGCAGTATTTCTTTACATAGAAACGGTTGAGAAAGGCGCATTGCTCGTCCATACTTCGCCAACAATAACTTTAAAAAGTATTTGCGTAATATGTGAGAAACCTTATGCCGAAAACCTGATATTATAAATTATGTCTGAATGAAAATTTGTTTATAGAACTTTATTTTCTCAAGAGAAATAAACAATAAATTTCACTTTATGAGAACATTAATAAAAAATATTAACTTAGTAGTAAGCAGATTCACTTTTTAACCGACTTCAAAAAAGAAGGAGGTTCTCAAATGACCGTATATATGTTTTTTTTTTATATGTGTGTTTGCGGATAACTTCGTTTTTTATGAACCGATTTTGATGATTCTTCTCTTAATGGGAAGGAGATATCCCAACAGTGGTACCACGATAAGGACACTGAAGATCTGATGATGTCATCCAAGAGAAATTGAGTCGAACCTTGAAGTCAATTTTGTTTTTGTTAAAATTTTACTTGTATTAGTTTAAGTATACGAATACCTGCTTAAGCTTGTTAATAGGGAAGCACTAGTACATACTCGTACCCACATTCTCATGTCACCGACTCCGTCTCAAAAAAACTGATATTAGGAGTAACAACACTCAGTTTATAAGTCACAAACTGATTAATACTTTAAGTTCAAAAATAAAAAAATCTGTTTTAAGCACATAATCATAGTGTGGTGATTCCTGAATCGCGCAATAAGATCCGACGTACATTCACCACACTGATTGGTAGTGTTGGGTTCTCCGTGTCGTGACGTCACACCGTAGTTCGATGTATCTGTGCTCGATGACGCTGTAGCATGTTGCTGTTGCGCTGTATGTGGAGGTCGCCACAACAGTAAACACGATTAAATGCATTCTAGCTATAAAATACTACTCAACAAACAGAATATGGAAGCTAAAACTTTAACTGCCTCGTTGGTCTCATGGTTGGCGTGTGCGACTGCTGATCATGAGGTCTCGGGTTCGATTCCCGGGTCGGACCAAATGTTTGTATGATCTACAAATGTTTGTTTCGGAGTTTGGGTGTTTTCTACGTATAATATGAATGTATTTACGAAAAAAAACTATATATGTATTTGTATCAGTTGTCTAGTACCCATAACACAAGCTCTGCTTAGCTTAGGACTAGATGGCGTTGTGTGTTAGATGTACGAAAAAAAAAATTATTATAAAAAATATTTATTATTTAAAAATATTTAACAATATTTATGTAATCCGGAAATGAAAACTGTAATTTGTTCAGACTCAGGTAGCAGGCGACAATCCTAGTAATAGTCATCCAGGAATAACTTATTAAATGACATTCTAAGCACTTAAGTGCTCCTAATACCCAAAACTAATTTTGGAAACTCACTTGTTTAGATGGTCAAATAAAAGCTAAGAGCTTATATCCGACTACACGTTACACAATAGTTACACAATTTGTATGTGCATTCAGAAAACACAAGTGTAACTGAATCTGTAAACCAAATTGTTTGTTCCCATGGGGCCAATTAATAGTTTTGGTTGTAAGCTTACGTGAATAGCAAACAACGTGAACTAACTACTCCCATATTTACTTACAGGAGTTCTCTATTGAAATCATTTCTGTAAATACCGCTGTTGAGCAATTCCTTCGTTGCTTTAAACCGAAGGAGTGAGTGTGCAGTTACTGTGGCAGCGGGGCGGGCAGCGGAATCCGCTCGCGGGTAGCGGGGCGGGTGGACGCAAGTCAGTTTGCGTTTCCTGCTCTGTTTGTTCGGACATGCCGTTGCCGAGTGAAGATTTAATAAGTGCCGTATTGGCTCTGCCACCTTTGTGGAATTATTGTGATTCAAATCATTCGAATAGACTAGTAATTAAAAAGCTATGGGAAGATATAAAAATAATAAGCGGAGATTCTTATGGTAATTCACCTTTATTAGTTATTTTCATTGTTATTATTTTTAAAGTAATCAGTAAAGTCACTTCGTACTGCTCTAGCCCTCATTGTGGAACTATTGTTATGTAGGTAGGTACGTCGGGACCGCTCAATCGCCCCGCTGCAACTGTGTTCATCCAATGGAATGTGCGTTTTCCGCTCGACCCGCCGCCCGCTGCCGCTGCCCGCCCTGAGCCGCTGTAATTGCACACTGAGATTCAAGGAGCTTCAATTAATTCCTCCTGATTTTGATTCTTGAGGGAGAGCATCAAAGTGCGGCAACATACTTGTGCCGCTCTTAATTTGCGGGTATCCATGTGCGGCGGAAATCATTCACCACCTGGTGACTTGTCTACTTAGGCTTGGATTATCGGTCAAATTGGATCGATTAAAGCAAATCTGTTGAAAAGACATATATTAATATTTATAGGAATAATTATGTTCGTAACATACAAATACGTAAATATTGTACAAAACTTGTTGTGGTGAGTACACTATTTTCTTCGACATTTCAGTAAAATTTGTCCAATATTGAGTAAGTGATTTAAAAACTTAAAATGAAAAAGCACAAAGATCCCGTGAGGACTGGCAGGCCAATTGACACATCGTACACTTATCGTTCAAAATACATTTTGTCAAAGACATCAATAGAAGTAAATTTCCACAAAACAGCACAGAAAAGGACCACATAGAAAACAGAGGTCGTTGACTCATCTTGAAGCACTTCAAATCTTGGCTTGCCAGAGAAGTTGAGCCAGCGGCCAGAGAAATTTTTGATGTTAGCAGATCTTGGTGCAACAGGTGTAGATGGTTATGAATGAAATGGTTTTCAATGAACTTTAACTTCAGATCATGACCATAAACAAAAGCTAATTGCGATCAAAGAATAAGGAATGGAAACAAAGTCGGAGTGAAACAAAGACGTCTCTCTATATCTGCAGAATGGCATCAAATAGCAAATGAAAAATAAAAGCCTCGAACATTGACATCGTTCTATTCAATTTTCGTGATTCGAGCACAGACAGAGCTTATTGTGAAAAAAATGCCCCTACTAGCTCCGGTCTGTCCAATAAAACGAACGGAACATTTCGCGATTTTTACGAAAAATCTTTTCAGGTGCTTTTCACAAGTGTAACACTATTTTACACTTTATGTAAAGGTAAAATAGGAATTGTTAATTTTTTGCTTGAACTTCACTTATCTTTTATTTTATGTTGGATATTTATAATAAATTTGTTATAAATATTTTTCAGGTTACGAATCTACAACTTTAAATAATAACATCCACTGACTTCAAACAACTCTATTCATTATCTTCATCTTCCTAGTCTTTATTATTCCCAAGATTATTTGGGGTCGGCTACTAGCAAACAGCTCAATTATTTTATTAATATTAGTAGTAGTATTAATGTTAGGTAGGTATGGCACAGGGTACAGTAAGTACATTCTTATAAGATGATATCAAATACAAGTGATTATATTATTCAAGTTTAGAGAAAATATAAAAGGATATATATGTGCCCTATTAAAAAGAGCAAAAGGCAACGTTACACTTCTGTATCCATTACAACCTGTGTGGTTCTCTGCGAGGATGAGCATCTACATAAAAGGATCCCGGGCTTTGCCCACTGGGTCTTTAATCCTTTGGAAGTAATAAGCATAAAGATACAGGCTGGCTAATTTATTTACATGGATAGTTTGAAAACTAATTTGTGTATGTTTGCGCACTTTGATATGAGCCAAATATTATCTTGAATGCTCTTATTAATATGAAATTATATACTCAAGATAAAGTTTATCTTCTTCAGTGATTTCATATTAAATATAGGACTATATGAGTATGACGATTTTGTTCTCCTAGCCCATATCAACCACTGCGGCTACAACGAAGACCAGCCCATTTATAACGTAAAAGCAAAAGAATACTAGATATGCTGGACCCCAATATAAACTACGGGCCCGTGTCGAAAATTGACGTGTTATGTGAACCACCAGGACCTTTTAAGAAAGATACAGGGGCATAAAACAATAACATTCAGCACTAAGCCGTCACTTGTAAGCTTTCCAACTGAGTACTGGTGAAAGGGAGGGGGTAGCAAACCTCGATTTTTCCCCCATGTCACATGATTTTTGTACGGCGTTGAGGAATAATGGATTAGGAGAGGTATTGAAATTGTATGGAACCAATGCGGTACAAAATCCAATGACCAAATGTGATGGTGCCTCTTCGAGCCTAGCCTGAGTAAAGTATATAGTTGTCTATCAAACAAGGTTTTAATTACACGACTGGCAACTCTCATTTAGGGGGAAGGAACAGTACCCCTTGTGATAGTACCCTTCCCTAGATTCGCGTAATTAAGGTTTGATAATATTCTCTGCCTTGTTAAAATCTTAATAATAATGTAAAACACCAATGGAATGCCAAAAACGTTTCCTACTTATAAAAAAGGGTCAACGATAAATAAAGAGATTGATCGCTTTGAGCAGCAAGATACGAACATGACACTATTGAACACTTATTGTACTTTTAACATTATTAGCTGGGAACGTTTCACATCTGGGTGCAATACACTCAAAGTTTTAAAGTGTTACGTTGGAGAGATGTAAAAAAAGGGACTCTACCTGCTTCCTTGAGGGGGTTTGATGGAGACAGACCGGGCTTAGGAGGGACACTTCGTCTTAGGCGGTGGTAGTGAACGGGTCGGGAGTGGAGAGTGCATCTGTGTGCTCCACATGGTAGTAACGCGGCGGAGTGAGGTTTGAATAGGAGGCGTATCGGGTCAGTCATCCGTGTGCTCCACGTAGAGCTCCACTCCTATTCAAACCTCACTCCGCCGCGTTACTACCATGTGGAGCACACAGATGCACTCTCCACTTCTGACCCGTTCACTCCCACCGCTCAAGACCAAATGCCTTGCCTACGCCCTGTCTGTCTCCATCAAACCCCTCGAGGAAGCAGGTAGAGTCCCTTTTTTACATCTCTCCAACGTATCAATTTAAAACTTTGAGTTTATTGCACCCAGATGTGAAACGTTCCCAGCTAATAAAGTTAAAAGTACAATAAGTGTTCAATAGTATCACGTTCGTATCTTGTTGCTCAAAGCAATCAATCTCTTAATTTATCGTTGACCCCTTTATTATAACTAGGAAACGTTTTTGGCGTTTTACATTATTATTAAGATTTTAAAAGGCGAATAATTTTATTAAAGTTTAAAGTACATGAATCGAATCTAGAGATACTATCACACAAATTGACCGAGAGAATCGCCGGGAAATCCAAAACTATTTTTGAACAGCCTCGGTTCCATACAATTTCAATACCTCTTCTTTTTCATTATTCCACAACTCCGTACAAAAATCATATGACAAGGGAAAAAAATCGAGGGTTACTGCCCCCTTTTCTTCCTCTGTACTCAGTTGGACAGCTTACAAGTGACGGCTTAGTGCTGAGTGTCATTGTTTTATTCCTCTGTATTTTTCTAAAAAGGTCTCCCGATGGTTCACATGACCCTTAAATTTTCGACACGGGCCCGTAGTCTAATAGTTTTATTTAACTTTATTTATTGTTTGATTTTTTTAGCGTTATGCACATCTTCCACATATACATAAATGTTAAGTAGTATAAATACAATATTTTCCAGTGTACCGTATTAAGCAAATACGGTACAAGGGATTTAATTAATTTTCTCCACTTTTTAATTTATTCGAGAATCTTTAGGTATATTGCTAAATCGATTGTACCGAATGTAATATTTTTTTTAGTTATAATATAAATGAAAACAATATTGCTCATTCTTATTGGTTAATGAAAATAAAATACCCGAGTAAAAAACTTTACTGGAGATCCAATTACCCTAACTCGGAGAGGGAGGCCTCAAAGAGCAGCAAAGCACGTGTTTATGTAGTTAAGTAACGAAGATACAAAACAATGTTCAAGACATTTGGTAGTATCTAAATACTCATCGTCAGGCCATTCGTTTGCTCGTTTGTTTGACCCCTTCATCATAAAAAAATATATTTAAAGCCTGAACGTGTAAAAATAACTGAAATCAAAATAGAAAATCTACAAAAAGACATATGGAGATGGGAGGGACGCCAGATCTAATTGGAAAAGTTCGCGTATGTGAAGTCAGTGGTTCTCAAACTTTATGGGTGGCACAAACTTTGTTTTTTATAGGTGGGGAGCAAGATATTTGATTAAATGTATATGCTTACTATATACGACCCACCATAAGCTTATTTTCCTATAGACATTCAAATACAATTAGGTCAACATTCACTTAAATATGCATTTCCACGTTAACAACCTTGTTATCTGCCATTTAATTACACAGATAATTATCTGTTGCAGTGATATGTGAGATGTTCTCGTAATTTGTTCTAAGTTATAGTTAATTCCTAAGAGCATGGATTTTAAATATGATTATTACTGTTTTATCTAAAATATTATCTACAGAAATGATAATAAATTTAAAAATTGCATGGATCGTAGACCAGTACTGACGTAGCTTGTTTGATATTTAAAACATTCTAAGTAATACAGAGGGAAATCTCTGTTGTTTTATATTTTATATCTGAAAGCTGTCTCTTAACTTTTTTTGTTCAAACATTTAATACAAATGCATTGTATTTCGTTTCAATCACTATAATTTATGAAACGTAAAACAATAATTATAATACTCATTATGGTCTTGGCCAAAAGATCCATACGATACAATTATCCTTAGAAGAAATAAATAAAGAAAATTGGATACTACAAACACTTAAGTGTAAAATTCCAAGATATGCGAATCTTGGTTGACAGCGGCTCTCAACATTACCATGTGTCCCCAAGGAGTCTTCAGAATCCATTCGAGATATTCGAGGGACGTTTCCGATGTGGAAGAGTGAAACATAAATCATTTCGTAATCTTAAGCGAATCTAAGCTTGTGTTATTTTGTTAAAGCTTTGTAAATATCGGTGTACGCGGTTTTTCTGTTGGGGTTGCTTATTTTTTGGTAAAGAGGAAAAAAATATCACATAAAAACGCAGCTCAGTAAAACTCCGGCAGGCTTTGTTAACGTTACCTGTTTTATTATTTCTAGTAGTAGCTTCCGTTAAATTTTGATTTCTTAATTATAATGATATAAGTACCAATACACTTTTACAGTAGGTAAACAAAAACTTTTGCTTAAAAAAATACTCATACTAAAAGTGAGTGTTCCTAAAATACAAATTAATTAAGTTTTAATTTGGAATCCAAGTAAACATCTTGTCTTAATCCAAATATCTACATCATTATACGATAGATATCTTAAGGTAAAAATTCACTATTTGTGGTTTATATTAGATTAATTCAAATCTATAAACATACTATTCAGATTGTAGAAATGCACCCAAAACCTAGTTCAGATCAGAAATGTACTGACGTTTTAAAAAAAGTACATTCACTAAAATCTCTTATTCACGTTTCTAGAACTTTTGTAGCCACGGACCACATCAATGAGCGTCACATTAATCTTCCGATTGGCGGTCAAACCTCATAAGTCACTGACAAAGAATAATTTCACGAGACCGTCCTTAGATTGGTCTTAGACGTGTTTTTTTGCCATTTTATTACACCACCATTTGTACCAGTCGGTCGGACGTCATTTTATTTTATCACATATGAAGTGAGGGGGAGAATTCCTTATTAAATTCCTATTTGTTCGTGAGCACGTGTAGTTACACGAGGAGGGTGTAGAGGAATAAAAAATATAACGAAAATGGATCTAATTCTTTTATTCTGCTAATGCAAGAAATGTTTGACAACCTACGGTTTAAAATTAATTTAGTTTCTGACTCTGTTATATTCTCTTTGGCATTTAAGTTGCAACTGTAAATTTAATATCAGAAACTTATTAGGTACTGGGGGACAGCTACGGGAACATCAGGGTTCCCACACAGTAGGGGGCTATCTACAAACCGTACGTAACTCGAGGTATGTTGGGGTTTCAGGGTTTTCCTT